>JAKFHU010001798.1:44800000-46105000 GCA_023783475.1 Daubentonia madagascariensis
TAGATACAATAACAAATTAGCCAGATGTGTGTATATGCATGTTTTCTTCCCTTGTGAAGCTCAAATTCTAGCAGAGAGAAAGATAAGAAAACAAACCAATGCATATATGAAATAATTACAAGTAGTATTAAATGTTAGAAAGGAAATAGAAAGGGGCCAAGATGGGACATAGTAGAGAGAGACCTAACTTAGGGTGCTCAGGCAAAGAGAGAGAAGGGCCCTTTAAGCTGAGTTATGAAGACTGAGAAAGAGCCAGCCAAATGAAAGGAGTAGGGGCAGGGAGGGAGCAACTGTGTAGGCAGGAAACATTTTGGGCAGAAGTGCTGGGGCTACAGAGGATTCAGAGGGTTTTCGGAATGGAAAGAAAATGGTGTTACTGAAGCTTAGTAAGTGAAAAATGGTCTTAGCTGAGGTGGGAGAGAGACAGAGCCCAGACCATTCAGACTGCAGGCCCCGGGAATGAGTTTCAATTTTACATGCAATGGGAACCCTTTGAAATGTTTTCTAAGCAAGGGAGCTCCATAATCTGACTTATATTTTAAGAATGCAAAGTGAGCTGCTGTGGGGAGAATGGGCCAGAGTGGAAATCCAGGAGCCCAGGTAAGAGGCTGTAACAATGATTCAAGCAAGAGTTGAATAGCTTTGAATAGGAGTGATGACAATGAAGATGACAAGATATGGACAGATTGATGGTGTATTTTGGAGGTAGACTCTAACAGACCTGCTGATGGGTTGGCTGTAGGGAGGGATGGACATGGAGAAATCAAAAATGACCACCAATTTGGGGTCATTGGCCCCTGGGAGTTGGGGAAGACTGGGTTGAGGGTATGGGAATAACTAGGTCTATTTTGGACATATTAGGTTCTGAAGTAAAGGCAGAGTGATGATGAGAAACAGACGAAGCAATAGTGGGACATGGGTTTGAAGACCTTGTATAAAGCTCTGGAACCATCATTAATTTAACAAGTGGCCATAAGTGCTTTTCTCTCTCTGGGGCCCAGTTTCTCCATCCATAATATGAATGGGTTGGATTAGATAGTATTCTGTGCTTGTCCTACATTTGACATTCCATAATTCTAATAACAAGATTACTTGTCATTCATGAGTCTATCTAAAGTTGTATAAATCTGTTTATGTTTGAAATTTTTCCCACCTCTTATAAGCCAGTGACTTCCTTCTAAATAAGTGCTGCTTTCTTAAATATGAGCTGAGGGATCTCTAGAAGTCTTCACATGAGGGCCCTTCGTTGACTCTGCCAGAATTGGGTGAACCCTTTGACAGGGTTGCAAACTGGAACTTCAGTGCTGGTGCTCCCACCCATTTGTTACTTCTGTGTTTCTGTGCACCATCTCTATTCCTACTTGTTTAGATGTTAGCTCAATGGTTCCTAAACTTAGCTGCACACTGAAATCACCTGAGGATCTTTTAAAAAGTATCCATTCCTGGCTCCCATTCCCAGCCATTCTCATTTAATTGGATGTCACCTGGGCATTAAGAGATCTGAAAGCTCCCCAGATAATTGTAATGTACAGCAAGTTTGAGAACCACTGTGTTAGTGGATATAAGTGCTAGCTGATAATTAAAGTGTGCACTGATAAGTGTCAAGCTAACAGAAAAAGCTTCAGCAGTCACTCCTCTCGCAGGATCTTAGAAGGTCTTCAAAGCCCTAGAGGTTCAAAGGACTGGAATAGTGCAGTGATAGGGCAAGGAAGCTGTTATTGTAGGAAGGGAGCCAGCTGTGGGCCTTGTCCCGTGACGTATGCAGCAAGTCTATTTTTCTGCTATTTTCTCTCCCATTTCCCTTTAACAGATTTTTGACTTTGATCTTACCTATTTTGAGTCAGAATCTTGCTATATTAGTCAACAAATACTCAAAGCATATTCTCCTGTGACCGCAGCAGACATTAGCAATCAATCACAGGAGTGACAGCTTATGAGGTCTGGATGTGGCCTCATAAGCTGTCACTACTCAGTGGTTCTGGTAGTCACTGTACCAATTGGTTGAGTTGGCAGGAAGACATCTATTAATACTTAATATCTCAACCATAAACTAAGGAATACATACATACACACACAGATACACTGTTTTCATATTATGTTCCTGATAGTGACTTTGAAAAAAAAAATCACCTCTGCACTCTGGTCCTATGTTTTCTGATCTGAAACAGGAAATTTGGATTATGTAGTCTACTGATTGGGAAAGCACGAGAGGCCTGTCACTGCAGTGGTGTCAATTAATGAGAGATCACAGATTCATCAAAAGCTATATGTGAGGAAGACTCAGTGCTACATCTGAGAAAAGGAAACCTTGAGGTCGTTCATCCTCACCTCATAGGAATGAGGCAGAAATAGAAACTACCTTTCAGAAGAAGGGATGTGTAACTTCCAGCTTTTTGAGATGGCTTTTAGTTAGTTAGTTTGTTTTCTTATCCAATCTAGTTCCTTTATGGGATATAAATTAACTTTAAGGAGTAGAAGCATTAGAGAAGAATGAAGAAATATGATTATATTTTCTCTCCCTCCCCAGTTTTGAAGTTTAAGAATTATATTTATTTTCTTCTCTTTATTTATCAAAAGTTATGAACTTCCAAAGCCTTGGTAAAAGATACTAAAGATGTATGAACAGTGTTTTGTAAAGGGTGAGGTCTTAAATCTTCTCACTCCTCTCTGAAATTCTTTCTTTGCCTCCAGGCTCTCTTCTTTGGAGGGGATATCGCTGCCTGGGAAAGACTAAGGCAAAACTTTCCATGCCAGCCCTGAGCATCCCAGGCCTTGCTGCATCAAAGGCTGATGATCTGGTTGAGAGAGGGGCTGGGGGCCAGCCTGGGAGAGTGGGGTTGAACCTATGCAGCCCGGGCCCACTACACCAAAAACATACCCTGAGTCCCACTGAAGTACAATCTTTGCACGAGAGAGTCATGTACTTTGATTTTCTTCTTTACCATGGGTATTCTGACCTTAATCAATAATTTATCTTCTCTATCCTAGAGAGGTGGAAGGGTTCTACCTCTGAAATAGCAAAAACTGGGAGAGAAATCCACTTAATACTAAAAGTAATAGAGAAAAAAAATTTGCCTTTCCCTTTGCAGATTTCAGAGAATCCTGAAACAAAACAGCAACCAATAAAGCATAAGGGCAAACACTAGGCCTTTTTATGAGCAGCAGGAAAGAGGAAGGAAAATTGCCTTAGTGGGCCTTGTTCTAATGAAGTGAGATGGGGTTTTTAGTGTGACACCTTTAACCAAGGGAAAAGAACAAAAACACTGGTTAATTAAGTACTGAGCACATCCTGTGGGCCAGGCACTGGTCTCTGTGTAATTTATACTCCACAGCCACTTTGGGAGGAAGTATTCCTATCTTATAGATGGGGAAACCAGAGGTTGGGAAGGTGGGTACATTTGTCCAAAGTCACACAGTGAGTAAGTAGTAAAGCCACGCTTTAAACCAGGATGATTTAAACTCCAGACCCTTATCCAGTATGCTTTACAGCCTCCTAACCACAAAAGGAATGTGTCCCTAACATGTTTTTGAAATCTGCAATAAGCCAGACAGTTCCTTCTTTCTGCATATATAAATTGGGACAGAGACCCGACTTTGCAAATTTAATCATTCCTTTTTCTTCTTCCCCTGCGCCAACCTTTACCAAGTGCTTGAAAAGGGCCACTTAAATGCATAGCCCAAGAAAAATGTATCTTTGTGATTAATATGTGTTAAAATGAGGAGTGACATGGTAATAAAATGGAAAGGTTTGGGGGCCTTTGGGAAAATTCATCTGACTGCAGGCTGTGGTTCTAGTAATGAGGCTGCTATTTTCCGGTCATGGAGGTAATGTTTTTTGATGCAGGTAGAATGATTAACAAAGTGAACGTGTCTGCCTGGAGGGAGGCGTGGTGCACAGAAACTGCCTGTGGGAAAATGGCTCAGGGTGGGAAGCCACATGCCTTTCCTTCTTCATTTTCAGGGGCCATGAGAATGTCCACTAAACTCAGATGCCAGGAGCGGTTTGTTCTCTCCTCCCTCCCTTGCTCTCCCTCACTCGAACCCATTCAGTGGTGTTGTGTGTTTGTGTGTGGAGGGGAGGGGACAGGAAGTACTCCAGGAGAGAGGCAAGATGAAATCAAGGAATGTATATACTTAATCCATTTTCTTCATTGTTCAGAAGTTTAGGCCAGGTTATTCTTCCTACTACTCACCTGTATGACTGGATTGGCCAGCAAATAGAGTAATAGCATTTAGGGGGTCCTGGGGTGCCATGGGGGGCAGTTACTATGATTGTATATGACCAGAGGACCCAGGAGTACACAAACCCTGCTTTCACCCAGTTATTCCTCTTTCCATGGGCTTCCTGAAAAAAAAAAGTAAAAATAACACTATTATTAGCTGTTTTTTTACCTTAAACTCCGAAGTAAGGGTGGACTAGACCAGGTGTTTGTGTCCTCTTGTTGAGGCCAGAGGCAGTCTAGAGGGAAAGGGAAGGAAGTCCAAATGGCCTACTTTCCCTCCAAATTTAGGTACCTGCCAGTTCAACACTATGAAAACTTACACCTTCTGAGACAAAGAGAAAGAAAGAGAGAGAGAAATCGATGGAAAGGTGGCATCCTGTTCCCACTGCCTCTTCAAGCTATTCCAGTCTGGATAAAGCTCAAGCCTGGCTACTATGCCAGAGGAAGAAAAATCATTCACAGATGTGGAGATGGCTGGAAAGAGATCCTCAGGAAGTGGTATGCAGTCTGTGTGTCTCTTTGGGAGCACCATCCCTGGAAAAAGTTCAGTCAGTTTTCTGGACTGACCAACCAAATAATCATGACTCCTTTTTGTGTGTGTGTGGGGGAGATTGGGTGGGGGCTGGAGTGGAGTTTATGCCTTCCATCCCAGTTCATGTTTGAGGAGGAGACAGGAGCTGTGGGGCACCCAGGAGACCAAAGGAAAAAAGTTACTGACACTCCCTGTGGTCTTCTCCACACTCAAGGCATCTTCATCATCTTCTGCCCCAATTACATCTTTCTGGCTAAATTTGGTGTTCTTTTGCATCATTCTATTCTATATTTGCTGTCAGAATGATTTTCCTGAAGCCCAATGTTCAATACCTCACTAAATATTCCAAAACACTCCCTGGCTCTCTCTGTCTAGTGCAGGGGCGGGCAATCTGACCCTCATGTTTTTGTAAATAAAGTTTTATTGGAACACATCCACACTCATTTATTTACTTATCATCTATGGCTGCTTTCATGCTACGAAGTCAGAGTTGAGTAGTTGTAGCAGTGAATGCATGGCCTGCAAAGCCTAAAATATTTACAGTCTGGCCCTTTATTTTAAAAACTTTGCCAAATCCTGGTTTGGAGAAAGATGCCCAAACATCTCTTCCTGGCATTGCAGATACTTGTCAATCTGGTTCCAGCTAATTCTTCTTGTCTTGTCTATCCCTCCTTCCCTTCAAGTGCCTCATGCCCCAACCAAAAGGGAATCCATATTTCATACTTTTTTAGTTGTTTTTGTACTTTTTATTGAATTACAACATGCATATAGAAAAGTACCAATATACTAAGCTTGATGAATTTTTACAATATCAGCATATTCTTATAACTAATACCTAAATCAAGAAACAGAATATTAATATAATTATCAGTACCCTAAAAGCCCTCCCCATGTTCATTTCTGTCCCGATTTCTAACTCTGTAGGTAAGTTTTAGCTTTTTTTGGGTTTAATATAAATACAAAAGTGAGCATTCTTTTTGTTTGGCTTCTCTTCTTCAACATTACGTTTGTGAAACTCATCCATGTCATCACATGATGTAGTTTATTAATACTCATTGCTGTATTCCATTTTTTGTATTTCATTATATCATAATTTATTAGTTCCACTGTTGATAGGCATTTGGATAGTTTCTAACTTGGGGCTATTATAAACAATGGTGCCATAAACATCTTTTACATGTTTTTTTGATAGTATATGCATGCATTTCTATTGGGTCAATACCTAGGTATGTCACTGTTGAGTCACAGTGTAGATATTACCAAATTAATTTCCGGTGTATTTATACTAATATATACTCCTACAAGGAGTACTTAGAAATTCCAATTGCTGCTCAATATCCTTGCCAACATTTGGGTTTTTGTTGATGCTGATTTTTTTTTTCTTTTAGCAATTCTTGTGGGTATATGGTGGAATAATATTGTGGTTTAAATTTGAGTTTCCTTAATCTTTAAGAGGTAGAACACCATTTCAGAAATGTATTGGCTATTTGGATATCTTCCTTTGTGATGTGCTTGTTTTAGTCTTTGCCTTTTTTCCTATCAGATTACCTGTTTTATTTATTTGTATAAAGGTTTTTTTGGGGTATTTAAATGGCTACAAATAAAACTTTTGTGCATTTTGGCTATGAGTCTTTTTTCAGACATGTGTGTTATAAATATAATCTCTTACTCTATGGGTTGCCTTTTCACTCAATTTATCAGAACAGAAGTTTCCAAACTTAATCCAGTTTATTTATTTTTCATAAATTAGCACTTTTGAAAATTGTTTAAGAAATTTTTGCCATCTTCAAAATTGAGATATTATCAGAGATTTTCTTCTATAAGAGTTTTTTTTCTACCTTTAGATTTTAAATCTATAGGGAAATGATTTTTTTGATAAGTATATTTGTATGGTATAAGGAGGGGTCAAGATTTCTTATTCCCGTATGAATGGATATCCAACTGATGCACCTTTTTTTTTTTAAATTAAAAAGTTCTTTTTTTTTTTTTGTAAAAAAAGTAAATGTGTGTGTGTATGTGTGTGCAAAGGTATGCATAACTGATGGGATATGTGGAAACTTGTGTTACATTTATAAGTAAACATGTTGCATTTAGGAGCAAATCAGAAAATTCACAAAGCTAAGATGATTAGTAAACAAAGCACGGATGCGTCAATACAAATATATAGATTTTGCAATGATATTTACATGATTGAAGGTGTAAATAGAAATTTTCATTCTCTCCCTAAAATTTTGTATCCTTGTTTTGTGTTATGCCTATGTCTGCAAATCTTCATAACTATTAACTACATTTAATGCTACTAACCCCTAAAATAATCATGAATATATAACTATAAACATTTAGACTAGGAATTATTCTAGAAACTTGTCCAAAGCAAAAAGCTATTTTTAAAAAAATGGTAGTCAATTATTTTATTATCTATAAGACTTTCTTTAAAAGCTGCACTATAATTCATTTAGGGAACTAGTAATTTTTTTTATGGTAATTCTTTTTATTTATTTATTTATTTATTTTTAATTTCAGGATATTATGGGGGTACAACACTTTGGCTATATATATTGCCCATGCACTGCCCATGTCAGAGCTACAATCGTGGACATCCCCCAAACTCTGCTCCCCGCATCCATTCAGTGAGAGTTTTCCCATCCCCTCCACCCTGCTCCTGCCTGCCTGCCCCCTGATGAATATTATTGCCATGTGTGATGTAAGTGTTGATCAGTTAGTACGAATTTGATGGTGAATACCAGTGGTGCTTGTTTTTCCATTCTTGTGACACTTCTCTTTGAAGAATGAGCTCTAGCTCCAACCAGGATAATACCAGATGTGTTAATTCACCATTGTTTTTTATTGCTGAGCAATACTCCATGGTATACATATACCACATTTTATTAATCCACTCGTGTATTGATGGGCACCTGGGTTGTTTCCACATCTTTGCAATTGTGAATTGTGCTGCTATAAACATTTGCGTGCAGATGTCTTTATTATAGAATGTCCTTTTTTTCCTTTGGGTAAATACCCAGTAGTGGGATTGCTGGATCAAATGGTAATTCTACTTTTAATTCTTTGAGGTATCTCCATATTACTTTCCATAGAGGTTGTACTAATTTGCAGTCCCACCAGCAGAGTATAAGTGTGTTCCTATCTGTCCGCATCCCTGCCAACATTTGTTGTTTGGGGATTTTTTGATATAAGCCAATCTCACTGGAGTTAAGTGATATCTCATTGTGGTTTTGATTTGCATTTCCCTGATGACTAGAGAAGTTGAGCAATTTTTTATATGTTTGCTGGCCATTTTTCTGTCTCCTTTTGAAAAGTTTCTGTTCATGTTCTTTGCCCACTTTTTAATGGGGTTGTTTGATTTTTTCTTGTTGATTTTCCTAAGTTCTGTATAGATTCTGGTCATCAGCCCTTTATCAGATGTGTAGCATACAAATATTTTCTCCCATTTGTAGGTTGTCTGTTCACTCTAGTGATAGTTTCCTTGGCTGTGCAGAAGCTTTTTAATTTGATCAGGTCCCATTTATTTATTTTTGTTGCTGCTGTGATTGCTTTGGGGGTCTTCTTCATAAATTCTTTGCCTAGGCCAATGTCCATAAGAGTTTTTCAAATGTTTTCTTTGAGAATTCTTAGGGTTTCACGTCTTAGGTTTAAATCTGTTATCCATTGTGAATTGATTTTTGTGAGAGGTGAGAGGTGTGGGTCCAGTTTCAGTCTTCTACATATGGCCATCCAGTTTTCCAAGCGCCATTTACTGAATAGGAAATCTTTTCCCTAGTGTATGTTTTTGTGGAATTTTTCAAAGATCAGATGACTGTATGAGGTTGGTTTTATATTTGGGTTCTCAGACCTGTTCCATTGGTCTACATCTCTGTTCTTGTGCCAGTACCATGCTGTTTTGGTTACTATAGCCTTGTAGTATAGTTTGAAGTCTGGTAGATAGATGCCTTCCAATTTGTTCTTTTTGCTTAGGATTGCTTTGGCTGGATGGGGTCTTCTCTGGTTCCACACGAAGCATAGAATTATTTTTTCTAGATCAGCAAAAAATGATGTTGGTATTTTGATGGGGACTGCATTGATTCTGTAAATCACTTTAGGTAGCAAAGCCATTTTTACAATGTTGATCCTGCCTATCCAAGAGCATGGTAGGGTTTTCTATCTGTTTACATCCTCTGCAATTTCTTTTCTCAGTATTTCATAATTCTCTCTCTATAGGTCGTTGACCTCCTTAGTTAGATATGTTCCCAAATATTTAATTTTCTTTGGTGCTATTGTGAAAGGTATTGCATCTTTAATTTGTTTCTTGGCTTGATTGTTATTAGCATATATGAAGGCTATGGATTTGTGTGCATTAATTTTGTATCCTGAGACTTTGCTGAATTCATTTATCAATTCCAGTAATCTCTTGGTTGAATCTTTGGGGTTTTCTGTATATAATGTCATATCATCTGCGAATAGTGAAAGTTTGACCTCTTCTGCCCCCATTTGGACGCCCTTGATTCCTCTGTCTTGTCTGATTGCTCTGGCCAGGACTTCCAGCACTATGTTGAATAGAAGTAGAGATAGTGGGCAACCTTGTCTGGTTCCAGTTTTAAGGGGGAATGCTTTCAGTTTTTCCCCATTCAGTATGATATTGGCTGTGGGTTTACTGTATATGGCTTTAATAGTTTTGAGGTATGAGCCATGTATGCCTATGTTGATAAGAGTTCTTATCATAAAAGGATGCTGGATTTTGTCAAAAGCCTTTTCCACATCTATTGAAAGGATCATATAGTCTTTGTTCTTGCTTAAATTAAAAAGTTCTTTACCTGCTAAACTACTGTTAACATTGTTATCTATCAGTTTTATATTTTCTTGCATAAATACTGTACAAAGAAATCATTGTGTATATTAAGCGTATGTTGTTTACAATAGCTTCAAAACCCCATATTCCTATGAATAAATGGAAAAAAAGATGTATAACCCTCTACACAAAAAAATATAAAACATCATTGAGAAAAACAAAAGATAAAAAAATTATGGTACATATATACATATAGGTAGTACATAGTATGTGTGTATATGTATATATTTTATATAAATATATAGTGTATATCTATAATTTGCTATAGCTTTATAATAGGTCTTGAAATATAGTAGCCTATGTTCTTCTTCTTCAAGATTACCTTGGCTAGTCCTGGCACTTTAAATCCCCATATACATTTTAGGATTAGATTGTCAGTTTGTAAAAAAAATCTGATGAGATTTCAAATGGGATTACATAGAATTTGTAGATCAGTCTGGGAAGAACTGACATATTTTTAATATGCCAATATGTCTAATCCATGAACACATAACTCTATTTATTTAGGGAGTCTTCTGTTTTTACCAGTGATGTTTTGTAGTTTTATACACCTATTGTAACATTTATTTCTAGGAATTTAGTGTTTTTAATGCTATTATAGATGCTAAACTCTTTTAAATTTCATTTTCCTAATTTCTAATGTTTCTGATATATGGAAATACAACTAATTTCTGTAGATTGACCTTATAGCTAATGACCTTGTTTAATTTACAGATAAATTTATCTGTAGATTCTTTTGGATTTTATAAGTATACAGTCATGTTGTTTATTAAAACAACAGTTTTACTTCTTTCTTTTCCTATCCTTATCCCTTTTATTTCTTTCCTTGCTTTATTACACAGGCTAGGACAAACACAGTGTTGTATAAAAGTGGTGATAGTGTGTAGCCAGTTTCTCTCCAGGTTGAGGCATGTATCCCTCAACCCAGCAAGACTTACTTCAGCAATTTAGTCTCCAGAAACTACCTGGATGAAAGGAATTAATGGTCTGGTAACTTTACAAGTGTCCCTCATGTCTGGGAAGAATAGTGTTTTGCTCTCTCTTTCTTCACTCTATTTTGGAAATATTCTTCAAGTATATATGGAGGATCAAAATCTTCTTATTAGATTTGCTTGGTTAAGTAAGTATAAAGCTCTTTCCTTGGTGTATAAACCATAGATATGACCATAGTCATATTTACTGAATATTTATCATTCATAATGAATATTTATTATCTACTAAATATTTATTGACTTTGTTTGCATTAGTTAATTTGACGGTATCAATAATCCTGTAAGATAGCCATAATTATTTCTTTTGTGTAGACAAGTAACCTGGAAATTAGAAATTACAAACTTGCCCCAAGTCACCCAGCTGGAAGTAATAGAGCTGAGTTTTGAACCCAGGAAGTCTGACTTTAGAGCCCTTAAATACTGTGCAGTACTGATTCTCTCATACTAAGCGGAAATTTGCTTCCTTATAATTCATTTGTGGCTGCACAGAACAAGCATGCTTTCCGTTTCCCAAGAAAGCCCTTTAGTTGTTTGAAGGTAGCTTTTATTAGTCTTCCAAGTATCCTTCAAATTAAACATTCCTAGTTTCTGTCATTTCTTGAATGACAAGGCTTAGAAGTCTCCTTTGCTCTTCCAGTTACCAATTTCCTTCTCAAAATTCCTTTCCAAGCATGGTGCTTGAGGTGGGGTGGGGTAGGGTAGGGGTAGGGGTGGAGGTGGGGGCTTATACAGCTTTGTTTGAATGATTGGTACCATGCAGTAGAGTTTTGCCCTTCTTTATTTTTATCCCTATACCTCTTAAAATGCATCTTGAAATTGAAGCAACTTGGTATAGATTTTGAAGTTTAAAGATTTCAATTCCAACCTTTGCAAAGCCATTTGCTAGCTGTGTGACCTTGGGCAAGTTACTAGATCTCCCCAAGCCTCAGTGTTATTATCTATAAAATGTGAGACTATAACTCCTACCCTGGTTGCCCCCAGCGAATGGTGGGAGGCTCATTTGAGATGATGGATGGGAATGTTGTTTGCAAACTGTGAAGAGCTCTATCAGTGTCAGTTATTTTTAGCCAACACACGATGGTGTTGACACATACTGAGTGAGTATTTGTACAGAGTGCAGCTGAATTCAGTCATAAGGAAAGTGAACAAAAGGGAATGTAGTGGCATTCAGCCAACATAAGGAAATGCTAGTTGGGCTGCCTAGGGGAGAGAAGGGGGGGGTGGAGTTAGCCTCAGACCTGAGGACGTATATGGACCTGAGTGTTCAGTTGAGATTTGGGGGAAGCTGCCATGGTCTGAAAGGTCAGTGAGGACCGGGAAATCACCATCAGATCTGGTGCCCTGAGATGGTGAATTGTGTTTTTCCTCCCAGTGAAATCGTGAGGCAGAGACATTCCTACCTTCCCTCCCCTATCCCACAAGGCTAATTATTATAAAAATTCTCTGTTTTTGCTTTGCAAAGGTCCACAGCCTAACTAATTTAAAAATGCAAATGAATGCTAAATTACAGTCAGGTTTGGAGCTTGTTTCCTGCCTATGCACCTAGAGATCATAGGCATCATTTCTACAGCTGGAAATCAATCTTGAGCACCCTGGGTGATTTGATAACGGCCAGTGGTATTGCTGCTGATGTCACAAGATGCTCAGTTGATGGTGGATTTCAGCAGCATTGTGGACTATCAATCTTAGGCTTGTCTCTGCCTCCGCAGTGACATACTGCAGCACCACGTTATTTCCCCTGAAAATCAAGGGGCCCTCCCTCTTCCATCTGTCAGCCCTGCGATGGGCCGAATGATAAGCCTGGTTCTGGTGGTCAGACAGCCTCCCTTCTCACCCCTCCTGGCTGTGAGCTTTGAGTCTAAAAGCCTGTTTGGTGATTATGATGATGATGAGAAATGGAGTCCTGGCTGTCAGCTAATCCTTAGCTTAGCGAGTCTCACAGTGTGCTCCCGGGATCTGGGGTGCTATAACAATGCAGGTTCCTGGGCCGCATTTTAAACATACTGAACTGGAATCTCTAGAGATGGACTCCAGAAATGTATTTTTAAAAACAGTCCTCTCAGGTGATTCTTATGCATATTAGAGCTTGAGAACTACTGCCTTACATTGTAAAATGATGGTTTATTGAGGCTGAAAGAAGCCCTTAGAGAAGTTCTTGCCCAGGGGTTTTAAACCTTGGCTGCACATTGGAATTACTTGGGGAGCTTTTGAGAACTCTCAGTGCTGGAGGTCCTACCCCACACAAATGTCATCAGAATCTTTGGGGTTGGGACTAGGCCATCAGTGTTTTAAAGCTCTGAAGTTGATTACAACATACAGCCAAGGTTGAGAATCACTGATGCAGTCCAACCCATTGGTTTTACAGTCGGGGGCAGTGTGGCCCATTAAGGCACTGTCTCTCAGAAATAGTAGGAGCCCCAGAGAGTCAGTGGCCCAGACAGGATGAGAACTCAGATTTTTACTGCTAATTGGTGCTCCTTCCACCATACAGATTATTTCTCTTTGTTGAACCAATGGCAACCACTGTTCCCTTGTGTTCTATTTTATAATAAGTAAAGTTAACACTTAATGGTTTGATTTCCTTATAAGCCAGAGTGTTCTTGTTCTCTCAAGGTGGACCTCTGACCCCAGTCAGTGATCTCCAATTCAAGCTATATTGTAAAGCCCAGCCCCCAATGTAGACTCACTGTTACTCCACCCCAAGTTCCCCAAGACCTCTGTCAACTGGAGAAGATCTGCTGGGCAGCCAGGCTGCTAGCTCTAACATTATCCCTGCACATGTGACTTTTAAGCAAGCAACTAAACTTTGGGCTTTCATTACTGAGAGCACCTTATGCAGAGTGCACATAATCAAATCCAAGAGCTTTGCTGAGAAAGTGATTGTTTTTCAATACCATACCCTAGTGCTAGGCACAAGGCAAATGTCCAGTAAATACGTGATAAAATAATGAATTGAGCAATGCTAGTGTAAACAATCATTTATCCCAACTTACCTTCTCCCAAAATGATTTAGACATTAAATCTTATTTCAAAAGATTTCTTGCAGTGAAAATTTCTATATAGTGTGTCTATTTCCAGCCCTAGTGAGTCGCCTGATGTTGCCTAACATGTATCTTTCACAAAAAAAATTTTGATGAATGAAATAACTTGAATTATTCCTTAGAATCTGGTATACTGGAGTTCCCTTTGGACAGGTAGTAATTATACCTTTACCTGCCATAAGTCCTTTGACACTGTATAAGAGGAGTGGGCCTGTTAAGGGTGGGTGATATATGGCAAACCAATAAAAATGTCTCTCTTGTGTTTCATCTACACGTGAGCTAAAGTTCTAGATTTTCAACTTAATAATGTGTTGTCTTTCACTTAGGACATTTGATTTCAGGAGGTCCTACACCTTGAATTATGCTTTCATGATTTCTTACCTATCACTCATTGTACCAACATGCTTATTTGATAACTTTTGAACCATATGAGCTTCCAGTTCATGGCCAGGTTAAAAGCCAGTGGCTGTGAGGAGGACATGGTCTAGAGTCTAGATGCCAGACAGTCATTGACAGATGCTTACTGATATAAGCCAGGTACTGAGCTGGACGCTGGGGAATCATCATTGCCCTGAAAGAGACACACTCCCTGCTCTCTTGGAACTACAGTCTGGCAGCAGAGACTGGCATTAATCAAACTAGCACACAAATGGTTGAATGATCATACAGCAAGACGAGGTTTAAGATACACAGAGAGTGGCTCTGTAAGAGTGTTTAGGAGAGAAACCAGACTCAGGCCAGAGGGTCAGGAAGGCATCCCCAGGGAGGTGATGACAGAGCTGATACAGGAAGGAGGAATAGAAGCTGCTTATATGGAAAGGGTCAGGGATATGACTCAGGCAGAAGGCATAGCATTTGCAAGGCCTGTGAGAGCGATGAGCCTGATGAGTTTGAGGAAGTGGAAGAGGGTTTTCAGCTGGGCAGGGTCACAGGATAAGCTGTGCATGTGGGTGAGGAAGACTCAGTCTTTGCCTGGAACTAGTTGGTCAGTGTATAATAACCTGATATGGAGGGTCAGTCTAAAATGAGATTTGTGTTAAGTATGTGATCTGGATTATGGCTTAATCAGTGCTCCGGTGAGCATCACAGCATGGCCAACATTAGTGAGTTCGAGGCCATTACATCTTTAATTTCTTTGACAAATGTTTATTGAATTTATACTATGTGCCAGCAGGATAGAGTGCACTGGGAGAATGGAGTAAAAGTAAAAGTCAGTTTGCAATAGGATTAAACACGTCAGCTGTGGACAGAGCTGTGGGATTGCAGCTCCACCACACACTGTGAGAGTTTGTTCATGTCACTCAATTTTTCTAAGTTTCAGTTTTCTCAGCCATCAAATGGGGGATAATAACAGCCTTCTCAAAGGATGGCCATGAGGATCAAATCAGTTAGTGTGTAAAAGATACTTAGTTTAGTGCCAGATGCATCATAGATATCTAATTAATATTGGCCATATGAACTCCAGCTGGAAAAAATAAGAAAAATCAATCTTTGTTTCTAAGTCTGAGCTTCAGACACTGAGAAAACCTCTGGAGCATCTCAGGAGATAGTTGAAGGGACAAAGGGAGGTTTCCTGCCAGCTGTGTCATCCACCCAAGAGACTCAGCTGGCACGTTCCTTGTCCCTTTAGACAGCAGCTTGCCACCGGCTAATGGTGGCAGTGGGCCAGTCACTGAGTTTAAATAGAATTTTCTTTGCAAATTGACATAGCAATAAAATTACCAAACTGCTGTGTTTATATTTCCAAATAAAAGACAGATTTTAAGTGTATTGTACCATGTAATTGAAAATCAGAAGCAAATGAGGGGGTGTGCTGTAACTCCCACGCTAATGTGAGATTCCCCTCTCCTGATAATCCAGCTAGGTATGGGAGGAGGACCATGTATGGAAGAAGCTATGCTTGCAGGATCCCTGTGCTCAGAACCGTTAAGATGAGCTGAACTCTTAGACTAATAGCAGCTTACCATTTGGGAAACTTCAAGCCCCCAGGTTCTCTCTAGGGATGCAAATATAGCAACTTGGATTTCAATTAAGATTCTGCTATCCCCATGATAGAGCTCTCCTAATCCTTCTTTCGAGGTGCTGTCTGTATAATCAAACCCTCATGCTGCATGCTGCAGGCTGCAGGAAGCTTTGTTTAACCCCAGCTTAACTGCCAAAGCTCTCTGAGACAAGCTCACCTGCTTGGAATCTACACATCACCTCCCGTTGGCTGTGTGTGGAGAATTGTAATGCTTGTGTGGGGTGTGGGAGGCTGGCCTAAAAGTACAGAGCTTGGAACCTTCACAGGGGATCCCAGGAATGGCTGGCCACTTGGCTTAGGATATTTTTGTTTTTTTTGTCCTTTGTCTTCCTTAGTGGCCATGAGTAATTGAAGATAATTCCTCCAAATTTAAAAATGTGAAAGCATCTTTTTTAAAACCTTGCTATTTAAAAAATATTAACCATGCACTATCTAGATAAGAAGAATGTAGTTTGAGACAAGTGCCTGGGCAGATTACCACCCCAAGTCTCTCCTGAATAGAGTTTCCCCCACTTACACCTGTTCATCCTTCTTTGCTTATTCTACAACATTCTATGGCTAACTCCTAAGCATGGCAATGCACTTCTGTCTGGAAATATTGATTGTCCTTATATCCAGGCATAAAAAAAGGTAAAGAATGAGCATCCATCATAGAAGGCTGGCAACAGTGTGTTGTCTGTAGAGCATGGATAATAGAATTTTGCCTGAAGAACATTGGCCAACTGAGTATTGTTTGTAGAATATTGTTTGCAGAATATTGACAAGTTATGGTGGCTTTAGTGATGGAGTTGTGTAGAGAGTTCTAGTCTTTGGGCTTTCTGTGTGGAACTTTCACTTGAATGAATTCTTAGCCCAACATCATTGATGGGCAAGCAGGAAGTTGCTGACTGAGGATGCATTTAGATATCCCTGTCACTTCTACCTTGAGTTGAAATTCTGCTCCCTGATGGTCTGGTCTAATGAGGCCATGGTGACCTAGAGAATCGAGCATGTCTGTTTTTATTGGAGAACATGTAGAGGTGATATAATGGTCAAGATAAGATCCAGTGTTACTGCAAAATGCCTATGGTACTGAAAGAAGTCAAACAATATGGGCATTATTGTTAGTAACATGGGCTGGATGCCCTTATCCAGCACAGAAATGCAGAAGACAATATTACCTTTTTTCTTCAGTGAAAAACATTGATAATAAAACCTTGCTCTGAGCACTCCTGAGCTGGGTGACCTTCCTTCTCTGTGCCCTAGTTTGCTCAAGTATATATGAGGTATTGGGCCAATGATCTCTAATATTCCAATGTAGTGGAGAGGGGTTTCAAGCCCCAAGGTGTAAGATTGAGTCCTACCTTTAGCACAGACTGGGCAAATCCTTTCTCATCTGTGGGCCTCAGCTTCATATCAGATGGGGGGAGGTTGGATAAGATGTCTTTAAGATCCCGCTCAATTCTGAATAGTAGATCACTATAGCGGGAAGGCAATGATCAGATAGTGGCCCCTGAAACACAGCTGCATCCTGTTCAGAATCTAATAAACAGAGTTAGCTTCTATCTGAGAGGATGATTCATCCTGTCCCCCAGTGGGCACTGTCTCCTCCATTTCCATGGACCACTTTGAGCACCCTCAGAGGCTCAGGCCATGCTCGTTGCTCAGTCAGTGTCGCAGAGCAAATTCATATAAATGGGATGGCATGGGGAATGCTGTTTCTGCCTGTGCTAAAAGATGTTTTGAAGTTACCATATGCTACAGGAGATGAAGGGCATGTGTACAGAGGAGAGATGTGATAAAGACAACTTAGTTTGTTAGCAGTTCAAATGTAAAACCCTTAGAGGGGGGTAGCTGCTTCACATAAGTGCCTTGGGATTATAGTTAATGGGATGACAGCTAGATTTGCTTATCTAAATAGGGGGAGGCATGGTCACCACTCCATGTAGGAGGGAGAGAGTGCCTAATTTCAAACAGATGTCCCTGGAGATGGGGTTCCGTGTTGTTTGGAAGGGGATGTTAGCATAGTGGGGCATACCTAGGAAAAGAGATAAGGAGGGGGACAGGTTAAAAACACATGGGGTGTAAAGAATAGTCGAAGTTCCTGGGGTGGAGATGATAAACTGAAAGTGATGGGGGAAGACCCCATTATGAGGAGGTGGCATGTGACTGCTAAAAGGAGAAGGGAGAGGATTTATATCCTTTCAGATAAAACAATAGTTGTAAGGGGACAAATAGTGACTCAGGATAAAGAAAAACTTTCAGAATTTTACAACAATGGAAGGCATTTTTGCATTAAGCAAGGGGCTCCTTATCACTCAGAATGCTTAAACAGAGGCGAGGAGATCTGTCTTCAGAGATGCTGTATTGGATAGGAGGTTTATCAAGGAAACTCTTTTCCAGTTCTGTTATTTTATGGTGGATACATCAACAGGATTAAACCACCAAGTTCTAGTTGTAGTTCCTCTACTAATTTGCTATGTGACCTTGAGTGTGTCATTTAACTTTTCTGGACCTCAGTTTACTCATTTGCAAAATGGAGACAATAACACCTGTTCAACAATACCCAAAAATAACGCTGAAAAAGCCTGGGAGGATGGAATAATACATATGAAAGTGCTTTGAAGAACAGGACAGACTGTGTGTAAATGACACATTAATGATGCCACAATTCTTCATTCTCTAGCCATTGTCTTGCCTGGCAGTACATCATGGTGATTCAGAGTGGAGGCTCAAGGGGTAGACTGCTTGAGTTTGAGTTCTAGCTCTGCTACTTGCTGCATATGTGGTCTTTGGCAAATTATTAAACTTGTTGACCTTCAGTTTCATGGTCAAAATAATGGAGCTGATAAGGATATTGATTTTAGAGGGTCATTGTGAGGATTAGTGCCATAATGCATGTAAAGTGATTCTTGACATGCCTGCCACAGAGTACACTCTCTCCAAAGCTTTGTTCTTCTCATCATTACTATTATCTTCAGGTAGTATTTATGTCTCTTGCAATGGATCATGATACCCACTGGCTGAGTTGTTGAGGTGTCTTTCAGACACTTCTTGGAGCAACTTTAGCCCATCTTTGAATGTCCAAGGCAGCAAAGAGCGGAGAATGCCCATCTATATCCCCCAAGGGAGATCTAAGCATAGCTACCAAAGTTTGTCAATTCGGCGACCCCAAATGTTTTCTTTTATATGGAAGCTCATAATATTCCATCATAAATGCTTCATAATTGCCTCATGAATTATTCACCTGCAACTTAATAACCTTAAATTTTATGGGATTATGGTTTTATGGGAGAAAAACATTACCAACCTGGGACCCAGCTGTGAAGAGAAAGTGCTGATGTTTCCAATTTATTTTTACTATGCAGTAGAAGGTTTTTTTGTAACTATGAAATATAGAATATTAATAAAAGAGCAAATAAAAAACTAAAAAAGGAGGAAAAAATCCTTACATTGCTCTTTCTAAAAAATTTAATCTCAAAGCTGTGTTTGCAATATTTTTTCCTACTGCCAAGAAGCTGATCTAGCTCCATTATAGTTGGTGTCACTTTCTTTAGCAAAGCCAAAGAAAAATCATTTGTTTCCCTTCCTTACCTACCTGGCTTTTGGCCTTCCTATACTCTTATCTATTACTCAATTTTTTTTTTAGTCTATATTCATTAGTGATTTTTAAGTTAGCATCACCCTCTTGCCATCCTAGACTATTAGAGTGTTAGTTTTGGAATATCCTGGGTATTGTCTAAGAAGAGTACTATAATATAGTGGAAAAGGAAGTGGTTGAAGATTCAAGTCTGAGTTTAGACTATCATTTAATTGATGCATAACTTTAGCAATTCAATTAAGTTTTCTCAGCCTTGTTTTCATTATAATGAATGAGGCAGCCTTTATGAGCACAAGACACTACACAAATGTAAGGAACTAGTCCAGCAACACAAATGAGGGATGGCTAAGGTGTGGATAAGACTGAGCCTAATGGAAGGATGAATGGGAAGCTAGTATATATTAGACAGCTGGAAAGAAGTCAACTCTTACTTGGTGCTATGGTTTGAATGTGTCTTCCAAAGTTCGCGTGTTGGAAACTTAATCCCCAATGCACTAGTGTTGACAGGTGGGGCCTGATGGGAGGTATTTATGTCATGAGGGCTCCACCCTCATGAATGGATTAAGGCCAATTATAAAAGGGCCTGAGGCTGTGAGTTTGATCTCTCTCTCTCTCTCTCTCTCTCTCTCTCTCTCTCTCTCTCTCTCTCTCTCGATTGTGCTTTCTTGCCCTTCTGCCTTCCACCATGGAATGATGCAGCAAGAAGGCCCTTGCCAGATGTGGGACCCTAGATCTTGGGCTTCTCATCCACCAGAATTGTAAGAAATAAATTTCTGTTCTTTATAAATTATCCACTCTCAGGTGTTCTCTTATAGCAACACAAAATGGACTAAGACACTTGGGTTTGCATGTTCACTGGGAACAGAAAAGAACAAAGCAAGACCATCCTGTCCTCTAATGCTAGGTAAGGCTGCTTACCCACCAGCTGGTACTAAAACCCTTTTATTGAGGTCATAGGGTATGCGTTAACTTTTTAAAATCAAAGAATAGTAGAGAGAAAATAATGAAAGGTCTATTCCAACTGCCCCATTTTACAGATAAGAAAACTGAGACCTAGTGAAGTGAGTAGATTTGCCTAAGGTTCCATGGTAGGTTAGTTGCAGAAGCTGGGACCAAAGCCTGGGTCCTTGATTTTTAATACTGGGAATTGTGTAACAGAGAAAGTACCATAAGTATGCTATAAGCAGGGGCCCTTGAAATGGAGGGCAGGTGTTACTAATAAAAGAGGGATGAAAGCAGGTGTTGGGCAAGGTGGGGATTGGAGGAGAAGAGCTAAGAAATGTGATTCTGCCCTACAAGCAAAGTTTGGGAATCAGTGGGCTATTTTCTTGGACTGGCTAAACCTAAGACAGCCAATTAAAACAGGACCAGTTACCCCAGATGCCGCACCTCCTCTCCTCCCCACAATTTACACTGACTTCTAATAACATTTTACTAAAATTCTCTGGGTCCTGATTAATTTTCCTGGCTGCTTTCTTTCTTATTGCTCTCTTGGCCACAAGATAAGGACGGTGAGTGCTCTAATGAATAGAGTGAACAGTTGGGCTCAACTCATTTAGTCTAAATGGCTTTCTTTCCTCTGCCTAATGAAGCTTTGGGGATTTTTTCCCCCTTGCTTTTTTGGAGGGATGATGGGAGATGACACCTGCTAGTGTCTGAGAAGACAGATATTACCAAGAATTTACCCTCTAGAGCACTGTCTGTAAAAAGATCATTGATTTGATTACTGGAGGGTCTACCTGTCAGCTAAGTGAGGAAGACTTACATTTACTGAGTGCCTACTGTGTGCTAAGTATTTTTCTAAGTGTCCCTTCTCCAGGTTCCTAGAACATCCCATGTATTCTTCTAATATAGAGTTGCCAATATCTGTTTTCCCAAAAAACACTGAGCAACTTGAGGGCTGGCAATATGTCTTTCCCATAGTTGCATTCTCAGACTTAACACAGTGGCCAGCTCATAACAAGTTTTTGATAAATAAGCGTTCAGTGGATGAATGAGTACTGGGTCGTAAATATAGGCTTTCTTGACTAGTGTTCACTATCACCCTTAGTCTGGTTCTTATTCCCATTTTATAGATACTAAGGCAAGGCTTAGAGAGACTTGCCTCAGGTCTTACCTATAATATGCATAGTTATGCAAGACATAAAAAAGTCCATGCTATTGCTATTGTTTAAACATGTTGACCCCTACTAGGAACAGCGTTTTATCTCTGGGAACCTGCTGAATTTCAACATAGACCCCAATGAGGTGCTACCTCTGAAAGAGATGTTTTGGACTTAGTCTCATGGCAGACAGGATGCTACAGCTATAGTATCAAGTTTGTCCTGTGCTGGAGGTATTGTTATGGACTGAGAAGTAGCTTCAGATATGACAAAAGTAAATGTGATGGCATGTAAACTAGAGTCTGAGGAATTGTAGTTATTAGAAGGGAATATAATTAGGGATCTTCCCTGTATAAGATTGCAATTTTCTCCAACCTTGCCAATGTATACCCAAAATTATAGACCCAAATATTTTGATTCTTAGTGGTTATGGAGCTATGTTAATGAGGGGTTGGGGGCAGGCAAGAAGGGATGGGCTGAAAAACCCTTGCATGTAGAAAGAATTAAAGAAAACAGGGCAGAAATAGGAAAGGAACAGGAAAAAGAAAAGGCTCTGAGAGCCAAAGCAAGAATGGACATTATTAAATGGAAGGCAGGTGTTTTCGTCTAGTGAGCATGGCCAGTGGTGGGCTTTAGGGGTTCAGAATGTTCCCCTGAAACATACGCAAAATCTTCACATGTATATTTCACTGGAAAGATGATAAATATCTTTCATTTTTCAAAATGAATAGCAACTTTTCAAAAGATTAAGAACCACTGGTTGAGAGTAAATAAAAGCAAGTCAAAGAGTACTAGGACCAGAGTTCCAGAATGGGAAGAGGGGGCGAATAAGTTCTCCAAAGTTGGATTTGGAAGATGGGTCTATGGGAAGACTATAATAGTTAACATTTATTTATTGAGTGTATAACATGTTTATAATATTAATTTAAGCCCTTTTAAAGAAGCTTTTCAATATTGATTCATCACAATAGTGCTTTGAAGGGAACCCTACTATTATTTCCATTTCATAGTTGAGGAAACTGAGGCACATAGAGATTATGTAAATTGCCAAAAGTCACATTATTAGCTAATGACAGAGCCGTGATTAGAACTGAGCAATCTAACTCCAGAATCTGCCATTCTAATGATGCCCTGTACAGCCCCTCTGGAGGAAAGAGAGTGCCTGCCCGCCAGGGATGGTTGAAGGCTCTGCATTTTTGCCTGTCTTCCTACACCACCTGACTTCATGGCTCCATATTGCAGCTTTCCCAGTGGCCTCAAGTTGTGTGCTTAAGCTGACTCTGTGAAGAAGGATTCTGCTGGATGAGGGCAGGGGATATTGGTGGTCCCTGAGAATAGCCATGGGATGGTAACCCCATGGTGGCAGCAGCAGAAAGGTTTTGGAGATTTGGGTGGCTGGGGGAGACTTCTGATCATAGAGCAGCTTGGAGGATCCATCTATGATCCTGGAACAGGACTGCTGGAGAGATTTTAAAAGTTGATGTGCCACCTATAGAATTTAGTCAGAGATAGTTTCAGGGATGGCCTTTTCCACCCAGGCGTGGTGATGTTTCTCTGTTGCTCAAGCAGCAGCACAGAAAAATGCCAAGATTGTGGGCTTTGGGGTCATACAAGCCTAGGCTCCTAGCTTAACTCTGCTCTCAGCTCTTGTTCCTACTGCCTTAATGTCCTTGGGCAGGTTTCTTAATGTTTTTGAGCCCCCTTTTCCCCTCTGTGAACCTGGGGCAAGTACCACCTAGTTCCACCTACCACAAGGGGCTGTTGTGAGGGTTATATGAAACAATGAAGGTAAAGCATCTTGCGTGTAATAAGCACTTAGTATGTGGTAGCTGTTTATTTCTCTCTTGCCCCAAGGGAGGTTCATTCTCATCATTTGCAGAAACATTCCTCGACCCAAACAGGTTTTCATTCTCCTACTGGACTCTCTTAAACGTCCTTTCTCTAACCTACGTTCTTTAACAGGATATGAACATTGCTTTTCTCAGTTCTATGTAAACTCTACTCCTTCAAGGAACAAGGGAACCATTTCCAGTCAGCACTTAGTGAGAGAAAGAGAAAGACAGTAAGAAAAAACTTTAATATAGTGATGTGCTGGAAACTAGCCTGTGCCACCTCAGGAAAGCTGATCGTTAATTGTTTAGGACTTTTGTGAGCTGGTTGACTTCACTTTGGTAGCTTGAAATTGGCCAACGTAGGAGTGTTTATACCACAGAACTTGTCAAATATTACAAATTAGAGCTTTTCTTGTCTTTATTTTTTTCCTTCAAGAGCTGGTTTTTAAAAATTTGCCAGCATGCCTAGGGAGTAGCTAATGGTTAGAAAGCATACTATTTATCAGATGCTGTTCTAAGAGCTTTAGATATGCTAACTTAGTCCTTACAACACCTTTTGAGGTTATTATAATTATCCCCATTTTACAACGTGGGAACTGAGACAGTGAGTTGCCAAAGGTTATATAGTCAGTTAATGACAGAATCAAGATATAAACTGAGTCAGATGTGCTCCAATGCCTGCATTCACAGTCAGCTGTACTGCCTCTTGAGGGTTTTTGGGAGGATTCAATAACTTATGTAAAGGCTTGGCTTAGTGCTTGGTGCTTAGTAATTGCTTGATAAATATTAGCTGTTATTATTTATATCAGGGGTTCTTAAGTTTTTTGAGGTAATAAGAATCTGATAAAGAAAGCTATGAATTCTTTCCCCTTAAAGCTGTAGTTTTAACACCCTTAACTTTGCACACACCCCAGTACACATCCTACAAACAAACAGGAAAATAATTCTGAATATGTGAACACATATCTTGGGGTTTACTTTCTTCTTCTGGACTTCAATGAACCAGAGACCTCTACTTTGGCTTTCTCCTGCCTTTTAAACTCTCCTTGTACCCCTATTCTGCTTCCTCAACCCCAGTGCCCCTGACAGCATGTCTGCTCTCCAGGCCTTGAGTTCAGGTCTTTCTTTCACCCAAAAAAAGAAGAATAACAGCTAGTAAAAATTACTTACACTTTCTATGTGTTTGAAATTTGTAATATATTATCTCATTTAACTATACCCACACAAGAAGTCTATGATATAGGGTTTTGAAAGGAAATGGAAGCTCAGAGAGTTTAAGTAACTTGCCCAAGTTTTTGCAGCTAGTAAGTGGCTAAGCTAGAATTCAGACCCACATCTGGGAGCTTCAGGTCTGCATGCTCTTCTTTGTTGTGCACTAACTCCTTTTGCTGCATCATAGCATCTAATCATGGTCTGATATGTGGTCCCTTCCTGGATATCTCTATTTGTCAGTGGGCATTGGAAGTTTATAATGTTTATAAGACTTACAGAGATTTCAGTCACAGGGCATTGGGGGAGTTCTTGCAGGTGGGGGATCTCTCAGGATTTCACAGATTCTCCACATAAATCCCCCCACTCCCACCCATGTGGCTCTCTGACTGGGTCAGAGCTGGATAAGACTCACCTTCCTTTCCCTTCCACCTCAGGAAGATCTGGGGCTAAAACCTTTATAGAAAATAAAGCCAGCTTTTCTTGCAAAGGGCCCTGAGCTGAATCTCTGAGAGTCCAGGAAGCCCTTTAAAAACAAAATGCAGTTTCAAAAAACCTGATGGGTAGGCATCCTTCCAGCTTTCTGTGGCTTACCAACGGCCCCTAGTGGCCAGTGGCTCCAAGTGCCATGAGCCGTGAGCCTTGGCTTGCTTCTGCGCTATCTGCATGCCCTACAGAGTTCTGTTGTACTGCATCAATTCCCAATCAATATATTTTGCAGTATTGGGACAGAAAAAAAAAAATGACAAAATCTAAAACTCTGGGCAAAGAAGGTATTATGATGTGTGATTAAATCTGTAAAATCTGGGTTCAGGCTGTCACTTAGATCTCTTCCTTTTTTAACATTCCAGACCACAAACCTATGCATTAGATAATACTGTTATCCCTATGAGGTTCAGAGAGACTGCTCTGGTTAGCGGGAAAGAACACCCAGGTTTGTGTTCTATGTAACACACAGGTCTATGTAAACACAGGCTCTAACATTGGTCAGGCATGCCGAAGGCATGTGGGTAGTTTATTGGCATGGCAGTGGTTTGGTCTTAGGAAATAATAACGTATCATTTAAGAATTCACTCTGTGCCAGGCACTTGTTAAATACTCTTACTTGGAATATCCCATTCACTCTTCATAGCTACCATGTAAGGAAAACACCTCCAATTTACAAATGCGAATTCAGTATTAGGTCAAAACTGCCAGAGGTCACACACAGCTGAAGTTTGAATCCAAAACAATTGCTTTAATTTACCTTAATACATTGCACATGTGTTCTCCTTATAGCAAACAGAGGTTGTTGGTCTTTAGTACTCACTCACATGAACATTCTCTTTCTCTCTCCTGACCTGGTTATGTGCTAATGACAGTGTGGGCCAGTAAGAGCTCAGGGACTGTGGAAGAAGTCTATTGGCCAATGTCCCTCTCAACATAAGTCTTTATAGTTGGGAGAAAGTCATCTCTTCTTTGTGTGTCTGATGCTCTCGGAAATCCTCTCTGTTAGTGGGTGGTGGGTGGTGGGTGGGGGTGGGACTGCTTTTGAAGGGTCACAAGCGACTCACTCAGTTCCTGGAGTCTTGGAGGGTTTCAGTTAGGGAGACATGTGGAGACAGCAGAGTATAGTGGGCATGAGACAAATATGTGGAGTTGAGAGACACTGGGACAGTTACGAAACCATTCAATATTCAGTTTCCTCATCTATATAACGAACATGACAGTGCCTACCTCATAAGGCTGCTGTAAGAATTAAATAGGACAATACACAGGATATTCTTAATACAGTACCTGTCACAGGTGCACTGCTACTGTGTTCATGAGTGAGGGAACACACAGTGACTTGATGTGGTTTCTTAGGAAAGTTCCAACAGCAGCATTAACTGTCGAGAGACCTGTCTGTGTAAGGTGTTAGAGGGTGAGATTGGGTTGTATTTCTCTTGTAACATAAAGCAATTGACTTAGGGGTTGAAGCAAAACAAAATACTGGTGGAAGAAAGCCAGAAGCAAAGAAGTCCCCCTTCCAGGGTTAAAATGGGTGGGATGAAATAGTGACAAAGCCATCATTGGGAGCCACATCTCCCAAATCCCTTGCCAGGAGAGTATTGACTTTCAGTAGGAACAGAGGACAGAGCCATGAAGGAATTAATTTGCCTCAAAAGGAACTGCAGTGACTTAATGGCTTTATTGAATCCTTGGTTTTTAGCCGATTGATTCCCGTTTATTTTAATTTAGGGCTGCGTAGGAGCTGTGCCACTACTTTGCCTGGTCATATGGATTAGCCAGTATCCCTCCTCCCTGGTGTAGGGTTTATCCTTCTCAAATCACCTGCACTCTGTCCTCATTTCCCCTAACCAGGGATGGCGTTGGACACACATGCAGATGGTTCAGGCAAACCCTCACCTGAATGCCTTGCTAATTGGAAATAATGGCACCAGGCAGGTCAATAGTGCCGCATCATCATAGGGCTCTTTGTGCTAATTATAACCATGCTTTTGCTTTCAGATTTATTTTCCTAAAACAAGCTTTTAAAAAGAATTTTTTAATTTTGGGGTTCTTTTGGATGATTGTTTCCGTATAGCTGTACTGGGAGGTTTTTTTAGAAATATTTTTCAAACTTTAGTGTGCTCTAGAATCACATGGGAGCTTGAATAAAAGGACATTCCTGGGCCCAAATATTTTGACTTGGTAGGTTGTTGCCCGCCGGCCCCCTCCTCCCCACTGCTTTTTTAAATTGAGGTAAACTTCACATGACATAAAAGTAACCATCTTACAATGAACAATTCAGTGATATTCAGTACATTCACAGTACTGTGCAACCATCACCTCTGTCTAGTTCCCAAACATTTTTATCACACCCAAGGGAGACCCCATATCAATTAAACAGTTACTCCCATCCTCTCTTCCCCCCCAGCCTCTGGCAATCACTAATCTGCTTTCTGTCTTTGTGGATCTACCTCTTCTAGATATTTCATGTAGATGGAATCAAACAATATTTGTCCTTTTGCATTTGGCTTGTTTCACTTAGCATCATGTTGTAGCATGTCTCAGTACTTCATTCCTTTCTATGGCTGAATAATATTCTCTTGTATACACATACCACATTTTGTTTATTCATTTAAACAAGGACCTCACCTAGCTGTGCAACTGGTGGTTTTTGATCCAGCTTTAGGAATCATTGGCAGTGATGTTGTTTGCCCCCGGGCAACCTCACACCTTGCCAGAGCAGATTTTGGAGAGTACCAGGCCCCAGCTGCCCACTAGATGCGACAGGACTTTGGAAATGGACCTAGCACAGGATAAGCAGGGGTGTTCAGCCAGGCAGGACAAGCATTGTATCATGACATAGACAGAGGCAAACCCAATGAATTGTGGATAAGAGAGACTTGTATTTGCATCCCAGCTCTGCAGTCTGACTGTGGGCAAGTTACTTAAACTCTCTGATCCCCATTTAAGTTACTTAAACTCTCCGTTCCTCATTTGCCAAATGGGAATAACAACGGTATCACTCCCATGGCAGTATTGTTTGAATTAAATGAAATAATTGATATTAAGTGGTTGGTATAGGGCCTGGCACCAAGTGAGTAGAGGGAAGCCAAAAGTGGCTGTGATTTTTATTGCTTTTCCAGAAAAGGGGTAACATGCAGCTGGAGTCTGGCACAGCTGGTGGACGACTTGTGTAGACAGAGAGAAATGCTCTCAGCAGGGCTGGCCACTGTTCCAGGATCCTGTAGCATCTCCAAGAGAAATTATGAGAATAAGACATGGTTCCTGGTGAGGGAGAATAAGGAGCCCCAGTTTCCAGCACAGGACACTTGGTCCTAGCAATAATGCAGGGGCTTTGTCTTAAAATGGGACATATTGTTAGAATGCAAACAGTAACAAGGCTAAACTGATCAGTATTGGAATTGCTTGTTTGATTTTCCTACTAGACTGTGAATATAGGGAGGGCAAGTGTTATATCTGTCTTTTTCACTGCTTTGTTCCTAGCACATGTTATAGAGTGTGCATTCAATAAATATCTGTTGCACAGACAGATGGGTGGATTCTGTTACCTATCTATTGCCTTAGGACTCATTAATTTTTTCTGAATCAGTCTCATATACTGGTGAAGGAATATATTCTGTCTAAGGTACTCTTCTATGAGAATATTTGGAAATCAGAACCAAAATTCTTAAAAATGTGCACATCTTTTGATCCAGAAACTCTACTTCTAAGGATTTAACCTAATGAACTCTCTAGAGGCTCAGAAAGATTATGGCTCAAGAACATTAATTGTCACATTATTTAGAACAGCAAAAACAGTGGAAATAATCCCCTGTCCAACAAAGTGGGATTAGTTAACTATATTATGATACTTGTATTCAATAGAATGTTTCAAAGCCATAAAAATAAAGATCATTTAATAATATGAGAAAATGTCCAAATTATGTAATTAGTGAACAAAAGCCAGTTGCAGAACACTTTTATATAATATTGCTCTGTATGCATATGTGTGTGTGTGTGAGTGAGTGTAATACTAGAAGGATTTATATTATCGGTCTGAGTGGTTAAATTATATATCACTTTATTTTCATACGTTTTGAGGTTTTTCTGTAATTTCCACTGGTTTTGCATTGAACATATAGTCAGATAAGATAATGAGTATTATTAAGAGTTATCTCTGATAAGAATTTGGGTCTTAGACCTTTAGAGTGTATCTGGACCTGCATAGGGTACTGAATAGTTTTGCTGGGGGGATTAGAAAGCTGTGGGAGGGACTGGGGACAGCAAGGCATCAGTCAGGGCTTCTGGCACATTCCAAGGGTGGGGCATGCTGTTCTTCTGTCAGAAGAGAGGATGCCCTCCACCCCCTTTCACATTGTATACTCTTTCCTCTCCCAAATGTTATGATTAAATACACCCAGGCTATAGTAGCTTTGGTTTACGTGGAGACTAGATCCAAGCTGTGGACTCCTAACTACTGAGATAATCAGCTACAGACTGGTTTCAAGAAGATAAATTTAAACCTTGCATGGGATGAATTGACCATGTAAATTAATTCCGTTCTGTGTTGGGGGTAATTAAAAGAAGAAAGTCTGAGCTGAGAAAGTGCAAATGGAATAAGTACTTCTATTTAAAGGGAAACAAGATGACATCCCTTGAGCACTGGCTTCTTATGTTCTCAGTTAACTGATTTTAAGTATTCTCCTGTCCAGGCTGGAGGCTTTGTTCCTGGGCCAAACAGGTCTATCTGACTTCATTTTCTTTGAGGTTAAGTTCTCCCCAGAGGCTCTTGGGCTCTTTATACCCATACATGACTTCTGGCAGCTACTCTAGAATTTCTCAATGTATTGGCATCCTAGAGGGTGACGTGGTGTAGGCTCATGTTGGGACATCTACAGAACTTGCAAACCAAGTGGTGATGCATTGTGGAGTGTGTTTTAAAGGGGAAGGAAAGATGCTAAAAGGAACATGCTCCATGAGTTATCTGAAAGCATATGTTTGATTTGAGTCATCTTGGTGGTTGCCTTAACCAATGACCAGTCCCTTAATTATATTAATAATAGCAGCTAATCTTTCACTGAATTCTTCCTGAGTCTAGCGTTGTGCTAAATGCTTTACATGGCATATTAGCTAGGGTTCTCCAGAGAAATAGAACCAATAGGAAGTAAAAGAGTGTGTGTGTGTGTGTGTGTGTGTATATATATATATAGAAAGAGAGAGAGACATTGAGATTTATTAGAAAGATTGGCTTACAAGATTATGGAGGCTGAAAAGACCCAAGACCTGTGGTTGGCAAGCTGGAGACCCAGGAAAGTTGACATGTAGTTCCAGCCTCAGTCTGAAGGTCTGAGAAGCAGGAGAGTTGATGGTGCAAGACTTAGTTCAAAAGCTGACAGATCTGAGCCCCAAAAAGAGCCAATGTTTCTGTCAACTGACTGGATGAGGTCCACTCATATTAGGGAGAGCAACCTCCTTTACTCAGTCTGTGGATTAAACTGTTAATCTCATCCAAAAACGTCCTCACAGATAGATCCAGAATGATGTTTGAGCAAATATCCGGGTTCACTGTGGCCCAGCCAAGATGACAAAAGTAACCATCACATGTGGATAATGTAATTTAACTTACACAATGATCTTGCAGATTATTTCTGTTTTCATTCTTGTTTAAAAGATGAGAAGACTAAACCTTAGCAGGCTTATGTAGCATATATGAATAACAATAACTGGTAAGTGATGAGGCTGGGATTCGAACCCAAGCAACTGACTCTGGGGCCACATCCTTAACCACTATGCTATAATAAATGTGTTAAAATTGATTGCTTCTAGACTCCTTGTATATAGGAAAAATATAATCACTAATTATAGATTCATTGTATAGACATCTGTTAATACCTACAAGATGAGTAAATGTACTGTTAACACCCTACATCTGCCCTCCAATAAATCCATGCTTTACATTTTTTTCTTGACTCTGGAGAACAAAGTCAAGAAACAACGAGGAGAGTGATACAGTGAGCAAAAATTGGTGAATCTGGTAGAGAATTAAGTTTCCCTTTCTCATTGATTGTCCTAGGTCATACCATACATTTCAGGAAAAAAGAAATCTGTACATTAAGGTATAGAGGCAGTAAGGACACTCAGCATTATATCTATCTTGTGAAAAGAGGAGATCAATGTAACCAGTTCATAGTAAGACTTGATTCTTGGAAGGGGTAATGCTGTGAGATCATTTCCTGGAGATTGTCTTGAGTGTGTTTGAATGAGGTTAGAGTTAGCTAAACTCATTCCAGAATCACAAAAGTCACGGCTCTGTGAGTTGACCGCTACTAGTAAGTGGCATGTCCTGAAAATACGCCATGCAAATCAAATCCTGCTTTCCTATTCATTTTTGTGATTCTCTGAGATATCCTTTAGAGGACATTACTGTATTCTCTCCCTCCTCTAATCAGTTTTTCTGGGTAGTTTTTAATCTTTGAAATAAATGCCTATATGTAGAAGGAGAATGCTGTAAATTTGCTTTTCCAAAGCAAATTTACTCTCATAATTTATTACTAGTTAAGATGTTTTTCATTATAAATGTCCTTAAATCAGGGCACATCTGGATCTATAAAAAAGCATGGGGAAAACTTCTCAATTAAGGTAATGGAATATATTTTAATATCTTATTCATTCAACTATTTAATACTTCATCAAATAGATATTGGTCAATTGTTTTAATACTTTCTCAAAAGTATCAAAAGAACAATGCAGCTATTTTAATTTAGAAGTAGGGGAAAGTAAAAATAAACAAATAATCACACTGAAATATTAACATAATTAGGATTGACTCAGCTGAGAAGAATATTGAGACTTTAGTGGCCCAGGCTGGTGGGAAAGAATGGCTGAATCTGGGTAATGGTCCAATTTGTCATATACAAGTGGCAGCTCTGGGCTATAATAAGACCTATGTTCATCATTTAAGGGAATTCAATGTAGGCAAATCTTTTTATTTGTAAGGGACAAAATCCATTCAAGTTGGTTAAAGGAAAGGAACATTTTGAAAGTTTACAGGGGCATTTCACAAAAATGAAACACAGCTACTTTGCTTTAGAGAAGCATATGCTTTGCTTAAAAGGTCCTAAGGATTCAGTTTCCTCTTCTTTCTGTCTGTTTTTCTCTCTCTCTGGCTGCATTAAAAATGATAATCAGTTTCTCTCTGCAATACAACTTTCTAATATGACTTCTCAGTAAGAACATGGCTGGAAATGACCATTCCATCCCTGACTCCACGTGACCTTTAAGGTTAAACATACCTTTCAGTGTCTGATCATGGCCTTTTGTTTGTTTTTCTATTCTTTGTTAAAACTCTCAAGGCAGAGCACTGATTATTTGCTAGCCAGTTCGTGGATTGGCTTTCCTCGTGCTGGCTTTTTTTGGTGTTAGTTTGTACAGTTAGCTATGACTTGCAGTGGATCATGTGCTAAAACACATCTACCTTGATTCACCCCTTCAGCAGGGGCTGGGACTTTCTGAGAAGTGATTATAGGATTACCAGTATCTCAAAATTATGTACTGCAGCAAGTCCCAGTAGGGCTTGTTCAAGCAGTAGTATTCTCTGAATCACAAAGGTGCCACGTGTCTGTCCTTTGTGATCTGTGGTAAGCAGAACTCAAGCTAGATGCTGGAGGGTCAAGGGCAGGATTCAGTTCTCAGAACAAAAGGACTGGCATGTGTATGGTCAAGGGTCCAGACCAGTAATCTTAGATTCAGGACAGGATCCCAACCTCTGAATGGGAATAGGGGTGCAAATCAGGAACAAGGTAGAGGTTCTGTCCAATGGAAGAGCCAACAGGACAGGGTTATGAGAAGGCTTATAACTTAGAGCCATGATTCCAAAATCTGCAGGATGCTTAAAAATCACCTGGGGATCTTAATTTCAGGGCACCTGCCCAGATCTACTTGTCTGCTGAGGGAATTCTTTTGATAAGGTCAGATGGTGAATATGATGCAGAGTCAGTCTTGGAAACTGACTTATTAGACCCTCAGCTATCTGTACGCACCAGATTCTGGGCCAAAAGACAGAAGCAAGGGCCTCAGTTGTCTTCATACTTCCAGTCTGGGGTGCTTTCTTTTACATCCTCCTGCTGCCTTTATAGTTGAAAGTCATCACAGAACTCTCTCATATCAGAGAAATAAGGTTTGTCTTGGTGTGACTATTGGCATTTATGCCAGATAGTCAGGATAGACTGGACTCAGGTGGAAATCTTGAGAGATTGAATTTTGAATCTATGTGTCCATAACAACTGGGATCTATCAGAAAAGATTGGATTAAAAACATTTTTTTCAATGGCGTAAAGCAACAAAGGTTTGGTTATTGTTGATGTTACTTCTGGATCTTCTAGGGGCTCTACTATGAATTTTCCTAGCTCCAGGACTCAGGCTTGTTGCTGAGGCAGAGGGAAGAAAGATCATGGCAGTGTATACCCTGGCTCTTAAAGCTTCTACCCTAAAGTGACAAACATCAAAATAGTTCATATTTCATTGGCCAAATCAAGCCCTTACTTCATGTAGGCAGGGACATGTAATCCTACAATGGGCCTGGAAGAAGAAGCCCATTCCTAAAGCCTAGCACAAAGGCTTAGACTTGTTTTCTGTTGCATTCCCAAGATCAAGAATGGTGTCTGGCACATGGTTGGTGCTTAAAAATATGTGTTGAATAAACAAATAAAAGAATAAATATACAAGAGTAAAATAATAATTTATATCATTCAGGGTTCACCTTGGTTTCTGGATACAGTTCTGAAATTACCTTTTCAGAACATTTCAGGAAATACCCTAGAAAAGACTATGTTTGTTAAAATTGATTTTAATACAGATTATTAATGATTGGAAAGCTTTTGGCATGAGGAGATACATCAGGTCTGGGCTTCATGAGTCCCCAGTTACATCTTATATTGGTATAGGAAGCATTTTTTCATGTTTCTACTAAGGGTGTTTGTAAGGTCAGTTTGAACAATTGTCTGAGTCTCAGGATATTAAAGGGTGAGGGGTGAGACACAGGAGTCATTAGGGGATTTCATAACAGAGCTGAGACTAAAACTACCACATTGACCATTAGCTTTGCAGATGGATGGCATGGGGAACCCCTTTTAAGCAAAATTATGGCTCCTTTTTGGGTTAACATTGACTCTTCCATGAAATGGCCAAAAGGCTGCACTTAAGTGGCTATCCTGGGAGACCTGGCTCCCAAATCTGTGGACAAATTGAGATTAATGACCAATTCCATCTCCCTGCTTTTACCTCAATAAGCTTGTGTTCTCAGAGCCACTTCATGCCAAGAGAACAAATGTTTGTAAGTGCCCCTTCCATTTCTGGGAAATCTAAAACCTGCCCATAATTTGGCTAATTTGTAGTTGATCATGGGGAAGATAATGAGTAGGGAAAATTGAGGGAGCAGGGGACAGAGTTGCTAGGAAACAAATTTACTTCTCACATCCAGACAAATCAACTAAGGAAATGGTGTTAATGAGCCTAGTTACTGACAATCTCTGTTCCAAGGAGGCTGAGATACAGAGTAGCATTACCATGAAAAAGCACTGGACAGAGGCAGAGGTTCTGGGGAAGGCACTGGAGCATGTTGGTTCATCACATGGGTTTTGTAATGAGACAGACTGAAAAATGAGGCAAGTAATAGTACTAACTACTTAGAACAGATTTGCTGATTAGTTGAAGTATGGAAGTTTATGGAAAGGGCTTCCACAGTATCTGCATAGAGGAGGTAGTCAGTAAATGTCCATCATTTTCTTATGGGTCCTAGTTCTAGCTCTTCCACTGACTACAGAAATGTCTTCCCTTTACTAACTCAGACAATTTCCCAATCTTCATTTTCTCATTCCATATCCTCTACAGAGACTTTTGTGAGGGTCAGTGAGAGGAGATATGTGTAAACAGCTTATAAATCTCAAGAAATTTTATGTCTACAGAGGATTTTCCTCAACATTGTGGCAAACAGCACTCCCAGAACCCACAGGGTATTTTTACACAGATGGTTAGGGTGCCTTCTCCCCTGCTCCCTCCCTTTTCTGCACCTCAAATCTCATTTTAGCAGCTGTGAACTCTCACCTCTGTTTCCTCAATCCAGCAAAACTGTTGTCTGCTTGACTCTTTTTCTCTGCATCACAATTTAGAAAATGCCCTCAAGAAGTAAGCCGATATGAATGGGAGGGAGGGATGGTTAATTTTATGTGTCAACTTGACTGGGCAAAGGGATGCCTGTAGAACATTATTTCTAGATATGTATGTGTGAGGGTGTTTTTGGAAGAGATTAGCACTTAAATCAGTGGACTGAGTAAAGAATATTGCCCTCACCAGTGTGGACAAGTATCATCCAATCTGTTGAAGTACCAAATGGAACAAAAAGATGGAGAAAGAGTGAATTCATTCTATTTGAGCTGATCCATCCATTTTCTTCTGCTCTCAGACATCAGTGTTTCTGGTTCTTGGGCCTTTAGACTAACACTTATATCATAGGCTCCCTTGGTTCTCAAGCTTTTGGACTCAGACTGAATTATACCACCAGCTTTCCTGGTTTTCCAGCTTACAGATGACAGATTATGGGACTTCTTGGCTTCCATAATCATGTGAGCCAATTCCCATAAGTATCACTGTATCTACCTATTCATCCATCTATCATCTATCTAGCCATTCATCCGTCCATCCATCCATGCATGCATCCATCCATCCATTCTATTGATTCTGATTCTCTGGAGGTCCCTGACTAACACAGAGGGCTTTACCTCATATGCTTCCCTTCTCCCAAGGATTATAGTCCTACATTAATCATTGTCCAATGTCTGAGAACATTATTTTAGATATTGTTTTGTTCAGCATTTACAGTAGAGTTTAAGTCTGATACACCCTACTCCATCATGGCTAGAACTAGAAATTATCCTAGATTTCTTGAAGCTTTCACTTTATTCTGCTGGGTGAGGCAACAAACAAAACACCCCCCAAGTAAACTGACAAATCAATAAAATAATTATAAATTGGGATATGTTCTATGGAGAAAAACAAGAAAAACATAAAAGGCTCTGAAATAGAGATTGAAAGATGGGGAGAGAGGACAGGATTTTGGATATAATGGTCAGTGGAGGCTGATTTGAGGAAGTTTAAGTTGAGATCTATATAATGAGTAGGGTCTTTTATATGAAGCAAAGGGGAGAACAAAAGAATATTTTATAAAAGTATGGATTTTGAATTAGTGCCACTTGCCAAAACTTAGGCTGTACAGACAAGAACTAGAGTATTGCGTTCACCCTGAGTGCTGTGTTTTTAAATGGATAATTCATTAAACTATTATATGGGAGGCATCTGGAGACCTTGACAGGAGATAGGAATAAAGTGGCCAAGACCATGACTAGGGATTGGATGTGGGACAGAGTTGTGGGTATGCTAGCATGAGTAATATCTTCAAATATCTGAAGGGCTGTCATGGAGAGTGTAGGCAACTCTCTAGAGCATGGTTTGGCAAACTACGGCCCAGGGGCCAAATCCAGCCACATAGCCTGCGCACTAACGATGGATTTTTTAAATGTTTTTAAATGATTACATTTTAAATGGTTACATTACTACCTACATATTAGCCTCAATTTTGTGTCTTAGACCCACAAAGCTTAAAATATTTATCATCTGGCCCTTTAAGAGAAAGTTAGCTGACCCCCTACTCTAGATCAGTTATAAGAATTTAATTTGCTGTAGCAAAAGAAATCAGTAACAAAGTTGGAATAAAAAAGTCTCTAAGGGAAAAGTATTTTCCTGGGTGAGGAACTGAAGGACCTTTCCTCCTAGATCTTCTCTTCATCCCTAATCTCTCATTGGACAGTTTTCCTCCTGCTCAGCCCAGGCATGAAAGGACCTACTTTTGGCTTCTTGAGAAAAACACAGAGGCACTGGGCCAACTGGCTAAGAATTTGACTCTGTGAAATTGGACAGTTTTCTATTTGGCCTGAGGCAATAGTTTGATTTGAAAATACACAGTGACTATAACCGATTATATTGTTTCACTGAATTAAATTATTTCCTCCCCACCACACACTGGATTTAGACCATAGGTAAAGTACTGGAGTAACAGATTAGTATCCAAAATCAATCTGTGACAGGTCACCAATTACCAGGGGAAGACTAGATCATAGTCTAATAAACTAGACCAATTTCCCAGAAACTAGGCTATGGGCCCAGGTACTTCAAAGGAAAACTACTGATTTTAGAGCAGTCTTTCCTAGAAAAAACCACACAAGTGATGGGACATCTGGAAACAATGATAAACTTATCATGTTTATCTAATAAGGACTCATTTTCTAAGAAAGACAAAAATATTTCAGTAGTAAAGTGATGGAAATAAACTTGTTTAATAGGTATAGAGGTAGCCTGTTTAAAATTAGGATGGAGATGTAGTTTGGCTTTAACGGAGGCCAAAGAAAGCTTTCTGAGATGGGTGGCACCTGGATGAAATCATACAGAATGATTAGCGGTCATTCAGATGAAGGGGAGTGGGCAAGATGTGTGGGTGGAAAGATTTAGGTAGTAGAGGGCCAGAGCCAGGAAAAAAAAAAACATGGTGCATTCAGAAGACTTTAGAAAGTTCTGTATGACTAGAGTGGTGAGAAGCGATGCTGGAGGGTCAAAAAACGGCAGGGCCATGTATGCTGGAGAGTTTTTAAATTTTATCATGAGGACAGTGGGGAGCTACAAAAAGATGTTAACAGTGACATAATTACATTTGCATTTTTAAAAGATTTTTCTGGTAGTACAATGGGGAGTTGAGTGGTGCAACTTACTCATCCTGGAGTTTGGGGGATACGTTAAGATTGCTGTTGTAGTTATCCATGTGACAGATGACAGTGACACAGGCGGTAGTAAGGGTGATGGGGAGAGGGGGACGAAATGCCAGGGAAGCAAGATTAACAGGAGTAATTGTTGCTTGGATGTGTGCATTAAGTAAGGAATGAGAGGTCAAGAATGCCATTCAGATACATCTTGAATGATACAAGCACAACAGGACAGACACACAGAAAATTAAAAACAAGGAAGGGAGGATTAGTAGTGTAATACAGTACTGAGCACTGTGGGAATTTTGCCTTGGGAATCAGAAGGCTCAGTGGAAGAAGTGGCATTTGAGATAAGCCTTGAAAAATGGATGGGTTTCATAAAGGAGAGTTGGCGATACCCCTTACGAGGAGGATGAAAATGTTAGCAAATGCTTGAGAGAGAGTAGTGTGTGTAGGGGAGTCATCCTTTATTTTCACAGATAGGTAAGGGCTTGCAGTTCACAGTATTTATTGCCATCTGTCCTCTCAATTGGCTGTGACAGTGTTCTCTTGAGAAGGTCATGGTAAGTAGCATGATCTCCTTTTCAGAGACACTTGGGTAAAATGATGCATCCAAGCTCCCCACTTTGTAAGGAGAAGAATCATGGCTTGAACCTACGTGGCACTGCGTACAAAGCATCATGAAGTCAGATCCAAATGGAAAGGTCAGGCAGTTGCTGCTCAGGTAGGGACCTGGACAGACATACCTCTCTCAAACAAGAGCCCTTTTAGCCAGTCATGCTTGCACTGTGTATCCTAGAGGTTCAAAGCCTGAAATTGAGATAGCAGATTTTAGAGGGATCTTTAAGGACACTGAACCAAACAATAACATTGAAGGGGCAGGGGTGACCTTTATTCTTTTACTCCTGGGAAGTGGTAACTTACATGTAGCCTTTTGGAAAGGATGTACTAGATATTTTTTGGTCCAAGCTTCTGAGACAAAGACAAAACTTTAAAAGTTGGAAGACCTCTCAGCAGCCACTTTACTTAACATTTTCCAAAGAGTGTTCTACAAAATGTGAATTCTACTGAGGATTAGTAGGTAATATACAGAGTTTTTAAAAAAGAAGGATTCTATGGTCAAATAGGTGTGAAAAATTCTGGATAAACAGATATAAATATGTTTTAAAATAAGTGCTTTATTTTAGAATAGTTTTAGATGTACAAAAAAAAATTTGGAAAGAGTATGGAGAGCTCCTATATACTCCACACCCAGTTTTTCCTATTATTAATACCTTAACATTAGTGTGGTACATTTGTCACAATTAATGAACTCATATTGATATATTATTATTAACCAAAGTCTAAACTTTATTCATATTTCCTTAGATTTTTATCTAAAGTCTTTTTTGTCCCAGGGTCCCATTCAGTACAGCACATTACATTAAGATGCCACGTGTCCTTAGGCTCTTCTTGCCTGTTATACTCTATCAGGCTTTCCTTGTTTCAGATGACCTTAAGAGTTTTTAAGAATACTAGTCAGGCCAGGCATGGTGGTTCACACCTGTAATCCTTGCATTCTGGGAGGCCGAGGCAGGAGTATCCCTTGAGCTTAGGAGTTGGAGGTTGCAGTTTGAGACCAGCCTGAGTGAGAATGAGACCCTGTCTCTACCAAAAATAGAAAAAATTAGCCAGGAGTGGTGGTGTGCACCTACAGTAGCAGGTACTTGGGAGGCCGAGGCAGGAGGATCTCTTGTGTGATCTATATGACATAGAATCCCAGGAGTTTGAGGTTGCAGTGAGCTATGATGATGCCACTGCACTCTAGCCAGGACGACAGAGACCCTGTCTCCAAAAAAAAAAAAAAAAAGAGTATTAGGTATTTTGTAGAATGCTCCTTTACTGAAATTTGTGAGGTATTTTTCTCATGATTGGACTGGGATTATGTTTTTTGGTTTTTGGTTTTGGTTTTGTTTTTTTTGTTTTTTTTTTTGGTAGGAAGACTGCAGGCAAAGTACTGTTTTCATTACATCATCTCAAGGATACATACTATCAAGATGACTTACCACTGTTGGTATTAACCTTGGTTACTTGACTGAGTAGTGTTTGTCAATTTTTTCCACTTTAAAGCTACTCTTGTTTTCCCTTGAAATACTGCAATTTTTGGAAAGAAGTCATTATGTGCCCCTGATACTTAATGTGTGGGGATTTATGCTCCATCTCCTTGAGGCAGAGCCTCAAGGCTCAAATAATTCTACATGAATTATTTGGGATTTCTCAGCACAGGAGATTTGTCTCCTCTTTTCCATTTACTTATTTAATCATTTCTTTGTATCAGTATAGACTCACAGATACTTACTTTTTACTTTTGGTTATTAATTGGATACAGTTTTATTTTGTTGCTCAAATTGTTCCATCTTTGGCCATTGGGAGATTTTTAAGTTGCCCCCTGTGTTCTTTTGACATAATTTCATCATTGTGTTTTTTTTGTGTTTGTTTTGCTTTGCTTTTTGTTTTAGTACATCCTTACTTTCTGACACAAGATGTTTCAGGCTTTCAGAGTCATGTTGTATATTTTCTGCCCTAGTACTAGAATCAGATATTTTCCAAGGAGACTTTTTTTTTATGTATATGAATAGTATTAGAAACCAAGATCTGGGGGCTAGATGTGCTTTTTGCAACTGGGGTGCAATTGCTTCTAGGAACTCTCAGCTGACAGAACAAGGAAGTATATGGCTTTATACTAATTGATGTATAAATACCTACCCATAAATATTTTTATATGTAACATCTGTATTTATATTAAGCTAAACATGATTTCACACTTATGTGTCCAACTCTAATCCATTACCACATGCATCATTCTAGCCTCCTTTATGCTTATCTGTAGTTTCCAACTTCAACAATGAAAAACCTGGTTCTCATAATCTTTTATCCAATTACTTAATTGTTAAATTCCAGTATACATGCTTAGTGGTTTCAGAGTTGATTTGTACTCCCATGAGAAAAAACTTTATCAACTAGAGTACAGTGTTTATGTTTCTCTTGTCTTTGATCTTATAGACTCCACTAATTTCTGGCATTAGTTTTATCCTACCCCATTGAGTGAGGTTGTTTTGTACATTTGTGCTAAAGTTAGATTCCTTTGCCATAGTCTGCATTCTATCCTGGGATTCCCCTTCTTCCTAAAATTATTATTATTTTTAAAAATTTGCATGCCTGGCATGTACCCAAATTCCAGACTAGAAGGAAAACAGGTGTTCAGCATATACCACATTGTTTGCATAAGCAGTTTAGGCATAGTGAGACACTCTTATCAGTCCTTGGAATGGTGGAAACTCTTCTGAAATCCAAGTTCCCAAACACTGGCCAAGGAGAAAACTTGCAAGCAGGTTTTTCTAAGGCTAGCAGTCTCAGGCCTGTTATGTTAACTTCTTATGCACATGATATTAATATTAATGAAGTCATACAGTGTAGAATGTTTTCAGACTGGTTTCTTTCACTAAGCAATATGCATTTAAGATTCATCTATGTCTTTATGTGGTTTTATAGCTTATTCCTTTTTATTATTAAATAGTATTTCATTGTTTGGCCATGCCATAGTTTGTTTAACCATTCACCTATTAAAGGACATCTTGATCCATTCCAGCTTTTGGAGATTTTTAACAAAGCTGACCTAAACATTTATGTTTTGAAGGTTTTTGTATAGACATGAATTTTCAAATTAGTTGGATACCTAGGAGTGGGATTGCTTGATTGTGTGGTGAGACCACATTCAGCCAAACTGGATGTAAGGAACTGCCAAACTGTCTTCCAAAGTGGCCGTATCATTTTGCGTTCCCACCAGCAATGAATGAGAGTTCCTGTTGCTCCTCATCCTTGCTAGCAATTGTTTTTTTTTTCCCTTTGTTTTTTAGATTTTAGCCATTCTAATAAGTACATAGTAGTATCTCATTGTTTTAATTTTCATTTCCTTAGTGACATAAGATGTTGAACATCTTTTCTTGCCATCTTACATCTTCTTTGGTGAGGTTTCTATTTACATCATTTGTTCATTTTTTAGTTAGGTTGTTTTCTTCTTGGTGAGTTTTAAAAGTTCTTTTTATATTTTGGTTACAAGTTCCTTATCAGGTATATGTTTTGCAGATATATTCTCCTAGTCTGTGGCTTGTCTTTTTTTTTAATCTTAACAATGCATTTCCTAGAGCAGAAGTTTTTAATTTTAATAAGGTCCATCTTGCCAATTTTTTCTTTCATAAATTGTGTTTTTGTGTTATATGTCGAAACTATTAACAATCTCAAGGTTCTTTATATTTTCTCCTATGTTTTCTTCTGGAAGTTTTATAGTTTTGCTTTTACATTTGTATTATACATTTTGAGTTAATTCTTATATAAGATGTAAGGTCCATGTGTACGTTAATTTTTGCATATGGACACCCAGTTGTGCCAGCACCATTTATTGAAAAGACTATCCTTTCACCATTGAATTGACTTTGTCAAAAAAACTGTTGACAATATTTGTGTGGACCTATTTCTGGGCTTCCTATTCTGTTCCATTGATTTGTGTCTCTTCTTTCACCTATACTACACTATCTTGATTACTGCAGCTTTATAGTAAATATTGAAGTCAGGTAGTGTGAGTCTTCAAACTTTATTCTTCTTCAGTGTCATCTTGGCCATTCAAGGTCTTTTGCCTTTCCATGTAAACTTTAGAATCAGTTTATTGATATCTACAAAATAACTTACATAAATATATTTCTTACTGCAGAGCTTCTCAGAACCATTAGTGTGCTAATGTGAATTGTGAATATCTAAGAAAGGCGTATACTTTGCAGCACTTTCCAAACTTATTTAATTTTAATATACTAATTTTTTTCTAGGCCTGTATTGCATGACCCCAGAGATGATGCCCTTCATTTGACAAAACAATAAAGCTCACAGAGAAAAAGGTATCTTGGTAGGTTAATAATTTGATGAGGATCAAAACCTCAAAGCCTATTTTGTTACTTTGTGGCTATGTTACCAAAAGTTCAGTCTCAGCAGTGAGAATGAAGAACGAGGACAAGTGGTTTGAGGAAAAGGACAGAGAAGTTTATTAATTTGCTGGCAAATGAGGAAGGCAGTGGCCTAGCATCTCAAAAGACCACCATCCTGTCTTTAAGCAGAAATACAGGGATTTTTAAAAGGGTTTTTTTGGCAATTGGACTTGGGTCTATGTGACCAGTGTCACATGTGGTGGCCTTGGCCAATTATTGTTTAACTATAATTGGTGGTTTTGTCGAACTTATCTCTGGTGGTGATGATCTCGTGACCCTTGTCCAGACAATTCTGTTGAGCCATCTCCTGTGATTTAAGATACTAGAAAACAAACAGCAAAGAACATTTTTTTTGTCCCTTTGATTACTGGCCTTGGGGAAGAAGTTCAGGTTTTAATTCCTAAAAGGGTGGGGATTTCAAAGAGACAACTCATAAAACATTTCGTTGTCCTTTTTCAGATCTTTACCTTTGTTACAGCTATGAATATATTTTGGTCACATCTGTGTATGATATATATCTTCACTTATATCTCAGATAATCTTATAGTCAGTACAAAAGCTCAGAGTAGCATAATGTTGATATTATTTGGCTTGAAAGATTTCAGTGATTCATGGTAGATGAATGACCATTCAATTTATTCTCTCATATAAAAGTCAGTGATTAAGTGTGATTTCATATTATATATAATTTTTTAATATTCTGATGATTTAGCATTATACAATTTAATACTAAGGACAATAGTAACATAATTTTTATTATTCCTTACCTGCAGTGTTCATTAACACTCATGCGGCAAACATGATGGGGTTGGGGCTCACTTGTTGAAAACTATAAATAGCAGTGAATTGAAAACACTAAAGTGGATAATGAAGCCTCAACCTCACTGAGCTTTTGTTACCTTTAAAATTCATTCCCCTGACCCCTCTCACTCTCCTAAGGGTAATGGGGCTGTGTTTTGTTCCCTTGTTCACTTAAATAGAGCTCTACTAATCAGTGATTCTGAAAGGCTTTCTTTAGGAGGGTTAACATAATTGGCCCCTCAATTAAATGTTTCTTTTCTTCTGAAGCTCCGTCAGCCTATTTAAGCACTTCTGAAAGGTCACTGAAGTCACCTTGGAGGTCCCCAGGCTAAGTGGTTTACAAAAGCCACAAGGTGTGTGCCTTTGGAATACCTCATCTCTCTGCTTGGTTTGTGTCTTTTTACTCAAGTGGAGGCAAATTGAGAGCACTACCAATGATTGGTTCTGTTGGTGGACTTGTAGCTTTATTTATACAACCAGATAAACAGTACCTGATCATTTTGTGACCATGCCTTCTGTGGTGTCTTGAATTAGTGCCTCGCAAAAAAGATACATCCAAGTTTTAACACTCAGTAAACTTGAACATGACCTTACTTAGAAAAAGGGTCTTTGCTGATGCAATTAAGTTAAAGATCTCAAGATGGGATCATATTGGATTATATGGGTAGTCCCTAAATCCAATGAAAAGTATCCTTATAAGAGAAAAAGAGGACAAGATACAGGGAGAAGAGAAGGCCATGTGGGGATGGAGACAGAGAGTGGAGTTACATGCCACAAGTCAAAGAGCACTCTGAGCCAACAGGAGCTGCAAGAATGAAGAAAGGATTCTTCTCCCTTAGAGGTTTTGGAGGGAGCATGGCCCTACCAATACCTTGATTTTGGGTTTCTGGTTTCTTGAATTGTGAGAGAATAAATTTCTGTTGTTTTAAGTCACTAAATTTGCATTAATTTGTTATGGCAGTCACAGGAAACCAATACACCTTCCCTCTCAAGTTTTCTAATGTAAGCTTTGAAAAATTCAGGACATATTTTTGCAATTTCAGGTTTGTCTACCCAGTAGGATCATAAAGTGATTCTGAGAGCTTTGTGAGGGCAACAAATAGTTCTGCTTTAACTCACCATCATGCCCACATGCCTAAACAGCCCCTGGTATAGCCATAGGTGCTCAGTAAATATGTGTTAAATGAATGATATCATTGAATGGTTAAATTCAGGATGTCAAAGTTTGAAGGCCCTTAAGAGACTAATCTAACTGTCACAATTGGCTGATGAGTCCCAGAAAAGAAAAGGGACTTTTCTATATGTTTTTAATTAATGTACTCATCTTGCCCAATACATGGTGGTTTTTGTTTGTTTATTTGCTTTTAACTTAATCATTCTGGCATTGAAGAGCAATTGTGGATGATAAAATATCCATGTCTGCAAGTGGCTGATGACAGGTTTTACTTGTAATGTGAAATATATATTTTACATATTACTGTCATTTAAAATTTTTATCCCTAGCACTTTGGAAAGAGACTTAAAATCTCTCTGCCGATCTCAAGTCTCTCAGAGGCTGAAAAACAGACTCTAAAATTATAAGAAAACCTTGTGATTTTTCTAAGTATGCCATTGAAAGATAAAAAGAGCATTAGGTTTTATTCATAATTTTCTGTTCACTTTTTCTGACTTCATGATATCATTACCCTGTGCTGTTGCAATAGCCTGCTAACTGCCTCCCTTTTCCTAGTTTAGTTGCTACAATCTATCTACACATGGACAATTTAATCTTCATAAATCTCAGCTTTGATTATGGATTGCCGCTACTTAAATACTTCACGCTGTCTTCAAATGTCTGCAGAAGGAAGCCCAAACTGTTGACCTGGCCCTAGCTAATGTTTCCAGCTTTTATTCCTACCTCCTGCTTTCTAAAAATGCGTAGAGACTGTCCAACCCCTAGATTGGTGCTCCTCATACTTTAATGCACATACAAGTCACTTACTATAATGCAGATTCTGATTTAGTAAATCTGGGGTCAGAACCCAGGTTTCTGCTGTTTTAACAAGTTCTTAAGTAATATTGATAAAGCGGGTCCAAGAACCGCACATTGAGTTGCAAGGCCCTAACAATATTATGCCCTTCTATATACACTTGTCACATTTCATTGTTATATGTTTAGCATCTGCTTTTCTTTCACTGAAGAGTAAGTTCTAGAGGACCATATCAGTTTTATCTGTTTCACTGTTAAAGCTCTGGGCACCTATCAAAATAAATCTGAAATTCTTAATACTCTAGTTTTGGACATGACCTAATTCAACCATTCCCCTCATGCTATAGGCAATGAATTGAATACAGAGAGAGAAAGTGACCTCTCCAGTGTGACACCATGAGTTAGTGGCAGAGCTGGGACTAGGAACTGGTGTTTGAAATAAATACCTACTCTGGCACAAAACTTCAAGGAAAGGTCTTAAGACAAGTAGCACATTACAGCCATTGCTCAGTACCAGCAGAGGATTGGTTCCAGGACCCTAGATGTTCAAGCCCCCTGTATAAACTGGCATAGTATTTGCATATAACCTACACACATCCTCCCGTATACTTTAAGTCATCTCTAGATTTCTTATAATACCTAATACAATGTAAATATTATGTAAGTAGTTGTTATGCTGTAGTTTTTATTTGTATTATTTTTATTGTATTTTTTATTGTTTTTTAAATTTTGAATATTTTCAACCTGCTGTTGGTCCTGATTGAAGGAGGGCCACCAACTGAATTCAGAACCGGCCCCCCAGGTATTGGATACTTAACATAGAACTCCCATTGCAAGCCCTTTGGCAAATTGCAAATGTCTGAAAGAAGACAAGAAATATTTCAGGGGATTTTCTCAGAGCCCAAGGAGGATCCACAATTAGACTAACAGCTTATGAGATAACTAGAGTATAGCCAATTGAGAAGGATTGACCCGATTCTTCCTTTTTAATTACCTTAATTTTATGCATCAGATAATTAATTTAATGACTTAGTGATTGCAGATGCTTTCTTTATCTCTAGCCAGAAATGAAAACAAGTTACATCAGAAACATAGGTGGGTGGAGGAGGAGGAGAGATTAGGGAATGGGCCAATGACAGGAGTCTGCATAAACCCCATGCTGTGATATCAAAGTCACTGTGGTCTTTTATTTCTGAGGAGTGCATCTGTCTGCCTGGTAAGAGGAAGAGACAGGGAATGTCCCCAAACAGCTTGTAGGAATAGACTAGAGTTTCTCAACTTTTATGCTATTGACATTTTGGGACAGATAATTCTTTATTGTGGGGGCTGTCATGTGCATTGCAGGATGTTTATCAGCATCCCTGGCCTCTTCCCACTAGATACCAGTAACCCTACTCCTCCTTTCCCCAACTTATAACAGCCAAAAGTGTCTCCAGACATTGCCAAATATCCCCTTAGGGGAGAAAATCATCCCCAGTTGAAAGCAACTAGACTAGACCATTGGTCAGGTTAACCATTGGCCTACAGGGCTGCTGCATGCAGCTACACAAGTTATGCAGTGACAATTCCATGGAGCACCATTCTCATGGACTTCAATAATGTTGTGGCAACTTATTTCAGATTTTGGTAATATCTGCAGCCCAAGGCTTTGGCCTTTAATGATGAAAAATACAGTGTAAATAATTTGCAAAAGCTATGTGCCCATCAGAATATCCACTGGGTTCACCTCGATCTCACCAATGTTCTTGTCTTCCACTACACCTCAGCCTAGACCTTAATATAGTCCCTATGTTTATGGGCCATATGGACCTAATTACATACAGTCCTTATGCTTATAGTCCTCATGGATTTTATGCTCCAAAATCTGAAACTTTTTGAGTGCCAACATAACAGTGAAAGGAAATGCTCACTAGAGCATATCAGATTTCAGATTTTTGGATTTTGGATGCTGGTATAATGCAAATATTCCAAAATTTGAAGAAATCTGAAATTTGAAACGTTTCTAGTCCCAAGCATTTCAGATAAAGGATACTCGACTTGTATCATCAGTAACTCTATCACCTCTGAAATCTTCTTTCAAGCATCTCACTCTCTGATCACCAACCCCTATGCTTCTGACTTGATTAATCTAGTCCTCCCACTACAACAATATTTGCACCCTAACTGTGTCTCCAATGCATTGACCTCACCATCTGACACCATGGACCATTCTTCTTTTATCCACATTTGCCTCCTTACCCAGCTTAGACTCTCTTGTCCATCATGGTAATCATTCCCGTGTAAACATCCTCAACAACCCTGACTTTCTAGCTTCTGATATGCTTGTGTGGTTAAAGCCAATGCAGATTGAATCTAAGGATTCACCTTGTCTGAATCTGAACCTAAAGAGATGAACATCTGCACCTAAATGAAAAGCATACATACAGTATGGTGACTGATTCGTTGCAGTTTAATTTCGAGACCACAAACCTGAAATGGGCACTCACAGTGCCTAGAATGCTTGTCCTGGTAAGTTTTTTTCTTGTCTCTTCTTCTTTCATAGTTCACTTCTTCAGATATCTTACTACCCTCCCTGCCCTCACTCTTGTCCGATAACCTTGCCTGAAAAGATAGAAGCAGAGAGGACTCTTTCATCCTAGACCACGTCTTTATTTGGACCCATATGTATGTTTTCCATCTTTTCATTGCTTCTCTCGAGGGCCAGTCTCCTCCTGTGCTGGCTATGCCAGTGCCTGTAACTTCCTCAAGGAGTTCACGTCTGTGGTTTCCCCTATCTCCTGCATCAGTTTCTTCCTTTTAACCAAGTTATTCCCATTGCATATAAATATACTCTGGTTTCTCACATTTTACATTGCCCTCCCGTGATCCAAATTCTACCTTTTCGTCATCATATGCCTCCCTTCTTCTTCATGGCAAGTCATCTTGCAGGAGTGGTATACACTCATTGCATCTGGTTCCCTGTCTCCTACTATTTCCATTTTTAAAAATTAGTTTATTTATTTTTAAAATAATTTTTATTTTAAAATATTAGGGGGTACAGGTGTCGTTATATGGATGAATTGTATAACGCTGAAGTCAGGGCTTTTAGTGTGCCCATCACCAGGATAGTGTACATTGTACCTGATAGGTAAGTTTTTATCTCTTACCCCCTCCCAACCTCCCCCTTCTTAGTTTCCAGTGTCCTTTACACCACTTTATGACTATGCGTACCCATTGTTTAGCTCCCACTTATTAGTGAGAAGATGTGGTGTTTTTTTTTTCCATTCCTGAGATACTTCACTTAGGATAATGGTCTCCAGTTCCATCCAAGTTACTGCAAATGACATTTCACTCCTTTTTATGGCTGAGTAGTGCTCCATGGTATACATGTACCACATTTTTGTTATATGTTCGTCAATTGATAGGCACTTAGGTTGATTCCATATCTCTGAAATTGTGAATTGTGCTGTGCTAAACATTCAGGTCAAGTGTCTTTTTGATATAATGACTTCTTTTCTTTTGGGTAGATACCCGGTAGTAGGATTGCTGGATTGAAAGATAAGTCTACTTTTAGTTCTTTGAGGAATATCCAAACTGTTTTCCATAGAGGTTTACAGTCCCACCAATAGTGTATAAGTGTTCCTTTTTCACCACATCCAGGCCAATATCTATTGTTTTTTGATTTTTTAAATAATGGCCATTCTAATAGGGGTAAAGTGATATCTCATTGTGGTTTTAATTTGCATTTCCCTAATGATTAGTAATGTTGAATAGTTTTTCATATGTCTAGTGGCCACTTGTATATCTTATTTTGAAAAAAACTCTGTTCATGTCTTTTGCCTACTTTGTAATGGGTTTTTTTGTTTTCTTCTTGCTGATTTATTTGAGTTCTTTGTAGATTCTGGATATTAGCCCTTTGTTGGATATATAGTTTGCCAATATTTCCTCCCATTCAATAGGTTGTCTATTTATTCTGTTGATTATTTCCCTAGCTGGGCAGAAACTTTTTGATTTAATTAAGTCCCAGTAATTTATTTTTGTTGTTGCTATATTTACCTTTGGGGTCTTAGTCATAAATTCTTTGCCTAGGCTGATGTCTAGAAGAGATTTTCCTATGGTTTCTTCCAGAATTATTATGGTTTCAGGTCTTACCTTTTGGTATTTAATCCATCTTGAGTTAATTTTTGTATGTGGTGAGAGATAGGGATCTTGTTTCATTCTTCGGCGTGTGGCTATCCAATTTCCCCAGTACCATTTATTGAATAGGGTATTTTTTCCCCAGTGTATATTTTTGCCTGCTTTATCAAAAATCAGTTGGTCATAGCTATATTTTTTACTTCTGGGTTCTCTATTCTGTTCCATTGGTCTCTCCCTTTATATCAGCACCATGCTATTTTGGTTACTATAGCCTTGTAGTATAATTTGAAGTCAGGTAATATGATGCCTCCAGATTTGTTATTTTTGGTGAAGATTTGGTTATTTGGGCTCTTTTTTGGTTCCATATGAAGTTTGGGATTATTTTTCTGGATCAGTGAAAAATGACATTGGTATTTTGATAGGACTTGCATTAACTCTATAAATCACTTTTGGTAGTATAGACATTTTAACAATGTTGATTCTTTCAATCCATGAGCATGGGATGTTTTTCCATTTGTTTATGTCATCTATGATTTCTTTCATCAGTGTTCTGTAGTTCTCTTTGTAGAGATCTTTCATCTCCTTGGTTAAGTATATTCCTAGGTATTCTATTTTCTTTGCAGCTATTGCATTCTTGATTTGACCCTTAGCTAGACTGTTATTAGTACATAGAAATGGTACTGATTTGTGTACATTGATTTTGTAACCTGATACTGCTGAATTTATACAAGACAAGTGTGCCCACTGTCACCACTTCTATTCAACATTGTCATTATACTGGAAGTCCTAGCTAGAGAAATTAGGCAAGAGAAATAAAGGGCATACAAATCAGGAAAGAGGAGGTCAATCTATCCCTGTTTGCCAATGATATGATCCTATATCTAGAAAAGCCTGAAGACTCCTGCTATTTCTTTAGCTCACTTCAATCTGGCTTTTACCATCACTGCTTCTCTAAAGCCAGTCCTGTGCGTGATCATCATGTTGCCAAAACCAGCGGACACAACTTTGAACTCTCTTATTCACCATTTGCTATTGACCTCCCTCTCCTTCTTGAAAATCTTCTTATGTTTTCTAGGGTACCAACCTCTTTTAATATTCCTCTTGCCTCTTTATATACTCCTTTTTTGTCTTTTTGTTTGCTGATTCTTCCTTCTTAATCCCACCTTTAATTGTTAGGTTTCTCTAGCACATTCGTGTATGGTGATCTTGCCCACCCCATGGCTTTAAATGCCAAATGGATGAAGATAGCTCTAAAATTTGTAACTACATACTATGTTTTTCCTGTGTTACCAGTCTATATATCCAGCCCACTCTTTACTAACTCTAATTGGATCTCTTTCAGGTATGTCAAATTCACATTTTCAAAATAGAGTTTGTAAGTTTCTCCTTCCTCTCCGTCCCATCCCTCTCTAGGACTTTCTCATCTTAGTAATTGACACCCTCACTCATCAAAGGCACTCAAGCCAAGAACCCAGGAGTCAGCCTGATTTTTCACTTACTTTCATTCCCTGTATATAAACCTTCAGCATGACTTTTCATTCTATTTCTGAAATACGTCTTCTTTCCCTTGTCAGAAAGGAACAATACCAGACATTTGTTAAAGTTGGCAGGACAGATTTTATTCCGACTACTTCAAAAGTGGAGAGGGAGACTCAGAATATAGTGAGCCTGAGCTGAACTCCATTAAGACAAAGGTAACAGAGGTTTTTAAAGCGAAAACAAAAAACAAAAAGGAGCTATGGGGAAGTGAAAAAGGGATAACAAAAAAGAAATTAGGGAGGCTATGGGGAAATGGAGAATTACAGCAGGAAGTAAGTAGAGAATTACTGAAAACGGCAATGTGGGTTGAAACGGTGTACATTTTGTGGTTTGGCGGCATTGTCTGCCACCTTTAGAGACATGGCCTAGCGCAGGTGGCAGCCGGGCTAAAGTTTGGTCAAGTCTCTTAGAACAGCGTTTGGGCAAGTCCTTTGGGCTATGTGGGGGTTCACAGTTTTTGCCCTTTTCACTGTTACTACCTTGCCCGTCAGTTATCATCCAAACTTTTGAAAGAGCCTCTTCAATGTTTTTTTTGCACCTATTTTTGCCTAGTATAAATAAAATCATGTGTTCATTTGTCATTAAGGAAATGCAAGCCAAAACACAATTATATATCACTCCCACCCACTGTCATGGCTGTAATAAAAAAGACAGGCGTAACAAGTGTTGGTGAGGATGTGGAGAAATTGGAACCTTCATATACTGCTGGTGGGAGTTTAAAATGGTGTAGCTACTTTGGAAAACAGCTTGGCAGTTTCTTAAAATGTTAAACAAAGAGTTACCATATGACTCAGCAATTCCATTTCTAGGTATCTACCCAAAAGAAAGAAAAACATGTTCACACAAAAATATTATCGTCCATCCACTATGGATCATAGAGGGGCTCCCTTTACTGCAGTCACTCAGGGACCTAGGATGATAAAGCAGCAACCATTCCTACTAACAATTGTTGGTTGTTATTCCAGAGGGAAAACAATCTCTGACAGATCTTGCATAAGCAATTGATACACATTACTTCTACTCACAATTTAGAGGCTAGAATTAATCACAAGTCCCCATCTAACACAGAACAAGGAAGTGCAATCCTACACTTGCATGGGAGGTGGGGAACGAGAAATGGTCAGTGAGCAGACTAATGACTATTAGCTTCCCCACTTCAGGGCCTGTGCTCTTTCTGTTCCTGTAGCTTGATATGATTTTCCTTCACCTCTGTGCAGAGTTGGCTCCTTCTCATCCTTTAGTCCTAGGACTTCCCTGAGAGAGCTTCTGTGACAAATCTATTCCAAGCAGTGCCTCCATCTTTCCAGCAACCCTTTTGAGCTTTTTGTCCCATCCCCCATTGGGTTATTATAACCCTATTAATTTCATGATCTGAAATTGCTTGGCATATTTCTTTGCTTATATTCTTATTGACCAGTTCTTTTGAGGCCATAATTTGTATTCTTGTCTCTTATTCATTCCTGAATCTCTAGCATTTAGAACAATGCCTGGCAAGATCATAATAGAAAATCAATAAATATTCATTAAACGAATGAATGAACATGCTTTTTTTATCTCCCTAGCATTTTTCATGCTGTTCCTTCTTCCTCTTTTTTTTCCCAAACAAAATACTATGCATTCTCTAATGTTCAGCTTAATGTCATCTGCTCCATATATCCTTCCCCCAGCTGGAGGTAATTTCCAACTCAACCATGTTCTTATAAAATTTACTTATTCCTTTTTTGGTACCAGATACTCTGCCTTATATCTTTGTAGTTATGCCCGTGATTCTCTACTGTTTCATATCCCATACCTTCAATTAGATTTAGAAAGCCTTAATACTAAATATTGTATCTTCTAAGTGTTTTATATTCTAGTACCCAATCTTTTCAACAAACATCTACTGAACATCTATGTCTCAGGAAGTATTCTAGGTCCTGGGGATGCAGTAGTGAACATCCCTTATGGGGCTTATTTTCTATTGGGTCACACAGAACAATGAACAAATATACAACAAGAAGTCATAAGCATTTCAAAGAAAATTGAAGTAGGATAAGAATGATAGTCAATGAAAAGGGAGTGGTCAATTTAAAAATGTTGGGGAGAGAAAGCTGTTTTGAGATGTGGTATTTGAATAGAGCTCTGCATGAAGTAAAGGTGCAAGCCATCAAAGCATCTGGGAGAAGGACATTGCAGACAGACCCAACAGCAAGCACAAAGGCTGTGAGATGGTAATGAGCTAGAAGAAGGCTTGTGTAAGTCATGTGGAGTGGGAGGGGGAGAAAGGCAGAGAGCTATTGGGACCATGTTTTACACAGGACTTCTATAAGCCATGTAGTAGGTTTGGGTTTTGTTCTAAGGGTGTTGGCATGCCATTAGTAGATTTTGAACAGATTAAGATGGTTTAAAGCATAAAATCAACCATCACTATGTTTTCTGTGTGGAGTAATAGTTTGGGGGTGAGGAGTGGAATCAACTAAACCAGTTAAGAAGCTATTTGGTAGACCAGGCAAGAGAGGAAGGTAGCTTGGATTAAAGTGGTAGTGCAGTGCAGAAATGTTGGAAAAGTGATCAGAAGGTAAGGGTAGTGTCCAGGGATCCAAGAAAGAAAGTGTTTCAATAGGGATGAGGATCAATTAATCAGTGCTGCTGAGAGGTTGAGCAAGAAGAGGATGAATAATTAACACCTGGAGGCCTTTGGTGAACTTGATGAGCATGGCTTCCCCGGAGAAGTGGAGAGAACAACCTGAGCGAAGTGATTCCAAGAAAAGGTGGAAGATGAGGACATGGAGGCAAAGTATATAGACTTTAATGGAATTTTCTATAAAAGAAGAAGCATATAAATGGGTGGGGGAAGTTACAGTGTGCAAACAAATGATTATTTAAGGAATCAAAATATAATTTTCAGAAACAACACACAGAAGGAAAGATAGAAAGGAAAGGACTTATTTAGTCTTCTCTCTCCACTCCATTAACTTCTCTCTAACCCCAGGGAGGAGAAAGACCTTCCTTGTGGATGAGGTCTGTGCGTGTCTGCCGTGGGTGTGTGTGAGTGTGTGTGAACAGTGAGGAGGGGGAGTGTGGGTTTTTTGAACAAAAACAAACTGAAAGGGCAACTGGGAATCATAGTCCCAGCTGCTTCTTTGGCCTCCCACGCTCTGGAATGGACTCCACAGACCGGCCAGGCCACCCTGCGAAGGGTGAAGGTTCTAGAAGGAAACATAAGGGGTAAGCAGTACAAATGCCCTGGGGCAAAGGCATTCTTGTCTGTTTTAGACTTTCTCTCTCTCTTGCCTATCCTTTCTTGGCCACGACACTCTTTTCTCCCATTTTGGGTTTCTGCCCAGTGCTTTTGAATTTCACTTTCCCAAAAGCTAAAAGTGTCCTGGTGAGAACACTTTGTTGCAGATGGGGAGAGAAGGAGAGAAGGAGGAGTAGGGAGGGAGGAAGGTGGAGGGATCAAAACAATAAAAATCAAAGAAAAAACAAACTCTAATTGGTTTATGTCAAAAAGATGAATCAATTCTTTCTGGTTTTTACCTCCAGTATTTTTCCTCATCAAAGAAATAAGACCTTAAAAAACAGCATCAGCTTGTGGACCTAAAAGAAAAATGACACAAAAAATTGCTTGCCTGTTTTTAGTCTACGTCAGCGGTCAGCAAACTACAACCCATGGGCCAAATCTGGCCTGACACCTGTTTTTGTAGATAAAGCTTTATTGGAACACAGCCATGCTTATTCATTTACATGTTGTTGATGCCTGCTTTCATGCTACATTGACAGGGTTGAGTAGTTGTGACAGAGAGTGCATGGCTGTAAAAGCCTAAAATATTTATTATCTGGCTCTTATGGAAAAAGTTTGCTGACCCCCTAGTTTACACTAACCTTTCCCAAAATGTGCCCTCAGTGACATTATCTCAGTGGGATGCAATGAACACATAGGATTGGAAAACTTCAAATTAAATGAGGTTAAGCAAATGTCTGTACCGCAAGACTTACAGAGCCTTTAAGATACCGCTATAAATTGTGAGTCTCTAAGAGAGAGATAAAGCGTTCTTTGCAGATTTAAGGATGAGATCTTAGGAGAATTAGGATGGGAATTATGTTTCTGAATCCTAAAAATGCCCAAATCCTGGCCTGGAAGACAACTCTTCTTTTCATAGAGTCCCTAGACAAGTAATACCTATAAAGAAAAATAGAGTGAGAACAAAAATGCCACTTTATTAATAGCTACTCAAGTGTCCAATACCCCATTGTAGGACTCTCCTGCCAATGATCATGTTGAAACACACAATATATAATTTAAGGCATACAAGGGGCTTCCTATCCTCCCCCAATTTAAATCTTGGAGTATTACCGTCTCACTTCAGGCTCATGGATAAAGGCAGTTGAAGGCAATGAATGGAGAGTAATATTGCAGGTCTGCAGAGCAGGCCCTAGTCTAACTTGTGTCTTTGGAGGAAGTGCAAAGAAGAGAAAACAATCACAGCCACACCGGCACAGGAGCAGCAGTCTCTAAATGGAGGTGTGGAAGAGGATTGAAACCTTGTTTATGTTTTTAAGGCACAGTGATTGCATCTAATCCTAACAATAGTCCAGTCAATATTCCAGAACTCTGAGCAATGTGCTGTGCAATTCCTGCTACCTTCTGGTGATGGGGACAATTAAAAAGGATGGGCAAAAGTGTCCTGGTATGGTAATAGGATGCCATAGTATATTCTTTCTCTATAATTTGTTGATGCTCCCTAACTTATCTGACTTCAATATCCTTTATTTTTCACAGAACTCATGGTGAGATCAATCTTTTGGAAAACACTCTTGGGAGTATATTGGCCTAAGCCTGTGGTCCTCGATCTTTAAATGGGCATAAGAATTTCCTGAAGATTTTAAATTAATAATTCATGTCACTATACTCCATCCACCTGAGAGGTTCCATTTCAGCAGGTTCAGGAGCCTGAGTTGCTTTAACAAACTCCCAAGTGGTTCAAAAGTAAGTAGTCCACCGGTCATAATTTGAGAAACAATGGTCTCTGGACGTTAGCTGGAGAAGCAAAAGGAGTCCTTAAGCTGATGTATAATCCTGCCCTACTCAGCAGAGAGGGTTAGAATAAAACTCCAGGCTAGTAAGTAAGCTTGAGTTTTATTCTGAAAGCATGGTACATACCTTCTTTGTTGGTCTAGACTTTTAGTTTGAAATTTTGGCAAACTGAACTCAGACACATGACTAACAAACCGGACCTAGAAGACTTTGAGAGCTGTAAAGCTTGTGGGGCCCTTTGCATGTCAGGATCAGTTGAATCATTTTCACAAGGAAACAATAGTTGGAGGAGTTTTTAGGGTAAGATCCTAGAAAGGTTAAAATCCAGTTTTCAGGGTTATTGGAATATGTTGCCTGAAAAGTTGTAGCATCTTTGTGTTTGGAAATCACTAACAACAGTAAGAGTGGTATAGATGACATGAGACATCTTGCGTGGTTTGTGGACAGTTTTGTGAGAGAAATAAAGACTACTAGAACAACTCAGATGGCGCTGCCTGAAAAGGGAATGAGCTGCTTTGGTAGGCAGCAAATTTACATAATAAAAAAATGTATAAGCGTAAGATAGATTGCAAAGGGAATTCAAATATCTCATTGGTTAGGGTTCTAAATTTTAAAGTTCTAAATTTTGAAGTCCTCACAAGCTCTGAGATACTGAGTCTAATGTGTAATCACTGCATACCATTTTTTTTGGGTGACAATGCCAATTTTACATGTTATTTCTATAAAAATAACTTATATGTCCACTTGGGGGTAGTAAAGTATTTTTTCAGTATCTCTAGGGAGTTCTCAGTATTTCCTTTGTAAATCCATTAGATGTGAGTAAAAGCAGTACCAACTAGATATGCTATTTCTTTTACTTTGTAAATAACAGTTTCTTCTAGTGCATACGTAAACACAGTAGGAATTATGGGCAACCAGATTTCATTTCCTTTTTATCTTTCTGTAATGTCCAGAGAGTTAAAAACATGCAATTAAAATGGTTTTATCAGCAGCAAATATGCCCAGAGTAGGTGCAGACTGAATGACATTTGAATTAATTCTATAATGTTGGTTCCAATATATTAAATTAAGTTAAATTAAATAAGATGGTCCCAGGATGGTTTGAAACTTCCTGGGCTGTAAAGATATGCCAATACTTGAGTTATTCTCCTCTTAAACAATCTCAAGATTATTGCATTTTTACTGTAACAACAATAACTTAAATTATACCAATACTTAGTGGCGCAAAACAACACATCTTTATTATTTCACAGTTTCTGTGGGTCAGGTATCTGGGTATGGCTTACCTGGGTACCCTGGGCTCAGGTTCTCTCCCAGGGCTGCAATCAAGTGTCCACAGGGGCTGTGGTCGCCTCATAGCTTAACTAGAGGAGGATTTGCTACTCAGCTCACTGGCAGCTGGTTTCTATGGAAAGTGCTATGTAAGGGGGGTGAGGGGAGAAGAGAGAGAGAGGGAGAGAACCAGCACATGCAGGAGTGCAAGCAAGTGCATGCCAAAGAAAGAAGACAGTCTTTTTGTAACCTAATCTTGGATGTGACATCCCATCATTTCTGATATATTCTATTTGTTAGAAACAAGTCAATAAATCCAGCCCATACTCAAGGGGAGGAGATTATAGGAGGACATGCATACCAAGGGGTGAAGATAATTGCAAGGGTCTGTGTTATAGGCTACCTAACACAGATACAGATTTTTTTTTTCAGAATATTATGGGGGTACAACACTTTGGTTATATATATTGCCTATGCACTGCCCAAGTCAGAGCTACAATCGTGGACATCCCCTAAACTGTGCTTCCCACACCCATTAGGTGAGAGTTTTCCCATCCCCTCCAGCCCCCTTCCACCTACCCACCCCCTGATGTCTATTATTTACATGTGTGCACATAAGTATTGATCAGTTGGTACCAATTTGATGGTGAGTACCAGTGGTGCTTGTTTTTCTATTCTTGTGATACTTTGCTTCAAAGAATGGGCTCTAGCTCCATCCAGGATAATACCAGATGTGTTAATTCACCATTGTTTTTTATTGCTGAGTAATACTCCATGGAATACATATACCACATTTTATTAATCCACTCATGTATTGATGGGCACCTGGGTTGTTTCCACATCTTTGCAATTGTGAATTGTGCTGCTATAAACATTTGCGTGCAGATGTCTTTATTATAGAATGTCTTTTTTTCCTTTGGGTAAATACCCAGTAGTGGGATTGCTGGATCAAATGGTAGTTCTACTTTTAGTTCTTTGATGTACCTCCATATTATTTTCCATAGAGGTTGTACTAATTTGCAGTCCCACCAGCAGTGCATGAATGTTCCTGTCTGTCCGCATCCCCACCAACATTTGTTGTTTTGGGACTTTTTGATATAAGCCAATCTCACTGGAGTTAAGTGATATCTCATTGTGGTTTTGATTTGAATTTACTTGATGATTAGAGAGGTTGAGCAATTTTTTATACGTTTGCTGGCCATTATTCTGTCTTCTTTTGAAAAGTTTCTGTTCATGTCCATTGCCCATTTTTTAATAGGGTTGTTTGATTTTTTCTTGTTGATTTTCCTAAGTTCTGTATAGATTCTGGTTATCAGCCCTTTATCAGATGTGTAGCATGCAAATATTTTCTCCCATTCTGTAGGTTGTCTGTTCACTCTAGTGATAGTTTCCTTGGCTGTGCAGAAGCTTTTTAATTTGATCAGGTCCCATTTATTTATTTTTGTTGCTGCTGTGATTGCTTTGGGGGTCTTCTTCCTAAATTTTTTGCCTAGGACAATGTCTGTAAGAGTTTTTTCAACGTTTTCTTCTAGAATCTTCTAGAATTCTTATGGTTTCATGCCTTAGGTTTAAGTCTGTTATCCATCGTGAGTTGATTTTTGTGAGAGGTGAGATGTGAGGATCTAGTTTCAGTCTTCTATATGTGGCTATCCAAATTTCCCAGCACCGTTTATTGAATATGGGTTCTTTCCCTCAGTGTATGTTTTGTCTACTTTGTTAAAGATCAGATGATAGTATGAGGATGGTTTTATATCTGGGTTCTCAGTCCTGTTCCATTGGTCTATGTCTCTGTTCTTGTGCCAGTGCAATGTGATTTTGGTCACTATAGCCTTGTAGTATAGTTTGAAATCTGGTAGATTGATGCCTCCCAATTTGTTCTTTTTGCTTATGATTGCTTTGGCTAGACAGGGTCTTCTCTGGTTCCACACGAAGTGTAGAATTACTTTTTCTAGATCTGCAAAAAATGATGTTGGTATTTTGATAGGGACTGCATTGATTCTGTAAATCACTTTAGGTAGTATAAACATTTTGACAATGTTGATTCTACCTATCCAAGAGCATGGTAGGGTTTTCCATCTGTTTGCATCCTCTGCAATTTCTTTTCTCAGTGTTTTGTAGTTCTCTCTATATAAGTCTCTCACCTCCTCACTTAGATATATTCCTAAATATTTAATTTTCTTTGGTGTATTGTGAAAGGTAATGCATCTTCAATTTGTTTCTTGGCTCAACTGTTATTGGTGTATAAGGGGGCTACTGATTTGTGTGCATTGATTTTGTATCCTGAGACTTTGCTGAATTCATTTATCAATTCCAGTAGCCTCTAGGTTTAATCTTTGGGGTTTTCTATATATAATATCATATCGTCCACAAAGAGTGAAAGTTTGATCTCTTCTGCCCCCATTTGGACACCCCTGATTCCTCTCTCTTGTCTGATTGCTCTGGCAAGGACTTCCAGCACTATGTTGAATAGAAGTGGAGATAGTGGGTAACTTTGTCTGGTTCCAGTTTTAAGGGGGAATGCTTTCAATTTTTCCCTGTTCAGTATGATATTGCCTGTGGGTTTACTGTATATGGCTTTAATAATTTTGAGGTATGAGCCATCTATGCCTATATTGTTAAGAGTTCTTATCATAAAAGGGTGCTGAATTTTGTCAAAAGCCTTTTCTGCATCTATTGAAAGATCCTATAGTTTTTGTTCTTGCTTTTATTTATATGGTGAATTACATTTATAGATTTGCATATGTTTAACCATCCCTGCATCTCGGGGATGAAGCCCACCTGATCGTGATGAATTATTTTTTTGATGTACATTTGAATTTGGTTTGTTAGGATTTTATTGAGAATTTTTGAATCTGTATTCATAAGGGACATTGGTCTGTAGTTTTTTTTTTTGTTGTTGTGTCCTTTCCTGGCTTTGGTATCAAGGTGATATTGGCTTCGTAGAATGAGTTTGGGAGGGTTCCATCCTTCTTGATGTTTTTGAATAATTTCTGCAGTATAGGCACCAGTTCTTCTTTGTAGGTTTGGTAGAATTCAGGTGTGAACCCATCTGTTCCAGGACTTTTTTATGTTGGAGGATTTAATTCAAAGAATCTTTTGATTTCCATCTGAATCTCCTCCTTGACCCAACAGTCATTCAGCAATAGATTGTTTAATTTCCATGTTTTTGGATAGAGATGTGTGTTTCTGTTGGAATTGATTTCTAATTTTATTTGGCTGTGGTCTGAAAAGATACATGGTATGATTTCAATTTTTTTAAATTTGTTGAGATCTGTTTTGTGACCTAGGATGTGATCAATTTTAGAGAATGTTCCATGGGCTGATGAGAAGAATGTATATTCAGTGTTATTTGGGTGGAATGTTTTGTAGATGTCTGTTAGGCCCAAATGTTCTAGAGTCCTCTTTAGGTCCATTGTTTCTTTCCTTATTTTCTGTTTGGAAGATCTGTCCAGTTCTTTCAGTGGGGTGTTGAAGTCCCTGGCTATTAAGGCATTGCTACTTATTACATTGTCTAGATCAAGCAGTATTTGCTTTATGTATCTGGGTGCTCCTGTGTTGGGTGTGTAATTATTTAGGATTGCTAAGTCTTCTTGTAAGATTTTTCCCTTCACCACTATGTAGTGACCATCTTTGTCTTTCTTTACTTTTGTTGCTTTAAAATTTATAATATCTGATATAAGAATGTCTATCCCAGATTTCCTTTGGTTTTCATTTGCCTGGAAAATTGTATGCCATCCTTTCATCTTGAGTTTGAATGAGTCCTTGTAAGATGCATTTCCTGGAGACAGCAGATACTTGGCTTGTATTTTTTAATTTGTTCAGCCAGCCTATGTCTCTTCAATGGGCAATTCAAGCCATTCACATTTATTGAGAGAATTGATATTTGGGGTAGATTTCTGTTTATCCTGTTGGGTAGACTCTTGTTTTATTTTACCTCTTGAGCCATTGTAAAATCTGTGTTCTGGAGTTTTAGCTTTTGGGTAGTTTTACACTGGTGGGTGTGTGTTGTGCTGGTTAGTGTACAATGCAGGTCTAAACATTTCTTGCAGGGCCGGTCTGGACTTTGCAAATTCTATCAGTGATTGCTTGTCTGGAAAAGTCTTTACTTCTCCCTCATATAAGAAGCGTAGTTTTGAAGGATAAAGAATTTTGGGTTGGCCATTATTTTGTTTTGGGAGACTGAGGATGGGTCCCCAGTCCCTTCTGGTTTGTAAGGTTTCAGTTGAGAAATCTACAGTTAATTTGATAAGTTTCCCTTTGTAGGTTACCTGCTGTTTTACCTTACTGCTCAAAGGAGTGCCTCTTTTGTGTTCACTTTGGCCAGCCTAATAATTATGTGGCGTGGTGAATGTCTTTTCACATTGAATCTCCCAGGAGTCCTGTGTGCTTCTTGTACTTGGATATCAAGATTTCTGGCTAGGCCATGGAAATTTTCCTCTATTGTTCCTTCAAATAGATTTTCCAGCCCATGCAAATTGTCTTCCTTGCCCTCAGGGATGCCAGTGATTCTTATGTTTGGCCTCTTTACATAATCCCACATTTCTTGTATGCTTTGTTCATGCCTCTTGTTTTTGTGTTCTTTCTCTTCAACTGATTTATTTAGTGCATAGGAGTTATCTTCCAGCTCTGAGATTATTTCCTCTGCATGATCCAGCCTATTCTTAAGGCTTTAGATTTTTACAACTCGGTGATTTTAAATTATTTCTTATTTAAATAATTACTAAGGCAATATTTGTCAGTTAATCAGGTTTCCACTTTAGGGGCAGAGTAACCAGTATGTGTCTTGTACTAGTAGTCAGTAGAAATGGGTACCAGTCCTTCCTCTATGTCAACCAGCTGCAACACCTCAGGCAAGTTTTGTAAGTACTGAATCTTGATTTCCGTGTCAACAAAGAGAGGCACTTTGATTATACTCTTTATGGTCCCTTCTAGTTTGGACTTTTTTTTTTCCAATAAACAATCAAATTCTGTTCTAATGGAATCCAACTGTCTTTCCTTTAGACCAGAGTTTCTCCATCTCAGCACTATTGACATTTTGGGTCAGATAATTAATTCTTTTTTATTGGAAGGGGCCACTATCCTGGACATTGTAGGATGTTGAGCAGAATCCCTACCCTCTAACCACCAGGTGCCCAAAGATGATCAAAAATGTTTTCATGCATTGGGGACCATGCATATAGACAGATCTAAACTTAAAATAACATGAAAAAATGATTTCCTTTTCTATAATATCTTGATTTTTTGCATCAAGAAAAAAATCTATAAATTAATACACAGGTATTAATAACTTGTGAGTATTTTTTCATTTAAAAAGAAGTAATTTTTTGAGATGGAAATTCAAGTCCTAGAGGTGAGAGGGTGTTTCTGGTGACAGTGTCAGGAGGTGGATGTGGGAAAGGAACACTATTCATGCTACTCATGAATCAGACACATTGCACAGAAAAAATAGAGAAAAATTTTCAGGAGCCAGGAAGTGATCATGTGATAGCATACATGAGTTCTGTGATGGTTAATTTTATGTGTCAACTTGACTGGGCCACGGGGTACCCAGACATTTGGTCAAATATTATTCTGGGTGTGTCTGTGAGGTGTTTCTGTTTCTGAATGAGATTAACGTTTGAATCCATTTCAGTAGGTGGATTCAGTAAAACAGATTGCCTTTCCTAATGTGGGTGGCCCTCATTTAATCAAGTGAAGACCTGAATAGAACAAAAAGGCTGAGCAAGAGGGAACTTTGTCCTTCCTGACTGCTTGAGCTGGAACATTGGTCTCCTTCTGTCCTTGGACTAGAATGTATACCATCAGTTTTCCTGGTTCTCAGGTCTTCAGGCTCATACTAGAATTACACCACTAGCTCTCCTGGGTCTCCAGCTTGCTGACTACAGATGTTGAGACTTCTCAGCCTCCATAATCTTACAAGGTGATTTCTTCTAATATCTATCCATCCATCCTTCCATCCTACTGGTTCTGTTTCTCTGAAGAACCCTGATAATACAAGTCCTAAAAAGATTTATAATAAGAAAATATATGGTTATGGAACTTCTAGGGGAAATTAGTTGGCAAAAGGATGGAGAGGAGAATTTCAGATAAGTCACAATTTTTCTAGGCATTGTATTCCAGGGCCTAACACTTTGTGGGACTTGGGAAGTTTCTCTGTCTGCCACGGGTTCCCCTGTTGCCACCCTCAACTCCTAGACTCCCAGTCGACAAGGAGTCCCTCTTTGACAAAACTTTAGTGAGGGTCCTCTGAGCCCTCTTTTCAGCCTCCATCTTTGGCCTGCTGAGTCCAGTTTTATCAAAGAATCTTGCTAAGCTAGGTTTATAGAGAATCCCTTCTACCCTTGATATCCAGTCAAGTTCCTTTCCTCCAGTCCATTATCTAATCAAGTCTCTCTGTCTCTGCCTAATACCTAATCAAGTATTTAGTAATACTTAGTCATTTTCTATCCTCTCCCTCACCCTTGCTGTTGGCTATAAATCCTCACTTGTATCTGTTGTATTAGGAGCTGAGTTCAATCTCTCTTCCCTACTGCACAAGTCCCCCTCCCCTATTACAATCGTGTTGAATAAAGCCTTCCTTGTCATTTTTATCAAGTGTCCAGTGCAATGTTTTTCTTTTACACCATAATGAAATGACAGCTCTGATAGGTAAATATTACAGGGGACAGATTAAGACTAAATTCTTAAACATTCTTTCAGTTTGAGTCATAGTATAATTCTAGCTTTTTAAATTTTTAACCTTAGTGTGTGAACTACCTAACAGTTACCTAGGCATGTTTTAAAGCTATGTCCTTCTGCTTTCAAGAATTGGTATGTATGTAGGGAATACAAACTAATTTTAAAGCTAATCAAATTAGAAAGATAAACCTATTGATGAAATTCTCTTAAATGAGATCAATATTATGCATTCAAAATAATGCATAAGACCAATATTATGCATTGAAGAATTATGCTGTTTTTTGATTATACTTTATTTTCTGAATTATATAGGTTGTAGGGGCTCTTCATTCATTTAATGGTAGTGATGAATGGGAGCAGCCATGGACCCAAGTCAGGAGAAATCAGTCCTGACATCAACCCATTGACTCTTGGACAAGCCACCTTTCCTTTCTGTGCTTTAGGTAGGTGGCATAGATTTGTAGATGAGAGCCAGAGGTCTAGACTTAGAACCGATTGAATTAAACCTCACCTTCTACACTTACTAGCTGTGTGACCTTGGGCAAATCACTTAACTTCTCTATTTTGATGTATTTTTTTTTCCTATGGCATGGGGATTATAATAGTGCCCATCTCTTAGAGTTTGGGGTAAGGTTAAATTAGATGATAAATGTAAAACTCTTAGTACAGTAGCTGGAAAAGTCTCAATAAATTTTACTGGTATGTAAAAGTACCACTGGACTAGATGATCTTGAAAATTCCTTCATTTTCTAAATTTCTATAAAATTCTTAGGTTACATAGGAGTTCAATATAGGCTGCGTGCCTCCATGAATCAGGGCGAGAGTTAAGAATAGATAATGAAAGAATGAATATAAATTTCCTTTCAGTCAGTGAATTTGATTACCTCATGTTTTTATAGTATATTTCCACATGTTAAAAAGAAAGTTTCCAGCTAAGTAGAGAAGAATGTGGAAAATTTGCATCTTTCTACAGTGAATCCTGTGAGGTATTTAAAAACAGATGTATGGGGAAGATAACACATAGATCTGTTGCTATTTTCTGCACTAATATTAATGGACAGCATCCAAGAGTAATATTTCTACTCTAGGTTAATTATAAATACTGATGAGGCTTTCATGTCATAATTAGCATGCTTTAGTCTACTTTATCTGGTACCTCTGGGTCAAAAATCTGGTCCATTGACTGTTTTTTTTTTTTTTTCCAATGAGTTAACCACAACTTTAAGTGGTCTATAATTATAACAGTGTTACTGGCATTTATTCTAAAAACAAATCACATATATTACAAGATGGCAGAACACCAGCATACTAATAGCTAGTGGTGTGCTGATAAGCCTGCTCTCTAGGGGAGAAAAAAGCCCTGATTTGCAATGTTTGCCAATTTCAGTAGTATAAATATTTTCACTGTGACTGATTTCAAGCTATCAATCATTTGACAACAGGCTTGCAAAATTCCTAAATATTTAACAATAAACTTTTACAAACCAGTCCAAGCCAGCACACTACTGAACAGCTAATACTTATATGTACTGAATTCTCATGTTGGAATAATGATACTTTTTAATTATTCTGCAATACCTTCATTCAATTAAAACTCATTCATTAAGAGAGTATCTTTATGTAAGACTTAAGTGCACTTTACAATAGTGATTAGAATAATTTGAGTCACGACTACTTTAAGAAGCTAATCCAAGCTATAAACCTTCTCTCAAAATGGAAAAAAGTGCACACTAAGAATTTTGAATATAATTTCATAGGATTCTTGGACTTCATGACATTTGTTTGTGGGTCTCAGATTAAGAATCTCTGCTATTTCTTTGAGCTAGAGAAATTAATTTGGCAAGCAACATTCTGAATGTCATTGCTTCAATTCACTAAGTTTGTGGATTACTGGAGTGCTCAAAAGTCACTATCTCATTGCAGAAAAGTTAAATTATCAATACACTTATGTGTTGCTTACCTGGAGGGATACATTCTGAGAAATGCATCCTTAGGCAATTTCATCGTTGTGCAAACGTCCTAGAGTGTACTTACACAAACCTAGGTGGTATAGGCTACTATACATATAGGCTATATGGTATAGTGTATTGCTCCTAGGCCACAAACCTGTATAGCATGTTACTGTCTTGAATACTGTAGGCAATTGTAACACAATGATAAGTATCTCTGTATCTAAACGTATCTAAACATAAAAAAGGTATAGTAAAAATATGGTATTATAATCTCATGGAACCCCCATCGCATATTGGTGCATCCTTGATTCAAACATCATTATGTGGCACATGACTGTATTTTATTAATCACATTTACTATCTGGGCTCTTCTATCATTATTCTAAAATTCAGAGATCATCAATAATTCACAAAAGATCATGAGGTCAACCATTATTAGCATTAAACAATTTAGTTTTAGTTTCTCCCTTTGTTCTACTAATTTTTGTGAACTATTATATAAGCTAGCTCTAGGACCTGCAATATTTCAATTTTAATTTTGAAATACATGCTTCCTATATGTATGTATGTGCATGTGTGTTTGTGTGTATATAGACAAAAACTCAATCAACATTCTCCTTTTTTTCTCATTTTTGACATTGCCTCTTGACAAGGTCAAATCCCTTTTTTATATAGTCCCAAAGTACTTTTATTTATATTTTGTAGCACATTTCACAATTAGATTTAAGTAATTAATTTTGTGATGGTTTTCAAAAATAATTATTTCTTCTACTAGATGTAAAATTTCAAGGCCAGGAAATTCATAACCTGTCATGATGCACATCACCTAATGGTCACTAAATGAAGATTTCTTGAAAGAAAAAATTAATCAATAAATAATTTTCTTATACAAATTTTTAAGAGAAAAAGATAAATGAGGAGAAAACAAAAAAGAAACCAAAGTTTTAGTTAAGCAACCAAATTTTTAGCTTTAGTTTTAGTGTTTCTTTTTCTGTCCATTCACTGACTGCAGCAACATTTTTAGTCTTGGTCACTGAGAATTAATGTTAAGGGTAATGATCCTACCAGATCATCATTCAGAAATGTCTCTACTTTAAAAAGCAAGTAGAAAACTCATTTCTTCTCCATTTCTGAGGTTTTGTTTTGCTAAATATTTTCAACTTAATCCTCAAATGACTAGAGAATTCTGCTCACCAACATAAACTGTCACTGGAGAATGCTGATTCATTAAAGTTGGGTTGTAATTAGCAAAGAGGTTTTTGTTTGTTTGTTTGTTTGTTTTAACATTGAATCACTTTGAATATGACTATTAAGTTAGTAAATGATAATGTCAGAGACCAGTACCTTCATTTATCAATGGGATCATTCATTCAATTTAGTGAAAATTCAGAGACTAAATGCTGGACCTGGCATGTTTCAGCATCAGTAGCTTTCGAGAATAGGAAGGACCTTTTTGTATCACAGGCACAGCAGGACTGCCATTATAATCACAACTGATTATGGCCAGCTGAAGGTCAGGTATCCTTGTCAGAAACATAACCACAGTCTTTTGGCTCTTAATGTGGTTCCATTTGGATCTGTTGTTTAAGTCAACACATTGAAATATGAAGCCAACTCACTTTTTCACATGTTTATTAAACATCTACCATTGTGACAGACACACTGTCAGGGTTCCAGCAAAAGAAAAAATGAAACACAAGATACTTCATGCCTTTGACAAATTTACATTCTGGCAAATCAAGAATATAAATCACTGATATACAAAAAGCAGAGTGAAGCAAAAGCTTAAGAGACATACACTGATGGAGAAATTAGCTACCATGTCAATTGGGATAAATCAAGCAAGGCTTCATGGAGGAGGTCCACACTGAGATGAACATCGAAGGATGCATAGGATAGAAACAGATTAAGGATAAAGAGGTGATTCTATGTGCAAAGATGTGCAGCTGGGGAAAACTGCAAGATGCTTTTTTATAAGAACAGCAAGTAATCCAGTTTAAGTAAAGTATATGTTACTTGTGATGGTTTGATGGAAGATGAGTCTGGGAAGTAGATTTTGCCTATATTATATGTGTGAGGAATATTATATGGAAATAAAGAACTGAGTAGGTGAAAGTCATGGGTTTGAGACCAGTAGTCGCCATTTGACTTGGCTTTGTTCCAAGACAGTAGACCATACCTCTGTCTATACTGTATGAACTAAGACATTAGAAATCCAGGTCTAGACCAAATTATGAAAATAAATATTTTTTTGGTGTAGTTTATGTTTCTTTTGATTTGCCACCACAGCCTCTTCTCATTCTCTACATTGGACTTGTATCTGCTCCCATTTCTGATGAGAAATGACTGATAATGTCATGGGGATTGTAGTGGTGGGGCTGAGAATTCTCAAGAGTATTCCTTGTTATCAGGGGAACTCCTAAAGTAAAAGGCTTCAGGACTATAATGAATCACATCATAATGGCAGAATATGGGGCAGTAGGGTAAAACAGGCACACCTTGGAGGTATTGTGGGCTCAGCCCCAGACCACTGCAATAAAGTGACTCACACAAATTTTTTGGTTTCCCAGTGCATAGAAAAGTTATGTTCACACTATGTTGTAGTCTATTAAGTGGGTGATAGTATTATATCTAAAAAACAATGTACATACCTTAATTAAAAATATGTTATTGCAAAAAATGCTAATCATCATCTGAGTTTTCAGTGAGGGGTAATCTTTTTGCTGATGGAGGGTCTTGACTTGATGGTGATGCCTGCTGACTGATCAGGTTGGTGGCTGCTGAAGGTTGGGGTGGTTGTGGCAATTTTTAAAAATAAGACAACCAAGAAGTTTGCCACATTGATGGGCTTTTCACGAAAGACTTCTCTACAGCATGCTATGCTGTTTGCTAGCATTTTACCCACAATAGAACTTCTTTCAAGGTTGAACTCAATTCTCTCAAACCCTGCTGTACCTAACAGGTACACTGCATACTACCTGAGGGATGGGTAAACTTATAACTTTGACTCAAACAGTAAAAAAGCAATTTACATAACCAAAACATTTGTACCCCCATAATATTCTGAAATAATAAAGGATAAAATAAAATAAAATAAAATAAAATAAAATAAAATAAAATAAAATGAGGTGTGTCTGTAGATTGCTGTGGAGGGACACTGATGTGGGATTCTCAAATCTTATAAAGTAGAACAGTACCTACATGTCTTCCCTCTGTGGCTCACAGTGGCCATTGGTTGTAGGAGTGACAGCTTAACTCCTGAGTGTAGATGACACAGGAAAAACCATTCCCAATAGTTTTAATTACCCAAGGTATAGGTGCCACACTTTGCCAGTTACGTTCTCTTCATGGACCAGTGAAGGGGCATGAGGCAGTTAGGAGAGTGGAAAGATGGCTAAAAATCAGGTGGTTCTGGAGTTTAGACCCGGATCTAAGTCTCAGTTTTCACATGTATTAAAAAAAAATAACTAGAAATGTGTACGTGAGTACTAAGAGCCATTTTACCTCCCTAACATTACATAACAAGGCATAGATTATGGGCTATCTACCTGTGGTTGTGAGGCACAGAGGAAAGCCAACTCTGAAAGAATCCAGGCCTTCTGAAGGTGACACCTGCGACAGTTCCCTCACAGTGCCTGTTCAGTACAGAGGGCTGTGGGGAGGTGAGAGATGTGAACGGACAGCTGACCAGGGAACTGGGGACTTGAGTATTCGGTCAGCTCCACAAGGTGGCATTCTGTCAGGAGGATGTTCCGCTGGGCAGGTGGCCTCTGTGTGTGCCGCTGGGAGTGCCACCACTGTTTGCAGGAAGGAGAGATCACATTCTGGAATGCTGCCTGGAAGCGGTGAGACAGTAGGTTGTAGATAATGGGGTTGACAGCCGAGCTGAGATAGAAGAAGACACCTGGAATGTAGGGGATTAAAATTGAGGCAGAGGCATGAACGGAGAACCATAAATATTTTCAAAGACCTAGAATCCCTATGATTACCTCTTTTGGAAGTGATAATATATACAAGACTCTAATCGAGAATACAAAATGCTCTGAACAGATCTTCCACCTGTGCACTTAGGAATCAAATACAGAAAGAGTAAAGAATTTTGGAAAAATTTAGGCTGACGTGGGATCTCTCTAAGATGTTCAACAACTTTCTTTGATCCCTATGTGTTTAATTAAAGAACATGTTCCCATAGCATTAACAAGACATGCTTAAATATCAGAGGAAAGAGAGATGTTTCTCTCTCATTGGAATTTCACTTAAATCTATAATTTGAAATTGCAAGTAATGGAGGAATGGTAAATAAGTCAAGCCTTAGTCCCACTGAGATTCCTTATAATGCTGGATATCTCTTCAAAGAAATATTCCCCAATCTCCTTTCCCTACCTACCCTTTTCCTTCAAAGGCTCTTCTCCCTTATTGAACATTTGTGTTTTACCATTTATTTTCTCCACCAAACGCCTTGCACATTGCCATTTTTCTGTTTGGTATACACTCTTCTTTTATTGCCATATTCTATTTTATTTCTCCAAGGCCTAAATAAGCCTAAGGTTGAGAGTCAGAAGACCTAGTTTCTGATCTTGGCCCTGGTTGATTCTGTGACCATAGACAAACACTGGCACTTCGGTTTCTTTATTTGTAAAACGGGAATGAAAATTCCAGCCTAACCCACCTCCCTGGATTATTGTGAGGATAAAGTTAAGATACCATCCATAGACAGGCTGACAAGGGCTAAGAATATAAAAATGATAAGTACTGTTTTCACCATGTTCCTTGTGGTCCTCATTGATATAGTTCCGGACATTCAGAGTCCTATATGGCCTGCGTAAAGATTGCACAGGGAGGAATATTGAAGGAGGATGTTTGTATGTACTGGTACCTCATTTAAGAAATAAATGCTAAATGAAGTCTTATTACGTGCTAGGAACATCAAGGCACATTAGAAGGTAGTGAATTTAGACTTTGTTCTTCAAGGTCCTGGAATGGTATTGCAGAGGTAAGATCTATGGCTAAATTTAATAATTAACAATACAACAACACCAAAAAGTATCTGTTAAGAACAAAATATGAGATACTGACAGTCACGCTATGCAATTCACATAATGGCATAAACATAAGGACCATTATGGTCATGAATGATTTAGTGTGGGGGTGATTGGACTCTAGCCAGACCTTGAAATGGGTCAGAGATAGTTGAGGAAGATAGGAGAGGGTAATGCAGGTCGAAAGCATATTATGCACAAATGTGCAGAAGCAGGAATGGTTATATTGTATAGGAACAATGTGCGAAACTCTCTAATTTGCCAGTTTGAAAAGTGTATGGTCTATGGATGGAAATACTATAACTTGGAAGATAAAAAGGCAAGTTGGGGCCATTTTCTGTAGGGTTTAAGAGGTTTAGACTTCATCTAGTTTGCAATGTAAAGAAAGTAGAGATGGCATCTTAACAGAAGAATGTCATTATTAAAGCTATAATTTGGAAATCTTAAACTGGTTGCCTTGATATATCTGGAGAGGTATGGTCAAGTAGTCAAGTCCCATTTGAACTTGTAGTGTTTTCCAGTTTATTTAAACACTCCTATTTTTCTCAGATTTACCACAAGGATAAACTAAGAGGTAGAAATATTTTTGAGATTTGGCCCTGAATGGTAAATGATTGAACACAAAAGTACTGATGTCCAGGTATAAGCTATACATAGGCCTGCTGAGTACAAAAGAGAGGGTGACAGAAAATAGATAATGCACATTGTATTCAGTACACATATGGATGCTATTGTTTTTGCTCTGTGCACATCTGGAGGTTAATTTGAAAAACCTGATCTTATTTTTCTTTTCTGGTGATGTCTTTGATCACCTAAATAGCACACAGAATAAGCCAGTGACTAGCAGAAGTGGGGAGATAGAAGAGGTCTGAACCTTGAACCTAAGGCTAACAGTTACACTGACAGAAAGAAAGACCTGGGTAGTCATCCTCTGCTCTGGTTTAGAAGAAAGAATACTGAACTTGAAGTTAGATGACTTGGGCTTGAACCCTGTTTTTACTATTTGCCAGCTGAGTGTCTTTTGGCAAATTATTTCTTCTAGTGAAACTATTTCTTTGACTATAAAATGTTGATGATACTATCCACTTAACAACCTTGTTGTGATTATAGAAGGACATGCAGCATTTTATAGCTTAAGAAGCTCTTTAATATCTATTATTGCATTTGCTTCTTGCCATTAGTCCATGGTTTGTCTAGAGCAGGCATTATTGCTATTTTACAACTGAGGAAGCTTTGGCATGAAGGAAGCCATCTGCTACAGATCACTCAGAATATCAATAGTGGAATTGAGGTGCAAGTCTATGTCCTCTGATGTAGTGACCTTTCCACCACTATTTCCAACATATTCTGTGGTATCCTTGACAAGCAGAGTCAAAGTAGCCTAAAAGCAGACTTTGATGCACCCAGGAATACCCTTTGGTTGGCTTTCATGAGGATGCAACACTTGCTGAAAGCAATACGAGATTTGGGACATGGATGTTTACCAAGCAAGAACCAGTTCAATTGCATGGCCATTGGAAGGAAAACCAAAGGAATCACTTCTTGAGCAATTTCCTGCCATAATCATCCCACTTGGAGTTGAGATTTTCCATAAAGTAGCCTCTAAAATAGTGATCTGGTATATATATTTTTGCACCAGTAACATACCTACTCAATCTTTGAATAAAATAAAAATCAAGTGTCCTCATTATAATATAGAAGGTCCCCAGATAAATCAGTGTATTCAGGCATCTAAACAAGGTGAAGAAGAAGCAATTACCTGGACACTTGGCATGCAATCAAACCAACTAAGCTTTTACCTGACACCACATGGATGAGATTGAACACAGCAGCGAGGGATTCCGTCCACTCCTCCACAAAGCTGAAGAAAAGTCGATCAATGTGGAATGGGGCCCAACAGATAGCAAATACTAAGACCAAAACAACTGGAAAAGGATGATAAACGAGAAAGCAAAAGGCAGTCTGTTCAAGGATAGGTATGTAATGTTTATTCTGAGTTATCCATTCCTTCTAGCAGTTTTTTCCTCTACCTTTTTTAAGTTTATAACTGTTTCAGGCAAACTAGATCCTAAGGAGCCTCAATATAGAATATTTAAACATAGTAATGAATTGTATAAGATCTAAGATCAGCTTTCCATATGATTGTACAAGATTTCTTGTATAATGTTAGTTTCCTTTAGATCAACTGTCCCCAACCTTTTTGGCACCAGGGACAGGTTTCATGGAAGGCAATTTTTCCATGGACCAAGGGTAGGGGGTGGGGTAGGGGATGGTTTCAGGATGATTCAAGTGCATTCCATTTATTACATTTATTACATTTACAGCCGCTCCCAGCACTAGCGTCACCGCCTCAGCTCCACCTCAGATCATCAGGCATTAGATTCTCATAAGGAGCGAGCAACCTAGATCCCTCGCGTGTGCAGTTTATAGTAGGGTTCGTGCTCCTATGAGAATCTATTGCTGCCACCAATCTGACTGGAGGTGGAGCTTATGCCGTGATGCGAGTGATGGGGAACAGCTGTAAATACAGATGAAGCTTCACTCTCTCGCCCACTGCTCACCTCCTGCTGTGCACCTGGTTCGTAACAGGCCACAGACCGGTACCGGTCCTCAGTCCGGGGGTAGGGGACTGAAGCTTTAGATAATTTCAAACAGTATTTAACTTATTTCAAAGTTCTGAAAACATTTTATTGTGGAAAATAAACCTTGTTGCACACAGATTGTTGGAGCCACACAAACTGGTATATAAATGGTTGGACTTAAGCAGTTGGTGTTCTTTAAAGTCATAGATTAATTACAAACTGTTAAATATATGTATGAATTCATCTTGTTACTCTCAAAATAGATGTTTCTCTGAATTCAATAATTAAAAATTCTGTAATGGATGGGGAATGAGAGAGAGGAAAATCGAACAACCACAAGCATAATATTGCTTTATAAGCATCTTTTGATTAGGAGGGGATGTGTCTATTATATTATGAATCAATACAGTCAGAATTCCTTTGAATTTCTTATTTTCAGCACTCAAGACAGAGATTGGTGCTACTGCAGTTTCTCTTTGGGGCATTTAAGCTCCATAACTATAAATATGTATTTTTTTTTCTCTTCTGAAGTTGCAGAATACTTCCCTTTGCTATGACATGATGCTTGGGATTTGCCTCAAAATAATCTTGTAGGGTATAAGGGTATAAGATGAAATAAGATTAGTTATGAATTGATAATTTTTGAAGCTGAGTGAGGGATATATGGGCATTTATTTTACAGTTTTCTGTACTTGTGTGCATGTTTGAAGTTTTCATAGTAAATGCTACCAATATTTCCTATTGGCATTAAACACTTTCAGAGTAAGTCATCTGCCAGTGTGGTGTGGTATCAAAGATATCTGGAAGCTTCTTCTGAGCTTTGCCCCCAAGAAAAAGTCCCTAATATGCTCACTACTTCCTATAATTCCCTTTAGTTAAAAATTTAATTCCTGTTAAAATTGAACCTCCTCCCAAGGCAAATAGTTTATAGTATGTTTTATTATTGTGACTTTAATGTGAGTGAGCTTCAAGTCCTTTTGTGAGAATAGATTATCATCAAAGAGAAAAGGGAAGAAATAATGAAGGCACTTGTTTCCTTAATAGGGAAAGTCAGGTGCCAACAAGGGATAAAATATTTCTAAGAAGATGACTATTAGAGTTGAAAAGACCAACTTCAGGGACTTCACAGTTTTTTGTTCACAAATACCACATAGCAAAGGTTTCATATGCATGTTAGCCTTGAGGATTTGTTTCTTCCAAATCTTAGGTTTGTATTTGGAAAGTATATTATAAATCTCCTTTCCCTCATTAGTAACTTTCAGAAACTAGTGTTGGATCATATATTTTTATAAAATTGTTTTGGGAGAGTGTGGGTCAGTACTTGGATTATTTTTTTTAGTATCTTATTTATATACAAGCACACTGTTTGATACGAAATTATACAAAGTCATAGGTAAAATGACTACTTAGAGGTACTCTTGGCCAAATCCTTTTAATCTGGAATTAAAAGATCCCATAGAGTTCATTGGTGGGCATTAGGGGGTTGCAATCCTGAAATGGATTGTAAAACATCTTGTGTATGTGCGTTTGTACGTTTTCAGGGTGGAGAGTCCACAGCTTTCATTATATTTTTAAAGAAACCCATAACATAAATAGGTTAAAAACCACCTGCTCATTTTATAAAAGGGGAAGAAAGTGGTGCTCAAAGGCTCAGAGAGTGGATGCAATTTACCAAACAACACAGTGTATTGCAATGGATGCAATTTAGCATGTAGTTTTGCAGGTTCAAAATAAAAAATGAAACAAAACAGGCAGGTCCTAGGAGCTTAAATAAACCAAGAAAGATAGTCTACCTAGTATCTGTCTAGACCATTATCTAATGTCTTTGTTATCTCTTGATCTTAATTTACTCTCACAAATACTATGTTACAGGATAATTTTGAATCTGACCCCACTACCAAATGCAACGCCATTGTTCTTACAAACAAAACAAAACAAAACAAAACAAAATAGAGGACTTACACAGCATCTTGGTGACTGATTTTCTGGAGGGTCTTTGAATATTTGCAATCATTTCATTGGCCTCAAGGGATTTGTCTTTCTTCAGCTGCAAAGGAAGTAGAAAGAGATGGTAAGAAAGGGAAGCATTTTTGTTTTTCCTCCTTAACAATCTGAGAGGCATAACTCTAACACTCATTTTGAAGACAACTGGCACTTAGAGAAATATAAGAATATGTCAAATGTTTAACAGTAAGTTGGAGGTAGAATTGGAGCTAACCAATTGCATAGATGATTGTGGCCAAGCTGTGGTGCAACAATTTTTCATATGCAATTCTGTAGAACCCTAGGTATGTAGCATGTTCATAGGTATTCCATGAAAAATATAAAATTCTGGAGTAAAAAAAAACAGTTGGATCGACTTTTTGATTCATTCATTTATTCATTTAGTAACATTAGACATCTTTTTGAAATCTGTCTGCTACTAGGTAGGTAGGCAGTATAAAACAAAAGCAGATGTTATTCCTGCTTCATAAAAGTTCAGTCTTCATTCTGAGTCTTCTCAGAACCTTTAATATGCTAATGGGCATTATGGATCTTCACAGAGGAGAGTGTATCATCCTTCCTCCTAACCACTCCCCCACTTTTACACTCACATCTCCCACCCCCATCCCAGCCAAAAGGGGAAGAGTGTTTTCCAACCCTTTTCAGCAGATTACCTTGTACCATCTTGACAAGTGCAATTTGGGAAATGCTGTTTTACTAATATTACCAATAAGGGTCCATGTGTTTCTGAGTTGAGATGTTAAAATATATTCATCCTAGTTGGAAGATGTTTTGATCTTTGATGTAACATATGAAAATGTGAAATATCAACACTACCTGCATGTGCAATCTTTCTTGGTCAGCTTAAGTTCTACCTCCTCCCAGAAGACTTTGGTGGCCACTTTAGCCCTTTGTCCCTTCCTTCCTCTGAACTCTGAAGATCTACACCATTCATCAAGTTGTGAAATTTTTGTCTCTTTAATTTACATATTTTTCAGTTCGTGGGATGTTCAGCCAGGTAAAGGAAGCTTTAAGGACTCATGATAAACTACCATCAAACATCTAGACCTTAGTGTAGGATAATATATAGTTAGTATATATTTGCACATTGGTTCTCTAGCATTTAGTCCCCTCTTCTCTTACCACTAGCACCCTGATTTTCCCTTGGGGAATCTATTACTTCCCTATTCTTAGTCATGAATTTGTATGAGAATGACCCCCAGGTCCAGCTCCAGTCATAGTCTCTAAATAACTTAGCCAAGCAGCGTGTCTTATGCTCGAGTCACAGTGACTGGATGACTGGGGCTGACGAGATTTCAGATATGTGCTTGTACTTCTGGGAATGGAAGTTTTGCTTCTTTTTTATTGGGACTGACAGAGGGAGCCCTTCTTCTCCCTCCTTTTGTCTGGCATAACAAAAGTTTTTTTTTTTTTCTATCGTGAGGAAGGTGCTTGAAGCCACCAATGGGCAGCTATGTGGAGTTTGAGGTTGAAACCAACACCATAGAAAGTGGAGCCAAGAAACAGAAACAAAGCTAGGTCCTTGATGGCATTGTGTGTTTCCTGGATTAATCTTTACCAAGAGCCAGCTCTACTTCTGAACTTTTCAGGTCTATGCTCCCCTTCATGTTTTGGCAGATCGAGTTGGGGTTCCCTTACAGGCAATATAAAAAGTCCTGAACAACTGATTGAGGCCATCAAGTGGAAGAAAATTTTAACTTATTTTATATGGTCTCAGGGTTACATTAGGATCAATATATTGAGTTACAAGGAGATAGATTCCAACTTGAGGTAAGGAAGAAATTGATACGATTATGTGCAACAATGGAACAAACTGCTCTAGGAAACAGTAAGCTTCCTGGACTAGATGACATTTTGAGGGAATATTTTAGAGTAGGTATTTAAAATTAAATAAGAGTTGAAAGAGTGGGTCATTAAGAGTTGTCTCTAAGGTTCAATAAATCCATATCCTGTCTCCCAAACAAACATGTATGCTCCTTGAAATCAGGTAGGTCTCAGGACCACATGGGCCTAAAATATTCACTTGGATGATTAATAAACCTGGCCATTTGTCTCCTGGATATATTGGTGCTCTCTACATATGTCTTCATAAATTGAGGAATTAAAGGTCTTGTAAGATTTGACCCATTAGTGTCACCTAGAAATAGTGGAATAATTGTACAGTAATTTAGGAGTAGGAGGGAGAAAACTGAAGATGATAACATGTTATTAATATAATAATAAAACAAAATAATGCATGTAGAGTGCTTATCTCAGTGCCTGGCACATAGTACTCAGAAAGTTTTATATTATTGCTATTAATGTGATTCTGATTATTGTCCCAAGTCTACTCACAAGATATAATAAAAACTGATTTAAAAAAAATAGAGTTATTTATTTGTATCTCTGGGCCCAATCATGTGGACTACTGAGTCTCTTCTAGAAATTCTCTTTCTCATGGTACCACTCTCCCACAAGTGTTCGTGCTGATACAAAGAAGCAGCCAGAGGCACTGAGAAGAAAAGTAGTTTCAAAGTTAGAGCAATGAGTCAAACTGCAAACTTTACTAACTCATCTTAGATTAAAGCTATTAAAGGTTCTAATTATTTCATGCCATTTTAAAAAGTTTACAATTATTACAAGATACAGTTATGTTATTATTTTATTTCAGTCCATAATTAAGGACACTAAAAGAATATTGAGATTTATTAGTCACTAGTCACTTCTTTGGTTGGATTTAACAATTCTCCATGGTAATTTCTCCACCCTAAGGAATAAATTTTTTAAAAATAAAACATCAAACAAATAGTTCACACAATTATTTTATGGACAGGCTTCCCGTACAGACATAGTTTGCACTGAAAAGAAAATAATGTGTCGATTAATTGTTGCTTACTTTGCAGCTGTCTTAGGTTAGAATGAACAATTAGCTAACTAGAGGAACAGGGAAAAATTGAATATTTATGCATGTTGTACATTGTTCCAACAGAATTTGAAGTGCTTGACGTAAAATAGAATTGAAACAATTTGTCTAGTCAATATTAAATGCTGCTTTATTACTGAATAATTTCATTTACCTTCAGAGTTTAGCAAAGTAAATATTTAACCATTAATTATTCCTACCTACCCCCTAACTTTTATTTTATTTATTTATTTGAGACAGGGTCTCAAGCGATCCTTCTGCCTCAGCCTCCCGAATAGCTGGGACTATAGGCATGCACTACCACAACCAGCCAATTTTTCTATTTTTTGTAGAGACAGGGTCTCACTCTTGCTCAGGCTGGTCTCGAACTCCTCGGCTCAAGTGATCCTCCTGCCTTGGCCTCCCAAAGTGCTAGGATTATAAGTGTGAGCCACCGCACTTGGCCCAAACTTTTATTTTAAAACTCAGCTTACAAGAAGAGGAGTGAAAAATTATGGTTACTATGTAGGAAGTTCAGAAACCTTCCTACCCTACCCCCTTTAGCTATGTAAGATCAAAACAAGGGGAGGTTCATGGAGTTGATTACCATTCAGGTTGATATATTGTTTGATTTGTTGTTTATACTGATTGAAATCACTCCACCAGCTGTTCATTTATATAGTTTGTGGAGATTTAGTTTCAGAATACCAAGATTATAATAATTGATTTTGTGTAAATATCTCTATGATCTTAACACAATCTATTTACAAAAAAAAAGAAATAAAAAGAAAAATGAATCAGTGTAACCCTATGTTGGCATGGTCGAATTCTGCTACAATTCATATCTCCATCCTCATCAATTCAAGCTTTAATGACACATGCAGGAGATACAAGGAGATACTAGGTCAGAACTTCACCAGAACTTCCTCCCAGATGGAGAGGAACTTGCCTTGGAATTGTCTATTTTCCATGTCCATAATGTTCAAACCCTGGAGAGTAGCTCAGTGAAGACTGTGTCCTGGAATGAGGCAGCATGACTGAATGTTTAGATTTGAGCATACATGTAGCTTCACTCCTTCCCTGGTCCTGTGATTTCATCAGTCTTGGGTTTGCTGCCTTCTGAAGGCAGTGGGTCTCAGAGCCAATCACATCTTTAGACCTTCCAAGAGAGTCAATAACTTAACAATCAGTAGGATTGCTTGGGTCTCTTTAAATTTCTTCAATCAAAAAGGCCCTTAGAGATAATATTTCTAGTCTTTTATTTTAAAGGTAGAGGAGCTGAAGCTCACCAATGAGGGAAGTAATTTAGCCTTATTCATTCACTGAGTGTGCAGTCTAGTTAGGCAGAAAGAAATTAATTAAGGAATCCACAAGTATAGAATTATAAATTATAATGAAGGAAGGTCACTGGGACACATGAACACCCACAACAGGGACCAGATGTATTTAGAGAGTCCAGGAGAGCGTCCCCGAGGAAGTGTGACTGAAGCATGACATGAAGGATAAATGAGCGTTAGAAAGGCAAGAGGGATTGTGGTGGTAGACAGTGGGAACGTTTCAGGCAAAAGGTATAGCAGGTGTAAAAAGCATAAGGTCAATGCCACAGAATAGGGCCAACTTTTCCTGACTTTCAGTATAGATATTTTAAAATTCTTCTAGGGGTGACTTTTTCAGCACATAGTTCCTCTCCTGGTGTCCTCTGGTACCCTGGGTAACACCTCATCCTTCCTGAGAACAAGCTGTCATAAGTTGTAGTACACACACAAAGCAAACCAGGATGGTTTCTAAGCTGCTGTCTGAGCTGTCACTTAGCTCCCGATACGAGGTAGCTGTGGATTCATGACGATAAAGCAAAATGCAACTTAATGGAATAGGTTAGAAGGGAGAATGTGTGTTTCCTACTCAAAGTTAAATATCTCCCCAAATGACCCAAGATAAGTGATTGTTTGGCATTGGATGAGATGGTATTGATAAGTTTGGGTGGGTATTTCTCACTGGACTTTATTTGGAGTTGTGTAGAAGTATTTCCTCCCAAGTGAGTTGCACAGGGCATTCTTAAGACATGGCTGTGAGACAATCTGGGGTGACATATGTGTCTGGGAATTCAGGGGCCAGCTCTCCAGGAGAAGACTGGCACCGCTCTCTACCTGATTAGATTTACTCTTATGCCTAAACATCTGTCACACAGAATTTGTTCTTTCTACTTGGCTCTTAACATTCACCTTAGGGACAATAGTTATTCAAGAGGACCACCTATGGGGCCCTCATTTCTGACAATCACCTTTCTCCGAGATAGAGATGGGAGTATATTAGTTGTCACATACTATATGCTGTCAGAGCCATCTCGAAGCATATGGTGTGAGTATGATGTCTGTTTTGTTCTCCCTTCATTTATAACTTACATTGCTCCAGCTCACAGTTTTTTTTTTCTTTTTTTAAGGAACCATAGACTGTTAGAGCTAGAAGGAGCCTTAGATATGATCTAATGTGACCTTTTCATTTTATAATGGAAAACTACTTCCAGGAGAATTATGTGGTTTTCCTAAGGACATATTATGTGTCAGCTGTGGACCTGGGAGTCTAAATGGTCTCATAACTGCTTACTACCCAAGCTATCTCTTTAAATGGTTATGAAACTGTCACAGTCAAGAACTTTTACCACCATGAATTTGGGTGCAGAATGTACTAGTGGAGGAATTATATAGACTTACTCTTACCCTTATCAAAAATAGTCTTTCTCAGCTAATTTAGACCCCCCCCCCAAGAGAAATAAGTTTACCACTATGAGCATAGGAAAAGAACCTCTAATTACAAGATATGTTACAAAATTAAGTGATACTTTTCCTCTTAATCCCAGATATCTCTTATTCACACTTTCTTTTAATCTATCTCATGTGCTCTGTTCACCCGCCCATCCCTTAATATCCATCTGCTCAATAGGAGTCCACGGTGATCTCACTCAGGTCATATTTTTAAAAAAATTTAACCTGATATTTCAACCAAAGGGTCAAGCAACCATAAGGAAGTCTTGGACTGTAACACAGGCAGGTGTTATACTCAGACCAAGCTGGCGCAGAGGAAAATTTCAATGCAGGCAGTGGGTGGGGCAGGAAAGAGAGCAGGATGTAGGAGAGTCTCTCAAGATGTGGCCACCTAACCCCAGATCGCCTGATGCGATTATTTAGAAGGAGCCACCTCGTCAGACCTGCTGAGTTAGATTTCCCCAGGGGTGGGGCATGCATACTGGTAGCCATAGTAAGTTTCTCGGTGATTCTTAGAAACACTTAGATATGGGAACCCTAAGAACGGAGGGGAAAATAACAGAAGATGAGATAAAGGAAATGACACATAGCTGTGGTTATTATTTGTCTAATTTGAGGCAAGTCCTCTAACTTCTCAATTTCCCATCTAAGCTCATTTTATTTTTCTCTACATTCCCTTCCAATTCTGAATTTCTCCAATTCTAAGTTTTTTTCTGAACCTTGAGTCAGTGAAAGAAGGCATGCTGCCTCGGGCCAGCCGGCTTGGATACTCACTCTGAGCCCCATGAGGAAGTAGAGGACACCAATGACAGTCATGGGGAGGATGTAGAAGAAGAAGGAGGTGACCTGGATGATGAAATTGTAGATCCACATGGGCTTGATGACCGTACAGGTGGCAGAACCCGGGACCAAGGACCCATTGGGGAAGTAGTGGAGCTTGATGCCGTGGATGCTGGTGTTGGGCAGAGAGAAGAGGACAGAGAAGGCCCAGACCATGCCCAGGATCCGGAGGGCCCGCCGCCGGGTGCTTTCTAGCTTGGCCCGGAACGGGTGGAGGATGGCCACGTAGCGCTCCACGCTGACCGTGGTGACGCTGAGGATGGAGGCGAAGCATACGGTCTCAAAGAGGGCTGTCTTGAAGTAGCAGCCCACAGGCCCGAACAGGAAGGGGTAGTTGCGCCACATTTCATAGACTTCCAGGGGCATTCCGAGGAGCAGGACCAGGAGGTCAGAGACAGCCAAGCTGAAGAGGTAGTAGTTGGTGGGTGTCTTCATAGCCCGGTGCCGCAGAATCACCGTGCACACCAGGAGATTGCCAACGACGCCCACCACAAAAATCAGCGTATACACGACAGACATGGGGAGGAAGAGGTGGCTGCGCTGAGGTCCGCAGAGAAAGGCCAGATAGTCCTCAGTGCTGTTCAGGTATTTCTTGAATGGATCTTCCAGCTCCTGCTGGTGGATCCAGGAAGCATTCTCAAATTTTTCCATCACTGACATTAAAATCCAAGACCTGAGCCTCCCCTGGGATGAGGCTGTGTCTCAAGCTGAGCCAGAAAGGAAAAAGAAAGCAGTCAGGAAAGCACAGGCTCAGTGAAGAAAGCTGCGAGAGAGTGAGTGTTTCAGCTTCAAGGTTGGGCTGCTCAGACGCTGATCCCTTTTGAAGAGACCCCAGACACAAGCCCCTCCCCTCGACGGCTGTGGGCCAATGAGTGCGAGCCAGGCTGCACAGGAAGAAAGGACAGCATGGAAGTGCTGGCATGGTGTCAGGGAGCAGGTGAGGAGGGAGAGACCTTTCTCTGAATTGGAAGAAGCTGGGGAGACAGAGCTGACACAGACTGTGCCTCTCTAACTTAAATAAGGGGTGGGCACTGAGAGCAATGCATGTTTGCAAAGTTGTGGGAATCTGGGTGGACATAAAAATTAAAGTTGCGGAGTCGTGGGTAGAAGAGTATAAATCTCCATTGATCCTTGTAACCTGTACAGCATGACAAAAACGGGAGACCAATAGAATTCTCAAATTATCTTGTTCCACTGGAAATTCAGGGCTTTCTGAGGAAAGCATGATCAATGTGACTTTTTGGTTTTGATTGCATCAACAATAAAATCTAAAGCCTGAGAGGGCACTTGCCCATCATCTGGCCCTGGCTGTTATCTGACACTTCAGTCTATTTTGGCAGTGCCTTGCTGTAACAAAAGGCAAATGGGTTTCAGAATCAGGCACACCCATTGAAATTTAGGAAAGTTGAGAAAGTTACTCAAACTCTTGGAGGCTTATTTCCTTATCTGTATCATTAATTCTACTGTGTTCAACAAATACTTCTTGAGGATTCACTATGCCAGGCAATGGTCTAGGCTTTGTAGAAACATCAGTGAACAAACAAGATGAGGTGTCTGCCCTCTCGGAGCTTTTCCCACAGCAGAGAATTCTGAAAACATACAAACAAACTAATAAATTAATATGCTTTCAGACAATAATTGATGCATAATTATTTATCAAGGGTGATCAAAGAAGACTTATCTCAGGAAATGTCGCTTGAACCAACATCTGAAGGATGAAGTTAGTTATGAAAGAGCTAAAGGAAGTGAGTGTGTTCTCAGCAAAAGTAATAGCAAGTACAAAGGTCCTGAGGCAAAACCAAGCTTGCTATGTTTTAAAAACACCAGGAAGATCAGTATAACTGGAACTTAATGAGTGGTCAGGAGAGTATGAATGATTCGATTGAAGGGGCTGGTGGGTACAGGTTCATGCAAACTCTTATAGGATATGATAAAGAGTTTGGATCTGATTCAAACTGTAGGGAGAAATCTTTGGAGGGTGGTGAGTAGGAGAATTAAGGTGGGTGAAATTTTATTAAGAGGTAGGTAAGAGGCTAGTGAGAGTTACTAGTGGCTTGGATTACTATGATAGCAGTGGAGTTGAGATATTTCTTTGGATTTAGGAATATTTTTGCAATGGATGATACTTTTTATGGTTGTTGAGATGACTAAATTAGATTACATATAATGAAACAACTTATACTTAAGAGATACCCACTAAATGTAAATTTTTATTCCCCTTTTATTGGTTAAATCAGATGATGAAATTAAAGATTAAAGAGATAAAGTGACTTGTCCAAGAATAATCTGTCAGTCAAGAGGGGATAATTTATGCTGTCATAACATAATAATTTAAATGGCATAATTTATGATTGGCATATCTCAGTGGTTTAAAACAATAAAGATTTAATTTACTCACATTACAAATGTATCATGTGTCAGCTGGAGGGGTTATCCCATGTTCTGCTCACTCAAACCCATGCTGATAGAGTGGGTACTATCTGGAACTTTGCTGATCATTGTAGTAGAGGGAACAAGAGCTCTAGAAGGTTTTAAGTAGGTGATTATAGGCTCTAGTCCCAAAGTAAAGTAACATATGCTACTTTTGCTCACAGCTCATTGACCAAGGTTACTCATATATATCCACTCAACCACAGCAGGGGCAGGAAGTGCTATCCTAGCATGTGCACAGAAGATGAAGAACTAGGCAAAATTGGTGAACAGCATTAATGATGTCCACAGACATACAAAAGTTATTACAGAGTCAGAATTGGAGCCCTCTCATTAATGATAAACTTTGACATTGAAATCACTACTTACAAACTTTAATATATATTTCTGATGAAATAGGAAAAAAGTTTAAATATTGCGATAAGATATCTCATTGAGCTGGAAGAGTCTTTAAAATGATACGGGTGAAGAGTAGCAGATTGTAAACTTGGGGCTGAAGAAGGTACTTCTTAATGCATAGGGCAACAAATTAACAATTCAAAGGTGTCTCCACATTGTGACAGGGTAGGTCTAATCAAATAGAATGACATCTAATACAGGATGCAGTAACAGGCTCAACACAGGGAGATGCTGTAGGCGTGATAAAGACAGGCCCTCTAGTGCAGGTTTGGGGTTCAAATCCTGGTTCTGCCTCCTATTAGCTGTGTGACCATAAGGAATGTATTTAATCTCTGTCAGTCTCAGTTACCCCATCAGCAAAATGAGTAAAATGGCGGTATTGCCTTACAGGATTGCTAGGGGGGTTAATTAGTTCCTGGTAAAATGTTCAATATAAATTATTTAAAATAATACCATATTTTAAATAAGGCATGCAACAGGATAATAATAATGGGAATTTAATAATGAGAATATCTTTATTTTTATTGGGGTCAAAAACTATTACAGGATTTAAAAACTGGGTGATAAGCCTGCACCTGTTAATGTGAATAGTACTTCTCAGTTTTAATTAACATTCAGTGCAGTAGAACAAGTCAGAATAGCTGCTAAGAAAGTGTATGGTCATCTAGGCCCCAGGTCACCAAGGTCTGGCTCTGTGCTTTCAAGTTATGTGAAGATAGTGACAATGGTGAGGGGCTCACTATCCTGTAGGCAGTGTTTGATGCAAATGAAGATGTTTTGCCTAAAGAAGCCTCAGAGGAGAGAAGTAGGGTATGAGAGTCGCTTTCAAATATTTGACAATATATTTGGGTAGCACCTAAGGACATAGGGGAAACTAATGGGTAGAAACCTCAGGGAGCAACAATAGGGACTCAGTTCCACTGGGATTTCCTGATGAGTGAACAGAGACTCTTTCAGACTTTTTCACCTGAAAGATAAGAAACAAGTATTTATCCACCAATTTTTGTTCCCTATTGTTTGAGGGTTGCTCCTGGGGGCAATAACTCCCCTATATCTCTGGACTGTTCTTGCTCATGGGTTACACAGGCTTCCACGTGTCCGAGAAGGTTATGGACTAGAAAAATAGAAAAGCAACATGAACTTATGGTGAAACCCTATCAGCATAGGTAAGTGTGAGCTTGCACAGGACTACCCTTTGTAGCTGTGGCTAAAATCAAGTGGGCCAAGGAGAGGTGATGTGCAGGTACCAGTAGCATCTACTAAAATCTATAAAATAAAAAACAATAACACTAGCTAGTATCTATTGAGCACTTATTCTTTCCAGGCACTATTGTAAGCATTGTACATGTATTAGCAATGCAATCTTTACCATAATATTTAATACTATGAGATGGGCTCTTTGTTTATCCCTACCATTACAAATACACTCAGAATACAGGAATTGTTGACACTCACAAGTATATCAGTCATGTGGGCTAGATTATATTTTGGTAACAAAAATTCCCAAACTTGAGTGTATTAAAATAAATGAAGCTTTATTTCTTGCTCATTTTACACGTCCGTCAAGGGTTGCCTGGCAGTCTCTGTTCTACATTGTTCTCACATTGGAATGCAGGCTCCAGTGGGTATTTTCACAGTTCCCAAAGGAGGATTCCCAAAGGAAACCTTGGCTCTTAAATTTCCTGCCTGGATTTTAGGGCTAACTCAAGTTACATGGCCACTCCTAATCCCAAAGAAGATAAGAAGAACCATCTCACCATGTGCCTAAGAGGAGAAAGCAAAAAGTATTTGGTAAATAGAATTAATGACTATGCATTGTGCCCCTCTGGACACCAATATTTAGTTTATATTCTTTCTTTGCAGGCAAAGTGTTCTTTTCCCTCCCCCACTGGAGATAACCTATCCAGTCATAGCTTCAAGTTAAAAATCCAGGATCTCTGGTGGTACAAAGTATTCTCTACACCAGAGAACAGAGCAATATTCTCTCCATCAGATCCACATGTGGCTCCTCTTGCCCCAGAGACCTATAAACTAAAAGGACAAGTTATTAGCTCCCCACAGGGACACTTTCAGCTTCTAATAACAGTGTTCTCATTGCTCACCAGCTGGCCTCCAGACAAATGCCATATATTTTAGAGTTTTTGTTATAGCAATGCTCCACTTTCATATCCAGTTCTGAGTCAGAAAATTGGACTAGATTATGCTGAGGTAACAACCCAAAACTCTCTCTCTCAGTAAACTCAAAGGCTTTTTTCTTTCCTCCTTTTCTTTTTTGCTGTGTCACTTGTGGCTAGGAATGGAAAGTTTTGTAGTACACTATCATCATACGGGATAATATGAAAAATTCCACCACCTGAAACACGGTAAAAAAAGCTGCTGTGGAAACATGACTATGGGGGGTGCTGGATTCTCAACCTCATTTTTCTGAGGGACTTCTTCCTATCCTTTAGCATCTAGTACTGTTCTGGGCAATGAGGATTCACTCAGTAAATGGACCAAAAATAAAGGGGCATTGTAGCAACTAGACTAGCTATAAAGCAACCACATTTGTCAAAGGAATAATTAGGGAAATCATTACTCTCTTATAAGACAGTGTTTATTTTATAGATACTAACAATTTGAACAAATTTCTCTATGAACTATGTTAGTAAAAACGGAACTTTAGTTCAGAGGCATAGCATTCCAAGTTCTCAATTCTGGCATCCTCGGGGTTTAGGAAATACGCATGTGACCTTGGATAACATCAGTGAAAAGGAGAGTGTCTAAAACAAGGAAGGAAGTTCTATTATGTACTAGTTGGGCCAGAACAAGAGTATTAGCTCCAGTTTGAACAGATATAGATTAGTGACATTTAGCATCTTTTCATATATTTTTTGGCCATTTGTATGTCTTCTTTAGAGAAATGTCTGTTCACGTCCTTTGCCCATTTTTTAATGGGTTTCCTCATCACTGAATTGAGAGGATTCTGATGGCCAAGGCCCCTTTTACATTCCATAATACTGACGGCATTTGGCTAATCATGGTAAATCTTCTACCCTTGATGATCAATCTTGTGCTTTGTTTATGAAGCCCAGTGCGTCTGTGCTCTGGCAGATTTATAGGAGAGAAAGGAGAAGAGCCCTTGATTTAAATTAATTTTTACAGACACATCTCTGGATTCACAGTTTCCCAGAAAATCCATGGGAACTTCTATGGCAAGAGATATCATATATCCGGGATGAGAATCATGGGTGGCTTTTGATTTTTTTCTGAACTCTTTGATAAAAATAAAGTCAGTTTCAGCTCTAATCTCAATGACATTTATTGATTGGAAACAGAGAATTACTAAGGGTGCTTAAAACACTAACAGATGGAGGCTTTGGTAATTACTTCTTTATGAAAGTGGATACCTGAGCTGCATCCAGATATACAGTTTTCTCTGCAGATCAGAATGTGACTCAGTAAAGTCAGTACCTTACTAAATGGTATGATTTAAAAGGAGATAAAAGTCCCTATTCTCTAAATTTCCTTCCCTAGTACTGCCTAAATTCTTACCGTTTCTTTAACCATCTCATCTGTCTGGGGGAAAATCATCATTACTGTCATCATCAGCAGAAGCAACAGCAGAAGCAGCAGCAGCAGCAATGCCAATTTCCATGATGGAGTGTTCTGTGTGCCAGGCACTGAGCTTAGAGATTTTGAATTCTCTAATCCTTACAACAACCCAAAGAGGATGTGTTTTTATTACCCATGCTTTACAGATAATGAAAGCCAGAATTTGGAAAGGTTACATGCTTCACAAATTCACATAGCCAATTATTGTCAATGCCAGGACCTATACTGGACCTGACCCTCTGTGGTCTGAGTGCAGGGCCATTGCACTGAATTATGGCTCAGAATTACCACGCAACAAAAGCTATGTTATTTGCATATAAATTACTGAGCCATGCATTTCAGTGGTATCTACCTTTAAACAAAGTGTTCCTATAGATACAATATACTTACCCAAGGGTCAGTCCATAGTTGACATTGTACTCAAATCTGGGATTCACATTTTAAGGGACTTCTTGATTTAAATTAAAAAATAAAATTTTATGCACTCAAGTTAGTAGAACTTGTCAAAGTACTTTTACACATATGCATACTAAGATTGTTCTGGTGTAAATTAGTCCACAGAATAAAGTAAGTGGCAATTTCCCATATTAGGATTATTTATATAATAATGTTACCTGTAGATAACACCATTCAGTGTGTCAGGCACTGTGGATGGTATTTTGAACAAAAATAGGGGACTTTTGTAGTCCAGTTAGAGAGACAGACTTATCAACTAATCACATAATAAGGCAAAATTATAGCAAGATTATACAAAAGAAGTACTTTATTAGGAGTGCTAGAAGATGTGATCTAGAGCTGAGATCATAGAGATAAGTAGAAACTAACAACCTGAAGTATTGGGGGTGAGGGTTGGAAGAAAAACATTCCAGGCAAAGCTAAGAGCATGTGCAAATGTCCTGGGAGGGAGGGAGCCTGGTGCCCATGAGGAGGAGGTGTGGGGCCACTGAGCCTGGGGAGCATGCTGTGAGATTGGGACCATGCAGGGACTTGTAGGCCATGCCAAGGGCTTTTTTTGGTTTTGTTTTAGTTTACTACTAAATAAGCCAGGGAAACATTTTAAGCAGGAGAATGACATGATCTTAGAAGGATCCCTTTTGGCTTCAGGGAGGAAATGGGTGGAGTAGAGAAGATGAGGGAACACAAGGCTATTGCAATAGTCCAAGTGAGGGATGATAGTCGCTGGGCTTAGATGGTAGCAGTGGAGGTGGTGGAAGAGTCAGAAATATAAAATAAACTCAACAGGACCTAAAGTGTCTAAGCCCCCTACTTGCTGGCTGTGTGACCTTGAGAAGATACTTAACCTCTCTGAGTCACTGTTTCTACTTCTGTAAAAATTGGAACAATAACAGTATCTACTTCAAGGTTATTGTAAGTTAACATATGTATCTGGCACATAGTAAGTGCTCAATAAGTGTTACAGCAGTAATAGTTGTATTACCAAGTGTGGGATAAAGAAGAAAAAAATCGACTGGGATAAAAATATTTCCAATAACTAGATTCATAGAAGTAAAATTCTTGGATCAAAAAGATAGGATTAAAAAATTAACTCTAATATACAGTTGTCCCTTGGCATCTGCAAGGGATTGATTCCAGGACCCCTGTGGATACCAAAATCCGCAGATGCTCAAGTCCCTGATACAAAATGGTGTAGTATTTTACATAGAACCTATGCAGTTCTACACATATACATTAATCATCTCTAGATTACTTATAACTCCTAATACAATGTAAATGCTGTGTAAATAATTTTTATACTATGTTTTTTATTTGTATTATATTTTATTGTATTTTTTTCCCAATTATTTTTAATTCATAGTTTGTTGAATTCAAGCTTATGAGACCCCTGGCTACACAGGAACAACTGTACTTCTTTCTAACTCCTCTTTTTAAGCATGTGCTAGAGATATAAAAATAGTTAAATTCATCTTTCATATTCCAGTCCTCCTTAAAAGGACTGTCGAAATTTACGGTATCACCACTATAACTGAGAGTATACATGTCCCCCAAACTTTGCCAGCACTGGGCATCATTTATGTTTCCTTTTTGGGGCACAATATTGTTATATTAATTTGGAGTAAAGTTGATTATTTTTTAATGTTTTACAGTCAATTTCCATTTTTCTCTTTGAAATGTCTTTTCACACAATTTGTTCTGAATAATAAATAAATAGCAAACTATACTTTTGACAACATGATAAAAACAGAGACCCAAAGACAACATTCCAGTAAATAGTTGGAATTCTGAGAAGAGTCAGATGAGCGTAACTAAGATGGCAAAGAGAGAAGACATCATAAAAGGGATAGTGAAAAGCCCTGGGGAGGATTTAGCCAGGAGGAAAGAACACTTGTATAGGCTGCAATATTGTGAATAGTTTGCCCATCTCTAAAAGATGGTCACATGGAAGATGAACTGAACATTTTCTGTGTTGCTGCTTTGGTCCAAATAAAGATATTGCAAAAAGGTGAATATTGAGTAAAATTTTTTTAAAAAGATTTCCAATGATTCTTTGAGTTCTCTGAATGAAAATAAAAGCTCTGTGAGAGACAGGGAGTTCCCTAGAAGGGATAATATTTAAGGGAGACTGGAGACCATTCAGTGATGCTGGAAAGGATTATAAATCAGCCAAGGATGAGCAAATGTCTTGCTACTCAGAGTGTCCTCTGCAGGCCAGCAGCATCAGCATCATGTGGGGGCATTTTAGAAATGCAGGATTTTTTGCCCATCCCAACCTCCTGAATCAGAGCATGCATTTCCACAAGACTAAGGAGATTTGTTTGCACATTATCGTATGAGGAACACTCAAGTAGATGACCTCGGTATTTCTTTCTGAATTGGTATGATCCTGTGAGTCTAGGCATGATCTCCAGTGGAGGGAAGTTGAGGCATGGTGTGAGGAAAGGGGAAAAGGTTTTGTTGAGCTGGCAAGGTTTTTAGGGCTTTTCCAAACTACTCTAGTCATTCTTGCATCAAGTTCTCAAAAGTACCTGGGGTGGTACTGGAACAAGTAACTTGTTTCCTACAGAATCAATTTTGAACTGTTGACTCTCAGAGCTGGAAGAAACTCAGGGGTCATATGATTTACAACTTTATTTTATACAAAAGGAATTGAAGGTCAGAGAGGGACAAGGACCTATCCCAGGTTAAAATAAAAATTGATGGCTTTTTCATACTTTAACTTTTATCCAGGTTCATTCTTTCCTTAGCTCACTATCTCTCTCTGTCTCTTCTCTCTCTCTCTCTTTTTCTCTCTCTCTCTCTCACATGCGCGCGTGCACAGACACACACATATTTAACGCATTGACTGCCACACAAAAAAACCAGAACTTTTCCTTGGGGCCACAGTGTTTTATTACGAAAATAGAATAAAAACTTTGAGTGTAATTTAAAGGTAAATGTAAACAGAAAAACGAAATCTATTGACTTCTATTCATTTAATACACATTAATGTGTTAAACGACCTTCCTTTTAAATTGATCTAGTGGCTGTCCTTAGAGCCAACAGCAAAAGCAAGGAAAGCGGGGGAATCTAATAAGGCAGGAGTCTTTTTCAGGTGTAGCAAAGCAGCCTGTGAAGAGCAATGTGAACAGGAGCTGAAGTCAGAAAGAACACAAACTAAGAATGCCAACAATTTTCACAGTGGTCTACACTGTTCATTAGTTCTCCCTTAGACTCTTGAGCTGACGTTTGTCATTGGTTATTTCAATAAGGAATCTAGTGTCGTGATTAAGGCTAGAGAAGAAAATGGGGAATAGCAGTGGATGGGAGTCCTAATCCCAGCAGTCGGGAAACCTGCACATAAATCCCAGTTCCACCATCAACAGGGACTATATAAGGGCTAATGAGAGCTTGGGCAAGTCATTTTATATGTATGTGCTTCAGTGCTATTATGGATTAAAAAAGCATGAATTATTTTTATTTCACCCACTCACAGGGTTGTTGTGAGTTCCAATAATACTTTGGAAAAATGTTCTGTAGCTTCCAGAGATTTTGGTAGTTTCTAGTTCAAAGTGCCAGTCTTCCCAATAAAGACATTACGATTTACAAAGGCAGAGCACTGTCTAACTTGTTCACTGCTCTACTCCCATGGCTAGTGCAGTGCTGCTGCATAAAAAGCATAAAGAGGTCTCAATCAAGTTTTGATGAATAGATGGATTTATACATGAAGGAAAGAGAAGGAGGGAAGAGACAGGAGGACAGGAGGCCAGCTGCCCATGAACATTAGGATCTGATTTGTGGTGATCAGGTTTCCTACAGTCTCTTTCCAGTCTTGTGGTTTGCTGTTTCTTTCATAGCTGTTGTTTTTTAGTGATGACACTAAACTGGTTAACAATATAGTAAGAAAAACTTGAGCTCTGTGGTCAGGAAGACATAGGTTTAAATTTGCTGCTTGAAACTATATGACCTTGGGCAAGTTACATACTCTACCTAAGCATCGATTTTATCATCTGTCAAATGCCACTAACAATTCCTAACTCACTGGAATTGTTGTGAGGATTCAATGGCAAAATGAAAACAAATAATTTTGCACAGTGCTTGGTATACAGTAAGCATTCAATAATGTATAATAATATTTTCCTGCACTAAGAGTTCAAGGAGGGAGATGTATGAATGCAAACATTTGATCAATGGCTGGTACACTGGTACCTAGTAGGCATTCAGCACATGATTTGAAATAGGAGGCATAAATGTAACATTGACTTCTGTCTTCAATCATGTTTTCATTGAAGGTAATTTATAAGTCTGTCATTTCCTTTACATGATTAAATTTTAGGAGGTATTTTTTAACCAGTTATTTGGAAATGTTGATTGTATAATTTCTGCCTTTTAAAGTTATTGAGATTTTTCTCTTTGTTCTTATCTATGATCAATTTTTGTAAATGTTGTATGAAAACTTGGGAAAAAGATATATTTTTGGTGTGAGATATAGTCTGATCTATATTAATTTTATCTTATGGATTACATCAGTTAATTTTCTTTAATGGAAAACAATAATGCTGCAGAAGCAAACAAATAAAAAACCCACAACTTATTTAGTTGTAGCATACTGGGTGATTCACAGAATTAAAAGATGAGATGAAAAGCCTGGCCTTTGTTGGGAAAGGAACTAGGGTAGCTCTGAACACCACGCAGCAGACCCTCATGAGCAGCATCTCTGGGAGACTGTCATCTGAAGCTCAACTCTGACTATGTTCTCTCCATGTGAATCTCTGCTTAAGAGTTAAGTCCCTGAAGAAAGAGTAAGGTTCGCTTAGCTTAGATTTCTTGCCTAAGTCTGTGATTGGCAGAGGAGGACCAGCACCTACTGGAAGAAGCGAGGAGGGAACCAGACAGGCAATAAGTGCAGAGGTCCACTGTCTGACCTGTGAAGTTTACATCTTTATATCCTTATTTCCACGTTTTTCTTTGACCTCCCATACAACATACCGGGGGCATTTAGGACACAGAAAACAGGGAGATGGTTAACCACATAAGAGAAGTCATCTGGGTTTGGGTCCAGAGTACTCTCTTTCACCAGATTTGCTTGTCTATAGAGAAAGCATGTTATGACTCGACTATTATAATTACTATTACTGCCATCACCACCATCATTTATTGAGGACGTTGTTCATTTATTCATTTATTAATATTTAAGCTATTTGTCAGAAACTATGCCTGATACAGTTCTGCCCCCACGGAGCTTAGAATCTAGTGGCAGGACACTCATTTAATCAAGTAAACTCTTAAATTGATGTATGATCATAATTGAATATAATTGTAATGTGTGATTGTATAATTATAATTGGAATAACCGAAATGAAAATGAAATTCAGAAAGGCTTAGGGAACACATAACTTGGAGATTTGGCCTTGTCTGGCAAGGCAGAGAAGTTTCTGAGGAAGTAGTGAATATGGTGATGTAGAGGATGTAGACAAACTAACCAGATGAAGAGCACCCAGGGAGAAAATTTTAAGCAAAGAGATCAGTATGAAGAGAGGCCAGGTCTAGCAGAAGCATGATTCATTTGAGAAACCAAATGAAAGGTAATGTGGCTGGAGTGTAGAGAGCAAATGGGAGTTGGGTATGAAAAGGGCCTGGAGAGTGGGGTGCAACCATGTAGGACGTTATGGGTCATGTTAAGTGTAATGGTGTTTAGCCTAAGAGAAATATGAAGCTATTGGGTCATAAGCATGGCAGTGATGTGACTAGGTTTATATTTCAAAACAATACCTCCAGCTGCAGTATGAACACATTGGAGGGGTCAGGAGTGGGACGTATCAGGAGACAATTGTAGAGATTTATGGGACAAATAAGAGGGCTTAAATTAGGTCTATGGAGTAGAGGTGAAGAGAAGTGGACAGATCTGGGAGATATTTAGGGAGGTAGAACAGACAAATTTGGTGGTGGCTTAGATATGGAGAGTGCAGGAGAAGAGAGTGACAAATACGTTTCCTAGGTTTTGGCTGGTATAATTGAATGGATCGTGGGCCTGCTCACATTGATAAAGAATACCAGAAGAGCTCTGAGCTTAGGGGAAAAGACCATGAGTTTAATTTTGGAAATGCTGACTTTGAGATATTTTTGTGATAGCCATGTATAATTCAGAGGAGATTGGATATAGAGGTCTAGAACTTGTAGGGGAGGCCTAGACTGGAGATTAGAAGGGGTGAGACCTTGCTTGTGGAGGTAATTAAAGCTGTTGGTATGGATGAGTTGCCTGGGGAAAGAGTACAGACAAGAAGGGGACCTAGGTTGGGTGGAGCCTTGAGAGACTCCAGCATTTAATAGCAAGGTAGACGATGAACCTCGCCAACAAGCCTGAGAAAAGAGGGATAAAACCAAGAAGGGGTCAAGAGGGTCAACTCTTCTGCGAAGTCAGGACAATGTCATTCGTGGCTTTGTGAAAGGTGTATAATCGCAATGATTGGGGGCATGCAGATTGCACCGATCTAAGGATTTAGAGGAAATGAAGGAATGGAGGACTTATGTATAGTCTGCAGTTGTTGAAAATTATTTTGAAAAGTTTGATTATTTAAGAAAAAGACATTTTGGAAAGTGTGGCTGTGAAGAGGAGGAGGAGAGATGAGGTTAGGGCTAGAGGGGAATTTTGAGTTTAGGAAAGAACTATCATTTTTAATGCAAGTGACTTGAACATATGTAAAAGTAGAAAGGGTCTCTTTGAAAGAGAAACAGGGTTAAAAAGAGGGAAGGAGAGAGGGGAGCAAGAAGATGAGAGAGAAGATGAGAGAGAGTATAAATGCAAATGAATGAAAACACATAGCAGAGAAATGGAACACTGTCAGCGTGTGAGATTCTTGAGAAGGTAAAAAAGTGAGCAAGCAAATCACAATTGGCCTTAGGTAAGGGGAAAAGAGAGCTCCTTTATTATGGGAACAGGGAAGATAGGTGCAGAGGAGGTAGGTTTCCAGATTTTCTAGCGAGAAGTTGAGGGACTTTAATGTGCCTGGTGGCTTCTAGTCCTTGTGAAGTGCGAGACAAGGGCTTCTGCTAAAAGTAATCACAGAGGTGACAGGGAGAGGGGCTTAGGATGGAGGAAGGGTCAGAGGCTGGGTGGAATTTTGAGGAGAAGGACTCAATTGGTCATATTGGCAAATGGGGAAACTGAGTTAGTTGGAAAAAGTTATAAGATTTCTGGGGACAATGAAGGCACACTTTAGGCTTGTCAATCAGTCAGTCAACACACATTTGTTGAGCCAGGCACTGTTCTGGAACTCAGGATATAGTAATGAATGACAGGGAGTTTCTACTCTTGAGTAACCTGCATATTAGTGATGTAGGCTTTTTGGGTCCACAAGAGAAGTGATTTCCCTTTAAAGCATGAACTTACTATCAAATTACTCTTCCTTATAGTGTTATTTCAACTTGTCATACTTGGCTGTTTGATTATAGTCATAGAGACAGTAGATAAAGTTTCACAAATAGAGGCAGAGAAAGGTATAATGAAAGATATGCAAAGAAGAAAAACAGAGAAACAATGAAGTTTGAGTACCATTAAAAATATTTTAAATAGGCTGGGTGCAGTGGCTCATGCCTGTAGTCCTAGCACTCTGGGAGGCTGAGGCAGGAGGACTGCTTGAGCTCAGGAGTTCAAGACCAGCCTGAGCAAGAGCGAGACGCCATCTCTATTAAAAATAGAAAAATTAACCAGGTGTTGTGGCACATACCTGTAGTCCCAGCTACTTGGGAGGCTGAGGCAGGAGGATTGCTTGATCCCAGGGGTTTGAGGTTGCAGTGAGCTACGATGATGCCACTGCACTCTAGCCCAGGCAACAGAGTGAGACTCTGTCTCAAAAATATATATATTGTAAATAATTTATCTTGGAGACTGAGATTAAGAGAAGAAAATAGAAGGGGAGAAATGAAGGATTAATGAACTGATAGTTACAATGGGAATAATGTAAGAAGCAAACTGGAAGAATAGGAGATTATAGTCTGAATGGGATTCATAATTTGGAAGTAGAATAGTTATGGTTACAGGAAAGGTCTGGTGTGTGGTTCAATGCAGGGTGGCTCAGATTGAGTGTAGTTTGTAACTAGAAAGGTGATGGTCATGGAATAGAAAGATCAAGGTGTCGAATGGATTATACATGTGGAAGTGAAGTTCCCAACATTATGATGGACTTGGTAGAAGTGAATACTATAGTCCAGGTCTCAAAGTCTTTGAAAAATGAGGAATGTGCCAGGGATATCAGTTATGACAGCAATGAGTAGGGGCAGTGGGTGGTATAGGTGATTGGTTGTTAGCTTGGCTTATTTTCCTTCTAAGAGTACCAGTCATTTCTGAGCACTTTATATATTATTTATTCTTCAAGATATTTCCATTATTGCCTTCCAATTTTTCAGATTAAGAAAGTGATGCTCAGAGACTTTGTTATCTAAGGCTATAGAGCTAGCAATTGACAGAGCTGGGATGGGAATCCAGGTCTGTCTTCTAGGATTTTTTGAAAATTCAGTTTATAGCTTTTTAATGTAGCAAGTAGTAGTTTTTGAATTATCTTATACAGCACTGGCTATCCAGGGATAGACTATCCAAAAGAAACATTCCAAGCCTATTCATACAGAATGGATCCCAAGAAGAGGACATCAGGGGACATGGCCGCTCTTCCCTTCTGCCACAATTCTCCTGAGCAGCACTTTTAGATGTGAGCTTCTGAGTGACTGATGGGATCATGCCTACTAGACAGAAACAGAAACTGTGGAGGTGCTTTGAAACATTCTGGTCCAGCAGGTAGAACATACTGCCAGAAGTAAATGGCAGCAAGTTGAAATGCCATCAAGCAGTTGGTGTTAGGTTTCCAGAAAGGAGCAGTAAGCTGTGCCCAGATATGAAAATCCTGGAAATTCATGTAGTTCAGGCAGAAAGGCAACAATAAGGAAATCAATCAGTAGGAAGCTGCTGTGGTAAGACTCTAGTTAGGTTCATATAATGGCTAAGCTATATTCCAGTTCCAGAGTATTGCAGCACCAGGCAAATTGTCCAGTCAGAGGAGTTAGGCAGAGAGCAACCAGATACCACTTACTTACTGGGACTAGGACATAAGGGCATAGTAGGAGTGGCAGCAAGAGCAACGTTATGCTTATTGTCTACCCCTATGTCCATCTGTCCATCTGTCCATCATCCATCCAATAAGCACTGAACGGTGTCTACCAAGCACAAGACCTCATGCTACCTGGTGAAAATAAAAAGATGAAGTAAGACCATTGGGTCTCCCCAGTTGCTACTATCCCTCCACCCCCAGGAGAGTTTCAACTCTTTCATTTCTTTTTATAATATTTATTTTCTGCAAGTAGAGAAAGGATACACTTGGACACTGGAGAAATATAATGCTCCACGGTTAGAGATCCGCACTCCACCAAATGAGTTCCTATATACTGTCACATTTAAAATATCAGTGGGAAATGTGTATGTGGATAATCAAGATACAACTTATAGTAGAACACAGGGGCCATGGCTGATAAGAATGTCACAAATCAACAATGAACATGTCTTTAATATTTGACTTGGAGTCTTGATATAAGAATTTATGTTAATATATTATGGCACTGATAAAGGCATATAATACATTTATCTCTTCTAGGGAAACCCTTCTGATAAGACCAACATGCAAACACTTGTTCCCTCCCCTTTACCCTTTAGAGGCTCTGCCCTTGTTGCGCCAAGCTCATTATACAGCAGTTGTCTACATTACCACTCCGTTCCTCACTGATGGGAAAATGTTGCCATGGTGATGCTGGAATGTAGGCCTGAATACAGACCAACATTAACTTCTCCCAAGTCAGGGACAGTGGAGCAGTAATGAGTCAGCAACAGGAGTCAGAAATCCTTTTCCTATCTTCTTGCGTATATGCTTCTTCAATGGAGGGATGTTGAAGTTAATGGAGATGAGCCCTTAGCAGTAAATTGGGTGGATGCAGGTCCTGATGTGGCTGTTTCGTTTTTTTACAATTAGCCTGTTTTTCATGAACATATTCATGCAGATTCCCAGATTAGCATATTCATAACTCAGTTCCTTGAAGAATTGACAAGCTTGTTTGTTCTTTTCTGTTGCACAGTCATAGGCTATACTACAAGTATCACAAATCTGCACTGCTGGTAACAGGTAGAACTGGGAATTACATGGATGGCTTCTTTTAAACCCTTTACCGTCTCTAGAAAAGCTCAGATTCATGACCTATTGAGAGTAATTTAAGTGTTTGTATTCAAATTATGAACTACAGATGCCCTTCATCTTATGACGGGATTGTGTTCTGATAAACCCATTGTAAGTTGAAAATATTGTAAGTTCTAAAGGTTAACCTTAATTTTTTAAATGCATATCACTTTTGCACTATCACAATGTTGAAAAATTGTAAGTCAAACCATCATAAATTGGGAAACATCTATATTAGAGCAAAAGAACGCTTAGAAATAATATAAGCTGACTTTTTCCCTTAGAGATAAGGAAACAAGGCCTAGTGATTGGGAGAGCCCCTTTAAGGGGCCCAGCAACCAAGAGGCAGGTTGCCTGAGCTGAAGTGAGAAGCCATTTTTCTATCTCTTTGTCTGACAAGCTCTTCCACTAAATTCTGCTTTTTTAATCAAAAGCTTTCATTAAACCTGTCTTTTCTTCTCCGATGGAAAGGAAATTGATGGAGGTGCAGATACATCTGGAACCCCTTCCCCACACCAAACATTAAACTCATTTTAGTTATTTATAGCCACTGACCTGAGTCTCCTCATGAAGCCTGGCTTAGTCCAGAAGGCATTATTGGTGGACTTGAAGCCTTGAGGAGATAAACAGTATCAGTGCTAAGAGCTGTCTTCTCAGCATGTGTCCCAGTAAGGCTGACAGAAGGACGTCTTACCCTTATACCTTTGTTTCTTAGTCTTTCAAACCCATTAGCATGAGGCATCATTTGATATATTTCTGTCTTTCCCTTCTAGAGCTCAAGAACTATTTACAATGAATTTTGGTATTAATAACTTGATATCAGAGTATTATTGTGACACTGCATTAGTTGTAATTAAACTAAGCCATTTGGGTCCCCTGCAGACAATGGTGAATCTTGGCAGAAATGTATATCTCTTTTCTTAATAAAAAGAGTAGTTTGGGTCTTTGTGCTGCTTTTTTACCCATTGTCAAAGCTGAAGATATTAAGAGCTTTCTTCTTGAGAAGAGACTTAGCAAGAATTATAATTGATTGAGATTTTGGGTAGACCAAGAATCTTAGAAACAAATGCTGACTCCCTATTGATGGAGAAATTGTTTTAACCTCTCTCAGCCTCAGTTTTCTGTCGTATAGATCAGGGCCAGAGTTGCATACCTTGTCAGGATTGTTGTATGGAAAAGATGGGATAATACCAGAGAACTGGGTAAGGGGCTTTCACGTTTTTCAGTCTTTGCTGAGCATCTTGTGTGTGTTGGAGCAGTCTAAAGAAAGACATAGGATTCCTCCTCCTTGCCCTTGGGTACAGTTCAGCTCTGATTGTTTTTTCAAAGAGATTTTATATCTGTCAGCTCGCTTGACACTCCCACTGATGATGTCAGGCGAACTTGGAAGAGAAAACGGATCATGCAAAATCGCTGTGCACAGAATTGGGATGCCTGAGTTTTAGTCCTAGCTGGGTTTCAATCTGGCCCATCTAAGCTTGAAAAAGTGATCTTTGTAAAACACAAAAAGAATCATGTCATTCCCCATCTTAAAATCCTCCATTAGCTTCTCTTTGCCCTTAGAATAAATTCCAACATCTTCAACATGTTCTGTAAGGCCCCCACCATTTGGCCCCTGCCTGGTTCTCCTACCTCATTATTCTCCATTCTTACTCTCACCCAATGCATTGCAGCAACTGAGGACTTCATTCAGTTTCTCTGACGTGATTTGCTTTCCTGCCTCGGGGTCTTCCTACGCAGCTCCTTCAGCTTATAATGTTCTTTGCCCTGGGGCCTTGTAAAACTGCCTATTTCTCATAATTCTGTTTTCAGCTTAAATGTCTCTTGCTTGGAGACTTTTCGCCTGATCCCTTTACCTAAAGCAAATATACTGTATTATTTTCTGTCACAGCCTTTGGTTTGTTACCTTCACAGCAATCTCAATTTGTAATTTTGTGATAAATATTTATTTTCTTCTATTGTATTTACTTGATTTATCTCATTGGTGTCTCTATCCTTTTAGAATATAAACTTCACAAAAGTAGGGACTATATTTTATTTACTCCAGCACCCAGCAGAATGACTGGCATCTGGTAAGCACTCAATAAAATATGCTGAATAAACAAATGAACTCTTCCTAAGAGTTTTAGTTCATCACAGATGAAAATGTGCTATAACAGTGCCTACCTTACTCTCTTAACTTCAAATAGAGAAGATTCTTCTTCCTCTTTTTTTTTTTTTTACATTTTTTCTCTGCTGATTGAATTGTGTGTTCAATTTGCTATATAGAATTTACTAAACTAAAATTTAGAGTGATAAGAACACTTATTAGGTTGGAAGTCAGGAGATCTGAGTTCTAGACTTATATATGCCTCCAGCTCACAATGCAATCCTGGATAAGTTAGATGCCTATTTTTGGACTTCACTTTCCTCTGTCTTTATAAAAAGAGATTGCAAGTGATAAGCCATAAATATCTTTTCCACCTGGAATATTATTGTTTGTTTACCATTTATCAATTAACCTGGGAAGCCTCATAGGGCAGCTACTTTTAAAATAGCAATGGTCATCTGGATTAGTGTTCGGGCACTTCATTAAAAACAGAAATCCCATTAGTTAGTTTATATTCATTCTATAAAATTTACAATCCCTGAGGAGAAACCAAGCTTCAAAATGTCTTGCCAATGAACAAAATATTCTGTGCTCTTGCTGTGTGCTGGGTGCTTTCTGGAGTAGACTGGGAACCACAAGTACTGGTGAAAACAGAAGGGAGCAGTATTATGTCCTCATGTTGTTTCCATCTGCTGTATTTTGTAGCTCTGCCAGAATTTTCCCAGCATGACTTCTCCAGATTTTTCCCTTTTATCCCAGATTACACATATCTCAGCTCTGGCAGGAAAGTCTGCATTTAGAGCCAGTTTTGGAGATAGTGGAAACATTTCATATGTACTCAGTTTTTAGTATTCATTACTCTGCATCTGATGGCAAAACAGAGGGAGTATGGTCTTGTGACTAAGAGATTAGACTATGGAATCAGAAGCCTGGATTTGAATCTGATGTGATTGGGATAATGACTTAACCATTCTAAGACAAGTTTTCTCATCTATGAGAGAACCATAATAATAGTAAAAAACTTATAAGTGGTTGACAAGGTTAAATAAAATAATCACCTAAAATATTTAGCATATTCCTGGCCCCAGGTAACCACTCAATATGCGTTATTTGCTGTATTTCTTTTTTTTTTTTCTTTTTTCCTTTTTTTCCTTTTGTTCTTTTTTTAAATTTCAGAATATTACAGGAGTACAAATGTTTTGGTTACATGGATTGCTTTTGTACTGCTTGAGTCAAAGTTATAAGTGTGCCCATTCATTACTTGAGTAAAAACTGAAGAATTCCAATCCAGACTGAGAGTGAATGTGTCTGTCTAATATATTCACTTTCTGTGTCATCATCTGTAAAGCTGACGTTTAGACTGTAATCTTTAAGATCCCTTCCTGCTCTGAAATGCTAAAGTGAATAGACTAAGGAATATTTGGCACTATGAGAGGATAGATAATAGACATCTCAGTTTTTCTGAATTACCTAAGAACTCTCGAGTGCTGATTATATAATATTATATAAACATAGCTATGATTTTCTCAGTTATATCACAGAAGCTAGAAAGTGATTATACAGCAAAACTTTGAAGTGGGTAACATTTGTGGGAAATTCAGGCCCATGTAGTCTTTACCCCCCCTGAGATACCTCTCCTGCAAGTCATATATTTTTTCCTGTGTTCTCTCTCTATTTCCTTCCCCCTACTTATCTCTTTAAATTATATGCCTTATCTCTAACTATAAAATGAAGGCTCTTGTTTCTTATTAAATAAATTTCATGCTCTGAGAAGCAGAGAAGAAGCATATCTCAACCAAGTTCTGTGATTGGGCCATGCTTTCAAGGGCCCTGATATGATTCCAGATTGGTAGCTACTATTATCTTTCATGTTTGACAGATGATAGAATGATGGTACGCCCCTCACACCAATGATATGGCCAGCTCTTTAATTTTCACACATTTCTGGTTCTGGCTTCAGCCACTGACTAATAATACATCTCATTCTCAAGGATTCATAAAGTTTCTCTTTCAGACTCTAAAATAAATGATCTTAGAAATTTTCTAATTCTAACCTTCTCATTTTGCTGATGGAGTAATGGAGGCCCTGAGAAATTACATGACTTGCTTTATGTCCCCGCAGCTAATGAATGACAGAGATTTCTGTAATAATACCTGAAATAGTATTACATGATACATTCCTCTCAGTCTCACTGTTTTTGTTTTTATTGTCTTCAATAAGAGCCTGTTATTAAATTTGCATTTCTCTGCAATAAGAAACATGTTAAATCAGTAGCAATTCATACTTTACTCAGGTTAACTGAGAATCAGTTGTTGGTAAAATCAGAACAGGACCCAGCAAAATTCCTGGGGGAAAAAAGGAACCAGAAAGGGAGGAAGTGGAGAGTACGGATTGGAATGGAGAACTAACACTGGATTTGGCAAGATGGGATTTGTTGATGACCCTGATAACAGTGGCTTTCACGTAGAGGTGGGAAGGAAAACCTGCCCAGAGTGGGTTAAAAAGTGAACAGAATATGGGGAAGTGAAAAGATACTAATATCTTATGGAGTTTTTCTCTGAAAGATGTGAGGCCAATGGAAAGATTTATTTTTTAAAAAAATGGGTAAAATTATAGCATATTTGTGTGTTGTTGGGAATGACTCAATATTTAGGGGGAAATATGATGAGGAGAAAGAAACATGGATCATAGTAGCCAAGTCTTGGGTTGGTGAGAGGTGATGCGATCCAGTGCACAAACAGAGGGTTTGGCTTCTGTAGGTGAACAAACAGAGCTTGTGAGCAAAGAGGCAGGCAGCTTGACAAGTGTGGTGGCAAGAAGGGTGATAGTTCTCTTTCGCTTGCTTTGATTTTCTCAATGAATTGAAAAATGAGTCAAGAGCCAGGATTGAGGAGAGGATGAAAGTGTTAGAGGCTGCAGAGGAGTGGAGGAGGTATGAACATCCATCACAGAGAATGGAAGGGTAAAATAGGGAAATATGGTAAAATTGCCGGATAGTACTAAAGGCCCACTTGAGTTTGACAGTCAAAAATTTAAAAAGAGACAAGTTAGACCTGTAGTGAGTTTCTCTCCATTCTTCTTAAGCCACTTGAGTGTAGTTGCAAAATAGGTAAAGGGTTGAGTTGAACTGATGTTGGGGTTTTGCCAAACTAGGCTAAAGGAGCAGGGAGGAGCAAGGGAGTTAGGAATGTATAAAAGGAGTGGTTGTAGAGATTGACCATGGAATCCAAGAAGAATAAGGAAGGAATTGGGAATGCAAGACAGGTCATGGATGGAAAGAAGGGGTGGGGCCAGTGGGATGGAAGTTTTGATGGATTTGGAGAGGAGAGGAGAGTAAGGGAGATTCTAATGTTAACAGAGTTGCAAAGATAAGAGCGGATGTTTGAAGAAAGATCTCAGGAGCAATGCCATTATTACTAATGACAAGGTCTAGTGTGTGGCTGTGGAAGCGGGTGATTGAGGTGGGTTAAAGGATAAAACTGGAGGTGAAATAGCCAAGGATTGGATGGAGACCGTGACATTGGTATGGAAGTGGTAAGGAACGCTGATATAGTATAGAGTGGAGAAGGCAGAGAGTGTGATAGAAGTGAAAAGGTGAGTAGTGATGAAGAAAAGGTAAAGAATAAGATGGTGAGTTTGAGATTAAAGTCTTCAGTGACTGAGAATTGAGTGAGGATGGCAGGTTACTGTCACAAGGCAGGATAGAGCCTGATGCCACATGTTCATAAAAGATTGGATTTTTTAAGTAAGAAGGAGGAAGTCATTGACAAGTCATAGACGATGGCAATGAGCATGGAGAGCACCTCGCTTCACCTCCAGGCTCTGTACAATGTGGGAGGTGGAAGGAAAAACAACCTTCACCTGCGAGGCCAGCAAGAGAAGCAGTTTCCACAGGAAGGAGCCAGGTTTCATAACGAACACACAACTGATGGAGAAGCTAAAAAGAAGTTTGAAGTTACAGGGGATTTTTCTGGTATAGACTATAAGTTTCAGTGCACCCAGTGGAAGAGTTGGGATTGGGGAGTGCCTAATAATGGCTGTGAAATCACACTGGAGGATGCACAAAACTAATCTGGGTATGGTAGGTGATCTAGTGCAATACTTCTCAAACTTTAATGTATTTGCAAGTCCCCTGGGAATCTTGGGAAAATTCATACTCAAGAGATCTTGTGTGGGGATGGCATGTTACTGAGGGTCTGAATTTCTAACAAACTTCAAGGTAATGCTGACACTACTGATTTGAGGGTAATACTTTAAGGAGCGAGGCTTTGTAGGCTTGCACTCGTGTGAACAGTGTCAAGGTTGGAACCTGGGGAGGGGATGCCAATGATGCATTTGATCAAGAACATTTGGAGCTCTGGAGCCTCCTTCATTTTAGAAATATTTAATAATTGCCACCATTTTTGGAGGATCAATTTTTATGCCTTCATTCCTCATCTTTTCTTCTCTGAATCTAAAGCACATGTGTTTAACATGTATTTGCTCCCGTACATATATTGTCTTTGTTTCATATAGGTGTGCAGACATTATTACAACAGGATCATTTGCTCCTTAGAGCCAGAGGCTATGGGGAATAGTGGAACGGTATTGGATAGTGAGTCATAAGCCTGAATTTCAGTTCCCATCTCTACTATTAACTAGCTATGGAAAGCAGTGGAAAAATAATTTACCTTTCTGAACATTTTTATAAGTGAAGTGGGGATAATCATGCCTCACTGGCAGTGTTATAAGATTCAAATAAGATATTTAATATAAAAGTGTCTTATAAACTGAAAAACAGTATCATAACAAGAGAGTAATTATTATGGGACTGGTATTTCTCTGGGATATACCAGCATGGCATGCTGGCTGGCACCAGTCTGATTGATCAGTGCTCATGCCATATTGGTAGTTAAATATTTCTAATACAGCTGGGAAAAAATGGCGGTGTGATAGAGTCCTCCCACCGCACCGCTCCCAGGGAAGGAGGTGAAGAACGCCAGCGGCTGCCTGCGAGCACAGACCGCTCACTCCGAAAACAGCATTGCGAATTACAGAGAAACAACGCCGAACACCCAGCCCAAGAAAACAGGTACAAAATTTTCACAAAGATCGGAGGGCGCACGGAGCACAATAGAGCCCACAGCGCGGGAAGGATGCGCTTGCCAGGTCGGCGCAGCGCGACCTGCCCCCCAAGCGGTGACGCGCCTCCCCATACACGCAGTCAGGGACAAACCCAGAGTTGGAACAGAGCGGTGGCTAGGGACGGCGAGCCCTGTGGAGAGGAGGAAGTTGCGAAAGCCAGACACAACTCGCAGCTGCAATATACAGAGACTGCCGAGGGCTGGGGAAGAACTGGGCGGGGACCGAGATACAGCTTCCTGGGACAGTGCACGGGAACCCGCAGGCCGGCACTGCGTCACTAGAAGTCAGCGGGACTGGGCCCAGGAGAGCGGGACACGTCCTTAGAGGCTGCTAGCAACTGCCGCTGCGGCCTGCAGAGAAAAACTGTGCTCCTGGCACGATCGGAGCCCAGCTGTGCGCCAGACTGGCGGTGGCCGCCATCTTTACAGCCGCCCGCGCGGACCTGTGAGCCGCGTCTCTAGCTCCGCCCCAGTCCGGCCTGGGGCTCTTCTGCTGGGGCGAGACAGGCTTTGCCTGTGGTGGCCAGGGACAGCTGCATCCGTGGGTTCCGGGTGGGACGAGAACCTAGAACTGTAGCGGCGGGACCTTTGGGTATTGGAAACAGCTTGCAGCTCATCCATCTGGTTCCGCTACCCCGGCTCTGGCCTCTGACAAGTCCGCCACGTGCTGGTCCTAGTGCCCGCCCTTCAGGTCCCAGCCCTCCTGTACCCCAGAGATCGCTTATTTTGAAGGTTGCTGGGTATAGTGACTCATTTGGTATAACTGCTGGTTCCCATGACAACCAAATACCTCAAGAGCCACAGGCTGAACCAGAGCTGCTCCCCATAATCCTGCCCACTTCAATAGGGAATTTCGCGCCATCCAAGAGTGCTTCCAGCGGCCACTACTCCCCCCTCCCCATGGGAACATCCCCCCCGGTGGAGACTGCTGGGGATAGAGACGGCCACCCGCCTCGCCTTGGGGTCTAGTGGTGGAAAAGGGGTGCACAATTGGAGATCCCCCTATCAACCAGTATCACGTGGAGACACACATCAGAAGGGCAGACACACGTGGCTAGATGAGCAACCTCTGAGCTGTGTAGAATTTTCCCAACTCAGCTCTCACACTGCAGCCAAAAGAAATTGTGTTTCTACCTGCACCTCAGAAGGAGCAGGGTCAAAGTAACCCCTAGGAGCTACAAGGCCCCTCCCAAAGCACGGGGCTTTCGCATACCCCAACTGGGGAATCAGAGTCTGCCACGGACATACCAGAATACCTAGCTAATAGGGAGCAGAGGACTCATATCCTCAAGTACAATTCATTAGCTCAGAGCCCAAGCTGGGAGGTCATTCTCACCACACTCCACTGGGAAGAGGAGAAGACCACAGGTCAGAGGTAACTCAAGATCCACCAAACTTGCTAAAATATACCTAAGGCAATACAGGCCACTACTTCTCTCCCTGGCTTTGCCAAGGAACAATAATTGTGGGCCTGGTGACAGGGCCATAAACTAGCTCTAACACCCCCAGCTCTCGACCAAGAGGCCAGATGAGAAAAAACCAGCGAAAGAACTCAGGGAACATGAAAAATCAGAGTGAAAAGTCACCCCCAAAAGAAATTATCAGTTTCTCAGCAATGGATACCAACCCAAATGAAATGGGTAGAATGACAGAAGAGGAATTTCATTTATGGATTATAAGAAAGCTCAATGAAATTCAAGAGAAAATTGAATCCCAGCACAAAGAAACCACAAGAAAAATGCAAGAAATGAATGAAAAATTCTCCAAAGAAATAGAAATATTACGGAAAAATCAAAAAGAAATCCTAGAAATGAAAGAAGCATTCAAGGATCTACAAAACACAGTGGAAAGCCTTAAGAATACGCTGGACCATGCAGAGGAAAGAATTTCAGAGCTAGAAGACAGCTCCTATGTGCTAAATAAATCAGCCGAAGAGAAAGAACACAAAAATAAGAGGCAGGAAAAAAGCATACAAGAAATGTGGGATTATGTAAAGAGGCCAAACATAAGGATCATAGGTATCCCTGAAGGAGAGGAAGAAAATTCGCATGGGCTGGAAAATTTATTTGAAGGAATAATAGAAGAAAACTTCCATGGCTTAGCCAGAAATCTCGATATCCAAGTACAAGAAGCACACAGGACTCCTGGGAGAGTCAACGTGAAAAGGCATTCACCACGCCACATAATTATTAGACTGACCAAAGTAAACACAAAAGAGGCACTCCTCAGAGCTGTAAGACGAAAAGAGCAGGTAACCTACAAAGGGAAACCGATCAGATTAACTGCAGATTTCTCAGCTGAAACCTTACAAGCCAGAAGGGAATGGGGAGACATCATCAGTCTCCTAAAACAAAACAAAGGTCAACCCAGAATTCTGTATCCTGCCAAACTAAGCTTCTTATATGAGGGAGAAATAAAGACGTTTCCAGATAAGCAATCACTGATAGAATTTGCGAAATCCAGACCGGCCTTGCAAGAAATGCTTAGACCTGCATTATACACTAAACAGAGCAACAGACACCCACCTATGTAAACTAACAAAAGCTAAAACCCCAGAAACCAGATTCCACATGACGCAAGAGGTAAAACAAAAGACACCACCCAATAGAATAATCAGAAATTTACCCCAAATATCAATTCTCTCAATAAATGTAAATGGCTTGAACTGCCCATTGAAGAGACATAGGCTGGCTGAATGGATTAAAAAATACAAACCAAGTATCTGTTGTCTTCAGGAAACACACCTTACACACAAAGACGCATTCAGACTCAAGGTGAAAGGATGGAATACACTTTTCCAGGCTAATGGAAACCAAAAGAAATCCGGAGTAGCCATCCTCATTTCAGATGACATAAACTTTAAAGCAATAAAAGTAAAGAAGGACAAAAATGGACACTATATAGTGGTGAAGGGAAAAATCTCACAAGAGGATTTAACAATCCTAAACATTTATGCACCCAACACAGAAGCACCCAGGTACACAAAGCAAATACTGCTTGATCTAGACAACATAATAAGCAGCAATGCCATAATAGCAGGGGACTTCAATACCCCACTGACGGAACTGGACAGATCCTCCAAACAAAAAACAAATAGAGAAATAAAAGACCTAAATAGGACTATAGAACATTTGGGCCTAACAGATATCTACAGAACACTCCACCCAAATAACACTGAATATACATTCTTCTCATCAGCTCATGGAACTTTCTCTAAAATTGACCACATCCTAGGCCACAAAACAGATCTAAACAAATTCAAAAAAATAGAAATCATACCATGTATCTTTTCAGACCACAGCGGAATAAAATTAGAAATCAATTCCAACAGAAACTCACATCTTCCTCCAAAAACTTGGAAACTAAACAATCTATTGCTGAAAGATTATTGGGTCAAGGAGGAGATTCAAATTGAAATCAAAAGATTCTTCGAACTAAATGATAATGGGGACACAAGTTATCAAAATCTCTGGGATACAGCAAAAGCAGTCCTGAGAGGAAAACTTACCACCCTAAATTCCCACATCCAAAAGACAGAAAAGTCACAAATCAGTAAACTAATGAATCATCTTAAAGAAATGGAAAAGGAAGAGCAAAGCAATCCTAAAGCCAGCAGAAGAAAAGAAATAACCAAAATCAGAGCAGAATTAAATGAAATCGAGAACAAAAGAACAATACAGAAGATCAATGAAACGAAAAGTTGGTTCTTTGAAAAGATAAACAAAATAGACAGGCCACTTGCCAGGTTGACCAGAAGCAGAAAGGAAAGGACTCTAATAAGCTCAATTAGAAATGAAAAAGGAGAAGTCACAACTGATACCGTGGAAATACAAAACATCATCTTTGAATACTTCAAAAATCTCTATGCCCACAAACACGAAAACGTGGAGGAAATGGACAAATTCTTAGAAACACACTACCTCCCTAGGCTCAACCAGGAAGAAACAGAATTTCTAAACAGACCAATATCAAGCACCGAAATTGAAGCAGTAATTAAAAATCTGCCCACAAAAAAAAGTCCCGGACCAGATGGGTTCACACCTGAATTCTACCAAGCCTACAAAGAAGAACTGGTGCCTATACTGCAGAAATTATTTGAAAATATCCAGAAGGATGGAATCCTCCCAAACTCATTCTACGAAGCCAATATCACCTTGATACCAAAGCCAGGAAAGGCACAACAAAAAAAGAAAACTACAGACCAATATCCCTTATGATTATAGATGCAAAAATTCTCAATAAAATCCTTTCAAACCGAATTCAAATGTATATCAAAAAAATAATCCATCACGATCAGGTGGGCTTTATTCCCGAGATGCAGGGATGGTTCAACATACGCAAATCTATAAATGTAATTCACCATATAAATAAAAGCAAGAACAAAGATCATATGATCCTTTCAATAGATGCAGAAAAGGCTTTTGACAAAATCCAGCATCCTTTTATGATAAGAATTCTTAACAATATAGGCATAGATGGCTCATTCCTAGAAACTATTAAAGCCATATACAATAAACCCACAGCCAATATCATACTGAATGGGGAAAAATTGAAGGCATTCCCCCTTAAAACTGGCACCAGACAAGGGTGCCCACTATCTCCACTTCTTTTCAACATAGTGCTGGAAGTCCTGGCCACAGCAATTAGAAAAGACAGAGGAATCAGGGGTGTCCAGATAGGGGCAGAAGAGGTCAAACTTTCACTATTCGCAGACGATATGATATTATACATAGAAAACCCCAAAGATTCAACCAGGAGATTACTGGAATTGATAAATGAATTCAGCAAATTCTCAGGATACAAAATTAATACACACAAATCCATAGCCTTCATCTATGCTAATAACAATCAAGCCGAGAAACAAATTAAAGATGCAATACCTTTCGCAATAGCAACAAAGAAAATTAAATATTTAGGAACATATCTAACTAAGGAGGTCAAAGACCTATATAGAGAGAATTATGAAACACTGAGAAAAGAAATTGCAGAGGATGTAAATAGATGGAAAGCCCTACCATGCTCTTGGATAGGCAGAGTCAACATAGTAAAAATGGCTTTGCTACCTAAATTAATTTACAGAATCAATGCAATCCCTATCAAAATACCAACATCATTCTTTGCCGATCTATAAAAAACAATTCTATGCTTCGTGTGGAACCAGAGAAGACCCCGTCTAGCCAAAGCAATCTTAAGCAAAAAGAACAAATTGGGAGGCATCTGTCTACCAGACTTCAAACTATACTACAAGGCTATAGTAACCAAAACTGCATGGTATTGGCACAAGAACAGACACATAGACCAATGGAACAGGACTGAGAACCCAAATATAAAACCAACCTCATACAGTCACCTGATCTTTGACAAATTCCAGAAAAACGTACACTGGGGAAAAGATTCCCTATTCAACAAATGGTGCTGGGAAAACTGGATGGCCATATGTAGAAGACTGAAAGTGGACCCACACCTCTCACCTCTCACAAAAATCAATTCACAATGGATAACAGATCTAAACCTAAGATATGAAACCATAAGAATTCTCGAAGAAAACGTTGGAAAAACTCTTATGGACATTGGCCTAGGCAAAGAATTTATGAAGAAGACCCCCAAAGCAATCACAGCAGCAACAAAAATAAATACATGGGACCTGATCAAATTGAAAAGCTTCTGCACAGCCAAGGAAACTATCACTAGAGTGAACAGACAACCTACAGAATGGGAGAAAATATTTGCACGCTACACCTCTGATAAAGGGCTGATAACCAGAATCTATACAGAACTTAGGAAAATCAACAAGAAAAAATCAAACAACCCTATTAAAAATGGGCAAAGGACATGAACAGAAACTTTTCCAAAGAAGACAGAATAATGGCCAGCAAACATATAAAAAAGTGCTCAACTTCTCTAATCATCAGGGAAATGCAAATCAAAACCACCATGAGATATCACTTAACTCCAGTGAGATTAGCTCATATCAAAAAATCCCCAAATAACAAATGTTGGCGGGGATGTGGACAGATAGGAACACTCATACACTGCTGGTGGGACTGCAAATTAGTACAACCTCTATGGAAAAGAATATGGAGATACCTCAAAGAATTAAAAGTAGAATTACCATTTGACCCAGCAATCCCACTACTGGGTATTTATCCAAAAGAAAAAAAGTCATTTTATAATAAAGACATCTGCTCTCGAATGTTCATAGCAGCACAATTCACAATTGCAAAGTTGTGGAAACAACCAAGGTGCCCATCAATACACGAGTGGATCAATAAAATGTGGCATATGTATACCATGGAGTATTACTCAGCAATAAGGAACAACAGTGAATTAACACATCTGGTATTATCCTGGTTGGAGCTAGAACCCATTCTTCGAAGCGAAGTGTCACAGGATTGGAAAAACAAGCATCACTGGTACTCACCATCAAACTGGTACTAACTGATGAACACTTACATCACACAGGGCAATAACATTCATCAGAGGGCGGGCGGGCGGGAGGGGGGTGGAAGGGATGGGAAAAACTCTCACTGAATGGATGTGGGGAGCACAGTTTTGGAGATGACCACGATTGTGGCTCTGACACGGGCAGAACAGGGGCAATGTGTATGGCCAAAGTGGTGTACTCCCATGATATTCTGAAATTAAAAAAATAAATAAAAAAAAATATTTCTAATACAACTCCCAAAAATTATGTCTCATAAATGTTATTGTTACTTATTCTGTGTCCTTATAAAGTACCAGCAGAAAAATAAGCATGAAATAATTGTTGAATTAAAGAGTTGGTATTACAAAGTGAGCAGAATATATTATATGAACACCTATCCCAAGGCACACTGAGTGAACAATGAAAGTAATTTCAAGTCTGTGTAGAATGAGTTCTTTCTAATGTCGCTCTTACCAGGAAGCATTAAGGTATCAGTTCTTTTTCCCCCATAACACAACAAACTTTAAAGTGACCTCACTATAATTTCTTGTATTTGTTTCCTCTTGAGATCATGCCTTTCACATTGCATAGTTGGTTCATGCAGGTGCATTCAGCCAAGGGAAGAATGTTAGGCACAGACAAGCTATGATTAACCTCACTCATCTATTTTGTTCCACAGCAGAACTCTCTGTTTGGAAATGTGTTATGGGAACTCAAGTGAAAACTTCTTCAAATACATCTTGGATGGGTTACTATATGAGGAAATATTTTTATGAACACAGTCTGTTCTCTGACAATAAAAAAGAAATTTTTTTTTTCTTGGAGAGCTCGTATTTGTGAGGACTGATTTCCCCAGGTCCCTCGAATTGAGATAAAAAGCGTGGATTTTGGAGTTCAAGTTCTAGCTGTATCCTTTATTAGCTGTGAAATCTTAATCAAGTTGTTTAATCTCTGTAAACCTCAGGTTTCTTATCTATAAGATTGGGATAATCATAGTCTTTTCCTCACAGGATTGTTGTAAGAATTGAGACTAATGTGCATTTTATTATTATGACTGTACAAGAACCTGAATAAAGGACTTATACCCAGAATTTATAAAGTGGTCTCTAAATTCAACAGTAAGAAAAAAGCAACCCACTTAAAAATGGACAAAAGATTAGAATAGACACTTCCTGAAAGTAAGGTATACAGATAAAAAATAAGCATATGAAAAGGTATTCAACATCATTATTCTTTAGGGATATGCAAATCAAAACCATAGTAAGATACTACTTCATATCTATCAGAAGGCTAAAATTCTAATACTGGGTATCAGTAGAAATATCAATGACTACACTAAGTATTGGGAGGATATAGAACAAATGGAGTTTTCATACACTGCTGGTAGGAATGCAAAATTGTAAAACCACTTTATTTATTTCTTTTAATTTGTACCTTCTTTTTTTTAATTTCAGAATATAGAGGGGTACAAACGCTTTGGTCACATAAATTGCCTTTGCACCACCTGGGTCAAAGCTACAAGCATGCCAATCCCCCAGACAGCACGCACTGCACCCGTTAGGTATGAATATACCCATTCCCTCCTCCCCCCTCCCACCTGCCCAATCCCTGATGAATGTTACTTCCTTATATGTACATAAATGTTGATTGATTAGTACCAATTTAATGGTGAATACATGTGCTGTTTGTTTTTCCATTCCTGTGATACTTCACTTAGAAGAATGGGCTCCAGTTCCATCCAGGTGTAAAACCACTTTAGAAAAGAGTTTGTCAATGTCTTGAAAAGCTAAACACACCATACCACATGACCCAACCATGCCTATCCTGGGTATTTACCCAAGAGAAATAAAGTGTCTATCTATATAATGCTTTCTATAAAAATATTCATATCTTCATTTATAATAGTCCCAAACTGGAAACAATCCAAATTTCCATCCACAGTTAAAAGGACAAGCAAATTGTGGTACAAATCATATGGTAAATACTACTCAGCAATAAAAAGAAATTAATTACTGATACACACACCAACAGGGATGCATCTCAAAATTGTTGTTCTGAGTGAAAGAAGCCAGATAAAAACAGAGTACTTATTGCATGATTCCTTGTATATAATTCTAGAAAATGCAAACTATAGTAACAGAAAGCAGTTCAGTGCTCACCTGGGGATGGAGTGGGAAGGGAGTGGAGGAAGGCAGGAAAGGGGGGTTACCAGGAGAGATGGGGAAGTTTTCAGAGGAATGGATATGGTAATTATCTTGCTCATGTTGATCAGAGTGATGGTTTCACAAGAGTATGAATATATCAAAACATCAAATTGTACACTTTAAACATATGGAGCTTATTGTATGTCAATTATACTTCAATAAAACTATTAAGAAAAAAAGAACATATGGTAGCTCCTATCTCCCATTGTCTTCTAAACCTGGAAGCCTCTCCAAAATTTGACCCCATCCTATTAGCCTAATTTATTACTGACTCTTTTACTCCACTGAGGCCATTTTCTTCATGCCCTTTTCTGTAAGGCCGGTTGGTTCCTGCCTTCCTGCCTCTCTGTTCATGTTATTCACCATACGAAGCAGGCCTACCCCTTTCTTATCCTGATAACCATACTTCTTTATAGGGACTAAACCAAAATATTTCTTTCACTTGTCCATTAAACATACATTGAGCGCCTGTTATGAAACAGACCTTGGGTAGGAGTTAGGCATCCATCAGTGATCAGGATAGCCTGGTTCCTGCTCGCAAGAGGCTCACAATCTGGTCAGAGACATAAACAAGTCCATTGCTGTACAGTTATGCATATGTTTATTATTTTTGACTACTCAGTCTTTTAATACCCTTTATGTTATGGGGTATTTATCCACTGGGGGTTGTCGGTGGGAAGCAGGGCTCATCTCTCCCTAAAGGTGTTTAATTAGAGCAGATAATCCTTTCCCTGCTTCCTGGTATAGGCATATGACCTAGAATTGTTAGTCAAATGTTCCTGGATAGGACCTGGAAATTTTGAAAGCGTAAAGCAGAAACACAGGTACAATTAGTTGTGGTTGATGATAGTGGTGGCCCTACCAGAAGGTAGCAGGAGATCAAGTACCTAGGGGTGACTTTCCCAATGTCAGTGTCCCAAAGAGACCATGCTTGTGAGGGACCTTTGATTCTTGTCCATTTTCAGACACTTGTTCTCCAGACTTTCTCTAGGTAGCTACCCAGTAGCCTTTCCATAAATTTCTTTTCTGTTTAATTTAGCTAGAATGAATTCCTGTTGCTAATACCAAGGATCCTGATGGTCTCAATGATATAGAAAGTAGTACGATGGGAAACTGTTAACCTCTGGAAGAAATAGTCCAGCTCCTCTCTGACCTCCTTATCATTTTCCATCTTACCTCTTTTTTTTTTTTAATTAGGAGAAGAATGTTTAAACGTTTCAAATTTTGGCACCTGAGCTTCTGATCTTTTTCATAAGCTTCTGAATAAGGTAGATAGAAGGCTTATCCTTACGTTGAGTAGGAACTACCTCATTCTTATCCCCCCTGCCCTTCTCCACGCACTTCCTGGAATAAACGTGTCCTAGGAATTGGTTAAAATTATTATATTCATCTTTCCTTGCATCATGGTGGTAATAGTTGAGACTACTGCTTCAGTGTTTGGTGTCACAAGCAGTAGTGGTAGTGGATTAGACAAACAGTTTAGTTCTGAGGGTTTTTTTAGGCATAAATGGCCAGGAAAAAGGTAACAACACATGTAGCTAATACCAACTTAACTAGAATCACTGAGTTGGGGGTCAAAGCCCCAACTAATATCAATGGGTCACTTTCCTTTTCGCTTGCTTGTCTTTGCATCGCCCTCTTTGTGTGATGCATGTATATAGATATAGATATAGATTATATATCTACCTGTATATCTCAGGGACTTATACACAAGCATTCCTATGGTCTGGGGCACAAAATAATAAATAATAGTCTCCCCACATTTCTGTTAGAAAATATAATATTCTTGGAAATATATTAGAGGGATACTTAACTCTAACTTGGGGAATGAGAGAAGATTTCTTACAGGAAGAGTAAGGATAGGAAAGATATCCTGCCAAGCAAAGGGTATCTGGGTGGAGGAGTAGGGGAGGAAGTCAAGGAAGGGATTCTTCTAGGCAGTGAAAACAAAATCTGGGCAGATGAGTTCCTGACTTGGTTGAGAAACGAAGAGTAGTTCATAAATTCAAGATCAATTGATACTTATTTGGGTCTCTTGCACTTAAAATTTAGTGTAACTTCCAGTGTATTTATTTGAGATCATCTCCCATCATTTGAGACCTTCTCTCATCATTTTTAAGTGGTTTCATGGATTCATCCTTAGTCCATTGCCACTTTTTGATAGACAGGGTAACATAAAGATTAAGTGTATGAGTTCTGAAGTCAGACTGCCTGGGCTTAAATTCATCTCTACCACTTACTTGCTAGTCTACTTAACCTCTCTTAATTTTAGCCTTCTGGGCATAACAAATGTGCCTATCTCATATAGTTGTTGTGAAGGTCAGTGGGATAATCAAAAAAAAAAAAACCTCTGCACAGTGCTTGGCATAGGGAGATTCTCAAAATATGTGAACTGTTTTCATTATTCAGGCTTCCTAAGGTAGCATGATATGTATATGTATGTATGGGTGTGTGTGTGTGTGTATGTATACACACAAACATATACCACTCCTGCCAAATGTGGTTGACTAATGCTAACTGGAAAGCAACAATGATCTAGAGCCTTGGACGGTGTCTAGATCACCCAGGAAAATGTCCTTGTTTGGATTACATTATGACAGACCAAAAGAGAGAGAATTTCAGAGGACTAATCAGATGAAACAAAAATACACACAGTTTATACCCCCAGAATGAGAGACAGATCAGGAATTGAAGTAGTCAAAATTTGAACAAATTCAAACAAAGCACAGGTAGGTAAAGTAAGCCTACGAAGAGCTTTGTTTTCAGGCTAATGAGCCATGCTTATTTTGGTCATGATTATGCACATAGGAAAGCTAGACTTGGACATCAATGTGAATGTTAAAATGGCAATTTAATTCTGAAATCTGTGTTGTCCCCCACTGAGGGGATCCATTTATAGTTCTCCATTGGGTAGAAGTTAATATTGTGAGACCCAAGTAGGTAATAGGAAAATTACTCCCATGGCTGGGGAGGGCATGAGAGTTGTGGAGGCTGATAGACTAAAATACATAGAAAGTACAACTTTGAAAATTCATCTTCTTTACTCTTATTAGCTTATTCTCATCTTAAAACTTGTGATCTGTTGGAAATTTAGATAGGGAAAAAAGTGACTGAAACTCATTCTCCAAAAACACATTAACTTGATTAGTCATTTAAAGGAAATAGAATATGGAAGGGGCCTATACCCAGAGACATGACCCTTAGTACCATGGTGTCACTTTTAGAACCATCACATAAAACATTCAATGCTTAAGACATTTAAGAATAATGGAAAATCACTGTAGCTTTTAATGAGCACAGAGCCAGAAAGGTCCCTCTGCCACCATGCAAATTACCATCTTGGCCTGTGGACTGATTGGCAGTGCTGTCCCAGCATGCCTGATGGTACATTGGTGTCCACGTGCAGAGCCCGTTCAGCTTCAAGAGGGCGGACAGGGCAGTGAAGTGAAGGAAGTGGGGTGCTTTAGGCAGCAGTTTGGTTACCATAATAGACTTCACTGCCTCAGAATCTCCCTATCTTTAAGCTTAGAGAGAATCATTAATACTGAGGTTAGAACAAGATCTGCAACTTCAACAGCACTGGAGCTATTCAAAGTAGGCCACTGAATCCCCCAGGCTATCCTGTCTGCCTCTCCCCCATCCTCAGTTCTTTCTCCTTTACTCCCTATATTCATCCTTTCCTTCATTCCCTCTCCCGTGTTACCCAGGCGCCCTTAGAGAACCAGGCACTCGAGAGATCATAAGATGAATAAGACTCATTCCTGCCAGTGAGGAGCACTGCACCAGGAGTTAGAACAACAGCTTCTGAGATCTAGATGACTTTGGGCAAGTCTCTTTACATCTTGATGTTCTAACTTTATTTCATTAAAAACCTAGGAACTGGAGATGGTTTTTAGGGTCTTCCTAGCTCTGAAAGTTTACTAGCTTTTAAATATTATCACTTGTTATGGGCTAGGCGTTTGTCTGAGAACATTATTTGATTCTCATGACAGTAAAACATGCAAGTGCAATTATTATCTCTCCCATTTTACAGAGGAGGGAACCAAGACTCGAGGTCAAATAAACTGCAGAAGGTTGCTCAGACAGCTAGTAAGTGGATGAATTAGAATTTGAACTCAGGCTATCTGACTCCACACACAGCCCATATACTATATCACCTTTTTTGAAGCCAATCAGTTTGTTTTACATCTGGCATGGCTGGAACTAATAGAAATGTCATAGGTTTATGGGCCCCGGTGTCAAAATTGCCTATGTTTAAATTATAGTTCCATCGCTTTCTAACTGAGCATCTTTGGGCAAATTACTTAACCCATCTATGCCATGATATCAGACTATCAAAGGGTTAATAACAAATTTTGGACTAGAAGTCATTGCTGTACTAAGCTTTGCTTTTCAACTCTATATCCACTGATTTCCTGACCCCCAGAATATTGCCACTTTTCCTGTGTCAGTGCCTTAGTGCCTGAAGTGTCACCATTATAGTATCATTTCTTCAAGTAAAGCATTATCCTTTTAGTAAGGTCCTCTCTTATTAATAATAAAAATATTGGCTAGGGCTGAAGGCTTATACTAGGCCAGGCAGGATCTAAATAACTTTTTGCCATCATCTCACTTATTCCTCATAAGAAATGTATCAGGTACATACATACACCATTTGTGCAATAATTATTGCCATTTTACATGTGTGAAAGTGAGGCTCAGAGAGATGGCCAAGATCATACAATTTGTAACTGGTGGGACTGTGATTTGTTCCAGGCCTCTCTGATCCTAGAATTATTCTCCTAAGCATTCTGACATTCTGTTACCAATAGATATGCCTGGAGGAGTTAAGACAGAGTCATTATTATATAAATATAGATTTATTTCTTTTATTATTTCTCCCACAAGAGGAAGAACTAGAACAGCATCAACAATGTGGCTGTGTGGGAGGTGTGGCCAATTAAAAAGAGAAGACAAAGCCTCTGAAAATCAACTTCCCTGGGCTAAGGAAGATTGGTTCTGGACATTAATCCTCCTTTCCTTGTTTGACTTTGTGGGGGTTGCTGCTGGGAGACATAGCAACTCTGATTCCAATTAGAATCACAGAGGCTCAGGGCTGGAAAAGAATTTGGAGAGCATAGCCTTCAACCCTTGCCTGATAACGGTGTTTTTTTAACAACATAAACTTTTTTTTGTTCCTCCCCTTCATCTCTGCTGTAATGCCTCCTTGAATGTGAAATCACTACATCCTTTAGGTGGTTTCTTTGAGAGTGGTCAGCCCTGTGTTTCAAAGCTCTTTCCATATCTCAAGCTTGACTTTTCCTTGTTTTGTTCTTTCCTGTTGATTGACAAAAAACCAAGTGCTCTTATTTTTTTATACTATGGTTTTATATAGTTTTGGAGGCAACAATGAGAAATCACATACTTTGCCTCTCAGTCTGGCAGTCTGGCTGCCATCTGTTAACCTGCTTACTTTACTTATTTAACAGATTTTAGGTCAAACACCACTTTCCTTAAGAAACATTCCCTCAGGACCCAGACAACATCTTGTTTTACGTGTCCACAGCACCTTGAATTCTCTTTTGCAGCACTTTCTACACAAGCAATTATACAATGATATGTTAAATGTTCATGTTTCCCACAAGATATATGCTCTATGAAGACCAGAAACTTGTCTGTCTCGTTGGTGTCTGTATAACAGGCACTGTGCTTATGCATTCTATTAAAAAACTTTTATTTCCTGGGTACCAGCCTCGTACCTGTTAACAAGGTAGATTCAGTCCCTCTCCTGATGAAACTTAGAGTCTAGTGGAGTTTTTCATCCTTTTTTACTCAACTTTTTTCTCTTATAGCAATTGGCCATAAAAAATTTTTGCTGTATGATATCTCTTTATCTAATATGGTATTTTTCTACTTATAAATTGATTCTGAGTAGTAATTCAGATATGTTCTCACCACCTTGATTTAGTTTATGAGCTGCACCTGTCCTCATTTCATAGATTAAAAACTGACACTGGGTCGGTGGACTGACAATTTCGCAGATGGACTACATCAATGACATCATCAGAATGTTCTGGGGATTGCTCATCCATTCATTCATTCATTTTTTCAGCTTCTGATTCCTTTGCAGTTCTGATTTCACTAGTCTTAGCATCTGGGATAATGAAACCTTTGGCCATAGTGCAGGCATGGGATTTGGGGTCAGAGTGACTTGAGTTCTGTAGTACCCAAGCCACTTGCTACCTGTGTGACCTTGGGCTAATCAGTTAAACTCTCCAATTCTCGGTTTTTTGAGAAATATCAATTCCTACTTCATAGGTTTTTTTTTTAAATAAAGAGGATTAAATGGGAAGAAGTAGTAGTAGTAGTAGTGGTTGTGGTGGTAGTACCAGCATCATCTAACAATTATGTGACACTTCTTATTATGAGCCAAGAACTGTTGTAAGAACTTTACATATATTAACTCATTCGATGTTATCTCTGAGACAGATACTAGGATTATCCCTATTTCACAGATGAGGTAAAGGAGGCATATAAAGGTTAGTGAACAAGTCCAGTGTTTCCTAGCTGGTAGGTAGAGATCCAGGAGAGAAATCACAGCATCTGGATCTGCTCTCAGCAATACAGCTGTAACTGCCTCTGGATAATGCATGCATAGCGCTCAGCAAGGTGCTTAATAAAAGGTGTCTTTATCTGGCTAATACAGGTGTGTGACAGCTCTAAATTGGTTTGCCCCACTTTTCCTAGGGGATCTCATCAGATAAGAGAAGCATTGAGAATACAAAACACTATTTATCCATTCTCTTGCTCAAATGAGCCCTAAACCCAGGCTTGTACCTGCAATAAGCGGTCAGATTAACAAACTAAAAGGAATGAATAGGTAAAAGAAGGAGTCAGGCGCGGAATCTAATGAGGGGAAATGAGCTTCTGATGTGAACAATTTCTGCAAGATAATGGAGTGTTCTCCTGAGTCTTCCACACAAGTCCCTTGGCTCTGAAAGCAGCAGAATTGTGCATCAGTGTCAGTTACTTAGCTATTCACTGCCCTATCAGTGCCCATCACTCCAAGAGCTCTGAGGTTTAAAATTCTCCTGAAAGAAGAGTAAACCTACCATAAGTTTACATGCTCCCACTCTGTATCTCCATTGTTTCTTAAGAGTGGAGCAAGGAGAATTTTCTTGTGCATTCAAACCTGGTGTGCTGGTTCTCTGCCTTGTAGAGGGGATGAATTCCTTCCCTGCTCCTCTGTCATTCCTGGGAATGTCGCCCTGCCTACAACACCTTTTCAACCCTTGTTCCAGCCTGTTTTCTTTTCCTCTAAGGCCCAGCCCAAGAGCCAAGTTATATTTTTCACTTATTTTTTCATTAATTCGTTCACTCCTTTGTTATTTATTCAACAAGTATTTCTGGAAGTTCCTACCATGTGTTTGGTACTGTGGGTAGATAAAAGAGAACAAAACAAGCATATACATAGGAATTTTGATTGTAGGTTCAAGGGAAAGACTTTGAAGGATTTTGTGGGAGGATTGTGGTCAGATTTGCATTTTGAGAAGATCAATCAGGCTGCAATGTGGCAGATGGATTGGAAGAGACAAGAGTATTATAGTATTAATAACAGGCAAGAAATGATAAAAATGCCCTGTCCCTCAGTTTTATATTTTCTCTCTCTCCTATGTCCCTCTGTCATCTTAAAATTTCTCCTGTAGTCCAGTAAATTTAGTACTATTGCATCTTACCTGGTTAACTGGTGAGCTCCTTGCTGAAGGTTCATGTGCAATTATTATCTGCCATGCCCAATATAGAGCCTTATACATAGTAAGTGCTCACTACAACATCTGAATCTTAGAATTTCAGCCCTTAAAGGAAATCAAGTCTGACTACTTTATTTTGTAGAGCTTAGGGAGGTCAAACAACTTGCCCAAGATCATGCCTTAAATTAGTGATACAGATAAGGTTTAATATCAGCATTTTGAGTTCTACTCTAATTTATGAATGAGTCAAGGAATTACAGAATAAAAACTTTTCCCCTCTTGCCTATAATTGGAATTATACAGTGAAATAGGGGAGTAGTGGATGGTTTGAGAAGAAAATAATAGAAAGGGAAGGTATAAAGTTAAAAATGAAATAAGTTATCATCACCTGTTCTTCATATAGAATTGGTTTATATTCTGATAGCAGTGAGGAGATCCATTATTTCCAGACTGGCCAGGTTACAGTCAGGGGGGTGGGGAGCAGGAACTGTGTGCCTCTTAGGGAAAGTCTGGGGAGGGACCACTAGGCACCTTGGTGATAAGGAGAAATCTCCTTTTTATCCTTCTTTCTCACAAATGTTTTCTTTCTCCTTCTTTCAGGCCCATTCATACATATGATTCCTTTAATATAGCAGTATTTTCTTTCACACTCATGTTTTAATTCATGCACAATTAACACAGTCTTCTGTAATGTGGATGTCTTTGGATTTGGTATCAAACATTTGGTTTTGAGATCTAGCTCTCCCATGGCATGTAAGATCTTGGGCAAATATCTAAGTCTGTCTGTGAATTAGTTCCTTCATCTCTGAAATCTCTAAAATTACCTAAAAAGTGATAATTAGTTGACATAGTCATTGTCAGGTGTGTAGAAGTCAGGGCTTTTCTAAACTTGGTTTATAGACCATCTGTATCAGACTTTCCTGCAGATACTTGATAGAAATGCAGATTCCTGGCCCTGCTCTAGACTGTTAGATTTAGAGTCTCTGGCAGTGGGATCTCAGAGTTGGCATTTTTCTAAGTGATTCTGATATGTATTTAAGGCTGAGAACTACTAAATAATTTGGAAAAGTGCTTTATACATTGTAAGGCATTATATACATGCAATTTTCAGAAAATTTATTTTTCTACTCAAAATGTCCTGGTCTTTGCCTCTGTTTGCTTAAAAATCTCTCTAGAAAACCACATCTAAAGGGGTTCTGGGCAGCATCTAAATAATCTGAGGACACACAGATGAAGACAAACAGCCACCTGAATGAAAATTCTGTAGTCTGCTTTAGGCTTGACTCACCAGCCTTTCAAGAAAATTCTGTAATGTTGTTGAGTGTGTAATAACCAGATGGGGATTCAGGCAGGAAGACTGACACATGTTGCTAAACAAAAGAAAATATCTCTGCAACTGGAAAAAAGCAAAAATGAAGTTGAGACCCACTGTTTCATATAAATGCAAGACCATACTATAATGTTTAAAATATCTAGTTTGCTCACAGAGAGAGTGAATATTAAGTCTATACATTTATTATCTTCTGATTAAGTTTCTATAATCCCTCAAATACCATCTAGTTAGATGACCTTCCTTGTATTTATTTGTACTTCAAAGTGGGGTTGGGGGAAGAACCCAGATTAAATCATTTCCTTGCCCCCAGCAAGAGGCTGTTGGCTTGGGTTGAAGTGGGACATGCCTCATGTGATGATGTGAACAAAGTACCTGGGCTGGGTCATCATCCCCTGGTCTAGCACTACATCCACCTTTAAGAAAGAACTGACCTCAAGATTTGCCTGAATTTTGTGCTGCATGAAAACCTGGGGTACTCTCAGGCAGATAGACTATCTGAAAGCCCAAGAGAGATATATAATATATGGGGTTTAATCGCCCCCAGACAGGGTTGCCCTGATAGAAGCTCTGACTTTGAGGTCTACTTTTGCATTCTGTAATTTTTAAAAATTTTTTACTGAAGAAAGTAGATTTTTCTTTGAACAAGCACAAGAATAGAACAGGGAAAGCTATAAAATAGCTGGGATTTATGGTCTATCTCAGAGGTGATTTTTTTTTCAACTCATCTAGGCTGAAATTACTGCAGTCTTTCCCTTAGAGCTTCTTTGGAATTTATTTTCAATTTAGACTGCATACCTGTAAAATAGGATGCAGAATGATACTGCAGTTTCTGAAGACTAGTCTGAAAACCTAGCCTGTGCCATGCTTACAGACAAGTTCAAAGATATTTGTTATAAAGCCTTACCTAGACTGATATTCTAACTTTCCAATCACTTTACCCAGGGGCTGTATTATTAAACTCTGCTCAGTGCATCCCACATTAATATCCTAATAGACCACCATGCTGCTTTTAAAGACGCTTTCAGGAGGTCCAAAGGTGAACTTTAAAATAGAGTAGTTATGAGGAGACCTGAATTTTTGTCTGGTTCTGCTTTTCTGTATATTTCATCATGAACAAATCATAACCTCTTGGGCCTCAGCTTTCTCATCAGTAAAAAGGGAGGAGGTTGAACTAGATCAGCATGTCTGAAATGGTGTTTTTAAGAACACAAATGAAATACCTAAAGCTAATTGCATGCATGAATCAACAATTAAGACATTTTTAATGTGTTGGATAGCCCCTGACCTGATTCCAAGATTAAATAATTAGGAAATCTGTAATATCCCAGATCAAGAAGAGTATGTATTCCAAAGCCTGCTATCTGGATATCTGGGCTAATTGTAAGAGAAGCCTAGGATCCCTTAGCCATGCCTGGCATGCAGTGGGGAGTGGGGAGTAGCAGCATGTGCCCCACATGTAGGCTGACTTGAACCTGTGAAGTCCATCTTTTTGAGAGGACACATGCACACAGATGGAGTTAGAACCAGAGATTGTGATACCATGTCAATTATTTGTGTCTTTGGGGTGGGGGGTCCTCAGGCCAAAACAGTGAAAAAGATGAGCCCAATGCAAAACTGGTATCTGTGAGAAACATGTGCACCATGATAAAATTACATGTAGTGTGGAACTTCTTCCTTTTCCCATCCTAGAATTTCTTGTCCCTGATTCTTATGTCGAAACTCTTTTCCTGATCTATTTCATGATCTATTTCATGTCCCTCCCAGGCTTTCCATGAAGCTCTTAGAGAAGAGATCATAGCTTACCTTTCCTTCATAGGTACTGTGGTATCTTGCACAGGAATATGCAACACAGTAGGTCATAATAAACAATAACTGAATTAACCAGTAGATTAATCACTAGCCAAACTATCAAAAATAAATAGTATATATAAAATTAATATAAATATACAGACTATAAGCAAACATTATAAGCAGTTTTATAATAGATTGCTAATAATGATTTTATTTTTAATTGAATGTATCTATAAAGAAAATTTAGAGAATAGTAAGGAAACAGAAGGATTGTATTGCCGTCCAAATGCTCCCCAACCCCAAATACTAAATAAAGCCCACAGTCTGAAAAAGAGAATATGACTTTGCAAGGAGAAATAAATGAGACTTCCATGAGCCTCATCAGAAAATGCTGATATCTAGAATTTGGTAGTTTGCTAGTTAGCTAACACACCATTTAGAGATCAAGGCAGGATCCCCTTAGCATGGAAGTGTGGATGCCCAGAAAATTAGAATTATATAATCAGCTTTGTGTTAGAAAACTGAGTCAGGAAAGCAAAAAATACTTCAAACAGAAATGAGTCAGACAACATATTTTGTTCTCAAACTCATTGTCTGATCTTACAAAGAACCCCTGTGTTGACTCAGGCCGGATCTCTGGGGGAATAATCAAACAATTTCACATGGACCGAATGTACAGTCTCTTCCCTTCTACTGAGTGAATTACCATGGGCACCCTAATATTCCCACTTTGCTTCTTTTTGGGTTTTTTGTGCTTGTGTTCAATTTCCTCATCTAAAATATGAAAATGATAACAAGCACTGTGTAGGATTGTTTAGAGAATTCAATGAAGTAATGTATGTGGATGTGCTTTGTAAAGTAGGAATATAAAACACTGTACAACCATATTACACTTTTATAATTTTTTTCTCATTTGAATGTGCTTTAAATAGAATATCTTGTGCTGGGAAAATATAGACAAGAACAAGGAAATGTATGGTTTATTGCGTAATATAGTCAGGTGTGATTCAGAAGAAGAGAAAGCCTACAGTTTAGCGTACTTCTTTTATAATCTATGTGAAGTTGACTGGGTTTTATGGCAGAGGAGCATCTGTTAGAATGTACCACAAAGAGAAGAAACAAGAGATGGCTCTCATTTCTTTTTCCCCTTGCCAAAGACTTCGAGATTCATTTAACATTTTTTGAGCTCTTACTATGCGTCAGGAAGTATTCCGAGTGCTAGGATATCATGGTGAATAAGACAGCTAAGACTCTTGCACTCCTTTCAGTGGTGAGAAGAGGTGGGAGGTAAAAAGACAATGAACAAATTAATAAGATACTATCAATTATTGAAAAGTACTTTGAAGAAACAAAGGGATGTGATGGATGCACACAGGGCTACAGTGGGAGGGTGGGGTAGCCATGAAAGTGTGACATTCAGACCTCCTCCTATAGGAAACATCACTGACTGATAGCCCCAGCTGCTGCAATCTGAATCCACCACCGTGTCCATGCTGAGATCACCCTTCCCAAGAACTGCTCCCAGGCAGTGACTGAGCACAACAGGGATTCTAAGGCCAGCTCCTTGTTGTGAGATGCAGGATTCCACCAGTGGTGACTGTGGCTCAAGGACTCTGCATTAGTCCTGCCAAAACTTTGTCAGAACTGTACTATAGTCTGAGGGACTTCCTACCCAATCCTGTTTCCATCCCTTCCTCTTTCATAGGGATGAGACCCACATCACACTGCAATGCTTCCTCCAGCCCCCTCACAGACATTTCTTCCAATAAATCTCTTGCATATCTAATATCCCTTGGCATTTGCTTCTTGGAGGACTTCAACTAACTCAGAATTGGTCATTTCAATTTGTGTCAGACAATGCCCGTTGGAGGAGGAGATAGTTGAGCTGAAACCTGGAGGAAGAGCATTTAAGGCAGACAGAGCATCAAATGCAAAGTCCCTAAGGCTGGAATACGCTTGGCATGTTCATAAAACAGGGAGAAGGGCGATGACCTGGAATAGCACAAGTGAGCAGGAGAGTGTTAGGAGGGAAGTTCAGAGAGGGAAGCAGGGGCCAATCGTGTAGGATCTTACAGGCCATGGCGATGAGGTTGGGTTTCATGTTAAGTATGATAGGAAACCAGTGGAGCTTTGTAAGCAGGTGAGTGACATGTTCTGAGATAGAAGGTATTTTCTACAGCTGTGTACTCTAGAAACGTGTAGTATTTTGATGTAGAAAACAATGGTTGCCTGAAGTGAGGCTTTCTCAGGCGGATCCTACATCTGCCTGTGCCTTAGCTACCACAACCTGTCCCTCTTCCTTCTTCTGTCAGGGATAGAAGGTAAATTTTGACCTTTCAGTTTCTCAACTGAAAAAGTTGAGAAAAGCCAACCACAATGACTTTACCAAAGGACTTTATGCCTTTGATATTCCTCTTCTTGATACCAAATTTGGGGGAACAATTTCAAATTGGTCTATTATCAGAAAGTCTCTAACCCCATCTCTGTAATTTCTTGTTGGGTCTGGGTTTTATTCAACAACACCCCATCTCTCTTCACATTTGCCTACCATAGAATTTTAGATATTTATTCTTTTCTTATAGACACTTGCTGCACACAGTACTTTTTGATCCTCATCACATTTGCCTAGCATAGGACTTTTGTGTTGACTGTATCTCTCTTCTTTACACAAGACATTTCTGGTATGATGTTGAACAAATGCAGTGGAACGTCAGTCACTTAATGCTGATCGACACTACTCCCCTACTCTAGAGAACATGCTCACATGTACAAACCTCTTATAGATACAATAATGCAGACTCCCATACAGGACACCAACAGTATAACCTGTGGGGCCATACTGTTCTTCCCTGGGCGTAAGCTCTTCTTGAGCTATTTTTTCATATTTCAGGGGAGGGATAACTCAGTCTAGCATGAATTGTTCATTAAGTAGCAATCATGGGCCAAACTCTGAACTAGGTGATGGGGATACAGTGATGATGGACTATATATACACAGTCTTTACTCGTGGGCCCTAATGTCTGGTTGAAGGGAAAGTGTATGGAATTAAGGAAGTGATAATATGGCCTGGACTCAAAGTCTGGATCCAGTACTTCATAGCTATAGTACTTTGGGGAAATTACCTTCATTCTGAGTTTCCTCATTAGTTAAACAAAGAAACTAACAACTCCCCTACTATTCACTCAGAGTGGTTACAAAGGTCTCATAAATAATAAGAATTTATACCTGTGTAGCTTTTGGATTTTATTGTTTTGTTTGTTTTTAAACAAACTTAATTTTTAAGGATAGTTTTTAATTTACAGAAAAATTGAGGAGATAGTACAGAGTTCCCACATACTCCTGCACACAGTTTCTCCTATCATTAACATCTTACATTAGTATGGTATATTCGTTATAATTAGTGAACAGATATTGACAAATTATTAACTATAGTTCATACTGTATTCCTATTTTCTCAGTTTTTACCTAATGTCCTTTTTCTGTCCTAGAATCCCGTTCAAGATGCCACATTATATTTAGTTGTCACATCTCCATAGTCTCCTTTTGGCTGTGAACATTTCTCAGACTTTGTGTTTTTTATAACTTTGAGAGTTTTGAGGAGTATTGGCCAAGCATATTATAGATTGCCCCTCTATTGAAATTTGTCTGATGTTTTCTCCTGATTAGAGAGGAAGATCCCAGATGTAAAGTGCCATTTTCATCACATCATATTCAGGCTATATACTAACAATATGATTTATGACTGTTGATGTTGCCCTTGATCACCTGGCTGAGGTAGAGTTTCTCAGGTTTCTCCACTATAAAGTAATTTCCCCCCAACCCCACCCCCGCTGCTGTCCTATAGCAGGAAGTTACCATGTGCAGCCTATACTGAGGCAGTGGGGAGTTATGCTCCATCTCTTTGAGAGCAGAGTATCTACATGAATTATTTGGAATTTGTCTGCATAGGAGTTTTTCTCTTCTCCCCACTTATTTATTCATCATCTATTTATGTCAGTATAGACTCACAGAAATTTATTTTATAATTTGGGTTATATTCCAGTACTACTTTATTTTGTTGCTCAAATTGCTTCAGCTTTGATCATGAGTTGTCTGCCATGCTCCTTTGGCATAGTTCAATCATTGTGAGCTATGCCTTCCTCCCCCGCTCCCTTCCTTCCTTCCTTGCTTCCTTCTTAACTCCCTCCCTCCCTCCCTTCCTTCCTTCCTTAACTCCCTCCCTTCCTTCCTTCCTTCCTTAACCCCCTCCCTCCCTTCCTTCCTTCCTTCCTTCTTCTTCCTTACTTTCTGGCACTATGAGATACTCCATGCTCTGCCTCAGTCCTAGAATCAGTTGTTTCTTCAAGGAGCCCTGGTTATTTTTGTTAGAAATGGTATTGGAAACCAAGACTTGGTTCTTTTTATTGGAAAAGGGTGTTAGAAACCAAGATATGGGCACTGGGTGTGTTCATTGCTGCTGGAGTCTCCTTGCTTTTCAGCCCTTTTATCTGACAGAGAAAGGAAATATATGTGTATGTATACTAATGTGCATATATACATGTATCTATAAATATTTACAAGTGTAAGCATCTGTATCTATTTTAAGCTAAAAATAATTCCTCCTGATGTCTTCTGCTCTATCCCATTACCATGTGGATGAGTCTAGCTTCCTCCTTCCCCCACCTGGCTTTTGCTTATCTGTAACCTCCTACTCTAATACCACCGTCCACCATCTGCTTACCTAATTGTCCAATTCTAGTTCAGGTATGTAGCAGAATCAATATTGTCAGCCCATATACCATGGGGACAACTTTATCAACTAGGGTGTAGTGCTTATATATGGTTTCTTTGTCTTTGGCAACAACAGCTATGCTTGCTTCCAAAGTTACTTAGATTAGCACATTTTTCCACCACCCTCTTCAGTGAGGTTGTTTCATACATTTATGATGCAGTTAGATTGTCTTGTAACATTCTGTATTACAGCCTGGGATTCCCCCCCTACTTCATAAATGATTTTTTAATGTGTATTTATTAAGGAGCACTCTTTGTGCTGTAAAGTCCAATGGGTTCTTACAGTTGCACAGTGTCATGCATCTGAGGTATCACACAGATTAGTTTCATTTCTCCCAAAATTTACTTGTTCTTCATCTATTCAACTTCTCCAGCCCTGAACCCCTTGCAACCACAGATTTTCTTATTGTCTCTATAATTTTACCTTTAGCAGAATGTCATATAAATGTAATCATACAGTATATAGCCTTTCAGTCTGGCTTCTTTCACTCAGCGATATGCATTTAGGATTCATGCATGTCTTCGTGTGGCTTGATAGCTCATTTCTTTTTATTACTGAATAACATTTAATTGTATGAATGTACCAGTATTTTATCTGTTCACTTATTAAAGGACATTTTGATTGCTTCTAGTTTTTGGAAATTATGCATGAAGCTGCTATAAACCATTCATGTGCAGGTTTTTGTGTGGCACTTTAGTTTTTGAGGCATTCCTGAAACCCGTTCCTTCAATTTGATTTTCAGAACATTTGAGGGTAGACTAAGTGAAGTAACATCATGCCCTTGTTACATATAGGACAGAGACTCTTGCCTCAGTTTTTGCAATTGGTAAAGGGCAGACCTGAGGCTTGAAGGTATGTCTTCTAAAGTCAAATGTCATGTTCCTCTCATACATTATTCTGGCTCTTAGTAAATTATTTGAGAAAATAATTGAGAGCCCTGATATACTATACAAATGATCATATTTTTATTGAACCAGAGCATCTCTTTTTTCTTGATTGTCTTTGTCACACTAATCCTCACATACAAAACAAAGACAGGAAAAGCTTAATCTACTATAATATAAATGAAAAGGGAAATAAAGAAGTCACCCCTACTCTTTGCTACTTCTCATTTTGTTGCTTTACTTAGAGAATGCTGCTAAGGCACCTCTTTGTATTTTGAAATATTCTTTGCCTTTACTTCCAGTCATTTTGGATAATATATTAAACATATTTAAAATTAATAATCATTATAATAGATGGCAACTGAGTATTTACCATGTACTAGACACAGGGCCAGGCATTTCATATGCTTAACATCATTTATTCCTCACAAGAACCCTCAGAGACATCTTCTATTATTATCCAATATAATCTATTATTATCTGATATAATCTATTATTATCTATTATTATTTACAGACAAGGAAACTAGTGTTTAGAAGAAATTATGTAACACCCAGGCACCTGCAGCTAATAAGAGGTAGGAATGGAGCTCAGAATCTGTAGAGGTATTTTTTTCACCACCTTATTAATGATTTCCAGAAATGCAGAGTTGTCTTCTTAGAGATGAAAACTTGATATTGAGTATTCGGGAAAAGGAAAGCTGTAGTGAGGTTATAGCTATGCCACCACATGTCAGGGAAAACCAGACAAGTGTGTCCTGTAAATACAGTTACTGAACAAAAGAAGTTGAACCTAAGGAAATAGGAAATGATATTTCCCCCTGGTGACACCACCTAATAAGAACAGCAGCTGCTCTGGGGCATTGGCCCATTATGTTGAAGTGATAATAGAGAAATTAGCTCTTTCCTCATTTTCCCATGTTAACCCAGGGGTAAATGGCACACTGAGCAAATATACTAAATTACATTAAACTTAGTTTTCAATTTGAAAATCTTAGCTGCTGGCTGCAGAGAGATTAGCAGGTTCTAGCAATTTTTTTTTCCTCTATCCACATCCCCAGTGAAAAACCTCCACCAGCCATAGCACTGATTGTTTTTGTCAGATGAAAGTTAACTTTCTTCAGACAACTCTGGATTGGCTTTGTGAGTTTCCAGAAAGAACTCTTGGCATGAGTTAGTGGACCAAATCTTGTGCAGGAACCAATAAGTACATCATAGGAAGAATATTTGTATAATGCTAGGCACACTGCTGAGAATGAGGATGATGGCTATCTACACAATAAGGACATATACCTCAGGGATGGTGATCTAGTCACCATCACTGGCATTGTGTTGGTCAGGAAGACAGAAGGGGGACTGCAGCACTTTGGTATCCCATACCTGCAGAAACTCAGCTGGCATTCAGTTCAATGGTGATGAGTGAGCCCAGAAATTGCCAGGTGTTTCTAATATGTGGCTTTGTTGATAAAGCTAAATTGGAGGAATTGAAGGTTTGGGGCTATTATGGTCACATTTATACATTCGACAAATGTTCATTAATGTCGTACCATGTGCTAGGCACTGTACTAGGTTCTAGATTCATGAGGAGAAATAAGACACAATTCTTAACCTCAAGGAAATCTCAGTAAGGCCTTGAGACAGACAAGTATATAATGATGTGTAAAGCAGTATGATGGGTTAAAAAATGTCAAATCCATGTATTGAAAAAATATTTTATGATGCTCTCTCAGCTATAGTAAACTAAAAATGAAGGACAGCACCAATGAGCAGTGGGAAGGCAGAGTCAGGGGGTATCCTCTTCCTGAATATAAAGTTGCCAGACAAGCAGTGGAGCTGGCCTGTCCTAAAGAAGAGAGGTTTAGCTTCCCCAAGAATAGGATTATAGGCAACGGAGCTATGTGTGTCTAAACTGTGCCACTGTGTCTGACCTAACAGCACCCAGAGAGGTGAGGGATATTGGCTGAGGGACTGGCTGGGGGTAAGGGGTGTGTAATGATCACTTCAAACTGCATCCACATTTGACACTGGGGGAATGGAGTAAAAAAAGCCACCTTCAAATATATCAGATGGACTTGGACAATGAGCACTGTCATGGCAGCCACAATGGACTGAAGACTTGAGATCTCCCCTCTACTTTTTGGTAGCATATAAATCCCCCCACCCCCTACCACCACCTTAATAAATATATGATGCCAGGGAAGTACTCTAAAATGTGACTATTTTTAATGTTTTACAATCCTGGCATTTGAGAGTATGAAGTTAAATTTAAAATTTAAATTAAATTATTAAATTAAATTAAATATAAACAGTAAGTTGAGAAAGTAAAAATGTAATGTTAAAAAAAAAAGCTTTTTATTTTGGAGTGATTTTAGATTTGCTGAAAAGTTGTAAAGATAGTATAGAGAATTCCCATAACCCCTCACCTAAGTTTGTATCACCTAAGTTTCCCTTAATGTTCTCACTTTATATTATTGTGGTACATTTATCAAAACTAAGAAACCAATCCTGGTGCATCACTATTAACTTTAGACTTTATTTAGATATCACTAATTTTCTCATTAATGTCCTTTTCTGTTCCAGGAACCAATCCAGGATACCACATTGAGTTGTCGTGTCTTCTTAATCTCCTCAGGTCTGTGATAGTTTCTCAGTCTTTCCTTATCTTTCATGACCTTGACAGTTTTGAGGAGTACTGGTCAGGTAGTTTTGTAGAATTTTCCTCAAATTGGGTTTGTCTGAGACTTCTGTCATGATTCAACTGAGGGTATAGGTTTTTGGAAAGAATATCACAGGAGTGAAGTGCCCTTTTTATCACATACCAGGTATCCATGACATTGCTCACAATAACCTTGATCACTTGATTTAAGATGGTGTTGGCCAGGTTTCTCCATAAAGTTAATATTTTTTCCTTCTTATACTCTACATTTTGGAAGTGATTCACTTAGTCCAACCTACATCCAAAAGGTTGGAGGAGATTAAACTCTGCCTTCTGGAGGGGGAGTTTCTACATATATTGAGTTGGTAAGAAGATTTGCCTTTCCTCATTACATATTATTTGATAGTATCATACTATTATGAACTCTTTTATATTTAGTTTGTATTTTGTGTTATGATCCAAATGCTGTTATTTATTTTGTTGCATGAATTTTTCCAGCTTTGGTCATTGGGAGTTTCATTAGTTTAACTCTTGTGTCCCTTTGACATGCCTACGTAGATTTATTTTTTCAGCACTTCCTAACTTCCTGGTAGTGCCAAATGTTCCAGGCTTAACTCGTGGTATTTTCCCTGCCATAGCCTTACAGTCAGCTAGTTCTCCAGGAAGCCTGGGTTCCTTTTGTTTCAGGGTACTATTTTGAGACCAAGGTCTGAGCACTGGGAGTGATCTTTACTGTTGGGGTGTCATTGCTTCTAGGCTCCTCGGCAGACAGAGGCGAGGTAATATATGCATGTATGCTAACCCATGCATTCACATCTAATGATAGTTGTTTCTGTATATATCCATCTGTCTTCTGTATATACACATTAAGCTAAACATGGGTTCTTACTAATGTCTCGAATCCAATACCACAAGGTTACTATAGCCTTCTATTCTTGCTTACTGTAACTTCTCTCTCTAGTGGTGAGAAACGTGGCACCTACCACCACTATCTATTATTAATATTTGTTCAAACCCTGTATACATGGAAAACAGTTTCAGAATTGTTAACCTGTACCCTTTTGATAAACAACTTTACTGACTATAGTATACTGTTTATGTACAGTTCCTTTTTCTTTGCCCTTACAGTTTCCAGTCTAAACACCATTTTCCAAAGTTACTTAGGTCATCTCCTCTACCCCCTACCCCATATAGTGCAATTATGCCATACATTGCTAATACAGTTAGATTCACTTTTCTCAGCCTGCATTTTATTTTGGGATTCTCCCAACATTCCTGTTATATTTTATTTTTTAGTTTACATACATTAATATTTCTTCTTTGTGATGTAAAGTTGGATTTTGACAAATGCATAGGATCATATGTCCACAACTCCAGTACCATATATAATAGTTACATCACCCTAAAATTTTCTCCAAAGAATACAGTAATTTAATATTTTATGGAACTTAATATGAAACAAATTTAGCACATCTTCCCAAGGCAGATACTGTATATTGTCTCACTATACCTTTCTATTCCAGTCTCTCTTTGTACTCAACCACTCCTATATCCACCATTCCCTGGAAACTACTGATCTGTTTTCTATTCCTATAGTCTTGCCTTATCTAGACTGTCATATAAATGGAATTATACAATATGCAGCCTTTTGGGTCTGGCTTCCTTTACTCAGCAAAATGCCTTTAAGATTCACCCATGTTGTTGAATAAATCAATGAGCAATTTAATGGCAGCCATAATAGATGGAAGACTTGAGATCTTTCCTTTTTTTCTCGTACCATGTAAGTGTATCCCCACCCCCACACAACACTTTAATAAATATATGACTTTAGGGAGGGACTCCAAAATGTGACTGATTTTTAATTTTTTGCCACCCTGGCAAGTGAAGGTTTTAAACCATATTTAAAATTATCTTGATAAAAGAATAATGCAATAACTTAATATTTTATACAATTTAATATAAAATAAATTTATCAGATTTTCCTGAGGCAAATACTGTATGCTGGCTCAATCTAAACTTATCTGATCTCTCCCTGTCTCAATCCCTGTTCTTTGTCTTCTTTATAACAATAGAGACTGAATATCTTTATATATACACATATATTTTTTTCCATACCCCTCTGGCAGCTAAGGGTGGCCAGTAATACAGTTCTTGCCCTTTCTTTGTTTATACATTGCCCTCTACTTTTCTTCCTGCCTGGGATATGGACATGCTGATGTAGAACCTGGCTCAAGGTTCAACATCCATTTCAGACAATAAAGACAGTAGGTGGAACAAGAAGATAGAAGGAGGCTAGTTGGTTCTCTTTTGGCATCGTTGTGTTGTTGTGCAAGCATAGTTAACAATTTTAAGTCCTTATTAATTGAAAAACATTGTGCCAAAACTTTCTGAAGATACAAAAATAACTTAAAAGCACTTTATACCAGGAAGAAGCTTATGATATACTATAGACAATGCAGTGTATATTCAAGAGAGTCCTGGACTTAGAGTTGAGATCTGAGTTCAACATATGCCTTTTAATTAGTCATGCAACATACCTTTATTATGCAATTATTGCTTCTGTTTATGAACTAATTATTTATTATCAGGCACTATGTGCTGAGACCTTTACATAATTACACTTGATCTTCACAACTATATAAAGTAGGACTTAACATCATCCCCCATTTTGCAGGAAACTGAGGGTTAGAGCAATAACATGAGTATTCAAGATCACACAGCTAGTAAATAGCAGAGCTGGAATTCAAATCTAGGGCTGTCTGACTCCAACCTTTTCAAGTTTCAACATCCTCATCTGTAAAGTGGCTGTTGATGTATCTGTCCTTCCTGCCTCAGAAGGTTTTTGTCAAGGCTGAAACAAAAATGAAATTTGGGGTTAGAAGTAATTTTTAAACCATTGTGGGGCGCAAGTGTTGTGGCCAGCTAGGGTACTGGAGTGGGTCGGGGAATTGGAAGAAGAGGCGAGCAGCGGTAGGCAAATGAGACATACTCTTTATTGCCAGGGAGCAGTAACAACTGCAACAGCAAGCGAGCCCACAGGTAATATGTCAAGCACTCATATATATACAGCTCAGAACAAGAGTGGCAACATGCCCAATCAAGGGGTGGGCACGTGGGTCTCATGTAAGAGATTACATCATAGTTACATAAGTGTGCTGACTCATGCCTTACCGGAAGGTCAGGCCAGAAAACATACCCGCAGTCATCTTGGTTTGGCCTAAGAAACCTATTGCCTATACAAACGGGTTTTCCCTTACAACCATAAAGTCCTATAAAATCATAAGGCATTACTCCCATATAAATTTAAATGAATAGTGGGGATAAACAGATATATACGTGACCAATTAACTCTAAATCAAGATAGACTACAGTAAGTGAAATAAAGTACAAAGAGAGACAGCAGAAAAAGGAGACTAATGTCAAAGTTGGGCATGTGGGCAGACTTTATAGAGGTGGTGGCAACTCAATAAAGTGCATCTGTGAGGACCACTAAGCGAGCGTCAGGTGTCTGTGTGCAAGGCCTCATCTCCAGCTACCCCAGAGCCATCGATGGCAGGAGCAACACCTCGTTCCTCTTTCCGTGGCTCACTGTTCACAGAACAGGCCTTGGGCGTAGCGTGTGCTGAGGGGGTTTTAGTCAGATTACTTTGATTGGGGATCAATCAAAGTAAAATTTGTTTGGCAAAATTTCTTAGTTTCCTAAGGAAAAATTGGTAATAGTTTACTTTCTAACTTATTACTTAGAAACTTCTTAAGTATATCTCCTAGAATCTCAAGAAGCAAATTCTAACTCTCAGTCAGTGCAAACACTACAAGGTTTTGAGACATTTGGGCAAGTGCTGTGTTTCCCCCAGAAAAAAAGGTGAAGAAATGTCATCAACAAAATGGAAAATAAAAGTCAAGTTTAGACTTGTCCATTATATATGTGTTGTAGTTAGGTCTAGAATTTTTGTCTAAAGGGCATTCAAATACATGGAGAGAATGGGAAAAATCCATAGAACTGCATGGTTTGATTCATTCATTCATTTTGAGAAAAAATTATTGAGTGTCTACTATGTGTCAGGCACCATTATAGGCAATAAGGATACAGCAGTAAACAGAACAAAGTCTTGGTGGTCAGGAATATTATTACCAAATGTCTGTATATTTATCTCCTGCCCATCCTCCCTCATCCCCACCCTGCAAAGGCTCTTTGTGCCTTGTGCCTTGTGCCTCGATACCATTAGTTTTGTGGGGGGAGTAAGGATCATTGTTCTCTATATCTGAATATCCCATCATGCCTAGCCTGAAGCATTGTTTAGAGTATATGTGAGTGGTGTGTGTAGGGCAGGGGCAGCAAGGAAGAAGCATGGGGAGGTGAATAGAAAATGGGCTTTGGAGTCAGACTGAAAGTATTATTAGAACTAAACCTTCATTTAATGACATTCACTTGACAAATATTTATTGAGTGGCTATGTGCTAGGTACAGAAGTTATAATGGTGAACAACACAGACTCGGCCCCTTCTCTTGCATGGTTCATATTCTATTGAACAGAGACAGAGAATTAAATGAATGTGTTAGCTCTGGTCCTCTGAGAAACAGGCATCAAGAGATTTATCAGAGAACATGCCTGTGAAGGAAAATGAAGAGGGAGCTGGGGGTGGGGGTGCCTGGGGGAGCCTGGGAGAGTCATCAGACCACAGTACATGTCTGACCCCTCCCTACAGGGGAGAGAAGGAAGCAAGGAGCATGTATAGGAAAAATCTACTGTGCAGTTCTCATAAAGTTTTGGCAAAGGTGATGAGAGTTTTCCAGCCTAGTCAGCACCCAGAGGAGTCCCACATCTACCAGGAATGGTTCTGCCTTAGTGTTCCTTTGGGGTCAGTCATGGGCCGGGAGCAGCCGGTGAGGAGTATGGCTTCAGTGCTCAGGCCATTGAATTACTGCTCATTCAGAGATCTGAGAGGTGAATTTCCACAGCCACCATAACAAAACGTGAGTGTCACAGGGAAGTTCGGGGGCTATGGAAGCATAAAGGAGGGCCACCACAGGACTTCCCTGAGGAAGGGGCATCTCTCTCTAGGATAGGACAAAGTGAGGAGAGTATTTCAGGGAGAGAGCATGACATGTGAGAGAGAGAGAGAGAGAGAGCACGGAATCACCAAAAGAAATAAAATGAATTCGGTCTGACTTGAACAGAGCATGTCAGGGCAGTGGGAACGAGGAGGAAAAGAGTGAATCAAGAGTTGGGAAAAATAAACCTGGAAAGGTAGTCAGGGGTCAAATCTTAGCCTTGAAAGACATATAAGCAGTTTAAGTTTTATTTCAAGGGCAATGGGAAGCATTTTAAGCATGAAAAGGGGGTTAGGGGAAGGAGAGTGGGACTTGAGTAACATGATAATATTTGCACTTTCCAAATAATGCCCTGGTAGCCGTGTGGAGAGTGATCACTCAAAGAGTCAGGAGGCTCTGAGAGTAATGGTGCCTGGGACTGTGCACCATTTATGGTCATTTGAGCCACAGTTAGGGTCCGAAATGGCAGGTTGCTGATTTGATGAAGGTAGTAGTTAAAGTAGAGAGAGAAACCAAAGAGGACAGCCGGATTTCAGTCTTAGCCATGCGACGTAGAGGAATTACTTAAACTCTTTCGGCTTTGGTTTCCTGCTCTGAAAAATGGAGGCGATAACATCTACCTCACAGGGCTGTTTTGAAGTTAAATTAAATAATGTAATAAAGTATCTATCACGGGACTTAGTTTATAAAAGTTAATTCTTTCCTGATTTCCCCTGTATGCTGCAAGGATTTAAGGTGTATTCCTATTGGAGAATCAAGTTAACTATAGAGAAAGTTAGACTTTCTCCGTCTCTCTATGATTCATCTTCTCTGCTTGCCTGCCCCTGCGTGTCTTTTTGAGTTTTACGCTGTGTATGAATAAACACAACTCTAACGCAAGGGCCTTAATGTATTAAATCATTGTATTAATTCTTCTGATAGGAAATCCATACCCATAGAATGAAAGATTCAGAATAAGTTGTTATGACAAATCTATAACCCATACCAAGCTAGGCAAATAATTTTCTCTTGGGAGGGGGTGTGTGTGTTTGTGGGGGAACATGTGTGTGTGTGTGTGTATGTGTGTCTTTGCTATTCTCTCTCTTTTTGAGTCTTAAGCTGATTGATCCAAGAAGAGAAGAAATACTGGGAATTTATTCACTTTAGAAAAGTTCCTGACTGGCCCTTGCTACATGGATCTCCTGAACTTCCCTCCTCTGTCTTCTTTTTGAGCTTCTGTGAAGTCCCCCTTTACCCTGAGGACAGCCCATATCTGTCTGGGGTAGCCAGAGTCAGTTTCTCCTGCCTGCAGTCATAGAACCTTGAGGTGCTAACCCCTTCAGGACTTCTTTCCAATTATCTCAACATAAAGAGCCTTCCCTTGGGGCAGGGAGCCTAGTACACTTGTCACTGCTGGGGCAATGTCTTTTTTCATAGCTGTGGCTCCTATTTAGGACAGTATGCCCAGGGAATTCTAGGCTACTCTCAGAGTATCTGAAACCCTGCACTGGACCTGAGGTTACTGAAACAAGACCAGGATTATGACACTTTATTGTGCATAAGGAACATCTTAGAAGCTTGTTAAAATACAGATACCTGAGCCCCAACCCAGGTATTCTGAATCAGCATCTTCTGGGTTGTGTCTGAAGAATCTTCATTTTTGAGGAAAACACTCTAAAAGATTTTTGCTTCTAAAGTGAAGTCCTCAGACCAGCAGCATTGGCATCACCTGGGAGCTGTTAAAAATGCAGAATCTCAGGCCCCACCCCAGACCTACTAAATTCATCTGAATTTTTAACAAGATCTCCAAGTGATTTTTTTACACATTGAAGGTTTGAAAAGCACTATTCTAGATCAGTGGTCCTCGATTAGGGGAGATTTTGCTCTCCCCCATTCAGGACAATATCTGGAGACATTTTTGGTTGTTGAAACTGGAAAGGTGATACTAGCATCTTAGTAGGTAGAAGCCAGTGATGCTGCTAAACATCCTGTAATGTGCAAGACATCTCCCAACAACAATGGACCATCAGGCCAAAAATGTCAACAGATATTCTGAAATTAAAAAAATAAATTAAAAAAAAAAAAGAAGAAACCCCAGGCTAGACGATTATACTGAAGGTAGGAGATTAGTCTGGGGAGCCAGCCATCTTCAAAGGCTTTGAAGAAGCAGCTACTCATCTGAGAGTTAATCTGAAGGCTGTGAAGCAGGTTCTACATTCTCAAACTAAAGTTGGTGGATTCTGGGGCCCAAATGCCTGGGATTGAATCCCAAATCTGCCGCTTAAATGCTATGTAAGCTTAAGCAACTGTGGAAATAAACAAACACTAACCAAATGAGAATAGGCAAAGGCTGTTTATTTAGAACTTGCTATATGGAGTCAGCCACCATCACTTGCATTTGGCAGAGACTTAAAGGCAGACAGAGTAGTGGGAAAACTTTATAGTGGAAAAACAGTAAGGCTTGACTGGACACTACTGGCTTGGGGAAGCTGGAGGTGGGCTAACTAGAAATCAGGCAACTTATGAAATTGGTTAGGGTGATTATTTGGCTTTCTCTAGCTGGTCCTAAATTGGAAGCAGGGACAAAAATTCATGGAAAGTCTCAGTTATTAGTCAAGTCCTGGCCATTTGGGGCTGATTGTCACAGAAGTTATTGTTTAGCTTTCTTATATTGTTATTAAAGATGGCCATCAGACTTTCTACAAGTCTGACTTATAGCAGGCCGGCTTCCTGGGCAGGTTAATGTAGATAAAGGGGTGTTGGTTTCTGGGGAAGCTTGCTGCAGGTTGAAGGTCAAAGTTCATTATTATATATGGTCATGGCTGTGTCTGTCTGTATATTCAGTCTTTCACAACTTTTAAATTTCTTTGGGTCTCAATGCTTCCTCATCTATAAGGTGGTTATAATAATGGGTTGTAGTAAAGATGAAATGAGTTCACTCAGGTAAAGCTCTTAGAATCTCATCTAATGAGGAGTGAGGGCTGAGTAAATATTTACTGACATCATCTTCTATGGCCATCTCTTGGGACACTCTCTTGGGCTGTGACCTGTCCAGCCAGACCAAGGGGTCTGAACATCTCCAAAAGCACAGATAAGCATGAGTTTAGGGATAGTGGCTGCAAGCCATGGGGTGGTCATGACTTCAGTGTTTTCAGCTACAGGGAGGGAACATGACTACCTGGGAAGCACTATTATGATCAGGAATCAGGGACTTGAGTCAGAGGCCATCTGGTTTTAATTGCTTATAGCTGTGTGACCTCAGACATATAACAGCCACTCTAGACCTTTTTTATATTAATAAAACAGGGATGATATTAGCATCTATTAGTGAAGGTGAGCTAGATAATGCATATCAAGCACCTGTCATAGCACCTGCTGGAGAACAAGTTCACTGTAAAAGTCAACTTTGTTGTTGTTATTATCATTGCTGCAGCCAGGAGACAAGGCTGCTCTTGCCCTAGGAACAGAAACCTCCCATGAAGTAGAAGGGGTTGCCCTCTGGTGTTCATTGCCACTCTAGGTCTGCTTCTTTAGTGTTTTGCAATTCTGTTCACACGCACTAGGAACACCCAGAGTGTTTACCATTGAACAGAATGTGTGTGAATGAAGCTTAGAAATTTGCATTTTAACTACTCCCAGGTGATTTTTATACACACTGGGACTTTGAAAACCTGTGCTACAATCTCCTATTATTCATTCTGGGTGCACCATTTCGAGGAAGCAGTCCTGGGCCCTCCTCATACCTCCTGTAAGTTACCAGGAAACTTATAGTCAAGATGGGGAGGATGCATTCTGAGATCCTGACCAAAAACTTCAGGGCTGGAAATAGGTGTTTCTTCTCCTATTAGTAGTTTGTGGGTAAGCAATGGCCTGTCTTGTTCTGGGCTCTCTGATACAGAGATCTTACAAAGATTAGCCCACCAATCTTTGGGCAGGCAGAGGAAGGAAGTGCTGAAGGTCTCTGGGAACAGACTGAATCTGCAGTGAGAAGCCTTGTTAAGTGAACAGGATTATGGAAATTTTTCTATTTGTGTGTGTCCTTAAGATTTGGAGAGCTAGTCAGGTGTAGAATAGAAGGTCAGCTACTGCTAATGAGGACAGAGATTACTGCAGCCAGTGGCCTTTCTTGGACTTAGCTGAGTGAAGTACTCAGGGATATGTCTTAGTGTGACCTCTTTGTAATCAGGAGGAACTTGTTGACTCTTTGGTTTAGGTACACAGCAGCACGGGTGAACATGGACCCAAGGGAGCAGGTGTCTAGCGTGTAGCATTAGCTTGGGCTCATTTCTACTTGTTTCTGGCACCTGTAGGTCTTAACAGGGTCTAACAAGTCTTCCATTCCTGCTTGAATAGTCAGGAGCCTTAGAGGTGTTGGAATTATCTTGCCTTGTGCTGGCACATGTTAAAGTTTTGATTAGGGACACCTGATATTAGTCTGGGGGAGGTTGGGAAGAGGTGGCAAGTGTGGATTATCCAAGGGCTTAACTTTATGTTTTTGATAAGGCCCTTCTTCCCTTGAGGTAGATTCCTGGAGCTTTGTTTGCTGAGTATTGAAAACTCAGCTGTAGCTCTAGGTCATTCAGGCAGAACATTGCTCCCAGCTCCCTCTGGCAGGAGGATTGTGCGTTCCATCTGAGCTTGGAATCAGGTTAAGGCTTACAGTCCACAGAAGACTCCGGAAGAGGAAGGGATTAACTGGGGCCATCATAGATGCTGTAAGTTCAGATAGTTGCCTTTTTATTATGAGTAGGAACTAACCGATACGAAAGAGCAAACAAGAAAAAGACAAACAGAAAGAGGGGCCTGGCATTGGAGTCAACTGTGACTGTTCTGGTTTCTTTTTAATGGAGATGATTCTTACCTAATTACCCTATAAATTCCAAGCCCTGGAATTTATAAGATTTCCATTTATTTTGACTGTGATAAAGGAAAAGGATTGCCAAGGAAGGAGCTTGCTGTGAGATTTGAGTGAAAAGGCACTCTGAGTTCAGGCTCAGAGTACAAGGGATGCATCTTGCTTGCCTGAATGCAGGAAAATTAGGTTCTTGCTGACTCTGTAGAAAACTTTCATATTTGAACCAATAAATAGTTGAAGCAAATGGGCTACTCCTCTGTGTTGTCAGAAGGCCTGGCCATCTCTGTAGCATAATCTGAGGTGATTGGGGATCAAAGCTTCAGAAAATGTTTGAGACTGACCTGGGGGACAGGAACAGAGAGAGGGGCATGGCTTTGGAGCTAGCAGTTTCTAAAGGACAAAGAGGCTGAAGTGGGTGAAAAAGAAATAGGTAAGAGTTAAACAGAGGGTCTGAAAAAAGACACATCAAGAAGGGGAAATAGCTTAAGGATGGATACTCAGAGGCAACAATTCATACACTTGCAGAGAAGATTAGAAAGCTGTAAAGCAGGCTGATGGAGGGGGAAAGACTGTGACCTGAATGCATGATGAATTATAAACTGGAAATATTCTCATAAATCTGCATGATACCATAATTATATAAAAGTTGGAGAGACAACGCTGTATCTGTATTCCAAGAAGGACTGCATTGTGGCTAGCAAATGGGCACAAGTGGCTGCTGGAAATAACTTATTTGGGGCTGACTCTTTTGTCTCTGTTCTCGCGGAGGAACGGGAAAATGCAGAAGACACTTCTGCTCCTTGGTTGTAGGAGAGATAAGAAGGGGACTTCCTTTTGGGCCTGTCTTTGAAGGATTGATTGTTAATGAATAAGTAAAAGGATGAATTTGCTTCTATAAATTTGATTACTTGCAAACCATCACCCCTGAGGACATGTTCACCAGAAGCTGTTTGGAAAAGTGGGCAAGGGGACAGATTGGTGGTTACATTGCTGTAGGGTAAATTTTAGAAGCAGTGTTACCAGATATTGTCCAGACTGTATCACCAAAAACATTTCTTTTGTGGGAATCACAACCTTATTAGCAAGCAGGCCTCTTCAAGGAAAGTCTACCCAGAAGTTCCCTGGGTCTCCTCATTCTGACTTTGTGGAACATGTTAAAATACCTTTTCCCTCTACCTTTTGATCAGTGGCCAAGGGATCAATTTGCTTGGAGAATTGTCACTGAGGCAACTGCTGCCTTGGGGAGTGACAATTCATTGCGTCGCATAATCAAGCAGAGGTCAGCTATTCTTGTGTTGTTTGACTTTCAGGCTCTGCACCTATATCATTAGACAAAATATTTTTGTAAGTGTGTTGTGCTAATAAGAACAAAAAGATAAAGCCCCCGAAGAACCTGTATGCAGGGTTTGGGGAGATAACTGTGGGCATGTTCCATGAGCCCTGCAAAGATTTATTTAACTGAATTAATTCTTATTAAGTGACAAGGTCAGAGGGAAGTGAAGACCTACTCCACATTAATAACTACTAAATTAATTCAGGGAACATTTAACTGATGGCAAGGGCACTTCCTAGCCCAGTTGCTTTTTTTTTTTTTTTTTTTTTTTTGTAAATTTAAACCAGGAAAAGAGGAAATAGCCTAAGACTGAAAGGTCGTTTACAAACATCAAGATGCAAAATAAGAGAAGCTTTCATTTCCAACTAAACTCTCTTTACAAGTGTGCTGGATAAAGCAAATTAACAATTTAGCTTAATGCTCACGGATGAAGCTGGTAGCAAGGGCTATGATCTTTCCTGTCTTTATGATGTATCAGAAACAGAAAGCAGTTTGCTTCTCAGAAATTGTGCCCTGGAATAAAAGTAATGCCAGAGAGAGTACACTGTATTAAAGACACTCTGGAGTTAGGGTGGTTCTATTTAGCCTGGGGAATAAAAATAAAGATTAAACAGAGACTGAATGAAGTTGAGAGACTGGTGTCAAATTTGCTTTCACTTTTTCTTTAAAACTTGCTTCAAGTACCAATTTCTGTTATGCTTAAAACATGCACATAGGAATTTGATTTTAAATGCCTTACAATGTGCACATTTTAATCACAGCTCTTATAGAAAGGCTTAACTAGGTAACTTTTTAGCTGTTTCTCCTTTATCTGTGCATGAAGAGGTAGAGTATTCAGGGGCTACTCATTGACTTCTTATGAAAACTGTCCAAATTCCAGCTATAGGATCTATGAGAATAAACCAGCCAAGTAAGGGCATGGCTTACAAAACCATCTTTATTAAATGATGAAGAGTGCAGTTCTTTTGGAACTACTACTGTCTTCTCAGCAGGGCAGAAAGCCTATGGCCAACATTTAAGGCTGCTTTTAGCTTAGTGAAATGTTTCCCATTCTAAGGATACTTATAAATGGAGAAAATGGGGAGACGCTGTGGAAAGAAACAGAATAGAAGTTAGAACTTCTGGGTCTGGACTCCAGGTCTGCCATTTACTTTTATCCTGGGAGAAAAACAGTTCATTTTCCACCTGTTCTGTAGATCCTAGGCATTATGTCTATGTTTTCGTTTTCACCCTGTGCAGCCACCCCAAAATTTTACATCTCAAATGAGCACACCTTACTACCCATCCCTTCTCTGTTGCCCTAGAAATCTTTGTCATCTATCACTTTGATTCTCAACATGTGTTCTGAGAACCACTGCCACCTGATCATGTTCATCAACATACTTATTTCTGGGCCCACCCCTTTCCTCCCGAAAACAGAATTTCACAAGGAAGGAAGAGGTACATGGAGAAACCATGGAATTTTTATTACAGGCCACATCCCAGAAAATTTTATCTGAATCTCTAGGAGTAAATATCATAGATTCTTCTCTTTCTCTCTCTGTCTGTATGTATATGTGTGTGTGTGTGTGTGTGTGTGTATGTGTATATATGTAAAATGTAGGTATATACACACATATATACACATATATATTTAAAGTAACTCAGGCTGAGAATGACTGCTATACAGTACTAGATAAATAGTAGGTTCTCAGGGTGGTTTTTTTAAATGTCCTCGGGTTTTCCAGAAATGTCATGAATATAAAATAGTATAGTTTGAAGCATGATTTCACATTCTCTAAACCTTGTGTTTAACTGAAGAGTGGGAAGGACATAATCTTCTGTGACAGAAGGATGTTCTGTAAGCTTTGTGAGAAGGATGGAGAGAGGGTAGAAGAACTGGGTATTTGCAGGGAGGAAAAGGAAGGGTGGCTGGGGGCGTTGAAGGTGAATGCCACCTCTCTGTCAAGGTGGTCAGCACTGGCCAAGGGTCTTTGTGTTGAGGGGCTGTGCAGAGAGAAGGTCTCAGAGTGAGAGGGAGGGTTTTCACCTCTAATTAGACGTTGCCAGATCCCTTGATTTAGGGCAGTGACATTGCCTGGAGCAACTTCCTAATGGAACTGGCTATTGGACTTAGAGGCTTGACATTTTTGCCCTCAGGAACTTGAGTTACCAGTTTGTTTTCAAAAAAGTTATGTCATGTTACCCATTTAAGGACATGTATTTTCATGGCAATAGAGTTCACATTTCCTACAAGATCAATCTGAAGTAAATTATATGTGATAGTGTGCAACCTGAAAATTCTAATTTGCTGAGCCCTGTATCAAAATCTGATATTTGTTTCTACAAAGATACTCCTATCCTCACTTTCTTGTTTTCATTATATATCTACACCAGTAAAATGTGTCCCTTGCATATAATTTATAGAAGTATTATATGAGAATATGCAACAGAGGAATACTGGGATAGTTAACAGTGTTAAGGGTTTATGCCATTTCTATAATAGAGGGCATCAATGACTAAAGAACCTGTCTGATTGAAGATGGAGGAAGGGGCCACAAGCCAAGGTGTGCAGGTAACCCCTGCAAGCTGGAAAAGGCAAGAAATAAGACTTTCCCCTGGAGCCTCCAGAGAGGAACATAGCCTGGTGAGACCCATGCCACATTTATGACCTTCAGAACTATAAGATAATAAGTTTTGTCTTTTGAAACAATATCTTGCTCTGTCACCCAGACTGGAGTGTAGTTGTGTAATCACAGTTCACTGCAACCTCCAACTCCTGGGCTCAAGCAATCCTCCTGGCTCAGCCTCCTGAGTAGCTGGGATTACAGACATGTGCCATCATGCCCGGCCAATTTTTTAAATTTTTTTTGTAGAGACAGGGTCTCACTATGTTGCCCAGGCTGGTCTCAAACTCCTGACCTCAAGTGATCCTCCCACCTTGGCCTTCCAAAGTACTGGAATTACAGGCATAAGCCACTGTGCCCAGCCCTTTTTTTTTTTTTTTTGGCCACTAAGTTTATGGCAATTTGTCATGACAGCCATAGGAAGCTAATTCACCCACTGTCCTGGACTGAGGGTCTAGGGGCCTAGGCCCTGGTGTACTTCATCTAGTAGGAAGCTTTACTCTGTGAGCTCTTCCACTCTGTGCTACTGTCTTCTCATCTGAGAAATAAAGGAGTTGGTTCAGATCAGTGGTTTTCAAACATTTTAACCCTCAGAGCTTTTCTCCAAAAGAAATGTTACACAGAAGATGAAGTTGCTCTGTAGAAGCAGGGAGGAGGCCTGGTGGGGTGGCAGTGGGCCAAACTGGGAGGGTTCGTTAGGGCAGCAACGCCTGTGGAGGGAAGGCACCGGGCCTTATAAACTCACATGTCTGCATTTATAAACAATAGGCTTCTTGAATAATATGCCTGGGAAAATCTTTAAGGACAATATATATGGTTGTGTTGACAATCAAAAGAAATATTCTGAAAACTATATTATAAGAATTGAAAAGAGTGGACCTGTTTCAAATGAGCATCTTAAGAAAGCACATTTTATACTTCCTCAGCAGACCAGGATAAAATGCAGGGGGCAGGGGGGGATTGTTTGAAACTATATTAACCTGAAACATACTTCTGCTGAATCAAGTTTTTAGAAGTTCAGTAAAACAACAACATTTGGTTGTTTTAAATGATGCCAAAATAAATTGATCATATTAACCTTTCAAATGGGTATGTTTTAGATTTATAAGCTAGTCTCTGATTCATATGATCTTTTTTGTTAACCTCAGTGCATTGGTAAGCTTCAGTATCATTGGGCTGCTGGTGATTTTTGATGCTTATTTCCAAAATATGTTGGAATGTTACCTTTGAACTCAGAGATAGATTTGAGATAAAATGGAGATATGGGCAATTTTAATTATGTTCAGCAATAGCATAGTATCCCTGGAGAAGATCCAGTTATGTTCTAGATAGCAGTACTATGGATATGCTCCAACAGGTGCAGCAGAAGTTTAAAAGAACAGTGAAATGATGGTACAAAATAGTAATCATGACAAACATGTATATACAACATACATGTATATATACTTATAAACAAAGACATACTAATTAAAAATCTAAATTTGTAAAAAAAAAAAAAAAACTAATTTATAATCCCACCATCCAGAGATACAAATATATTTTTGTTAGTCTTCTCATCTTTTTCCTTTGTGCCTTAATTCCTTACATATTTACCTTAATTTATTAAAAGACAACTTTAAATCATTGTCACAATCACGGTTTTTAAAGTCAGCCCTGGGTGGAGTCAAGGCTCTTCTATTTTACAGGAGGCAAGTTACTTAACCTTCCTGAGATTTGCTCATCTATGCAAGGAAGGTGAAACAAGTAATGTTTATAGTGTTGTCCTGAGGATAAAAGAGATAATACTATGATTCTCAATCTTCACTGCTCATTAGAATCATCCAAGACTTTTGAAAAATTCCAATGCATGTGTTCCACCTCCTCAGGCAGCCCAACAATTGTGCTTGGTGTTTTTTTGTTTTGCTATGTTTTGTTTTTTAATGCTTTCCCTAAGTTACTGTGATGCAGCCAGGACTGAGAAGTTCTGCAATAATGTGTGCAAAGCTCTGGATACTTAAAGCTTAAAGGCATTAGCATCAATCCTTGTTTTTTAATGAAAATGAATTAATAAAACATGCTATCACCTCTTTTTTTTCACTTACTATAGAAAGGTGCAGATTTCACTGTCAAATATGTGTAGCCACTTTATCAGTTTTTAAGGCTGGATGGTATTTAGTGCTATCTTTATTCCAATTTACTTGATTAGCCACACATTAGAAATTTAGAACATTGTCAGTATTTCACTATTCTAAAGAATATTGTTAATAGGCTTGTGAATATAAATGTCTTTATAACTGGTCAACCTATTTCCTTAGGATAAATTCTTAGAAGAACTGCTGGCTCAGAAGGTACATACACTTTTGAGGAGTTTGAACATTGTCAAATTGCCCTCTTTAATGGAATGATCAATATCACTTCAGATGCGTTAGGGCTACAAATAAGGAAAAAAAACTTAGGTCAAATCGACTTGAACAATAAAGGAGATTGATTGTTTTGTGTAACTGGCAAGTCTAGAGATTAAGGGAATTTCGAGACTAGTTTGATTCAGCATTTCAATAATGCCATCAAGGACCTGTCACATCACTTCATCTCTCCCCTTAGCCCTGTGTAATAAGCTTTTTCTGTAGTCCAAGTAGGGCTGCCAACAATTCCTGGGACAGCATGCTTTCTAATGCCTATACAGGGACAGAAAGGGGCTATTTAAGAAACTCTCACTATAAGAACAAGGAAGTTTCTTTCCAGCAAACCACACCTCACTTCTTATTGGTCTGGTTTTCATTGATCAGGGATGAGGCTATGCTGATTAGTTTATGTCTGAGTCATATGCCCTGCCCCTAAAGGAGAAGCAGGGTAGGCTTCTTCCAGAGTTCATGGATGGCAGGGGAGAGGCTCAGATGTGCCAAAGGAAGGGGAGCTGTGAGGGGAATGTGCAGTAAGGAGGCAACTACAATGCTCAAGATGATCAAAACTTGAGAATTTGAGCTTGTTGCTACCTACAAAGTTGAAAAACAGGGAAGAAAGTGAGTTTGTGAGAAATGAGGTTTAGCATTAGGTTGAGTGAGTCTACTATAGGCAGCTTAAAGACATTTTCATAGCTATAGGGTCAAATCAGTTCCATGCTCTCTGCCTAAGAAGGGAACCCACCCAGAATGAGGGGAGGGGCTGGTGTGTCACACCCACACGAGTCTGAGTTTAAAGAATAGTAGGTTCGCTACCACAAGGCTGTTGGGTTACTCTGCAGCCAAAGTGAGAAAATTCAATTTTCTGTAGCATTTTATGGCTCAAGTAAACAAATACACAATTTCTTATAGCAAACATATATAGCAGTCTTAACCATTGCTTTTGCAAGTCTTGTTTATTATTAACTTATAGTAAATTTAGGGAGAGGGTCTTACAACTGAGATCATGGCTACGTTTTAATTTAAAAAGGTTTTTGCCCCACCTGGCTACTTGTTGATAGTGTTTTATGTATTTCACGGACTTCTTTAATAACATGAAACCTATATTTTATAGATAACATCACAAATTTCTATTCCTGTGAGGATGCAACATTTTTAGGAAAGAGACACTTATTTTCAGACAATAAAAATAGTGTGATAATGAGGGGAAGACTAGTTCAGGAGAAAGAGGTTTACTCATTAATAAAATTTAAAAAGGGTTCAATAGACTGAAGTCAGATGGGGCATGAGGCAGAACCTTTTACAAGAATGTATTGATGATTATGCACTCAAAATTCTTTCTCCTTTGAAATACCAGAATTCAATGGTTCTCAAGCTTGGGTGTGCATCAGAATCCTCTGAAAGGATTGATAAATACAGATTGGCGGAACACTGCCCCCAGACATTCAAGACCAGCTGAGCTGTGATAACAATGAGGGATTTGCATTTCTAACAAGTTCCCAGGTGAAGCTGCTGTTGCCCATCCTGAACCACCCTTTGAGAAACACTGACAAAATGCACGGACATTTTTGCATTGTAAAGTGGTTGCAGGTGAGGGCTCTGGAGTTGGAGGGTCTCATATTTGAGTCCATCTGCTTATCAGCTCTGAGAACTTGGAAATATTTCTTAACCTCTAAGCCTCAGTTTCCCTAACATTGAAATGAGGAATAACAACAATATCTATCATCCTGTTGTCAGAGAATCGACATGCTTACTCTTATCCCAGCTCAAGTGTCACTTGCTCAGGGTAGCTTTCCTGACATCTATTAGTAGGTCAGTTTCCTTTCTTACACGCTCAAGTAAAACCAAACTCTCTTAAGGGCACTCATTTCAGTTTTCTGTGCATTTATTAGTGGGGTTATTTTGATTAATCTTTTTAGTCTTTCTCAACTGAAGTGTGGGTTTCATGAGACCAGCGATCGGTCTTTATTTATTTTTACATTAACTATTGTATCTTTAGTGCCTCCCAGCACTGTACTGAGCATCTGCTTTTACATATATATTTGAATAAATAAAATTTAACACATTTCCTGGAATATAGTAAACATTTAGCTCATGTTGAAAATATGAAATTGTAGTTATTTGTTTCACTGAATTGTTTCAGGGATATTCATCACCTATTCTTATTCCCCCACCCACAATCTAAGTTATAAGTTTCTTGAAGTAGGGAAATGTTTTATGTGGGTATGTGGTATGTGAGAGAGAAACTGGTTTGTCAATGGTAAAGTGTCCTCTAAATGCCATGTGTAGTTGATTATGATAACCTTCTAGTGACTGTTGCAGGGTTAAGCAGGTCATTGGTTTCCAATAAATGCCTATGGATAGACAGATTTGCTCATTAAGAAATATACAGTTCAGGAATTCCATGTCTGTTTCTTTGTCTTTTTTTTTTTTTTTTTTTTTTTTTTTTTTTTGAGACAAGTTCTCACTCTGTTGCTTGGGGCTAAAGTGCAGTGGCATCATCATAGCTCACCACAACCTCAAACTCCTGGGTTCAAGTGATCCTCCCGCCTCAGCCTCCCAAGCAGCTGTGACTACAGGCACCTGCCACCATGCCTAATTTTTCTACTTTTGTAGAGACAAAGTCTCACTATGTTGCTCAGGCTGGTCTCCAACTCCTGGCCTCTAGTGATCCTCCTGTCTCAGCCTCCCAAAGTGCTGGGATTACATGTTTGAGCCACTATGTCCAGCCAGGAATGCCTGTTTCTATGAGCTTCTAGACTGAAATCCCCCTCACCTTCTGTTGGAGCTTGGGTATAGGCATTGGAAAAGGTCATGTGCTGATTTACTTTAAAGACATTGCATGTGTGGCTAGGTTCTAATTGGATTCTGTCTTATCATGAAAGAGATCTTATGGTGTTTCCTTAGGGTGCTGCTGGTCTAGCAATTCTCTTTGATAACATTCTGGTTTGCTACAGTTCTTTCAAACCCAGACCCAGAGGAGTCTGGGATGTAGAAATATTAACATTTAGATTCATTTCTCATGGCAGTTGTGTAATTGAATTTCTCTCTCTTGCCAACCCACTTTAAACTAGTGTAACTATGACAGTCTCCAGTGGACCTCTTAAATAGAAAGCATCAGTGGAATAATGTCTACTAAAAAGAATTATATCAATTCAGTCTACCCTCAGCATTCTGCACAAAAACCTTGCCATGTACAGCAGTACTGAAATACATTTGTAAAGGTGTCAGTATTTATATTCCAGGGACCTTTAAAGATCATTTAGTCCCTTCAGGTCTCTAAGTGGAAGAATTTCTTGGCCAGGTCACAAATATAATTGTCATGATATAGATGAGACAAATTTTCCTTATTTCTGCTTAAAACCTTTCTGTTGAAATCAAATATGTGTTTAACTGTTCAAATAAAACTCTTATAAAGGGAAGCTTTGGAGGAATTGGGGGATTTAGTTTTGTTATTAGGTGAATTATTCTTTAATATATAGTTGAAACTCATTTATGTTTAATGAGTATGAATATTGTTTCACATATCTAAGTAAAAGAAATATCACATCAATTCATTTCTTTATATCAAATTCAATTCAACTGAGTTCCAACTTTCCATCTGCCAAGTTTTGGGGTGCCTTCTCCCTTCCTACTTTTCTCAAGAATCAGGGTCTTGGGTATTGTCTCTGGAGGCACGGGTAAAGAGTATCCACAAAGTCCAATCTGTCATGGGGCTCACTGTCTAAGCTTGGGAGCCCATTTGGGGAAGAGGGAATTTGTCACTGTGTAGTAAGTATGGGTCTGGTTACTTTTACAACAGCTTCTAAGCCATTATAGAAGAGTCACTAAAATGCTAACAAAAGAATAGGTTCTTTGCTCGAGCCCATATAATGGTGTTGCTTCTCAATTTAAGACACGTAACTGTTAACACACAACTTGAGCCTGTAATAACAACCGATGTTAGAGCATGGTGACAATTAAAGCACTGGAAGAGCAAGACTGTGAGCAGATAGTCAAAGAGTGCCACTTTTTAGAAGTATTTGCTCCTCCACCAGATCAACTGGGTAGGCCTTACCTGCTCAGTTGTTAGAACCTGGCTACCTGCACCTATTCCCCCTCCCTGCTCCACCCTTTACTGGCATCTAGTGAAGGACCTGACATATCAGAAAATCCAAGTCACCATGCAGGTACAGCAGATGGAACTGCAACCCTCATAAGAAAATTGCAAAGTTAATGTGTATGATGTACACTACTTGGGTGGAGGTTACGCTAAAATCTCAGACTTCACCACTATGTACTATATCCATGTAACAAAACTGCACTTGTACCCCCTAAATCTATAAAAATTTTAAAAATAATACAAACTTTAAATCTCAAAGTCGTTTTCTTCTTCCATTGGAAAAAGCTCATTCAGGAATCCAGCCTGTACCAGATATTTGTGGTTGTTCCCTGGTAATCATCACACCGTTGCCATCAGCTTCTGATTTCTATTTGGAGGTTCATGTCCTTCCAGGAGACCTAACCCAATCCCTTGAAAAACCCCACCCACTGAGTGGGGTGGACTGATGTTGCTTGTTACTTGGTGCAAGCCTTGTGGCGGGCAGGAGGTATTCTTTTGTCCAGATCCAGCCCCTGTCTTAGGCCCTATGTGTTAAACCTCAGGGTGGGGCATTTTTAGTGTTCTTGTTCGTCCCCCCACGGCTGCCAAACTTTGCCTTGTATTAGAGTGTTGTGTGAGAGCAAGTTTCCCATCCCTCCTCCAGTGGTGTTGCTGCAGGATCCTAGACCTGGGTAAGTCTCCTGGCTCTCCTTCAGTAGAAGGTGGCTTTGGCCTGGGACTAAGAGGTGAGAGGGTTTTCCAACCCTGTCTAGCAGCAGATAGCTTTTCTTGATCCCCTGAGATTCCTTTTTTTTTTTTTAATCAGGTTGGAAAAAAAGTCTAAATGTTTAATTTTTTTTTTTGGTGGGTTTATGCCAAAATAGGCCTTCTCATATGTTGCTGGATAGAGTGCTAAAAGGTCCAATTGCCATGAAGGGGGAATTTGAAAATATCAAAGAAAATTACATATTTTCTCAATTCCATTCCTAGGAATCTATCCCCAAAATATGTTGGAACAAATATGAAACAACATATGTGCAAGATTTTTTAATTGTACTACATTTATAAAACAAAAGAATTGAAACATCCATTAACAGAGATTTAATTGAATAAGTGATATATTTATACAGTGGAGTGCTTTGTACCTATCAAGAAAACTGAAGAAAGAAGGAAGATATCTGCATACAAATACGGAGTCATCTTTAGACTATATTGTCAGATGGAAAAACAAGATGTAAAACAGAGGTAGGTAGGTAGATGTGATGTTTAATTTGATGTGTCAACTTGGGTAGGTTATGTGCTTAGTTCAAAAACTAGTCTAGAATTTGCTGTGAAGGTATTTTGTAGATGGAACATTTATAATCAGTTGGCTTTAAGTAAAGCAGATTGCCCTGCATGATGTGGTGGGCTTCACCCAATCAGTTGAAGGTCTTAAGAGCAAAAACTAAAGTTTCCTGGAGAAGAAGGAATTCTGTCTCAGGACTGCAATGTAGAAATCCTGCCTGAATTTTCATTCTACTTGCCTTCCCTACAAACTTTTTGAGCATGCCAGCTGTAAAATCTAGTGTGCTAATTCCTTAAAATCTCAAAATCTATCTCTAACTCCTATTGGTCCATTTCTCTAGAGAGCCTTAATAGAGTAAATAAATAGTTGGATAGATATAGCATGCTTCCTTTCACATATTAGATGAAATATCAGGAGAAACTAGAAAGTACCAACAACAAACAAACAAACAAACAAAAAAACCCAAACAGCTACAGGAGGCTCTTGGAACAGATAAAGGGAAAATGAAAACAAGACTTATTTAAGTACACTCAACATAGTTATTATTTTTCTACTGAAATACAATTTTTGTTTACTTTTGATTTTGGAACCAGGTCAAGTTTTATCTCTTCATGAGTTGAACATTCTTTTCCTTTTAAAATATTACTATGTAACTATGAATATCTAATTAATATACTGGTTAGTTTTATAATGTTTTGATTTTTATAAAAATGAAATCATACTTTAGAGGAAAAAACAAGTTGCCAGACATAAAACAATTGTCTTTTCCTGATATCCATTCATGTTGAAATTGGAAAAAAAAAAATCCAAAGACTAGCACAGGAAACAAAACATTTTGTCTCTTAACCTGAGCTATGGGTTCAGGCAAAGATCTTTATTTTTTTCTCTGCTACACAGTATTGCATTGCATGAATATACCACAATTTTTAAAATTTCTCACTGATTATACCTCTATAAAAATTCCTGTACAACTCTCGTATTGCACAAGGTCAAGAATCTCTAGACTACTTGCATAGAAGCAAAATAGCAGAATTGCTTGAGGATAAGAGGGCGTGAGCACCTTCAATTTACTAGGTGATGCCTATCTGTCTTTCCAATTGGTTATACCAATTTTCCTTCCCAACCAGGAGTGTATGAGTTCCCGTTGCTCCACATCCTTGCCAACACTTGTTATGATCTTTCCAGCTTTTCTAATTTTTGCTGACCTGGTGGTTATAAAACTTGAATTTTAAATTTCAGTGATTTTTATTATTTGTCTCTAGGTATTTCTTTAGTAACTTAGAATATCTGTTTTTTGCCAAATTCCTTGATTCTATTTTTAGATGGTTCTCTTTATTTTTTGAATTGTCTTTAGGCTTTTTTTTTAGACTTTCTAGTATGTGAAATTCTTGTGGTCTTATCCATCCTAGTCTATCTATTAATTCTCACTGACAGTAGAGGATTTCCTTTGTATTTTATAAATTTTTATTGTCTGCTTATTTCAGTGGCACTTTGTCCAATAGCACCCTTAGCTGCACAAGATTCTGTGTTTTTTCCAGAGCGTTTTGCATTGGCTTATGATGGGTACTCCAAGAATCTCCGCAGCTTGGGACCATGTTTACATCTGTTACTTGAATTGGGGGGTTAGGAACCACTTCTGTAGTATAAGTTTCAACCTGAAATCCATATGAAGCACAAGCTTATAGTTACAACTTTTCGGGGGGAATGTATCTTTTCCCAAATCCGTAGCTCAGGTTAAGAGAAAAAATGTTTTGTTTCCTGTGCTAGTATTTGGATTTTTTTTCCAATTTCACCTTTTGCTGAGAAAGCATTCTAAGCACCTTAGTTTTATGCAGTAGTCTCAGTTCCAACTTCTTGCCTCATTCAGGTTCAGGGCCCAGTCTCTGTCTCTGGGCATTAAAACCCAAAACCCTAATTGTCAGATTGGCAGCCAAAGCTGCTTTAATGCTGTAGAAAAAGAAGAAAGGATGTTCACTTGAGCGTGTACTATTTACCTAGAACTGTCCTAAGTCCATTTTCAAAAGCAGCCCTGGAAGACTTTTGATCCCAATTAAATACAAAAAATTGGGTCTTGAAATCTGTTTCTTTTGAAATTATAAAGCTGGAATAATATAAAACTTCAAGATGCTTAATTGGTGTTATTTTTTATTTTTGTGCCTTTTTATGCTGATTGTTTTCTAAATATTGTAGACATAAAATATACAGTAAAAATGCTTATTATTTACAAATTTTACAGTTTCTTTAAATCAAGAATATAATACTTGAATAAATCCCATTCTCATTTTCTTTTCATGGACAGAAGAAGTACTAGACAATTATTTAGAAAATTATAACCCTGTAGTTCATCTAGTGAAAGATGCCTGAAACATAGTATATTAATTAAATTATAATAAAAGCAAAACCAAAAATAAAACGTCTCAGAGACTAGCTTCCAAAACTCATATGTATGATGTGAACTTTGTACAAGTGCCAAGAAAAGGCTTTGTCTTGTTCTTACTCATTCCTGTTTGCTGTATATCCATCGTTTTTTGCCCTGTTCTTTGTGAGAATTACTATAACCAGCCATGCAGATGTTTCTCATTTTTCCTCTTTAAGAGCAAAATTCTATCTTCAGTGACAGAGGTCCTACCAGGGTTTTTCCTTATTTACATTAATTTAGACATTAATTTCATAATACTTCCACTAGGCATTCTTATAGGACATTATACTAGGGAGTATGTGTAAGAAATTTTTTCCAAGAAAACTGTGGCTCTGGAATTTCCATTTTTTTACTTAAAAACTCTTTTTCAATAACTTGTTTTTTCCTGTCTCACCACCTGTTCTAAAAAAGAAAAGAAAATGTAAACACTTACTTATGAAAAAGTCACTTAAAAAAAATAAATCCCAATATCTGAAGTTTAGGGACAAAGTAAACTTTTTTAAAAAGTAAAACAGGCGTTGAATAGCCAAGAAATGCATTTTCCTTAGAACTCTTTTTAAAAAAAATACACAATTTTCAGAACATTGGTTATTTGATTTCATTGCCTACAGCAAACTAAATGCAACAAATCGTGACTACAGTCAGACACGCTAAAATTCACAAGAGATGGCCGATAAGTGAAAAATCAAGAAAAGATGGGGGTGAGCAGGCACAAGAAGAGTAACTTGGGTTATTCAAAGTAAGGGAAAAATGTTGTCTCCATAATAGTTACACTTGGGTTTTGAGAGTAACTTCTCTAAATCAGTCAGTTCTCAGCTGAGATGGTATTTCTGTTAGGAGACCATTTCTGAACTCTTCCCACCCCTGTCTCCCCACCACCACCTGGAAGTTCCCTTGTTATAGCACTGATCACACTGTATCATCATTTTCTCATTATCTGTGGTTGCTACTACTAAATTACAAACAAGTTTGTGACATTCTTTTTAACCTGGTGTTCTTAGTCTCTAACACAGTGTCTGTTATAGTAAATGTTTTGGAAGAATGAAAGTATCATTGGTGGTGTTTACCATATTTTAGACCCTGAATTAATAATTAATTGAAGTAAGGAACTTTCAGAACTGAAAAATAACTCAGAAACATTAGTCTATTCATTCGCATATATGGATGAGGAAATTGAAGTCCAGGGAAGGAAACTGAGTCACCCAAAATAGATGGTAAATGGCATACCTAAGTGAGAACAAGTGCCTTTGGAATCTGAACAGGCTACTTCCATGACCCTATGTGGTTGCTGAAGATGACAATGAATTTGAGTCCTTGTTGTAAATCAGGCACTGTGCTAAGTGATTCACCTGTGTTATCTCGTTTAGTCCTCCAAACAGCCTGACGAAGCTGATACAAGTATTATCCACATTGTATAGATGAGAGAAAGAGGCTCATAGCAGTTGAGAAACTTGTTAAGAGATGGAAGCAGGATTTCCATCTCTAACTCCAGAATCCTGCCTCTTCACCCCACCTCCCCTTCCCCTTCCCACTTCCTTCCTCAACCCCAGACCCTCCCTTAGGTTCAGGCTCCTGTTTATAAAGGCAGGTAATATGTGAGGGTCTGCTGAATTGGTTGCTTAAATGGTTATTGATTCATAGCCATGAGCCAAAACTTCTAAATAAATGGGGATTTAATTCACAGAAGAAGAAAAAGTGGGATAAGGACTGGATTACCTTAATGGTAGTAAATAACCTAAGAACACTGATGAATTCGACAAGATGTTAAGTACTTAACAAGAGGTAACCTATTCTATGAATATGAAAGAGTATATAATCTACCTTGCACCATTGAATTCAGTTGAGAAAAATCATGCGTGGAAGACTATTCACAGATATATAATATTTCTGAATATTTGGAATGTACTTAAAAGTATTGTGGTGCTGACAAAATTTTGAATGTGAGTCTGCTTTGTTTAAATTTGGTAGCAGTTTGTGCAAAGAAAAAGGGACTCCCCAGGTAGTGAAAAGTAGAGGGTGTAAGGCATTGGGGTAATTGTAGTAGGGTCCGCGTAGTTGTCTGGTTATGCCTGGTTAGTGACTGGCAGGCAGCTGAAGACACGATCAGGTGTCCCTACATCTGCAGACACGAAACCTATCCTTAGACCTCTGAAATGAACAGGTGATGGCATAGCGCTTATCTCCCTCCATGTGTACTGCAAACATCGTGCTGAACCTATGTAAGATGGCATTTCCCTTTTATGACTTCTTCTGAAATATGCTTTAAACAATTTGTTTTGCAGGAATAAAGGAAGAGAAGGAAACAAATACAAGGTTGGTTATGACCCTGTTCCCTCTAAGGATTTTATTGCTTGGGTATATCAGAATATAAGAGAGAGGGAAGAATACCTTTTCCAAGTGAAACTATTAATGTAATAATATTAAAGTGATAGTAAGAGCTAGTTCTTATTGAGGGCTTATGTGTGCATGATCATTTAATCCTCTGATTTGCTTATGAGGTAACCACCACAATTATCCCCATTTTTCCAAAAAAGAAACTGAAACTCAGATATTAATATACCCAAGATCACACAGTTGGCAATTTTGTCTCTAGAATCTGGGTTTTAGCTGAAACCCTATTTTATGGTACATCAAAAATATTCCCCTTCTGCATGAAGGGAAAGCATCTTCATCTGAGGGGGAAAAAAGAGTGATCCAGGAGAAATGATTTGGAGAGAAAAATGTGGATTCATTATGTGAAAGTGTGTGTGTGTTGCCTTTGAAATAACACCCAGGTGAGTGAGGCAACATACCGTAGTGTTTAAGAACTGTCACTTACTAAATTCACAAAAGAATGCGTATGTTGATGATCTCCTACAAAGATTTTTTAAGTTCTCATGATACTTGCTGTATTCGAAACAACTGTGACCTGCAATATTCCTTTGTAGTGGAAACTATAGAAGACTTCCTGGCACTAACCCTTTGTACCATGGTATTTGCAAGTTATATACACATAGAAAATGGGAGAGGAAAATAGTTAAGATAACCAAGACTCTCATGAAAACTACAGGCCTATTTGTTCCTGAGGTGATGATTTAAAATGATGATGCCATTAAAATCAGTAGGAATTTTACAGTATTTTTGTGTTATTTTATGTGACTAGAGAGTATTGAAGAGCATGGTTGAAGTAGAGCTGCCGGATCAAGCCCTTCATGCGTAACTGATTATACTTAGTCTGTGCAAAAACTGGCACACTGATGCAGCTTATGGTTGAAAATCATTCTGTGATATATTAGTGTCTCTACAGAATGGGTTCCTAGAGGTGAAACTGCTAAGCAAAAAGGATTTTCAAGGCAATTTTGTTTAATATTGCCAAATTGCCTCTTCACAAATATCATTCCAGTTTATTATCCCACCAACGGTGAAAGGGATGCTTTCCTTTAAAATAAAATTAATTTTCACTAACGACCTTGTGGTTTTGTTATTTATCCCAAAACTACATTTTTTTTTTCAAAAAATTGTTGATGTTTACACAGGGAGAGCATAATGGTGGCATCTAATTGAGTCCTAACTGCGAGTATTTCCTACTGGGGACTGAGGTCTGCCTTGGTGAGGGGTGAGGTGTGGCAGAAGCTCTACCCCACATAACAGAGAGAGCAAAATAGCTGAGGATTGTACAGTCAGTGACCCATACTGTGTTCCAGATACTGCTTCTTAAATCCATTCTCATTCTTTTCAGGATCTCTTCTCTTTAAGTGTGCTGGATTCTTGATGCTCCTCAGAAGTGTAGCTCATTTATTTTGTTGCTTCGCGAGTATCTTGGCATACTAATAAGGCTTTTGTGAAATGTCAGCAGTCATAGACCGTTTCTTTTTTTCTCATCCTGCAATTAGTTAATTTGCTGGCAGCCTTCATTGTTCTGTGCTGAGAAAAATTGAATGTTACAGAAATTGTAATGGCATTTATAATTATAGGCCAGGAATTAGGGTTATTGTTTATTGGATTTAGACACTTCTGTGTGAATTTGTGCATGTTCCTTAGTGTGCTTCTTGTCTATGGTATAAAATACTTTAAAATCTCATCTAGAATTTCTTTTGTAGAAATAAATGACAAAAAGGAATGTGCTCAAAGATAAGAGTGTAAGTTTCCCCCTACCCCATCAATTAAAGCAATTTCACCTAGATGTATTGACAATTTCCTGTGAGCCAATTAGTAGGGAACTACCAAGGTGAGACTTTTGTCCCTGCCATCAAGGAAATTAGTTGGAAACACAAATGTTTAAGCCAATAATTATAACATGGTGTATAGATTTTTAAAAATGGATGGCAAAGACAAGGAGATTACCTCTAATTTAGGAGGTGGAGAATGAAAAGCATATGCAAAGATTTGAGCCATGAAAGAGTTATTAGAGAAAAGACAGGCAGCGTTTCGTAGGTGTATTAGTTTTCTAATGTTGTATAACAAATTACCACAAACTTGGTGGCTTAAAACAACATTCATTTATTATCTCAATCTCTGTAGGTCAGAAGTCTGGGTATGGCTTATCTGGGTTCTTTGCTCAGGTTGTCACAAGGCTGAATTCAAGGTGTTAGGCTACATTCTCATGTGGAGCTTGGGGGCCTATTCCAAGCTTATATGGCTGCTGGCAGAATTTAGTTCTTTCTGGTTATAGGACTGAGGTTTCCACTTTTCTTGCTGACTGCCAGCCAGTGGCTGTTCTTAGCTCCTAGAGGCCCCCACAGTTCCTTGCCATATGGCCCACTCCATAGGCAGTTTGTATCATCATTGATTCTTCAGGGGAGCAAGACAATTCCCCTACCTTGACTTATTGACCCTTTAAAAAGGGCTCCTATCTGATTGAGTTAGGCACACTCATTAGTGTACCTCTTAATTAACTCACAATCAACTGTTTGGGGACCTTAATTACATCTGCAAAATCCCTTCACCTTAGCCACATAATATAACATAGTAACAGGAGTGAGATCTCATGACTTTTGCCATAACTTACCCCACCCACACTCAAGGGGAGAAGATTATACAAGGGGATAAGTCATTTTGGGTTATCTTAGAATTCTGCCTGTCAAAGTAGGTAGATTTAAGCAGTAACAGGGGTTGAATCATAAGAGACCTTGTTCAACATTCTGAGGGTCACAGATCCTCTCTTGTAGATAATGTTGAGTTATTGTTAGGTTTTAATCCAAGGAGACATGCAATTTAATAGAATAAAAGATGATAATTCTGGCTGTGTGAAGAATAGTTTGACAGTTGTGCAGGATGAACCATAATGAGTTGATTAAATAACTCAGGATGGCCTCAAGACTACAGAATTGGCAGTGGCTGTAAAGAATGGCAGGAGGGACAAATGCTAGAAATATTTAGAGGGCAGAATGGCACAATAATGGAGGAGTGATTAGATGTTGTGACTGACACCATATCTGCATTTACCTGCTTTTTCTTAAAATCAAAACCTGACTCTGAGACAAAACAGATATGAAATATGGTCTACAAAGGATATCAGTGTATTTTATGAAATGATACTAGATTTTTACAGCAATTTAAGAAAAGTAAGAGTTTAATTAGTTTGTGTTTATGTAGTATGCTACATTCCCAAAGCAATCTTTGACATATGGGTAAATAAAATCTACATTGTTAAGCTATAATAATTAGATTTTCTTTGTAACTTTTTACATCAGTAAAATGTCAAGTTACAGAAGAGTTATGAGAAAAGTACAAAGTACTCCCTTATGTCCTTTATCCAGATTCATCAGTTTGCATTTTGACCGGTTTGCTTTATTCATTATCTCTACATAGAGACAGACATGTACATATATGTTGTAAGCATTTGAGAATAATTTGCAAACATTATGCCTGTTTACCCCTAAATACTTCAGTGTCTATTTTCTAAAAACAAAGTTTTCATTTGCCAATGTTTTGTGAAAGATATTTTCATCTATGTTCATTAAGAATATTAGTTTCTAACCTCTTCAATGTCTTTGTTAGCTTTTTGTGTCAAGGCATACTGGCTTCATAAAATGAGTTGGAAAGGGTTCTCTCCTTCTCTGTTTTACAAATAAATTTGTGTAAGATTGGTATTATTTCTTCCTTTAAGTTTTCTAGTATTCACCAGGTATACTTTCTGGGCTTAGAATTTTCTTTTGGAGAATGCTTCTAATAATGAATTGGATCTGTCTAGTAGACAAAGAGCTCTTCTGATTTTGTTTCTTCTATTTGTGTTCTACCAGTTATGATTTTCAAGGAATTTGTCTTTTGCATTTTTGTTGTTAAATTAATTGGCATAGTTTTCTTGTTCCATTATTATCCTATTCCAAATTTTTGTTTTGAAATATCAGACTTATATGAAAGTTGCAAAAATAATAGAAATAACATCTGTATATCCTTCACCCAGATTCCCCAGATTTTAACATTTTAACACATTTGCTTTGCTCTTTCTGTTCTTCCCTTTTTATGCATATTTATAGAATGTAACATGAATATATATAACAGAATATAATATGGAGATATTTTCTGAACTCAGTACTGTGTCCTGAGTAAGTTATAGATATAATAGCCCTTTACCCCTAAACATATATTATTTCCTAAAAACAATGATGTTCTTTTTTATGACCACAGTGTAATTTTAAAAATCAGAAAATTAACATTGATACAAGTATCAAAAATATAGACTTTATTCAAATTTTACCAATTGCTTCACTAACTACCCTTTATAGCAAAAGAAAAAATAAAAACCCTAGTCCAAATTTCAACTCAAACTCACATATTTCGTTTAGTTGTCAAGTCTCTCTAATTTCCTTTAATCTAGAAAACAGTCATGTGCCACATAACAAGATTCAGTCAATGACAGACCACATATACAATAGTGGTCCCATAAGATTATAATACCATATTTTTACTGTACCTTTTCTATGTTTAGATACACAAATGCTTACCATTGTGTTATAATTGTCTGCAGTATTCAGTGCAGTAACATGCTGTACAGGTTTGTAGCCCAGGAGCAATAGGCTGTCCGTATAGCCTAGGTGTGTAGTAGACTGTACCATCTAGGTTTGTCTAAGTACACACTATGATGGCTGAATGACAAAATTGCTTAAGGGCACATTTCTCAGAACATATCCCCATTGCTAAGTGACACATGACTGTAGTTCTCTAGTCTTTATTATCCTTCATGACCTTGACAATTTTGTAAAATGTTCCTCATTTTGCAGAATGTCCCTCAATTTTTGTTTTTTCAAAATTTTTTTTTATTTTATATAATTATTACTAGACTTGGGTTATGCATTTTTTGTGAGAAATATTACAGAAATGGTGTATCCTTTTCAGTAAGTCAAATCAGTAGGCACAAATGCCCATGGACCTATTCATGGTGGTGTTAATTTTGATCATTTGGTTTTGTTGGTGTCTGTAAGTTTTCTTAACTATAAAGTTACTACTTTTCCCTTTGTAATTAATAAGTATTAATATTTTGAAAGTATGAAAATATCCTGTTTCTTATCATTCATCCATTAGTTTTAACATTGATCAATAATTCTAGCCTGAAACAATTATTATTATGGTAATTACCAAATAGTGAGTTTTAATCCCATCATTCCCTCTAATTTATTTTTTTTATTTTTTATTTTTTTTATTTTTAAATTTCAGAATACTATGGGGGTATGAATGCTTTGGTTACATATATTGCCTAAGTACTGTCCAAGTCAGAGCTACAAGTGTGCCCATCCCCCAGACAGTGTGTACATATTAGGTGTGTGTTTTCCCATCCCCTCTACCCACCTCCCACCTGCCCGATACCTGATGAATATTATTTCCATGTGTGCACGTAAGTATTGATCAGTTAGTACCAATTTGATGGTGAGTACAAGTGGTGCTTATTTTTCCATTCTTGTGATACTTCGCTTTGAAGAACGGGCTCTAGCTCCATCCAGGATAATATCAGAGGTATTAATTCACCATGGCTGAGTAGTACTTCATGGTATACACATACCACTTTTTATTAATCCACTGATGAATTGATGGGCACTTGGGTTGTTTCCACATTTTTGCAATTGTGAATTGTGCTGCTGTAAACATTTGAGTTCAGATGGCTTTATTATAGAATGTCTTTTTTTCCTTTGCATAAATACCCAGTAGTGGGATTTCTGGATCAAATGGTAGTTCTACTTTTAGTTCTTCTTTTAGTTCCATATTACTTTCCATAGAGGTTGTACTAATTTTCAGTCTCACCAGCAGTGTATGAGTGTTCCTATCTCTCCATATGCATGCCAACATTTGTTTTGGGACTTTTTGGGAAAAGCCATTCTCACTAGAGTTAAGTGATATCTCATTGTGGTTTTGATTTGCATTTCCCTGATGATTAGAGAAGTTGAGCAATTTTTTATGTTTCTTGGCCATTATTCTGCCGCCTTTTGAAAAGTTTCTGTTCATGTCCTTTGCCCACTATTTAATGGGGTTGTTTGATTTATTTCTTGTAGATTTTCCTAAGTTCTGTATAGATTCTGGTTATCTGCCATTTATCAGATGTATAGCATGCAAATATTTTCTCCCATTCTGTAGGTTATTTGTTTGCTCTAATGATAGTTTCCTTGGCTGTGCAGAAGCTTTTTAATTTGATCAGGTTCCATTTATTTATTTTTGTTGCTGCTGTGATTGCTTTGGGGGTCTTCTTCATAAATTCTTTGCCAAGGCTGATGTCTCTAAGAGTTTTTTCAATGATTTCTTCTAGAATTCTTATGGTTTCATGTCTTAGGTTCAAGTCTGTTATCCATCATGAGTTGATTTTTGTGAGAGGTGAGAGGTGTGGATCCTGTTTTAGTCTTCTGCATGTGGCTATCCAATTTTCCCAGCACCATTTATTGACTAGGGATTCTTTTCCCTAGTGTATGTTTTTGTCTACTTTGTCGAAGATCAGATGACAACATGAGGATGGTTTTATCTGTGGGTTCTCAGTCCTATAGAATTAGTCTATGTCTCTGTTCTTGAGCCAGTACCATGCTGTTTTGGTTAGTATAGCCTTGTAGTATAGCTTGAAGTCTGGTAAATTGACACCTCCCAATTTGTTCTTTTTGCTGAAGATTGCTTTGGCTAGATGGGGTCTTCTTTAGTTCCATATGAAGCATAGAATTATGTTTTCTAGATCTGCAACAAAATGATGTTGGTATTTTGATAGGGACTGCATTGATTCTGTAAATCACTATAGGTAGTGTAGACATTTTAACAACACTGATTCTACTGATCCAAGAGCATGGTGGGTTTTCCATCTGTATACATCCCCTGCAATTTATTTTCTCAGTGTTTCGTATTTCTCCCTAAATATTTAATTTTTTTGATGCTATTGTGAAAGATATTGCATCTTTGATTTGATTCTTGGCTTGACTGTTATTGGCATATATGAAGGCTACTGATTTATGTGCATTGTTTTTGTATCCAGAGACTTTGCTGAATTCATTTATCAATTCCAGGAGTCTCTTGGTTGAATCTTTTGGTTTTCTAGATATAATATATCATCAGCAAAAACTGAAAGCTGGATCTCTTCTGTCACCTTTTGGACACCCCTGATTCCCCTCTCTTGTCTGATTGCTCTGGCAAGGACTTCCAGCACTATGCTGAATAGACGTGGAGATAGTGGGCAACCTTGTCTGGTTCCAATTTTAAGGGGGAATGCTTTCAATTTTTCCCCATTCAGTATGATATTGGCTGTGGGTTTATTGTATATGGCTTTAATAATTTTGATGTATGAACCATCTATGCCTATATTGTTAAGAGTTCTTATCATAAGAGGGTGCTGAATTTTGTTAAAAGCCTTTTCTACATCTATTGAGAGGATCATATAGTCTTGGTTCTTGCTTTTATTTATATGGTGAATTACATTTATAGATTTGTGATTTGGGTATGTTGAACCATCCCTGCATCTTGGGGATGAAGCCCACCTAGTCATGATGAATTATTTTTTTCATGTGCAGTTGAATTTGATATGCTAAGATTTTTTTGAGGATTTTTGCATCTATATTCATAAGGGATATTGGTCTGTAGTTTTCTTTTTTGTGTGTGTCCTTTCCTGGCTTTGGTATCAAGGTGATATTGGCTTCATAGAATGAGTTTGGGAGGATACCATCCTTCTCAAAGTTGTGGAATAATTTCTTCATTATAGGTAACAGTTCTTCTTTGTAGGTTTGGTAGAATTCAGGTGTGAACCTGTCTGGTCTGGGACTTTTTTTTTTTTTTGGAAGAGTTTGTATTGCTGCTTCAATTTTGGTGCTTGATATTGGTCTGTTCAGGAATTCTGTTTCTTCTTGATTGAGCCTAGGGAGGTTGTGTGTTTCCAATAATTTGTCCATTTCTTCCACATTTTCATGTTTTTGGGCATAGAGATTTTTATAGTATTCAAAGATGATGTTTTGTATTTCCATGATATCAGTTGTGACCTTTCCTTTTTCATTTCTAATTGAGCTTATTAAAGTCCTTTCCTTTCTGCTTCTGGTCAACCTAGCAAGAGGCTTGTCCATTTTGTTTATCTTTTCAAACAACCAACTTTTTGTTTTATTAATCTTCTGTATAATTCTTTTGTTCTTGATTTAATTTAATTCTGCTCTGACCTTGGTTATTTCTTTTCTTCTTCTGGGTTTAGGATTTGTTTGCTCTTCCTTTTCCAGTTCCTTGAGACCATTCATTAGTTTGTTGATTTGTTATCTTTCTGTCTTTTGGATGTGAGCATTTAAGGCAATGAGTTTTCCTCTCAGGACTGCTTTTGCAGTATCCCACAGATTTTGACAACTTGTGTCCCCATTATCATTTAATTCAAAGAATCTTTTCATTTCCATCTGAATCTCTTCCTTGTCCCAATAGTCATTCATCAATAGGTTGTTTAATTTTCATGTTTTTGTATAGGGATGAGTGTTTCTGTTGGAATTGATTTGTAATTTTATTCTACTGTGGTCTGAGAAGATACATGGTATAATTTCTATTTTTTTTAAATTTGTTGAGATCTGTTTTGTGGCCTAAGATGTGATCAATTTTAGAGAAAGTTCCATGAGCTGATAAGAAGATATATTCAGTGTTGTTTGGGTGGAATGTTCTGTAGTTGTCTGTTAAGCCCAATAGTTCTAGAGTTCTGTTAAGTTCATTGTTTCTTTATTTATTTTTTCCTTGGAGGATCTGTCCAGTTCTGTCAGTGGGGTATGAAGTCCCTGGCTATTATGGCATTGCTGTTTATTATGTTGTCTAGATCTAGTAGGATTTGCTTTATGTATCTGGGTGCTCCTGTGTTGGGTGCATAAATATTTAGGATTGTTAAGTCTTCTTGTTGGATTTTTCCCTTCACCACTGTATAGTGACCATCTTTATCTTTCTTTACTTTTGTTGCTTTAAAGTTCATGACGTCTGATATAAGAATGGCTACCCCAGCTTCCTTTTGGTTTCCATTTGCCTGGAAAATTGTTTGCCGTCCATTAACCTTGAGTCTGAGTGAGTCCTTGTGTGTAAGATGTGTTTCCTGGAGACAGCAGATACTTGGCTTGTATTTTTTTTTTATCCATTCAGCCAGTCTGTATCTCTTCAATGGGCACTTCAATCCATTCATATTTATTGAGAGAATTGATATTTGGGGTGGATTTCTGTACATCCTATTGGGTAGACTCTTATTGCTTTGTTTTACCTCTCATGCCACTGTGGGACCTGGCTTCTGGACTTTAGCTTTTGGGTGATTTTACACTGGTGGGTGTCTGTTGCGCTGGTCAGTGTACAATGAAGTTCTGAGTACTTCTTGCAGGGCAGGTCTGGTCTTTGCAAATTCCATCAGTGATTGCTTGTCTTGGAAAGTCTTCATATTTCCCTCATATTAGAAGCTTAGTTTTTCAGGATAAAGAATTCTAGGTTGGCCATTATTCTGTTTTAGAAGACTGAGGATAGGTCCCCAGTCCCTTCTGGCTTGTAAGGTTTCAGAGAAATCTGCAGTTAGTCTGATAGGTTTCCCTTTGTAGATTACCTGATGTTTTCACCTTACTGCTTAAAGGAAGTGCCTCTTTCATGTTTACTTTGGCCAGCCTAATAACTATGTGGCATGGTGAATGCCTTTTCACGTTGAGTCTCCCAGGAGTCCTGTGTGCTTCTTGTACCTGGATATCAAGATTTCTGGCTAGGCCATGGAAATTTTCCTCCATTATTTCTTCAAATAGATTTTCCAGCCCTTGTGTATTTTCTTCTTCACCCTCAGGGATGCCTATGATTCTTATGTTTGACTTCTTTACAAAATTGCATATTTCTTGTATGCTTTGTTCATGTCTCCTGCTTCTGTGTTCTTTCTCTTCGATTGATTTGTTTAGCACATAAGAGTTATATTCCAGCTCAGAGATTCTTTCCTCTGTGTGATTTAGCCTATTCTCAAGGCTTTCCACTGTGTTTTGTAGATCCTTGAGTGCCTCTTTCATTTCCAGTATTTCTCTTTCGTTTTTCTATAATACTTCAATTTCTTTAGAGAATTTTTCATTCATTTCTTGCATTTTTCTTGTGGCTTCTTTGTGTTGGGTTTCTATTTTCTCTTGAATTTTATTGAGCTTTCTTACAATCCATAATCAAAATTCTTCCTCTGTCATTTTACCCATCTCATTTAAGTTGGTATCTGTTGCTGAGGAGCTAATGATTTCTTTTGGGGGTAACATTTCATTCTGATCTTTCATGGTTCCTGTGTTCTTTCACTGATTCTTTCTCATCTGCCCTCTTGGTCAAGAGCTGGGGGTGCTAGGGCTGATTTATGGCCCTGCCTCCAGGTCCCCAAGAATCATTCCCTGACAGTGCCAGGGAGAGGAGCACTGGTCCTGTATTGCCTTAGGTAGCAAGTTTGGTGGACCTGTTGGGTTACCTCTGACTTGTTGTCTTCACCTCTTCCCGGTGGAGCATAGTGAGTTTTTCCCCCCAGCTCAAGCTCCAAGCTGGTGGATTATACTTGAGGGCATGAATCCACTGCTCCCTAATAGCTTGCGATGGAAGGCAATATTTTTATCTAGGGGGTTGTTCCCACTGTCATTGATTGTCATTTGTGTGGGTGAGTCAGTTACCTAGGTAATCTGTTGTGCCCGTGATAGGCTCTGGTCCCTTAATTGGGGTATATGAAAGCCCCAAGCTTTGGGAGGGGACTTATATCTCCCAGGGGTTACTTGGACCCTGTTCCCCCTATGGTGGGGGAAGGAGCAAGATACCTTGCAGCTGCAGTGCAAGAGCTAGGGTGAGTGAGCTTCTATGCAGCTCAGAAGTTGCTTATCCAGCTGCTAGTGGGAGCTGCTGTTATGGAGTTCAGTGCTCTCTCTCTGTGAGCTTGGAGGGCTACTCCTGATGAGACAGACCAACTAGTACAATGCTGAAGTCTCTAGCCAGGTTTTTTCTTCCTTGTCCACAAGCTTGGGCACTTTCCCCTCCAATCAGACCACTTGTGTTTCCTCTCAGCCCAAGATGGGCTCTCGAGCTTCCCCACAGTTCATGTGTCTGGCCTACTGACATGCATCTCTGTGTGTCACTGTCTGATAGGGGGATCTCCAATTGTGCACCCCTTTTCTTCCACTAGACCCCACAGTGAGGCAGGTGGGCCTCTCTATCCCCAGAAGTCTCCACCAGGGGCATGCTCCCACCAGGGGGAATAGTGGCGCTGAAGGAACTCTTGGATCAAGCAGAACTCCCTATTAACGTGAGTAGGGGTGGGGGCGGTTGCTCTGGTTCATCCTGTGGCACCTGAGGCATTCTGTTGCCATGGAACTAGTACTTACGCAGAGTGAGTCACTATGGCACAGCAACCCTCAATATGACTGTTCTCCAGGGGAGCGGGGGATGGAAAATTGGAGAGTGGGCACTAGGGCCAATCACGTAGGAGAGGGCCAGAGCCAGGGAAGCAGGACTGGATGGATGGGCTGAAAACTGTTTCTTGTATACCAGGGTCCCACTAATACAGGTCATCTGTGCCAGGGGCCTGGCTCTTCTTGTGCCACCTGGAGCCTATGCAGGCAGCTGTCTGTGCCTCCAAGGGTATAGCCTGTCATGCCCAGGTGAGAAAGCCCCCAGGCTGGGGGTGGAGTTAAGCTAGAGACCTAGCTAACAGTCAGCTCCAGGCAGGGGACCTTAAAGATGGCTGCCAGCTGCCAACCAGACCTGTAGTGCAGGCATACAACAGGGTCCCACTGGTTCAGGTCAGCCACACCATGAGCACAGCTCTCCTTGACCCGCCTGGATACTGCAGAGACAATTGCTGGCAGCCAACAAGGGCATAGCCCCTTGCTCTCCATTCAACTCCTGTACCCTGGTCCTGCTGACTTCCAGGGGTGAGGTGCCCATCTCCAAATTCCAGCATACTGTCTCAGAAAGCTGTATCTCAGCCCAGTCCCTCCCTAGCCGGGTGCAGTCCCGGCCTGGTGCACCTGAGAGTTCAGTAAGGCTCCCACAATTGTTTCCTCTCCACAGAGCCTGCTGTCTCATGACTTTGTACCACCTCCGGGCTTGTCCCTGCCTTAGTGTATGGGAGGTCTGCGGGGATGGTGGGTGTTCACCTGTAGGTCGGGTCACACTGCGCTGACCTGGCAAGTGTGTCCTTCCCACACTGTGTTCTCTGTTGTATTTCCCGTTCTCTCTGATCTTTGTGAATGTATCTCCCTATCAGCTTTTTTCTTGCACTGAGTGTCCCACGCTGCTTCTCTGCAAATTCGCAATGCTGCTTTCAGAGTGTGCGATCCATGCATAGGCAGCCATCCACACTCTTCACCTCCTTCCCTGGGAGTGGTGAGGTAGGAGGTCTCTACCAGACTGCCATGGTCCCCCCTTCTACATTTTAGTTGACATGAATATGAGTTTTTGTATCTCCTCATTAATTTTCTCATTTATTTATTTATGTGCATATGTTCTCATGGATTTTCTTATGTGATTTATTGGATAAAATCTATTAATATAGTTACTTGTTATTTTTGCTCATGTTTCCCCAAATTTGGTTAAGGGCAGTCCTTTTCAACTAGGTTCTCTGTCCTTTGACATGTCCTAATCATTCTTTGAGCACTTCCTTACTTCTGACATGTTCCAGGTTCATGTTGTATTTTCTCTGCCCTGGCCCTGGGCTTAACCTTTCCTCCATGGAACCCTGGGTCCCTTAGTTGAGAACCATATTTAGAAATTATGATCTGGATACAAGGTACTCTCTCTGCTTCTGAGTGTCATTGCTTGTAAGCCCCCTAAGCAGACTGAGCTAAGAAATATATGTGTATGTATGTACGTATGCATACATACATACATCTATTTCTAGAACCATGAGTTCCTATTGATACTTACAATTCCAGTCCAATCTCAGAGTTCATTCTAGTCTTTTCCATTTCCATATTTGCAATTCTTCTGTGACATTGAGAAATCTGGTCCTCATTATCCAAAATGTATTTACTAATTACTTCAATCCTAGAATATATACAAAGCAATTTTAGTATTGCTAACCCATAAAACTGAAAAACACACCTATTATGTAGATTTTTAACATTTGTTTATTGCTCTTGGTTTTAACTTGATAGTATAGAGTGAGAGTAATGCATTCAAATTACTTGGAATTGTTCATTTTTCCTCATCAGTGTGATTGTTATTCATTTGAATAAGTTATGCTGTCTTCTCTTTTTATTCCATTTTATTCCTTTTTCCTCATCCTTGTTGATTTTACTTATATATTTTTAAGTATGTTAAGTATTAATATGGTTCTAAAAATCAGGACTATACAAAAATCTATACTCCAAAGGGTCATTCCTCCAATCTCTGCCAGCCTTCTGTCTTTTCCCATCCCCCCATCCTTTTTATCCTGTACCTACACTGTGGGTAACCAGTCTCATTCATTTCTGGCTTGTCTTTTTTATATATTTTTTTGTGTGTGTGAAAATGAGGAGATATGTCTAAGTTTTACTGTTCTTACATGAAGGTAGCCTACTGTATCTTCTCTTTTGCAATTTTATTTTTTCATTTAACAATATATTCTTATCCTTATCTTTTTAATAGCTGTAGGGTTTGTAGTGATATTTCCTCTTTCATTCCTGATGTTAGTAATTGTGCTTTCTTTCTTTTTCATGATTATTCTTGTGATTATTCTTGCTTTGGGTTGAACTTTTTTCTACTATTTTGTTTTCTATTTCATTTATTTCTGCTCTTTAGCATTTTCTTTCTTCCACTTATGTTAGTTCAATTTGCTCATACTTTTCTAGATTCTTAGTATGGAAACACACATTCAACAAATTTCACTTTTACTCAATTTGAAATATTTTTAAATTTCCCTGTAACTTCTTTGACTTATGTGTTATTTCTATGTATGCTGTTTAATTTTCAAATATATAGGGCTTTAATAGATATCTTTTATTGATTTCTAAAATAATTCCATTGTGGTCAGAAAGATTCTCTAATATAGCAATATTTTGAAGTTTTTCGAGAATTTTTAAATTTTATGGTCTGGCATATGATCTGGTTTTTCTTTTTTAGCATTCCATGTAAACTTGGAAAGAATATATATTCTGTAGTTGCCTTGTGTAGTACTATTTAAATGTTATCTAGGGCAAAATCGTTAATAAAACTCAAATTTTCTATATTCTTACTGATTTTTTTTTTGTGTGTGGTCTGGTTGCTCTGTAAGTTACACAAAAAGGAGTGTTAAAATTGCTAATGAGTATTGTAGATTTGTCTATTTCTCCCTTTAGATCTTTCAATTTTCCTTGCTGTTTTTTGAAGCTCTCTTAATAGGCACATAAATTTATAATTGTTGTCTTCTTGAAAAACTAACAGTTTTATCATTATGAAATATTCCTCATTATCTCTTGTGGTACTTCTTGCCTTAAATTCTATTTTGTCTTGTTATTAATATAGTCATTCCAGCTTTATTATGTTATTTACATGATGTGTTAGGATTTTCATTTTGTATCTTTTTACTTTTAGATTATCTTTGTCTTTAAGTGGTATCATTTTTAGATAGCATATCAGCAGTCAACGCTCCATATCTGTGGAATCCATGTATGTGGGTTCAACAAACCACAGATTGAAAATATTCAGAAAAAAACAGTAAAAAAATAACAATACAATAAAAAAAAAGTAAAAAATACAAATAAAAACTATTTAGATAGCATTTACATTGTATTAGGTACAGTATTATAAGTAATATAGGGATAATTTAAAATATAATCATGCACTGCATAACAACATTTCAGTCAACAATAGACTTGCATATATGATGGTGGTCTTGTAAAACTATAATACCATATTTTTACTGTACCTTTCCTATGTTTAGATACACAAATACTCCCCATTGTGTTATAATTGCCTGAAATATTCAGTACAGTAACATGCTGTACTGGTTTGTAGCCTAGGAGAAATAGGATATACCATCTAGCCTAGGTGTACAGTAGGCTATACCAGTGGTATTAAATTTTTTGGCACCCAGGACTGGTTTCATGGAAGACAATTTTTTCATGGACCAGGGTGGGGGATGGTTTCGGGATGATTTAAGCATGTTACATTTATTGTGCAGTAAAACCTCTCTGCTAATGGTAATCTGTATTTGCAGCCATTCCCCAGAGCTAGCATCACTGCCTCAGCTCCACCTCAGATCATCAGGCATTAGATTCTCATAAGAAGCGCACAACCTAGATCTCTCGTATGCACAGTTTATGGTAAAGTTTGAGCTCCTATGAGAATTTAATGCCACTGCTGATCTGACAGGAGGCGGAGCTCAGGCAGTGATGGGAGCAATGGAGAGCAGCTGTAAATACAGATGAAGCTTCGCTTGCTTGCCCGCCAGTCACCTCCTAATGTGCAGCCTGGTTCCTAACAGGCCACAGACCAGTACTGGTCCATGGCCCGGGGGTTGGGGACCACAGGACTATACCATCTAGGCTTGTGTAAGTATATTCTATGATGTTTGCACAATCATGAAATCACCTAACAATACATTTTTCAGAATATACCCCCATCATTAAGTGATACATGACCATATACAGGAGGTTATGTGTAGGTTATATGCAAATATGACACCATTTTATGTAAGGGTCTCAAGCATACATGGATTTTGGTATCTGTAAAAGGTCCTGGAACCAATCCCTGGGTACTGATGGATGACCATAATTGGTTCTTTTTATAATCAGTCCAATAATCTTTTAATTGGAGTACTCAATCCATTTTTATATAATATAATTATTGATAGACTTAAGTTATCATTTTGCTATTTGTTTCCATTTGTTCAGGCTGGCTGTCTTATTTATTTATTTACTGTTTCCCTATTCCTTCCTTCCAGTATTCCTTTAAGTTGATCAAATATTTTTTTGTAGCCAATTTTATTGGCTTTGTAACCCATACCTCTTTATATTTTTGGTTGCCCTAGTGATTACCATATGCATTTTTCACTTATCACAGTCTACTCAGTGTTAATATTTTATCAATCCATGTAAAACAGAAATATGCAACATCATAGTTCCATTTAACTACACATCCTTGAGGCCATTGCTGTATATATTACACCTATTATATATAGCACTATATACAGTGTTAAAGTGTTTTAAAAGCTTTTTAAGTAGTCATATGTCTTTTAAATAAAGGCCAAAATATACAAACTCATATGTTTATGATTTTCAGTGTTCTGTTCTACATTAGTATCTGGAGTCCTGAGGTTCAATGTGTTATCATTTTCTTTAATTTGGATAGCATGCTTTAGTATTTCTTGAAGTGCAGATCTGCTGGCAATACATTATTGCAGTTTCTACTTGTCTGAAAATTATCTTTATCTTGCCCTCATTCTGAAGGTTATTTTCATTGGACATAGGGTTCTGGGTAAGACTGTTTTTCTTTTAACAGTTTAAATGTTATTCTCTTCTAGCCTCCTTTGTTTTTGAGATATTAGCCATCATTCCTAATGCTGGTAATATGTCATTTATCTTTTTTCTCTGCTGCTTTAAGGATGTTCTATTTATCTTTGGTTTTCAGAAATTAAACTATGATATTCCTAGGTATGGTTTGTCTTGTAATTATCCTGACTGGGAGTTGCTGAGTTCTTTGGATCTACAAGTTTGTTTTTTTCCCCATAAGTTTGGTGAATATTTGGCCATTTTTTTCCCCAAATTTTTTTTCTACTTTATCTCTCCCCTAGTCTGGGACTTCCATTATACACACACCCTCTGAGGTAAACTCAAGATTTTATTGTCTTCATAATAAAACAAAAGATGAAGATTATAACTGGAAAAATTGGCTCTTTCTCTTATCTCCTTGTAATTCAAAGTTCTTGTATCTCTTAATAGTCAGCATTCTCTTAGATCTGCAGTTGGGCTCAACAAATTCAAGGCACATCACAATCTTCTCTGTAGTTTTAGTCTTTTTACAGAAAATCTGCTTTGTCTGTCCACCATAACCACTCTACTTCCTGTCAAAATGCTGCTAGGCATACAGAAAATCCTTGACTTTATTGTACATGTCACTTTATGCAGTTGGTACTTGCCACATTTCTTACAGAAAGTCTGAAGGGTTTTATGAATGTTCACCATGTTTTCTCAAGTTCTGTAGCATGGAAGCCATTACATACGTTGTGTACCACTTGATATTATTGCATAAGTCTCTGAGGCTCTATTGATTTATTTTCAATCTTTATTCTCTCTGTTCTCTAGATTGGATAATTTCTATTGATATCCTATTTGTCTTTAGATACTAATCTTCAGAAGATAATCTATCTTCCAATTCACTGATCCTTCTGCTGTCTCTAAACTGCTTTTAAATGCTTTTCAAGGAAGTTGTCATTTCAGATAATTTACTTTTCAATTGTAGAATTTTTATTTGATCTCTTAGTTTACATTTTTCTTCCTAGTTTCCCTGCCTCTTTATTCATTATGACATATTTTCCTTTATATTCTGAAACGTAGATTTAACAAACCCTTTAAATCTTTGTTTGCAAATTCTCACATGAACATTTCAGGTTCAGTAGCTGTTGACTGTTTTTTCTCTTGACTATGGATCATATTTTCCTATTTCTTTGTGAGTCTACTAATTTGTAATTATATACTACATGTTCTGAATGAGATCTCTGCTCAGTTTCTTTAGCCTCTTAGCTATTGTCTTACACTGTGAACCTTAGAGATTACCAAACTTGTGTTCATATGTAAGCCAAAATTTTCTAGTAGGATTTGAGTGGTATTCATATGTAGATGTAGGGGCTTCCTCCTTTCCTAGATTTTTCCTTTCACTTTCTAGTTGTTCTGGCAGCCCTAAACTCCATCTTCTGACTTCTATTCCTTATGCCTATGACTTTCTGCTTGAGTTCTGTCCATTCATTTCCCTGCAGATTAGGTAATGCCACCAGGTGCAAAGCTTAATAAATGTGACTCTTATCCAGGGCAAGTACCCTTCTTTCAAGGGCCAACTTCCTTCCAACTTCTTTCTACTTTCAATTGCTCTCCAGGCCTTCAAAAAATGTTGGGTTTTTTTTTTTCCCCTGCTTTGTTTAGTGCTTATAAATGATACCTGTGGGAGTATAAGTCTGATTTAAGTTTGCCATTACAGGTAAGTAGATATCTCTATGTTGCAAGATCAATCCTGTTAAATAGAAATATAATATGAACCACATACATAATTTAAAAATTTCTAGTAGCCACATTAAAAAAAAAGTGAAAAGACACAGGAAAAAATAATTTTAATAATGCATTTTTAACTCAATACATCCAAAATATATTGTTTCAGCAAGTAATCAATATAAAATTATGATATTTTCTATTTTTGTATGTTACCTCTTTGAAATCTGACATGACTATTACTCTCAGCACAACTCAATTCAGATGCTAAATTTTCAACAGCTAAAGAGAAATATAGTACTACTAAAACCATAAAGTTATGTTTAATAAAACATTATATTCAGTTTTAAAAGTTAAAATCAAATTAATTAAAATAAAATTAAGAAGTTAATTCCTCAGTTTTAGTAGCCACATGTCAAGTGCCCAGTAGCTACATGTGACTAATGGCAGGATACTGAGCAGGATACGTTTAGATAATAAGAAAGGATTTCTATGTTTTCACTAAGGGAAGTGGCCTTGATATAAGCCATAAGTACAAGTACAGTTTTATAGGAATTAAAAGTAATTTATGTATAACCACCTCTATTTGGAAAAAGGAAAGAAATAAACTCTGTCTTCCAATATTTGCAAAGACATGAAAAAAAATTCTTAAACTTTTTGTAAAAAGATTTTGGTAGCAGCAAAGCCAAATTGGTTTGCATAATTGTACATCATTAGGTGCAGAATTTATCAACAAATTACTACTTTTAATAGAACACGTTGTTCATTCTTCCATGAATTTGTCCCTTGGGGATTTATATTTAATAATTCCCTGGCTATAAAAGCTCATTACTTTGCAAGTGTCCCCTTTTGTTGACTAAATAATTATAGTGATGATGTTGATTATTTAAAAAGTGGTCTTTTGGTATTATAGTTATAATTGCCTTGATTCCCAAGACAGAATGTCTGAATTGGCTTATGCAAAATTCCAGCTCTGTGAAATAGCACAATTCTCATAAATGATGATTGACTTGGTAGAAAATATATCCATAAACTCAAAGTTTCCTTAGTAGTCAATTTGGGGTGGTACTGCCATGAAAACCTATGTTATAATTCTAATAACTCAAGTGAGCTTACATCTGGTTGATTCTACTTGTGCTGAATTCTATCAGTGTCCAAACAAAATAAAGAATATACTTAACTTTCGAAAATCAAAATCCTAAAAATTCCAGGATTGTAAGGCAGGGAACTTTGAATATGGCCAAAGACAGTGATGTCAATTTGTACTATCTATATTGGGGCCCAAGTGCGATGCATATATAGTAAATACGGCTAAACTACACGAAGGAAGATGTAGAAGAAAACAGGCATGATAGGAATAGTGATACTGTCTCATTTCTTGACCTACTGGTCAAAAGAGAGGGATCAAGTACTTAGAGAAAGAGGGTCAGAAGTTTTCATCACTGGGGGCAACTCAGGAAACCTTTGGGGCATGTGGTATTATTTATTTGAAAGCTTCTTGAGCACTTATTATGTACCATGTAAGGACTATGTTATAAGAATACTAATCAAACAAGATAGTCATAGTTCAGTGCCCTCAAATAGATGAGTCCAGTGGGTAAATTGCCAGGCAAAGTGCTAAGAGTTTTACATTCATTACCTCATTTAATTTATTAAAAACAAAAACAAACAAAAAATAATAACATTTTCAGGGAAGTAATATGAGGCCTAGAAGATGACGTCTTCAAGGTTACCCAAGATGTATGTAGCAGGCCTTGGATTTAAACTCAGGTTTGACTCACTCCAGATGCCATAGTCTTAGCCACCATTCATAGCACACAATAGAGGTCATCTCTGCACTGGCGTCTCTTGGTTCTGCATGAACAAGCCCCTGCCCACACCCCAGGATATAATTCTTTTGAAATTTAAAAGCCCTGATATTCTTATTCATGGCTCTATTGCTCTGGTTAAAAAGGTTTATTTCTATCTGTTAACAAAACTTTATTACCTCTGTCAAATGGCAATCATATATATTCTGGATTCTCCAGGATATTGTCCTGGATCCTATACCCTGGGGCTTCAGTAGCTTTTGAACTTGAAGGAGTGATCCAGGCTTCCAAGTAGTGAGTAATTTAACTTTTTTGAATTTAAACAATAAGATCTATCTGAACCTAGAAGGATCCCTAAAATATTTTTCCCAGTCCCATTGTATTTTAGGTTTGGGTGTCAATTCTAAAGATATAGGAACTTGTTTCAGATCTGGAAATCAATAAGTGTCAAGAGCACACCTCTCTTGACTCCTAGGTGTTAAGTTATATCCTCTGTATCAGACATATTTTATCTTTTAGAACTCCTTACTCTCTCCAAAGTTTGAACAAAATGTGAGTATAAATAGGAAAACAGGCTTTGCAGAACTTCTAGAGTGCCCAGAAGTTATATTTCTCCCATCCAACGAGGGTGCTGAAGTGTTCTACACTTTCCTATGGGTGGGATGGTGGGTGGGTAGAGAGTAGAGGGCCACTCAATTTAATTATCCCTGAAACATCTGGTACCTACAGAGGGAAGAATGATCTGCTTAGTTTGTTTGTTAGCCAGCCTTTTTCATTAAGCACCATGCCTATACATTGCTGAAAGGGAAATTAATATTTCAAGAGTCACAGAATTGCAGAACCCTTTGTTATGTCCGTCCTTCCCTCTTTCTCTAGCTAATGATTATACCCCACTTCAATATCCCCACCAAATAGGGTCATCTAGCATCTCCTTTGGATGTCTTTCATATGTATTTTTCTTTTGTTATTTATAACTTTATTAAATGTTAAAATTAACCCCATTTTACAAATGAAGACTTGGCTCATAAATGTTAAGAAACAACAATTTTCCATTTATTAGTTATCTGTAAAAGGAAAAAAAGAAGAAAAAAAATTGGTAATTGGCAGAATAAGAATCAGGACTTAGTTCTGTCCAAATTCTGAACCTATGTTCCACATTCTCTCACACAAAATTTTGCTTGCATACCTCCAGTGTCAGGGAATTCATTACCACCCTCCAGTGATGGGAAACTCATTACTACTCAGGGCATTCCTGAATGTCTATGGGTTGTTGTGATTATGAGAAAGCTCTTTAATGGGACTGAAATTTGTTCCTATTGGGCTTCTACAAATTAATCCCACTTTATTTTCTTGTTATATATGAGCACAAGTGTGATTCTTTTCATACATGATGATCCTTAAAGAATATTAAGAGAACTGCCCTGGCATCTTTCTTTTCTTCTTCAATGTTTTGTACCTATTCCTATTTCTTTCAAATGGTCCCTCCTGGGACATGATTTCTGGTTACCTTGCCTTCTGGTCCTTCTCCTTTGAACTCATTTAAATTTAAATGAGCCTTAAAATAAGGCTTTTGTTTGACTTAAATCTGGGATGGGTGGAATGCATTATTTAGGGGAAAAAGAAATTATCCAATTGAGTGGTTTAGATAATAGGAAAGTTTCTGTTGCACATAAAAGTTCAGAGATGAGTGGTCTGAGACTAGCAGCATTGCACTACGATCCTTAAAACAAGCTTCCAGGGATGCTATAATCCTCATTTTCCAGCCAGCAGTGTGGGAAACAGAGCATTCATGGAAAGCAGCTCTATCTTTAAGGATGTGATTAGAAGTTTTGCATATCGCTTCTAAACTTGTTCAGGTGCCTACACTAGCTGTAAAGGAGATGGGAAATGTCACCTACACCTGGGTAGCCACATTCCTGGTGAAAACTTGGGAGATTCTATTATTTAAAGAAAGAAAGGAAAAATGGATACAAGAGGACAGTTGCAGATTATGTTACATAGAGTAAGGTGTAAATAAAAAGCAAAAGTCTCTTATAGCACAGGTGTAAAAAAGTTGAGGGAATATTGGCCAGAACATGGAAGTAGGAACCAGGAAGTTTTGGATCTTTGATTTATCAGACCTCTAGCAAGTCACTTACGTTATTAGCTTTGCCTTCAGTTTTAAAAGAGTATTTAAAATTACATTTCTTTTTTTCCCCCCTATTTCAGAGATATTGTGACTCAGTTAGTTATAAAAGTGACTTTACTTGTAATGAATGGGTTTATAGTGTAATTATAGCTAGTATGATTATTCCTGAAGTGATCTGTTTGGAATCAGCACATAATTAGGACCTAGAGAGGTAGAATTTTAGAAGATAGAAGAATCTCAAATTCAAGAAATGGTGATGAAGTTATTCAGAAAAATATTACTACATGTTAAAGCTCTTCAGCTGTTTTTGTCCTCAAGGTTTAATGTGCCTTTGAGGGGGGGAAAAGTTTGGGGTTAACTTTGTCTTATATTGTTTAGCAGAAGTTTGATATATTTCCCCCTACCCCCACTGAGGTTTTTTTTGTTTTGTTTTGTTTTAGAAGATATGAGCTGGTTCTGATACTTCTTCAGCCAAGATTTCATTGATATGATAATTGGTTGTACTGTGGATGAATCTGGATCATTTAGAAATTGAACGGCAAATAAAACATAAGCTCTGCTGAGTTTTGGGCATTTTTGTTAAGCCTTTGTGCTGTGAATTCTACTTACAGAACAAAGCATATGACTAGAGGGTGAGAAAATGTGGCTTTTCCAGGAAGGGTTCAGGATCAAAAGATGGTCACTCATCCTCTATCCCTAAGGTCTATTAGATGTTTGAACCCATGAGTAGGTCCCAAATTGCCCTGAACCAGATCTAGTTCCATGTGTTATGGCTTCTTTACTTCTGCTAGTCATGTCTACTCTCCTCCTCATACTTCTTGATCATTGTGACTCTGGTGAGTAATCTGTTAATATGAGAGACTACTATCTTAGAAGGTTTGGGTCCTGTGCCAAGCCCCATTGTCACAGTTAGGGTCTGACATGTAGTAGAGGCTGTTAGAATCTCTTCTGTCTCTACTTTCTTTCTATCAGACTTTGCTATTGGGAGCAGCAATGTGCTCAGGTGAAAGCTTCCATTTCCTAGTGTCTCTTACAGATGGGGGCTGAGGCCACAGATGTGAACAAAGTCATCGAGCAGTGCTTCCACGAAAGCTTTCCAGCAAGACTAAGCATGGCGAGGTGTCCTCTTAGGCTAGCATCCCTCCTCCCTTCTTTTACACGAAACGTGGATGTGATAACAGACTTGATGGTAGCAGCCGTGAGCTAAGGATGAGGGGAAGAAACATTGAGGAGCCTGGGTCTCTGTGGCTTGGGAGCTGCCACACATATCACACTGGAAGTGCCGACCCTGATTTCTTCTATGTGAGAGCCAAAAAAACCCTCCTAGAAACAGAACCTCAGACCAAGACCCAAGTGTAAACCTGTAAGAGAGAGTGAGTGAAGTCAGAATAGCACCAAGAGGAAGCGGGGGAGTAAGAATGTAGCTCTGCATGAAATCTAATCTTGGCTTGATCTACAGGGGTGTGGGGAGCTCTGGAGCATAAACTGCCCAGACAGTTGTCCTGCAGAGTCGTCCCACTTTGAGGCAAGGGGGTCAGCCTTTTGTACCATGAATAACTCCGCCATCAGCTGTGGGATACCCCCTGAAAGGGGGTGCATGTATAACTTCCTGGGACAGGCCACTCTTGTCAGCTGAGGACAGTTGTCCAGAGGAGAGGTGCAGAGTGAGCAATCTGCCGGAGCCTCCCAGAGGCTGGGGTCTGAGTGTGCCAGCCCAGCGTGGTGATGCAGGCGGGGCATTGAGATGTCTTCTGCAATCCGCCCCTCACATTGCTCAGAACCACTTGCTTCTAATATGAAGTGTATTCCATCTAGCTACAGCTTCTCCAGGATTCTGGGTTCAGGAGTTCTGGGGGATTTTCAAGAGGAGGATTAGTGGGCTGCTGCAGTAAATGGTCATCAGCTATAACTGGTACTTATCTCCTTCCTCTACTACCCACTCTAGACTACTCTCCTTCTCTGCCAGTACTTCTCAGGTCTGGGGGCTTGCCTTCAGATGATACTCACCCCTAATATGTCCAAAACTCAATTATCGTGCCTTTGTCACACTGTGCTCAATCAACTTTTCCATTTAGAGTTAAAATTAGGCATGGGAATCAGCAGAGGATCCAGTAGCTTATATGGGTGCCAGACATATCCTTTCTACCTCCAGTCCCTTTGTGGCTGACAGGGTTAATGCCCCCTGACCATATGGAAACTCCTTTCAATGGCTGCTGACCTAGTGACACAAGACCGTCAAGTAATGAAGCTGCACCATAATTTTAAGTTTAATGACACTCTTACTGTGTCTACCACTGGAAGTGTTCCCCTCTGGGAACCAACACCTCTAGAACCACAGAGTCTAACGTTGTAGATATCAGAGGCATAAATTCTCCAACTGGTCACTGAGAATGATGGTGATAAGGCTCATTCCTATTTTTACTCCTTGAGTACTAGAATATTTATTTTATCACTTTTTTTTTATTTCAAAGAAATGCAGTGATTCAGAATGATGATATAGCTATAAAAGTACTTTTTACCTATTGATCAGATTGGTATTTCAGTGTTAATTTAGCCAATATGGCTATTTGTTAAGTGATCCGTTTTGAATGCACCTACCTAAAATGCCTGTTGGTTTAAGAGCAGAGCGGCTCCTGAAGGATAGCCCCCCATCCTCCCAGGGTGTCATTTCTAAGTTGTACACCAGCTGTCTTTAATAAGCCATTTACTATCCCTGTTTATCATTCTCTTAGCATGGAAGCTTCTTGAAGTATGTGGTGGGACCAATGGAACACAGGGCCGTGAGCTGAACAGGTCACCTAATGAGTATGGGGAAGAATTTGTTCACCATATGCCACATACCCAAGGCTGGCTCATCTGTTTTTGTAAGGACACTACTTTCGCCACAGAAGCCCAAGTTGAGACTTCTGCTTGGTTGAATTTACTGTTTAACCCACTGCTGTTTTGCCATAGTCTATCTATTCTTTTTGCAGGGACCAGACTGATTAATCATATGAGATTATCATAGAGACTATCATTCCTGCATCCATTATGTTTTTGATGGTTGTACTAATCCCTGTCATTCTACCTGGATGCAATACTGTTTTTGATTTACCATCTTAGCTAGGCATGGGAATAGGTTTTGTGGCTAGTACTTGGTCTTTCCTACTATAATATTTCTTATTCTATAGGTTAAAGGTATCAATGTGAAGGTTATGCCAACTGCTAATTATGTCCTTTCTAATAACACGTTTTGGATCTGGAGATATGACCAACAGTTGGTCTCTAGATCCAGGGGAGACACTGTGAGACACACCTGAGCTAGAACTCCATTTGTCATTATTTAACCCCTCACTCTAACAGGTGGGCCATAATGGCAGTTCAATTCTCTGGATATCATCATCAATTAATTTGGACCTTTTATCCAACAGCCCTCAAATGAACTCAATAGTCTATTTTCCCCAGTGATTTGTTACTCAAGAAAATGGTTATAGCCATTTCTAAGGAACGACTGGTTGAAATCCCTGCTGTATACACTTTTCATGGTGTTGGAGCAGGGTCTTTTCCTTGTGGGGACCTGGCTGCTTTTTCAGTCAATGGGTTCTGGGCCTGAGAAGGCTCAGGTCTGGAAACTGGGCAAGGATCATGATTTTTCACTGGGGTACCCAATTATATTTCCCTGGGACCATCATGTTCTATTAACCATCACCACAGAATCCTGCAGGTCAGACTTCGACTCACCCCTATAGCTGCCAGTCTAACCTTGTTGACAATCATGGGACTTACGACCACTCTGCTTTTGATGTTTAAGTGCTGCCACCTTCTTCAGTACTTTCGTGATCTGTCATCTCCCATTGCTACTAGAAAGCCAATTTCTGCATCAGTATTTCCTACTGTCAGTGTCAACTGCAGAGGCCACTGCTGATGAGCTATGAGTGGTGCTAGTGCCCTCCCATGAGAGCATTTCTTAATTCAGGTAAATGAAATATCCTCTGAGCCTTTCTGAGGAACGTAATCAGCTAGTAGGTTTTCCAGTGTATGGTAGAAACATCCTAGTGTACCCTCTTCTCTGAGCCTTTTGATTCTATTCTTCACAGTTTGCCACAGCAATTCTGATCTCTCTACTTCATTTAAGGCTGGCCGTGTCTTTTTCCAAGCTTCTGACAGTCATCTTGGCAACATAGTAGAACCTTCTCCCAGGTTCTTTTCAGGGTTTTAAATCTTGTCGGAGAATAGTGCTCCATACCAACAAATCCTCACTTATCTACTTTATAATCCACCCCTCCCCACCTCAGTCCAGCACTAGGATTCACTCCCAGGCATATTCTCCAGGTTCCTGCCAGGACGTGGAAACCACGCTTGCGGCTCCATTGGCTGGGAATGCTGCTTCTCTTTTAGCACACCTGTAACTTTTCCAGTCGGGTCATGACAAGAAGTAATTCTAATTGTTGGTCTGATGCCCAGGAAAGAGATCAGGACAGATCCTAAGAAAGGCCAGCTTTGCCTCATAAGGCACCTGCCTCATTTAGGATTTCTTGATAGCCTTCAAGCAAGGGGAAATGGGTCACGGTGTAAGTCCCAAGAATTCAGGGTTATCACGGGTTTCTGGGAGTTCAAGGTGTTCATGAACATATATGCAGACATCCCTATCCCACATGGGAGGCATCTTTTCTCATCAGGGGCCTGAATGTGGCATGAGAGACCTATCTGCAATAAGAATTCAGTCTCCCCTGAAGTTCTGCCACTCTTACAAGTAATCCCTGTGCCTGATTTTCAGATCTGCCCTCCAGCTATAGGAGATGGAGATCATTTTTTAATATGTTATTGAGCCATAATTTACATATCATATAATTCACCTATTTTAATTCACACCATTTATACCACTCACACAATTAAATTATTTCTTTTTCAGTAAATTTGCCAAGTTGTAAACTTACATCATCTTAAATCAGTTTTAGAACATTTCCATCACCACAATAAGGTCCCACATGTCCATTAACTGTTAACAAGAAGGGGGGTCTTTTAAAACTGTGCTGAGCCTACCATGGCCTACCATTCAGCATGCTTGTTCTTCTATCTGAATGTGATACCAAATGTCCTTCCACCTGAATGTAATTCCAGACCGGATGGAGTGGGTGGAGCAGCAAGGGGCTCTATGACTGTGACCAGTATTAGAGTACCTTTTTGACCAAAGACCAGCAAGTGGTAATGTGAGAATAATACAGGCCATTGCCATCACTGGACCAGTGCAGTGATCCCCAAATACAGAGCTGCCCAGCTAGTGACTCCTAAGCCTGTAGGAGCATCACAATCAGCAGGGAAATGTATCATAAGTGCATATTCTTGGGCCCTAGTGCTGGAGACTCTAATTCACCAGATCAAGAAGTGCAGTGATTTACGTTTTTAGAATCCTTTGGTGATTATCACAACCCATCAGATTTAGAAACTTTTATTCTGGATTGTGTGTAAGTTTGTGTGTGTGTGTGTGGGGGGTTTGTAGTCATATTTTTTTTTCTAGGAAGCATAGTTGTGGTATTGGGTCAGAAAGGGTTGGTTATATTTTTTATCCATGGTTTCTGGATAGAAAACAAAACCCAGTGTGTTGGTTATCTCATACTCTTTTGTGCAGAGTAGGGATGTATATGTATTTCCTGAAATAGAAAAGTATTGGCTTTTCCCTCAAGGAGCTAGCCCTGTAATACTTCAATTTGTTGAATTAATGATCATAAACGTAAGGCAGACAAGAATGACTTGTGAAGATGACATGACCCAAAGGTAAGGACACTGAAGTTCACAGCATGTTGGAAGCATAGAATAGGAGTAATTGGGATTTCCAGGAAAGTTGTCACAAATAAGCCAAATGATTCTTTCCAGCTTCAGAATCTCACAACTCTGATTAAGTACTGTGATTGCTTAGAATGGAGGGGAATATTTCATCATGATGTTGGTCAAGTATTAATATCCCCACACTAGCTAACTGGAAATGAGTGAGGGCTCACTAAAGATAAACTTCCTTAGCTCTTTCTACCCCACTTCAGATCTATGAGCAAATCCTGACTTCTCTATCTTGAAAATATACCCCAAACTGGGCCATTTTCCATCTTTTCACCTGCAACCACTTTGGTCAACATCTCCATCATATCTTTCCCGAATTATCACAATAACCTTCTAACTGGACTCCCTCCAGCTCTGGCCTCCACATTAACCCACATGCACACATACACACACACACACACACACACAATTTGTATCACAACAGACAAATTGATTCTGTGAAGATACAGTCTCTACTTGAAATATTTTAATAGCTCCATACCTAACTCAGAGTGAAGGCCAATGTCTTCAACATGACCATGGGACCCCACTAACTCACCAAGCTCATCTCCTGATATTCTCTCCCTTGCACATTCTGCTTTAGTCACAGTGGCAAGTTCTCTGCTTATTGGACACAGCAGGCAAGTTCCTGTCTCAGGGCATTGGCACTTGTGGTTTCCTCTGTCTGGAATGTTCTTCCCCCAGATGTCTGCGTGGCTCACTTTCTCAGTTCTTTCAGATCTTTTACTCAACCATCACTCCCTCAGGGAAGTCGTCTTTCACCATCCTATCCAAACTTGTAATCCTGCCCAGAACCCTTCTTATTCCTTTTCCATGTTCTATTTTATAGCCTCAGTGCCTAACATTATTCATTCTATTACATATTTTATTTATGTATTTTATTTACTGTCTATCTCATCAACTGGGGTAATAAAAGCTCTATCAGGACAGAACAGTGCCTGGTCCTAGGTGCTCAGTAATTATTGGGATTGAAAAAGATCTATTATATATAATTGTCAGTTACCTTTTTAGCCTAGGAATTTCTTAATTTGTGTGGTGAATGTGATAAAACTGGGATTTTCTGAGAGCTCAAATTAGTAGAATGGATCACTGAGAGTTAAAGAAGATTGGATTTAATCATCAAGCCTGACTGTATCATAAACCTCGGACTTCAGCAAGCAGGGTGTGGAGCTTTAATTGATCTTAAATATCATTTAGTCGAGACTTGTATTTTACAATAAAAGGAAATTGAGGCTCAGAGCAAAGAAATGACTTGTCAAAAATCACACGAAATGAGTGTCATATACTGATGCAGAACCGTTCTTGATTGTAGTGTGGTACTCTGTCAGTTATGCCTATCTTGTTCTTTTGTTTATATGCTAACACTTCTGGTAATTTTTGAAATGAGATGTTATTAAAATAACTAATAACTGTTATTCTTGTGAATAAAAATATTTTGGATTTTACCAAAACCTCACTTAGCCTTTCTTACATAATTTTTTCATACCCAATAAATGATTCTTAAAATATTCCTGTGTATTAATTATACATAATTTTACTTCATGTAAGCATAATAAGCTATGTTGAATTCTGGCAGAGTGCCCATGTTCTGAGAATCTTGACGGGCAAAGAGTTGCCATTGTATTCATCCATTTATTCAAGTATTTAATGGATTTCTACTGTTAGCAAGAAATTGTCCTAGGCACTGAGCTTTCAGTGATAAATAATACAGTCAAGACCTGAGGAGAAAGATGATAAACAATTAACGAAAAATAATTTCGGATAATATATGCTTTGAAAAAAATAAAATAGAGACATGCAATAGAGAGTGGGTCAGGAAAGAAACAACCTAAGATGGGAACATGTGAACAGAGACTTGAAGGAAAACAGCAAGTCAGCCCTGTGATGAGGGTACAGAGTGATGCAGACAGAGATACCAAGTGCTGAGGTCCATATGGTGGAATAGGTTTCTCATGTTTCAGGAGGAAAAGAGCAGACAAGGTGATTGTGGCATTGCACGTAAAGGGAAGGCTGATAGAAGATGAGATCAGAAAAGCAAGCAGGAACTTGGTCACTGAACCTCATTCCCAAAAATCTTGGGAAGTGGTCAAAAGGGGAAGAGCCTGCTCTGGTTTACACTTTTTAAAGTTGGTGATAGTTAACAAGTAGAGAACATATCTCAGAGGAACAAAAGCAGACTCAAGAAAATCAGATTAAAGGAAAAAACAAATCAAGGGAAGATGGTGGCTTGGAGAAGTTTACAGTGGAGATGGAGAGATCACATCACATATCTGTAGGCACCACACCTACCACTGCTTCAGCAGCCAGATCTCAGGGAGCATTTGGATCCACACAATCTCTTCCTGGTATGACAAAGGCCAAAATGGCTAGCAGGTTTGGTCAAGTCCATCAATATGGGACACATGCATTATATATCTAGTTCAAAAGCTGATTTCATGGATTACTAATCCAAAGAGATGTTATTTGAAAAAATGCAGGGAGAGTTGTTCTGTGGCCAAATAAGTGTGGGAAGCAGACTCAATAGATGCCCATTTAGAGATTCACAGTGCAAAGTAGCATATTGAAAATTCCAAGAAGTCCAGCAGTAAAGAAAGAAATTTAACTTTGTATAACCCAGCTTTTCCTAAAGTTCTTAAGAACTTTAAGAAGTTCTTAAAAAGAAAAGAAACCCTGTTTTCTTTTTTGCCTTTCTTACAGAACACTCACTAGTAACCTAAGGGACATGGTATTGAACAAACTGATTTGGTGTAAAGATAATCACAGTCAGAGGCCATTATGCTCTACTGTGATCATTGCCTTTATTTTGTGGGATATTAGACACATTACTTTTCCTAGGGTTTCCTTAGTGCTATGGTTTGAATGTGTCCCCCAAAAGTTCATGGGTCAGAAATATAATCCCTCTGCTCTGGATTAATAAACTGATGAGGGCTCTTCCCTTATGACTGGATTAATGTTGTTGTCACAGGAGTGAGTTCATTATCTCAGGAGTGGCTTTGTTATAAAAGCGAGCTCTCTTTGACTGTTGCTGCACCATGTCATGCTGCAGCAAGAAGACCCTCACCTATGCCAGCACCATGCTCTTGGACTTCCATCCTCCAGAACTATGAGATAAATAAACTTCTTTATAAATTGCCCAATCTGTGGCATTCTGTTATGGCAACAGAAAACAAAGATGCTCAGTTTTCTCATCAGTAAAATATGTGATCAGAATAATTAGTCATTAACTTCACTTTCTTTTATAAAGTTGGTTTATGTAAAGCTGTTTTTATGTAAATCCTCAAAGGGTAGTTGGTTTGGAGGAAGTTGCCAATTCTGCTTAAATGATAGTTTGGGCATACTGCTTCAATACACACTTTATCTCTCTGAGCCAATCATGACTTGCTCTTTTATACCCTGTGAGCATCTTCTATCATCTTCACTTGCAAAGAAGACAATTAGTAACTGGACCAGAATTGCTGCTGACCCAAGGTCTGACTATCCTTAGAGAAGAGTTATAAAACCATGAAGGTAGGTCAGAGACTGATTGGATTTAGAGAGTAGAGCTGATACTCTCACTTAGATGTTACTAGGCAACTGCCCAGGGTGAGATGGAAGAAATATTTATACCCAGACTGTGCCTTGGAAGTCCATTTGTTTCAAATCTCAAGGGCTACATTTCTCAGCAAAAAGCATTGAGTATTGAGAAAACATTCTTTTGTTTAAAAGATTTGCTGTGTTCTGGAAACAATGAAAATGTGAGCCATGTTTCTGCATCTTGAATGCTGCATTGGTTTATTTACCACAAGACTCATCCATCCTTCCTTCCGCCTTCATTCTAAAAATGGGCCATCAGTCTCTCTATCTTTCAGGGCCTTGGACATTTCTGAGCTGTGCGTTGGAGAACCACCCACAAACTTGTGGAGCAGGCATAACAAAGGAAGAACAGCAGGTAGAGGGAATGGGTGTTAAAAAAGCCGTGGAAGAACGGAGGTAGGATTGAGGATGAGGAAAGATAAGAGACAAATTATTGGAGAAGTACACACAATTTGGAGATGGACAAAGGAAGCATTTTCAGATGTCTCTTGCAGTTTGAAGAGCCATAGGGATGCTAAGCCAAGCCACTGGGGTCTCTAGCCCATTGTTGTTGTTGTTGTTGTTGTTACCTAATATAACAATAGAAGAAAAGATATTTCTTATAGGAGAATTTTGCCTTTGGTAGCTCAGTGTCTGAGCATTTCCTCAGATCCTGGTAATCGGTTTTGGGAAAGGAGGTGGCTATGGCACGAGAAGCAGGAGGGGATAAAGAGTTGAATTGGAAAGGGAAAATCCCACCAAGGATAGAAGAAACTAATATATTGGGAATTCAAGGACAGGGAGTGAAAGAATAAAGTGACATGAGGGAACTCAGTTTTGGCAAGAGTTTTAGTGAGGCTGAGACTGGGGCAGAAGAGAGGCTTTGGAGCAGGTGTAGGGTATAGGAAAAATAGTGAGTGTGAAGATAGGAAGGAAGATTCTAAGGAATGTTCCCGTGGGCTGTGAACTGGGGCTCCTTGTACGATGTTACTGAGGAACACCGGTAAAGACTGCAGTACTTGAAATTGCTTCTGACAACTGTTTCCTGACTATGACACAGAGCAAAGACTAGATGACATGCCACCACACTTTATATATGTCAAGATTGCACAAAGGCTAGACAGGAGTGGAAAAGTTAAGAGGGGTGAATGAGAAGACTACATATCTAGAAGTAAGTACACAGTAAAGGAACTGTAAAATATTTTCTGTTTTCACAAAAGGCTTAAAATTCTAAGCAAGAAAATTTGTTAGATGTAAGTGCACTTTCTGGTTGTAGAAGTTGTACTATGAGAGTTATCTGATATTCACCTAACCTGGGAAAATCCTATTCCTGCCATTTTTAAGAAAATGTTTTCTATGGCATCTTTCTGGCCTGCTGTGAGAACACATCTCTTTGAGAAAACAATAAATTGAGATTTCCTGGTCTTAGTATTTACGATTCAATGATTTTGTACCTTTGAAACAAATTTTAAAATAGTCAATACCGATTCTCCCCCTTAATCCCAATAGACCATTTTCACTGGCTTTGCCCTCCTGAGATTTATTTTTCGCCAATGTTCTTGATATTGCTTGCTGTCTTACTTCCTAGGCTGCATTCAAAGAGACTGGACATAATGAAATCATCATCCTATTTCTATTTATGTAAATGTCAGCCACGGCCTTGCAGTGCCAGCAATAACCACCCCAGAACTCTGTGGTTGGTCAATGTACCAGTTACCTTGACAAGTTACTGCTGTAAGAAAAGTATCAGCAGACAAAATTCTTTCACAAGTGTGTTCCATAGGACACTGAGCCTGCAGGATACTGTTTGACAAAAGTGTTTCTTAGTCAAACAGTTTGATGCACACTTTGAGTAATGCTGGTATAAGATAAGAGACACTGAGCTAAGAGTGGAGGGACTTGATTTCTGGTACTAGGCATGCACTTAACACTCTGTATTACCCTGGCAAGCTACTGAAACTCTGTAGGACTGCAAAATAGAAATCATACTATTTGTTCTCTCTCATCATAGGGTTGTAGCCTATAGTTTAGTTGTAGCATAATATAGATCAAAGTCCTGGCTCTATAGTCAGAGAGCCTATATTGGGATTTCCATTCTACCACCTAAAGCTGTGTGACTAGGTCAAATTACTAAACTTATCCAAGCTTCTGTTTATCCCTAGATGTACATAATATTATGTTTATCTTTAGGGTTGTTAGACTTAGACAAGATAGCTGATATAAAAGCATTAATTATCATTGTAGTGCTACTTAAATAGTTATTAGGCTAACAGCAACAATATAATCAATAACAAGAATGAACATCATTATGATAAAAAAAATTAGTAATTGTAACAGCAGCGATAGCTACTGTTTATTGAGCACTTATTTGCAGACACTATTCTAAGAGCTTTGCTTATTTATTTAACGCTAATAAAACCCCTGTAAGTTAGGTACTCCAATTATCCCCATATTACTGGGAAGGATGCTGTGGGTCAAAGAGGGAGGTTAAATTTGCTCAAAGTCTCACGGTCAGTAAGTTCCAGAGCTAAGATGTGCCCCCCCTTCTTTTCAGTGCCAGAGATTTTTAACCCAACTTCTCTTCCCAAGTTAAGTGAGTCCTTTTTACTTGTTCCTTCGTGCTGTTAGCCTCTGTTCTCCAGCTATATAAGGGCTTTAAGGGGGGGGCAGTGGAGCGAATCTGTAGTTCTCTTCAGAGTTCACCAGCAAGTCAGAAATGAACACATTGACTGCCACACTAGAAAAAAAAAATTTCCTTGGGGCCATGGTGTTTTATTATGAAAATAGAATAAAAACTCCAGAAACAAAATGATCCTTTCTAATTTAATGAAAAATTTAATGAAAAATGAAATTTATTGACCTCTATTCATTTAATCTACATTTTCAGAATTAACTTGTCAATATTAATTGTAACAATAAGAACATCAGCAAGTAAGATTTTCACAAACCAACTGCAGGGTGTTGCCCAGGTTTTGTTTCACGAGGCCCCTGGATCGAAACTAGCATGAGTTAAATACAACTCATATGGCAGTTAACGTGTTAAAGAAGTACAGACAGGGTAAGAGGTACTAGAAGCACTTGTATTTTCCCTATTGCTTTTTTTTCTTCAATAACAATTGTGATTTGAATATTTAGTTGTAATTGTGATAGTGCTTTATCTTGACTATAAAAAAATCTGTATAAGTACTGATTGTTGATTTAAAAAAAAAAACTTAAGTGGATGGCACTGAGTTCCCAGAGAGGTTATTGCATTGTGAAGTTCGTAAAGACAGGGGCTGAGACCCTCTGTGTTGGGCGTGTAGTACATGATCTGGAAACGTTGGAAAGAGGGCTTGAAGACTTAGTGGTCCTGGAAGAAAAACAGGCAAGATTGCCATCTAGTGGACTCTGAATCAACTTCTGCTAAAAAAAAAAAAAAAAAAAAGAAAATCAGGTGTGGTTTAGGGAAACCTGTCTAAAATGACAAGTGACATTAGTGGGTGATTTACTTAAATATACAACAAAGAAATATAAACTAGGTCAGTCCTATAGTCCAGCTGACTTCTGGGTTGGTAAATATCAAAGAGAAGACCTAGGGACATCTCAGAGGTTCGGATGCACAGGATGTTAGCACTAAAGAGAACCTGAGATTAACATCCTCAGCCTCCTCTTTTTACCCAGGGAAAGACAGCAATGCCTATTTAGGGTCATGCAGATATGATGACTCGTACCCAGGCCTTCTAAGTCCACATCCAGGGCTCAGACTTTTATATCACATAGTACAGCCGGGCATTGTCTTTCATAACACTCACAAAAAAAGGAAAAGGAATCCATCTCAGATTGTAAAAATTTCCCCAATTTAGCCATTCTAGATTTGTAGTTACTGAAGGAGATGGATGACACAAATGGTAAACTTTTCCAAGTCTTCAGCGAAACATCTCTGAGGCTATCATTGCACACCGTGGGAGCACTACTTACCTTGTGAAATTTGACACACCTGTATCTTACTGAGGGTTCAAAAGCATCTCTGTATCTGCCATTTAGGGATTTGCTAAATACACACATATGAAGACTATATTATGAGGGTCTGTTATGATTTTGTTAACTTTTATTCTATTTCCATTCAGCTGTCAACTTTTGACTTTTGTTTCAATGTTTCTCATAAGTAGAAGAAATGAGAGGCGGAAGGACAAAAAAAGTTACACCACCTGTAAACGTCAGCTGGGATGGCTAAGGACATAGGAGTAGTGTAACTTCTCTTTGGAATCATGGCTGTGTCCTTCTGGGCTGTGTTACCTGGAGGATGTTTCTTTGTTTTTCCATTTCTGGACTAGAGGTGGTGAAAACGTGCCCTCCAGCTCCAGTTTCTTGCGAGGTTTTAAGAGAGATGAAGCATGTAAAGCACTCTGTATGGATATTTTCTCTCTCCCCCCCTCTTCTCCTCCTCTTTTTCCGTCCCTCTTCCCCCCTTCTTTCCTCCTCTCTATCTGTGGGAAGAGATTTTATTTTTTAATTCAGGGTTTTTTTTGCCTTTTATTCTTAAATTTCAAACCTGCAGAAAAGTTGAAAGACTAGTTCATTGTATTCCTAAATACCTTTCTCCTAGATATACTAGTTATTCACTTTTTTTTTCTTTTTTTGAGACAGGGTCTCGCTCTGTCACCCTGGCTAGAGTGCAGTGGCAGGATTATATTATAGCTCACTGCAGCCTCAAACTCCTGAGCTCAAGAGATCCTCCTTGCTCAGCCTCCCAAGTAGCTGGGACTACAGGCATGCACCACCACGCCCATAGTACAACCTGAGAGGATACTATTTAATTTTTTTGTAAAAAAAAAAAAACAAAAAAAAAACCTTTTTTTTTTAAAGACGGGGTCTATCTATGTTGCCCAGGCTGGTCTTGAACTCCTGGCCTCAAGCGATCCTCCCAAACTACTGGGATTATAGGCATGAGCCACCACTGTACCCAGCCCAGTTATTAACATTTGAAAGTTGTGTATGTCATAACCTCTGTTCCTAAATTCTTCTGCATGTCTCCTAAAAATGAGGACATTTTTCAATATAACCACAATGCCATGGACACAACTAAGAAAAATAATTGTCATGTTGTTTAATACCATTTATATTCAAATTTAATTATCCTATGTATATTTCCTTTTTTTTTTCAATCCAGGGTCCAACCAAGGTTAATGTATTACATTTGGTTGTTACGTTGCTTTGGTTTCTTGTTCCAGAATGGTACTCCTAAAGCCACATGTTTTATTTTTCATGACATTGACTTTTTGAGAAGTCAGCAAGTTGCCTTGTAGAATGCCTCACATTCTGGATTTTTCTGTTTTGTGCTCATAATTAGATTCAAGTTAGATATTTCTGGCTAGACTAATACAGAGGCAATCTGAATACTTCTTACTGTTTCTTATCACGAGGCATATAAAAGCTATTGGTGATATAAGTTTCATCACTTCTTCAGTTGGAGACTGCTAGGTCTCCTGGTTACACTTAGTAGGTAATTTGTGGGGTGATACTTTGAGACTGTGAACATTCTGTATGTAAATATATTTTGGCCCAAAAGGTTTATGTACACATTGATGTGTAAACTTCTGCTGAATCAGTTATTACTACAGAGGTTGAAAATGGTAATTTTACTCTTCTTTTTTTCTGCATTGACTATCTGGCAATCTCTTCAAAAGAACTTTTTTTTTTTTCCATCTTCTCCTCTCAGGTAGGGCTATGAACTCAAGATTTTTAAATTTTCATTCTAAGTCTTTTAATCTATTACCATCATTATGCTTTTATTCAATCTCATGTTGTCCCAAATATGGTCATGAGAGCCCCTTCAAGCTGGCTCCTCTGTTCTTTGATGTATTTGAGCATTTCCTTGCTTTCTGGCACAAGCTGCTCTAGACCTGTCTTGTACTTTTCCTAACTCAACCTGAAATTAGCACTAAAAGGAATGGAGAATGATTTTAGAAACTGAGATCTGAATACTAGATGAAACACTATGCAATTTTTTTAAAAACTCTAGTATTTAATGTAAAATAAGATATAGAAAAAAATCAAAAGTCAACTTCGTGTACTTTGACAAATGACACATCTGCCTGGTTAAATCATCCTTGAATTAGTTTAACTATCATTTCCTCAGAATATATCAGAAAAGTCCTAGGTCCTTCAGGATTAGAATCATTCCCCCTAACATGCATGCCCTTGGAGCCCTAAACTACTTCTCTATACTCATCACATTTTTAACTACTCAAAGTCTGTCTCATTTGATATCTCAACTTGGGAATAATCTGCTTCCAAGCTCCATGGTTGTTGGCTGTATTCAGTTCCTTGCAGGCTACCAGGCTAAGGACCTCAGTTTCTTGCTGGCTGTTGGCCCAAAGGTCATCCTCAGTTCCTTTCCACATGGCATTCTCCATGGGGCATTTCATTAATATAACATAGATACTTGGTTCTTTAAGGCCAGAAAGGGAGAGAGAGCTCTAGCAAGAGGTGCATTATAATCTTACATTATGCAATCAAGAAAGTGACATCTCGTTACCTTTATTGTATTCTATTGGTTAGAAGGAAGTCATAGGACCAACACACATTCAAGGGGAGGAGATCACACAAGAGTGTGAAGATCAAAAAGTGGGAATTATGGCAGCCCTTTAGAGTCTGTCTACCACACTCATGGGTTTGCCATTCTAATGTGGGACTCAGGTGGTACATATGTAAAATATGGTATCAGGTGGTTATAAATCTATAAAGCTAATGAACAGAGTGATAATATGGAGGGTCACTAGAGAGGATGCCCTAGCTAGAGTGGTAAGGTGAGATGTCTGTGTAGAGGTAAAATTGGCTGAGAGCTGAATCATGAGAAAGGGTTAGTCACACAAACATGTGCAGCAGGCAAAAGAGCGAGTAAATGCAAATACTCTGGTTATGGAGGAAGGCCAATAGTCTGGGGGAGACATCAAGATGGGTTTAAAGAGGTAGCCAGCAACCAGGCCATTTGGGATTTATAGGCCATATGGTAAAGACTTTGGATTTTATTTTGATTATAATTTGAAGTTAGTGGAGGGGGGTTAATATGGAGAGCGATATGACCTAATTTCTGCTCTAGTAGGATTCATTCTGACTCCTGTTTTGTGAGTGGACTGAAGGAACATGGAAGCATGGGGGATGAGTTTGGAGGCCATTATGACAGTCCAGGTGAGAGATGAGGCTGGGTGGGCTAGGGTGATAGCAGTGGATTTGGGGAGAAGTGCTCATATTCAGAGTGTATTTTGATTGTAGGGTCTATGGGATTTCCTACTGAATGAAATATATGACAGAGAGGTCAAGAAGGGATATATCTGTTGGGCTTGAGCATCTGTGCTGATGGTACTGGAGGGAGGATAGACATGAAGAATCAATGTCTCGGAGCATTTAAAAAATAGTCTTTTAGGTTTAGTTGTAGATTCACAGCAAAATTGAGTGGAAAGTACGGAGTCCTCATGTATCCTCTCTCCCTCCACCCCTACAAGCACAGCCTCTCTCACTGTCAACATCCCCCACCAGAGCAGTACATTTGTTACAACTGAGAAATCTACATTGACACGTCATTATCACTCAAAATCCACAGTTTACATTAAGGTTAGTTCATGGTGTGGCACATTCTACAGATTTGGACAAACGTATAATAACGTATCCATCATTACAGTATCATAGAAAGCTGTTTCACTGCCCTAAGAATCCTCTGTGTTCCACCTATTCATCCCTTTCTCCCCCCAACCCTTGGCAGCCACTGATTTTTTAATAATCACCATAGTTTTGCCTTTTCCAGAATGTCATATATTGGAATCATACAGAATGTAGCCTTTGCAGATTGGCTTCTTTCACTTAGTAATATGCATTTAATTTTCCTCCATGTCTTTTAATGGCTTGATAGCTCCTTTTTTTTTTAAGCACTGAATAATATTCCATTGTCTAGATGTACCACAGTTTATTTATCCATTCGCCTACTGAAGTGCATCAAAATTTGTTGTTTCCAAATTTGGAGAATTATGAATAAAGCAGCTATAAGCATGTGTGCAGTAGTTCTGTGTGGACATACATTTTTAAGTCATTTGGGCAAATACTATGGAGCATGATTGCTGGATCCTACGGTAAGAGGATATTTAGTTTTGTAAGAGACATAGAACATTTTTGAGTATTAAATTCTGTACACAAGTCCTCATAATTGTCTCTTTTATCTGATGTATATATATATTCCATCACAGGTTATAGGTTGTGTGCTATTGCCACTTCTATGTCAAGGTTTTCTTTTTAGTTCCTTACAAATTTTTCCACAGCTTCCCTAAGATCAGTGTAGTGATGTAGATGCCATCTAGTGGAGGTAAAGAAAATGTTCTGTCAAAGAACACCAGCAACAACAAAAAATAGTTCACTAAATATAAGTAAATTGAAACGCTATTCTATTGTGTTAAGTAAGAAAAACATTCTATTCTTTCTGCTCAATTCACATACTACAGTGGAGGCTGAAACTCAGGAACAGTAGAGAAAGGAAATTAACAAAGATTAGGCAGTAAGTCAATATTCTGAATCTGTATTCACCAAAGTGATTTGGGATCCTCACACAAATGCTGAGTTTTTCTAGAGGTGTGTGTGTTTAGGGAGGGAGAGAGGAGAGTGAGAATCTAAAAGTTAAACTTGGTCATTGTTTCTAGCTCTTCTAGTCTAGTTGTGGGACAAGACTAATTAATTATGGCAACATACAAGATATTATGATTCAGTGTTAAACTGTAAACGGGACATGGGAGGAGGGGGAGACCCCAGAAGGCAGAGTGCTCAGGGAAGGTTTCATTAACAAACTATGAACTAGCAGTCTTAAAATATGAAGATGTGGATAGGAAACAAGGGCATCATGAAAAGAGGATAAATTCAGGGCAATAAAAAGAAAAGTTTGAATACAGAGGTCCATCCAGAATATCTATATCTTTTCTAATTCATTGGGACTTGAAGAAGTGGGGGGGGGGAGGTAAGTGAGAGAATTAAACTGTCTCTATAGGAGACTCTAATGAAGAGTAATTAAAATAATATTAAAATATAATATTAAAAACTGATAGGAGTGTGGACAAAACAAAAAGAAAGAAAAAATCAAAATAGGTTTCTCAACAGTCACACTGGAAATAGAAGACAGGGAGAACACTTTCAAAATTCTGAGTAAAAATGATTTCCAATCTAGAATTCTTCCCAGAAAAGCTGTCAGTCATATAATCGCAAATATGCTCCACCAAAGTGAGAGAGTAAAGCATGTATGAGGAACAAATAGGATTCAGAAAAAGACATAAACAAGTGATGGGCAGAAAGAAAATTAAGCAAATGAAAAAAGAGGAATGACTAAAAATAAAATATATATGTAAGGAAATGTAATTAAAGTACACTGTGTGGTCCAGCCAGGAATAATATATATATGGTCTTAATAACGTAAACCCTAAATATCTATTTGACAAACAAATAGATGATGTTACTGTATTGAGAGGCTGTGATGTGGGTAGGATGTCTTCTATTTGGGGAGGGATGATATACAAGGACTCTTGTCAAGTACCTCACTGAAATATAAGCACCAGGAGGGCAGGAGTTTTGTTTTGTTCACTGTGAATTCCTAGTGCCTAAAACAATGCCCGGCACATAGTAGGTCCTCAATACATATATGTTGGATAAATGAAACTATTTCCTGGGGAACATTTCTTCTAGGAAATTTGTAAAGAAAACAGAAAGTAAGCTAAAATAAATACAAAAAGAAAACTTCAAAAAAAAAAGAGTATGGAAATAAGTAATTAAAAATCTGTGAGAACTCTAAATGGGCCTGAGTCATGTGGCAGGCATGGCAGGCAATTTATAACCTAGGAAGCTGAACTTCTGTTTCTTTGATTACAGATTAGCCTCCTTCCTTACCTGCATTGTTTTGTAGATTGTTGTAAATGACTGAAGAGCAGCAGGGAAGACCACTTCCCTCTCCATGTCTCTGCTGTTGATCCTCATTATATATTAACTTCCCTCTTACCTTTCTCTCACAAAGACTTCACAGCTGTCACAGTGTCTTAAGATGGAATGGTAAATATACTCTTTTAAATTTAAAAGGAAATTAAAACAAGCCTCCTGGAGGAGAAAATAAACTAACTAATTAAATTGTTGTAACTCATAAAGCAGCCTTATAGAAAATGCTTTAATCATGTTAATTTTTTTGGTGGTGTTTCCTGCCTATATAAGCAAGAACTTAACTTTTAACTTAGGTGCACTGACCCCACTTCTCTGGAGTGTGTATGTCCCAAATGGCTATTCCCAGCTTTTCACTTGAATGGACTCTTTAAAACTGGACTCTGATGCTTTCAATTGTTTCAGGTTAACAAGAGCTAACAGTTGCTGATATCTTCAAAGTGTAGTCACCATCCTAAGCACTTTTACATATGTTATCTCATTTAAACCCCGTAATAATCCTATAAGGTAGGTATTATAATTTTTCTCATTTTAATTTGAGGAAACTGAGCCATCAATTTTTTTCAAAACTTTCTTGAAATCACAAAGCTAGTCAGTGAAAGATCCTAGATTCCAACCCAAAAGTTAGATTTCAAAGCATGTTATTTCTTGAATTCTGTTAGATAGAGTGAAAGAATTGGGATGAACAGATTTAGGAGCCTGAATTATGGACTTTGTTCTGTCATTTATATAACTTGGAAAAATGCCATCCTGTTCCTGAGCATCAGTGTCCTCATCTACTCAGTGAGAATACTAAATCACGTTACCTCTAAGGTATCTCTTAGTTCTGAAATGTGTTGATTATATTTAACTAGGAGTTTCAGTGTTTTGTTCTGATAGTTGAATAACACTAAAATATCTGAAGTTGTAGAATTCTATAACATAGAATTTATGTTAGATATTGGGCTGATGTAATTTACTCCTGATGGATCACACCTCTTTCCTGATTTAGATTTCCCAGCCCGTAAGGTAGGTGTTAAAATTGTCCTATGTGGACAACTCTATTGCTATGTTGGGGTGAGGTAGTGAAAACCAGCTCTGGAATGAAATATCACAGGAAAGTCAGTTCCCTGAGCAGGGCAGCTGTGGGGAGCTCATCCTGCTTGACTCACTTCTTCCTCACCACTTGCATCTATTGAGTCCTATTGATATAACTCACAAAGCACTCTTGAACCCATCTGAAGCCCAACTGATCTATACAGAGTTCTATTGAATCCATTCAAAGCACTCACTCTTATCACCTTTATCCTAATTCAGGACATTATCATTGTTCTTGAGAGCTACTACAAAAACTTTCTAACAGGACTTCCTGCCTTCAATAGAGTTTCCCTACATTTTTTTCACGCAGTGGGCCAAGTAATCCTTCCCGGTTGCAAATCACATCATGTTATTCTTCTATAATACCCCTCCAGTGGCTTATCAGTACATTTGGGATGAGCTCCCAGAGTTACCATTTCTTTAACATGCCTAGGAGGTATATCCTATTCAAGACCCAGCTTACCTTCCAGTGCCAGGCTGTGCCACTGCCTACCTTGAAATTTTTATTTATTTTTTTATTGATATATCATAGTTGTACATACTTTGGGGGTACCTGTGATATTTTGAAGCATGTATACAATGTGTAATGATTAAATCAGCATAATCGAGATATCTGTCACCTCAAACGTTTATGTTGGGAACATTACAATTCTTTTCTAGCTATTTTGAAGTATACAATAAATTACGTTTAACTATAGCTTCCCTACTGTATATCAAATACTAGAACTTATTCTTTATATCTAACTGTATTTTTTTCCCCCTTAACTAAATTCTCTTCAACCCCCCTGCCTGCTTCTCTTCTCAGCCTCTGGTAACTACCATTCTGCTCTCTACCTCCCTGAGATACACTTTTTTAGCTCCCACATGTGAATGAGAACATGTGATATTTTTCTTTCTGTTCCAGGGTTATTTCACTTAACATAATGACCTCCAGTTCCATCCATGTTGCTGCAAATAATAGGATTTCATTCATTTTTATGGCTGAATAATACTCTGTTATGTACATATACCATATTTTCTCTACCCATTCATCCACGGATGGACACTTAGGTTGATTCCATATTTTGGTTACTGTGAATAGTGCTGCAATAAACACAGGCATGCAGATATCTTTGTTATACTTATTGCCTTTCTTTTGGATATAGTAGGATTACTAGATCATTGGTAGTTCTATTTTTAGTTTTTTGAGGAAACTCTGTACTGTTCTTCAAAGTGGTTGCACTAATTTATATTCCCACCCACAGTGTATGAGAGTGTCCCCTTGCTACACATCCTTGCCAACATCTGTTATGCCTGTCCTTTTGATAAAAGCCATTTTAACTGGAGTGAGATGACATCTCATTGTAGTTTTGATTTGCACTTCTCTGACCAATGATGTTGAGCATTTTTTCATATACCTGTTGGCCATTTGTATATCTTCTTTGAAGAAATATCTATTCAGACGTCTCTTACATTTTAATTGGATTATTTGATTTTTTTCCTATCAAGTTGTTGGGGTTCCTTTTATATTCTAGTTATTAATCCCTTGTCAAATGAGTAGTTTGCAAATATTTTCTCGCGTGCCGTGGGTTGTCTCTTTACTTTGTTGTTTCCTTTGCTGTGCAGAAGATTTTTAGTTTGATGTGATCCCTTTTGTCCAACTTTGCTTTGGTTGACCAGTTGACCATGCTTTTGGGGGTCTTAAGAAATCATTGCCCAGACCAATGTCCTGGAACGTTTCTCAGATGTTTTCTTTTAGTAGTTTCATAGTTTCAGGTCTTAGATTTAAGTCTTTAATCCATTTTGATTTGACTTTTGTATATAGTGAGAGATAAGGATTTAGTTTTGTTCTTCTTCATATGGATACCCAGTTTTCCCCCACAACTTATTGAAAAGACTGTCCTTTCCCAAGTGTATGGTCTTGGCACCTTTGTCAAAAATAAGTTCACTATAGAGGTATGGATTTCTTTCTGGATTCTCTATTCTGTTCCATTGGTCTGTTTGTTTTTTATGCCAGTACCATGCTGTTTTGGTTACTACAGATATAGTATAATTTGAAGTCAGATAAGGTGATTCCTCCAGTTTTGTTCTTTTTGCTCAGAATGGCTGTGCCTATTCTGGGTCTTGTGTGGTTCCATATAAACTTTAGGATTATTTTTTCTATTTCTGTGATGAATGTTATTGGTATTTTGATGGGGATTGCATTTAATCTGTAGATTGCTTTGAGTAGTATGGATATTTTAATGATGTTGATTCTTCTAATCCATGAGCATGAAATATCTTTCCATTTTTTGGTGTCCTCTTCAATTTCTTTCATCAATGTTTTATAGTTTTCATTATAGAGATCTTGCACTTCTTTGGTTAAGTTTATTCCTAGGTATTTAATTTTCTTTGTAGCTATTGTAAATGGGATGTTTTTTTCCAGATTGTTCACTGTTGGCATATAGAAATGCTACTGATTTTTGTATGTTGATTTTGTATCCTGCAACTTTACTGAATTTGTTTATCAGTAGTAATAGTTTTGTGTAGGTTTCTGTAGATACAAGATCATATCATCTGCCAACGGAGATAATTTGACTACTTCCTTTCTAATTGGAATGTCTTTTATTTCTTTCTCTTGTTAAATTGCTCTAGCTAGAACTTCCAGTACTATGTTGAATAACAGTAGTGAGAGTGGGCATCCTTGTGTTGTTCCAGATCTTAGAGGAAAGGCCTTCACTTTTCCCCATTCAGTATGATACTCACTGTGGGTCTGTCATATATGGCTTTTATTGTGTTGAGGTAAGTTGCTTCTATATGTAGTATTTTGAGAGTTTTTATCATGAAGGATGTTGAATTTTATCAAATACTTTTTCACCATCAATTGAAATGATGTATCACATTAATTTTGCATATGTTGAACCATCCTTGCATCCCTGGGACGCATCACATTTGATCATGATGAATAATCTCCTTAATGTATTGTTGAATTCAGTTTTCTAGTATTTTGTTGAGGATTTTTATATCTATGTTCATCAGAGATATTGGCCTATAGTTATTGTGTTGTTGTTGTTGTTGTTGTGTCTTTGGTTTTGGTATCAGGGTGATACAGGCCTCATAGAATGAGTTTGGGAGTATTTACTCCTTGATTTTTTTTGAAATAGTTTAAGTAGGAGTTAGTTCTTTAAATGTTTGGTAGAATTCAGCATTGAAGCTATTGGGTCCTGGGCTTTTCTTTGATGAGATATGTTTTATTACTGCTTCTGTTACTTTACTTTTTATCGGTTGATTCATGTTTTAGATTTCTTCCTGGTTCAATCTTGGTAGGTTGTACATTTCTAGGAATTTATGCATTTATTAGAGGTTTTCCAATTTATTGGCATATAGTTGCTCATAGTGGTCTTTAATGATCCTTTCAATTTATGTAGTATCAGTTTTAATGTCTCCTTTTCATCTCTGATTTTATTTATTTGGGCATTCTCTTGTTTTTTCTTAGTCTGGCTAGAGGTATGTCAATTTGGTTTATCTTATCAAAAAACCAACATTTCATTGATATTTATATTATTTTTTTGTTTCAATTTCACTTATTTCTGCTCCGATCTTTATTTTGGGTTTAGTTTGCACTTGTTTTTCTCTTTCTATAAGATATATCATTGGGTGGTTTGCTTGACACTTTTCTACTTTTTTGATGCAGGTATTTACTGCTATAAACTTTCCTTACTACTGCTTTTACTGTATCCCATAGGTTTTGATATGTTGTGTTTTCATTTTCATTTGTTTCAAGAAATTTTAAAATTTCCTTCTTAATCTCTTCATTGTTCCGGTGGTTATTTGGGAGCATATTGTTTAATTTCCATGTGTTGGTATATTTTTCAATGTTCCTCTTGTTATTGATTTCTAGTTTTATTCCATTGTGATCAGATAAAATACTTTACATAATTTCAATTTTTTTGAAATTTTTAAGACTTGTTTTGTGGCCTAACATATGGTCTATCCTTGAGAATTGATCATGAGCTGAAGAATGTGAACTCTACAGCTATTGGATGAAATGTTCTGTAAATATCTATTAGGTACATTTGGTCTGTAGTGCAGATTAAGTTCAATGTTTCTTTGGATTTCCATCTGGATGAGCTGTCCAACACTGAAAGTGGGCTATTGAGGTCTGCAATGATTATTGTATTGGTGTCTATCTCTCTCTTTAGCTTTGATAATGTTTGCTTTATATATTTGGGCATATATATATTTAGAATTGTTATATCCTGTTGCTGAATCATTATATAATGACCTTCTTTGTCTCTTTTTACAGTTTTTGTCTTGAAAACTATTTTATCTGATAGAAGTATAGCTACTTCTGCTCTTTTTTGGTTTTCATTTGCATGAAATGTCTTTTTCCATCCTTTTATTTTCAATCTATATATGTCTTTATAGGTGAAGTGGGTTTCTCGTAGACAACATATAGTAGGGTCTTGTTTTTTAATCCATTCAGCCACTCTGTCTTTTGACTGGAGAGTATAGTCCAATTACATTCAATGTTGTTATTGATAGGTAAGGACTTACTACTGCCATGTTGTTATTTGATTTCTGGTTGTTTTGTGCCCCTTCCTTCATTCCTTCCTCTCTTCCTTTGTGTAAAAGTGATTTTCTCTGGTAGTATGTTTTAATTTCTTATTTTTCATTTTTTGTGTATCTGTTGTAGGTTTTTTGATTTGAGGTTACAATGACACTTGCAAAAAAAGTTTTATAAGTATTTATTTTAAACAGATGACAACTCTGCTTACAAAAAACAAACAAGCAAAGAGAAATCTAAAAGAAACTACATTGGTCTATGTCTCTGTTCTTGTGCCAGTATGATACTGTTTTGGTTACTATAGTCTTGTAGTATAGCTTGAAGTCTGGTAAATTGATGCCTCCCAATTTGTTCTTTTTGCTTAAGGTTGCTTTAGCTGTATGGAGTCTTCTCTGGTTCCATACAAAGCATAGAATTATTTTTTCTTGATCTGTGAAAAATGATGTTGGTGTTTTAATAGGGATTGCGTTGAATCTGTAGGTCACTTTGGGTAGTATAGAAATTTTAACAATATTGATTCTGCTGATCCATGAGCATGGTATGGTTTCCCACCTGTTTGCATCCTCTGCTATTTCCTTCCTCAGTGTTTCGTATTCTCCCTATAGAGGTCCTTCACCTCCTTAGTTAAATATATTCCTAGGTATTTTATTTTCTTTGTTGCTATTGTGAAAGGTATTGAGTCTTTGATTTGGTCAAGTGTCCATCAATGCATGAGTGGATTAATAAAATGTGGTATATGTATACCATGGAGTACTACTCAGCCACAAAAAACAATGGTGAACTACCTGTTGTATTATCCTGGATGGAGATGGAGCCCATTCTTCTAAGCAAAGTATCACAAGAATGGAAAAACAAGCACCACATGTACTCACTATCAAATTGGTACCAATTGATCAACACTATGTACACATATGGAAGTAACATTCATCAGGTATTGGTCAGGTGGGAGGGAGGAGGAGGGGATAGACATATTCACACCTAATGGGAGCAGTGTGCACTATCTGGGGGATGGACATGCTTGTAGTTCTGACTCAGGTGGTGCAAAGGCAATATATGTAACCTAAACGTTTGTACCCCCATAATATTCTGAAATAAAATAAATAAATAAAAGAAAATGCATTTTAACTCCATCCTCCCCACTTTTTGACATTTTGGTTTTTCTAGTTATATCTTTTTATACTTACCTATCTCTTAAAAATTTGTTGTAGTTATTAATTTCAATAGATTTGTCTTTTAGTCTTCCTACTCAAGATATAAGTGGTTTAGATACCACAGTTACAGCAATAGAGTATTCTGTATTTGTGTACTTACTGTTACCAGTGAGTTTTATACTTGCAGATGATTTCTTATTGTTCATTAATGTCCTTTTCTTTTAGATTGAAGAACTCCTTTTACAATTTTTTGTAGGATAGGTCTGGTGTTGATGGAATCCACCAGCTTTTGTTTGTCTGGGAAAGTCTTTATTTCCCTTTCACATTTGAAAGATAATTTTTGCAGAATATAATTCTACTGTTAAGGTTTTTTTCCTTCAGCACTTTAGAAATGTCATGTCACTCTCTTCAGGCCTATAAGGTTTTCACTGAGGAGTCTGCTGCCAGACGTATTGGAGCTTCTTTATATGTTGTTTTTTCTTTTTCTTGCTTCCCTTGGGACCTTTTCTTTATCTGTGACCTTTGGGGGCTTGATTATTAAATGCCTTGAGGTAGTTTGTTTGGGTTAAATATGCTTGGTGTTCTATGACCTTCTTGTACCTAAATATTGATAGCTTTAAGTTTGAAAAATTTTTAGTTATTATTCCTTTGAATAAAACTTCTACCTCAGTCTCTCTCTCTACCTCCTCTTGAAGGCCAATAACTTAGATTTGCCCTTTTGAGGCTGTTTTCTAGATCTCATAGGTGTGCTTCATTCGTTTTTATTCTTTTTTCTTTTTTTCTCTTCTGACTGTGTATTTTCAAATAGCCTGTCTTCAAGCTCACTAATTTTTTCTTCTGCTTGATCAGTTCTGCTGTTGAGAGACTCTGATGCATTTCTCAGTTTCAATATTGTATTTTTCAGCTCCAGAATTTCTGCTTAATTTTTTTGCTCAATCTCTTTGTTAAATTTCTCTGATAGGCTTCTGACTTCCTTCTCTCCATTGTCTTGAAGTTCACTGAGCTTCTTTAGAACAGATATTTTTAGTTCTTTGTCTTAAAGTCACTTATCTCCATTACTCCAGGATTGGTCACCAGTACCTTATTTAGTTCATTTGGTGAGGTTATGTTTTCATGGATGTTCTTGATGTTTGTGGATGTTTGTCGATGTCTGGGCATTGAATAGTTAGGTATTTATTCTAATCTTCACAGTCTGGGCTTGTTTGAGCCCATCCTTCTTGAGAAGGCTTTCCAGATATTCAAAAGAAATTGAGTGTTGTGATCTAAGTCTTCAGTCACTACAACTGGATCAGCACTGGGGGTGCTCCTAGCCCAGTAACCCTGTGACTCTTGCAGACTGCTGGTGGTATTGCCTTGGTGGACTTGGACAAGAAACAGGATAATTCCCTTGATTACCAGGTAAAGTCTCTCTCTTCCCTCACTTTCCCTCAAACAGGAGTCCCAGTGTCCATGCTGGGCTGCCTGGAGTTTTGTGGGGAGTGATGTGAGCACTCCCAAGTGGCTACCACAGGTGGGACTGTGCTGGGTCACACCTAAAGCCAGCACTCTCTCACCCAAGGCTTGTGGTAACTGCTGCTTGGCTACCTCTGATGTCTATTCAAGGCCCAAGGGCTCCTTAGTCAGCAGGTGGTGAATCCTGTCAGGGCTGGGTCCTCCCTCCTCAGGGCAGTGGGTTCCCTTTCAGCCCAGGGTGGGTCTAGAAATGCCATCTAGGAGCTAAGGACTGGAATCAGGGGCTTCAGAAATCTTCTTGGTGCTTTATTTTACCATGGTTGAGATGGTACCCAAGTGTCAAGACAAAGTCCACTGTACTTTTACCTTTTCTTTCCCCAAGGAGCTTCTCCACAAGATGCATTGCCTGGAGCTGGGGGAGGATGGATACAGGCATTCCCTTGGTATCTCACTAGGTCATGTGCACCCCAACTACACTGGCTCTGAGCCCAAGGCCTGTAGCATTTGTGGCCTGACTGCCTTACAGATTTATTCTGGGTCCCAGGCCACTTTCATCAACTGGTGGTAGAGATAGCTGGAACTCAGGTTTCTACTGCTGGGGCACAGGATTCCCATGGCCAGGGCTGGTCTAAATGCTCCCTCCGTGACCAGCAGAATTGTGTCCTGTGTTGTGTTCCCCTGTGCAAAGTCCCACAGTCTCTTCACTCTTCCTCCCCCAAACACACAGATTCTCTTACCCTGTGGCACTGCTGGGGGTAGGGGAGGGGTGACACAAGCAATGCAAGACTGTCTTTTCTACCCACCTCAGTGCCTCTTTCCTTGATATAATGTTAAAACCAGATAGTGTGATCTCTCATTTGATTTTTGGTTCTTATGAAGATGCTTTCTTGCATGGATAGTTCAATTTGGTGTTCCTGCAGGGGGATGATCACTGAAGGGTTCTATTTGGTCATCTTGCTGTGCCTTCTCAACGACTGCAATTTTAAATAGGGTTGTCAGGGAAGACTTCACTAATGAGGTGATGTTTGAGCAAAGCCTGGGAGGAATTGAAGGAGTAAGTCATACAAAGGTAATGGGGGTGGAGAAAGCAGTCCAGAAGAAGCCTCAAGGCAAAGGCTCCAAGGCAGGTGGTGTCTGGTCCTTGCTTAAAAAAGCACAGACTTGTGGCTGGAACAAAGGGAGGGAGGGTCAGGGGACAGGCGTGGTCAGAAATGCCAGGGAGTCAGACCTTGGGAGGCTTTGCAGGTCATTGGAAGGACCTTGGCTTTTACACCAAGTGAGGTGAGAAGCCTCTGAGCTGAGAACTGGCAGAGTCTGACTTTTGTTTTAAAAATACCTTTTGGCTTCTGTGTTGAGATTAAGTAGGGTGACTATATGCCCTGGCTTGTGTGGAACAGTTTTGGTTTATGCCTTTTGTCCTGGCCCCTTTCACTTTCAGAATGTTCTGGGTTAGAGGATGAAATATAGGATCACCCTAAGAATAGACATCTAAGGGAAAGGATGAAAGCAGAGAGACAATTGGGAAGCTGTTTTAATAATCCTGGTAAGAAATGATAGTGACATGGAAAAGGGTCATAGTAGGGGAGGTGGTAAGAACTGTTAGGCTGTATTTTCAAAGTAGACCTAATGAGATTTCTAAATAGTTTAGGTGTCCAGAGTGGTAGAGAGAGAAAAAAGTCAAAGATGACTCTGCTTTTTTTTTTTTTTTTTTTTTTGGTTTTGTCTGAGTAACTAGAAAATACATTTTCATTAACTTAGTTGGAGAAACTCAGACCTATTTCAGGGGAAGATCAGGAGTTTGATTCTGAAATTTTAACTTTTGAGTTGTGTATTAGATAATCAAGTGGAAATATAGAGTAGGCACTGGAATGAATTTGGAGTTTAGGGGAGAAGTGCAAGGTAATTATATAATGTGTATTCTCCATTAGTCAGGTATAATATTTTACAGATACATAGTTCCCTGTCTAAACTATCTAGGTATAGTTCTGCTAACTGCTTGCATCTAAGTCAGGGCCTGATAAATCTTTTCTTCCTGTTTCAGTAGCCACTTCTTCTGTAGTCTATGCTTATAAGATACTTTTGTTTTTTTGGTAACTCTGGTGGGACTTGAGTGTAAAATACTTTGAGTATTAGAGTATAAAAACTTAATCAGAATGTTTGTGACAGGCTTTATTAAATTTTCCTGTAAAATAGGAAACCTGTTGGACCTTCAGATAAACTCCTGTTTCATTTCTGAATTATTTTCTTCAAATATATATTTGAATAATTTTGTCTATTGCAATTAATTTTTATCTTCAGGAGGAACAATTACTCATATAATGGTTCTCTATTATCTCTGCCTCTCTACATATGTATCATATTTTCTCTAATCATTATTATTTTGATCTAAAAAACACTTCAGCATTGTGTGTGACTTTTTTCAAGCCTGCCGTCCACATCCCTGACTTATTACTTATTTTTCATGAATGACAGTTTTGCTTTGTGTAACTCCTCATCTTTTTATAGAATTTGTGTAATACCAGGATTCTTTTACTCTGTTAGTTTTCTTTTCATTGTGTCTTGTAGAACTATTTCCTATTTTGGAGCATTCATATTTTCCTTATTTCTCTTGACAGGGAAAAGCAGTTGTATTACATGATTTTCTTTGCTAGTGCTCATATTCTGTGTCTCCTCCATTCTGTCAGAGGTTCTGTGCTGGGTTGTTTCCCTTGCTTACTCATCTTTCAAAATGGACAGTTTTTGTTCAGTCCAAAATAGTAAGTAATAGTTATTGAACGAACTGGATTAAGTAAGCCTCAAAGAGAAAGGAACTTTATTCTTTTTGCCATTGCCGTTACTCTGTACTGTGGCAAACTGCCTTTCCATAGCCCTGATGATACCTTGCGTATATTCCATAGTTTTTGATATCATTTTTAATAGTAATAAACAGTCTCATTTTCCAGGAAGGAAAAAAATCCATGCAGTCCAATATCAGCTTCAACATTTCTTCTAGTATTAGGCTTTTCCTCTCTGCCATTAAGTCAGATCTAGTGGAGAAGCTGGGATATGGTGGGCCAGCCTCACCATCTGCTCACTTGTCCTCCTGTTCCTCATCACAGGACTGCTGCTGGCTCCTGTAAGACTGCATGTAGGGCCCTAAGACAAGGCAAGAGGCATTGAAGTCTTTCAGGACAAGTAGAGTTTTAATCCCATGTTGATGCCCTCCAGCTATGGGGGCAGTTCCTATGGGAGCTTTTGTGTAAACCCCACCCCTTCTGTGGAGCCATCTTGGGACACAAGATGCAGCCTGTGACTGTCTGCTGATGATAGCTTCTCAGCTTTTGCATCTAACAGAATGAGGTAATACATACAAGAATACTTAGCATAGCATATGTTAGCCATTATTACTCCCCTTCTCAGTGGTAATGTTGTTACTGCTATTAAAGAGAAAGCTTTTAGCCTTTTTATTTTGGTTCATTTGAGAATCAACTTGTGTAAGGTGATATTTAAATGGGAGATCATAATGAACAACTTTACTTGGCACTGGAATTTGGAGGAAATTTTTTGTATTTATTTGTCAATGAAACTGTTTTATAAAAAAAGGAAAGAACTTAGAGGTCAAGTTTATTCACATCAATAAAAAGAAAAAATTAGGTGAGTTAGGGCCAGAGGGAAAAAGAGGCTTTCCTATTCTCCAGGAGCTAATAGCCAGGACTGGAACACAGGACTTTGACTTCTGGCTCTGTGCTTGGTGCTCAGTATCTGTGTTTTCTTCTTCTGAAGGGAGGTTTTCCATACTTTTATGACCTACTGAGTGTAGATATCACCTGCTTCTTCCTGCTGTCTTGGTGGGTAGCTCAGTTCTGAGATGTGCTTTGATGGAAAATTATGCACAGTTTTCGATATAAGCCAATCTCACTGGAGTTAAGTGATATCTCATTGTGGTTTTGATTTGCATTTCCCTGATGATTAGAGAAGTTGAGCAATTTTTTATATGTTTGTTGGCTTATATCAAAAATTCCCAGAACAACAAATGTTGGCGTGAATGCGGAGAGATAGGAACACTCATACACTGCTGGTGGGATTGCAAATTAGTAAAACCTCTATGGAAAAGCAATATGGGGATACCTCAAAGAACTAAAAGTAGAACTACCATTTGATCCAGCAATCCCACTACTGGGTATTTACCCAAAGGAAAAAAAGACATTCTATAATAAAGACATCTGCACTCAAATATTTATAGCAGTACAATTCACAATTGCAAAGATGTGGAAAGGAGCCAAGTGCCCATCAATACATGAGCGGATTAATAAAATGTGGTATATATATACCATGGAGTACTACTCAGTCATAAAAAATAATGGTGAACTAACACCTCTTGTATTATCCTGGGTGGAGCTGGAGCCCATACGCCTAAATGAAGTATCACAAGAATGGAAAAACAAGCACCACATGTACTCACCATCAAATTGGTACTAACTGATCAGTACTTATGTGCACACATGGAAATAATATTCATCGAGTATTGGGCAGGTGGGAGTAGTGTGGAGGTGATGGGTAAATTCACACCTAATTGGATGCAGGGCACACTGTCTGGGGAATGGGCATGCTTGTAGCTCTGACTTGGGCAGTGCATAGGCAATATATGTAACCAAAGTGTTTGTACCCCCGTAATATTCTGAAATTTAAAAAAAATTAAATATAAATATATAAATAAATCATTAAAAAATACATAGTTTTTTTGAGGAATAGACCTTACCTGTAAGAACAGTATTTGTGAACATTTTAAGAAAATAGCCACCAGATGTCACTCTAGACTAGTTTATGCCAAATGAGACTGCTTTATTTGTTTCCAAATTTGCTTAGAGGGGAAAATGGTATCAAATAAATGCCATGCTCCTAATGTTTCAACTCATAAGGAAAATTCTAGGGCTGTCTTAAGACAGCTAACCATGAGAACAAAATGCAAAAGCTCACCTGGTAATTACAGTTTGGAGCGGTAGGCGGAGTCAGAAATGTTACCTATTCCCTTTGCTTGCAAGTGGAATAGACCCAGACAGGAAGAATCAGAGAGAGTGAAGGAAGAACTCACAACACAGAAAGGGAGAAAATTGCAAGAAATCTCGAAAGGCATCTTAGATTCGGTTCAATAGAGTCTAGGAGCTGGGAGAGGCCACTTGATGGGTTGGGCAGGGGTGAGAGGGATGGCAGGGCTAAAAGCACAGCAGTGTAAATGAGTGAGTCACTTTGCACTGTTCAGAAGACTGTGAGAAGACCAGTTAACTGTTCAAGAGGGGTAGGTCAGAGAAGGGTAGGGTACACGGCTGGCAATGTGACATGTTGGTAAGAGCACAGATTCTACAGCCAGGCTGCCTGGGTCCAAATCCCAGCTCTGGCACATACTAGAACATGCTTTGGGGCATGTTACTTGTCCTTGTTCTGCCTCAGTTTCCTCATCTATAAAGTGAGAAAATAATATAATATTTAACTCATAAGGTTGTAGAAATACTGAGTTAATATTTTTAAAGTGTTTAGAAGAGTGTCTAGCACTTAAGTGCTACATTAAGTGCTTGTTGGATAAATAAATTTCTGGGTAGAATTAGGCATAAGAAGTCAAAATAAGGTTAATAATTAAAAGGCAATAGTTTTGTAATAATTAAGGGATATTTATCCAGAAGTGAAATGATCACAGTCCTGGGATGGTGTTCAGCTTACCACCTGTTTACTGAGCACCGTTTGCCAGATGTTATGATGGGCGTTGCATAAAACTTAACACAAAAAACCTATAATGGTCTTGATAATAACTTTCATGTTCTGAGCTGTAACTAGGTACTAGGAAATTAAGTTAAGAACTTTAAATACATTACTTCATTTAATCTTCTCCAAAATTTGTGGGGTGGGTAATTATCATTTCCATTTTATAGATTAGGGAAGTGAGACCAAGAGAGATTGATTAATTTGTTCACGGTCATACAAGCAGTAAAGGGAAAAGCTGAGATTCAAATTCAGAGCCCGATCATTACTCTAAATACCTAAGAGGCATTGAGGCATCTATAAAATCACATTATTCTAGAGCCAAGAGGGACGTTAGTGATACTTGAGTATGACTGTCTTTCCCATTTTATGGATGAAGAAACTGAGAATCATTGATCTTAAAAGATTTGTTCAAGGTCATTTGGTTGAGGGGTGATAGTATAAATACCTACATTTTCTGTTCCCAGTTCAGTTCCGATAATAAGGGGTTTGACAGTAAGCACAGTATCAACGCTACATATTACTATTTCTGTTACTCAAAGAAACTATGTTAGACTATGTTATATGAAGTGTCTGCTTCACTAGGGCAACAAGGAAAATACCATTTTTTCTTTTTACAATGTGTCAGTCTAATAGCAATTTAAAGTCTTTTGTCTATTATGGATATAGATTAAAATATTCTGTGGTTATTCCCTTCTCTGGTCTTCCTGAGCACAATAAGCTGTTCCTTGTTTACAGTACTCCTCTTTGTATTAAACTCTGTTTTGTCATCTGTCTACCCAGTTAGAAGGCCTGTTACTAATGTCATAACTAAGGGAAAGCCCAAGGGATGTCACCTTTCCATAATTTCTGTCAACCCCACCAAATTTTGCGCTTCAAGAGAATGTATAATTTAACGATGACTTTCTTATACAAACTCAAATTCAAGATAAGTCACTTGAATACCGTCACATCTCTGTTCATCCAGATTGTTATCCTAAGTGCCTCTGGCACAGACATTCTGTAGTTACCATCAATAGCCCTTCAAGGCTTGTGACCGTGCATTTGGTTTATGTGTGTTCTCTGCCAAAGTGCCTGTCATGGAGTAGACACTTAGTTGACACAATAAGAAGAAAATCTTCGCTAAATGAAGGGACAAAAATACCTAGAGCTGTTTGTGCTTGTTTTGTCTTGTTGATTTTTGCTGACATATTTATCTTGCCCCTGGGCTTGTGTGAACTCTGATGTGTTATTTGGGTCCCTGTTATTTAGAACCTCTTTTCAAGAACGAGCTAGAGTAGAGTGGAAACCTGCCTGGGGAGCATGGCATTTAATCCAAAATGTGTGTTAGATAGTGGGCCTCAGACCCAGTAAAATGAACTTCCTTGTGATCAGAGAATTTCATGACAGAATAGGTCATCAGCCTGGAATGATTCTTAGAAGTCTATTCCTAGTCCTCCACTAGGTCCTGGTAATCTAAGTTTAATAGATTGCTTATCTGAACTAATAACCCTTGTTTAGGTGACTGTCCAGTGATTGCCCTTAGAATGTAGCCTACAATAGGTTGAAGAAAAGAGTGTGAATTATAAATATGAAAGACAGACTAGATTAAGCCTGTGCAAGATTAATGAAAAATGTATGTTAGAGAAAACGATTAACAGTGTATGAGTGTTCACAGGTTTTCTGCCTTCACTTCCTGACATGTTGTTTCTGGGCTTCGTTGTGATAGTGGGTTAGTGGGTGGAAGAGTTAATGCAAGTGAGCACAGATAGGCTGGATGGATTTAGTTTGGAATCAGCAGAGATTTCTCCTAGAAGAAGTGGGGGGGGGGAAACTAAAGTGGGTGGATGAGAAAGATAAAAGCCAGCTTGGGTAGTTTGAGGAGGGTTTTTCAGTTTTGGATTGCAGTCAACTGTGCTACTATGATAAATGAGGTTTAGATTACCTAACATCTTACAGGAATGTTGTTTCATGGAGCATTGTAGGAAATGCTTAGTTTAATTGAAATAGCATAGATTTAGATATCTGGAAAGTAATTTCCAATCCTAGCTTTGTAAACTATTAATACTTAGTTGCAGTCAGTGTTACTCAAAATATGACCCATGGACTGCCAATTTGCAAACTACTTGCTACCATACTACACTACCTAAGAAACATTTGTAGAATGTAAACCAATTATATCAATAAGCATATTATTTAGTTCGGATGACTTTTTTTGTAGGAAGACTTTCTTGATAAAGAAAGTCATATATTCTGATTTGTATTCTATTCTAAGTCTGACACTCTGAGTAGGATTAGCTGTTGTAATTATAGTAAGTCACTTGACCTTTCTGATCTCGATTTCACTTTCTCTCAAATGATTGGGTAGAAAAATAAACTTTGAGGTTCAACCTACTCTGAGTTCTGTAATTCTAAACCTGGTAATCTTCTGGTAGACCAGGATTTCTGAACAAAATTAGGTATCTTTATTCTAAATCTCTGGCATAATCCATGAGAACCATAAGAATTTGACTTGCATCTTTATTCCTAAACTAGCAAAATTAAGACATTTAATATTCTCTTATTCCTTTTCTAATTAAATGACCAGAAATACTGATCCATATTTTTTTATTGTTGCTGTTTAAAGTCTATAGATACTATGGATAGATACAGAAGCTGATCATCAACTTCTGCAATATTGACTTGTATTCAAATTTTGCTTGCAATAATGGTGTGTCTGTTTCTCAGATGATCAAATTTTGTCATAGATCATTCTGGCACATTTCTAATTTGAGGTAAAGAATAAAGCTAATTCCAATATGGATGAGGATTTGTAAAACAGCATGGTACTCTGGAAGGAGAATGAGCTTTTGAGTCATACAGTCATGGATTTTAATTCCATTTGAATTCCATTCATTAGATACTATCTCTGTGACCTTGGGCAGTTTTATTAACCTTTGTGAGTATTCATTTTCTCATCTATGAACCTGACAGGTTTGTTTAGAAGCATTATCTCATTTAATCATCTTAAGTTCCTATTATTTTTATAGGTTTTAAAAAGTAAGAAAGAGAAAGATGAGTGAGAAAAAGGAGATAGGAGTGAGGAAAAGGACTGAGAAATACAAGATTAGAACAGAAGAAACATTTAGGGAGAGCAATGTGAAGGTCATAAAATGATGGCTGCCAAAATATTGGTTTAGACACAAGGATAGAGCCCACTAAAATTGCTCAGATATTTCAGTGGAAAATGGGCATAACTAGAGGTCTGAATAGTGCAGAACCTGGATAAGGAACCACAGATAGTTCAGAACCAAGGATAGAGTCAACAGGGGAAGCCTGGGCGGGAGTGAAGAGAATATTAGCTTTACGGGATGGAAAATGGCAGTATTAACAGCTTCCATTCTAGTAGGGAACCTGGACTCCCAAATAAAAGAATAACATTCTTCAAGACAGAACAGAGGGGAGCTCATAAAGAAAGCTCTAACTGGCCTGTAGGGTGATTGGGATAATGTTCAACAGGGTAATAAGGCTGAAGGTATCATATGAGTCAATACACAATACTTACTTGAGTTGTTATAACCCTGCATGGTAGAACTGAGTTTATTTAATCCAAAGTGAAATAGTTAAATCTATTGTGGCCTGTAATTGTAAAAGATCTCTCAACTTTTATATAGAAAGCCTCCAGAATTTTTTTTTTTTTTGGCCTGGTAATAACTTGTATTTCTATAAGAATTTTCAATTTCCAAAACACTTTTACATGCATTATTCCAATGGAGTATTATGATAGATAACAGGCCTCTCTCCATGGTGCAGGTGAAGAACCTGAAGCTCAGAAAAATCAAATGATTAGAATAAGGATGCATAGCTAATACTTAGAAGTAGCAAGATTGTTATTGTTATCAAAAATCTTAAGTCTATGTAACTTAGCTTTTCCTGGAATGAAACAGTATCTCTCCCTAACAGTGAAAATTATCAGTTACCATCAATCCCGTTCACTTGTACCAAATGGAAGGAAATAGGGGGAGATAACTTTCCCTGAGAAGGTCAGTAGAGATACAGTCTACTAGACACAGCCATCACAGCTTAAGTGTTATTTCTTAAAATAAGCTGATTAATTGCTCTTTATTTCTAAAGTAATGGCTAAATGTCAATATAATTATTATTTGAGAATACTTATGAGAAGCTGTACAAGTTGAAAAATAAAACTGCTGACCTTTATTAATCACAGGTAGTTTAGGTCAGAAGGATACGTGAGTTGCACTCAGGCTACCACTTTTCATTGCCATGACAGACATCACTAATCATTAATGACATCCTTGCCCATTGTACCCTGATGAGGCTTCATAGCTCTCCTCAATTTGGTGTTCCAGTCAGGCACTGCTAAATGTTCAGAACTGGCCTGTTTGCCATCCTGCTTTAGGCACAGACATGCCTAGAGGTTTGCCTTAGCCTTTCCATCTAAAGCCATACTTGAAACCCCCCTTTTCTTTTCTAGGTAATATTCAAAACAATTTTTCATTCCCTGTATTATGCCTGACACCTATTAATAAGATAGCCTGCATTATTACAATTCATGCAAAATTATGTAAACATTCCAAAGAACATGAAATTTGCACAGAAGCTGATAGGCCTGGTACTTTGTTCTGTATCTTTGAGGATATTGTCATTTCTGCTTGTAAGAAGACAAAGTGGCCCTCCAGTAGTCATTGGTGAATTTCTTTCTTCAAAAGCTTAATTGTTATGCACTTACTTCCTGCAAGTCTAAAAATTAATTTTATTCTAGGGACCCAGTGAAGTCAATCACTTACTTTTAGGAAGGAAATTTCTCCACTGCATTGTTCATTGTTACTAGCTTAGAAACCAGTTATTTATTCCATAAAGTATAAGGCAGTGCTTTAAATTGGAGTCTTATTTCTACACTATAATTCAGTCCTTGGCACTCAATGTAACAAGGCAGCATAAGACTATAGAGTTGTTTTAGAACTAGGGATGAATTAATCACTCAAGGGAGCTTTCTTGAAATAAATTTGCTTATATTTTCAACTTTATTTTCCTTCCACTGCCAATCCCCAGACTCCCTTCATTCTGGTTTCCTTGGGGGCAGGTGACTATTGAGGGTTAATGTATATTTTTGAAAAGTTCCCATAAGTTATTCTATTACCTAAGTCTCTTTCCTCCCTCCAAATGAGAAACACTGATGCAATGGAAAGAACACTTAAATTTTAAGTTAGGAGACATTGTTGGATTTGAGTTTTAGCCTGCCACTTTTCCTAGGTAAACTTGGTTATTACTCAGGACTTTCCTAGTTTCAAGCAACAAAAACATAAGTCAAACTGGATTTAGCAAAAAGGGAGAGGTTTAATACACATGTCCAGGGTTGATTCTGGTTGGCTTCAAGTATAGCTGGATCAGGATCCCAAGTAATAATTATAAAGAATTATTACCTCCATATCTTTAGCTTTTCTTTCCTCTGTATTGGTGTTATTCTCAGATTCTACATGGTGACCCCAATCAATTTAGTATTCCTTTCTCTCACAGTTCCACAAATTTCCAAAGAGGGAGGAATTTCCTTTCCCTAATAAGTCTCCTGAAGGACTTAGCTCTGCCCACTGGCTTGGCTTGGCTCTCGTGACCATTTCTGAGCTAATCACTGCAGCCATTGGAGAAGGAGTAGCTTAATTTTCTTCTGAGCAGGGAATTTATTATTCAGTAATTACCTCTGTGGTTGTTATGGTTGTCTGTGGCTGACATCTATTCTATGCTATTCCAGTTGTTAAATATTTTGTATATATTCCTTTTCCTGGATTACAGGCTAACCCTTAGAATTGAGAATAGGAGTGATCCCTTCTGAAAATTATGATTTAGCATTAGGAAAGTGATAGTTTCCCCATAGGAAAACTACACTGGGAGAAACAGGAATAAATATCTTTTTTCTAGGAAATGAAATCACCACTTTTGGTCATGTTTTCCCTGTATGCAAAATAGAAAATATAAATCAGTTGCTCTTATCATTTGCCTATCCATTCTAAGTTTCTATGAAAATAAACAGTGCTTTGCAGACTTTTCTAGTACCTATTATAAGTTATTAAATCTATGTGTAAGTAGGTACATACATACATATTAATACATATGTGTGTATGTACATATGTCTGCTTGTGTTTACATGTGTTTGCATGTGTATACATTACTCAGTTTGCACATAAGGAAACTGACACAGAGGAGTCACCAGGGTCTCATTGACAAATAGTGATGGGGTCAGTTCTATAACTATATCTCCTATTGGAGAGCTTTTTATTTTTTGCCACTAAATCATGCTTGCATATTCATGTCTTACCCTTGGAATCTTAACATTTTAGGAGGATTTTACGATTTATGAGAGTCTCTTTAGAAGTGGAAAGCTTTAACTTAAAGATATGCGTGCCAAATGCTGGAATCTGAAGTGCCATTACCAGAAAGGTACAAGTGGGTTATAACATTGAAGAGAACGAACATCAGAACAAAGATAGGGTCTGTGCCATTATTTGACGAGGCAGTGATTACTTTAAAAAGCATCTGCCTTTGGTTTTTTGCTTGTCTTATCATGGTCTTGTTTTCATGGGTATTATGCTAATGGCCTGTTCACCACATTCTTAACAATATCTTTATTCCAACCTGTTATGTAATCAAACAATAAAAAGTGTACCACTTTTGTTGAATGTGGCCTTTCTTACCTCCCTTGCTATTGCCTTATCATTATGTGTCAGTAGAGGTAAAAATTTAGGTTTTGGGGAAGCTTTTGATAATTTTTAGATTATGCTATATTAAGTCCTTGTGTATTCCATATGCAGTTCATTGTTGTTATTTTGTCTTCATAGGGCCAAATGATTCCTTCCCTTTTCCACTCTGACAAAGGTTTCACACAGAAATTATTAGGTAAATCTTTAAAATCCAAACCGTGACCCAAGCACAAGATTCTCTATTTCATTCATGTGAGAATCATTTATTGAATGCCTATTCTATGTAACTCTGGGTGATATATAAATATGCATCACCTATCTTATAGAGATAAGGCCTGGATATGAATCAGTACGATACAAGATAGATAGTTACGTGTGTCATAGAAGAGGAATAGATAAATTGCTATGGGAGGTGAGAGGATAAAGAAACTGTTTTGTTGCAGAGGGGCTAAGGAGTGTTGTACTTTGGCATCTTTTGACTATGAGTAAATGACTGAGTTCAAACATGCTTAGGCTAAAGTCAAAAGTATGTTCACATTGAATTCCAAGAATAAGGGAGGATTTCATGAAGAAGGGGTTTAAGCTGAGCCTTGAGAGATGAGTAGGATTCAGCATTAAAACAACTCCAGGAATCCTGTTCAGAATTCATGTCACCTTGAGAGAGGAAACACTTTAATCCATTTGCAGCCATTAGATGCATAGGTTGGGGGTGGCAACTATTTGTCAGGATTAAGAATGGGCACCCAGAAATTGATGGGGTGGAAAGAGGAGAGGCTGAGCACAGACCACGGCCTGAAGAGGCAGGTGATGCTGGGGAGTGAGGGGAAAGACCTTAGGAGTTGGGGAGATCCTTTGTCTGCTTCCAGGTGGGTATCAGGCAGTTGGCCAGGCAGAGATCTATGGATTTAAACAAGTGGGAATTGACAAGTAAGAATGGGAAGAGGCAAATATGAAGGCAATGATATGGATGGAATATTTAGAAATAGATGCAAACTTCTCTAGAAATGAAGTCGTCATTTCATTTTTATATATGAAAATAATTATATGAAAAGGGGCCAGGTGGCTTATATCTTTTCACCATAGATTGCCTCTGTTCTCAGTGTTGGAAATATGACAGTGAACAAGAAAAAGTTCAGCTGCCCTCCGGGAGCTGATAATCTAGTGTGGGGAGCAGGTCAGTCAAGAACCCACAATTACATGTGTAGTGTTTTATGGCAACCCTGCTTGAGTCCTGGGGCTTGAATCCTTCCAAATAATCTACCCCAACCATCCATCTTAATTCTTGGTCTAAATTTAAAGTTTTCCTCACTAGTAGTCATTCAGTTTTCCTTTAATTGTTTCTTTTATTCACTCACTTATACATTTATTTGACAAACATTTGAGCACCTACTGTGTTATTTCCCATGCTTTGTTGTGGGCACTAGAGTACATGAGTGAACAACAGGGATGATGACGCCTACCTTCAGGAGCTTATATTCTATAATGGTGTCATCCAATAGAACTTCCTACAGTGATGGAAATGTGTTCTATCTCTGTTGTCAAATATGGTACCTGCAAGTAATTTTTGGCTATTTAGCACTTAAGGTGTGGCTAGTGTGGCTGAGGAACTGAAATTTTAATTTTACCTAACTTTAATTTAAATGTAAATATAAATAGCCACATGTAGCTAGGGCTACTGAATTGCACAGCATAGTTTTAGAAGGAGGCATAGACAATGAACTGGTAACATTTTAAAGAAATAATTATGGATTATCTTAGGTACTGTGAAGTAAATAAATTAGGTTGTAAGTCAGAGGAAAGTGGGAGAGGATGTGCTTTAATGGGTAGGCAAGTAAAACCTGTTACCACATTGAGATCTGAGAGGCGAGAAAGAGCCAGTTATGGAAAGAGTCTTGGGGAACACAGGGAAGAAGTCCCCAGGAAGGGAAATGCCTTGGCGTGTTTGAAGAACTGAAAAGAGTGGCCAGAGTATATAACTTTATTTCTTAAGTGAAATGCTGTACATACAGGAGGAAGTTGAAGGAGAGGCACGAGCCGTATCACACAACAGGCAGAGTGTGGGCCAGTCCCACAGACAGTACCATGCTGTCTCCTGAGGCACATGCCAGCCCCTGTTTTCCATTACACTGGTCATTTCCTGTTGAATCTTTTTCCATACAGCCCAAGTGCTAAAGCACCTCACAGCGTCTACCCATCACATTTGATCATCTGTCAACTATATTATGTGATTCAATATGAAAATATCACTGTCTACCATGGAACAGGAAGTCAAGTTTGACAAGGTTCGCACTTATATGAAGTTTAACAAACTGAATACCAATCAAGATATGTTGTTTTTTATAATACTAATCAATTACAAATGATTAAAAGTAGGAGAAAAGCTATAATTTTATCCTATTTTTCATTTATTTTTAAATATTGCTAGAAGGAATCTAACTTATGGGGTCTGGAAATATTTATTTCTAGAAAGCTTTTGAGAGAAAACATGGGGGGGTGGGTAAGGAAGTGAATAGGAGATTGACTTAAAATAACTTGACTATTTTTAAAGTTGTCAATCTTTGATTTGGAGTTTCTTCTCTAAATCTGTCGGCATTCAGACTGTAGAAATTAATGAGTTATGCCAGGGGATACAAGCGATGATGCAGATGACATGCCCATGGTTAGGGATGCTAGCAAATAGCTGTTGACCAGCAGTCGCTTTTGTCAGCTTCATTGATTTTAACAATTGTGAGGAACTTGCATTTAGAATGTAGATTTCTTTGCTTATATACTTTTTTGGTTTTTGTCTGTAGAATCACAGTCCATTAGTCTGAGTTCTAGAGCCAAGAGAATCACCTTTAAGCGATAAAGAGAAAAAAAGTAAAATGTCATGTGCTTTGTTCTATAGAACTTTCCAGTAAAATAGAAAAATGTATCACAGATGTTCTAATTATTGATCTCTAATAACTAACACTGACTTAAACGACTGCTAACCTTTTCACTTTGCCTAGTTTAATAGCAAACATGTATGTTTATTCTGTATTGGCAGGTTGTTTTACATAACTCAATGTTATCACCAGAGCACACATTTTGAGATAAAATCATAATACCAGAGAGTTCTACCAGGCTTTAGACTTGCCCAAATTCATTCACAAACATCTTTTCACTTCTTACAATAGCCACATGGGAAAGTATGATATGTCTGCCTCTTTCTTACAGTGACTCTGAGGCCACCTCTGTGATGCCCTGGGAGTTTGGATGAAGTGTAGCCAGAACTTGAGGCCAGGCTGTAGGCCATTCTTCCTGATGGAGGGAGGAGAGAGTTATGATTCTCCTCTGTACCTTCTTTACTATTCAATGTCATGTGCTTGCAGAACTATGAACTAGGTTTAAGTGAATCCTTTAAATTCAGAGAAAGAAAAGTCCATGTATCAATTAAGAACCTTTGCATTGCAAGTAAACAAAATGTAACTCATAGTAGTCTAAAAATCAAAGAAATGTATTTGTTCCTGTAATTAATTATAAAGTCCTGAGACAGGACTGAATTTAGGGCTTGATAATGAAATAATGTACATCACTCATCTCCTGTGCCTCTAGATTGGTTTCATTATCAAATAAGATGTCTCCTCACTTAGTTCCTCCACTTATGTTTTAAAAAGAATGTTCCATGTTTTAAATATTACGCAGTTCACAGTAGAAAGAACACAAGAGTGTCAGGAAACCTGGACTCTGTTCTCGATTCACCACTGGTTATGTGAATTTCCTCTGTCAGAGTGGTCAGAGAAGTGAGTTAGCTCCCAGAATTACATCTATCCAGATTGAAATCTAGAGTGTGTGGTGTACATGTGCTTGGGGAGGGGGAACACCCTGGCCCCCAGAAAAGAGATTTTCCCTTTTTGGGCTTAAATATTGCAAATGCCCACGCAAGAACAACATGCGGGGGCTTGAGCAATGGAGTGCTACCTGTGAGTCTGCACCACCTAAACCATGGAACGAATGGCAGAGAGGACCACTTGAAATAAGTGGCCATTTATTGCAGAAGTAGGGTAGATAGATTCTGGGTGGTCCCCTATCCAACAAATATGCGGCATGCATCATTACATTGACTGATCCTCGAAAAATCAAACCTCTAAACTCAACCTTTTTAGTGCCAGGAGCTAATCCCCTTGGCTGTTCAAGGAACAAGAATTCATCTCTCTGCTTTCCTCTCATAAGGACTCCCCAGTCACAGGGTGCCCAAAGGGGAATTGGGCTATTCCAGATGGCTTTGATCCATGCCAGTACTCTTCATTATGTAAACTTTCCTTCTGACAGCTCACGCAGAACATGTCACATCTTGAAAGAGGAGTTTTCATTAACTGCTTTGCTTCTGCCAAATGGAATCAGTGTATTATGTGGCCCCCTGCCAGAAGTCAGAGAGAGATGTTCCTTCTGTCTGCAGCACCAGCGTGTCTCCTACGTTCAAGCTGGAGTCTCCTATTTTCCAAAGATCAATAGATTTTGCGCCTTGTGGAAGAAGGTCTCTTGACCACTTGAACAGAGGAAGGTTGTTGCATAGTCCCAGTAGCAGAACTGAGAATAGAATCCAGGTTTCCTGACCAGGAGTGTTGTGCTCTTTCTAATGTATACTGCTTGATCTTTAAAATACAAAATGTTTTTTTTTTTTTAATATGGATTGAGTAAGGTTTGATAAAGGGTGTACATTTGCTACAGGAAAAAAACCCTTGGTCGTCATAGCTTCCCTCCCTCACCTCTCTGCCATATGTAGTCAATTATAATATTCTACTTATTTTAATTTTTAAGTACTTCTAAATATCTTTATTTTTTAAAAATCTCCACTATTTAGACCATCATCATCTTTCTCCCAGGCTACTATACAATATCTTAAGTGGATTCTCTGCTCGCAGAAGACATAGGATGCTTCTAACATAAAAATCTAATTCTTGTAGTCTCTTTCTTAAAACTTTTCTGTGGCTCCCATAACCTTTGCCTCAATGTTAACTCTTGAATGAGGTTCCCTCCACTGCTTTTCTTGCCTACATCTTAGACCCATTCTCCTTCACAGAACAAGGACCTTTTCTTCATTCTTTGGAAGAGCCAGCTTTCCTCTTTTTCACCTCAAGACCTTTGCACATGGTATCACCCTTACTTGGAATATTATACTTGTTCCTATTGCCACTCCCTTAGATTTAATAATGTCTACTTTATCCTAAAGGATGTCCTCAGCCTAGAGGTCTCTTATTCTGGCAAATTTTCCCTTATTTCTCAATCCAGTTTAGGTACCTCTGTTATTTGCCTCCATGAAAATAGTAGACTATTCCTACTCACAGTGCTGTCTGTTTTATCAGCCTCTTTGCACACATAAAACACATAGGCACACACCACACAAACACACACCCCTCATTGTAAGCATTTTCTGGTTTTCATAGCACTTGCTGCAGACCTGGAAGTCATGGAGAAGGAGCACACAGCAGAATAGTGAGCTTATCCTCTCACAGAGCCTGCTTTTTATCTCCCCTTCATGTCACTGTTGACGGTGAGAAGACCTCTCCATAAAAACCCTAACTTCTAGCAAAGGCGATCGTATTTATCCATCATGTGGTGGCTTCTTATTTTATGATCAATTTTCCTTTAGGTTCTACCTAAAAGGAAGTGTTTCTCTTGGCGTATGTGTACTGTAAGTCTACTCCCCTTTTACCTAAAATCACTTTCTGTTTTCTTAGTTTCTTCATTCAAAGAGACAGATAAGAGACAATTATTTGTAGAGTTCAAGTCCCAGGGATGGTGGTTCACATTTAAATAGAAATTGACTTCTTAAAAAAAAAGTATCTAAATTCTGGTGACAAAATTTCAGGAGACATCCTAAGCATAGCTAGAATGTTGGAGTGAGCAGAGGTATTGAATCCCCTGGAACCTCACCTTTTAAGTATCTAGCCAGCATCCTAGAACTTCAGAGTTAGAAAGAAATTTCAATGTCATTTATGATTTTGTGACTCGTTGTTCTCCCAAAGTCTTTTTAATCCTTAATCATTTGTGTATACGTGTGTACCACCCTGATTTAAGTCACCATCAATTCTCTACTGGATCAAGTAAGTAACCTCTTAAATAGGTTCACTACTTTCATAATTCACCCTTGTTCTTCTATAGTTGATTCCCAACATGTAGTAGCTGGGATCATATTTTTAAAAAACTAGTCATGTTACTCCTCAGTGGTTTCTCTCTCATTCTGAGTGAAAGCCATGTGCTCAGGATGGCCTGGAGGCCCCCAGGAGCTGTCCACGCTTGCTGTGCTGATCTCTTACCCTCTCACCCATTCCACTGCAGCCACACTGGCCTCCTTGTTCCTCACATATGCCAGACTCTCTCCCTCTTCACAACTTTTTCAGTGACTATCCTTGGTCAGGCACACTCTACTCTCCCGCCCAATTTCTACTTGGTTGGCTCATTGCCTCCGATCCCTCAGATCTTGCCCCAAATGCTGTTCTCAATGAGGCCTACCATGACCACCCTATTTAAAGTTACAACTCTCTCATAGCACTTCTGATCACCTATCACAGCTCTGTTTTTTCCATAGCTCTTACATAACCTACAATATAATTTAGCTACTTATTGGGTTATTTTATACCTCCCATAGATAGAATCCAGTCTTTATGTAGACAGGGTTGTTTGGCTGTGTCTTCACTGATGCATGTCTATTAGCTAGAACAGGTACTCAATAAATATTGATTGAATGAATGAATTGACTATTGCCTACTTTATACTTCTACAAACTTCTATTAGCTTTTTGAGAGTTTATAAAACTCTTTAGACCAAATTGTAAACTTCCACTTAGTCCCAGCTAAGGATGTAACTATTATTGTATTATCCAGTTCATGTTTATAATTGATATTCTATTGTTTCAAAGATACTTCTCACAAAGTTCTTGGCTATTTTGTAAATCCCGTTAAGATCCTTTGTTATTTGCCATTCTACCACCCATTCTTTCTACCCCTTTATATTCTTGGTTCTTAGCATGACCCTTTTTGACTTTATTAATCAGTCTCTTCTTTCCATCCTGCCTTATATCATGTTCAGCTCTGCCTTTGCATCTTTTCCTTAGATGCCTTTTGAGAATGGACTTTTCTCTCCTTTCTGATATTTTCCCATTCATCTAGCAATGCCAACTTTATAGCCATAACAAGGAAGGTAAGAAAATTAGGTTTTTGACCATTCTAAAAAAATATCAGAATGTATTACTAAATCTGATATATTTCATTCATAGGAGTGGCAGGTCATCATATGAACAATGCATATTCAGAGCTCCTTTATTATCATTGTATAGGATTCCAAAAAATTTGTTACCATCACAAAACTTAGTGACTTAAATCAACAACTATTAATGATTTTTCATGAATCTGTGGTTTTACTGGGCCTCAGCTGGTTGGTTCTGCTTCACGTGGTGGGGGCTGAGGTCCAGGATGGGGCTGCAGTGTCCAAGATAGCCTCTCATCTTCCAGGGCCTCTCCCTCCTCCTGGCCTCTCACTGTTTAGTGGTCTGTTCTGAGTTTCTTTATAGCATGGAGGCTGGCTTTTTAGAGTATAAGTGGAACTATCCTACCTCTTAAGGACCAAGCCCAGAACTGGCACAGCATTGCCTTTGGAGCATTCTGTTGGTCAAAGCAAGTCATATGGCTGACCTAGATTCAAATAGACCCACTTATTGATGGGGGAATTATTAGGAATCATATTAGCAGGTAAACTACCATAACTTTTTCTCGGAACTTGGAAGATAAGGAACAGCAATTCAGCATGTGGGGCTAAAGGCAGGGACTCAAACAGTTACCGAGACTGGCTAATCAAATAGTGTGTGTCAGAGTTAGAATGGGTGGGTGGTGAGGGTTAAGAACATGTAGATACATAAAAAACTCAAGATTTCTGGAAGTACTAGTATCTCGTGGGACATTTAATGTGAAGGCCAAAAGCATCATGGTCCCCAAGAGAATTAACATGTCATGGTCTAGCATAGTAATTGATGTGCATGACTCTAAGTTTTTAAGAAGGGGCTTTATCTAATTACCTATATACTCTGTTCGAGTAGATAAGAAAATGTTTAATGTATTGTTGAAATTTTACAGAAAAATGCCATTTTTTTATGTTTTGGGATGACAGGGAAAATTTCAATTATTTAAAATCCCTTATGGACAATAGTATACTTCCCATCCACATCAGAAAAAAATGAGTCTTCTCTAACTCTTTCAAAGTTTATTTTTTTAAAGCACAGGACTGCACACACAGTAGGTATTTGATAAATGCTTGCTGATTAAAATCAGCCCATGGGTGAAAACTAAAAGAATATGGATATTATCTTTCTATTCAAAGGCAAATTTCGTTTTCCACAAAGGTTATTCTTATAGTTTCTAAAAATATGAACAATAGACTTTTTTCTTTTCATAGCGGTGATGGTACCTGAGTGGATTAATTACCTTTTTGTTCTCATTAGCTAGTGGCAGGTATTCAGGGCCCATAGAACAGAGCTAAGGAAGTGATATTAGTCATGTTTTGTTGCAGATCATGGGAAAGAAAACTGGGTTAATGAGAGGGCATGGGGATTGCGCACCACAACCCGTGGTGGAGTATACCGAATAAAGAGGATTAATAAACAAGGAGTAATATGATAGGAAGGGAAAAAATGCATATTCTGAAAAATCAAGAGGTAATTGAGCAATTTCCAAAGAAATAGATAGGAGGTAAAACTAAAAAGTTTCTGCAAAAGGAAACAATCAACAAAATGCAAAGTCCGCCTGTGGAATGGGGGAAAATATTTACAAACATATATCTATCTGATAACAGGTTAATATCCAAAATATTATAAGGAACACCTACTACTCCATAGGAAAAAAACAATTGATTAAAAAATGGTCCAAAGAACTGAATAGGCTTTTCTCCAGAGGAGATATACAAATGGAAAACAGGTGTAGAAAAAGGTGTTCAATGTCACTAATCATCAGGGAAATACAAATAAAAACTACAATGAGATATCACCTCATACCTGTTAGGATGGCTGTTAATCAAGAAAAAATAAAAGTGTTGGTGAGGATGTAGAGATAAGAGAACCCTGTACACGGTTGGTAAGAATGTAAATTAGTGCAGCCACTATGAAAAACAGTACGGAGGTTCCTCAAAAATTAAAAATAGAAGAACCTACCATATGATCCAGCAATCCTAGTTTTGGAACATATCCAAAAGAATTGAAATCAGGATCTTGAAAACATATCTGCACTCCCATGTTCATTGCAGCATTATTCACAATAACAAGACCTGGAAGCAACCTAAATGTCCACTGACAGTTAAATGGATAAAGAAAATGTGGTATGTACATACAATGTGATATTATTCAGTCTTATAAAAAGGAAATCCTGCCATCTGTGACATGGATGGACCTGGAGGACATTATGTTAATTGAAATAAGACAGACACAGGACAAATACTACATGATACCATTTATATAAGGAATACAAAATAGTCATATTCACAGAAGCAGAGAGTAGAGTGGTGGTTGCCAAGGGCTGGAAGCATGGGGGAAATGGGGAGGTATTAATCAAAAGATACAAAGTTTCAGTTATGCAAAATTAGTACTAGAGATCTACTGTACAGCATAGTGCCTATAGTTAACAATGCTATATTGTATAACTTTAATATGTTAAGTGTTCTTATGATGCACACAAAACAGTAGAGGAGAAAACTTTTGGAGATGACGCGTAAGTGTATGGTATAGATTGTGCTGATGGTTTCACAAGTGTATACTTATTTCCAGACTCATCAAGTTATATACACTTAGCTATGTATAGCTTTTTGTATGTCAATCACACTTCAATAAAGTGTTTTTAAAAAAGGTAAATTCTCACAGGAGGGCAGTCTTAATGTTGGAGAATGTGACTCAACCTCTGACTGCTGCTCTGCTTGGCCATTAAGAAACACTAGGGATTCAGCTGGCATTTAAGCCACTGTCTGTGGAATCTGCATTTTCTCAGAATGAGCCCTAGTCATCGCCATAACCTGACGCCCATCTCGTACAAACATTGCACACTCAGCATTCATGATACTTGGTTCTTCAGCCTCCGCTTGAACATGTCTAATGACAGGGAGCTCACTTGAATTATAGGGTTTTGGTTAGTTAAGAATGCAGTTTCTGGAATCAGAAAACTTACATGAATTCTGGTTTCCTAATTTACCAAGTGCTTTCCCTTGAGTATATATGACAGCTTCTAAACAGCAGGCTTCAAGATAGTGGGTTGGGGAGTGGGTGGGGGGAGAGATCATTTACATCATGAGGCTGATATGGGGATTAAATGAGATAATGCAAGTAAAGCACTTATCAGAGTACCTGGCCAACATTCGTTCCTTTGTGAATGTTATTAATTTTTCAATTCAATCTTATAAGTATTCAACATTATCTTTCCATTGAAATAGCACACTTGAAAGTGTTTTGCATCCTTATCTTCTGAGATCCTTACAATAGTTCTGTGCAGGAATCATCATTGTTTTTAATCTTCAGATAAGACAAAGGCCCAAGTTTTGTTCTAGTCTTTGTATACATTCTTCTTCTCTTGCAGACAAAAAGAGAAATTTTGTCTTGGTAACAAGGCTTGCTAGGCAAAGCTGGTCTGGGACAAGACAGTGCACATATCACCCTCTCTTTTATCCTCTTACCCCTATTCATGGCATCTCCACTCTTAAGTGTCAAGGAATTGTATGATTTTTCCCAAAATCTTCACCGGCTGAAGGAAAGACTCTGACGTCAGTCATCTGCCTTGGGAAGATGGCTTTTGAGTTCTCACTCCTGGAGGTTTTACAATTCAAGTTTGACTCTGAGGGCATTAGGACTTTTTGCACCTAAATGAGTTCCAGGCACCAGGGAACAGGTGCAAGTAGAGTCTAGGATCATTAATGTTCACAATATGTAGGTAGCTATTATTTTCTACCTACATAGGCTGGCATTCCTTTTCCTGGGTATCTGGAGGCCAGTGGTTATTCAGTAGTTATCAATATAATTTCATTAGGGAAGGAGCCTGGAATATGTAGGCATAAATGGATTTTCATGGAATGTGGGAAGGTCATAGACTAGAGAACTATTAAGGCTGGAAAAGGATTCTTGTAGTCTAATCTTATTCTCCAATAAGGGATAGGGTGGGAGTTTAATCTGAGGTCCAGAGGTGAAATACACTGTGCTTAAAGTCAGAGAGAGTGAATGTCAATCTGTGCTAGAATGCAGGACTCCTAGCCCAGGAGCTAAGGATTCCAAATCTGCAATTCAGCATCATTGATTAAAAACCCTAACTTCCCTTTGGAGTGGTTTAAACTCACTGAGCCTGTGAATAGTGTGTTTGTCTCTTCTTTTACAACTGCTCACTAAAGCTTTAGTCTCATTCCCTCCAAAGTTGGTTCTGCATGTACACACAAGTCTAGTGTTTTTGTTTTAAAAAGAACACTGATGAAAGTTAGAGGGCCCCCAACCCTGCTCAGCACCAAGAAGCTACTTGGAGCTGGATACTGGCCAAGGACGTGTCACTCTCTGTTTGCATGTTGTTCAGGCTGTTCTGCTTTCAGCGCAAAAGCGAAAGGCAGAGGAAATGTGGATGCATTTGGAGATTCATTTCACATAATCAAAGCAAGGCTGGAGTCAACAACCTGAATTTAATTACCGTTCTGACAGCTGGGAGGCAATTAATCCTTCTCCCACTCTCCCTTCCTCTGCCCCAGCTTCAAAGTGTCATTTCTGTTTTTCCCTCCCTCTCGTACTAATTGGAAACATGCTGTAGGTTGAAAGGTGACCAGTGTGAAGCTAGAACAGTGTCACCAAAGCCCCTTTGGTAGCAGAGAGAGCTCGCGGTTGGAGGAGGCTGATCCCCAGCACAGGAGCATCTGCTTCTGACTCAGGGAAGAAGAGCCGAGTGTGGCGCTGGCCCCACGGCCTGACTGTGTCTCTGCCACCCACCTGTTCCATGACGTGAGCAAGCTGTGTGGTCTCTCCATTCACGTTTCCACTTCTGAGAGTCAAGGACTCCCAACTTTTCTATTGCCCAATTGTAGGAGGGGATACAATCAAGGCGACTGTGCTCAGAATAGTAAAAACATTCCTTCAAATACAGCCATAAACTGAGTTTGGATATGCAGGACCCAGAAATTTGAGGATACAGACTTCTTAAAACAATATATTTAAATGTGGGGGGTAAGTTTTTACACATGGTTTCCTCCTGGCAAATTGTCTTCTTCACTCCACAACATCTCCTTAGCTACAGTGGTGGGCTCTGCTTCAACCCTGGGGCCAGCCATATGACTGCAGTGAAGAAAGATAGGGTCCAAAACCCAAGATCAAGGGCAAGAAGCCCAGGGTTACTCTCTTTATAGGTCCCTTCAATGTGGCATTGAGCTCTCTGTTGTTTGTCCTCGGTACCAGGTTTGCTAGATATTTGTTTTAATCATTAGAAAAAGTTTAATGATTTTGGAGCTCCGGATAAGGGGAGATGAATCACTCCAGGAGAGCTATAGAGGCAAAGTGACTTTTCCAAGTTACTGTCTAGTTAGTTCTTAAATTGGAGTTGTAATGTAAACATTCTAGATTTCAACAGGAATTTTAGACTGGTAATTAAGCTCCTCCATAATTTCTTTCTCCTATTTAAAGATGATTATGGCTCCAAATCTCATTACATTAACTGAATAACTCTTTCCATATGTAAACTACTTGTAGTAGCAAAAATAATAATAATAATAATTCAGTTTAAATACATCCTTCTTTTCTCTTAAGTGCTTTTGATCCATCTGGGCTGCATTTTTTACCCAAACCAGAATGCTGTATTTTTTTTTCTGAAATTGGCACTTTCCTTCTGGAAAACTATAGAGTCTAACCATAGATGAGATGTTCTCTGCTTGTGTCATTGTGGTTATGACTTTTCATAAGTGCCAGGTGTAGCAAGATGTGTGAGAGAGAAAAGATATATGTGAGGAATAAATCAGCAGTCCCCCTATAATTTTACTGTTGACCGACCATACGACCTTTGAGAGTTCCTTCCCTTCTCTAAACTTCTGGTTCCTCACTTTAAAATGTGGGGACCTTATAGGCAAGAGTGGCAAATGGGAGCTCTGCAGACTGCATCTTCCTCTTCTGCCTGCTTTGTTGGGCCTGCACACAAAGAAAGTATGTTCTGAAAAATTGGGACATGTTACATAAATTCCAGAGTTTTGAATTCTCTTATAATATCTGCAGAGCTGGCAAAACCATGTCAACATTCCTGCATAAAAACAGTTGGCCAGTTCTGTGTTGTAGCTGTCTTCTCAAGACAGGGCTTTGCTTGCTCCTTTGTTTATCACGGTACCCTACGACCAAACCAGTTCACTCATATATGTTATCTGCCTGGCCCATGAATGAGTGATGCATGGAATAGGTGATTCTCAGCCTCCTTTTAACTCTGTTTCCAGGATTTGGTAACTTGTCTCTCTGTCATCATAAAAATCTTCCACCGTAAAAGCTTGGAAGGAATGTGAGGCTTACTGTACATCTGTGATAGCCCTGACTCTGCCACTCATTGTGACCTGGAAGATTTTACTTCTGTGTCCTGACTCCATATGGGATCTCTTTCTCAAGGGCAGTGTTAAAAATGATATGGACATGACATACTTTGAACTAAGCACATAGATTTTGGGGTTACCATTTGTTGCCTGAGGGCCATTATAGTCAGGTCTACTTAAAGTAATAGTAATAATAATTAGTGATAATTATTGCCTACAGTATTAAAGGATGAATAATGTTTTTTCAGTATTAACTGCTAACATTTATTGAATCAACTATGAGTCAGTTACCTTAAAGATGATGTGATGACATCAGCTTTGGGATGGCAGGCATCCTCAAGTGATCCTCCCAAATGACCTAGCATAGCATCTAAACATGCTCCCATGATGTACCAAAGGAACAAAAAAATGTGATGATTTGGAATGTGCCAAAACTTTCAAAAGAACAAGACAGTACAATGTGAAATGAAAGTCACAGTTCTATTTGTTCTGCAACAGTGTGAAAATCACATTTTTTTCTCTAGATAAAAATGAAAAGCAGAGTTACAAGGAGTAGTGGTTTATGGAGCAGCTCTCTTGTTGCCACCTCTGAATAATTGTCACCCTTAACTACCTGAAATACGCCTGCCAGTTGCTTGGCCGGGCACTTTACTTTTTGATTCTTTTAATCGCACAACAAACCTACAAATTAATTTTATAATATCTATTAAACAGAGGAGGGTATGGAGACTCAGAAAGATTAAGTGGCTTGTGCAGGTCATAGAGCTCACATGTGGATCATCCTGACATTGGAACCCAAAGTTGCTACTCTTGATTACCACCCCATTCTGCCACTACTACAGTTGAAAGGATTTGACTACCTGGTCTTTTGGAGCCCTTCCAACACAGGCAGTCTATGGTCGAGGGTAGCAGAACGGCATAGTGGTAATAATAGCAAGCCTTCCTGCCCTATTTTCCACGTCTATAGGAAGGCTTAAATATGAACCTGGTACTCTTCTTTGCAATCAGTAAACTCAGGCCACAATCACTATTAACATATGTCCCCGGTACTCACTATATAACAAACACCCTGAGGGCAAAGATTGCATCTATTTTTCTCATGGATGTTCCCAATGCCCAGAAAAATTCTTCACACAGAACAGGTAATCAGTAAATATTTGTTGAATATATGTATGTTCCTATGATAAATAAAGGAAAGATTTGGTAAAATGGAAGTTTCTAAAAGGAGAAACGTATGCTTTTGAAATTTTCACTTTGTCAAACAAGCTTATTATTGAAAGTTACAGCAATTGCCATGTAAGCAGGGGAAAAACAGCTTCGTAAATCAGCATCATCAATCATACCAAATGCCCTGTGTTACCAAGGCTCCCTGGGTGCTGCTTTTATTGTGGACACACTCCTGGGGCCTCTTGTGACCACAAGGGGGCAGTGCTTGTTTATTCCAGCCGGGAGTTGAATTTGTTCTGAACAATACCATCTGACAGTCTTTGTGTGGTCTTATTCTTTGGAGATGTCTTCATGGTGCTTACAAATGTGGAACAAGATTTCTTTCTAACTACCTGCATGGCAAACAAATTGTGTTCTTGTTATTGTTGAATATTTAAATAAAATAGGATAAGAATCAGGTTCAACACTTCAGGAGGGCTGACACTGACACAACACCAGGTGGAAGTAAGGTGGTGAATGGCTTGCCTTACCTATTTTACAACATTTCCTTTGAGTCTTACTGGGGTGAAACCCATCTATATGTGAAAGGCTAGGTCAGACTTTATTCCGTGGCCAGCATATAAACAGCACTTGACTTTGGGAGTTGTGATTCCCATAATTTTTCAAATAGAAACTGAGAGGCTAGAATCTCAGGAGAATGAAGGGACCTTAGTCTTACTTCCTGGTCCTGTGGTAGCTTTTCTCATGACAGTTACCAAAATGCTTAGTGGTGGTTCTTGTGTTCTGCCATGGCCCATCACATGGACTTCTAAGGCATGGTGGATGAGGGGCCTCCCTCCTTGCTGGTGAAGGGCTGGCCATCCATTTGGGAATTAACACTTAGTCATCTTGGAATTATTTTCACACCTTTCACAAGAAGAATACTTTCACCTGTGGGACCAAGTATTTTGGGAATTTATATTCACAGGCAATATTTTAAAGTTATTCCAAGTATTAATCTTGGGATGAGAGCAATTAGGCCCATTGGTACACATGAGAAATTGCTGTCTATGCCTGCTAAAGTCTATTCAGTTTAACTTCTCTGCCATCTCTCCATAGAGGTCTCTGTTTGTTTCTGAGTTTTCCTGAAAAATGGAAAACTTTCATATTGCACTCATTTTCTGGCCTCCTGGGAACCCAGCCATATGGGAGTCAATCAGGGCTACTATACCATGCAATTGCAAAGACACCTTCCTTACTGCCTTCTGTGTAAATGCCACCCCTTGGAGCACAGCTCCATCTGAAAGTAACTGAACTAAAGGGAATTCAAGGATGAAACTATAGCTCAGAAGTTATTTTACAAGACCCAGTCAAATGCATTTCAAACTGAGGCCCAGAAAAATGTTCACTTTAATGAGCTTTCCAGATGATTCTGATGCAGGGGATCAATGGGTCACTTTTTGGGAAAAATTGTCTTTCCTGGAACATCCCTTTCAATGCACAGAGGAATAAAAGCAGCAGACTGGACAAGTTCACTAGTAGTTATTTAGTACTAATTCTGCCTCAGTCACTGAGCTGGGCATGTGTTTCCCTGTTAATTCAATTTGATTGAATTTCGCCCAGTTATTCTCTGTCCAACTTTCAGGAAAAGAACCAGAACCCCACTCAATTTGAAATAACTCTCATAATCCGGAGGTCTCGAAGTTCAAACAGCCAGTAATAACAGCCAGTTGGGCACCGAAAATGTAGCTGGCCACCTAAGGATGCTATTAGTCTCTAGAGGCTGACTATATGCACATCTATGGGGCTCGACTTTAGCTCCATTTGTTGCCTAACTGGATTTTTCAAGTAAAGCTAAAAACATTTTTATGGGGAATTTTTTGGATGTAAAAAAAAAAAAAAAGTCAGGTACAAGTATAAATGCATAAAAAGTACAATGTGGGATAAACAAAACCCCTCTGTGGGTCATATCTAGACCATGGCTTGCCAGTTTGCAATCCTGATCTAATCCTTGACAGCCATTGTTGGTTTTGAGATGGAAGAGACCTGTGATTATGGTAAGGTTGTAGAAAGGGTACAAAATATGTGGTCAGAGGACTTGATTTTAGCCTTAAATTCTGCAATACACTAGTTAGGAGGCCTTGAGTAGCTCACCTCACCTCTCTTGCTCATCACGGCCCTTTACTCTATATATATACTAACCACAACACAACGAGGAAAAATCACATACCACAGGATTATTACAAAGCTAAAATGAAATACTATGTGTCAGTATATGTTTCCATACTTCATTAATTCACAAACAACCTTAACAGTCTTTCCCACAACCAGGTAATACCTCTCTACTATTATGTACTTAATATTATTCTTTCTACTCATGACTTTTAAAATCTGAAATATTTATTTTGCCCACAAAGCAATAATATCTACAGAAATATGAGCTCAAGCTAGCTACATATTTTTTGCTTATCATATGATAAATATAAAACAATTTCAAAATAATTTGGCTATATGCCACTTTACACTTCCACAATGCTTTCATAAGATTAACACACTTGTAAACTAAAACAGCAGATGAGCGGGTATAATAGCTTCAGCAGTAACTTTACAGTAAATGTTGATCATTACTTTTAATGAGGTAAAAATAGATTTTATATTTATGAAGTAGCTATTAAACTAGGAGCTCTTGGTTTAATTTTTTTCTCATCTTCAACTCAGGGCTTGCAATTCCTCTTCTACCTTCTTTAATAAAAAGCAGCACAGGGTCTGTAGGACCCTATAACCTAGGATGTATCTAATATCATGGCTTTCATTTAATATTGATTTGTATATTAATAAGCATTTCAATTTTTAGCATCTCATTTTAGTGTTAAGTTAATGAACAGTAATATCTTAAAATAGATTTTTGTATGACATGGTTGGTGGGCCTTTAATATTCTGAGGCTGAAGTTAGATGGTGACGGAGATAAGTTACCACATTCAGTTCCTAAGGCTGACTCTGTGGTTATTCATTCAACAAAAACATATTGAGCACATAGACTAGGCAGTGGGAATACAGCAGAGAACAAAATAAGGTGTTAGTCCTCATGAAGCTTCAGAATGGTAGGGAAAACCAGGTAATTGAAAATAACATTTACTATATCAGGTGGTGATAAATGTTATGAATAAAAAAAGGTGGGAAGAGACAGTGATAATAAGATTGGTTGCTTTTTCAGAGGTGTTAATCTGGGAGGGGCTCTTATTAAGTTACTACTATTTTATTAGAGCCTGAATAAGGTAAAAGAGTAAACCATGATGTTACCTAGGAGAAGAGTGGTCCAACAAAAGAGAGATTAGGTGTAAAGACCTTCAGAAGGGTGCTGGGAGTGCTTGTGAACCAGCAAAGAAGCCAGCATAGCTGCAGAAGATCAAGCAGGAAGGAGAGGAGTAGGCAATGGGGTCAGAGCACATAGGCTGTTTTCTTTTTTCTCTTTCTTTCTGTCTTCTTTTTTTTTTTTACTCTGAGTAGGAAACCTTTGGGGGATCTGAGCAAAGGAATGACATGATCTGATATGATTTTGAACCATCTGTATAGCATTTATGTGGAAAAGAGACTTTAAGGGAATAAGTGTTTAAAAGACCAGTTGAGAGACCACTGTTACTCTGTAGGAGAGATGGAGAATGATGGCTTGGACTAAAGTGATGGCTTTAGAAGGAGGAAAATGTGGTCCGATTCTGGACACATTTTAAAAGTAGAACAGATGGTATCTTCTGATGAAATGGATGTGGGATGAGAGAGAAAGTAAAGGGTCAAGGATAATTTCAAGGTTTTCAGAAATGAGAAGAACATCAGGAAGAATAAAGTTTTGATTTACTGAAATTTTCATCTTTGCTAAGTTTTTCATGCTTTTTCAATATGCAGGGCTGCTTTCACAGGGCACCCTGATATAACTTCTCTAGATGGCAAAGGCCAGTTAAAATTCATGCCTCCTTATGAAAATGCATATGCTTTTGGCCAGTGACCACTGACCACTTTTGTTCCAGTAGCAAAAATTATCAATTAAAGAGCTCAAAATAAACAGGGAATAATGATTGCTTTTGACCACTGTTCTCCTTTACTTGGTTCTTGCTGTAATGCTGTACATCCTGTGCCCACAAAGATGAATATTTCCCAAAAAGGTTCAACATCAAGTAAAGTAATTCAATTTGAATTGAGTCATTTCTCCCTTTCTTGCCCACTTTTTATTCCCATAAACCTTATCTTAACTATTTCCTGGAAATCAGTCAGGACTCTTTCCTCTTTTTCTTCCTCTAAATACTATGTACTTCCACACTTTAAATATTATTAACAAGCTTACTAATGTGTTCCAAACAACCTTGAGTTGGTTGTATTATCTTCCTTTACAGTTGAGGAAACTGAGGTTCAGGGACTTTCCTTGGATTAATCAAGCTCACAAATCTCAGAAATGGGGATGCTGAGATTTGAAGCTGGGAGTGTCTGACTCATAGTGCCAGCTCTTAAATGCTACACTCTACTGCTTCACTATTCTGCTTTTTCTGTATCACATCAGCAATAATAACTTTCTCCCCACCCTACTGATTCCATTAGCTTCCCAGTAGCTTCCATTAAGATGTTATCTTAAAGAAAAAGTGGTGTTTCTGGAGTGAGAGACCTGCCTCTGCTATGAAGCCTTCCTTGAATGCCTCAGCATTTCTATAAATTTCATTTCTTCCTGGAATACTACAATATTCATATATTCTCATTGGCCTACCTAAAATATCACCTCCTTTGTGAAGTCTTTGATGACTATCCCCATCACAGTTTCTCTCTCCTTCCTCCTTCCTTCCTTGGTACCTAGTCATTTCTATTATGCTACCCATCATAGGCCATCGCTAATGGTACTAGTACTGATAGTATGTTTGTCCTTAGTGTCTGTCCTCCTATTAAATGTAAGCTCCTTAAGGCTGGAACCATCTTTTTGTGTTTTTCACAGTCCAGTATTGGTACTTAATATATTTAATTCTTTGAGCATAAGAAAATGATGTGTTTCTTCCATGTGCTTCCTAGTGTCTAGCATACAGCTGGATATAAAGTGGGCATTGAATATATCTTGAATAAACAAAGGGAAAACAGAATTTATATTTCTCACATGTCCTTCTAAAGAAAAAAAATGGATGGTCAGCTTCTCTGGCCTGTGTATCTTCATGAATTTCTCATCATATGGAAGGTTTATATTTTTGTTAAATGAATTTCTCTAGGATGTACACAAAGCATGCTGAGGTTTAGCTTTCTCTTTCATGCAGCAAAGGCCAAGTCAGCGGGGATACTCCTGCCACCCACCCCAGCCTACTCCAAACTTCATGCAATTTTTATTAGCCTTCTTCTTGCTAGCCAAACCAGTATCAAGCTTACACAAAAATTCCACCCTCTGGCATCCGATGAATAAAATAACTCCTTAGCCAGAATATACTTGTGGCAGGGAGAGGATTCAAAGAACATCTAGCTGTCCATATACACAGATTTCCTTGGTGGGGCATCCTTTCATTTCAGTGCCCAATTATAATTAGCCCTATGCCATTTTCTCACCTGGTGAGTCTTTGCAGTGGGAGGCAGCAAGGTAGGATGATAAAAATACCAGACTTGAAATCAGGAGATCTGCTTTAATATTTACTAACTTTGCCACCTCTCTGAATGTTTCTGCTACTGCAAAATGGGAATAAAAAAATCACTTCAATAAAAAATTACTTAAACAAAACAACACGATACTGGTAAAAAAGTAGACACATAGACCAATGGAACAGAATAGAGAACCAAGAAATAAAACCATATAGCTATGAGCAACTGATTTTCAACAAAGCAAACAAAAACACACACTGGGGAAAGGATGCCCTATTCAATAAATAGTGCTGGGAAAATTCGATACCCATATGCCAAAGAATGAAACAGGATCCCTATCTCTCACTATATACAAAAATTAACTCAAGATGGATTAAAGCCTGGCACTGTGGCTCATGCCTATAGTCCTGATTACTCAAGAGTCTCAGGTGGGAGGTTTGTTTGAGCCCAGGAGTTTAAGTTTACAGTGAACTATGATTGTGCCACTGCATTCCAGCCTGGGTGACAGAGGGAGACCCTGTATAAAAAAAAAATTTGCTTAAAGTAACATAGTTTGTAAGTTGTGGAGCTGAGATTTGAACCAGACAGTCTAACTCCAAAAGCCTGACACTTATTGGCTATGAAATATTGGCCATTGGTGCCATGTAACACTGCCAAAAGAAAATATAATGGAGTTACCTAGCTGAAATAATTCTGGAATTTTATATTAATAATCTGCCTTTTTGATTGGAGAGGTAGAGAAGATATATTTCATCTTTATAAATGAGGAAACTGAGGGTTAGAGGCCAAAAATTACTTGATTAACGTATTGTGCCATTCCACAGAATTCTAGAATTTTTGGAGCTCAACCTATTTAAATATGTCATTTTATAGAGATTTTTGCAGAGAAAAGGCATTTATTCAGTGTTATATGTTGAACTAATAATAATATCAGGGCTAAAACATATTCTCTTTTAACCACATTCATGAACACATTGACTCAGCATGAAAGCATTATCAATAGTTACATATCAGATGACATTAACTTACCTACACAATTTTGGAATGACTAACAGAACTTCTAATCTACTTTAACTTTTTGATTGCATGCAAATACAGTGGTAGGGCAGTTCTTAGAGTAAATCCATGCCATTATTTCCACTGTGGGCAACTTTAGATTGAATTAAAGGCACATATTTGAGGATTTACCGAGTTTTTTGTTAATACCTTAAATGAGAAGTACAATGCAAATGGACCCTTTTACAGGGATGCTTGAAACAAATAGAGGCCAGTGGGGAAACCAAATCCTTCCTTAAAGCTAAAGACACTAAAGGAGAGTAGAGCCTCATTGACCTTTCTGGGTCTGACAATCTTGGGAGTGATTGAGAGTACCAAGTCTTTGTGATCTGACAATGGGATGCGAACATTCTATCTGCAGCACAGAAACTGTAATTTCTGGGATTATTTTCTCCCTATCGAAACAAATCTGTATCAGAAGAATACTTACTTTCACCAAAATCCTAACCAACAATTCTTTCCTCATCTAAAATTGTATGCCTTGCCAATAATGGTTTTGAGATCTATTTTTCTTCTTTTCTTTCTCCCAGCTATGACACCCTAATAATGATGATGATACTTTAAAAAAAAAAGTAATAATGACTCATATAAAGCTCTCAGTCACTAGAAAAAAACAAGATGCCAAGCTTGAGGCTCTCTTGAGATTTGGCAGAAATTATTTTTTTGCCATTGACTCATGTGCTTCATCAAAGAACTTGCTATATAGCTTGGCAATGGCTCAGGGAGAAGTCTAATGCACATGAAATGTGGATGCTGAATCTGAAAATGCCACTGTATCTTTTAGTGGAAGAGAAAAATATACTCAGGATTGTGACAATTGCTAGACAAAGGATACATAATAATACTTCTGGGGAGGACTTGTATACAGGCTATTGTGGATGAATAAGTGGAGCTGTCCATGGTACTGGACAAAACCCAAGAATCTGTGCAAAGCCATCTGGAATATTTAGGCCTTCACAATGGGGGCAATCAGACTTCCTCTAAGAGGACTGATTGCTAGTCTTGTTAACAGGGAGGAGTTAGTGATAAATGTGTTTAATCACAGCCTGACAATAACTTCTAGTAAATAAGGACTTAAGGATGGAAAAACATTTCAGGCATGAATCAGTGTTCCATAGTGTTTGAAAAGTTTTGTGTCTCTTTTCTTCTTTCCTAATCTTCCAATTCAGGCTGCCTTCTTTTTTTTTTTTCTATCCAATGTCTGCCTTTTTCTTTATAATAAAATCCTATGAATAAATGATACTGAAGTTTGTAGAGCACAGGGATGTTGAATCTATAACAGTGTAGGTGACTATGGTTAGTATGTTTGGGCAAGGTAGTTGATTATATGTAAGTGTTTTAAGGAATAAAAGTCATTTTTTTAGCAGTATCTTCTTTGCTGATTTAGAAACATTTCAGGCACAATTCTAAATTATGGTGGAGTTAAAGAGCAATAACACACAATCCTTTATGTCAGATTACAAAATAATATGAGGTATAACAAGTGACATATTACCTAATACACCTTCACTACAAGGTGGAATTAACTAATCCCTTTACTCAGATGTACAGATGGTATAATAGGAATGTTAACGAGAGACAGAAAGAAAGAGAGAATGAATATATTTGGTAGAAAAAGAAAATGGTTAGATTGAGAAGATGGTATTCGAGAAGGTATTTGACAAATAGACAAGACTTAAATCATCAGTAGTGGGTCATGTCAAGCATAATTTTGCCTATCTAGTAATTTTCTATTGTTTTAAATTTAACTGTAAGATCCTTCACAGGGGCTATGGTATAAAGCACTCAAGGATTAAATTAAGAGATGCAAACTGATGGTTTCAATGTTTTACAACTAGTATGGGTGTTTCGTCTGAGCATTTTGCTACATATACTTTTACAGGTTTTTTTACTGCTACATTTACTTTTACTTTTACAGGTTTTAAAGGGAAGGCAATGAGATAATGTTTTGCTTAGTAACAGGACAAGTGCTTAATGCACATATTTGTATACCCAGCAAGCATTGTGACAACTTTATTAACCTTTAGGCATTTCAATTTATGACTTCTGGCCTAAGTAGTGATGAGTTTATCAGATTTATTTCTTCTGTAGTTATGGCTATTATGGGCAGAATGGGGAATGGGATGCTTTGTGGAAATCGGTGAGGGGATATTAAAAGAAAGTAATTGGTTATAGAATGGAGGAAATGAGACCCCCTTCTGTAGACATCATTAGCTCCTTTTTTTATAGACAGAAAACTGAAGTCTAAAGATGTAATTAGAATCACATAGTCAGGCTGTGGCTAGACTTAAAGCTTGGTCAGTAGACCCTCCACCTGTTGTTTTTCTTATACCCTAATAGAAGCTGGGTTTAAAGACAAGTGCTTTCAAAATTTAAATGTTCACCTAGAGCTCATCCTGAAAGGTTGGCCTATAGGAAAATCACAGTCGTAGGGACAAAATTGATATTGATATTGATGATGATGACGACAACTTGAACCAAGCAAGTTATAGAAAAAATGTGATCTGACTCAGTGAAAGAGGATACAGATTAAAATATATTAACAAGTTCACAGATTTCTAGGTTAGCTTAGTGAGGTTCTAGGCAGTATATTTCAATTATTCTGATAATATCTCACGTTGAAATATATTATATAGAACTATATTTTTATTATTTTGTTCTGAGAGAGAAAAGCATCCTTAGTACCTCCCTGTCATTTGTGTTTTGTCCTCTGACTAGCAATGTCTTTATTGTTTATCCTTTTTGCAGCAGAAATTTATAATGCTTAAGAGCATTTGGGTATAGGGGAGAATGTTGACATTAGAGATGATTCATTGAGTAAACTGACACAAATTTATTGTGACTGCAGGTCAGTGTGCTGACATCAATTCTCTCAAGCAAAATTACTTTATCAAAATACAAATCAGTGAAGAAAAATTCCCTATTTTCTTTCCCTTGAAGAAATCATTCCTGGACCTTCTGATATAGAGTGCTGAATATTTCTGAAAGTAATTATTCCTCTAGGAAAATAAGCTTTGGACAGCTTCATGAGTTGTGGAAAACAAATGACAACAAAGAATATCTGATTTTCTGGCTACAAATAAGGCATTGCCCTTTTGTGAGACTGTAATGTTGAGAGTGGACTAAGTCATGCTCAGTTTGAGTTTTATAGCACTTTAGTATATTTGTATAATATTTTATGTCAGTAGTTCCCAAACTTTAGAATGCATCAGAATAACCAAGTGGGCTTGTTAAATGGATATTGCTAGCCACCCCTCACCAGCATTTCTGATTCAGTAAGTCCGGGGTAGGGCATGAGAGTTTGTATTTCTAATAAGTTCCCAGGTTGTGCTAATGCTGCTGACCCAAGGACCACACTTCAAGAAATTGTTTTTACACTGTACTTTAAAAATTCCTTTTACATTAATCATCAGGTTCATTTGTCAGATAAGCTTCATAAAGTAGGAAAGGCTGGCATAATCTCTTGTATGTTATGCATGGTGAAAAGAAGATGCTGAAATTAATTTGCCAAATTTCATATGTTAAGTCAGTGTTGAAATGAATACTGGAATCTCTCTTCTAACCCTTAGTGTTACCTTTAATGACACAAAATCTCTTTTAAATAAGGTCACTGTGATGGGCCTGAGAAATAGGATGTGGGATGATCTTTATTGGCAAGTAGACAAGATATAAATTAAGTATAAACTTCATTGCCTTCATTCAATGTTTTCATGACCTGTCCCCAGTCCAACTTCTTGTTCCATCTCCAAATTATCTCTATTCTAGGCTACAAATAAATTGGACCTTCCTCAAATGAGGCAGATGATTTTCTACCTTCAAACAGGAAGATGTCCAAACTATTCCCTCCATCTCTTCTCAATAAAATTATGCTTTTCAGTATTTGGTTAATATGCTACCTCTTCCTTCAAACTTCCCATTGTGTTTTCTAGCCTTACTCCCTTCTTCACTCGGTAATTGCTACATAAGTATTTATTAAATAAGTGAACAAAACACAGCATTGTGGAGGAAAGAGTGTGGATCTTTATTTGTTTTGGGGTGAGGTACCCAGGTAAGTGAGGGAGGCTAATAGTAGGTTTCCATATTTAATATTCCTTTGCTTGGTGTTTATTTTCTATTTTGGGGTTTAATTTTTAAGTGAATATATGATAAAATTTATTGTGTGTATAGTTCTATGAACCTATGTATAGACTCATGTAATCACTGTCAAAATCAACATAGAACAGTTCTATTATGTAGTAAAATTTCTTCATATTATCTTTGTACTCCCATCCTCCATAAATTCCTAATCCCTGGCAACCACTGATCTATTCTTTGTCATTATAATTTTGTCTTTATAAGAATGACATACAAATGGAATCATGTAGAATATAAGCTTTTGAGACTGGCTTCTTACATTTGGCATAATGTTTTTGAGAATCATCTAAGTTGTTGAATATATCAATAGTTTTGTATTGTGTTTTTTTTGCTTATTTCTTTTTTGGTGGAGTTGTAGTCCATTTTATGGATGAACCGTACCTTATCCATTCTCATGTTGAAGGACATTTGAGTTTTTCCATTCTTTGGTGATTGTGAATAAAGCTCCTATAAATACTTGTATGCAGACTTTTGTGTGAATGTAACTTTTCATTTCTCTAGGGTAAGTACCCAGGAGTGGAATTGCTGGGGCATATGGTAAGTGTATATTTATATTAAAAAGAAACAGAAAAATTAGAGGGGCCAAGATGTCAGGCTAGAAGCAGCCTGCACATGCTGCTGTCATGGAGAGGATGGAAAGTATAGAGTAGATATTCATCTTTGGGTTGATCATCTACAAGAGAGCATTGGGAATCACCAGAGGGCACAGGAGGCTCCCCAAATGAAGGAAAGGGGAGTGGGGTGACCCATTCTTCAGGATCAGAGGTACATGGGGAAGTTGCCACACATAGGGAAGGGACAGAGGCGAAAATCTTGGGGCTCCACACTTCCCCCATGGACATTGCAATTGGACCTGCAGGGGAGCCCCTCCACTGCAGCAGGCTGCTGGACTGACACAGAGTGCTAACTGGAGACTGTGCAGCAGCATTACTCCAGAGAGAGGGCATAGCAGGGTCCCACTGGTTCCCAAACCCTGGGCACTGTGGCTGGCACTATTTTGAGGACACAGCTCCAGAGCACTGTGTCTACCTGGGGGTAAGATCTATTGATGCTGCCTCCCTATGGCCCCTCCCATGCTGGGGAGGTAATGAGGAGGCTGGGCACTCTTGCACACCATGTGAGTGGGTGCTGTATGGCCCCATTGCCACCAGGGGACCCAGGCAGAGCAGGCACCTGTGGACCTGGCGCTGTCTGACACTGCATGGGAAACTTTGCCTAGCCAACAGGTGCCACTGGACCCAGGTGAAGAAAGTACCTACAGACCCAGGAATACACCATTGCTGTTGCTTGGGTAACACCTCCATTGATGGACCTTGGCAGGGTAAACACTTACATTGCTGTGCATCTACCCCCTGCTGCTGCTGGTTGGACCAGGGGTGGGGGTGGCATGTGCTCATGCTGCCACTCACCAATGAACACCACCACTGCCAGACCTGGGTGTGGTGAATGCTCATGGCACATGTGCCCACTGCCCATAACAACCACAGGGGCATGGGGAGATGGAGGAGAGAAGTGGAGTTAAAGGCTTACAGTGCATCTGCCCCTTTCCTACCTGGTCAATCTTCCAGAGTAGGACTCAAGCTCAGCATCCAGGGACCTCTATCTCTCTTCACTGAACAACAGAGTTCCCAGCAAAGAACAGGTGTGCCACAAAGCTATCCATCTTAAGCTGAAAGAAGATGTTTCAGATGAGAAGGAACCAGCATAAGAATTCTGGCAACATGAAAAATCAGGCTGTTTTGACACACCCAAAGGATCACAATAGTTCTCCCACAACAGACTCCAATGAAAAGGAAATTGTTGAAATGTCAGATATGGAATTCAAATATGGATGACAAGTAAGATCAATACAATTGACAAGAAAGTTGAAAACCAACACAAGAAAACCAAAAAACAGTTCAGGACATGAATGAAAAATTCATTAAGGAGATAGATATTATAAGAAAAAATATAGCAGAACTTCTAGAAATGAAAGAGTCATTTAAGGATTTTCAAAAAAGAGTAAACTGTTTTAACAACACTAGACCAAGCAGAAGAAAGAATTTCAGAGCTCAAAGACTTTAAAATTAACCCAGTCAAAAATGTGGAAAAAAAGAAGAATGAGCAATGTCTTCAAGAAGTATGGGACTAGGTAAGGTGCGTGAATATAAGAATCACAGGTACCTCTGTGTGAGAAGAAGAAAAAGCAAAAAGTGTCAAAAACCTATTTGAGGGAGTAACTGAAAAAAAAAATCCCTGGTATCAGAGATTTAGACATCCGGATACAAGATCATCACATACCTGGGAGATTCATGGCAAATAGGACATCACCAGGTCATTAGTCTGGATGAAGTCAAAGTGAAGGAGAAAATCCTACAAACTGTGAGATGAATGCATCAAGTAACTTCAAAGGGAAAACCCATCAGAATAACATTAGACTTCTTAGCAGAAACCTTACAAGCCAGAAGGAACTGGGATCCCATTTTTAGTCTTCATAAACAGAACAACTGCCAACCTAGAATTTTTTACCCTATGAAATTAAGCTTCACAAATGAAGGAGAAATAATCTTTCCCACACAAGCAAACACTAAGGGAATTTGTCACTACAAGACTTGACCTACAAGATATGCTTAAAAGTGATCCATAGATGGAATAGAACAATTGATATCCACCAGTGTAAAGACACCTGAAAGTTAAAACTCACAGCTCTTATAAAATAGTAATACAAGGGAGAAAACAAAGCAACTAGGTAACAATCCATATGATGAACAGAACAGTATCTTACATATCAACACTAACATTGAAAGTGGACAGTCTTAATGATCTATGTAAAAGATACAGATTGGCTGAATGGATAAAAAGAAACACATAACCCAAATATCTGCTATCTCTAAGAAACCCATTTAACTCACAAAGATTCTCACAGGCTCAAGGTAAAGGGGTGGAAAAAATATTCCATGCAAATGGAAATCAAAAGTAAGTAGGAGTAGCTATTCTCATATCAGATAAAAATGGACTTTAAATCAACAATGGTAATTTAAAAAAGACAAAGATAGTCATTATATAATGATAAAGCAATTCAACAAGAAGATATGACAATCCTAAATATATATATATGCACCTAAGACAGGAGTTTCCAGATCCACAAAACAAATTCTATTAGATCTATTCAAGGAAATAAACAGCAACATCATAATATCTGGGGACTTCAACACTCCACTGACAGAACTAGATAGATCATCAAGGCAGAAAATCAACAAAGAAACACTGGACTTAAATGGGACTTTAGAAAAAATGGACCTAAGAGACATTTATAGAACATTCTATCCCCAAATTGCAGAATATACATTCTTATCATAAGCAAATGGGACACTTTCCAACATAGATCATATGTTAGGCCACAAAAAATCTTCATCAAAATCAGAAAAATTGAAATCATACTATGTATCTTATCAGACCACAATGGAATAAAGCTAGAAATTAATTCCAAGAGGAATTCTCAAAACTACACAAATACATGGACATTAAACAACCTGTTGCTGAATGATTGTTGGGACAATGATGAAATCAAGATGGAAATCAAAGGATTTTTTAATTAAATGACAAAGATGACAAAAGCTTCCAAAATCTCTGGGATACAGAAAAAGCAGTGCTAACAGGGAAGTTCATAGCCTTAAAGCCTACATCAAAAAGACAAAGATCACAAATTAATAACCTATTGTTATACCTCAAAGTAGAAAAAGAAGAACAAGCCAAACCCAAAGATAGCAGAAGAAAAGGTAACAAAGATCAGAGCAGAACTAAACAAAACAGAAACAAACAAACAAAAAAACAAAGGATCAATGAAACAAAAAGTTGGTTTTTTGAAAAGATAAACAAAATCAATCAACCACTAGCTAGACTAACCAGAAATAGAAGAGAGAGGACTCACATAAGCTCAATCAGAAATGAAAAAGGAGACATTGCAACTGATACCACAGAAATAAAATATCATCCATGACTATAGAAAATCTCTATGACACAAACTAGAAAATCTGGAGGAAATGGATAAATTTTTGGACACATATAATCCCCCAAGCTTGAATCAGGCAGAAATAGAAACCCTGAATAGGGCAATAATGACTAGTGAGACTGAAACAGTAATAAAAATAATATTCCAAGAAAAAAGGGACCCAGATGTATTCACAGATGAATTCTACCAGATCTACAAAGAACTGGCACCTGTTCTACTTAAACAGTTCCATAACATCAAGAAGGAGGGAATTCTCTTTAATTCATTCTTCAAAGCCAGTATCACCCTGATACCAAAGCCATGTAAGGACACGGCAAAAGAAGAAAACTACAGACCAATATCCCTCATGAAAATAGATGCAAAAATCATCAACAAAATACTAGCAAATTGAATCCAACAGCACATCAAAAACATAATTCACTATGACCAAGTGGGCTTCATCCCAGGGATGCAAGGATGGTTCAACATATGCAAATCAATAAATATGATTCACCACATAAACAGAATTAAAAACCACATGATCATCTCAATAGATACAGAAAAAGCATTCAATCAAATCCAGCACCCCTTCATGATAAAAACCCTGAACAAACTAGGCGTAGAAAGAATGTACCTCAAAATATTAAAAGCTATATATGACAAATCCACAGCCAACATCATACTGAATGAGGAAAAGTTGAAGTCATTCCCCCAAAGAACTGGAACACTACAAGGATGCCCACTGTCATCACTTCTATTAAACATAGTATTGGAAGTCCTAGCCAGAGCAATCAGGCAAGAGAAAGAAATAAAGGGTATTCAAATTGGGAAAGAGAAGGTCAAACTACCCCTGTTTGCTGAAAATACGATCTTATATCTAGAAAACCCTAAAGACTCCACAAAAAAACTCCTAGAATTGACAAATAAATTTAGTAAGTTCAGGTTACAAAATTAATGTATTCAAACCAGTAGCATTTCTGTACACTAATAATAGTCAAGCTGAGATTCAAATCAAGAATTTCAATACCATTTACAATAGCTGCAAAGAAAATAAAATACCTAGAAATATACTTACCCAAGGAGGTGAAAGATCTCCACAAGGAGAACTATAAAATACTGAGGAAAGAAATCATAGATGACACAAACAAATGGAAAAACATTCCATGCTCATGGATTGGAAGAATCAACATTATTAAAATGTCCATACTACCAAAAGTGATTTATAGATTCAATGCAATTCCCATCAAAATACCAATGTCATTTTTCTCAGATCTATAAAAAAAATCCTAAACTTTTAATATGGAACCAAAAAAAAACCCAAGTAGCCAAAGTAATCCTAAGCATAAAGAATAAATCTGGAGGCATCAAGTTATCTGACTTCAAATGATACTATAGTTTATAGTATTCAAAACAGCATGGTACTGGAATAAAGATGGACACATGAATCAATGGAATGGAATAGAGAACCGAGAAATAAAGCCATATAGCTACAACCAACTGATTTTGACAACACAGACAAAAACATACACTGGGGAAAGATGCCCTATTCAATAAATGGTGCTTGGAAAACTGGATAGCCACATGCAGGAGGATGAAACTGGATCCCTGTCTCTCACCATATACAAAAATAAACTCAAGATGGATTAAAGACTTATATGTAAGACCTGAAACCATAAAAATCCTAGAAGAAAATCTAGGAAAAACTCTTCTGGTCATTGGCCTAGGCAAAGAATTTATGATTAAGACCCCAAAGGCAAATAGAACAACAACAGTAATAAATAAATGGGACTTACTTAAACTAAAAAGTTTCTGCGCAGCAGAGGAAATAATCAACAGAGTAAATAGACAACCTACAGAATGGGAGAAAATGTTGACAAACTATTCACCTGACAAAGGGCTAATATCCAGAATCTACAAAGAACTCAAATCAGCAAAAAAACCGAATAACCCCATCAAAAAGTGGGTGAAAGACATGAACATATTTTTTTGAAAAAGAAGATAGACAAATGGCCAAAAAAAAAAAAAAACAGGAAAAGAAAAGAAAAAATGCTCAACATCACTAATCATCAGGGAAATGCAAATTAAAATCATAATAAGAGACCACCATCTTACCCCTGTCAGAATGGCCATTATTAAAAAGTCAAAAAACAGTAGATGTTGGTGTGGATGTGATAAGGAGGGAACATTTATACACTGTTGGTGGGAGTGTAAACTAGTACAACCTCTATGGAAAACAGTAGGAAGATTTCTCATAGAACTAAAAGTAGACCTTTTATCTATCTGAAGTATCTATCTAAAGTAAAAGAAGTCATTTTAAGCTCAAATCACAACTTGGTAAGAGGAAAAAAATTTATATACATATATATATATATAAAAAGAAAATAAGTCTTTTTATAAAAAGTCATCTGTATCTGAATATTTGTTGCTGCACAATTCACAATTACAAAGATAAGGAATCAATCTAAGTGCCCATAAACCGAGGAGGGGATAAAGACAATGTGATATACATACATACATACTACAGAGTACCACTCAGCCATAAAAAGGGATGGAATAATGTCATTTGCAGCAACTTGGATGGAACCGGAGAACATTATCCTAAGTGAAGTATCTCAGGAATAGAAAAACAAATACACATGTTCTCACTTATAAGTGGGAACTAAACAAGGGAGATATATATAGTCATAAAGCATGTAGTGGACATTGAAAACTAAGAGGGGAGGGTGGTGATGATGAAAATCTACCTATCAGGTACAATGTACACTGTTCTGGTGATGGGTACACTAAAAGCCCTGACTTCAGTATTATCCAGTTCTTCCATGTAATAAAAAACATGTGTGCCCCCTAAATCTATTGAAATAAAAAATAAATAATTTAAAGAAGGAAATGAAAAAAAAACCTGAAAAATTGATTTCAGAATAACTGTATCATTTTTCATTCCCACCAGCAATACATGAGAATTTGAGAATAGCGGTTGTTTGACATCCTCATCAGCGCTTGGTGTTGTCTGTAGTTTTTATTTTACCATTCTACTAGGCATGAAGTGGTATCTCATTGTAGATTTAATTTGCATTTCTCTAATGGCTAGTAATTTTTTCATGTGCATATTTGTCATCCATATATCCTCTTTGGTGAAATATTTATTCAAATCTTTGGTCCATTTTTTAATTGAGTTGTTTGTTTTCTCACTATTGACTTTAGAGAGGTCTCTGTATATTCTGTATTTAAGTTTTCTGTTAAATATGTAATTTGCAACTATTGTCTCCCAGTCCTTTGATTCTTCTCATAGTGTCTTACACAGAGCAAAAGTTTTTAATTTTGATGAAATATAATTTGTTCATATTTTCTTTTTACAGATCATGCATTTAGAGTTGTATAAGAACCCTTTGTTTAAGAAAGTAGATTAGTGGATGCCTAGGGCTAAGTGGTGGGGAGGAACAGGAAGGAGTTACAAATAGTTACAAAGTTTCTTTGAATGATGATGAAAATGTCCTAAAATTAGATTATGGTGACAGTTGCACAACTCTTTGAATATACTGATAGCCTTTGAATTATCTACTTTGAATCAATTTTATGTAATGTAAATGATATCTCATAAATTTATATACCTGCATAAAGCTAAATTAAATTTATTTATAATCAGTAATTATTAATATATCAATATATTTTAATTAATTTTAAAAATCATTCAGTTGTATAAATAATCCTATTTTTTAAAAGAGTTCTTTGTCTAACTCAAGGTTATGAAGTGTTTTTCCTATGTTTTTTCCTGAAACACATATTGTTTTATACTATGCATTTAGATCTATAATCTATTTTGGGTTAGTTTTTATATAAGGTATGAGATTTAAGTCAAGGTTCATTTTTTTTTTTTTTTTTGGTGCATGGCTCTTCAGTTGCTCTAACACCATTTGTTGAAAAGACTATTCTTCCATTCACTTGTCTGTGCACCTTTGTCAAGAACCAGCCATATTTGTGCTGATATATTTTTGGATTCTGTATTCTGTTCCATTGATTTATCCTTTTGCCAATACCATGCTGTCTTGATTACTGTAGCTCTGTAGTAAGCTTAAAATCTGGTAGTGTGATTTCTCTAATTTTATTTTTCTCATTCCAATTTCTTTTGGCTATTTTTGTTCCTATACCTTTTCACATAAATTTTAGAATAAGCTTGACTATAACTATAGAAAATTCTGCTGTGGTTTTTTTGGAATTGTGTTAATTCTATTAGTTTGAGGAAAATTAACATCTTTATAGGATAAGCCTTCCAATCCATGGACATGCTATATCTCTCCATTTACCTGGGTTTTGGTTTTATTTATTTTGTCAGTATATTATAGTTTAAAGAATACAGTTATTATACTTTTGAAAATATTTATACTTAAATATTATTTTAGAACTTTTATATATATATATATTTTAAATTATGCTTCTAGTACTTCATTGTTAATATGTAGAAATACAATTGATTTTTATTGTTGACCTTGTATCCTATGACCTAATTAAAATCAATTATTACTTCTAAGAAGTTTTTGTGGATTCTTGGAATTTTCTCAATTATCTTCCTTTTTAGTCTACATGACTTTATTTCTTGGTCTTAGGTTTTTTCACTGGCTAAGACTTCTAGTATGACATTGAATAGAAGAGGTGATAAAGTGGATATCCTTACCATATTCCTGATCTTCAGGGGAAGGCATTCTATATTTTGCCATTAAATATAAGGTTAACTGTAGCCTTTTTTTCCAATATACTTTCTATTAGGTTGAGGAAGTTTCTTTCTATTCCCACTTTGCATAGAGTGTTGTCATAAATGGATGTTGATTTTCTAAGATGCTTTTTTTCTGCCAAGTTATATTATCTCGTAGCTTTTATTCCTCGGATTGTTAATAAAGATTACATTGATTTTCAAATATTGAAACAACAGTGCATTCCTGTGATAAGCCTTGCTTATTGTTGAATTGGATTTGTTGATATTTGGTAAAGGAATTTTATATTTATGAGGGATATTGTTTTTTAGTTTTCTTAGACTGTCGTTGTCTGTGTTTGATATTAAGGTAATGCACATCTTATACAATAAATAGAAAATTATTGCCTTATCTTCAGGTTTCTGGAAATATTCTGTAGAATTGATATTACCTAGTCTTCTAATATTTGGTAGAATTCACCAGTGAAAGCATGTGGATCTGGGAATTTCTTTTTCTGAAGATTTTAACTATGAATTTAATTTCTTTAGTAGTTGTAGAATTATTCAGGTTATATATTTCAGCTATTTGGTAATTTGTGTTTTTTTGAGCAATGGTCAATTTTATTCACATTGTCGAATTTGTATGCATATAGCTCTTTATAATTTTCCCTGAAGTCATTTTAATGTCTTTGGCTGGGCTGCTATCTCCTCTTTCATTCCAAATATGGTAATTTGTGAACTAGCTTTTGGTGTCATTGATTTTCTCTATCATTTTTCCATTTTATATTTCATTGAATTCTGCTCTTACCTTTATTTCCTTCCTTATGGTTGCCCTTATTTTTCTTTTTTTCCCCCTAGTTTCTTAAAATGGAAATTGGGATTATTGATTTGAGAACATTTCCCTTTTCTAATGTAAGCATTTAATGCTATACATTTAACTCTTAGTGCTGCTTTAGCTGAATTCCACAAATTTTGCAATGCTGTATTCTTGTTTTGGTTCTCAACATTTTCTAGTTTCCTTGGGGACTTTCTGTTTGATCCATGACTTATTTAGAAGTGCATTGTTTAATTTTCAAGTATTTGGCTATTCTTCTACTATCTTTCTGTAATTTAATTTTAGTTTATTTCCATTATGGTCTTAGAAAATGCTTTGTATGATTTCAGGTTTTTTTTTTTAAATTGGCTAAGGTTTTATAACCTGATATATGGTCTATCTTGGTGAATGTTCTACGTGTACTTAAAAAGAATGTGTGTTCTGCTGCTGTTGGGTAAAGAGTTCTAAAATTATCAGTTAGATCCAGTTGGTTAATGGTGTTGTCCAGTTCTTCCATATCCCAATGATTTATTGTCTAATAATTCTATTACTAAGAAAGGAGTGTTGATATCTCCAACTTTAATTTTAAATTTGTCTATCTGTCCTTTTGGTTCTGTCATTTTTTGCTTCATATCTTTTAAAGCTGTGTTACTGGGTATATATGTAGTTAGGATTGTTATTTATTCTTGGTAATTTGACCCTGTTATCATTATGTAATGCCCCTCTTTTCCCTGCTAATTTTCTTAGCTCTGGTATCTAATTTGTCTGATATTAATATAGCCCCTCTAGCCTGCTTTTGATTAATGTTTGTATGATGAAGATCTTTTTCATTCCTTTGATATCTATAAGTTTCTTGTAGATACAATAATTCTTTTATATACATTCTGACAATCTCTGATTTTCAATTCCTGTGATTAGGCCATTTAAATTTCATATAATTATTAACATATTTGGATTTAGGTCTACCATATTATTATTTGTGTTCTGTTTCCTTTATATTTGATTTCTCTGTCCTCCTTTCCCTACTTTCTTTGGTGTTATTTGAACATTTTAAAATATTTTCCTTTATCTACTGTGTTTTTAAGCTCTATCTTAATCTATAATTTTAATAATGGTTTCTCTAGGGATTACAACATAAACACTTAACTCTTCTGTTATTTAGAATCAATATTTTATCATTTCAAGTATAATGTTCAAATCTTTCTTTCCATGTGTTTCATTTATGTTGTAGTTTTTGTATATGTTACATACATATCCATTGAAAACGCCATTAGACAATGTTATAATTTTTAGTTTCAATAGTCAAATATATTTTTTAAAAGTCAATAGAAGAGTAATATCTTACCCAGATATTCACCATTTCTATTGTTCTTTATTCATTTCTAACATTGCAAGTTTCCTTGTTATATGATTTCCCCTTTTTCTGAAGATCTTCCGTTAGCAATGCTTTTAGAGCCACAGGGTTTTTTATTTTTTATTTTTCTTTCATCTGAGAATGTATTTACTTTGCCTGGATTTCTGAAGGATATTTTCTCTGTGTATAGGATTCTGGTTTCAGTTGTTTTTTTTTTTTTTGGCACTTTAAAAATGCTGTTCTACTTCTTCTGTGGTTTCTGATAAAAAACAATAAAAAGCCATGTATGAATTTTTGTATACCTACAAGTTGTGCTTCATTTTATTTTACTTGCTTTCTATATTTTTCATTGTGTTTGGTTTTCAGTAATTTGGTGATGTGTCTTGACATAGATTTCTTTGTGTTTATACTGCTTTGGGTCTCCTGAGATTGTTGAAATTGTAAGTGTATGCTTCCCCCCCAAATTTAGGAAGTTTTTAGTCATTATTTCTTCAAATACTTTTTTTCCTACCCTGTAGTTTTTCTGGACCTTTGATGACACAAATATTAGAATTTTTGGAGTTGTTCTACAGGTACCTGAGTCTGTGTTCATTTTTTCCCAATTATTTTTCTGTTTTTCAGATTGGATAATTTCTATTGAGTTATCTTTACATTCACTCATTCTTGTGTTACCTCCATTCTACTCTTTGCCCATTTAGTGAGTTTTTATAAATCTTCTCTTATTGTACTTTTCAGTTCTAACATTTTTCTTTGGCTATTATTTATATCTTCTATTTTTTCCTAAGATTTTTAACTTTCCAGTCATTTCAAGAGTGTTCACAGCTACTTGGAGCTTTATAGTAGCTGCTTTAAAGATTTTGTCAGATAATGTCAATATCTGTGCCATCTTGGCATTGATGCCTCTCAATTGTCTTTTTCCATGTGAAGTGAGGTTTTCCTGATTCTTCAAATGCTGTGCTATTTTGGATTATACCCTAAACTCTTTGACTATTATGTTGTGAGTCTAGTTCTTGTTTAAATTCTACAGAGAATTTGTGCAATTCTGTTTCAGCATGTATTCAACTTGCTTGGGGTTAGACCTCAATTTCTAAGCAGCATTTTAAGGGTTGTGGTCCCAATGTGAGTTCTGCTGTCAAATCTTTTGTGGTGCTATTTGGATCTATCCTCCCTATGTGCATCCAGTGGGGGACTTAGACAGTGGGCTGACCCATAGTTTAGTTGTCAAAATCTGTGTGTGCTATTTATTTAGGGTCAGCTTCATACATGCACATCACAAATTGAGCTCAGGAGTTCATAAACAACTTTACAAGATCTCTTTCTGATCTCTTCCCTCTCTATAATCTCCCTGGGTATTTTCTGTTTTCCAGGGGTTTCTTTTTTAATCATCTGACCAAAAATCCGAGGCTTTAGTTATCCTGCTGTGCTATGTATTTCTTGCAAAAGTGGCAGAGTCCAGAGCAAAACAGCGGGAGAACAGAAAACAAAATTAACCAATCTTGGGGCCACAGCTCCTCTAATCGCAGAGGAAGGTTCCCCTCCTTCAGAGTCTTGGTTACTTGGATACTCTGGCTGCTGTTACTGCCATTGTTGCCACTGCCATCAGATTGCTTAGGGATTCGTGAATAAAAGGGAGAATGGGGGAGAGAGGGGAAAAAAAGTGGACCTGAACCTTCCTGTTCTCCTTTCCCACTCCTTGAGTTACATCTAGATGTCTTCCCCTGGATCTCTTCCTGTTCTTGTTGGTACCCACATCTGAGTTTGTGTTAGATTCAGGCACGGGGATATTGTATGAGGAGCATGAGTGTGGTGATTTCACTACCAGTTTGATGGTCCTTGAAATTCTGGTTTTCTTCCTCAGTCTGCCTGTTACTATTGACTTGCTGGAGTTTTCTATAGCTGCTGCATGTATTTTGTTCAGGTGTTCTAGCTGCATTTAGTGGAAGAGCCAGAGTGGCATGTGATTACTCTATCTGACTTAGAACCAAAATCTCCCAATAGTAATATGACCTTCTTTTCTTGAGACATATATATTATTTTTAAACCTTATGGCCATTTACATATGAGTCAGTTTCATCACTGGCTGAGAGTCTTTATGATAGTAGGATACAGTGCCTTACCCAGATTTATATGACCCACAGTGTTTAGTGTTCATTTTTACTCAGAAATTGTTTGTTGACTCACTAGCTCCTTCACTTCTGGATTAGTCTTGGGTAAATCTGGATGTTTTGAATATAATTAAGAATAAAATAAAATAACCATTATGCTTTCATCTCTTTACCATGAAATCAAGCAAAAAATCCACACCTAAGACAGATCCTATTCTATTGAAAAGAGAGAAACTCTGTGTTAGAGGGTACTTAATGTCCTCAAAAATAATGTTCAAAATTGATTTCCTGAGCAGAAATTGCTAAAATGCCTATGTAGCACCCTTTTGTCCTTAGAGTTGTATTAAGTGTTTCAACCTAAGGATTCAATCCTGAATGGTTTCTATTGGTAGATTAATAATCAATGGACCAGGCTGAGCAACTTCAAAACTACCTTTATTAATTCAGTCATACTTATTTATCAAACATTTACCAAACTCCTATACTATGCAGAGCTCCTGATAAGGGGATATGGATACAAAAATGAATGAAACAGCTACTTCCCTCTAAGAAGTTCAAAAATATTTTCTGCAAAGGGCCAGATATTAAATATTTTAGGCTTTTTAGTTCATGTGGTCTCTGCAACAACCATTCAACTCTGTTGTAAGTGCATAGAGAATATATAGAGACAATATGAATACGAACGGGCATGGCTGTCTAACAATAAACTTTATTTTTTTTTCTATTTTTTTATTTCAGAATATTACAGGGGTACAAACATTTAGATTACATATATTGCCCTTGTAACACCCAAGTCAGAGCTACCAGTGTGCCCATCCTCCAGATAGTGCCCACTGTGCCCATTAGGTGTCAGTTTACCGATCTCCTCCCCCCACCCTGCCCAACACCCAATGAATGTTACTTCCTTATGTGCACATAAGTGTTGATCAGTTAGTACCAATTTGATGGTAAGTACATGTGCTGCTTATTTTTCCATTCTTGTGATACTTCGCTTAGAAGAATGGGCTCCAGTTCCATCCAGGATTATACAAGAGGTGTTAGTTCACCATTGTTTTTTGTGGCTGAGTAGTACTTCCATTGTATACATATACTACATTTTATTAATCCACTCATGTATTGATGGGCGCTTGGGTTGTTCCCCATCTTTGCAATTGTGAATTGTGCTGCTATAAACATTTGAGTGCAGATGTCTTTATTGTAGGATGTCTTTTTTCCTTTGGGTATATGCCCAGTAGTGGGATTGCTGGATCAAATGGTAGTTCAATTTTTAGTTCTTTGAGGTATCTCCACATTACATTCCATAGAGGTTGTACTAGTCTGCAGTTCCACCAGCAGTGTATGAATATTCCTATCTCTCTGCATCCATGCCAACATTTGTTGTTTTGGGACTTTTTGATATAAGCCATTCTCCCTGGAGTTAAGTGATACCTCATTGTGGTTTTGATTTGCATTTTCATGATGATTAGAGATGTTGAGTATTTTTTCACATGTTTCTTGGCTATTAGTCTGTCTTCTTTTAAAAAGTTTCTGTTCATGTCCTTTGCCCACTTTTTAATGGGGTTGTTTGATTTTTTTCTTGCTGATTTTCCTGAGTTCTATATAGATTATTGTTATTAGCCTTTTGTCGGATGTATAACATGTAAAAATTTTCTCCCATTCTGTAGGTTGTCTGTTCTCTCTAGTGATAGTTTCTTTGGCTGTGCAGAAGCTTTTTAATTTGATCAGGTCCCATTTGTTTATTTTTGCTGTTGCTGTGATTGTTTTGGGGGTCTTCTTCACAAATTTTTTACCTAGGCTGATGTCTATAAGAGTTTTTCCAACATTTTCTTCTAGAATTATTATGGTTTCATGCCTTAGGTTCAAGTCTGTTATCCATCATGAGTTGATTTTTGTGAGAGGTGAAAAGTGTGGATCTTGTTTCAGTCTCTACATGTGGCCATCCAATAAACTAAAACAGGTGGCAGATTGGATTTGGCTCATGGATACAGTTTGCCAATCCCTTCTCCAAAATTGGATTGTAATGAAGGAAAAAAAGATACAGAATAACAAATTATCATATCTAAGAACATTTAGTGGCTACTATGGTACAGAAGATAATTTACCTAATTTAGTGTGGCAACAATGATGCTTAGAGAAGTCTTCCTGGAGCAGATGGTGGTATCCGAGATAAGTTCTGAAGTAAAAGTGAGATTAGATGATGAGTTATCAGAGAGGAAAGAGAATGATTAAGAGGGCATTTCTTTAGGAGGAAATAATCTGAGCAGAGGTCCAGAGGTATATGTAGAGAATTACACAAGATTTGGAAATTCTAAAGGTTAAAGGAAAAGGCCAAGAGTGAGTTTTTCTCAGCAGGCGTGGTGTTCAAGTGAGACATGAGGTTAGAAAAGTGTATCAGTGGGGATCCAGCAAAGGGTCTTAGGCAGAGCATCAGTGCATTCAGGTTTTCAGTTTATATAATAGCTTTGGTGGCTATGTAGAAGACGGATTAGAGGAAAACAATACTAGAGGCCATGGCATTGTTAGGAGGCTATCCAGAAGAGGAACGATATCCAGAAATTGGGCAGCAGTGGAAGGCAAAGAGGATGGAGGAGTCATATTCAAGAAGTATTTAAAAGCCAAGATCAGTGGGACATAATGATTGATTAGATTAATGAATATATTGTATATAAAGGTGAGGGGAAGATGAAAGCCAGGTGTGACTCCCAGATTTACAGCTTGGCAGTACCACCAAATGACATCAGGAATATTGGTAAGAAAAAGCAATTGAGAGGAGAGAATGTGAGTTTAGACAGGTTGTATTTCAGGCAGCTATGGGAGATCCAGATGAAGTTGTTCAGGCTACAATTGAATATCTGTACCAAAAGATCAAAAAAGAAATATGAATATATACAAGAGGAAGCCGTTTTTGGAGGGAATATTATGTTATTTTCAAAGACTGAAGGAATGAGGGTTAGGACTGGTATAAATACAGGTAAGTTTATGGTTGGGGGTAGGGAAAGAAGTTGGTGCAAATCACACTTGATGGCCTTAATTTTTTGATGAAATAGACAGGGCCATACATTAAGAGAGGAAGAGAGAAGGGCTGAGTACTGGGCTTGAAGAGTGTGGTAAAGGTTTGCAAAATTCTCATGAAGAATGGGGAAGTGAACTGATCAGAAAAAGCATGAGGCTTATAAGTAGCTTCAGCTCACGAAATTGTAAAGACTGTAATTTTCACCGTGAAATGAATTTTACCAGTGATGCTGGGACACTGGGTCAGAGTAACAGAGACAGAAGAGTGTAGAATCGAGCCAAGACCATGGGCTTTCTACCTGGGTGTGGTGCTCAGCTGGGGCGAAAGTCATGGGAAGAAAGCAAGGAAGGAATGTGCCACAATTCTGGAGAACTTCATCATTTCTTTTATGGATTCCTGGATTTTCTTCTGCTTTGGTATCTTAATGAAAAGGAATTTTATCCTATGACTTAAGATAACCTCCAGATATTTCTTTCTTGTGGTGCCGAGGCAAAGCACAGCCCTGCTATCATGTGATAATATATATTTTTTTCAATTTAGACTTCTTGAAGTCACTTCATTGTCATCTGCCTAACAATTACTATGCTTATCCCAAATACATAGTGATTCGGAATGCGAGTGGCGCCCTCTAGAGTAGGGAAATAGAAAAGTTGCACCGCAGTGAGCTGTGATCCTGGCAAAACAAGTAAGATCTTCCCCCGGTTGACAAAGTAGGAGGGGTGACTGAGCTACCAATTCAATAAACTGTCTTTCAGTTTACTGATTCTGCTTATTCTTCCCATTCCCACATCTCTAATTCTCAATCCAGAAGACCAGCACCTCCGGAATGAACAGATGGAATTCTTTCTGTTCATTGTGCGTCAGCTTGGGGTAGATCTTGGTTCCAGATGTTGTGGGAACTGTTCTATACAGCTAACATATTTTATTCCGAGGAAACCATACTTCATCATAACCTATCGAACTGAAAAATCAGATATACCACTTTTCCCCAAAATTTTCTCTTCTTTTTATGCTTTAGAGACGTAAATTCATTTTGACTTTTAGGAAAGGCACTAGAATCAACAATTGTTTGCCTGCAGTCATCCTAATAGATGTGTAGACTTTAGAGTTGTTGGATCTGGGTTCAAATCCTTGCTCCTACACTTAACTACTAATATCTCAATTTAGATGTTTAAGCTCACTGTCCTTTTGTGTGTGTGCGTGTGTGTAATTCCACATATAACAAAACTCAAAGGATTATCAAGATTAAAATTAAATGATGTAAATATTTTTAGCTTCTCTTTACAAATGAGGAAACCAAGGTTTAGAAAAGTTAAATATGCTGTATAATCATGCTCAGTAATAACAAGTGACATTTTTGCCCTCAGAAAATGCTAGTGTCATACATTCTTCTGATATATTCTCCATATGGGAAAAACAAAATAGAGTAGATTCACAGGTACTATTAAAAACATTGAAAAACTTTTGAGTCAGGTCAACAGAATTGGAATGGGGTGAGGCTGGCATATTACCTGAACTATGGTAATTGTTATGTGGGTATATACCCTATCTCCCTCTGATATGGCAAGTTTATACTCATGCTAGTATGTGTGTATGTGCACACATGTGTGTACACTTAGCAGAGATGAACGGTCAAGCAGGAAGCTAGGGGCTGTCACCAGACTCTAGTCAGTGCCACTTCTAAATTCAGTTGCTCTGGGCTAACATAAATCCATCTTTCTTCTTCTTCTGAGCAGGGTCTCTGTAGAAACACGGTACAGTGAGTATGTGGCTTCATCTGGTATAAAACTACTCTGTAATGAAAGGCCTAGAGCCAAAGACCTCATTTCCTTTCCCCAGAGTCTTCACAAATGCAAGTTAGGATTTCTATTTCACAATGCAAAAGAGCATGCCTTTGGACCTACAGTCTCTGCTTCTCCACTCAATAAAGCAAATTCAAAATCTAATGTCCCCTGCTGCTGACCTTGTTACAGTGGCTGTGTTTTTCCAACATGATTGTATCCCTTTTGTGGCTGTGTTTTAACCCACTGCAGGACCAGACACTTGCATGCATGGGCCAGATGCTGCAGCCTGGTTCTGTTGAGATAGGATGGTATAAGAGAAAGGAATCTGCAGCGGAGCTGGGAGAGATTTGTGGCTGCCAACGCAAGGTTTTTAAGACTACTGTTCACCATTCTGGATATTCTTTTTATGTAATCTACAGGAATGGCCATTAGTGATCTATATTTTCACCTTCTTCCTTTAAAAATGAGGACTGTGAGGCCCAGCACATTAGTCATTTGTCTAATTTTATACTGCACCTGGAGGAGGAAGAACCAAAACCTAGATCTCACACCGGAGCCTGTTTACAGTCTCAGATTGTATTTTTTATTTACTCATCTCTAATCTTCACTTGTTTTATTATGGATCAGTGTTTCTTTCAGATCAGAGTTTTTTCAAGTATGATCTCTGAGAAATATGCACCAGAATCTCTTGGTGCACTTCTTGAAATGCAGATTCCTGGGCTCTGTTCCAGGACTATCATTTCCATGTCTCTGGGATTAAGGAAACGTGTGTTTTTAACACACTTCAGGTGATTCCTATGAAAAATGGTATGTGTTTTTACTTTTTATTTTGAGATAATCTTAGACTTACAAGGAGTTTCAAAGATAGTACAGAGAGTTCCTGTGAATGCTTCATCCAGTTTCCCTTAATATTAACATATTACTCAGCCATATAGTACAAGTATCAAAACCAAGAAATGAACATTGAAACAATACTATTAACTAATTATAGACTTGATTCATATTTCACCATTTTTTTCACTGTTATTTTTCCTGTCCCAGGACCCACCTTATGAGTCCCCCATTGTCTTTAGTAGTTATGGATGGCAAGTTTTACTGCTTTACATAGTAGGGCCATGTTTCCTGTGACAGTGGCTGAATCCTGGCTCTGAAGGCAGTCAAAGAGTTAATTCAGGTAATGGTGTGATTGTATACTTAAACTCAAGTCACAATGACAAGACTATTAAATAATGCTGCAAATGTTGAATTGATCAGAATTAGAGGAGACTTAAAAGATCATTCAATCTTGAACTCTTGTGTTATCGATGAAGATCCTACAGCCCAGAGAAGAAACATGAGCAAGTTGATGGAAAGATTGGAACTGAGTGCATATCACTTGGCTTCAAGTTTCCTTGAAATTTTTAGAAATATTTGCCTCTGATTATATTTCTTTCCTTTATCTCAAAGCAAAGATCATGAACAGTTAAAAAAATGTGTATCTATGATCTCATATAAAATTCTTCCATTTATCCAGTGAGAGGAGCATGAAAAGTCTCATTTTCCCCAATTTGGGAAACAGGTTCAGAGAGGGACACGGACTTCCCCAAGGTCCCGTGGCCAGAATGCAGTTGAGCCATATCCACACCTCCACAACCTGACTCCTGAGTCAGTGCTATTTTGCAGTATACCACACGCCTCCAGCTCTGAATTTATGCACTCTGTGCTGAAATGGATATTTTGTGTATTCAAATAGAACATTTGGAGGAGTGAATATTTATACACAAATTCAAATAGGGCACCCAAATGGGGAAACATTATGAACCTGGCATATTTAGCAATTATAAATGGGAGATGTGATTGTAGAAAGAGAACTGACATGAATCAGTGTGAAATTCTGCACTTGGCAGATAGGACTAGATAATCTCAAGATTTTTTTTTTCTTTAAGTACTTTAGTACTTGTCTGTCCTGAGAATAAAATGGGTTACCCTATGAACTTTCCCAGTGCTAGTAGCTTTGCATATTTCTGAAAAAAATATTTGTTCTTGGAAGAATAAACATAATTTAGGACTCTGGTATAAACACAGCTACTAGAAAAGTTATATACAGGAAAGATAGAGTTTAAGTCCATATTTTGCCAATAAAACTAGTTATATGCCTGTAAGCAAATAGCTTTTTCTATGGGACTATGCCTTAGTCCCACGAAATGTAAAATTAGAGGATTAGAATTGGTGATTCTTTTGGGCAAAACCATACTGGGGTTGATCATGGGGATTTCATGGGAGGAGCTTGGTGGGTTTAGCACCATTTGCACCACTGCTTAATGGGGGGGTATTCGCATAAAAAGGTGCCACCCTTTTCCTGTATTGTCTGTGAATCCCAAGGTATTTCTTTAATACCATTTCCTGTGGTATCTTTTTGTCAGAGTCTTAACAAAAGCCATATCTGTGCCTATCTTTATTTTTTTTATTTATTTAAAGGCATAATTGGTTGTAAAAATTTCTCCTACCCCCTTCCAACTGTGTCTCTGTTCTGAATTCCTATACTTTCTAAGTTTCCAGGACTGAAGTGTTTTTCAGTAAGTAGAATGAAGAAACTTCATCTCCTTTGAAGCCTTAGACAACAAAGATTTGGCAGAGTAGGTGGCTTTTTGGGCAGAGCTGTGTGAAATACTCAACTCTTTCACCTAGAGGCATAAGTGTGGGAGATGACCTTGGCAAATTGTGGAATAATGAAATATGGCTTTAGTGTCTGGCACCTAACTTAGTGTTTCTATACCACTTTCTGCTATCCCTGTCTCCCCAGCCCCTAAACAACAAACACAGCCTTAAGGGGTTGCCCTGTCAGTAAGATTCACCTTCTAACAGAGGAACTTAGAAGACCCAGCAGTTCAGAAGAATGAGTCTTTACAGGTTAAATTCCTGAGGGTGCTTGGGATTGTGACAAACATTGTTGTTCTGGACGTGCCCCAAATCCAACCATAAGGGGACTTATTTTTCACTCTATTCTTAAAGTTAGCTCAAGACGTTATCTTAGTATTTCACTTACAATTGAAATACATGACAAATAAAAGTAGCCATTGCTCTGCTATATCCCCTTCCATCTTTTCAAACCAGGATCATAGTTACAGATAGTGGTAGCTCCGGAATTTCTCAGTTGGAGAGTCTTAGATGGACTAGAAACCTTGTCTTGACATAGACACATCATTTTAATTTATATGCTTATTTGGGGTGGCTAGAGTTGAAAGCAGCCTTGCGAAAGATGGAGACAACCATAGACATTACTTTCTCTGACTTTTCTTTAAATTGATGAGTTCAAAGATGGGAAGTAAATTGCCTAAGGTCACAACATAAATCAGTAGAAGGGTTGGGTTTGAAAACCAAGTCTCAGATTCTCAGGAAAGCAAACCCTTCCCTATAAAGCCATTAAATAAGTTCGAAGCCTGAATCTGAAAGAAGCTTTGCTTCCTTAGATGAGTATTCTTTTACCAAGGCCAACTCAATACTGAGTGCATTGCAGCCGTATTGATTTTATAGGACATCCTTGCAATTCTCCAAGAAGAGAAGTTTTTATTTATTTGTTTTGAAGTTTCTAGCCAACACTACTTTACAGGTATTCTGAAGGAAAGAGTGGCTTCTATTGTGACTCAAGTAATTTGTGAGTCAGAACAAGAAAGGCAGCAGAGGAAAATTTTACTCTAAGATTATAGAATTTTAAGATATTATGTGAAAGGAAAGTTTAGTAGAATAGTGGATCCATGAAGACTAACAAGGCAATCAAGTCTCATCTTAGAAAAGAGTTAGGCTCTCAAGTCAGCATGTAAGGAACACATCAAGTTTAGTTAAAACTACTCTTGAAAATATCCTAGGCAGGTGACATAATACCTCAGAAGTTCAACAGGGCCAGTTTTTCCTCCAGTGACAGAAAAGATACCTATTTCTTTGGTTGAATACAGACAAAGTATCTTCAGGGCTATGTTATACAGAAGGAAGTATAGTAATCATTAAACACAAATCACATATAGCATTGTAAAATGCTTACTTCGTGAAGTAAGAGATAGACTTTCTGGGGGAAGTCACTGTAAGTTTTGCATCTCAGGCTTGCTCCTGGACATGTGCCCACTGAGGGGGATGGTGTATGGAGCTGCTTATGCTATTTCAATCATGCTTTCCTGCCCTCTTAACTCTCTTCTTGCTAATGCTCTTCCCCTACCCCACTTCCAACGCCCACAATTGAGTCTCATTGAATTTGCCTAAATGCATGTATGATATAGAACTATAGAAGAACCTAAAAGTCAGGTCTTTACCTCTGGTTCCAGCCTGGCATTTCTTGACACCTCCATCCCTTTTCTCTCCCTCCTCTCTTTCTTCCACACATACTTAGTTTGTGCCTACATGTGTCAGACTATAGAAAACACCGGAGTGAACCAGACAGAGTCCTACCCATATGGAGTTTATAGGCTTGGTGGGGGGGAGTAAAAACAAATAATTAATTTCTGATTTATTTATTAAAGTGGAGAAGAAATAGAAATCCAGAGTACTATGAGTTTGTACATCAGGACAACCTAATCACATCAAGCTTGGGTTTAGAGGAACAGAACTCATGCTACTCAGTAGCTATAAGACCATAAGCACATCACTTAAATGATTCAACTTCAGCTTTCGTAACAATTTTATTAGTAGGTCATTATAAAAATTCAACTAAATAGGGTATGTGGGAGTACCTGGTAACCTATTGATTATTCATGCTATTGTTGACCATCTATCCTGTGCTCATATTTGGGCTGTGCTCTCTGGACATACCAGAGAAGCAGAAGATATAGGCCTGCCTTTTTCTGCTTGGGAAATCAGATTAGTCCAGGGGAATAGTGAAGAGATGGTACTGTGGGATTTAAGCAATACATATGACATGAGTTCAAAGAAGGGAGGAATCCATCTGTATGGGTGGAAACATACAACAGTCTTCAAATAATTGACTAAATTTTTGGGGTTTGTATAGAGAAGAGAATGAGTAACTTGAGTGTTTCAGGAGAGGACCTAGGATGAGATATGTACAGATACAAGGATGATATTGCATTGTACTGATCTATCATGGATACAGTATGGATGACCTCCAAGTCAGCTGGAAAGCAACTATGGGGCTAGGTTACCATGTTACTGATATTTTTTCTCCACAACTTTCAAACAACAAAATGTTGTTTCCAATTATAGACCATTAAAAAATGTTGCATTACTATAATGTTTCTGTTAGTAAATGCACATAAGAATATTCTTTCTTCTGACCTCCCACTGTTAGTTCTAAAGTCAAAAGAAAGAAATATACAGCTTCTTTTTGGGACAGTCATTCCCATATTTGAAGATAAGTTCCATGTGCTTTTTTCTTCTCATACCTCATTTTTTTGCTATCTTATGAATTACCTTACTTTTCCATAATTCTGCAATTCCAAAAGCAGGTGAAAAGCTTTTGAGATATTTTTATGAGTTATATAGACCACATAATTGATCTTAAGGTAAAAATGTTCCTTCTTTTTGACCACCAAATTTCTTCACTGTCAATCAAGGCATAATTTTTGTGGTTACTAAAAGGGAGTTTTATACTCATAAACATCTGTGAAAGTATCAACATTCATTCTTAACTATTATTATTTTCTTATTTCTTATAGTATATCTCTTCGGGCCACATAGTAGAGTGTGTAATTATATACTGCCTTGTATTATATTCTACAAGATCGTTGTGTATTTCTTTAGATCCAAAGATACTTCAGAGCTAAATCCTATATGTCTTTTGTAACTCCCACTTAAAATGTCTAATGAAAAGCTAGATGTACAATTTTTAAAAATTTTTCATTTTTTGACATTTTGATGGACACTGTTTCTTAACTAAACTCTAAGTAAATATCAGCTGAAGAAATCATTGAAATTTGTCATGAATAGAACTCAGAATACATGATGTTGGATATCTTCATGATGGGCCAAAGGAAAACAGTGTTTCTTTGGCAATGTACCTTCTATCCCTGCTCTGGAATGAGAAAGTCTAGGTGTGAATCCTAGTTCTACCACTTAATAGCTGTGATCTTGGGTCTCTCAAAATGTGGATAATAATGGTACCTATCTCATGGAATTGTGAGGATTACATGAAGCAATGTATATAAAGTAAGCTTCAGTTTTAGTATATTATTTATATTCATTAACTGTTAATTCTCATTACCTTAAGAATCTCATATATGGAATGATTTCATTTTATACTTAATTGGTAGGGTTTTTTTTTCAACCCATTATCATAAGAAGGAATTATCAGTCCATAATGGTCCAATTCAAGCATTTTTCTGTTGAAGATCATTACAGTGTAGGACACGACCTCTGTGATCTTGATTGTAACCTGATCAGCCTACTTCAGCTAAACTAGAGCATTGCATGGAAATCACAGCTTGCTTTCAATATCATGCCCCACATTAAAAACTAACAGGAAATGGCCAGGAATTCCATGCCTTTGGGCAGTTTCCTCATTACCAATTAAGGACTCACTGTTCACTTGTTTATGCAGGATGAGTCAAGAGCTCACTGACTGATTCTTTACTTGAATTCTAAGGTCTAATCAATCTTTACTGAACCAGAAAGACAACCACTCATTGCTTGGATCATGAGTTTAAACTGGTTCCTCTCCAAGTTGTCTTCGTCAATGTGGAAGTCCCTAAGACTTGCCATATGAAAATCTTTAGGCTAATCAGTTTAGACAAATGTCTTTTATATTCTTTTTTCAAAAAAAAGTACCTGTTTGAAATAGCTCTTGAGTCAGCAACTAGACAGGAAAAGAAGAGAAAATAGTCTCTATACTCAAGGAGTTCCTTTGATAGCAGCTGTATTTCTGAGGAGTTGGTGGTTATTTGTTCACTAAGGTTATTGTAGGCATCCAGCCACTAAGTTGTTTTCACCAAGAACAGTGCTGTGCTTTCACAACATGGATACTCTACCTTGAAATTCATCATGAATCCTGCCTCTTCTATCTTCACAGACACCTCATCCAGGCCACTATCCTCTCTTGCCTTAAGTACTGCAATAGCCTCTAATCTGCTTGTCCCCAACAATCCATTCTTCACACAGAAGCCAAGATGATCCATGATAAAAATGGTGATAATGATAGCTATCCCTTATATAGCATTAACTCTGTGCTGGGCCTTGTTTTTATTTTTTTCAACAGTTTTATTGAGGTATAATTCATATATCATAATAGTCACCCTTTAAAGTGTACAATTTAGTGGATTTTAGTTCACTTAGAGTTGTGCAACCAGCACTATCTAATTTTGGAATATGTTCATCAACCCATAAAGAAATCTCACACTCAGCTGTTCCTTTTCCTACCCTTCAGTTGCTGGCAACCACTAACCTTCTTTCTATCTTCACAAAGTTGCCTAAATTTTGCTGGATATAGAATTCTTGACTCTATATATATATCCAGCAAAATTTATTATATAATATATATTATATGATATAATATATAATATATTTAATATACTATATTCAATATATTATATGTATACACATATATATATATATATATATATATATATATATATAAAAACTTTGAAAATGTCACACCACTGCCTTCTGTCCTTCATGGTTTCTGATGAGAAACATGCTCTTAATCTTTTGAGCACCCCTTGTATGTGAAGAGCAGCTTTCCAGATTCTCTCTTTGTCTTTGATTTTCAGTAGTTAGATATGATGTGTCTAGATGTAGAACTCTTTGAGTTTATCCTACTTGGAGTTTATTAATATTCTGTGATGTGTAGATTAATGTTTTTTAATCAAATTTTGGAAATTTTTAGCCATTATTATCTAAAATATTCTTTTTGCCCCTTTCTCCCTAGATATATACCAAGGAAACATGAAAACACATGTCCACACAGAAGCTTTCACAAAAATGTTCATGCAGCACTATTCATAATAGCCAAAAATTGAAGCAACACAAATATTCATCGACTAAGTGGGTAAATGGAATGTGGTATATCCATATAATCAAATATAATTCCACTATAAGAAGGAATGATACATGCTATAACATGAATGAACCTTGAAAACATTATGCTAAGTGAAAAAAATCAGACAAAAAGGCTATATTATATGGTTTCATTTGTATGGAACGAAGTTCAATATACTCTTTAATATCCATTTGCAAGTATCCCTGTTCTAAATAAGCTTCAGAGAGAAGGAAAAAAGGTATCATGAACCAAGTACTTACCATGTGACTGACACTGTGAGAGGTGTCATTCACAAGTAACCGTAACATGGGAAATGCACAGGTTGCAAGCCCATTAATGAGATTTAGGGTGAGGGATATACCTACAGGAAAGGACATGTGAAAAGATCCAATGGTATTAGGGCTTGGGAGTTTGTGAAAGGTTCAGATCCTGACTCCATCCCTTGTAAAATCAGTCATCTTTGTTAGAAGGTTTTTAACCTCTGTCTAATGTATTTTTTTAAAATTTTTATGATGAATATAATTAAACAGTGTTGAAAAATCACCAAGAAAATTGGGTGAGATAACTTGTGTACTATTCCTTAGTGTGCGTAGAAAATTCAATTCTGTGAGACACAAATTGAGAGCAGGCACTCTCAGAAATGGCTTGCTGAAGAAGCCTAAAGTCTAGGTAATTATTATAAAAGTCAGTATACATAAAATGTCAAATGACACAGGTGATATTATTGTAAAATAAAATAAAATAAAAAGGTGGTATTGATATATTTGAAAGTAAGACCAAAGTTTGAATGCCCTAAGTCTACCACTTACTAACTGTGAGACCTCAGCTAATTTTAATTTTTTTTTTATTTGGGGAAAATGAAATTAAGCTGCTTCTCTCTCAGACTGATTGGAGTAATAGCAATGGGAATACTTTAAAATGCCCAATCCCAAACAAATGTCAATTCATGATAGGGATTTGTTGGGAGAAAAGAGAGTATTTCAGATCCAAATAGCCAGGAAAGGGCTATGGAGATGGCACAGTTTATGTAACCCTTGAACAACAGTTGAACAGTTGGGTTTTTACAAGCATGTGGCATTCAATTTCTAACAATTTGTTATAGCCCCCATACTACCTGCTCCTCATCTGAGCATGATAGTTGCACTGTCAGTGGCTGTGATCTGGTTCCCAGTTGATTCCAAGTGGAGGGAGAGTAAGATCAGGTATGGAGGCAGGGGTCACTGATCTGGTTGTTTGGATTAGAGGTCTTCAAAAGGGAAGGCTTTTACAACAAGGGGCAATGCTGGGGGGGTTGGGAGGAAATATTAAAACCCACATTTACATATATTTTAATATAATAATTTGCATTTTTAATTTTTTCAAATTTATTCATTTTTTTAAACTAAGTTTTTTGTATTTATTGTGTACATGATATTTTGAAGTATATATACATAGTGGATTGGTTAAATCTACCTAATTAATGTATGCATTGCTTCACATAGTTATCATTTTTGTGGTGAGAATACTTAACATTCACTCTCTAAGCATTTTTTAAGAATACAACATATCATCATTAATTATAGTCACTATGCTGTGAAATAGACTCTTTAACTTATTCCTATCTAACTGTAATTTTGTATACTTTGACAAATACCCCCTCAATCTCCCAACCCCAACTGCCATAGCCTCTGGTAACTACCGTTCTGCTCTCTATTTCTATGAGATCAACTTTTTTAGATTCCACATATGGAGGAGATCATGCGGTATTTGTCTTTCTTTTCCTAGCTTATTTCACTTAACATAATGTCCTCTAGGTTTATCCATGTTATTGCAAATGACAGGATTTTCCTCTTTTTGTGACCAAATAGTATTCCATTGTGTATGTATGTCACAATATTTTTGAATGGATAAAGATGACTTTTCTCTACCCATTCATCTATTGTTGGACACTTAGATTGAATCCATGCCTTGGCTATTGTATTAATAAATAGTGCTGCAATAAACATAGGAGTGCAGATACCTCTTCTATGTACTGATTTCATTTCCTTTGGATATATACTCAATTGGAATTACTGGATTATATGGTATTTATATCTTTAACTTTTTGAGGAATTGCCATACTTTTTTCCATAAAGGCTGTACTAATTTACATTTCTACCCACAGTGTGAAAGGGTTCCCTTTTCTACATATCCTTTCCAACATTTGTTGTTTTGTCTTTTTGATAATAGCCATTCTAACAGGAGTGAGGTAATATCTTATTGTAGTTTAGATTTGCATTTTCCTGATGGTTAGTGACATTGAGCACTTTTTAAATACCTGTTGGCTATTTGTATGTCTTCTTTTGAGAAATGTCTATTTAGGTCTTTTGTTCATTTTTAATTGGGTTGTTTTCTTGCTATTGTGTTGAGTTCCTTATATATTTTAGATATTAACCCCTTATCAGATGTATAGTTTGCAAATATTTTCTCACATTCTGTAGGTTGTCTCTTCACTTTGTTGATTGTTTCCATTTCTGTGCAGAAGCTTTTTAATTTGCTGTAATCTTATTTGTCTATTTTTGTTTTTGTTGCCTGTGCTTTTAAGTCATGTCCAAAAAATCATTGACTAGAATGATGTCATGATTTCTCCTTATGTTTTCTTCTAGTAGTTTCATAGTTTTGAGTCTTACATTGAAATATTTCATCCATTTTGAGTTGATTTTTGTGGGTTGTGTGAAATAAGGGTCAAATTTTATTCTTCTGCATGTGGATATCTAGTTTTTCCAGCACTAATTATTGAAGAGACCATCCTTGTCCGATTGTGTGTTCTTGGCTTTTTTGTTGAAAATCAGTTGGCTGTAAATGCTTGGATTTATTTCTGGGCTCTCTGTTCTGTTTCATTGGTCTATGTGTCTGTTTTTATGCCACTACCATGTTGTTTTTTTACTATGTCTTTGTAGTACATTTTGAAATCAGGTAGTGGTATACTTCCAGCTTTGTTCTTTTTGCTTAAGATTGCTTTTGGTCTTTGGAGTCTTTCCTGGTATCATATGAATTTTACGATTGTTTTGTCTGTTTCTGTGAAAAACATCATAGGTATTTTGATAAGGATTGCATTGTTTGAACCTGCATATTGCTGTGGGTAGTATAAACATTTTAATAATATTAATGTTTTCAATTCATAAACATGGGATATCTTTCCATTTATTTGTGTCTTTTTCAATTTCTTTCATCAATGTTTCATATTTTTCAGTGTAGAGATCTTATACTTCCTTGGTTACATTTATTCCTAATAATTTTTTATAACCATTACAAATGGGATTATTTTCTTGATTTCTTTTTCAGATAATTTCTGTTGGTATATAGAAACACTACTAATTTTCATATGTTGATTTTGTATCCTGCAACTTTACTGAATTTGTTTATTAGTTCTAACAGTTTTTTGGTGGAGTCTTAAGGGTTATCTATATATTATAAAAGATCATGTTGTCTGCACGTGGGACAATTTAACTTCTTTTTTTTCTAGTTTTCTTTCTTTTGCTTTATTGCTCTGGCTAGGATCTCCAGTACTATGTCCATAGGAGTGGCAAAAGTGGCCATCCTTGTCTTCTTCCTGATCTTAGAGGAAAAGCTCTCAATTTTTTTCTTATATTGAGTATGATGTTAGCTGTGGGTTTGTCATATGTATTTATTGTGTTGAGGTGCATTCCTTTTGTACATAATTTGTTGAGAGTTTTTATCCTGAAATGATGTTGAATTTTGTTAAATGCTTTTTCTGCATCTATTGAAATGATCGGATGGTTTTTGTCCTTCACTCTTCTAATGTTATTTATCACATTTATTGATTTGTATAAATTGAAACATTGTAGCATACCTGGGATGAATTCCATGTAATCTGTTGAATATTTTAAATGTGCTGTTAAATTATTTCGATTGCTAGTGTTTTGTTGAAGGTTTTTTTTTCCATCTACGTTCATCTGGGATATTGGCCTGTAGTTTTCTTTTTTTGGTTTTGTCCTTGTCTGGTTTTGGTAATGCTGGCCTCATAAAATGAGTTTGGAAGTATTTTCTCCTCTTTAGTTTTTTGGAAGAGTTTGAGAATTATTGGTATTAGTTCCTCTTTTAATGTTTGGAAAAATTCAGTGCTGAAGCCATCAGGTCCTGGACTTTTCTTTGATGAGAGACTTTCTATTACTGATTCAATCTCCTTACTCATTATTGATCTGTTCATATTTTCTATTTCTTTATAATTCAATTTTGGTAGATTGTATATGTCAGGGCTTTATCCACTTCTTCTATGTTATCTAATTTGTTGGCATATCACTGTTCATAATAGTCTCCTATGATCATTTTTATTTTTGTAGTATCAGTGTTAATGTCTTCCTTTCCATTTCTGATTTTGTGTTTTCTCTCTTTTTTCCTTAGTCTAGCTAAAGGTTTGCTAATTCTGTTTATCTTTTTAAAAAAATCAATTCTTTGTTTTTTGAATCTTTCTATTATTTTTCTAGTCTCAATTTTATTTAATACTACTATCATCTTTATTATTTCTTTCTAATTTTGGGTTTAGTTCCTATTTTTCTAGCTTCTTAAGGTACAATGTTAGGATGTTTATTTGAGGTCTGTCTTCTTTTCTGATGTAGGCATTTATTGTTATAAGCTTCCTTTTTAGCACTGCTTTTGCTCTGTTTTATAGGTTTTGGAATGTTGTGTTTCCATTTTTATTTGTCTCAGGACATTTTAAAATTTTCCTTTCAATTTCTTTGTTGACTTATTGATTATTTAGGAGCATGTAATTTCATTTTCACGTATTTGTGAATTTTTTGAAGTTATTCCTATTATTGGTTTCTAGTTATATACTATTGTAGTCAGAAGATAATTGGTATGATTTTAGTCTTCTCACACTTATTAAGACTTGTTTTGTGGCCCAACATATGATTTATCCTTGATAATGTTTTATGTGCAGAGAAGAATGTGTATTTTGGAGATGCTGGATGGAACATTCTGTAAATGTCAGTTAGGTCCATTTGGTCTAGAATGTAGTTTAAGTCTGATGTTTCTTGATTGATTTTTCTATCTGGATGATCTTTCCATTGCTGCAAGTGAGGTGCTGAAGTCCCCTACTATTATTGTATTGCAGTCTACCTCTCCCTTAAATCTATTACCATTTGCTTTATATATTTAAGTACTACAATGTTGGGTGCATATATATTTACAATTGTTATATCCTCTTGCTGAATTGACCCCTTTATCATTATATAATAATCTTCATTGTATCTTTTTACAGTTTTTGACTTAAAGTCTATTTTATCTGATATAAGTATAGCTATTCTTGCTCTCGTTTGTTTTCATTTGTGAGGAATATGTTTTTCCATCCCTTTACTTTCAGTATTATGCATCCTTAGAGGTAAAGTGAGTCTCCTGTAGGCAGTATGTAGTTTAATCTTTAAAAAAATCTCTTCAGTTGCTATATCTTTCGATTAGAGATTTTAAACCATTTAAATTCAAGGTCACTATTGATAGGTATGGACTTACTACTATCATTTTTTAAATTGTATTCTAGTTTTTTGTTGTTGGTGGTGATCCTTTTATCCTTTCTTCCTCTATTACTGTTTTCCTTTGTGGGTAAGTGGTTTTCTTTATTGATAGTTTTGATTCCTTGGTTTTTATTTTTTTGTGCATCCACTACAGGTATTTGCTTTGTGGTTACCATGAGGTTTACAAAAAACATCTTATAACAGGTTATTTTAAGGTGATAGCAACTTAACTTTGATAGCAAAAAAAAAAAAAAAAGAAAAAAGCACTTTTGCTCTACCCCCCATTTTAACTTTCTGATGTCACCTTTTACATCTTTTTATATTGCATATCCCTTAACAAATTATTGTAGTTAAAACCTTTAATAGTTTTGTCTTTTAATCTTTATACTAAAGATATAAGTGATTTACATGCCACCATTATAGTATTTGAGTATTCTATATTTGATTGTGTACTTACTTTTACCAGTGGGTTTTATATTTTCATATGTTCTTGTGTTACTCATTAGCATACTTTTCTTTCAGCTTGAAGAACTCTCTTTAGCATTTCTTGTAAGACAGGTGTCTTGGTAATGAACTCCCTCATCTTTTATTTATCTGGAAAAGCCTTTATCTTTCCTTCATTTCTGAAGGACAGATTTGCTGGGTAAAGAATTCTTGGTTGGCAGGGTTTTTTTCTTCACCACCTTGAAATATTGTCCCACTCTCTCCTGGCCTGTAAGGTTTTTGCTGAGAAGTTTGATTCTAGGAGTATTGAAACTCCTTTGTATATCATTTACTTCTTTTCTATTGCTGCCTTTTGGGATGCTCTCCTTGTCTTTAATTTTTGACAGTTTGATTATACTATGTCTTGGTGTAATCTTGTTTAGGTTGAATGTGATTGGAGACCTTTGACATTTCATACCTGAACATTTATATCTTTCCCCTGATTTGGAAATTTCTCTGCTATTACTTCTATGAATAAGCTTTCTATCTCTGTGTCTTTCTCTTCTACACAAACTCCTATAACCCAAATATTTGCTCTTTTGATGCTGTCTCATAAATCTTGTAAGCTTTCTTCATCCCTTTTCATTCTTTTTCCCCCTATGTATTTTCAAATAACCTGTCTTCTAGTTCACAGATTCTATTTTTCTGCTTGATCAATTCTGCTGTTTGTTTTCTCTATTGAATTTTTAAATTTTTTTCATAGTATTTTTCAACTTCAGCATTTTTTTATTATTATGTCAATTTCTCTGTTAAATTTTGTGTTTTAGTCACTTATTAGTTTTCTCATTTCTTTGAATTGTGTCTTTTTATTTTCTTGAAGTTTGCTGAGCTATGTTAAAACTGGTATTTTCAATCCTTAGGCAGTTCATATATCTCTATCTCTTTAGAGTAGTTTACTGGCACTTTATTTTGTCTCTCTGATGATGTCATATTTCTCTGATCTTGATCTTTGTGGCTGTGCATTGATGTCTGCACAGAAGTAGGTACTTAGTCTAGTCTTCATAGATTGGCTTTTTCTGGGAACAACATTCAACAGTATGTTTGTCCAAGCATTCTAGGCAGATCTTCTTGCATGGTCCCTATGCCCAGGAGTTCTGTGGTCATTGCAGCACTAGGGGCACTCTAACACTGAGACTGCCATGGCTGGCATGGAGCTGGGCTGGAATTTCACAGCTTCTGAGGCTGGCATGGCACCATGCTAGAATCTCATGGCTGCTAGGCTGGTGCAGCACTGGGGCATGTCTGAAGCCTGTGGCCACTGAGTCCTGTCTGCCACTGAGATTTGTTTAGAGGCCAAGACCACTATAGTTGGCTGGTGGTGTTGTGCCCTGCAGATCAAGTCTGCCTCTGAGTCTATGGGTTCAGAGTCACTTGGTGCCAGGGCAGGTCTGGAGGCTGAGTCCACAGGTACTGGCTTGGAGTCAGGGCCATAGGGGTCTGCCCAGTGCTGGGTTTTATTATAGCAGGACCAGTATTAGGATCCAAGGCAAAGTTCTGTGCTTTTCCCTTTCTTTCCCCCAAGGAGACAGTATCTCTCTCCACACTGTGCTGCCTGGAGTTGGGAAAGGGGTAATATAATGTAAAAATTTGCTATAAGCAAGGTACTGTAATCTCTCACCTGGTTTTCTTAGCTCTTGTGAAGGTATTTTCGTGTATGGACAGTTGTTCAAGTTGATGTTTCTGCAGGGGCATGATTCATAGAGAGTTCTATTCTTCCATATTGCTCTGCCTTCTGCATTTTAAATTTTGTATATATTTAAAATATATGTAATATGCAGTATATACGGATGTATAAATAAATATATTGAGGGTGCACGATCAAAAATATCTTAATGAAGGGAGTACATAATCAAACTTTGGAACCAGTACTCTGGATATCAGCATGGTAACTCTCCTGGTAATTCATATTCCTTCCCCCAGCCCAGTGATGGTAATGGAGAAAGTAAATCTTAATACCAAAGAAAGAGGGAAAAAAACCAGCCTGATCCTCTCTCTGCTTCACAAAAAGAAAACCAAGATTCTGAAAAGAAGAAAGACCAGCTCAGGTAGAATAAATGAAGGAATGTAACTGGTAGTGCTGTTTTTCTCGGGGGTGGACTTAATTGTATGTGTCTTGATGTGGTCATGGGAATTGGAGGGGTCATGACTGAATTTTTTAGTCTTTTTTTTTTTTACTAAATGACCTCAATTATACCATGGCCCTCTAAACACCTGTTGAAGAATCTGGGGCTAAGAATTCATAACCTCTTCCCCTGCCAGAGTTCTCACTCCTGACTCTTGGTGTCCTCAATTGATTCTGCTTCAAAATGTAATTTCATTGAGTGACAAATGCTCTTTGTGATGGAGCACATTCAGTTCATGTGGCCCTGGCTGCCTGAAGGGAATGGATTTTTCTCTGTGGAATTACCTTGGGAATCATTGAAGCATCTGTGAAACCATTTTTGCCAAGTAATGTTTCTTTCTTTTCTCCCCCTGCAGGGGAAGGGGAGGGTGGCGGTCTGGCTGGGGAATTTGTCTCCAGCGAGAATTCTTTGCATTTTAAATAAAGAGAATCCCATGAGTCACTCAGTCTATTAACTCATGTGGAAATGGTTATATAGCCTATATCAGCTTGTCGTTGAAGACACAGTCTTGATTTTATGCTTAAATATATAGAAATAGTAGCAGCTTTGGGCATCAGTAATATATTTGTTTATTGACTTTAAGAAAAGGGATTAAAAAAAAGAGAAAGAAAGAAATGATGTATTTTACAGATTAGATTATTAGGACAGAACATTGCCCCTAGGCAAATGTTGTGTTTATTTAAAATGTAAATGAGCTTCCACCATTATGCACTCAGAGTCCTCCCAGCCTCCATTATGTGAAATCAAATGGGTTTTTATACTGAGAAGCTGTTCAGCTCACAGCGGGCTGTTCCCTCCCAACACACTGACAGTTGTCCTGCTGCAGAATTCTCTCAGGCCTCCTGTCAAAGAGGAGGCCTGTTCTGTGTGGGGCAATCAGGGTCAGCCCAATAGGATGGCACATCCACACCTGTGAAAGAGCCAGAGTCACATCAGCATCTTGGTAGTTAACGAGAGCCTTCCAGGACCTCTGTCTGAGCAAACCCAGTGAGCAGAGGGGAAAAAGGTCTGCAAAGAGAATGCTTTAATGAGAAACAGAGCACTGGATTCTTTGGCCATGGCTTCTGAGAAACTGGGAAGTGATGTGAATGAGAAGCAGTGGGTGGACCTAACAGAGTGAAAGAAATTAAGGGAGAGGACAGTGTAGTGAAGAAGAAAGAGCAGCAAATTGCAAATCTGTAAACTGGGTGCCATCCTAGGCTTTGCCATTCACCACCTCTGGAACCTTGTGCAAATCATTCTACTCTGGGCTCCCTGGTCTCCCACACAAATGTGGGTGGTTTGAATTAGCTGACTTTCATGTTGTCTTTTAGCTCTAATACTCTGCTGAGCAGGAAAGCCCATGCATTTCAATTTCAATTTGCCTGTTTATGGTGTTGCCCAAGGTCTTTTATTCTAGGTTTCCATATGATACCTGACATTTATATAATGTTTTCTCTCTGTGAAAGAGCTTTAATACATCTCAGCACCCATATTTATAATCGTGGTCTATAAAATAGATAAATGTAAGGTAGACAGGACAGTTATTACCCGAGACCTTGGTGTCCATGAATGTGCTTCAAGGCAAGGGATTAGGAGAAGGTGGTGATTAATTAGTTAATGTCTGACCTTGGGGAATATCCTTTAATTCCTCTGAAATGCACAGCAGGGGTGATGCTTCTCCTGTCTGAAAGCACAGGGTGTAGCCAGGTTATTATTTTAGGCTCTCTGAAATACTAAATTCTATATGGTGGAATGCATGTATTGCTAGTATCTGTGGAGGATTTAAGTCTGGATGCTTCTTGCTTTCATTGAAGCCATCCCATAATTGTCTTCTCAACCCACCCTGAGACGCAGCATGATGCAGTGATTGAGTCTAACTCCCTGAGTTTGAATCTCGACTGTATCACCTGCCAGGTCTTTAACCTTGGAACAGTTACTGCACTTTTCTGGGCCTCAGATTTCACATCTCTGGAATAGAAACCATAATAATAGTCAACATATATAGGGTTTCATGAGGCTGAACTGAAATAATACATATAAATTATTTAGTTTAGGACTTAGTTAATAGTAAGAATACAGTAAAAAAAAAATACCCTTGTTCTCATGTATTTCAGAGCCAACCTCAGGTGCCACCTTTTCAATTAAAGCACTTTTGATTCCTTTGACCCACAGAAATCTATTCAGTCCCAAATGATAGCACTTAGTATTTTTATAGCCTAATTTAGCTCTTACCCACACACTGTCTTAGAATAGTCTCTAATGGCAAAACTTCCCAATCATATAATAAGCTCCCTAGTGAAAGAGGAGGAGCCTGAGACAAATTAAGTGTCTTGGAAGAAGTGAAGCAGCTAATAAATGGCTCAGTTATTATTTTCTGGCTCCAAGGCCACTTCTGTCCTCCACTGTTTCTCCAAACACTTCTGGACTCCCTAAAACAAAGCCTAGCTGAGTTTTTTTTTTATCAGTGCTACTAAGAAGAGAACACTTCTCTGGTATTGGGAAATTCAGGCTTGAGGGCTGTCACCACTTTGCTCTGGAAATGTGGGCTTGGAGCTTTCCCTCTCTGAGGCTTAGTTTCCCCAGCTTTAAAATAAGACAGTGCTAGTAATGATTGATCAGAGCTTGGGTCCTGGTGCTAGACAGAACTGGCCCATCCCAGAGCTGTCACCTATTGTGTAGCACTGAGCACTCTATTTCACGCCTCTAAAGCTCAGTTTCTTTAGGTAAGATAAAGATATTGTTGTGGCCCAGAAAGAATTGTAAGGGTTAAATGAAATAGCATATGTAGAGCACTTGGCACAATACTGGGAACATAATAGTGTTTTGTTGTTGTTATTCTTAATAACAATAATATCTATTACCACCACCACCATCATCATCATCTTCATCATCATCTCTATTAGCTTTTGTAGGTCAGTGGAATAAGAAATATAGGTTATGTATTCAGACTTCCTGGTCTTTAAAACCAACTCCATTTCTTGCTGTGTTACCGAGGGCTTTGCCCTTCTGAGCCTCAGCTTACTCATTTGTAGGATGGGGGTAGCAGCAATGCCTACTTCACAGGTTGGGTATAAGGATTAAATGAGATACTATTGTTAAGTGTTTTGTACATTGCCTAGATTGTGAATATTCAAATATTAGCTGATATAAGTATTTGATAATAGTAATTATAACTACTCAGCTATAACTTTTGTGATCCTGTAGTTGTAAGTTAAATCTTTGGGGAAAAAATTGAACTTGTGAACTTGGTAAAGCCACCTGTGCATAGGCGTGGAGTCATCCTCCAATGTAGCCTGCCAGACATCTGTCTAGAGCCATCGCAATGGCCTTTGAAAGAAAACAAATGGGGTGAGGCAGGCTTTTTGCCTCTTTCCTCAGGACCTGCATCTTGGCTCTGATGCTTAGATTTTGCAAACCAGCTGGCCAAATAAAGTCCAGCTGACTGTTCCTCACAATAGCAAATGGAGAGGAGTAGACAAGAAGGCATTCTGGAGGAGGTGTGTTGAAGCCTGAGATTCTGCAGTCAATAAGGAAATATAACACTGATGAAGACATTCTGGAGGGAATAAGGGAAACTGGGAAGTAATGCCCAGTAGGAATGAGTGTTCTTTGCAAAAGTACTTCCCATTAGTTAAAAAAGGATTTCAGAATCCTATATGCAGGGGAAGAAGAGCCGGTGGGGGGGTGTTCCCAATGGGTCAAATGACTTTTACTATAGTGGTGAACCAGAAGCCATTCTCTTTATAAGCTATGTGACAGACGTTAAAGTCAGACAAACCGAGGTTTAAATCCTGTCTCTACCACTAATTATCTTTGTGGTAAGTGATTTCCACTCCCTATGTGTATTTTCCTCATCTGTAAATGGAAATGCTATCCGTTGTTTCTACCTTGTTGTTGGTAAGGAATTTAAATAAGGTAATGATGGTAAAGCACTTAGCCTAATATATGACACTTGGTAATAACTCAGTAAATAGTAGCTATTAATAGAGGTAAGACTATGGGGAAATCTTGTCTCTTTGTTAACTGTAAAGCTAAGACAGTCCCCATTATCTTTCCTGAATCTCAGTACACAAGACACCCAGACACAAGTCAGCAGTGTCCCCAAAGGCCTCCACGTAAGGAGTCTGGCTCAAGCAATAACCCAGGCGATGGAAATGGAAGGACATAACTATTCTCTGTGCTCCTATTTTCGAAGGTTAGAGGACATGCTGAAGACATTCTATTCTCCATGGATGATATATTAATTTAACTAAATCTGTCTTTTAATTCTGCATACCTCTTTGGAAGTAATGGTTTTACAAGACTTAGAAAAAGGACATTGAAATAGGAGGAACCTCTGTCATCCTGCAATGCCAATTAGCCACGTGACCTGAGGCAGGTGATGGAAAGTCTTAGGTGTTAATTTTCCTTCCTGGGAAATAATGGACCTTAATTAGATAAATTAGAAGGTCCCTGGTACATTTGAGTATAGGATTCTAAACTCTGTTTCCTGACATTTATTCTGAATTTACCTGACCAGAGCTTTGCAATGAATATGGGAAAGATCACTTTTGAAGTATTCTTGGATTTAGTCATGTAGCACAAAGTTACCGAGCGTTTACCAAATGCCCGACACTGTTTTAGTCACTGGGAATACAATACTAAAGAAAACAGGCAAAATTTCATGCCTTAGTGGAGTTTAAATGCTAGTTGGCTTGATATACAAGTTGTATGTTTACCTTTTCTATAACATTCCTAATATCAACTATTGGGAGTTGAATGGTGACTTTCTAGGGAATATAGTGGCAAACCAAGCATTTCTTTACACTTTATTAAGTAACAGAATTTCAGTTCCTGGGGATGTTTTGTTGTTCTTCCTTTGAAGTGGCCAGTCTCCCTAATTCACACCTGGGTTTCATAGGCATTTGCGAATATGGTATTAACACTTCATGTGAGCATTGGAATTTTTAGTCAGAAAATTTGGGCTAGAATTATGGCTTTGTTTTTTACTAGTGTGTAACCTTGGTCAGGTCACTGTAATTTACCTCATCTGTGGTTTTAGAGCACTGATTTTACCATAAGACTCTGATAAAGTAAATTCAGATATGAAAATGTTTGCCATGCCATTTTGTGAAGATCAAATATGTTACTTGATATGAAAATATTTTTAAAATAGTTTTATTCATCTGATACTAAGCAAAGTGAAAATGTTGGAAGTAGACATTCCTCTTACCTGTTCTGGTTATTTAATACTGCATGACAAATTACTCCAAAACTTATGTTGTAAAGCAACCATTTATTATAATCACAAATTCTATAGGTGAGGAATTCAAACATGGCACTTCAAGGATGGTCTTTTTCTGTTCCCTTGATGTGTGGGGATTCAGATGAAAGAATTGAAGGCTGGGAGCTGAATTCTCCTATATGTTTACCCACAGGCCTGGTGGTTGATGCTGGCTGTCAACCTAAGTTCCTTTCCATGTGAACCTCTTTGCATAGTCTAGTTTGGGCTTCCTCATGGATAGCTGCTGGTTCTTCCAGAGCAAACATTTCAAATAGAGAGAGCAAGTGGAAGCTAAACACTTTTTAATATCTAGCCTCAAAAGTCACAAAACTTCACTGTCAAAACACTTTGGTGGTCATAGTAGTCATAAGAGAGTCAGGGTTCAAAGGAGGAGAAATAGACTCTGTCATTTGATGGGGAGAGGCAGGGTGATGGAAGAGCATGTGGGATTTGAAGTATTGCTGTATCCCTTTTTGAAAAATACAACCTTCCACAGTCAATCCTCTGGTCACAATAATTCACATCCTTTCAGCATGTACGCAAAACACACTAACCTCTCCATCAATACTCTCTTATCAAAGTCCAATCCCATTACAGTATCACACAGATTTCAGGTCCAGGATGTCATTTTCTGAAACAGGTACAGGAATGAGTAAGATTCCTTGGGTGCACTATCTCAAAATAATGTCTTAGGTATAGGTTCTCCTAATCTATCTATGGCCTATGAACTATAGAGAAAGTTATCTTCACATATACCCAACATACCATCATGGAACTGGCATAGGATAATCACTAAAGACACTCTCATTTAAAACATTAGAAAACATAAGGCACACAGCAGTCACTGGCCCACAGCAATTCTGAAATCCAGTCAGGCATTTTTTGTCAGTTCTTTGATTGGTTCTCAGGACTGCTGCCTGAAAATGATTCTCAGTGGCTCTTGGCTGTGTCCTCTGAGTCATTCTTCCATTTCCATAAAAAGTGGCTGGAGTGTTTCTCTCTGTGTAAGATAATATGTAAGAGAATATAATAATTCTTCTATAAATGTTGCAGATTTCCTATTGATTTATTAGGGTTACCTCCATTAGACAAAAGCTACAACCACAAATATTTTTGAAATAAGACCTTATCTACCTTAGCCTTTTTATAAGGCTGCAAGGGAAAAAATGCCCTTAAGATTCTTAGAAATCCCACATTTAAATGAAGAGGATCTTAAAATCCTTAAGCCCCTAAGATTCTTAAATGGACTTGTATATGTTTGAGATACCACCTTAATTTTTTTTTTTTTTTGAGATTTTAAGAAAGGATTTTAAAGTCATACCCTTGATCTTACTTGTAGATCATGGTTTCCTGACAGCACCCTGGATTTGATCTATGCACCAAAACTGTTTATTAATTTTAGCATCATTTACTATCTGGAGAGACTAGGAGTGAAAAACAGTATTATTTTCAAACCCAAAATATCCTGGCTCATTTATATTCAGTAGTCCTTTCTTTAGCATTTCTCTACTTTCTTACATTTACTGTAGACTGCTCTAGCAGCCTATAATACCCGGTACCACCTTCAATACTACACCTGGAAATCTCCATGGCTCAATTATCTAGACTGTTCAATGTATTTTCTAGTTTCCATATTATCACAGGTGATAATGTTTATAAACTTTCTGCCACTGCATAACAAGTGGCAGCTTCAAACAACACTGTTCTTTTCTTTTTTTTTTTTAAATCCCACACTTACGATCTTCTTGAAAGCCATCAAGGTTCCATTGGCAGACTTTTGAAGACCCTATTGTCTTTCCAGTCTCTGCACACGTCCAAGTCCCAAAATAATTCCCTCTGGTTTTTAGGTAGTTTTATTATGGCAGCATCCTACTTCCAGGTATAAAATATGTTCGAGTTACTTAATGCTGTGTAAAAATTACTTTGTAATTTAGGATATAAAAAGACCCATCTATGTGTTCATGGATTCTCTGAGTCAGGAATTTAGACAGGGTATAGAAGGGCTGGCTCGTATCCCCTCTTTGATGTCTGAGCCTCAGCTAGAAGATTAATTTGGAGGACTGGAATCATCTGAAGGCTTGTTGACTAACATGCAGGGTGGTAGATAAATGTTGTTGACCAGGGCCTCATTTGTTCTCTACATGAGCTTCTCCATGTGATCCTTTTGTGTGGGTGAGTGTGGCCTCCTCACAGCATGGGTCTTAGTTTCTTAGAGTGAGCAACCCAAAAAGAGGCAGCCAGGTGGAAGCTGTATTCTTTTTAAGACTCAGGCCCAGAAGTTATACAGCATTGCTTCATTCTACTCTATTGGTTGGAAAAGTCACAGGCCTTTCCAGGTTTGAGGAAAAGGGAAATAGATGGGAAGTTGCAGGGTTCTGGAGGAACATGTGGAACTGGAAATATTGCTGGGTCCATTTTTGGAAATTACAATCTGCCACAATAACTTTTACTAACATTATTTAAACATTCCTGATTTTTAAGCATTAAACTGATATGTACATATGGCAAAAATGAAAAGAAGACCAAAAGGTAACTGAAAATTAAAAGACCCTTGGCTTTTTCCTAACCACAAGTATTTGTACCTATTTAACTATTAATATTGAATAGTGGCTAAATTTAATCATTATTAACTTTATTGTGTAATCTTTCAAAAATATTCTGTGCATATACCAATATATAATTTTATTATATTCTATTATAATATAATAGAATACATATAAGTTATAAAATCCTTTCTCATGTATCCATATTGCTAGAGTTAAAAATCAGAGTACTCAAACTTTATGGAGTTTTTCTCTTGAAAGATTTTATGAGTCTTTTTGCTCAACATATCTGCTATATGTATGTCTTGCTTAAGCTAAAATAAATCTGTTTTTCTAACCACACACTGATGATGATGGGAAGTAGAACAGAGGCTGACCATATCCTGGGATATAGGGTGGCCATTTAGGAGAACAGTTATCCCTGATGGTCAAGAGTGGCTTTGTTTTTTCTCTTATGTTTAATGTCCTTGAGAGTTTGGTAGGGCAGAGAACAAACTCACGTGGGGATTTTGCTTAAGTATAATAATCTCAGGACACCGAAGACTTAATGACTAAAGGATGAAGGGGGAATGAGTTTTGGGTTTTTAATATATGCTGTGTAGGACCCTAAGTTAGGATTTCAGAGACTTTTGTCTGTCCTTGGTGTTCCTACTGGGAAGCTTTGTGGCCTTGAGCAAATCTCCTTTCCTTTTCCACCACTTGATTTCTTCATTTTATAACATGAAGAGGTTGGACGTAAACTTTTCTATTCAATGTATGGTCCATGAAACAGCAGTATCCACATCACGTGGAAGCTTGTTAGAATCTTGAACTTCTCTCCAGACCTAGGGCATCAGATTCTGCGTTTTAACAAAATCTTCAGGTGGTTCACATTAAAGTTAGAAAATCACTGGATGAAAGAATCTCTAAGGTCCCTTTCTATTCTAATATTTTAGGACTAAAAAGACTTAAAGGAGAAGAATAAGAAGAAAAAACAGCAACAGTGATATTTATATTTTATTTTCTATGTAAAGTATAGCCCATATTTGTGCTATGGATTGCAATGTTCCCTGCTAATAAAGTAAAAATATTTTCTTTTTTGCTAGTTGAAAATTAGAGAGACAAAAATGCCAAAGGATACGAAGCTGCCTATTGTGTTTAGTCACCTCGTAGCCCTGTTGTAGCTTCCAGCCATCTTTTTTTCTGATTCACTGGCTCTTCTTGTTAGTTTCTCAAGGTAGCTTTCAAGAATTCTATTAGAAACAAGCTAGAAAATGTAAAGTGACTTACCAAAGGGCATGCTGCCAGACAGCATGGAAAATACCAGTAGTAATAGATGACAATGGTATTACAGAAAAAGCCCCCAAATATGTAAAAGATTTAGTTAAATGAAGCCTAGAACAGTAAGTGGTGTTCTGGGTGATTTAGCGCATGGTAGAATAAATAAGGGAAAGGAAGTTACTTTATTCCTCGTTTAAAAACACTTCTCCCTTTCTTATTGCAGCCCAGTACCTGAACATAATAGGGGCCTATTACTGGTGAGTTTATTCTTTCTTTAATCTTTCCAATAAATATTTATTGGGCACCTAGTAGGTTTCAAGCATTGTGCTATGAAAAAGGACAGGAACTTTTAAAAAAGTTTTAAGAGTTTTATTAAGATATAATTCACATACTACTACATAATTCACATATAAAGTATGTGAATTTAATTTTTTTTATTCATCAATATGTGCAACCATCACCAGAGTCCATTTCAGAATACTTTTATCACTCAGAAAGAAATCCCATACTATTTAGCTATCACTCCTGTGTCTCTCTTTCCCCCAGCCCTAAGAAAACACTGATCTACTTTCTGTCTACAGAGATGTCTCTATTCTGGATATTTTATATGAATGGAATCATATATGTGATCTTTTGCAATTGGCTTCTTTTCACTCAGCATAATATTTTCAAGGCCCACTCATTTTGTAGCATGTATCATACTTCATTCCTTTTATAGTCAAATAATTTCCATTATATGGATATATCCTATTTTGCTTATCCATTCATTGGTTGATGAACATTCGGGTTGTTTCCACCTTTTTGTTGTTGTAAATAATGCCACAATAAACATCTGCATACAAATTTTTGTATAGACATAGTTTTCATTTTCTTTGGATATATACCTAGGAGTGAAATTTCTAGGTCATACAGCAACTCTATGTTTAATCACTGGAGAACTACCAGACTGTTTTCCAAAGTGGCTGCATGGAACTTCACTCATTGCAAACTTGTAGAAATTGGAGTTGAATTGGAGATGGCAGTGTGTGAGATATTTGACAACATATAATCTGTCTCTCATCACCTACCCATTTCATTTTTCCCACATTCATCCGTATAGGTTTCTTAAAACATTCTTATATTTTGTTATTTCCCTGCTTAAGAACCTACCATGGAAACTCACTGATTGTTAGGGTCATACCCTCAAGGATATACACCCAAGGCACTCCATATTATGACATAAGCAAAGCAGAGTGGTTTGAACATTGAACTTAGCATCAAAAAGACTTAGGTTCAAATTCAACTTTGGAACTTTGTTAGCTTTATGTCCTTGGCTATATAATTAATTTGCCTCCACCTCAATTTCCTCATCTCTTAAATAGATTGCTACAAAGATTTAAGTACAGAATGTTTAGCATAGTTTCTGGAACATTATAGGTAATCTATGGTAGTGATTGATAAAACATCGATATAAAGTAATAAGTTGTGTTTTTATATACTAGCTGCAAACATTTGAAAAATGAAATTTAAATGTACCATTTACAATAGCATAAACTACCCATAAAATATTTATGGATAAATTGAAAGAAAGATATGTATAAACCTCTTCTAAGTATTCTAAAATGTTCTTCAGAGACTTAAAGAAGACCTAAATTTATAGAGGCAAATTACATATTAATGATCTGGAAGATTTAATTTTCTTTGATTAAACACAATCACAAAATTTCTATTTTTTTTGTGAAAACAGACAACTTTATTCTAAAATTTATATGAAAATACAAGGAATATAGAATGTCCAAAACCATCTCGAAAAATATCAAAGTCAGATGAATTATATTACTTGATATCAAGACTTACTAACCCACAGCAATCAAGGCAGTGTTGTATTAGCACAAGGACACAGAAGTTGATCAATGGGACAAAGTCGAGTTCAGAAATAAATCAACACACATATAGCCAATTTCAATAAAAGCTCAAAGGCAACTCAACGGGAAAAGGAAAGTCTTTCAAACAAATGGTGCTGGAATACCTGAACAAGCATGGAAAAAATCTCAGCCACAACTTTATAACTTTCACAAAATTTACATAAATTATAAACTTAATCATGAATGCTAAAACTATGAAGCTATTTGAAAAAAGTATAGAAGTATATATTATGATCATGGGGTAGGCAAAGATTTCTTAGAGTTAAAAGGAAAAGCACTAACCACATAACAAGTGATAAATTGTATTTCACCAAAATAAAAAAGAAAACCCCTGCTCATCAAAATAAAAATCTTTTGCAATATATATTTGATTCAGCATAAGAGCCAAATAATAATAAAAAGACAACCATTTTTTTTTTTTTTTTACATCTGGGCAAAAGTTTTAGACATTTCACAAGAAAGGATATATAAATGGTGAATATGCACATGAAAAAGTGCTTGACATCATTAGTCATCAGAGAAATACAAACTTAAACCAAAATGTAATATTGTACTGTTGATGAGGATGTGGAGTAACTGGAATTCTCATACTTTACTCAGGGAAGTATATAATGGACCATCCAGTTTGGAAAACAGTTTGGTAGTTTCTCATAAAGTTAAGCATACACCTACGTTGTGACCCAGAAATTCCACCCCTAAGTATTTATCCAAGAGAAATGAAAATATATTTCTACAATAACACTTCAACAAGAATATTTAGAGTGGGATTACTAATAGTTAGCCAAAAGACTTTACTAACAATAGCAAAATGTCCATCAACAGGACAGTGGGTAAATAAATTGTGGTATGTTCATATAATGGAATACTCCTCAGCTACATGAAAGTAAGAGAGTACTGATAACATGGGACAATATGGATGAATCTCAAAAAATTATGTTGAGCAAGCCAGCAAAAAGTGAACAAGAAAACATTATATGATTTTTTAAAATGTGAAGTTCTAGTCCACAGTGATAGAAATCAGAACCATAGTTGCCTGTGGTGAGTGGATTGACTGAAGAGGGACATGGGACAATCTTTTAGGGTGATGGAAATGTTCTATGTCTCGATTTCAGTGTTGGTTTCATGGGTGCATACATTTGTCAAACTCATGTTATTATACACTCATCGTCTGTGCGTTTTACTTTATGTAAATTTTACCTCAAATAGACAAATTTAAATACATCCTTGGAAACTTATTAGCTTGTATACTTGGCAGTGCATTTTATCTCCCTGCACATCTGTGTCTTTGTCTCTTTAATGGATTGTTAAGGATTTAAAGAGAGAAATGTAATGTGTTTAGTTATTTTTGGCACATTACAACAATTAAGATGGTGTATCACATTATTAATACAACTAAATCTCCAACTTGTCAATTATTTGCTATAATCAAATATGAATCTTGAGTACTTTTGCACATCCCTTTTATTACTTAATCTATGTATGTGCTTTTGAACATCTCATAGCTTGAACCTATGAAGTTCACCATTGCTAATTAAGAGTTTGTTATAGCTTCTCATGCTTAGCTATACATTAGAATTATCTGGTAAGGTTTTTAAACCACACTGATGTTTGGTTCCCACCCCAGAGATACTTACCTAATTATTCTGGTATGAAGAGCAGGTATGATCATTTTTAAAAAGCTGTCCAGGCATTTGAATATGGAGTCAGAATTAAAAACGATTGGATCAGGTGATCTTTAAAGACCTTTCCAGCTAAAATGGCAGTCTTCAAGCTGAAAATATTCAATTGAAATATTTAGTTAAGCCACATTTTTAATTGTTGTTGATATTGACATTGATGTTGAATTACAATGTGTTTAGGCAGGACACAGAAGTTCTACTTAGACACCAACACTATCCTTTCTATTGCTTCATAATCCAGCCTTTTCACTTATTTAACTCATCTGCCTGGGCCTTTAAAACATTAAACTTTCTTATTTGTGGTTTTGGTTCTAAATATGCTGAATTCATCAGCATCTACAATGAAAGGATTTTTTTTTCTTTTTTAGCCATTGTGGCTTTATTGTCATATTTTATGAATGGAAACTATGATTTTACTCATCTGGAAAGACAAATAGAACTGTGAAATTAAGTTTTGAATATAATCTCTCATCCTGCCTTGTTCAGTTGCAGTAAGTTGGCTAGAAAATTGCCCCACACAGCTATTGTATCTACTGCTGTATCAGCAAAGCAAAGGAAATCTTATATAAAACCTTCTGAAAATGCAGAGATTTATTTATTTTTTTAAGTCTGGGAATTGCAGAACAGTTGAAAAAACAGCTTCATTCTTTTCTTTCCATGTATAATAAGGTATTCAACTGGGGTAGGGGTGTGAGGTCACTAACTGCATTACAAATAGCTTGATCAGGTGGGCTCATTCTTATAAGGACAATGACTTAGTAGAATTCATAAAGAGAGAAAAGAAGAGGATACTGAGATTGCTCCTGAAGCCCCTTTCAGTTCAAAGGAGCTGGGCTAATGCACCAAACCAGTGACAAATGATTTCCTATTGTCCAATCTTCTGAATGGCTGTCACTATAATCTATAGCCGAAAAGCTCAGAAGTCTGTATGTATGGGGATTTTTTGTCCCTATGTAGGAATAAATCCTATGATTGAAGTAGATGATATCTCACCCCAGCCACCTTGATCCATTCAGTCATGTGACATACTTTTCCCCTCCTTAATTTTAGTAAAAAATTCTATAACTTTTTATATAAAAACTCCAATTCCTCTTATTAGCCCAAGTTACTTCTAGTTTAGCAAAGAAGCATATGAAATCTTTCACACTAGTGCCTAATAAAGATGGAAAGATAACTTAGAAAGTATATGACTCTGAATTGGTTAAATGCATTATTTTTTAAAGTCCCTTCTGGTCACCTGACATTAGGCTTGTGGTAGAGAGATTTACAAAAATGCGCTTTCTTGAATAGCTCTGATATCAGTGGTACTCATGATTTCATAGGCATCATTTTTCATTTTTGGACAGGTTTTAGAACTTTCAACCTATCAGTTGTATTCTGTTCTCCAAAACTGCATAAAAAAGCTTAACCTTTGCTCAGTGTGGCAAAACTTTTAAGTTTTAGGTAAAACACGGTAACTGTCTTCAAGGTCTTTTTGTTAGAGTAAACATCCTCAGGTTCTTCAGCCACCCACACATGCCATTATTTTGTACCCCATCATCACCCTGGTCACCCTAACTGAACTCTAGTTTCTCAAAAGTCCTCTTGAAGTACTTTTATGAAATTTAGGGCTCTCTTTAGTGTGTGGTCTGACAGCCAAAAGTGTGGAGTTGAGATTTCCATCTACTTGTTTCTGGACACTATTCCTTATTGTCCTCTTAAATCCTTCTTGAAGCAGGGCAGGGAATAAATAAATGCCTGTTGTTCTATTTCACACAGCCTTAGATTGCACTGGCTATTTTTTTTTTCTTGGCAGCCTCATTTTTCCTGTTCAGTGAACTCAATCTCCATGGCTGGTTAATTCTATCACTTGAGTATGTGTTTCAAATGAATCCAGGCTGGGGGCCAAGCCCTTCCATAGTCATAGCCCACAGCCCTCTTCCCTGCCAGTCACCTGCCCATAGACCATTGGTCATGAGAGGCTGAGAAATACTTTGTTCATCCTATCCCCAAAATGGCAAATTTGAAGTCATAGAAAAAATAAGCTGGGTGTTAGCAGCTTGGGATCATAGTTCTGGATCTTCTCAGAATGGCTTGATGACCTTGCATAAGTTCTCTAACAGGGCTGGAAGTTGTTGAAGAGATTAAATGGACACACAGCACTCTTCTTATTCATATCAATATGCAGTATTAAGCATCATATTATTTTAGGAAGGTGAGGACATTATTTTATTAGTGGTCTGGTAGAACAGCCAAATCTATTAAGCTTTGTTTAAATGGTGGAATTTCAACTGTTTTTTTCTTCTCTATTGAATTGTTCTGAGTATGGAAAACACTTTCTTTACAGTCACACTATTGGATATACATTTAAATCCCTACTATATTATAAGCACATAAAGGAGCTTTATTGTTGATTGAATTCTGTTATTTTTAGTAATAGATGTGGAACAGGGTGGAGTTTTGAAAAACAAAGACTGCAGTTGTGAAATCACATTCTAAACTAGAGGATAGTGATCTAAAACCTATTGATAGGTTTTAGATCTGGGATATTGGGATATCCCTGGGATATTGAGCTGTTCTAGCCATCTAGAGGCTAGATGTGCTAAGAGGTCCTCACATGTGTCCAAAACCCATTATAATGTTGCCAAGCTAGTGAAATTGTCTTTGATTCTTTCACTTCTTACCTATTATATTTAGGTAAGGTCATACATGTGGTTAGTGGCTGCTCATCCTCTGGAACTCAAGTCAATGCTGCAAATCCTCACTATGCACCTTACCTGTAGCAGACTTCATCAATCGAGTATAACACTACTTGTCAAACCCAGACACAGTCAAAAGTACTTCTCCATATAGCATCACAGAGTCATTATCAGTTTGTAGTTGTCATGGGAATGAAATCTCTTCCTTTTAGAATAATACTCTAGAGCTAAGCCATCTGGGTTCAAATTCCAGCTATGCCACTTCCTCAGCATAAGGTTTAATTTCTCTGTACATCAGTTTCTTCATCTATAAAATGGTAATAACAATAGTATCTACTTTGTAGAATTTCCAGGATTAAATGTGATAATGTAAAAATGTCGAAACTGTGTCTATAAATAATTAGTTCATACTATATGGTAGTTCTTAAGTCAACTCAATTGCCCTTTCCTTTATGTAGTACCACCTTCAGATATGCAATTGAAAGCTTATTTATTTAACAATAACTCAAAGCTGGATATGAGTCTTAGGTGTGATATACTTGGTAGTTATAGATGTTCAAGTGTATGTTTGTATGTTTGTATCCAAGTTGATTCCTATGTGCATTTGGGGGAAAATGGATCTAGAAGGATAGTGATTTATGCTTTTATATCTTTCTACTTCAGGTAGCATTTGAATAGAACCATTTGGTAAATACGTCACTAAAATATACTTTCCAAAATGGGCACCAATCTGGATAACGATAATAGCTATTAACCTGAATTTCTTCCATTTTCAATTCTATTTATGGAATTACAGGAAAATTACCACTTGCTTTTGGAAGCAGAAGTCGGTCATGCTGACCTTTCTGTTGGCATTTGATTAGGTCTTTCTGATTCATTCTTTCTTGGTCAGACAGCCTCTGTCCCTGTGTCTGTCTTTAAAGCATTTGTGTGCTCTTGTTTCAGACAGCTTTGCTGAGATGCTGTTACTACTCTCGTGGATGACAGAAAATATGCAGAGAGGAAAGAGTGTGGGTTGTGGGAGGGTATTTATATGTATGTGTGGACACGTGAGTTGCGCATACTGAATTAAGGAAGATAAGATTGTATATGGGATGTGTGAGTGGAGGAAATGTATAACTATGTGTGTCTGTGAGTATATGTGCGCACATGTGCACCCTTGGGAGTACAACCAGCCACTCCTCAAGTTGATATTTTCTTTAAACTCAGCCTATTCAAGGTTATCCCATGTTTTCTTTGCCTCTCCTCTTTCTACTCCTCATTCGCTTTTTCTTTATGTCTTTAAGCTTCAGTCTCGCATATTGTACCAAGACTCAACAACCTATGCCTTATCATCTTCCTTTTAGAGCTAGAGCATTCTTGCGTTTACCCTGCTTAGGGCTTCCCAGGAGGACTCTACCTAGTTTCTTAATGATTCTATTCAAGATAGCTCATGTTCACCCAAAACATGTATCACTTCAGGCTTTCTTGGGTAAAACATGCCTGAAAGCTTGACTCTCAATTCTTCTCTGCTGCCCCTTTGCAAAGCCATTCACTCTGCCAGCTCCAGCCAGGCAGGGAAGATATTGTAATCATGCCCCTTAGTGGTGAGGATTTCAAGAGCTGTAAGTGATAGGATCAGAATTATATTGTGATGCTATTTACACCAAGTCATTTTCTATGGAAGGTTGATAAGGAGGGATTGTGCAGATCAGACATATCTGGAGAGGCCTATCAATAAAATACTTCCAGAATATTCTTTCACATTCTAGCCCTTTTCTAACCCCCAACACTGTTGAATCTTTATCCATCCCCACTACAGGCCTTAGTAGTGATCTGGTGTTTGATTGACTATTATGACAGGGCTTGAGTTAGATATACATCCTTTCCTTTTGGAGTGGCATTCCTTAGTGGATTAAGTTCTGAATGAAGGAGTCTTCCTTTCTTCATATTTACTACCCAAGTTGACAACTTGCCCTGATAAAATTAATAGTAATATTAATCATGGCAGGTCATAAATAAAATCTATCAGTATCACTAGATATTCGTGCTTTCTGTACCCCTTATATTCTGTTTATAGTGCTAGTAATTAAGTATCTCAGAGCTCAGTTAGAAAAATAACAACTAAGCTTATTGATGATAATTATGAATATAAAATTTTACAAGGTACCATTTACATAATGCAAATAAGTGAATTAGTTACAAACCTGGAATGGAAGAGAGTTCTGGCCTGTCAGTGAACCCTAAGCCCACAACATCTGCATTGGGAAAGCTTTTCCTTTTTTCTGGCAATTACATTGACCTGCCAGGTATCTGTGGAAGGAGGAACACATCTTGGGGATGGAGCAGATATGGGCCTAAATATTATTACTTTACATCTGACTCACAGGGTGACATAAGTATAAAGCTAGTGCCTGATATATATAAAGCCCTTTGAATTTCACAATTTTTTTTCTGTACATGGTCTTCTTTAAGACTCATAACCACACAAGGGAAGGGAGGTCAGGTTTTACTATTGAGGGAATAAAGTTACACAAGCAAATGTACAGCTCTAAAAATGTTGTCTCAGCTCAAAAACAGTCCCCTTGCAATGGGAACTGATCTACCACCTATTGGGTCGTAGGAGTGGGCGGCCTCAGGCATGGTATCTAAAATTCATATATACTCTATTCAGACTTTTTGGGTGGGAGGCAGACAACTGGTGGTAGCTCTGCCCACCAGATCTTCAGGTGGGAACTAGACATGAAGAGGAGAAGGAGAATGGGGAATCAGTCTTTCCTTTTGGTTGGACCTGTAACATGAAAACTTGGATTATCTTGTCTTCCACTAGGCAAACTGGGAAGCAATTTATCTTATCTCCCTGGTTAGCAGAAAGATAAGAGAAAGCAGCATATGCACAGAAGGAAGCAATAATGAAAGAAGCGTGAGCCCCTGCAGTAGCTTTCTAGCTCCCCCATCTAGTCCTTTTGAGACCCTGTTGTATTCCTGTCCTTGGTTTCCATAAAATGCCTATGGATCCTTGAAATAACCTTTTTTAAAAATTATTTTTGCTTAAAGTAGCTTTAGTCTATGTTTCTTATTAATAAACAAAGTCTCAATTAAGGCAAACATCTTGCCTAAGTCCCAAAACTCTAGTGAGTAGCACGGAGTGAGAGAGAACTCTGGACTCCTAGCCCCTCGTCTATAGTTCTTTCCACAGCTCTACAGCCACCTTTTATACTTCCCAGCCCACCTCTTCTATTCAAGACCCATCCACCCTGTCATGAGGGTGGAGCCCACTTCAGGGTTCTCAGATCTTAGAGTTTGGGATGAGAGCATTCTGCTTGGCTTCTATCACGTACTGATGTACTCTATCAGTATGTTCCTTGATTCATTAAAATTCTGCAAGAAGGAAACACAGCCAGCTGCCATTCTCCTTGCTCATCATCTTTCCTAGTGTCAGTCACACCTCATTGCATTTGGTGATGCTCTTGATGTGAGTGACATTAGCCAGAGCACAAATCAGGTAGCATCTGCTGAGGAGTGGAAAAAAATTACAAACACATTTATAAAAGGGAAAACAAAATCAGAGTGACATCCAGGTTGTCTTTTTGATAGTCTGTTTCTGGGTTTGTGTTTAGGATAGAATGGCTCCATTTTTTGTTGCTCCATTTTACCTGTTTTCGAAGACTGTTCCTAATCTTTATCTCAGAGGAAACTCATGACATTGATTGAATATAGTAGAACAGGATTTGTAACTAGGGCAACCATGTGGTCCAATTTGCCCAAGACGATCCCAGTTTATAGCTGTTGTCCTAGCATAATTTTTAGTAGGGCATTTTCCCCATTCAAACATGTCTTGATTTGAATGATAATTTGGTCACCCTGGTGATGGTCTCCATTTGATAAAGCATCTATTAGTGATATTTACTGAGCATCTACTGTGCATAGTCAAAGGTGGGGGGTGTGTGTGTGTGTGTAGTATGTCATAGTCTCTACCCTTCATAAACTTCCAGTTTAAGGTTATAACTATAGCAAAATAGAAATGTAACTCCAGGATTGTTCTTAGCAGTAGAACCAGGAGAGTACAAGCCAATTGGTTATTAGTTTACTATTCTTATAGTGTCATATTGTCAAGGCAGTGTATGCATTGGTCAAGAAAGAGTCTGGAGACAGACAGCTTGGGTTCACAACCCAACACTTTCATTTCCTAGTGCTGTAGATTAACTCATCTTTGCAAGCTGCTAGTTTCACAGCTATACACATGGATGATAACAGTATTTTCCTTCTTGTTGGGGTGCTGTAAGGATTAAGTATTATGATGTGTGGACAGTGATTAACATAATGCCTATTGGAAACTAATAGCTCGGGAAATGAAATCTAAGGTAGGAACAGTAGCAACAAGTCCTTAGTGGATTAAAACTCTTTGGAATTAGCCCTTGTCTCTGTTATTCAAACTCTGTGACATATTAGGTAGGGCTAATCCTAGAGCCCCACTGTTGGCAGGGCCTGTACTGTTCAATTCAGCCCCAAATTCCTGCTACTCAGTGGTAGATGGTTAGTAGGTAAATAACATTCCTCAGAATCATTCACCACATTTCTTCTTGACATTTTCAAATAGAGTTGTGACAGCAAGGCAAACTGTATGCTGTGGGCTTAAGAGAACAGATGGTGTCAGAAGAATCTAGCATGTGATGGAAAAACATGGTATGTTTCCATCCAGAATATGGAGGGGCAGGAACAGTGTGTCCTGAATAGCTCCTCCTTCCAGGTGGTGGGGGTGGGAAGAAAAAAGAATTCATGGGGTACCGACAGCAAACTCCCTCATGGACAATGTCTAGACTGCTGCTTCTCTGGATTTTCCTCACTGGAGCTACAAAGGTGCTAAATTGTGTTAAATGCTAGTTGAACACATGTTTCTTGGAATTGTACTTAGGAACTCTTTTCATTAGTTAACTGAAAAGTTTGGAACATGTTGGGGCCTGGGCCAAAGAACACAGAACCATAAAAAAAACCCCACATATATAGCCAAATATTTATTAAAATTATTATTATCCACTATTATCATTGAAATTAATGACTAAAATTTATTGAGGACTATATGCCATATCTGAGCTGAAAGCTTTGTAAGCATTATCTCGTTAAGTGTCTACAATTGTACTATGGCATAGGTGCTATGATAATGCCCATTTTGCCTATTAGGAAACTGGTCAAGGAGGCCTAAAAGTCACATAGCCATTAGAAAGGGAGGCCTTTAACCTACATTAGTCTGTCTCTAAATTTTATGCTCTTGACCATTAGGCTGCATGCTGTGATTAATGTACCATCAAAATAATAGATTATAGAACTAGGTAAGCAAAATGTCTTTGATTATCATTGTGTTCAAGGATGGAATAATATTAAATATAGGAAGAAAAAATATTGAGGGCTAGAAGGACATTTCTGATTTGGTTGAAACTTCTTCCTGTTCCCAGTTTGAATTACAGGGGCTCTACCCGTCCTGTTGGGTGCCTAGTCTTGTTTCACAGGGAAAATCAATTTATTTTTCTTCAGGAAAGCATTATGAGATTTTGGTGATACTAAATTAATGCCAGAAAGGTCTGCCTTTGAACCTAAAATGTTGTTATATTAGTCTGACTGGAAGATAGAAAGTAGGAATTGTAACACAAGCTCTTATAGCTATACTAGTTCCTTATTTCTTTTCTCTTTAGTTGTATCTTTAATTCTATAAATACTTATGGTATGATTCTCTTATGCCAGGCTCTGTACAGACCTACCGATGACACAAAGGTGAGGAAAACAGACACAATGACTATCTTCATTAAGTTTATTATCTCGTTTTTCTTCAGAAAACAAAAGAGATGGTGGAATTCTGCCATGTTCAATAGTTGGGTGGATTAATTGCATTTTACCAATCATCTCTATTTAAAACTTACTTGCTTGCATATCTCTCTAAACACATTCATATGCTATATTATACAGCCACAGAGAGATCAGTAATGCAGCATTTAATAGCTGATTGCCTTGATTCAGAAAGATAAGAGGGTCACAGCTTTACTGAGTGACCCAGAATAAGTTGCTACATTTCTCTAAGCATATTTACTAATTTAGAAAAGACCCTCTGCTCTCCCCTTTCAGCAGGCAAACCGCAAATATCAAGTCATTTTCCACGTGAAAATGCATCTGTCTCAGAGTTGAAAAGCACCTGGAGTCAGAGGCCTCTGAAGAGCTGGTTTTGGAAGAATAAGCCCTGTCTGCTTTTCCTTGTCACTCTTTGGGTGAGTCATCTCATTTTCTGTTAAGTGGGAATACCATCCCATTTTCTGATGACCCTGGTGATGGCCCAATGTAGGATCCAATTAGATGGATGTGAAAATTACCTATGGATTAGAGGGTTTCTAGTTGAACAAAGCTTAAATCTGAGCTTCTTAGCTGAGAGAGGCAAGATAATTTCTGACTGTGTGGTTGTATGCCTTGCAATATGAGAGGATTTTGTTTTCTGTGAGTTGTATGGGACAAGATGATGATGATGTGAGTTATTCTCTGAATTCAGATTCTACTGTAATAAAATGCCTCCTCTAATATAATTTCTGGTGAGTGACCAAGTGGATATGTATGCATAGTCATCTATCAATGCCAGAAATAGTCTGTGCACTAAAATTAGTTGGGCCCGAAACTTCTATTCCTCCTCCCAGTTTCAGGAGAGATGTCCATAGCTCCTGGCACCAAGTCCCCCAAACCTGCTTCCAGATTACAGCATATGCTCAGCAGGGAGTTGCTCCCTTGTCAACAATGAACATTAGTACAGCAGTTGGATGGGAAGGAAAAGCCTTGGCTATTAGGAAGCCTGCAGAGTTTGGTTGCTAGGCAACCCAGTCTGGAGGCAGCAACCAGTGTGCACCAGAAGGAATCAGAGGGGTGGGTCTAGAAAACAGGGAGAAGCAATTCTTTTCTTAGGATCAGCTGAGGCAGGAGAGAAAAAAGCCAGTTGCACTGACTACCATCAGGTAAAGCAGCAGTATATAGGTTGATTTAAGCTGTGTGTTTCAGCATCAAGCTGGCAGGTGCCAACTCACAGGTAACTATATTGTCATCTGGAAAACTGTGCGACCTTGAGTAGATGACTTACTCCAGCTTCAGTTTCTCTGACAGTTGCAGAAAGCCAAGGAGTCAGGTATCAGCAACTTCTTGTGCTTACTTCTGCAGACATCACCCACACCCATACCCCCTTAAATCAAAGAAGCACTGAGTCTGATCTTTCTTTTATATACTACATTTGCATGAAAGGATGGAAAGAAAAGGATATATTACTAAAAACCCTAGAGTAAATGGTCTTTGGGGTTCCTTAAACCTAATGTTATAAATAAAAAGACTATTTATCACTCCTAAACACAAATAGATATTTATACAGGGCAGAATTTGCTAAAATACAGATGTGGGGGAGGTTACATTTTGTATGGCCAAGCTTCTGATAGCTACTCTATCCCAAAATATGTTCCTCACTAGCCTGCCAGCAGATCTGAAAGACACAGATACTTTTGGGGGTTTAAGTCATAGACTACTCCTGAGCCAATTAGAAGGGCTGACATATCAAATAAATGTCCACTAATTCTCAGCCTAACCCTGACAGTGAATTTGAACTGGAAGGAATGAGGCACCTCCTGGTGAGGTTTGCTATAAAAGGATATTAAAGGTTGAATATTGGCTGAGGTTGGCATATGCAGGCCCGTGAGGATTGGGGCATCACAGGCAGAAGGTGATAGATGGCAAGCTTTGTAGATAGGCAGATAGAGATTTAAAGCAGGGTTTCTTCACTTATGTTAGCTATTAACCTTGGACATGGTACCTGGATTCTTTGATGCACAGTTTACTCATCAGTACATGGCAACAATAACAGTATTTACCTCTAAGAGATGCTGAGTTCTAAATAAAATAATGCATGGGAACCACGTAGCATGGGGCCTGACATATGGTAAACAATGAACAGAGGCTAGTGAGCTAGTCAGTGTAGGTACTTGTGTCAATGTCCTCAAGTAAAACTGGATGACATATTAAAAAACAAACAAAAAAAGCAAAGAAAAACACAGTACAGGGGAAGGATGTTAGCATGGAAAGTGCTGTCCCAGGAGTTGAGAGGCCAGGCTTCTGTGAGGGTGTGGGGGATAGGTCATCACCAAGTAGTTAGTCCAGATGTGGGCTGTATCAATGGTTACAATCAATGATCACAGCACAGAAGTTGCACAAAAAGAGCAGGCATATGTGAAAAACTACCTACCCAAGCATCATAGAGACTCCACATAGAGTTTAGCAGATCAATTCCAGATTCAGAACACTTCCAGTCTCAAATCTTTAATTGGCAGGTATCACCCATCTTTGAGTACTTTGACAGCCTTTTGTATTCTTGGATCTGGAACTCTTAGTCTGAGTGTTCTGCTTTCCAGAAGATCACATTTGCAGATTGTTTCCTATTGTACAGGCCTTGCTCCAAATAATGGGTCCTTTTCCTCTCTGAGCTTCCATTTTCTCACCAATAGGAAGAAAAACTGGCCTAGATGAATCTACTTTAGTCTTTTATGCATTTTTCTCATACTTTTCTTAAGAGTCTTGGAACTTTCTATTCACTCACCAAATTTTATTCAGTACCATTTATTCAGTAAATGCCAGGCACTATCACAGGCACTGAAGATACATACAGTGGTAAATAAGCTGGCAAAACTTAAGCTTTCATAGAGCTTACAATAGGATATGGTTGATAATTAGGTAACAGGAGTGTCTGATTATTTCAGGTTGTGATAAATGTTATGGAGTACTTAAAAAATAAAGAGGAACTGTTTCAGTGTAAAAACTACTCAAATTGTATTTCCTTAAAGCAATAGTGATATAATAATTTTCATGACTCTGTGAGCTGACTGGACTCAACTGAGTGGTTCTGCTCCTCCATCTGCTGTAGTTGAAGTTATCCATGCAACTGAATTCAGCAGGGGAGGTCAGCTGGGGCTGGAACATCCAAGATGGCCTTTCCTCTTTAGGTGCTCTCCGTCCTGTCATCATTCTGTACTCCTGCTCAAGCTTCTTTATAGCATGGGATACTGAGAGCACAGCCCCAACGTGCAAATGCTCCTTCAGCATAAGTGCTCATCATGGTATTTTGATGGCCCATTGCCCACATCAAGTTACATGGGCAAGCCTAGAGTTGGTGGGAAGAAACTGCACAGGGATATGAATTCAGGGCCATGGGAAACATCAAAGTGTGGAGAAGATGACTACTTTATATTAAAAGATAAGTAAATCCTCAGAGGCAGTGCTCTTTGAACTGAGAGCTTCAGGCTGTGAAAAGATCAGAGAGATGAGGATTTCAGGCAGAGAAAGGAACAAGAACAAATGTGCTGAAATAAGAAAGAGCTTAGAGATTTTGAGCATCTGATATTAGGCCTCTATGACTGGAACTTTGTGAGCAAGGGGGAAGGAGTGGTTAGAAATAAAGTCAGCAAAGTTGAGCAGAGGCCAGATCACAAGTCCTTGTAGGCCATAGTATGAGTTTGGATTTTACTCTACATGCAGTGAGAAGCCATTACTATGTTTAAGAAAGAGAGTGAACTGGTATAATTTACATTACAGAAACAAATGTCAAACTTCTTTGTGAAAAAAGGATGTTAAGAAAACTGGCCCAGTCTTTTTAGTGAGTCAGAAACTTAAAAAAAAAAAAAAAAAGAGACTGTGCTAGATTGAGAGGTTTGATGACAATAACTAGATGCAATATATGCTTTTGGAATGGGGGAAAAACCTATAAAGACATTTGAGGATAACTGAAGAAATTAAAAACGTACTGAAATAGAGAAATGATATCATCAAGTGGAAACAAGTTACCAAGTAGTGGGAACACTATGCTCTCACTTTGGTTAATATATATACGTATACATACATGCATAGAAAAAGATCCACAAAGACATATACTAAAGTGTTTACCTTAGTGGTGATCCCTGAGTATAAGATTATGATGTTTTTATTTGCTTAAAAAATAATGGATGGTAAGAGTGAAAACTTACAGAACAGATAGGAAGTTGCAGGTCAGAGATAATGGTCACTTTAAAGGATAACACTGTTGGTGAGAAGTAGATATATTGGGGATATATTTAATATTTTGGAGGTAGAGGAGTTAGAACTTACAGATTAATTAATGAGCTTCTCTAAGAGAAGTAAAAATTAGAATGACTCCTAGGTTTGAGGCTTGAGAAATGGGTGAAAGTGGTGACATTTTCTGAGATAAGAAAAACCAAGCAAGTATGGTCTAGGTACATTTTTTGGAGGGAGGTTCAGAGGTGAATAGACACCATGTGGATGGGTGATTTATAAGGAGATGTACCATTCGAAGTTCCTAATCTTCTTGGATGAGTTCCCTTTGATCCCCAGAATTCTATTCAGGACAAATCTTGTCAATCTGATTTTTAAAAATTCCGGTTAAGCAGAGGCTGGGTGAATGAAGACATATATTGAATAGTTCTCTTGGGATGCTGGGTAGAATGTAAATAATACAGCATAGGACGCTCCATTACTTAAGCCTCTCCATTTTAGGAAGTCATCACTTACACTTGAGATGAGCCAGAGCAAAGGAACCCAACTATTTACCACAGATGAAAACAAGACCACTGAAGAACAGAAAGAAGAAACAGTTACTATATCCAGAAAGTGAAATCAGACATTTTAGAGAGAGATTATCAACATAGATAAGGAGTCTCAACAACTCAATAAAAAAAAATAAAATAATCCAATTAAAAAATGGGCAAAGGATCTAAATAGACATTTCTCAAAAGAAGACATAAAAATGGCCAACAGGTATATGAAACAGAGAACTGCAGATCAAAACAATGAGATATCATCTCACCCCAGTTAAAATGGCTTTTTTAAAGAAGGCAATAATGAATGCTGGCGAGGATGTAGAGAAAGAGGAACGCTCATACACTGTTGGTGGGAACGTAAATTAGTGCAACCACAATGGAGAACAGTATGGAGGTTCCTTAAAAAACTAAAAATAGAACTGCCGTATGACCCGGCAATCCCACTACTGGATATATATCCAAAGGAGGGGAATTCAGTATACAGAAAAAATATCTGCACTCCCATATTTATTGCAGTAGCCAAGATTTGGAAGCAACCTAAGTGTCCACCAGTGGATGAATAGATAAAGAAATTGTGGTACATATACACAATGGAATATTATATAGCTATATATATATATATATATATATATATATATACACACACACACACACACGTATAATATGAAAATCAAAATCCTGGCATTTGCAACAACATGGATGGAACTGGAGAACATTATGTTAAGTGAAATAAGCCAAGCACAGAAAGACAAATCTTACATGTTCTCACTCATATGTGGGAGCTAAATATTAAAAAAAACAATTGATCTCATGGAGAGAGAGAGTAGAATTATGGTTACCAGAGGCTGGGAAGGGTAGTGGAGAGGGTGGGTTAAAGTGGGGATGATTACTGGGTACAAAAATATAGTTAGAATGAACAATATTTGATAGCACAAAAGTGACTATAATCAACAATAAGATAGAGTATACTTTAAAATAACTAAAAGCATGGAATTGGAATGTTCCTAACACAAAGAAATGATAAATGCCTGAGGTGATAGATACCCCAATTACCAAGATTTGATTAATTCGCATTGTATGCCTGTATCAAAACATCACATGTACCCTATAAAGATGCACAACTATTATGTACTCATAATAATTAAAAAGAAAAAAAAAAGCAATCATTGCTAGGGAGATGGTTTTTTTAGCCAGCTCTCACTTACACAAAATCCCTGGTTAACACAAACTCATATTATCTATGTGATGATGGTTTTATTGTGGTAATTTCACAACTTTGTAGGATTGTCTGGAAGACTTCCCCTCTCTTTGCTGAAATTCAACAAAGCAATGTGGTGTTTTTGTTAACTGTAACAAGAAAAAGTTTGGTTAGATGTGGAGAAGAATTTCCTAAATAGTAAGTCAAGACTAGAACAGGAGATTCTTTGAAAGGGTCCCCACCCTTTGAGACTATTTCCTAATTTATAATTTCATGGCCAAGTCTGTAAGGCAAAAATAACCAGAATCTTGAAGGGCAACTCCATCCAGTGTATTTTTTTAAACCTGGCCCATAACCAATCTACCCAGATGCTTCACAGCTGAATTAATCCAGATGGTTCTTTGAAACAGCCAAATCGAGCATTTTAGATGTGCCACAAATTTGGATACTGGAGATCTCATACTCTTCACTAAATAGGAAATCTGAGATGCCAATTACAGAAGCTCAGGGACCACAAGAATTAAGAGGGCAGGGGGATAAAGTGTCAAGTGGTGAGCAGGTGTGGCTTTTAATGGGAAAACAACACCCCAGCCTTCAATTGAGTTCAGGTGTTCAATGTAGTTTCTTCATTAATGTCTATCCAATTTTATAAAAAGAATCTTGAAATTTTACAGTGTATGAACAACAAAATCTCTCAGGACACATACTTTCACTGTGCTTAGTTAAGAAGCAATTTCCCAACATAAAGAAGAGAATGTATAAAACACTTGGTTGTCTTAACAGCCTGTAAGGAATATTTGGGTGTATAGTCAACAGGTTTGCTTTCTTACCATAGCTAAAGTAAAGCTAAATTTTAACTGTTCTAAACACTTATTCTCAAAGTATCTACATAAAATAATAATTTTGCCAACTATCTCATTTAGAAAACACTTATCCAAGTAAAATAGACCACATTTCATTCCACAGTTATAGAATACAGGCTTGGAGACAGCTGTGTAACTAGAATTCATGATATTGCATACCCTTCCCATCTTTCAGATCCATATACATAGCCTCAGGGACAGAAGCTTAGGGACCACAAGAATTAAGAGGGTAGATCTCTTTGTTCATAAAGAGATCTTACTTTGTGGCTTTGAAAAATTCCCCAATAAGTGAGTTTAAACATTAGAAATCTAAGAAATGAGGCCAATAGAATAGACCGCAGGCTGAGAAAGTGAGTGGAAATCAGAGTAAGTGCTGGGCTCATGATGTTTCTAGATGGTTTCCATGGTGATAAAAGGACCAAAACATATGCCACAATGGATCCAAGGTTGTAACTAATCCAGAGGTGCCTTTGGATGCCAAGTGAAGAAGCCCAGTGATGGGGTACTACCATTTTGCTTGATCTCTCCTCTTTGGTAGAAGCCCTATTCCCTAAGAAGAGCAATGCTAGAGACAACATAACTCAAGTCACAAAAACTCTCCTGAGAGAATCATACAGAACTGGGTTCATAGACTGGCTCTTATCAGTTAGCTCTATGACTTTGGACACAGTGCTTTACTTCTCTAAGTTTCCATTATCTCATCTGTAAAAGAGTTGGTTATGAAGATTAAATAAGATACTGATAAAGTATTTGTATAGTGTTTCATATCTAATAAGTCTTATTAATGTTAGCTATTTTCCATTATAGCTATTTTCCATTATAATCAATGGAAATAAAAGAGTGGATGAACCAAAAATAAATGAAAAAGAAATCAAAGAAAACAAATATTACTGATTTTTTCAATTATATAACAACAGTGTTTCTAAAGATGCTATATTTCCTTCGAGTAGGGTAGTGAATAGAATTGCATTGAAAGCCACTTAGTACTGGCAAGCATGTGGCTCTGTGAACACTTATAGCCTGCAATTTATTTGAGTAGCTCTTGATATTTTTTTAAATCGCTGGGCAAAAATTGACAACAAGCAATTGTCTTAAAGTTTCATGGGCCTACAGATATGAGGTGATTAAACCCCACCGTAGATTCACCCTTAGCTCCCTGACTTTGTGAATTTAACAACTTTTGGTTGAGGACCACCAACTTCAGGCCAATAGTGCAAAGATGGCAAAACTATAAACTGCTTCTACCCTGAGGCAGAATTCAATCCTGTCCACTAGAGTTGTTCTTGTTTAACCCATTACTGCCCCAATACTCAATTCTGTACTTTCCGCTGCATGTCTGGAATCCGTCTTCTTACATGGACTTGGACACATATAACATGTGTACTATATTTCTTTATCTTAACTCTGTTCCTTGTAGTAGTCTTTCCCAGATAGGTCAATCAAGTTTTAACAAACCACACATATGGAAAACAGGAGGTCTCTTACAAGGCAAAGTTTGTTAACATGTTATAGTTCTGATGGCAGATATACTTAGATGGCCCATTTACTAATAGGGGATCTTGGGTCCAGAAAATACTAGGTCACGTAGGGGGAGAGAAAGGGAATTATTATTCAGGTCCTGGTGTTCTCGTAAGTTTGGTGTTATTTCTATTTCACCATTCTGCCCAAATGTTTTGAACTGAGTAATTAGGATACAAACAATAATATGCAGGTAATGGGGAGAATCAGGGAAAATTTCTCAGCAGAAATGAGTCTCAAAGGCAGCAATGAACAAAGGATGAGCTAGGAGTGGTAATGAGGTCACTTTTAACTAGGTCAAGCCACACATATCCTAGTTTAAGAATGAAAACTCAGACCTTGCATTTTGGGGAGGAAAATCCTACGTCTGTCATTTGAAATTCTTTTCATCCTTACGATGGTAATCTTATTTTTCTAGCACGGAATGCTTTTCTGTCTGCATGGTGGGTGGCCTGGCCACAGTGGCTAATTTAATCTTTCACTGAATATATTTCCTCAAACACAATATCTTTGTTGACAGTTATTAAACGCCTGGTTGACTACAGGCATCAAAGAATTGAGGAACACACATTAGGTGCCACAGATTCATTTAGCAATCAAAGACAACTGCTGGATAAATAACTACCAGATTTATTTTCAGGATGAATGGCCAGTTGCTATGTGAATTGCAATTCCTGCGTTTGTCCTCTCCATCAGCTTGCCAGAACACTCCAGAGGCACTCATTTGAGGCCTTTCAGAGATTGGCTTTTAAATTCTTCCTGCCGCTTAACCATTAGTCCTTTTGGATGCCAAAACACATTTACCTCTCCCACATCTTTCTTCCTCTGCGGTGCATTTGGTTTTCCCTGCCATTTTAGCTTGTATGGTATCTATTACTTGAGAAATTCCTGGGTGCTAAGAATACCTGGATAGAGGGAATTTGTCTATCGTAGGAACCTGTTCCCACCTTGTTTCCTGATCTCAACAGCATCCACTGAAGAGCCTGGAGAGTGCCAGTGGCACTGGGCAACCAGGGACCAGGCAAGTTTTCATGAGACCACGCCCTTTGCTCTGATACTCTTGGTTTTCTAAGTTGAAGTGTGGCCGGGAGGTCTGCTTTCCCGAATCCCCCCTCCTCACTCCTTTCTTTGGGCCTTCTGCTCGTCAGTATTTTGCAGAAGGTTGAGTCACACTGGTGACCCAAGTGAATTTCACCCATCTCGATCCTAAAGGGTAATTTGTATTTAGTAGAGGAGCAAACACAAATGCCTGAAAACATGTGTCAAGTAGCAAAAATATATAGAGTCTGGGGCTGGCCGAGCCCGTGGTGATCAGGGGAGTGTGTGCCCTGGCCAAAGGCACTCTCGTCCTTCATCATCATCATCATCACCATCATCATCATCACCATCATCTTTTTTTTTTTTCCTGAAGGACCATTCTTACAAGCCAAACTTAAAACACCTGTGGGCCAAACTGGATCTGGGTCTTCATTTGTAACTTCTTATTTAGTGCTTTGCAATTTGCAAAGCAGTCTCATAGTAATGTGCATTTGATCCCCAGGACAACTCAGACAGGCAGTAATAATTAGTTCCTTTATGCAAATGAGAGAACTCAGCTAAGGGACTTAAAGCAGGCCAGGGAAGAGTTAGGGCTCAAACCCAGGCCTGTTATCTGCAACTCCAGAGCTCTCTTCATTACACTATACCTGTCTCTCTTCCTCTGCTCTCTATTTTTTCTTCCCCTCTAATCTAGCTTTTCGGTTTGGATAACCAGGGCCCCATCCTTCCCTCATTCATCCAGGGATACTACGGTGATTCCACATCTGGGGAGAGCTTCTCTGGGGTCCTAACAGTTTTCTCTTTCCCCTCAAGATCTTTTATTCCTGCTGTGACGTTTTATAACGCTGTTAACGCGTTTGCCTATCAGCAAGTGACTTTAGGTGAGTAATCAGATACACTGGGAGTTTCAGGCATCACAATCCTGGAGATCCTATGTCAACTGTTTATTTTTGAGAGGAATAATAGAAATTAGTATTTGTTCAGTGAATAATACATAGCATAATTATGTCATCTGACAATAATCTGAAAAGTAAGTCTAATTTCTCTTTCATTTAGAAACTGGAAATAATAAGTGCAGAGGACAAACTTTGTGGGCCAGTAGACTTGGGGTCAAATTATAGGAACAGCACTGTCAAGCTATGTAACTTGGGAGGCCAGTCCTTTCAACTGCTTGCATCTCAGTTTTCCCATGCATAAAATGGGTAGTAATAGTAGCTAATTTATTGTTCTAAAAACAACATGAGATAATGCAAGTAAGGCACCTGATGCAAGTACAGTAAGTCTTTGGTAGATGTTAATCACATAACCAGGCAGAGGGAGGCTTCAAGGCCAGGTCTGTCAGACTGCAAAACCTGCCACCTTTCTTTTTTCCATCACTTTCCCTCAAGCCAAGCTCTGAGGCAATGAGGGATAGAAGACTTCTCCTGTCCACCACCGTCCGCAGTTAGCCGCCATATAACTTGCTGTTTGCTCTCTGACCCTGATAATATAAATTTGGCCTCAGAAGGAATGAATATACAATTGTGTATAGTATAAGAGAGAGGCAGGTTATGTTTGTCACATGATATTCATCTCTGAACTCTGGAGTCTCGAAGGCTAGGAAACTAAATATATATAGCCAATTTCCAATGGATGTTATTCTCTTTCTTTTTTTTTAAGGTAAATCAGTGTCTTCTTTCTTAAACCTTCAGCTTGTACAAACTTGTTCTGAAAAGCAAAATGTTTTCCACAGCTTGGAGTGAGAAAGGAGTCTATAAACACACATCTTCCAAAATTTCAAAGCAAAGAAGGGATGTGATTGAACTGTAAGGTTATGAGGAATACTCGAGAAAATGTAAGCACTGTGAAAGGAACAGCTGAGAAGGAAGGAACCGGGAGGAATATTGATCGAAGTGAAGTCAATTTTCAGCAGAATAATAAGAAGGAAAGAAATACGATGATGTAATGAGACTAAGAAATGACCTAGATAAGGGTATGTTGGTGTGTGACCTCTTCAGGTAGTAACGGAACATATTAATCCATCAGTTAACAAACAAATAAGTACAGGGACATGACTCCAGGAGTGGGTAATGGTTTTCTGGATAGTTGTGGTCATTATTCCCACTGTGAATAAAGCTAATATAATCACTGCTGAATGGCTGCTTGGCTGAAATCTAACAGGCTGACCTACCCAGGGCAGGTCCTAGGGGATTCTTCTGTTTCACAGCACCTCCTTCCAACTCACAAGCCCCATCCTGCAAACCCCTCTTAGATTTCGGAGAGGGAGGCACAGATGCATGGGTAGATGGGTGCTTCAAAATCCTCCCCAAAGGGAATTTCCATCACACCAATGCTTCCCTTCAAGTCAGACTCTAAGGCAATGAGCCCATCTAGCCATTCCTTCTGAGATAATTATTTTTCAAGGCATCCAATAGTGTTGCTTTTGTTTGTTCTTTTCCTGGTTCTTGAGTTTTTGTTAAGTTAACACAGATGGAGTTATATGCCTCCCACCATGGTGCGGTAGTGGTCACCTAGCAGGCCAGGTGGGGTCCCAGCTTGGTTGGCCCCTTGTTTCTACCTCTAGTTAGGAAGGTCCCAGTCACTCAGATCTGAGACTGAGAAAGATCTTGGATTGAGACAGAACTGTCACTGCGCTAGCTGTGAGACATTTGGCAAGATATTTTCTCTAAGTCTCAATTTCATGACCTATATAATGAGGTTTAGATTGTTTAAGTCTAAAGGTTAGAAAAGTGAGCATTTGTGAAATACTTAGCACTGGTTAGCATACTTTGAGTGCTGGATGTGTAGTCAATTCACTTCAAACCTAGTCATGCAAAATTTCATAGAAGTTGTAACCCTTAAAAGCATATTTCATATGAGAAGGAAAAGCTTATTTATTTTGAGAAATAACTTAGAACTGATGTATTCTAAGAGGAATAGTGAATAAGAAAAATAATGAAGTTGTTGACCTTAAGAAGAGGGCAACATATATAACCATGGGATGTTTGACTAAAGACTAATTTTTTTTTAACCTTTGCAGTTAGAAAACTAGAAGTCTAGATAATTTTTAAAGGCAGTATCATCACAAATTTATCCGAAAATCCCAGAATAATGATATGAATGATCCTTGAATATGCTCAGTTAGGATAGCTGTAAGAGAAATCTAGTCTATCCAAACCTAGTGCTTGACTTTTTCCCACACTAACCCTATTTTTGTTTCTGCCTATATATCTCAGACAGTAGGGGACTTGCTACCTCTCAAGGCTATTTTCATCTGAATTTGGCTGGCTCAAATAGCTCTATTTAATTTTAGTATTAGACATTTCTGACTCCCTGCAATTTCCAGAAATTTAATTCTTGTCACAAGGTACATAACAAGTCTTTCTTTAGCAAGGTGGTCCCCTCATTTGACTCAAAGAGGGTATCACAGAGCTTAAAATCTTTTATTTCCAGTTAAATAACCTGAGGTTGTTCAACTATACTCCATGGGAAATAGTTTTAAGATTTTTTTCCTCTTGGAAATTTTCCTCTCAAAACACTCACTTGTTGAGCAGTGTCCTCCTTAAAAAGTAGGGCCCAGAAAAATCCCACATGCTTGTAACCTGAATTCTACATTTTGTAGTCCTCATAATCTCAGTTGCATGTCTAATTGTTTCAGTTTTCATTCTATATAAGCTCCTGTTAGGTCACATTGCCTAGGTCACCTATTTCCTAGGTGTATATTTTTTTAACACTTATATTTAAGATATATATCTTTCTGTTAGTTTGGAGATAATTTTCATCTGTGTTTTTTTTTTTCCTCTAGTAAGAAAAATACTTGCTCATCTTGAAAGAGAGTATTTTTGCACTGTAAAAAGAGTTTAGATTCTGTTCTTTTGGGCAACGTACTTAAATTCCCTTAAACTACCTTAGCTATTATGTAAAATGGGCATAATGTTAAGACCTGAAGATTTGAAAGTTCTACAATAATGATGTCAGTCGAAGAATATAAAATTTCAGTTAGGAGGAATAAATTCAAGAGATCTATTATACATCATGGTGATTATAATTAATAACAATATATACTTGAAAATTGCTAAAAGTGTAGACTGTAAGCATTCTCACCACACACACACGAACATATGTATGGTAGTGCATGTTATTTAGCTTATTTGGCCATTCTACAATGTATATATCCAAACATCATGTTGTACACCATAAGTATGTACAATTTTAATTTTTCATGTAAAAATAAATTTTTAAATAAGGCATTAGTTACTAAAGTGAAGTGTTGTAAGCATAAAAAAATCACAACTTATAAATATGTATATTTACAATTCATATGCATATGAAACCCGACTTTTCACAAGGAATCATAAACTAGTCCAGCAATGTGAAACAAAATAGTATTTGTAGAATTTTAACTATAGTAAACAATTAGGCTGCTTAATTTCATAGCAAAGCTAAAGCACAAACTTCAATTTCAATCTACATCAAGAGTATTTATTTCCAGAAGGCAATCTCTTCACCTAAAATAGTGTATATGCAGATGAACTAAAATCTTCTACAATCAAAGAGATGGCTCTATTTCCTTCTGATAGCTTTTTAAAATCCCCCCTAAAGTTTTAAGAAAAAGAAAATAAGAACTATATTGCACAAAAATGCTGAAGATAAATTTCCCACGGCTCCTACAATATGCAGGCTGTCGGGAAAGTATCCAGCCATGTAACCATTCTTGTTATATTAATATTGGCTGGATACTTTCCGGACAGCCTTCATATGTTCCCCCCTTTTTTTTTTTCTCCTGGAAGTTTATGTACCTTGAAAACTATAAGGTCAAAGAATGAATGTCAAGGAAACTGCTATAGTTATTTTAACCTTTGCAGGATGCTGAAGGCTTGAAGTATTAGACTAAGGTTATTTTACGAGGTTGGTAACCAATTTCCTCCTAGGAATGAAACAAGAGAAAAATGAAGCCAAATGACTAGACACAACATGCTTCTGGGGTATGCAGATTATGAAAAAAGAAAAATTATTTACTTGAGGGTTGCAGATTTTGCTTTCCTGGGAGTCACCACTTTTGACCAACATCTCCCCGATCTCCCCAGCCCAATAACCATATTTTTTAAGAAAGTGTTTCAAAATCCCTTTGAAAATGGGATTTATTTCCCCGTTTTATACCTGAGCAAACTGAGGCTACTCTAATTTTATAAACCAGAATTTTAGACACAGGTTATCATTTCTTCTTCTAAAGGAGAGAAACAATAACAGTAATGACTATTAAATAAATGAAATAGTCATTAAAACAATATGAACTTATAATGCAAGGATGATAGAAATGTTTCAGTGTTAATAGGACATTTGCTGTGGGTAGTAAGGATTGGTTGTTCTGAACAATTCTTTCTATCCTTTAACATCCATAATAAATATAACAGAGCAATTATATAAAAGCGGTTAAAAACTTTTTGTGATATGAAACTGAGCAAACAGACACTTGGATTTACACTGTACATCTCAGCTGAAATCACATGGTCTCGCCTCTATATTAGGCTAGGATTTCTTTAATCTCTTGCTTCATGAATGGTCTTTGGACAATATCGAAAACCCTGTAAAATTGCCATATGGGTATTTTTAACAAAACATGGTGAGTTGCATAAGAGATTTACCTTGGAGGCCATCAACATGAGGTGCACAGGAAAAGATTGCAAGCATTCAGAAAGAAAAAAAATGACAGCAGGTGGTATTTTAAGAGTTGGTGGTTATTTAAACTGGGAGAGGGTTCTGTACAGGAGAGATACATTTGGTAGCCATCAATATGTAGGTGGTATTTATATACTAAAAATAGATCAGATCATCAGGAAATGGGTATAGATAGAGAGAGAGAGAGGACCAAGATTGAGACTTGGTTTATTCCCACGTTTAGGGTTTGGGGAGAAGAGGAGGAAGTAGCGCAGGGAGTTAAGTTGGAAGAGGTAGAAGCAAAACCAGGAGAGAGTGGTATCCTGGAAGCCAGGTAAAGAAAGTGTACCAAGGAGGATCTGATTCATTGTATCAAATGCTACTGGTAAATCAAGTAGGATGAGGAAGGACAATGAAACACTGGGGTTAACAATGTGTGTAGAGTAATAGTGATCTTGAAAAGTTTTGTTATAAGGTTTAGGTGACAGCCTAATTGGAGTGGGTAAAAGAGAAAATTGGAGGAGAAGCTTTGAAAACAGTATTATAGAAAGTCCTTCCAAGAATTATACTGCTAAGGGGAGAAGAGAAATGGGGAGGCAGCTGAAAAGGAAAGTAGGTTAAAGTGAGTTTTGTTGTTATTTTGCTTTCTAAAAATGAAAAGAATAATGTCATATTTATGATCTGATGGGAAAGATCCAGGAGAGAGGAAGAAAATTGATGATGTATTAAAGAATGCATAAAATTGGTGGAGTGATGACCTTAAGAAGGTGAGAGGAAATAGCACACAAGTATAGGGATTAGCCAGATAGGAATTGAGGGAGCAAGGGAAGGCATACATTGCCTCACTCTGGAGTCAGATGGCAATGCCTGAGTTTGCCTCCTGCCTCTGCCATTCTTAGTATCAACTTCATTGGGTTTTCCAGGCATTACATAAGTTTATAAAGCATATAGAATATTGCCTGGCACATAGTAAAAGCTCAATAAGTAGTAATTGCTATTATCCTTCCATCATTTGGTAATAAATCTCATTTTCCAAGATCAAAATATGTTGTATTATCAGACTTAGTGTATTCCAGGCTAGAAGGATTTATCTATGCTTCCTCTGAACTCTCCCGAGGAGGAGAATGAGGATATTCCTGGTCACTCTCCTGGGAGAAGCTAAATGTGGCAAGAGTATGATATTTGTAGTCTAATATTCCCACTAGTTATTTATTGGGCTCATTCTAGGAAGATTTATTTAAGATTCAGTAAATATTTACTTTTTTATGTATGTGAACTCATTTAATTTCCAACAACCATTTAAATTAACCACTATTTTTATCCTCCTTTTATAGATAAAGGATCTGAAAGTTAGAAGGTTAAGTGCTTCACCCAAGGTGACATAGTTGGTATGTGTCAGCTGGGCTGTGAACACATGCTGTCTAACTTTACTGCCTCTCAAATTAGTCTATCTGTAAGTACTCATAATTTGCACTATACTTTATTGGTCCAAAGCATTCTTACCTAAATATTCTTACAGATAGTAAAGGATACTGAGAAGATATTAAATTAACCAAGTTGTATCTTTAGTAAGAAAAGAGTATACTTATTAGTCAATACCAAGTGAAGCTTAAGGAGGCTGCTAGAAAGGAAGTAAAAGAGTGAGTCATGAAACCTCCACAAGGATTCTATGCTAAAAAGAAGAATTGTAGAATTACTGGGCTATAGCTTAATGTGGAGAACTAGGTTCTCTTCCAGAAAGGTCTGAGTTTTAATCAGTTAATCATTTGGTGACATTTAATCAAGAGCCAGAAATCTAACCAATGGCCGACCCATTGTAACACTGGGGTACTGGTCTGGCTTCTTGCCTGGACTGTCCAATCTTAATTAGCAATTATCTCAGCTGGCTAACCCTTTGCTCCTAGGAAATTTCTACAAGCAATAGCTATTTCTAAGTGAAAATCTCAACTTTTGCCTTCATCACTTGTCATTCGTCAGTGTGTTTATTCAGTTTCCAATGTCTCAGTGGACCCATTTGATGGAAAGATCTGGCATTAGACCAACAATTACTTTAATGAGAAGAAATAATGAAGCTCTCCTGAAGGCAGGTGAGATATTTCCTTCACTTTTATTTCCTTTCATAACTTTCTCCCTTTCCGTCACTCTGAAATGTGGCCTTATTTAATTATATTAATTTTAGTTCCTTCTGGACTAAACAGAGAAAGAAACCTAACTCAGAGTCAAAGAGGATTTTTGCTTCAACTCAAAACTGAGAGTTTCCTATTTAAATTGTCCTCTTAGGATAAAGATAAAGCCCTACTCTGATTCCTTCAATGATATTTTCTTTTGACCCCAACTTTGGAAGGTCTTAGGTTCAAATCACTACTTTTCCTCTATGTGTCCATGGGCCAGTGACTTAACCTTTTTGAGTTTATCTCAGAGAGAAGGGCCAGGAAAGGGCTTTCCACTGAGATGTCATGTGAGCTAGGAGGAAAATGAGCCCACTTGATGATTATCAGGAGTGAGGACTTTCCTGGGAAAAGAAAGAGCACAGGCAAAAGATGTGAGCCAGTGTGGATGGTGCAAAATGATCCCCAGGAAGAGGTCAGAGAGGCGGACACAAGCTGACCATACGCGGCCTTGCAGGATTAGGTGTAGGAGGAGTTTACCCAAAATGCAAGGGAAATCTATGGGCGGGTTTTAAGCACTGGAATGACAGATCTAATTTACCTTATGAAAGAATCCCTTTCGTTTCTGTGTAGAAGGCCAATTAGAGAACAATGCAAGTAGAGCGCTTAGCACAATGCTTGGTTTGTAGTATTTGAGAAATGTTAGTTATTGTCATGATTATCATTATTGTTCTCAGTAAAGGGCATCTTTTCTAGGATGGCATGTCATAATGTTCCATTAGAAGGGGCTGGGCCTCAAACCACTAATCCCTTAACCCCTAAAGAACCCAGTCAAATTCTATAGGAAGATGTGCTCTTACCCTGCCCCCTTCAACTTCCTCCTTAGACTATGGGGTATCATCCATGGCATGGTATGTGTTGTCCATATCAGGTGTGTTGGGGGTGGAAATAATTTTGAGAGTCTTCAGGTTCCTATCTAATTTCCCTCTGCAGAATTATACTGCCATTGAGATGATATCAAATTTAAACTTGGTCTGCAGATTATTAGAAAACCCAGTTCTATACCAAATGGAGAAACATAATATTTGCAGATAAGGCACTTTTCAAGGAACTCATTATAACCTCAATTTTAAAAGCTGCACCACTGAAAGAAAGTTAATTTTTATAACTTGAATATTTGCAGCTGTTAATAATACCAAGAAGTGGCCTTGGATGACACTAAATGCATGGAAAAGCATCTTGAAAAACTTCATCTCATTTGACCTTCACTACAATCTGAAAGATTAGGTAAAGTTGGTATTGCAGTTTAGGGATTGTGAGACATGCCCAAGCCCACTGACAGCTCCATACTGGGCCCCATTGTTGTGAATCATAGTCTGGTGCTGTCTGCATCATCCCAATGGCTGCTGACACCACTTGCCCTATGTTCATTTCACAGTGTTTTGGAGAACATGATCATTTTAAAGTGCCATATAGAATTGGGATTTCTAAAATGTCATTGTCAAAACCATGCCAGTATTAATTTAATGGTATTACAAGAAGGGAACAATTCTGAATGGGCACCCTTCAGAAACACAAAATGTATGCCTTAATAATGCAGGAGAAGCCTAGATTTTACTTGGAAACCAAATCTGTTTGAAATCAATTGTATCTCTTTGTTACATGAAGAAAACCCACTAGGGTTTGGAGAATGAACTTCTCAGGTTTGTTTTGTTTTGCTTTTAACTTATGATTGTCATCAACCTTCTTAATGAAGATCCTAAAATAAAAGCAGAGTTAACAGTTTGAGAAAACTCCAAGAGTAAACAATGGAATCCCCACTTCTAAGATGAGTCAGTTTCTTGTTTGTTTTTGTTTTTATTTTGTGAAGTGTTCATTAAATTATAACATACCTAGAGGGTAGTATACACATTTTAGGTCAACTGTTTGACTAATTTTTAACCAAGTGAATATACCCATGTAATTGCCATTTAGATCAAGAAATGGAACATTGTTAGCATCCCACAAACTTTTCTTGCATCTTTCCCAGTTAACATCACCTTCTCCTCCAGGAAACCACTGTTTTGATTCTCTCATCATAAATTAATTTTCATTATTTGAACTGATGGATATGATTTGGTGTCACATTTTGTGGGCTTTCTAACAGTTTCCTTGGGGTACAATTTATGTAACAGAAAATTTAATCATGATAAATGTATACTTAATGGTTTATAGTAAACTTAGAGTTGTGCAACCATCACCATAATTCAGTTTTAGGTCACCTAAAATGTTCCCTCTGTCTGCAGTTAACCCTTACTCCTGTTTCCACCCCCAACCCCAGACAACCACTAACCTATGTTGTATTTATGTAGACTTGCCTTCTCTGGAAATTTTATAACATGCCAGCACACAATATGTGGTCTCTTGTGTCTCTCTTTCCTCATTTAGCATAATGTTTTTGGGTTCATTCATGTTTAGCATGAATCAGTAGTTTGTTTCTTTTTATGGATGAATAATATGCCAGTGTATGGATTTTGTATGGATTTTGACACACATTTGGGTTGTTTCTTCTTTTTGGCTATTATGAATAGTATGCCACAATGAACATTCCTGTATAAGTCTTTGTGGAGACATATGTCTTTATTTATCCTTGGTAAGATACCTAGGAGTGCAACTTCTGGGTCATAATCTAAGTATATCTAACATTTTAAGAAACTTCCGATCTGTTTACAACAGCAGTTGTACCATTTTACCTTATCACCAGCAGTGTATGAGGGTTGTACGTAGTTTCTTCACACCCTTTACCAACATTTGGTATTTGGTATCGGTATATTTGATCATAGCCATATTAGTAAGTGTGTAGTGATATATTGCAGTTTCATTTGTATTTCCCTAATGACTAATGATGTTGAGCATCTTTTCTTATAGCTAGCAATTTGCATATTTTCTTTAATACAATTTCCACTTTAAACTTTTGCCCATTTAAAAAAATTGGTTATCTTATTGAGCTGTAAGAGTTCTTTTTATATTCTGAATACAAGTCATTTATCAGATAAATTATCTGCAAATAGTTTGTGTCTATTTTGCTCTGTGACTTTTCATGTACTTAATGGTATATTTTTAAGAGCAAAATATTTTAATTTTGATAAAATCAAATTTAACTTTTTCTTTCATGGCTGTGCTTTTGTTGTCATATTTAAGAAATCCTTGCCTAATCTAAGGTCACAAAGATTTTCTCCTATTGTTTTTTCCAGAAGTCATATTTGTAACTTTTATATTTAGGCATACGATTGATGCCTCTCTAAGTTTTATATATAATGTGAATTAAGGGTCTATGTTCATTAATTATTTATGTAATTATCCCAATACCATCTGTTGAAATGACCATTTTTTTCTATTTTGAATTTCATTGATATGAACCTAAATATAGGGTTTATTTCTTGGTTATTTTTCTGTTCTTTTGATTTATATGGTTATCCTTATGTCAGCACTATACTGTCTAGATTACTGTGGCTTTATAGTAAGTGTTAAAACTGGGTAGTACTAGCCCTTTAATTTGTTCTTCATTGTCACAATTATTTTGACTATTCTAGGTCTTTGGCCTATTCATACATCTATTAGAGTCAACTTATCAATTAAAAAAAAGACCAAACTCTCAGGATTTTCATAGAAATTGCATTGAACCTTTAGACAAATTTGGGTAGAATTGCCATCTTAACAATATTCAGTCTTCTAACACACGAATATGGTATGCCTCTCCATTTATTTAGATCCTTAATTTTGGCTGCCAATGTTTTATAGTTTTCAAGGTACAGGTCTTGTACTTTTATTAAATTTATTCCTAAGTATTTTATTTATTTTTTTCAGATTGTTCATTGTTATGATATGGAAATAGAATTGATTTTTATATGTTAATCCTGCATCCTGTGACCATGCTAAACAATTTTTTTTTAATTCTGGTAGTTTTATTTTTTTTATAGATTTCTTTAGATTTTTATATGTAAGATTATATTCCTCTCTGAAGAAAGACAATTTATTTTCTTTCCTTTCAGACTATATGTCAAGTATCTTTTCCTTAGCCTATTGGCCTTGTGAATATCCTTAAAGTACCTGTCTTTTTGCCCATCCTCTTATTAGGCTGTGTGTTTTTTTCTGACTCATGTATAGGAATTCATTCTATATTTTGGGTCAGAGTTCTTCAGTGAATATCTGTGTTATAAATATCTTCTTCCATTTTCAGATATTTGTAATTTAAAATATAAAATTGTATATGTATAGTAAATTCTTCCATACAATTAAAGAAAAAAAACCCCACCACTCTTACACAAATTCTTCCATAGTACTCATATACAAAACAAATAAAAACTCCCCAACTTGTTTTATGAAGTAAGCATAATAGAACTTGACAAGAATATTATTAATACAAGACACAAAAATTACAGGTCAATCATTCTAATTTCCTAAACAAAATATTAATAAAATCTACTGATATATAAAATAGATAATATAACCAAAATAGGTTTATTCCAGGAATGTAAGTGTCATTGTACATTTAAAAATCAATGTATTTCTTCACATTACTAGAGAAAGAAAAATTATGAAATCATCTCAATAGATGCAAAAAAAAATCATTTGATAAAACCATTACCCATTCAGATAAAACTTATTTTCAAATTATAAAATTCAGTGAACTTACTTATTTAATCTGGTCTAAAATATCTATAAAAAATAAAAACAAACCCACAGTAAACATCATATTTATTGGTCACGTACTTTTCTCTACCCACAAGTTTGGGAACTACACGAAGATATCTGAAACTCTGATTTCCATATGGCATGTGCCGAGATTTCTAGCCAGTGCAATAAGCAAGAAAAAGAAATAAGGATTGGAAAAATAAAACTGACAATATTTGCAGATAATATGCTTATGTACATAGATTATCTATAAGAATCTTCATGTATATACACTTAAAAGTAAATTTTAGAGAAAAGCTAAGACCACATATCAGCAAGATGTTGGACTAGGACTTTCTAGCACCCGTCGCCCTAAAGAAACATCTATTTAAATAACTATCCAGATTAAAAATCTTCTGCACAGCCAAGGAAACTATCACTAGAGTGAACAGACAACCTACAGAATGGGAGAAAATATTTGCATGCTACACGTCTGATAAAGGGCTGATAACCAGAATCTATACAGAACTTAGGAAAATCAACAAGAAAAAATCAAACAACCCCATTAAAAAATGGGCAAAGGACATGAACAGAAACTGCTCAAAAGAAGACAGAATAATGGCCAGCACACATATAAAAAACTGCTCAACTTCTCTAATCATCAGGGAAATGCAAATCAAAACCACAATGAGATATCACTTAACTCCAGTGAGATTGGCTTATATCAAAAAGTCCCAAAACAACAAATGTTGGCAGGGATGCGGACAGGTAGGAACACTTATACACTGCTGGTGGGACTGCAAATTAGTACAACCTCTATGGAAAGTAATATGGAGATACCTTAAAGAACTAAAAGTAGAACTACCATTTGATCCCGCAATCCCACTACTGGGTGTCTACCCAAAGGAAAAAAAGACATTCTATAATAAAGACATCTGCATGCGAATGTTTATAGCAGCACAATTCACAATTGCAAAGATGTGGAAACAACCCAGGTGCCCATCAATACATGAGTAGATTAATAAAATGTGGTATATGTATACCATGGAGTATTACTTAGCAATAAAAAACAACGGTGAATTAATACATCTGGTATTATCCTGGATGGAGCTAGAGCCCATTCTTTGAAGTGAAGTATCACAAGAATGGAAAAACAAGCACCACTTGTACTCACCATCAAATTGGTACTAACTGATCAATACTTATGTCACACATGGCAAAATATTCATCGGGGGCAGGCAGGCAGGAGGGGATGGGAAAATTCTCACCAAATGGGTGTGAGGCGCACAGTTTAGGGGATGTCTACAATTGTAGCTCTGACTTGGGCAGTGCATAAGCAATATATATAACCAAAGTGTTGTACCCCCATAATATTCTGAAATGAAAAAAAAAAAAACCCCCAAAATACAAAACAAATAAAAAACCTACCAACACTCTCAAAAAAAATTTTTTTAAAGAAAGCTAAGGTTAATTTATTGTTAAAGAAAAAATATTTTTAAACAAATTTAATGTAGCCTGAGTGTATAGTGTTTATAAAATCTATAATAGCATAGTGTCCTAGGTTTTCCCATTCACTTACCACTACTCACTGACTCACCTAGAGCAACTTCCAATCATGAAGGCCCTTTCATGGTAACTGCCCTATTCAAGTGTACCATTTAAAAAAATCTTTTATACTGTTATTTTACTGTTCCTTTTTTATGTTTAGATATGTTTAGATACACAAATACCATTATGTTATAGTTGCCTACAGTATTCATTACAGTTACATGCTGAAAAGGTTTGTAGCCTAGAGGCAACTAGTCTAAGTGTGTGTTAGGCTATACCATCCAGGTTTGTGTATGTACACTCAGTGATGCTTACCCAACAATGAAATTGCCTAATAACATTTCTCAGGATGTATCCCCATTGTTAAGTGATGTATGACTGCAATTGTATTAAGAAAGGTCAGTGAACAGCTATATAAAATACAGAGAAACAATTCAATGAAATCAGAAAAAGAATAAATGACCAAAATGAAAAATTTAACAAAGATTAAATTATTAAAAATAAAAGTCTGGAAGCTGAAAAACACAGTACCTGAAATGAAAAATGCAATAAAACATGTAATAAAGAATTGATAAAGCAGAGCAAAGAATCAGTAAACTCAAAAAACTTATTTGAAAACACAGAGGAGAAAAAAGAATGAAAAGAAATGAAGAAATCTTACAAAATTTATGTGACAGCATAACAAGGGCAAATATTTGAGTTATTGGAGGTTCTATAGGAGAAGAGAAAGACAAAAGGATAGAAAGCTTGTTTAAAGAAATACTAGTAAAAGAATTTCCAAATTTTGGAAAAGATATAAATATCCAGGTACGGGAAGGTCAAATGTCTCCGAGCAGATTCAATCCAAAGAAACCTAACCTAAGGCATTTTATAATCGACTGTCAAAAGTCAAAGACAAAGAGAGGATATGGAAAACAGCAAAAGAAAAGAAGCATATCAGATGATATGGAGTTCCAATAAGGCAAGCAGTAGATTTCTCAGCAGAAACACTACAGTTCAGGCAAGAATGAGATGATATATTCAAAGTGCTATGGTTAAAAAAAAAAAAAGAAAAAAGAACTTCCAACCAATAATACTTTATCTGGCAAAGCTGTCATCAGAAATTAAGAAGAGATAAAAACTTTCCCAGCCAAATCACCAGACCTGTCTTACAAGAAATGCTAACAGGAGTTCTTCAAGCTGAAAGGAAAGATAATAATTAACAACACAAATACATATAAAAGTATAAAACTCATGATAAAAGCAAGTACACATTAAAATCAGAATACTCTAATATTGTAATAATGGTGTGTCAAGCACTTATGTCTTTAGTATGAAAGATAAAAGACAAAAACATTAAAAATAAAAGCTACAATAATTTTTAAAGGGATACACAATATAAAAATGTAAATTGTGATATTGAAAACATAAAATTTGGAGATCAGGTGAAATAAAAATGTAGAGGTTTTAAGCAATCAAAGTTAACTTATCAGCTTAAAATAGCCAGTTATTTTGTTTTATGTAAGCCTCATGGTAATCACAAAGCAAAAATTTAAAGTAGATACTACAAAAGTAAGGAATCAGAACATACTGTTAGAGAAAATAACCTAATCACAAAGGAAGACAGCAAGAGAGGAAGGAATAAAATATCGACAATATATAGCCAAAAGTGTTGTACCTCCATAATATTCTGAAATTTAAAAAAAATTAACAAAATAGGAGGAGTAAGTTCTTTTCTATCAATAATTACCTTGAATGTAAATGAATTAAAGCCCCAAATCAAAAAACATAGAATGGTTGAATGAATTAAAAAAAAAAAAACTGTATGTTGCCTACAAGAAGTTCACTTCACATTTAAGGTTACAAATAGACTGACAATGAAGGGATACAAAAAGATATTCCATGTTAAAGGAAACCAAAAGAGAGCAGGGGTAGCTATACTTACATCAGATAAAACAGATTTTTAAGTCAAAAACTGCAAAATGAGACAAATAAGGTTATTATATATTGATAATAGGGTTAATTCCTCAATAGGATGAATGGTAAAATGGTAAGAAGTTAGAAATCAATAACGGAAGGAATTTTATAAAATTCACAAACACATTGAAATTAAACAACATGCTCCTGTAGAACCTATGAAGAGAATATTAAAAAGAGAAACTATAAAACATCTTGAGATAAGCAAAAATAGACAAATAACACACCAAAACTTATGGGATGCAATAAAGGCAGTTCTAAGAGGAAATCTAAGAGGCAAGTTTATAGCAACAAATGCCTGCACCAAAAAAAAAAATAATTAAGAAAGACCTCAAATAAACAACCTAACATTACACCTCAAGGAACTAGAAAAAGAACAAACTAAACCCGAAGTTAGCAGAAAAAGGAAATTATCAGAGCAGAAATACATGAAATAGAGACTAGAAAAGCAATAGAAAAGATCAACACAACTAAAAGTTGGTATTTTTTTTGAAAAATGAATAAAATCTAAAATCATTTAGGTAGGCTAAGAACAAAAAAGAGATAAGACTCAAATATAAATTAGAAATGAAAGAAGAAATTACAACTGCCACAACAAAAAATGAAAAAAGATCATAAGAGACTATAAATAACTATTTGGCAACAAATTGGATAACCAAGAAGAAATGGATATATTCCTAGACACAGACAACCTACCAAGAGTGAATCATGAAGAAACAAAGCCCAAATAGACCAAAAATGAGTAAGAAGGTTGTATCAGTAATAAAAAGTCTCTCATCAAAGAAAAGCCCATGACTTGATGGCTGAATTCTACCAAACATTTAAAGAAGAACTAATACTAGTCTTTCTCAAACTTTTCCAAAAAATCAGGGAACACTTCCAAACTTATTTTGCAAGGCCACCATTACCCTCATGCCAAAGCCAGACAACGACACTACATGAAAAGAAAATAAAATTGTAGGCCAATATCCCCAATGAACACAGATTCTAAAATTCTCAACAAAGTACTAGCATACAAAATTCAACAGATATTAAAATTATCATTCATCATCAGTTGGGATTTATCCTAGGGGATGTAAGGGTGATTTAACATACTCAAATCAATAAATGTGATATACCAAAATAACAGAACGAAGGACAAAACCCTTATGATTATCTCAATAGATGCCAAAAAGGCATTTGTCAAAATTTAGTATTCTTTCATGATGGAAACCCTCAACTAATTAGGTAAAGATGGATTGTACCTCAACACAATAAAGGCCATGTATGACATCCCCACAACTAATATCATCCTTAATGGTGAAAAGTTGAAAACTTTTCCTCTAAGATCAGGAAAGACAAAGATGCCCACTCCTACATCTATTCAACATAGAATTGGATTTCCTAACCAAAGCAATTAGACAAGAGAAAGAAATAAAGGCATCCAAGTAGCAAAAGAAGAAGTGAAATTGCTTTTTTCTGATGACATAATCTTATATATAGAAAATCTTAAAGGCATCATCAAAAAACTGTTAGAACTATTAAATGAATACTGTAAGTCCTTAATGTTGTCAATAGATTCATGAAAACTGTGACTTTAAGCAATATGACGTGTAACGAAATCAGTTTTTTTCCTCATCAATGTTATAAGGCAATGGTGTTGAAGGAAATGACACTATCTGAGCACCTGCTGTACACGGTTTCACTTAAAGTTATAGTTTCCAAGAACCTACAGACAGCACTGAGGACCTACTGTACAATAAAGTTGCAGCATATAAAATCAATATGCAAAAATCAGTAGCATTTCTACACACTGACAATGAACTATCTGGAAAAAGATCAAGAAAACAATCCCATTTACAACAGCGTCAAAAAGATTAAATTACTTAGGAATAAATTCAACCAAGGACATGGGAGTCTGTACACAAACCTATAAAACATCGATTAAAAAATAGAAGAAGACACAAATAGATATTCTGTGTTCATGAACTGGAAGAATTAATAATGTTAAAACATCTATACTACCCCATGCAATCTACAGATTTAACACAATTCCTATTGAAATTCCAATGGCCTTTTTTTTTTTTAACAGAAATTCTAAAAAATCCTAAAATATTTGTGGAACCACAAAAGACCTCAAACAGCCAAAGCAATCTTGAGGAAATAAAAGAAAGAGATATCAAATTACCTGATTTCACTCAACCACACAACAGTGAACTAATACCTCTTGTATTATCCTGGATGGAACTGGAGCTCATTCTTCTAAGCGAAGTATCTCAAGAATAGAAAAACAAGCAGCACATGTACTCACCATCAAGTTGATACTAATTGATCAACTTATATGTGCACATATGGAAGCAACACATTAATTAATCAACTTTTATGTGCACATATGGAAGTAGCATTCATCGGGTTTTGGGCAGGTGGGAGGGGGAGGAAGGGACGGGTAAATTCACACCTAAGGGGGTGCAGAGTGCACTCTCTGAGAGATGGGCATGCTTGAAGCTCTGACGCAGGCAGAGTAAAGGCAATACACGTAACCTAAATGTACCCCTGTAATACTCTGAAATAAATTAATTAATTGAAAAAAACACCAAAATGTAGAGGAGGCAAAATTTTATCTCTATCTTATTAGGTGTTTTTGTTTTGCTTTATTTTGTTTTGGTTTTTTTGTGGGGTTTTTTTTTTTTTTTTGGCTAGGCCTGAGAATTAAATTGTTTGTACAGAAAAAAACAAACAAACAAAAAACAAATTACCTGATTTCAAAATATACTACAAAGCTATAGAAATCAAAACAGCATGTTACTGACATATAAACAGATACATAGACCAATGGAACAGACTAGAGAGCCCCCAAATAAATTCATGTGTTTACAGTAAATTGATTTTCAATAAATGTGCCAAGATTATATAATGTGGAAAGAACAGTCTCATCAAAAAATGGTGTTGGGAGGACTGTATATCCACATGTAGAAGAAAGAAATTGGGCGCTTGTCTTACACCATGTACAAAAATCAACTCAAAATGGATTAGAGACATAAACATGAGATCTGAAACTATGGAACTACCAGAAGAACTCATGAGGGAAAGCTCCATGACATTGGTCTGGGAAATGATTTTTTTTTTTTAATATGACCTCAAAGGCACAAGCAACAAAAGCAAAAATAGAAAAATGGGTTTACATTAAATTAAAAAGCTTCTGTACAGCCAAGAAAATAAACACCAGAGTGAAGAGACAACCTACAGATTGGTAGAAAATATTTGTAAACCATACATTTGATAAGGGATTGATATAAAAATTATATAAGGAATTCAATGCTATAGCAAAATAATAAAAATCATGATTAAAAATGGACAAAGAGCCCAAATAGACATTTCTCAAAAGAAGTTATATAAATGGCCAAAAGATATATGAAAAAAAAATGCTCAATATCACTAATCATCAGGGAAATGCAAACGAAAACCAAAATGAAATATCACCTATTACCTGTTAGGATAGCTGTTATTAAAAAGACAAAAGATAAGGCTTGGTGAGGATGTGGAGAAAAGGGAATACTTGCACACTGTTGGCGGGAATACAAATTAGTACCGCTATTATGAAAAATATGGAGTATTTTATGAAAAGTATGGAGGTTCTTCAAAAACTTAAAAATAGAACTTACCATATGATCCAACAATTCCAGTTTTAGGTATATGGCCAAATGAAATGAAATCAGTATCTCAAAGAGATATCTGCACTCCCATATTAATTGCAGCATTATTCTTAATAGACAAGATATGGAATCAACCTATGTATTCATCAAGGGATGAATAGATAAAGAAAATGTGGTTTTAATATATATACACAATGGAATACTAGTCAGCCTTAAAAAGGAAGGAACTGTGTCATTTGCGATGAGATCGATGAACCAGGAGGACATTGTGCTAAGTGAAATAAGCCAGGCGCAGAAAGGCAAATATTGTATGATGTCACTTATATGTGGAATCTAAAATAATCCAAAGAAGTGGAGTGTCAAATGGTGGGGCCTCAGGGGCTGGGAAGGGAGGGGTCGGAGAGATGTTGGTCAAAGGATAAAATTTCAGTTAGGTGGGAGGAGTAAGTTTAATAGGTCTATTGCACAACATGGTGACTATAGTTATTAATAGTCACAATGTATTGTATTCTTACAAATTGCTATGAAAGAAGATTTTGAGTATTTTTACCCTCCAAAATGATATGTACTTGAGGTAATGCATATGTTAGTTAGCTTGGTTTAGCCATTCCACAGTATATACATGTTTCAAAATATCATGTTATACACAATGAATATATACAATTTTAATTTATCAATAAAAGATTTAAAAACAAGTCTAAAATAATTTTTAAAAAAACATCTTAATAAAATTTTAGAACTAATAAGTTAATATTAGCAACTGCTGAATAAAAAATTGATTGCATTTTCATATTGTAGCAACATAGAAAAATGAATTTTTGAAATCATTTAAATTACAATCCTAACATTAGATATCTAGGAACAAATCTAATGGGAGATGCACAAAACTCCTCAGAAAACTACTATATAAAACATTACTGAGAGAAATTAAAGAACACTGAAACACATGAAAAAGTATTTCATGTTTCATGAAAAGGTATTTAATGTTCATGAATTAGATGCCTCAATATCTTACAGATGTCATTTCTTTGCAAGTTAATATATAGCTTCAGAATAATTTCAATAAAAATCATAGCAGTGTTTTTTCCTGCAGAAATTGATAAACTAATTTTAAAGAAGAACAGAGAGGGCCCATACTATCATATATCAAGACAAATTATCTAGCTACAGAAATTAAAACAGAATAGTACAGATATGGAGTACATAAATTGATCAATGGAACAGCCTATAGAATCCTGAAACAAATGAATACGTATTTAGTCACTTGACTTATAAAAAAGGTGCCACTGCTGATTGGTAGAAAGTGATAGTCTTGTCAATAAATGGTACCAGGACAATTGCCCTAAACATAAGCTCATCCCCTACCTAAAATCATAAACCACATTCAATTTCTGATTGACTATAGACCTAAATATGAAAAATAAAAGAACTAATTTTCTAGAAAATAATACATGAGACTATCTTCTCTTACACATATATATGTGTGTACATATATATACAGAAAACCTCAGGTAGGTAGGCAAAGAATTCTTAAACAGAACACAAGGAGCACTAACCATAAGAAATAAAGAATGATAAACTAGACTTCATTAATATTCAGCTATAAATTTTTTTAAATTATCTTACTATTTGTAAAGAAAGAAAATTGGAATTTGAAGCCAGGCATTGGAAATAAGTCAATTACTGTCTTTTCTATCACAACACACACACTCTACTTTCTCTTTCTCTTTTGCCAGAATGACTGCCCCCAAAACAAAACAAAACAAACACACACAAAAAAACTGTTTTGCACATCAAACATACTGGTCCTTGATTATATATGGCTTGGCAATATTTTGTAAGCAAAACCATGTTCATGTTTAGAGAGATAATTGGACTATAATTTGCTTAAATTCATGGGCTATCTCGAACTTATCCAGGTGACTAAACTGACTTGACCAGCAGTAAGATTCTGGATTATAATTTGCTCGTGCAGGTGACCACTGTGACTTGATCAGCATTAAGATTCATAACAGACTTAATCCATAGGATTCCAAATAGGAACTTGATGCTAAGCGAGAAACGTCTCATGAGTAGCAAAGTAAGTGACACTCTGGTCTATACAGGCCTGAAATCTAACTCAAGGCAGCACCCAAACAATGGAGTGTGATGTAGGACTATGAATTACAATAGGTAAGGTACCTATGAATAGAGGTGGCAGGAGGAGGCCTAAAAAGTGTGGCAGAGAATCACATTTTCTCATAGTGTTGGGAAAGGAGAGCACCACACAGCTATAAGTAGAGAAGGACATTTATTGCAGGGGAATGGCATATCATTGTGACATAGAGGATCATGGGCTGCTCAAGGAGAGGAGTCTTCTGCATGGGCAGAGGAGATACAGTATGGCTGAAGATTTGAAGGGGAGCAGTGAGTGGTAGCAGAAGAGATCAGAAGAGTAGACAGACATGCTGGATTAGGAAGGGTTTTGTATAAACCTACTAATATTATACATTTAGACTTTATTGTGGAAGCAAAGATTTTGAGCAGGGGATTTATATTCCCAAATCCCATAATCTGATAACTCTAAAAACACAAAAATAACAAAATAAATGGATGCCAGGAAGTCCCTTTGGAGACCTTACCTCACTTAATTGTCAAAAAATACATGCTCGTTGTAAAAAATTGAACAAGACATTAACGTATAAAGAAAAGTAGATAATATTCACCATCATGTTCCAGCTGTGCCTCTTGGATAACCAACATTAAAAATATGTTGTTTTTCTACTTATTCTTTTATTTATAATCAAGACATATCAAAATGTGCACATAAACAGTTTAGTTTATAAAAATTGTATTATACTATGGGCATTGCCCCAAAACTTGTGTAAATTCAAAAATAGTCATTATAAATACTAATAATAGCACCTGACATTTTTGAGCTTTTACTGTACTACTGATACTATACTAAAGACTTTATCGGCATCCCAATGCTCACTGCAATCTTATACAATACACACCTTATGTGTAAAATGGAGATAATAGTAACTGGGACTTACAGAGGTTAAATAATTTTCCTAGGGTCAGGTCACCCCAGCTGGTAGGTGATGGAGTCCAGCTCTGAATCCGTGTAATTTGATTCATGGCTCATGCTCTGAACTATTGCACCTGATTCTGTCAGCCAGATGGGAAGGGCTGAGGGCTGGAAGCGATTTTGCAACAGTGGGGTTACAAGAAAAGGACATCAAGAAAATTTCAGAGGTAAAAATCTCTAAGGCCCAGTTATTCATTGGACGTGTGGACTGAGGGAGAGGGGAGGGTTGAAGCTGAGCTTCAGCTTTCTAGCCCTGGTGTCTGGGTGACGGGTGGTGGTATCAGCCAAGAGGAGAAATACGCAAATTGGGACCAGTTTGGGGCAGGTTCAGTTCAGTTGGGGGCTGTAGAAGAGCCATATCCCTGCACTGCTGCCAGCTTATAAAAATATTAATAGAAACTTAGTGATGCGTGTGGGAGGAAGTTCCTTTCCCCCTCCCAGTATTTTCTTCCTTCAAAAAGAAAATCATCTTATCTCTTGTTGAGGTAGAAAAAAGAAAATACTTAACTCACTTCCCTTCTTGATTTGTTAAGATCTGCCCATAACCCCTCCACCCCCCACAAACACACATGGTGCCTGTTCTCGATGTGGAACTCCTCCTGCGGCAGGCTCAGGTCTGACTTTCACCCAAGCACATTAGAGCTGTTGAAGCAGCCTGCAATGTTTGTACTACTTGGCATGTGAGTGGGTAGTTAAATATAATTTTGGATGTATGAGGGGGTTAGAAATCCCAATTTGGAACCAGCCCCAGGACTCCTTCTCCCATCTGATTTTACCAGGAATATGCTAATATTTTGAGTCTCATCTTCCTTATATACTTTTCTGAACTTGATGGGGATAAGAAGATGATAAATTATAATATTCAAAACCAAGTAGTGGCATACTGAATTTGTTCTTATGGGACATTCACATGGAAAGGATGTCTAATGATAATTTTGTAATATATTAACAAATGTCAAGTGTTGGCCCATGAAGAGTTAGAAATATAGTTCTCAAGTCCAAAAGAGATACATGAACAGGGAGAAAGTGTAAGGAGAAATGATGAGGGGTCTAAAATTCATGAATAAGTTGTTTTGAATATATTCCCTGGGCTGTGAGAAAAGAGCGGAGCTCTAAGTCAATGTATATTTTGAAATGCATATACATTTATTGATTTATGTTGAAATGACATCTACTGAAATTGTAGGTAATACAGCAATGGTTGATTGTCTTCTTTTCTTTCTCCTGTACCATGAGACTTTCTCAGGGCTCATATAAACATATCTCACTGTGGCATTTAGGCAAGTGGGAAGAGAAGGCATTGGTGCAGGTGTCTGAAGATAAATTGCTGTAATACTGCAGCTGTATTAGACTGTCATGAGCAATATTCCCACTGGGCCCATGGATAAAATACTGGCTTTAAACAGTGCCTCATGTCTAGGTCCAGGACTCTAAATTATGTCTGGGTTTAGCCAGTTGTTGCAGAGGTAAGACAGATGTCTGGGAATTAACCATGCCAACTGAAGACCTCCAGAATGTTGACAGAGATGAAACATGTTGATGGAATGCTACACTTCAGACTGATATATTAAAAATGGATTAGCTGGAGAGACAGTGATTCTTGGTAAGACTTGGCCTAGGTTGATTGCCCTGTTCTCCTTAAAAACAAGGGAGAAATCCATAAGCTTTCCCAGTGGCACATAGAGATGATTGTGTTAGACTGAGCTAGAGGTGAGAAACATCACTTCTAGGCCGAGTTTGTCAATCAGTTGCTTGTGGCATATATATGTCTTCCCACCAAAAGTGAGAGTTTTAAAATTACATGATTTCTGTGGAAACTTAGAGCTCTAATATGCTTGGCTTACATGAAAATGTGTTTCATTATCCAATAAGTGGGGATTTAAAAAAAAAAAAAAAATTGGGGCCGGGCTCTGTGGCTCACACCTGTGATCCCAGCACTGCCTGTAGTGGCAGCTACTAGGGAGGCAGAGGAAGGGGGGATCAATTGAGCCCAGGAGTTCAAGGCTTATAGGGAGCTATGGTCACACCACTGCACACTCCAGCCTGAGCAATAGAGCAAGACCCTGTCTCTAAAAAAAAAAGAAAGAAAAAAAACCCTAAAAATTAAAAAAAAAAATTTGTTATATTTGGGGCTATCTTTTCTGTGAGGCTCAGTCTTATTTAGTCACATGGAACTTTATTATAAAATTTTGCAAATGTTATTTAATTATTTTTTATTTTGTTAAATGTGATCATGATGCTATGGCTACTTAGGAGAATATCTTTTTACTTATAATAAGAGATGTGTGCTAGAGAACTTAGGAGTGAAAAGTCATGATTGCTGCAACTTTCAATGTTCCTGGCTGAAAAGGTTTCTTTTATTTTTAACGTAAAATATGTTATATCTGCTATTGCTTTACAGCTTGCAAAGTAAAACTATCACTTTCACAGGGCTTTCTAATACACTTAGGATTAAATGTAAAATTCTTAAAATACCTAAAGGCTTTACACGATCTGGTCCCAGCCTCATTATTCACTTTCCACTAGTGCTACTCTCTCCTTTGATCAAGAAACTTCAGCCTTTTGGGATCTCCAACATATCATACCCTTTACCTCCTCAGAGTTTTTGCAAATGTTATTCATTTTTAGCAACACCAGTCTTTTCCATCCGTTCCCACAGCTTTTCTGTAACTAACTCTTATAGTATTGGTCTACTTTTGCTTGGTTACACCAGAGTGAAAAACAACCCCCAAGCCTCAGTGGCCGACAATAATAATGTTAAATTTCTTCATCTTGTTTTGAGTTTTACAACAGCCTTCTAAGGACCCTGGGAAATTTATTCCCTTCGCAGAGCTTTCTCCTTCATCTATAAAATGGGTTAATGATATCTACCCTTCTTGTGTCATAGATCCTCCCACTGCACTTAGATTATAATCCAGACTCCTTTAGTGCAGCCTGTGTGAGCTGAGGCCAGTCTAGAGCTCTGGCCCTTACAGAGAATCACTTTCCCTCTTCTTCAGTTTGCTCCTATTACAGTCATCTCTTTCTGGTTCTTTGGAAGAACCCTACTCTCAGTGTCGTCTGACATTCCCTGATCCTGGGATGTTTTTACCCCCATTCCACAGCTAACTAGTTCCTACCTTCCAGGTCCTAGCTTAAAACATCCTCTCTCAGAGAAGCCTTTTGAGTTTTCCAATTTAAAAGTAAGAGCTTCACTACTCATAGGAACTAATTATTTACTGTCATAGGAGGAGGCAGTAAGTTTAGTGGTTAACAGTGAAGGCTCTGGAGTCAGACTGCCTGGGTTTGAATCCCGGCTCTCATACTTATACCAGTCCCCACCCCCACCCCCATCCCTGGGGAATACGTTCCAAGACCCTCCGTGGACGCCTGACTCTACAGATAGTATCAAACTCGATTTCCATCAATTGGAACATGTTTCTGTTTTCCACCCACAAATTTAATGGCTTTTCCACCTTCACTAAAAACTTATGCACTGTGGCCATAACTTTTACAGTTTGAGGTGCCACAGCAAAACTAGCACAAATTTCTTTTTCCTTCTTCACAATTTCACAGACAGAAGATTCATCCTCACCATAGGTCTTAGCAACCTCAGCATATGATTTATTTTTCTTTCCTCATTGAGAACTTTCACCTTTTCACTTAAAGGAAGCACTTTATGGCTTCTCTTTGGTGTATCCAAATTGCCAGTAACACTGTTCTTGTTCATTGGGGCCACTATTAAATAAAATAAGGATTACCTGAACACAAGTAGTGTGATACTGCAACAATCACTCTGGTAACCAAGGTGGCTACTGAGTGACAATAGGCGAGTAGGGTCAAAAGCGTGGATCTGTTGGACAAAGAGAAGATTCACGTCCCGGGTGGGATGGAACAGAACAATGCAAGATGGCTCAAGATTTCATCACGCTACTCAGAACAGTGTACAATTTAAAACTTATGAATTGCTTTATTCTGGTATTTTTCATCTAATATTTTCTAACCATGGTTTATGATGGGTAACTGAAACCACAGAAAGCAAAACCATGGATAAGGGGGGACTACTGTATTTACAAACTCAAGGCAATAGAAAGAGTAAGAAAAGGGTCAAAAGATGCCATTTTGGGGACTAGCTTCAGGTGTTCCTAATGCTTACACTGGAGTGGGAGGCAGGGATGGGTGTGGCAAGGTGGGTCCAGGGTTTGGCAGAGCTCTCAGAGCTGTAGACTATAGAATCCTAGAACTGAAAGGAACTTTTTGGCAAGTCTCTTGTCCATTCCTAGCCTTTAAGAAGATGAAAATCTGGAACTGAGGAATGCACAGTGTCTTAATGAAGAACTCTGGGGAGGCACTCTACACCTGTCATGCCTGACTTAAAAACTACATCCTTTCTTCCTCCTATCTAACTGCAGTCTCTCTTGCTTTGCTTAATCCTATCTTGTCTGACAATCATATAGACAATCTTGCCAGCACACTGCTCCCCAAATGATTCTCCCATACCTATTGCAAAGCTGGCAGGACCAGCACAGAGGCTGCAACAATTATAGTCACAGTTAAGCTAGAGAGGCCGCGCCAGTGGAAAATGGCACTAAGCTACTTGGCTTTTTTATTAACACTAGTACATAAAGATTGCCAGTAGAAAGCCCTTGTAATAACAGCCAACTGCTCCTAAGCACTGAGCCCTGAATGAAACCCCATCCTTCTCCCCAGGGGGAAGGAAGAATTGTTGGTTTTCTCTCTCAATTATTTTTCCAGTCTATTAAATTGTCACACCCCCCTGTGTCTCTGCGTGAGGTGGGTGTCATCATAGCTCATCTCCTAGAGATAGGGAATAGTGGTGCCAGAGGAGATGTCTCCTGAGTCTGGTTCACCACCACCAGAGAAAAGAAAGCGATGATGGAAAAGCTCAAAAGCAGCAGCAGTAGACGTCCTGGAGAGATTTATGAGACACACAACAAGCGGAACGAGAATGTTTGTGCCACTGGGTTATATAAAATATGCAATTTTAATCCACTAAGCAGTTTATCTTTTCATGCAGCTTAGTTTGCTGGGATAATTACCTTACTGAGCAGTCCATGTCATGTACGAGGCAAAGTGTGTGCAAAATACACAAATCTGTTTGTGCTGTTGGAAAATACGGTAAAGGAAGGATTAACTCAAATTTTGGAAAACACTCTGTAGACCATTAATGCAGGAAGTGTGCTGAAAGTTTCTCTTCCGTCCTTAGCAAAATTGTTAGACTTTATTTTCTCTTACAGTAACAACTAATGGAGCCCTTACCATACTTTAGGTACCGTGCTAAGTATTTTTCAAGCACCACAGAGGTTCAGAGAGATTATATAACTTACCCAAAGATATGCTGTGAGGGTATGTCTGGGCTTAGATTTGAGCCCGGGCAGTCTGCCCCAGAGCCTGGATCTCCTTCCGCAACATAAGCTGTCACCAGTGTGTTAGACCATTCCCGTCCTGCCCAATAAGGACACAGGTCCGGCAGTTCTTCCCACTCTCCCCTGAAATACTGATTTCCCTTTATCTATTAGATCTTTCCCATCAGCGTGCACAAACACTGTGGTTTCTTCCATCTTAAAGAACCTCTGTTGACCTCATTTTCGCCCCCACTTAGCTCCCCATTTCTCTGCCCTCCCCTCCTTTATAGCAAAGCTGCTTGAGACACTCGTTTATACTTATTGTCTCCAATTCCTCCCTTCTAAATCTCTCCTGATCCCACTCCACGTAGGCTTTTATCCCATTTCAAACACTTTTCCTCTAACAGTCACCTGCACGTTGCAGTGTATGGCACTGATCACTCCCTTTTTCTTGAAACACTCTCTACCTTTGGCTGCAAAACATACATCATAGTCCTGGTTTTCTTCCTTCCTCACTGTCCATAGCTTCCCATTATCCCTTGCTGGTTTCTCTTCATGTCCCTGATATCTTCATGGAGAAGTAACTCACAACTTATTCCTAGGACTTCTTTTTTCTGTCCATACTCACTTCCTTTTGCCAATGACTCCAGAATTTCTATCACCAGCATGAAACCCTCCCCAATATCCATCTTCTTCTTTAATATCTTCACTTGGATGGCTAATAGCCATCTCCAGCTCAACATTTCTCAAATTGATCTACCCAGCCAAATCCAATCCATCTATAACTATCCACATCTTAGTTGATAACAACTCCATCCTTTTAGTTGCCAAAACCAAACCATAAAGTCATCTTTGACTCTTCTATTTCTTTCATACTTCATATCTAGTATTTCTGGAAATCTTATTGGCTCCATCTTCAGCATATATCTAGACTCTTACTGCTAATCACCCTCTACTGGTACCAGCCTGCTCCATGTCAACATCATATTTTACCTGTATTATTGTACTAATGGATGCCTTGTAGATGCCTGTCTGTTTCCTCAACCCCTACATCCTACATCCTGGTCTCAATAGTATGCCATAATGATACTTTAAATTTGCTAGTCAGATCCTGCCATTCCTTTGTTTAAAACGCTGCAATGGTTCTCCATCTAACTCGGGAAACACAAAGTCCTTACAAATTCTGTAAGGCCCTACATGATGTGTCCCATTTCTCCTCCAAATCTCTGGCCTATGAATCACTCTGATTTAGACATAGTGTCCTCTCTGCCGGGTCTCCTGGCTTTTCTCTCTGCTTGGGATGCTCTTTCTCCAGATACCGATGTGGTTTGCTCTCACTTCTTCTTTCAGTTCTTTGCTCAAATGGCTCTTTCTCAATGATGCCTTCTCTAACTACTGTATTTTAAATTGTCCTCCCCCATATGCATATGCATAATCTAGTCTCCTTCCCTGTGTTATTTTCTCTATACCATTTATTGTCTATTAATATACTACATAATTTACTTATATATTTTGTTTACTATCTGCTTCCCTTACTAGGATACAAATTCCTTGAAAGCCGTTTTGTCTATTTTCTTCAATTCTATACCCTGGAGCTTAGAACAGTGCTGGAAACATTGCTAAGTGACCATTTGTTGAGTGAATGAATAAACAAATGAATGAATAAGTCTTAATAGTCATTACCTAGAAAGTGGTGGAAATAGCATCACAGTCATAGATTCATCTTCCCAGTGGGTTGATGTGCTGCCCTGTATTAGTAAACTGTTGCTACAATCCTATAAGTTATAATGTTTACATTATGAGATGCAGTAGAGTATAGGGGTTATATGCATACTCCTGAAGCCAGATGATTTGGGTCTGGATTCTACCTCTGGCACTTACTAGCACTTTGAATAAGTTTCTAAAACTTTTCGTGCCTCATTTTTTTCTCATCAGCAAAATGGTAGTAATAATCTTACCTGAGAGGGTTGTTGTAAAGATTCAATAAGTCAGTATATACAGGTGCTTAAATCAGTGCCTGCCACAGGACCTAAACCAACACCATATAAATGGTATTATAATAACAATGATAATGATGATAAAGATAACAACATTTCTATTTATCAAGAGAATTCAGAGAGACACTGTGGAAGACTCTGCAAACTCTTCCATTTTTAAATGTAGCTACTTAAAATGTATGCTATACCCTATGAAATGCATCTTAGTGACATTATATGAAGGAGACAATACCTATCACAAAATGACCTGTGAGTATAATAATTTTATAACAGCAACTAACACTTCTTAAGCACTTACCAAGTGCTAGGACTATTCTAATCACTTTACATATATTTAAAGATCTAGAAACTGAGGACAGAGAAATTAATTAATTTGCCTAATATCATAAAGCTATTAAACAATGAAGCCAGAATACAAACCTGATGATTTGCATAGCTACTGTAATAGAAGACAAATGCTTTCACTGGAGATTCCTAACGTATAAAGGAATATATTCAATTCACTGCCTAAAGAATTTGTGTTACTGAAAACAACCAGGATGGGTTATAAGTATGACACATCTATAGACATGCAGATATATCCTCTAAGCTTTTCAAGTGCAGTCGTTCTCAAAGTGTGGTTATGATGCAGTTGTTCTCAAACAATTGTAAGATAGGTCTTGAATAATTTTTCCTCTTAGTAAAGTCCTGAAATTTGAAAATGATTTAGAGTGAATGCGAGGTTATCACTGAAATTACGCCATTCCCCCATGCTATGCTTTCTAAGCAGGGAGAGAAAGGTCACAGTTACAAGTAGCATGTTGAGAATTACACTTAATGGCATCTGCATTACAACAATTCTTAGCCGAGAATGATTACTGGTGTGTAATTAATAGTTGTGGTGATTACTGTAGCACTTACAAGACATGGTTATATAGTTATATCCATTTTTGAGGTTTCATCAAGATCTGGGTGTATGCATGGGAAACTGTCACTCATTGAAGCAGCATGTATTATGTATATCACAGTAAGAGATGGGGTTGAGACCTCCTGAACTAGTGGTGAGGTTTAAGCGTACAAAATTGCTTAGTTAAGTCTGCTCTCTGCACCACACAAGTTTGAGATTTAGTTGAAGAAACGTAAAAAAGCACTGACTGTAATGCCAGTGAAGAGTTTGTCATTAGGGCTTGTGCTAAACCCAGTCACGGTAATAGGAATTGTTGGGCAAAGGGATTATGCCTCCATAATCACAGGGCAAGCATTAGTCACTCACTAAGAGGTATCGCAGCTAGACTCATGCTTTCAGCAAGAGTGAATTCTGAGCCTAGATCTCTTAATGCTCCTGGGAAACCCCCATCACTTTCCCTTTTCCCCACCCCCCACATGCATTACCTGTGACAATTATCACCACAAGAAACCCAGGACTCCTTGGGAATCCACCATCCTCTGGCCACTAACAACCTACATGACTCTGTACATCACTGTTGCTGACCTCAACTCCTACTCCTTCCTCACATCCTGTAACCATCTCACTGTGTCCTGTGGGATGCTCCCACAAATTCCCCACCTTCAGTGTCTTCAAGCAATACTCATCACCTCCTTGCTCTATCTTCCTGGGGGATACTGCTACTCCTGAAGCCCTCTCACTGTAGGCTTTCTCTCCCACATCTCTCCTACCAGAGCCCTGAGGTAGGCTAAGTGTCCTCTTGCTCTCCATTGCTACTTCCAGACTCTTCTTTGTCTTTACTATCTAAAAACCCACTTGGATCTCATATTGAGTTCAAATACACATTACCCCCTCCTTAATGTCATTGTCAAATGACATCTGCTTCACTACCCTTCATTTCTTAAAGATCTTGGTTCACTGTCTTTCCCTATTTAACCTTTCTTCTAGAATAATTTCTAATGAAGTCAAAATTCACCACAGGGTTTTTTTTTTTAACACACTGGCCTGTTAATTCCCAACCCTTTCCTTCTCCAGTCTTTTTCTCTTACCCATTCCCTACCTTATCATTAGTAATAACCATTTTCAAACATTTCATTCAGTAACCCCTCCATAATCTATTTTCAAACGTTTCATTTACTAACCACTATCTCCCATCTGTCCAGCTCATCTCATCTACCAACCTGATTCCAACATTCTGTTGAGCCCACAATGATCTAAAGTAAAGATCTTAGTAAAGTCATTCATTGCTCTTAGTAAAGTCATTCTACTTTGTATTATTGTGTGTCTTCCTAGTGCCATAGAAGAAGTACGTTAAAAGTTAAAGACTAAGGACATTAACAAAAACAACAGAGTAAGGATGTCTAAAAATCCTCTCCTCTGTATAAGCAACAAGAACACTGGAATAAATTGTCAGAATCACCTTTTTCAGAACTTTGAAAATTAACTAAAGACTATAGAAACCCTGGGAATGTTTATTTAAGAGAAAACAGCTGAATGTAGATATGATCAGTGAGCATCGTAGCATTTTAAACTTTTCATATTTGCATGCCCTCCTCTCCCCAGCACCACAACAGTCCGAAAACCAATAGCCTATAATCACAGTAAAGACCAGACCCCTGGCAACCACTGGAGGGAACAGAATGGGCTGGAGCTCCTTCAAATTTCCGTTATCAGAGAATTGTCTTTACTTCACCTATCAGTGGTTTCCTAGAAGACCTCACTAGCAAGGCTCTCTTTATTTAACCTAATGTGGAGCTCAATATCTGAGGCAGTGGATAACAGTTGGGGCAAATAATAGGCTAATAAAAAGCTTAAGGAAATCTTAAGATTGAGACAACCTAAGGGGGCTTTGAAAAGCTCTGACGTATTTCAGAGAATCTAGAAGGTCGTACATATGCACATAGGGCTGTGTGCATGCTCAGGGCTATGAAAATGCTCTGGGAGCACCTGAGAAGGCTCTAAGCTCTTACCTCTGGCTAACTTTGAGGCTCTGCAGCAGCAGGAGGTGAAAGCTAAGTCAGGGTTGTCGACTGGCTGGCAGAGTATTGGAGACGTGGAAACTTACTGGTTGCAGGCATTTAAGGAAATCTCTATCAATTCATTATCATCTGACAACTTATCTAACTAAGCAGAGATTTCAGTAGTCATCCAACAATTAGCCTAGAAAAGTTACTAAACAAACAACAAACCCTGGGTAAAAGGGAGAATCTGATTTCTGAAGTTGTTGCTATATTATTTAAATTTTTCAGTTTTTGACAATAACAAAAAATAGTATAAGACATTTAACAATACAAAGAACTATGGCCTATACATAAAAGGTATTCAACAGACAATGTCTGCGAGGAAGTCCAGACATTGGACGTACTAGACAAATGTTTGAAAGCTGCTACTTATGTTCAAAAAAGTAAACAAAAACATGTCTAAAGAGATAAAGGAAGTATAAGAATAATGTTTTACTCAAATAATATCAATAAAAATATATATTTATACACACATATTTATACAAATAGAAATGAAAAAATACAATAACTGAAAATTTTTGAAAAAATCACTAACAGCCTCAACAGCAGATTTGAGCAGGCAAGAATAGAATCAGTGAATTTGAAGACAGGTCAATTAAGACTATCTTGTCTGAGAAACAGAGAAAAGAATGAGAAAAAATAAACAAAGTCTCAGAGACCTATGAGATCCATCAGGTATACTAACCTACATATCCTGATGATGCCCATCAATACATGAGTGGATTAATAAAATGTGGTATAGTATACCATGGAATATTACCTAGCAATAAAAAACAATGGTGAATTGACTCATCTGGTATTATCCTGGATGGAGCTAGAGCCCATTCTTTGAAGCAAAGTATCACAAGAATCGAAAAACAAGCACCACTGGTACTCACCATCAAATTGGTACTAACTGATCAACACTTATGTCGCACATGGCAATAATATTCATCGGGGGGGCAGGTGGGAGCGGGGTGGAGGGGACAGAAAAACTCTCCGTGAATGGATGCGGGGCACACAGTTTGGGGGATGTCCACGATTGTAGCTCTGACATGGGCAGTGCATGGGCAATATATATAAACAAAGTGTTGTACCCCCATAATATTCTGAAATATAAGGGAAAAACATAAATCTTTACTCTGCACTTTTACTTCAAAAATAAATAAATAAATAAATGTAAAATGATGCTACCAGTTTGGAGAGCAGTTTGGCAGTTCCTCAATGGGCTAAATATATTGTTACCAGAAGGACCCAGATATTTTACTCCTAGCTATCTACCTAAGAGAAATGAAAACAAATGTCCACACAAAAACTTATACATACATGTTCACAGCAACATTATTCATAATGGCCAAAAAGTGGAAACAGATCAATGCATGCCCATCAACTAATAAATGGATAAACAAAATATAGTTACTGATACAATAGAAAATTAGTCATATAAGGGGATGAAGTACTTGTTCATGCATGACATGGATGAATCTTGAAAACATTATCCTAAGTGAATGAAGCCAGACACAAAAGGCCACTCATATTATGATTCCATTTTTATTAAACGTACTGAATAGGCAAATCCATAGGAACAAAAAGTAGATTAGTGGCTGCCAGGGGCTGAGTAGTAGGTGAAATGGAGAGTGACTGATAATGGATCTGAGATTTCTTTCTGGCGGGTGATGAAATACTCTGGAATTAGTAATGTTGAATGCACATCTTTGTGAGTATTCTAAAAGCCACTGACTTGTACAGTTTAAAAGGGTAAATCTTGTGGTATATCAACTATATCTCAAATAAAAGTAAAATGGTAGGTCAGAAATAAAAATATTAACTCTGATTAGAAAAATTATGACTTTATCACTAGGGTGCATTCATAATGGAGGTTGATCATGAGCACTCTGCAAACAGGAGACACTGTCATAGGCCTGGGACAAGGGAACAAAGGCAGGAAAGCATGAAGCATGAATCAGAAATTAATGCTGCTTTCTTTGGCTGCAAGGTGACATTGGGGAATGAGATTAGAGTGGTCATTTGTGGCTAAGTGGGACAGAAGCAACATTGGATGGACGTCTAAGTATGTTGCAGGCCAACTGTCTATGACCCTGGCTTTAGAATAAAATTGTGGAGTACCTAAAATATTTTCAATGATGGCCTCAAATTTTGCTTTCATTACTCTTCACTCTGTACATCTAGGATTGTCTCATTGTGAGTTTTCCAGGCCAGAGAGTAAAGGACTTAAAGTCCAGATTGCTCTCAAATCATAAAATGTAGACAGCCTCTTGGTTCTATATAATTATGAAGTTAGATCTATACTTCAAATTCCAAAATAGCTTTCCAGGGCTGAATTTAGACATATCCAATGATAAGTCTGAGCCATATTCCCCAACACTGAAGGAAGCCCACAGCTGACAGAAAAGCACATTTCCCCAAAGTGGACCCAAGTCAAATTAATGATGATGCTTGGTTTATAGTTTAGAGAACCAAAATATTTTCCCCCATAACAATTGTTTGTAGTTCCGTTGGCTGCCTAGAAGTCTTGCCTATATCCATGAGAAGAGAGAGATAATGGTAAGGAAAGCTTTGATTTGTTTTTCTATTGGTAAAAGATCTGGATTTGAGATATACTTTAATGTTCAGCTCTCAAACTGGCAGGCATACTTGTAAAATAGCTATTTACACTGAAAGAAACTCTGATGTCATTTAGTCTATTCTGCTTTTAAGCCAAATGACATGTATGCAAACTTGTCTATTTTTTTCATCCACCCTACATCTCTCTTTCTACCACCCCATCTTCAGGAAATAGCTCTACATTCTTTCACCAACCCATTCTGTCATCTCTTAATATGGCCTCTGGAAGACTGTTTGAATTCATGGTGCTCATCTTTAGAGGGAGTAATATGGGGCCCACTTGAGTCTCATTCCCCTCTTATTCCTTTATTGGGACTGATAAAGGGAGCTAGGAGCCAGTCCTTCCTGCATTTTTCACACTCTGTCCCAGTCCCAACTCTTCCTATGTGGGGCTCTCAGAACAAACAGTGGACATGGCATCTTCTCTTATTTTCGTCTATGCTTGGGTTATATGGGGTAATCATGCCAATGAGTCTATGTGCCTTTCAACTCATCCACTAAGTTTTTGACCTTATGGTGAAGGTATAATTTTGGAAATTCCTCTTTACCTTTTAAATTTTACCTTCATCTCTCTTCTAAGATGGCTCACTCTCCAAATTCATTCATTTCTCCTGCTCTGTCTCTCATTATGTCCATCTCAAACTACCATCTGGAAAAAAAATAACAGATTGCAGAAATAACTCAGTGGTCTGAAGGCTATGCCGACTGTTTGTGAGGATAACGCTGTCCAACTAAAAACCTGTGCATGGTGGTGACACTTTTCCTGGCATCTGCTTCTGCTTTGGTTTCATAGATTAAGGTTCTAATGAGCCTTTTCTCAGGTCTATGATCTGTGCTTTGCCCCTTGGCTGCCACCTTGGCAGAGAGAGTAGGAGATGGCTAATTCACACAGAAATTCATATTATATTGGGTCATTTATCAGCTTTCCACTAATGACTTAATACCTTAGACCCATTGCAAATGCAACTTCCTCCCAGAAGGCATCCCTGATATTGCAACTTGGAATTATATTTTTAAAATTTTCTCCTCTAAGTACTAATTGCACATCATCCCAACTTCTCCTACAGGTATTTATAACTATAACAAAGGAAGAATGTAATTTGTGGGCATCTATTACATTTATAAGTTCCTTGAGGACAAGGTTAATGTCTAAATGAGAGCTCTATCCCTATGGTGGTTAATATGGCATTTTGCACATCACAGTTAATAAGGCCATTTGTTGATGGATAGATGTATAAGTTAAAGAAAAAAAGGAAGGAATAGGAATCAGTTCATTGACAACTGATTCTATGGTAAAGGAATAAGGAATGTAGGTACAGAGGATAGAGAGACTCTGGAGAAAGAAAGGCCCTTAGAGCTAAAGTCAAACTTTGGGCCCAGAGGACCTTCAGTAGAGACCTGTCATACTGAAGACAGAGAAACATAACAACTTTAGCCAACTACCTGGAGAAGCCAGGAGCTTGGCTGGCCAGCCTTAGTTCTGAATCTGTTGGTTATAGCTACTGAGGCACAGGCAAAAAGAGAAATATTTATCAACCATTTATCACATACCAGACACTATCATTAATTAATGCTTGACCTCATTCACTCACTCTCATTCTGTTATTTGTTTTCAGTAGAAAGAGAGTTACAATCAATTCTAATTCTAATAAATCAATACTGGGACTATTCTTTCAGAATCGTTCTGCTCATCACCTGAAAACTTCTTAAACATAAAAAGTTAGTAATGCAAGAGGTTTATTGAGGTGGTGAAGGAATACAGGTAATACCTGTGAAGGACAAAAAGTAGAAGAAATAGGATTACATAGATCTGACAGATCTTGGCCAACCTAACAGGGAGACATGGAGCAAAGAAGTGACCCACACTGGGCAGAAATGGCCAGACTCTGATAGCCCCATCATTCTCAGTCATTGGCTGGAGATGCTGGGAAGGAATGTGGCCTCAGATGGAAAGATGAAGCAGAGCCTGATAGCGCTAATGTCTGGAGGGTATCAGCTAACTGCATTTCTTGGAGTTGAACAGCAAGTTCTTTAAGAGTGATCCAGGTGGCACACCTCCATAGCTGTCATACCTTACCTGTGATCTTAATTGATGTAGATCTAGACATTCCCAATGGCATCATGCTTGGCTGATCCTAGTGTAGTGCCTCATGGATTCGTAGAGAATCATACCTAGAAGTGACACTGGAAACCATCCAGTCCAATCATTTACAAAACACATTCCAGGTAGCCCCAGATTTCCCTCAAAGATGCCTCCTGGATCACTGTAGGAATCAAAAGGGAGAACAGCCAGGACTCAGACTCCTGTAACCCTCCTTCAAAACATAGTGGCTTTACCTTCTTGTGCTAGAGATATGGGCTTCCATTCAATGTTCCATTTAAAAGGTAGCCTCTGCTATTAAAAAATAAAAAAGTATAAAAAATCATTGATGTTATCCAGCAGCTCACAGCCTGAGTGGTATGGAAATTCCAGAGGTTTATAACTTTTTAGAGATAAACAATTTTACAGTGGGTACCAAGAACTACACATAACCCAAAACTAGTCTTGTCTATGCCGTTGCCCCACACACAGGAATAGCCATAGATAGTAGAGGGAAACCCAGAGGCTAATGGGGTAGAGTCAGGTTGAGAAAGGGGAAGGGAGTTCCTCAAAGTCGCATGATAACTAGGGGCAGGAATAGGACCAATGGCCTGACTCCCTGTGCAGTGTTCTTTGTGCTCTGCCATTACGCTCCTTTGATTGAGCTAGACCCAGACAAAACTCAGAAAGTACAACAGATGCTACTGAGGGAGAAGAATTATCAAAGTTCATTAGCATCCACGTGAAAAAATTAAACTTAAATCGCTATGTTGTAGGGATATCTGCACTCCCATGTTCATTTCAACGTTATTTACAAAGCCAGGATATGGAAGCACCATAAGTGTCCATCAATGGATGAATGGATAAAGAAAATGTGGTATATAATGGAATCGTACACAGCTTTTAAAAAGAATGAAACTCTGTCATTCAAGATAACATGGGTGAAACTGCAGGACATTATGTTATTAGAAATAAGCCAGTCACAGAAAGGTAAATACTATATGATCTCACTTTTATATGGAATCTAAAAAAGTCGATCTCATAGAAGCAAAGAGCAGAAAGGTGGTTACCAGGAGCTGGTGGAGGAGAAAGTGGAATGGGAAAATGGAAGATGTTGATCAAAGGGTACAAGTCTCAGTTAGATCAGAGGAGTAACTTTTTTAGTGATCTATTGCACTGCGTGGTGACCACAGTTAATAATAATGTATCACACATTTCAAAACTGCTAACAGCTTTTCATACCCTCACCATAAAAAAACATAACTTGGTGAGGTGATGCATTTGTTAACTAGTTTGATAGAATCTTTCTATAATATATACATAGATCAAAACATCACATTATACCCTATAAATATACACAATTATTACTTGTCAATTAAAAATTAATTAATAAAAAAATTCTCATCCAAGCCCATGAAATAGAATCCTTTTTTTACATAAAACTTGGTGAGGAGCCACAATACGATGAACAAATAAAAGCTGAACTGCTCTTATTATAACTGGGGTAGGGGTTAGTTGGAGTCAGAGGCATCCCACCCTATTTAGACTTTCTCTCACTTCTCTTCCCAAACTATGGTCATCCCTGAACCTCCAAGTGACGTGACTTAATAAGGAGAAATGTACCAAGATGAAAAACAGCACAGCCACTTGCCACGTTGTGAGTGGATTCGTCATAAAATAAGCTGACTCATCATTCCAGCTCACTCTGATAACACACTGCCTTTGAAGGCAACTCTATCCTTTAAAACCAGAAATTTTAGAAACAGAAAGTTTTGGGCTTGGAATTTATTCTCTCCTGTGCTGTAAGTTTGAGCCTGACAGCAGCCACTGATTTGAAAGTATCCAAGGGGTTCAGGTCAAGCTTAGGAAATTTATTTCCACACATAAACTAATATGGAGGAAAACCTGCTATCACTCTGGAGCAGCTGATGCCGCAAATCAGCCAACTGACAAAGCAATTTACATCTGTCGACTGCCTGCCTTCCTCTTGGAGCAGGTAATGGGCTCTCGGCTCACTAAGGTGGCAAGAAGTGCCACATTTCAGAATGAATTCAATTACCTGCTGAAATGTATATTACATTTTGACTCCCCCATCTCTACTGTGTGGAAAGAATTTAAAATTCTCCTTCCTGTCTCTCTCTCTGTCTTATTAATAGGGTGGATTGTGGATCATTCCTGAGAACGAGCTCTTTTTCAGAGGGTAGTATTACACAGCCCTGGAAATGATAAAAACAGTCAGCAGTCCACAGCGAGACCTTTCCCCGGGGCTGCCAATTGTCTGCCTTACCCTCTGCCTACCTGACCACTCCCACCTGCTCTGGACACCTGAGCTGACTCAATCTTACTGGTCTTACCACTCCCCACAGCTGCTCCAGAGAGAGGCTCAGGAAAATCGTATTTGGAGCTGCTTGGTCTCTCGAGTCGGAAAATCTGATTAGATTTCCACACCTTCCAAACACAATACTGCATGTGGTTGGTCAAGCAAATCACTGGGCACTTTTAACCAGTCATTTCACAGAGAAGTTCCTGGGGCCCTGGGCCATGGCAGCCTTCCAGGAAGGCTCTTGGAGAAGCAGCCAAGGCTGTGTGGGCCCGGGCTGAGCTGGACGTGTGGTTGAGGACAAAGCAAGTGCAATTTCAGGGCACTTCACGGTTTACAAAGCACCTTCATGCTCATGATTTCATTTGAGCTTCTAAACAAATCTATGAGGTAAGACTAAAAGGAGGTGTCCTTCTGATATCTATTTTCCAGGTTTTTAAAAAAAATTGAGTTCACATACATAGTGGCTAACCCATTTCCATGCAGTAATAGGCAAAGCTGAGACACAAAGCAGGGTTTTGTGATTCCAGCTCCCATGTTTTTAGCATTTTCCTGCACAATGCTAAATGCCCTCAATCATCAGTAACAGCAGCAGATAACATTTCATGAAGTACTATTTGCCAGGGGCTCTGCACAATACTTTTCCTGTGTTATCTTCACAGACACCCTGTGTGATAAGTACTGATACGTCCCTGTTAAGCACAGTCAAGCTCAGAATGATTGTAACTTGTCTAAGGTGACCTGTCTCCATGCTGCAGCACTCTCTCACTGTGATGCTAAACTGTCTTCACCTAGGCCACTAAAACTTCCTTAACCTCAGGGAAATTGGCTTGATCCACACATGTAATTTCTTGGTTCTACCCTTAAACATTACATAACTTTGGGAGGGTCTCACACTCTCAGCAGCCCCTAAAAGGAATACCTCCTTACGAGGGTGGGCAGGTGATAAAAGGTAACCATGGAAATATGGTTATAATTCCACTTCAGTTAAACAGTCAACAAATGTTAGTACTAAGACAGGAATCTTTCTACATTAAAAAAGAATACTATTCTTATCATTTTATCTCTTCCTTTATTTCCCCCTCATCCCTAAAAACATCTACTTAGGTGATATTGTCACAAACTGGGGGGCAGTTATAACCTCAGGAAGAAAGTGAGAGCACAAGGATTATTGTGTTTTGTGTGTCCCTTTGATTTGTGTGATGCACAGTTGAACCCTTCCATTGCTTGAGAAACCGCTTGCATTCTAGATGTTGGAGGATGAGACGGGAGAAGGCTGAAGAGAAAGAGAAGCAATTTCAGAGGAGGATAAGGGGAAAGGTGAATGCTCGGTGTTCCTACAGCTGTCTATCTGTTTCGACGTTTTGAGAGAGGTGAGTGTTTAGGGGATGCTGGAGGGAAAAGCACGTCACAATTGTGGTGGCTTGAACTGAGCAAGTCATGAGAACTGGGACCATCCATCTCGTCCTGTTTCTTTTTATTCCAGAAAGCAGAGCAGGAAGTAAATTTGGAAAATGACTGTCATGATTCATAACTCCTTTGTAATGAGAGACATTTCTTTAAAGAATTGCAAGTATAAACTTGAGGATGAGGCTTCCTGCATTTGGGTGCCCCTCCTTTCCTTTCCTCGTTACCTGTCCAAGTCTCACGCCTCTTTCAACGTCTCCTAATGCCAAGAAAACCTTCCTAACTCTTCTACCCATTCAGAACACACTATAGCATTTATTGTCAGAACTCAACAAACAAGTATTGGTTATATACTTACACTATTTTCTAATTATTTATTTGGTCTTGTAGTCTCAACTGAACCTCAGAATACTTGAGAGCAATAATCATAGTATCATCCTCTCCCTAATGTATCTTGTGCCATTTTCAACTTAGTGGGGCCTGGACACATAGCAAGTGGTAAATGAACCTGAATAATTGCCTGTTAATTGTGATACACGTGTAAAACTTTGTCTCTCAGTCATATAACTCCTGTAGTACCTAAGTACCAAGGCTATGCACGACAAGTTCAAATATGGGACAATGACTATTGGTGAGGGAAGAGAATTTGCAAGTTTACTATTAATAAACTAATCATGCTTATTCCCAAAGCCAATGTTGTTAATTAGTTGGGTGTGGTGGCATGTGCCTGTAGTCCCAGCTACTTGGGAGGCTAAGGCAGGAGGATCACTTGAGGCCAGGAGTTTGAGGTTGCTGTGAGCTAGGCTGATGCAGGCAACAGAGCAAGACTCTGTCTCCAAAAAAAAAAAAAAAAAAATTCAAGACCAAACCAATGTTGTCAGAAATAATTTCTTTCTAAACCATGACCTCTGAACACTTGTACCTTTCAATGATATATGTGGATCACATTTTATTTCCTATACATGCATACCTCAGAGATACTGTGAGTTTGGTTCCAGACCATTGTAATTAAAGTGAGTCAGATACATTTTTTGGTTTCCCAGTGTATAAAAATTTATATTTACATGATACATGTAAATTTACATTTACATGTAGTCTGTTAAGTATGCAATAGATATCTAAAAAAAGATGTACATACCTTAATTTAAAATATTTTATTGCTAAAAACTGTTAATGATAATCTGAGCCATTAGTGAGTAGTAATCTTTTTGCTGGTGGAGGGTCTTGCCACAATGTTGCTGGCTGCTGACTGAGGATAGTGGGGGCTGAAGGTTGGCATGGCTGTGGCAATTTCTTAAAATAAGACCACAGTGAAGTTTGCCACATTGATGAACTCATCTTTTCATAAAAGATTTCTCTGTAGTATGTAATGCTGTTTGATAGCATTTCACTCACAGAACTTCTTTCAAAATTGAAGTCAATCCTCTCAAACTCTGCCACTGCTTTATCAACTCTGTTTATGGAATATTCTAAATCTTTTGTTGCCATTTCAACAACGTTCCCCAGCATCTTCAGCAGGAGTAGATTTCATCCCAAGAAACTACTTTCTTTGCTCATCTGTACGAAGCAATTCCTCATCTGTTCAAATTTTATCATGAGATTGCAGCATACCAGTCACATCTTCAAGCTCCACTTCTAATTCTAGTTCTCTTGTTATTTCCATCCCATCTGCAGTTACTTCCCCTCCCCCCTTTGATTTGAAGTCTTGAACCCATCAAAATCATCCGTAAGAGTTGGAATCAACTTTTTCAAAACTCCTATTAATGTTGATATTCTGAACTTTTTTCATGAATCATGAATGTTCATAATGGCATCTAGAATGGTGAATTTTTTCAAGAAGGGTTTCAATTTTCTTTGCCTGGATCCATCAGAGGAATCAGAATCTATGGCAGCTATAGCCTTAGGAAATGTATTTTGTAAATAATAAGACTTGAAAGTCAAAATTACTTCTTGATCCATGGGCTGCAGAATGGATGTTGTGTTAGCAGGTATGAAAACAACATTAATCACCTTGTACATCTCTATCTGAGCTCTTGGGTAACTAGGTGCATTGCCAAGGAGCAGTAATATTTTGAAAGGAATCTTATAAGCAGTAGGTCTCAACAGTGGGCTTAAAATGTTCAGTAAACCATGCTGTAAACAGATGTGCTGTCATCCCAGCTTTGTTTTTCCATTTCTAGAGCATAGGCCAAAATAGACTTAGCATCTTTCTTAATGGCCCTAGGATTTTCAGAATGACAAATGAGCGCTGATCTCAACTTAAAGTCACCATATATGTTAGCCCCTAACAAGAGAGTCAGCCTGTCCTTGGAAGCTTTGAAGCCAGGCATTAAATTCTTCTCTCTAAATATGAAAGTGCTAGGTGGCATCCTCTTCCAATAGAAGGCTCTTTTGTCTTCATTGAAAAATCTTAGTGTTGCCACCTTCATCAATTATCTTAGCTAGATCTGATAACTTGCTGCAGCTTTTCCATCAGCACTTGCTGCTTCACCTTGCACTTTTATGTTATAGAGATGGCATCTTTCCTTAAGCCTCATAAGCCAACCTCTGATAGCTCCCAACTTTTCTTCTGCAGCTTCCTCACCTCTCTCAACCCTTATAGAATTGAAGAGAGTTAGGGCCTTGCTCTGGATTAGGCTTTGGCTCAACAGAATATTGTGGCGATTTAACCTATCCAGACTATTCATACTTTCTCCATATTAGCAATAAGGCTGTTTCACTTTCTTATTTGTGTGTTCACTGTGGTAGCACTTTTTATTTCCTTCAAGAACTTTTCCCTTGCATTCACAACCTGGCTAATTGTTTGGTGTAAGAGGCTAGCTCTCAGCCTATTTTAGCATTTGACATGCCTTCTTCACTAAACTTAATCATTTCTAGCTTTCGATTTAAAGTGAGAGATGTGCAACTCTTCCTTTCACTTGAACACTCAGAAGTCATCGTAGGGTTAGTAGTTGGCTTAATTTCAATATTGTTGTGTTTTAAGGAATAGGGAGAGAGACAGGGGGTGGTGGTGGGAAAGGCCAGTCAATGGAGCAATGGAGCAATCAGAATATAGGAGACATTTATCAATTAAATTTGCCTTATGGTACCCCATAACAATTAAAAAAAATTATCATCAAAGATCACTGATCGTACATCACCATCACCAGATATAATCACAATTTAAAAGTTTTAAATGTTGTGAGAATTAGCAAAATGTGACTCAGAGACACAAAATGAACACATACTGTTGGAAAAATGGCACCAATACACTTGCTCGTTGCAGAGTTGCCATAAACCTTCAAATTGTAAAACATGCAATACTTGCAAAGCACAATAAAGCAAAGTGCAATAAAATAAGGTATACCTGTACTTATCATGGAGCTTGCCTGAGAAAATTATATGTCCTACTCTAAATAGCTCCAATTAAAGCAGAAGTCCTCAATTAAACTGCAAAACAAGCTCAAAGTACATATTATTGGATGTTAAATAAACCAAAAGCAATATATCATGGGTTAATTTGTATCTACCAGGAGGAGAAGGGTTATTACTAGATTTAACAAGTATTTTAAATCTCTCAATTGCAGGGAACATTAAGAGAAATAGGACAATACATGAAATATTCATTTTAAAAAACAGCACAAAAGAAAATAAAAGGACTAAACTTTAATATGTCACTGTCATTCAGAGTAAAGTGTTGGTGGCATAGCATGGAAGACCTGTTATAGAACTTGGAGGAGAGATTACCTAGTCTCTTTATGTAACAGGTAAGAAAACTGAAGCTTGGAAATGTTAAATAATGCACTCAGAATCATATAGTTGAGTGGTTGGGAGATGTGGTTCTAGTTTTAATTCCACCTTCAATGAGATATACACACTTTAGAAATATAAAGATGACAGATATTAATGTAAAATGGAATAGTCTAGCAAATTTTACAAAATTCTTTATTTATATTCATTCACTGTGTTTCTTCAAGGTAGGTAGGAGGATTTGTCTTTTTAATTTCGGAAATTCTGCCCAGAATATTAAAACACTATAGTAAATTGAGCACTGAAAAGCCAAAGAAGGCCTCATCCCTATTCATCAAATGTAAATGTAATGAGTTGACTATTGCTGTCATTAACTGGCTAATAACTATTTGTGGCCCCAGGATGCAGTTTCTACTTGGTTAATGTGCTCTGTAGTAAAGCTATGATTTTATTTCAGCTGTTATGGCTCTTGGTTTCAGTTGCTTGCATTAAGGGATGAGCAGGTTCTGCTGATTATCCATATGATAAGAGTCATGTTCCAAGGGCCTTCAGAAAAACTCTCATCAGACAAAATTGGAGTTGTGCCTGAGAAGGAAGCCTTGCAGAATAACATGTTGATTGCCCCAAAGAACCCTCACAAATCACACTTAAGAAAAATTGATTATACGTTTTCTCAGCCACATTTTTAAGCAATTGTGAATCACTAAGTGCTGGGGAATTGTATCTGCTGACACTTCTCCACCAAGATTTTTCCAAGTTGCTTTCACTTAGCCTTGGAGATTGGACCTGCCTCTTGCAGGCACAGCTTTGGGGAAAATACAGTCAAGTCTGGCTCAGAGTGCAGGGACTGTTTCTGAATGCTTGGCCAGATGGGCTCAAAGGAAGAATAAGGCTGCATAATGTCTCATCTGGTATCCTAACCATCCTCCAAGCCAAGCTCCACTTTTTCCTCCTCCTAGTTTTTCCCCTAAAAAACTGTTTCTTTTCCCCAAGATTGTATTCCTTTATTCAGCCTGTATTTAATGAACATACGTGACGTACTAGGGCTAGGGAAGATGTGAAGGAAGTTTAAGATATGTTCCCTGTTCACTCTGACCCTGCAATTTAGTTTACAAGATGAAATATACACAGAAGCAATTTTTCTAGAATCTATGCACTTTCTACTATCTCCACCATATCACTCCTGTTGAAATTACCATTACCACTTTTTCCTGGACCATGGCAATGCCAGTAGTCCTAACTGACATCCCTTTGGCCATTTTTGCTAAAACATCAATCAGATCATTTCAGTTCTTTCCTGAATATCCTCTAATGGATTTGTATCTCATTCAAAGTAGAAGCCAAAGCCTTCCCCGTGGCTTATAGGCCCTCTGTGACTTGGCCCCATTTTCTGTCTGTCATGATTTCCTGCCACCACTACCCCTTTGCTCTTCCTCAAACACAATAATGACTCAAGCACCTCAAAGCTTTTGCCCTTGCTGTCCCCCATGCCTGAGATGTTTTTTCCCTAGCATTCACATGGTGTTTTGACTTCATTTTGTTTAGGTTTCTTGTCAAATGTGAACTTACCAGTGAGGACTTTTCTGACTAACCTATCTAAGATACACTATCACTGTCTTCCTGCCCTGCCTTATCTCTCTTCTTAGCATTTAAAAGCACCCGATTGATTTATTTATGTCTCTCCAAATTATGTAAGTCTGAGAGCAGGGACTTTGCTTAGTTCCCTAGTATATCCATAAAACCTAGAAACATGACTGGCACATAGCAGACTGTTAGTACATTGGTCAAACTGGAAAACCTAAATGCCTCAATGAAAAAACACGAATGATGGAGTGAATGAATAAATGAATGAATAGTGTGCCCAGATGAGCTTCCCACTGTCAAGTAAAGGAAGTCCTATCTGTTTATCCTGGCCTTCAAAAATTATTCTATTAGAAATATTTCCAGATTTAACTAAGAAAAATACTAAATCAGTAGTTTAAGCAATGAAGACACTCAATTAGGTCTTACAACAAGATGCCTGGAGGAAAGCAGTCTTGACCCAGTAAGTGCTTAAAGATGTATCAAAAACAGAACCTCTTTCTGTGGTTATTCTGAAGGTTTCCTGAAGAATCAACTTGCAAAAGGCAGATTAATTGGAGAAAAGGCATGCAAATTTATTTAAGGTGCACACATGGAAGACTTCAGAATGAAGACCCAACTGCCCAATGGGGTGCAGAAGCTTATATACCATTTTGATGTTACAGGAAGAATGGGGGCTTAGATCCTGGCAGAGTGGGTTATGGGAAGTGGAGAGAAGCGCAATGCTGTTGAGGGGTAATTAATGATTACTAGGGAGGACTCAGTGGGCTTGCAGAGCTTACAGTGGTCTGCGACAAAGTCTGTTCAGCCTGTAGAGTGGATAATGGTTTGTGAAAAAAGTCTGTTCAGGTTTCTTGACAGATTTTAGTCTTCCTTCCTGCAATATGGGCTTAGTTAGTGAAAACTCAGGGAAGGGACCAGAAGTAATTGTTTTCTTCTTTGGTAGGTCTGGACATGAGGCAGTTAAGGGAACTTCAGAGAATCCTATGCTTTGGGAGAGACTTAGGGGCTGGGGGAGGTCAGAGGGACTTTGAGGCTTCTTCAGTTCAGCATGTCAAAACATGATATTTTAGGGCATCAGTTTCTGAGTCCTAACAACTCTCACTGTCTGTAGCACATTGGCTTATAGCTTCATGGTCATAAGACAGTGGCTGTACAACCAGGCAGCATGTAAATATTCAAAGCATGGAAAATAGAAGTGGTAACAATAGTGACATTTAACCCATTTTTCAGAAAGATAAGAATTTTCCCAGATGGCTTTTCCTAAGAAACTTTTCATTATAGCTGTGCAACTTACTCTTTTCTCAAGGCAAGTGGAATTTTTCACTTTTCCAGCCCCTAGGCACAAGATGGGCAAAGAAGTAGGTTATGAATGGGTTTTTGTGCAGCCAGCCTCTGCTCTGTCACCTAATGCCTTCCACAATATGGACCCCAGGCTGATTTACCACCACTCTACCACACAGTCCCTGTTCTAGTCAGACTCAACTATTTACTGTTTGCCAGACAATTCTCCTCTTTTTTTAGAGTTTTTTTAAAAAAAAATTATACTTTTTTAACAGAAAAAATTGAGAAGATAGTACAGTGAGGTCCCATTTACACCTCACATAGTTTTCTTATTATTAAACATCCTACATTAGTATGCTATGCTTTTTGCAACTAACATTCTTAAAGTTCATACTGTATTCAGATTTTAGTTTTTAACTGATGACATTTTTCTTTTAAATTTTTTTTATTGACATAATAGTTGTACATATTTTGGGGGTAGATGCAATACTTGGATACATGTAGACAATGCGTAATGATCAAATCAGGGTAAATGGGATGGCTGTAACCTCAAATATTTATCTTTGTGTTGAGAACATTATAATTCTTCTAGCTGTTTTAAAATATACAATAAATTAGTGCTACTATAATTACTGTACTATTGAATACTAGAACTTATTCCTTCTAAGTGTATTTTTGTACCTCTTAAACAACTTCTCTTCATTCCCTCTCCCCAATTCCCTCACCAGCCTCTGATAGCCGCCATTCTACTCTATATGATCTCTATGAGATCCGTGTTTTTTAGCTCCCACATATAAGTGAGAACATGTGATATTTGTCTTACTGTGCCTGACTTACTTCACTTAACATAATGTCCTCCAGTTCCATCCATGTTGCTGCAAATGACAGGATTTTATTCTTTTTTATGGCTGAGTAATATCCCATTGTGTATATACCACATTTTCTTTATCCACTCATCCATTGAAGGACACTTTGGCTGATTCTATATTTTGGTTATTGTGAATGGTGCTGCAGTACACATAGGAGTGTAGATATCTCTTTGATATACTGGTTTCCTTTATTTTGAATATATACCTAGTAGTGGGATTACTGAATCATATAGTAGTTTTATTTTTAGGATCCCAACCAGGATACCACACTTACATTTATGTGTCATGTCTCCTTAGACTCCTCTTAACTGTGACAGTTTCTCAGTCTTTCCTTGTTTGTGATGAGCTTGACGGTTTTAAGGAGTACTGGTCAGGTTTTGTAGAATGCTCTTCTGTTGAAATTTGGTTGGTATTTTTCTCATAGTTAGACTGGGGTTATAGGATTTGGGAAAGGATGGCCATAGAGGTAAAGTACCATTTGAATCATATTATATCAAAAGTACATACTATCAACATGAGGTGTTGGTCAGTTTTCTCTGCTGTAAAGTTATGCCTTTCCACCCTTTCCTTACTGTGGTCTTTGGAAGGAAATCACTGTGTGCAGCACCCACTTAAGGAGTGGTGAGTTATGCTTCTACTCTTTGAGGGTAGAGTATCTATTTAATACACAGACTATTTGAAATTCTTCTGCATGGGAGATTTGTCTCTTCTTCCTCATTTATTTATTTAATTATTTACATATGTAAGTATGGACCCGTCAATTTTTACTTTATACTTATGAAGTACTGATTATAATCCAGTACTGTATGAATGTCCTTTTTTTTATCTATTCACCTATTGAAGAACATCTTTATTGCTTCCATTTATTGGGAATTATGAATAAAGCTACCTTAAACATCTACATGCAGGTATTTGTGTGGACGTAAGTTTTCAAATCAGTTGGAAAAATTCCAGGACTGTGACTATATTTAGCTTTGGAAGAAAATGACAAAATATCTTCCAAAGTGACTGTACCATTTTTCATCCCCACCAGCAATGAACAAGAGTTCCTGTTATTTTAAATCCTTACCAGCATTTGGTATTGTCATTTTTGACATTTGTCATTCTAATAGGTAGTGATTTGTCATTGTTTTAACCTTCAAATTTTTATACCTGTCCTCACAATAGAAAAATTCTGCCTTACCATGTCATTTATTGATACCCTTAAAGGCCAATTTCAATGCCGTTTCTTTCATAAAGTATCTCTTAAAACATCCCCCTTGCTAACAAAATTAACTTCTTCCATCCTTCCCTCCTTAAATTTGTAACATTATCTATTACTAAAATAAACTCTTAATATTTGAAAGTGACTATGAGATCTTCAAGATACCACAATATCATTTTTCACTGAAATGTTAGTATTCCAGAATTAAATATTTATCAACACTAGATGCTTACTGATAGCTGCCTTGTAGATGCCAGTGAACAGGAAGCAACAAAGCCACCTCGAGGAAGAGGTATTGGGAAGGCAGCTTGGTTCATTTGCCAAGGATGCAATTCATTCCCATATACTAGTCTTACACTATAGGGGATTAAATCATCTTCTTAAAGTCTATCTGGCCATGGGCTGTTGCAGTAACTCTGAATTGTTGAAATCATGAATGCAAAGAGTCTACAGAACATTTCCCAGGGCATACTCTTTTTTTGCTTTAATTACAGTGATTTCTGCTCTTGTCTTATTTCCTTTCTAGACTGTAAAGACATGAGAATAGAGTGCGCTTCAAATAAATTTTATATTCAGTAAATATTACCAAATAAATAAATATAAGAAGTTCTGTAGGGTTTTAAAAACAAAAGATTATTTTTCCTTACAACAGAATTATCTACAGTTTAATTGATTTTTTGAGATGTCAAATAAACCAGAGATATAATAACAAAACCCTAAAACAGACCATAAATTTAGGCATCTTGTAGAGAAGGCAGCCCCTGCATTAATATCAAAACCCCTGGGAAAGACATGTTCCTTTTCTCCCCATAAAGGCTGTGGCGTGGGTGATGGTGCCAAAGTGATCAGCTTGCTCATTGCCATGGCAATGTAGCCACTCTTGCTGCAATCAGCAGGTCCCCAGCTCTGCCCATGCAGACTAAAGCCACCCACCTATTTTTTTCTCTGTGTTTCCTACTTGGCATGAGGTCTTTTATTGAATAAAAGGCAGGGTTGGGAAATTTTGTCTCTGCGGTGTGTATAGGTAAGCATAAAACGATAGCTGGGGGAAGGGAGGCTGATAACCTCAGAGAATTGTGGGAAGTTATCTCTGACACTCAGTTAGAGATCCTATTGCCTCTTTCTTAAAAGAGCAAGGCATTTTCAAGGAGGCACTTCTCAAGAAAATCCTCCTCAGTCCCAAATATGTGGTTCCATGTTCTGAGTGTTTCCTGAAGACAAATCCAGAACATAGGGGACTCCACAGATCTGGGAAAGCGCTAAGCAGGCAAACATAGCTCAGTAAAGAGGGGTCTTGAGTCAATAACGTCCGTGTTCCTGCAGGTCCCTGATGCTTTGCCACATTCAGGACTGATCCTGGTGAAGGGAGGGGAAATAAATAAACTTCAGGAGGTATTTGAAGGGGTGGTAAGTTATTTCCTAGCAATCAAAGAGACAGCATTTTCTTTTCCTATTTAATAGTATTTTTGAGTATCAACTTCATGGCAGGCATTGGGGGTACCTCATAAATCAAGACTGCTTTGTCCCTTATGAACTAAGTAGATATTTAAATTCCAGTTGTTAACTATTTTTCTGGGTTACATTATTATATTTATAAGGTATCTATAATTCATATGTTTTCTGAAAATCATTATTAATGCTATTATCAACCATTCTAGTAACAAAATCTCTACATGTTTATAATTCTTTATAGCTGTCACAAAATTCATAATTTCTTAAAACAACCCTGTAAAATAGGTCAGGCTGGAGTTATCAGCTCTGTTTTGCAGCTGAGGAAACTGAGGCTCAGAGAGAGTATCTGACTTGCCTAAGTCCAAATATCAGTCTTTCAAGGTGTGGTCTGAGGACTACTTGCATTAGAATTACTTAGAGAGGTGCTTGTTAAAAATAGAATTTTAGGGGACAACTCAAGTTCTACTGGATCACGATGTATAGGAGTAGAGTCAGGAACTTTCATTTTTCAGTGGTTCTAACTCCACTAACTACTGCCATATAGCTTGTTTCATTTAGGATCTTACCTCAGGTCTTCTGAGCCTTTTATACTTTCTACCACATCATGGTGACAGCATGACCTGGGAGAATTGCTGCCTCTTGGTAACCTGAGGCAGGTTTGAGACTTGATGTATATTCTTCAGTACTTTCCTAGCTAAATGCTTCTGTGAAAAGGAGGCCCTCAGGATGCTGATTCGATTTTCTTATCAACTACCCTTAGCCTCCAAAGGCTGACCCCTTAGAGCACAGAGCTACCATGAAGAGCTTGGTTCACCAGGAGCCTCTTGTCTTTTCGCTGGTGGCAGCACTTTGTCCCTGGTGTTTTCTATTTTGACAGCTCATCAGCAGAGCCCCTGGGAGGTGGCAGGAACCTCACTGTGCAATTAAGGCTTAAGTGTCACCAGAGTATGTGGAGGAGGAAAAGGAAGAGACCTGCGTGGAGGCAGATGAAATAAATGAGCTTTAACAAGCAGATAACCATCCTTCAAAAGTCAGGAGTTGCCAAGATTTCAAGCATGGTGCCTAAATGCAGTGGGATACCTTTTCAAGGCCCTGGTTTTCCTGGTTTACATGTACAGACAGCCCCTGGGTCCCTAACTTAGGATGGTTTTGACTTAGGTTTTTTCAACTTTACCATGGGTTTATCGGGGTATGAAATGCATTTTTGACTTATGATATTTTTGATATATGACGGGTTTATCAGGATGTAACCCTATCATAAGTTGAGAAACATCTGTATTTCCCTTCATAAATTATTAAGTATTCTACAAAAGTAAGGAATCATCATCAGTTTAACCAATATTTATTAAACATCCACTCTGCTATGGGCATGAAGATTATAGCTACAAACAACACAGATGAAATCCCTGTATGTAATAAAGCACAAAAAATTAGCAGGGGAGTTTTTTAAGTGTTAGCTGCTCATTCTCCTTGCATGGCACCCTGCAATAAAAATGCCTCTTTCTGCTGCTGCAACTCTTGGCTCCAGTGTCTGTCTTTACTGCACCAGATTGTGTGCATGAAGTTTCATTCTGAGTTTTAGTTTCATTAGAAAAATCCGTGAGTTGAGAGTCAAAGAGAGGAGATCGGAGATGTTGGACTGGAAGCAGCCCTCGTGCACTGCTGTCAAGGAGAGCATCAAAAGTTGTAGCTGGATGCCTACCTATGGATGGCTGTTCTTGGAAAGAACATTGTAAAATTCTGGAGAAGCAATGGAGGACATTCAGAGTAAAGGAGAAGTGATGTGGTGATTGATTCAGCAAGATTGAAGGGATCTGTGGGGAGGCATCCACACATAGGGAAAATCAGGGAAAGAGGGCCCTGAGGCTCCATGCTTACCCAGCAGGCACTGAGGCCCAAGCTGTGTGGGGGCCCTCCCCCGCACCCTCTGCAGAACTCTGGACTGATCGGGGAGCTGCTTGGAGTCTGTGCAGAGACATTGCACCAGAGAACATACACAGCAGGGATTTAATGGCTACCAAACCCAGGTTTCTATAATGGATGCCATTCTGATCTCTCAGATACAGGGTGCCAGTTCTGTACAGGGCTTGGCTTTGTAAAAGCAGACTTTGCATAGCCCCCACCGGGCTGGGGAGGGAGCTGGCAGAGCAGACACTCCCCTGGGCCAGGGGCTGTGACTGGGTGATGAGCACCCTGCCCCCACCAATGCAGGATCTGAGCAGTGGGGGCACCTCAGGCTCCACAGACACCACCTGAGAAGATTTGAGACTCGGCATCTGCAGTCTCAGTGCCACCAGATCAGCCCCTTGCCTGTGTGGCTCCAGCTCCATGGTCCCTGTGCCGCTGGAGCCACCCCCACCTGCGGGGCTAAACCTCTGCAGTTCCCACCCTGTGGTCTGACCCTACGGCCCTACACACTCAGCTCTTGTCCTACAACCAGGCTGCATTTTTGGCTCTGAGGCTTCTGCTGCCACTGGCCCAAAGACCCAGTGCTCCACCAGGGACCCCCCCCCGCCTCAAACCAACATTAAACCCAGACCTGGTTTGAGCAAATGCTCACAGCCCAGACAAGACCACTGCCTACATAGCATCACCCAGCTGCCACTGTCACCTACACAGGATACCCTAGGTGGAGCAATCCTCCGCAATGACAGCCTCCATGGAGAGTGTCTCACTCAGCTCCCAAATCAAGCTTTTAACAATGATCTGGGGAACAACCCACCACCCTGCATGAAGATCATCCAGCACTAGCTTGAACTGTGACAATCACAGGGGACTTGGACAAAACAGAACAGCTGCACTATAGGCTATCAGTGCTCACACCCCTACCCTGCTGGGTCAACATTCCAAAGTAGGACACAAAGGTACCATCTAGGGACCTCCCTTTCTTCACACTAAGTAGAAGACTTCCCAGCAAAGGAGAATGGGTGCCCTGCTACTCTATAAGCCCTGAGCTGAGAGAAGAGGATTCAGATGAGAAGAAACCAGCAAAAGAACTCTGGCAACATGACAAAGCAAAACAGTTCAACACCCCCAAGGGATCACAATGGAACTACAGTAGTGGATCCCAACCAAAAGGAAATTGTCAAAATGTCAGAATTGGAATTCAGAATATAGGTGGCAAATAAGATGAATAGAATTGAAGAAAAAGTTGAAAATCAACAAAAAGAAGTCAAAAAAATATTTCAGGAAATCAATGAAAAAAAAGAATAAGTCACCAAAGAGCTAGACAACATAAGAAAAGATACAATAGAACTTAAAGAAATAAATGAGTGATTTAGGGAATTTCAAAATATAGCAGAAAGCTTCAAAATGACTAAGCCCAGCAGAAGAAAGAATCTCAGAACTTGAAGACAAGGCTCTCAGGATAACCCAGTCATTCAAAGATGCAGAAAACAAAATAAAAAAGACTGAACAATCACTCAGAGAAATGTGAGACTAGGTGAAGTGAACTAGCATATGAATTATAGGTATCCCTCAGGGAGAAGAAGAAAGAGCAAAAAGCATGGAAAATCTATTTGAGGGAATTATTGAGGAAAACTTACCTGGTATCACCAGAGATTCAGATATCCAGATACAAGGTGGTCATTGAATGCTGGGAAGATTCATAGCAAATAGGACATCTCCAAGACACATAGTAATCAACCTGCCCAAAGTCAAAGGAGAAAATTCTACAAGCAGCAAGATGAAAGCACCAAGTAACCTACAGAGGAAAACCCATTAGACTAACTGCAGACTTCTCCATGGAAACCTTACAAGCCAGAAGGGATTGGGGCCCAATCTTCAATCTTCTTAAACAGAACAACTGCAAGCCTAGAATTTTGTATCCAGCAAAACTAAGTTTCATAAACAATGGAGAAATGAAGACTTTTCCAGACAAGCAAACACTGAAGGAATTTGTCATGACAAGACCTGCCCTACAGGAAATACTCAGAACTGCATTATGCATGGAACAGCACAATGGTGTAAAATAAAATCACCCCAAAGCTAAAGTTCACAGCTTGTATAGAACAATAGCACAAGAGGGAAAACAAAGCAACAAGGTATACCCAACATGATGAACAGAACAGCATCCCATATATCAATACTATCACTCAATGTAAATGCTCTGAATGTTCCACTCAGCCTGGCTGAATGGATGAAAAAACACACCCAAGTATCTGCTATCTCCAGGAAACACATCTAACTCACAAGGATTCACAAACCTTCAAGGTGAAGTGATGGAAAAACAATATTCCACGCAAAAGGAAACCAAAAGAGAGCAGGTGTAGCCATTCTAATATCAGATAAAACTGACTTTAAATCAACAATGGTAAAGACAGACAAAAGAAGGTCATTATAGAATGGTAAAGGGAACAATTCAACAAGAAGACATAAGGATCCTAAACATATATGCACCTAACACAGGAGCTCCTAGATTCACAAAACAAATTCTACTAGATCTAAACAAAGAGATAAGTAGTAGCGTCATAATTGCCAGGGACTTCAACACCCCACTGACAGAGATGGACAGATCACCAAAGCAGAGAATAAATAAAGAAACACTGGACTTAAATGGGACTCTAGAACAAATGGACCTAACAGACATTTACAGACATTCTACAAAAAAATTACTGAATATACATTCTCATCATTAGCACATGGGACATTGTCCAAGCTCAATTATATCTTATGCCACAAAACATGTATCAACAAATTTAAAAAAACTAAAATCATACCATAAATCTTCTCAGAACACCATGGAATAAAACTAGAAATCAATTCCAAGAGAAACACAAAAATCTACACAAAGTCATGGAAATTCAACAATTTGCTGCTGAACAATCCTTGGGTCAATAATGAAATTAAGATGGATATCAAAAGATTCCTTGAACTGAATAACAAAGGGGACACAAGCTATCAAAATCTATGGGATTCAGTAAAAGCTATACTAAGGGCAAAATCCATAGCCTTAAATGCCTACATGAAAAGGACGGATCACAACTTAACAACCTAATGTCTCATCTCAATAAACTAGAAAAGAAAGAGCAAACCAAGCCCAAAGCCAGTAGAAGAAAAGAAATAACTTAGAGCAGAACTAAATGAAATGGAAACCAAAACAAACAAAAAAATACAATGAAACAAAAAGTTGATTCTTTGAAAAAATAAACAAAATTGATAGAACTCTTGCTAAATTAACAGAAATAGAAGAGAAATGACCCAAATAAGCTCAAACAGAAATGAAAAAGGAGATATTATAACTGATATTGCAGAAATACAAAACATCATCTGTGAATACTATGAAAATCTCTGCATGCATAAACTAGAAAACATAGAAGAAATGGACAAATTCCTGGAAACACACAACCTCCCAAGACTCATTCAGAAAGAAATAGAACTCATGAACAGATCAATATCAAGTGGTGAGACTGAAGCAGTAATAAAAACTCTCCCAACAAAAAAAGTGCTTGACTAGGTGGATTCATAGCCAAATTCTACCAGACCTACAAAGAAGAACTGGCACCTGCCCTACAGAAATTATTCCATAACATCAAGAAGGAGGGAATCATTCCCAATTCATTTTATGAAGTCAATATCACCCTGACACCACAACTAGGAAAGGACACAATAAAAAAGAAAACTACAGACCAATATTCCTTATAGATGCAAAAATCCTCAACAAAATACTAGCAAACCAAATTCAATAGCACATCAAAACAAACAAACAAAAAAAACTTTACCATGACCAAATGGGATTCATCCCAGGGATGCAAGAATAGTTCAACATATGTAAATCAATAAATGTGATTAACCACATAAACAAAAGCAAAAACAAAGATCATACAATCATTTCAATAGATGCAGAAAAAGCATTTGACAAAATCCAGCACCCTTTCATGATAAAAACCCTCAACAAACTAAGGAACATACCTCAAAATTATAGAAGCCATACATGACAAACCCACAGCCAACATCATACTGAATGGTAAAAATTTGAAAGCATTCCTCCTAAGACCTGGTACAATACAAGGGTGCCCACTGTCACCACTTCTATTCAACATAGTACTGGAAGTCCTAGCCAGAGCAATCAGGCAAGAGAAAGAAATAAAGGGCATCCAAATTGGGAAAAAGGAAGTCAAATAATTGCTTTTCACTGACAATAAGATGTTGTATCTAGAAAATCCCAAAGACTCCACCAAAATACCCCTAGAATTGATAAACACATTCAGTAAAGTCTCTGGTTACAAAATCAATGTACACAAATCAGTAGTATTTCTATACACTAATAACAGTGAAGCTCAGAGTCAAATCAAAGACTCAATACCATTCACAATAGCTATGAAGAAAATTAAAAAAAAATACTTAAGAATATACATAACCAAGGAGATGAAAGATCTCTACAAGGAGAACAAGGAAACACTGATGAAAGATATCACAGATAACACAAACAGATGGAAAAACATCTCATGCTCATGGATTGGTAGAACCAACATTGTTAAAATGTTCATACTGCCCAAAGTGGTTTACAGATTCAACCCACTCCCCATCAAAATACCAACATCATATTTCACAGATATAGAAATAATTCTATGCTTCCTTTGGAACAACAACAACAAAAAAGCCAAAATAGCCAAAGCAATCTTAAGCAAAAAGAACCAATCTGGGGGCATCACATTACCAGACTTCAAATCATACTACAAGGCTATAGTAACCAAAACAGCATGGCACTGGTATAACAGTGGAGACAGAACACAGAACCCAGATGTAAAATCATCTACCTACAACCAACTGACCTTCGAAAAAGCAGACAATAACATACACTGAGGAAAGGAAGTGCTATTCAATAAATGGTGCTGGGAAAACTGGATAGATACATGCAGAAGAATGAAACAGGACCCCTATCTCTTACCATATACAAAAATTAACTCAAGATGGATAAAAGATTGAAATGTAAGGCATGAAACCATAAAAATTCTAGAAGAAAATGTAGGAAAAACTCTTCTAGACATTGCCCTAGGCAAAGAATTTGACTAAGTCCCCAAAGGCAATTATAGTAACAAAAATAAATAAGTAGGACTTGATTAAATTAAAAAAGCTTCTGGACATTGTGGTTTGGGTTTGCATTTCCCTGATGACTAGAGATGTTGAACAATTTTTCATGTTTCTTGGCCATTAGTATATCTTCTTTTGAAAAGTTTCTATTCATGTCCTTTGCCCACTTTTTAAAGGGGTTGATTTTTTTCTTGCTGATTTTCCTGAGTTCTATATAGATTCTAATTATCAGCCCTTTATCAGATGTATAGCATGCAAATATTTTCTCCCATTCTGTAGGTTGTATATTCATTGTAATGATAGTTATTTAACTCCAGTGAGAATAGCTTGTATCAAAAAGTCCCAAAACAACAAATGTTGGTGTGGATGTGGAGAGACAGGAACACTCATGCACTGCTGGTAGGACTGCAAACTAGTACAACCTCTATGGAAAGTAGTATGGAGATACTGCAAAGAACTAAAAGTAGAACTACTATTTGATCCAGCAATTCCATTACTGGGTATCCAACCAAAGGAAAAAAAAGACATTCTATAAAAAAGACATCTGCACTCAAATGTTTATAGCAGAACAATTCACAATTGCAAAGATGTGGAAACAACCCAAGTGCCCATCAATCCATGAGTGGATTAATAAAATGTGGTATACGTATACCATGAAGTACTACTCAGCCATAAAAAAAAAAAAAAGGTGAACTACCTCTTGTATAATCCTGGACAGAGCTGGAGCCCATTCTTCTAAGTGAAGTATCACAAGAATGGAAAAACAAACACCACATGTACTCACCATTAAATTGGTACTAATGGATCAACACTAATGTGCACATATGGAAATAACATTCATTGGGTGTTGGTCAGGTGGGAGGGGGGAGGAGGGGATGGGTAAATTCACACCTAATGGGTGTGGTGCATGCTGTCTGGGGGATGGGCATGCTATTTTGTGGATTTTAGCATATGTCTGGTAAAATCTTTAATTGAACAATAAACAATAAACAAATGAAAAATGAAGGTTGGAAAAAGAGGAAGCAAGCTAGGACTGGCACAACAGGTGAAATAAGTGATGGCATAATTCCTGATTGCCTGAAGTCTTTTCACTTGATTATATGGCTTTAATTGCTTCAATTAGTGAGTCATTTTGTCCCTTGGGTACTTTGTCTTTAAAAATGCAAATGACCATTAAAATCCAGAGATGGCTGTTCATAACTTAGCATAAATTAGTTTATGCAGTTTTCTCCCTAACTTGTAGACCAATTCCTGAATTAGAAGAGTCTGGGGAAAAAAATCACCAGGTGCAATCTCTTAATGTTAGAGTTAAGTCATTGAGGTTAGGAGAGAGGAATTATTTGATCAGGAATTCACAGGTAGTTTTTATAATCACCCTTCTAACCCAAATATGAAAACTGCCTGTGCAGTGCTTTTTTCATCAATACCATTCTTCCCCAGATGTTAAAATACATGATGATTGTGTAATAAAATGATGTTATTGGCACAGCATAACGCATAGTAAAGAGATGGAGACAAAAACAGTGGGGTCCTCTACTCACTAGTCTTGGGAACTTGGAAATGATTATCTTCTCTAAGCCTCAGTTTATTATTATGTAAAACAGAGATAAATATTATCTGTCTCACTCTGTCATGAAAATTAAATACAATTATGCATTTAATGCACTTAGCAGACTGCCTGGTGCCTTTTAACTAGTCAATAAATTCTAACTTTTAAAAATTTACTACTTTAGAATTAAATGATTTAAGTCTTGGAAACGGTTTATTTAAAATGTAGGTAGATTACGATCTTGGATGGGGATTTTGGTCAAAATGATGTCTTAACCTCCTTCCTGGGTCATAATTAGCCCTCTGTTAGATGTAGCTGTCAAATGCTAGCTACTATTAGATGCCAGGCTAGTAAACAGAGAACAATACAAATCCTTGAAAATCGCCTTTCCCAGCATCTCCCTAAGTGAACCAGGCACAAAATATCTTGTGCAATTGGTAATTCCTTGAGAAAGATGTTCAAGTTTATCACAGAAAGGCTGATCATTTTAATTAATCCCTGTGAATTTCCAGTTTACATGAAGCAGCTCTGGTTTTATTAATTAAATATCAGAATTATCAGTTTTTTAAAAAGATCTTGAAGAAATTAGAGATCAGTGAGAATTTTTGAAATGAAAATTAAATTGGAATATCTTTAAAAACGTTGGAGGGGCAGTATGATCACAGAAAAGGAAAAATGGCACCTGAAAACTCAGTTCTCCCAGGAGATTTAGAACTCTGTTATTTGTCAAAGTTCTTAATATTTGATAGGCAAAAGATAGAATTTTAGCAAGCTTTTTTAATACAAATTTCAGTGAAGATTAAAATGAAATTACTTGCTTTTAGAGGCCTTAGTAATCAGAAATATGCAAAATTATTTTAAAAATCCTTCTAGTTGTTTCATTTGTGAAGACTGGACCCAGTTACCACAGAGAAGCTGTAATCATATATAATTTGTTGTGTAATAATCTTTCAGATTAAGATTATATTACTTATAAAAACCCTAAGCATATGTTTAAGAAGTTTTAAAGTAGACCTCTCTGACTTCCACTTAGGATGTCAAAAGCTAGAATGAATATTGCTCATACTCTAACAATAAGACAGAGTGGTAAATTTGTGAAAATGTAAATTTTTGTAAATCCATCAAAGAGCTGAGATCACAGAGCAAACAACTAATTTGAAACCTAAAGAAAGACAGGAACCTCAAAGATATGGACACTGGTTTTCTTGGGCCAGAGCATAGGAAAAAGTCAAAATTACCATATAAGCAGGTAAGAAGATTTTGGCTATAATTTCTAGCAAATTGCTAAGGCTACGTGGACTATCATGAGCTTAGAAGGCCATGGAAATGCAGACACAGGGGAATTTGCACCCAATCATAGGCTTTGCTTCATGGGCTTTTATAGGGTGCTCAGAGGAACATTGGAAACAGGGTAAGAGATTGAAAAAAGCCTTCCATGGGTCAGGGTCACAGGCCTTAAGGAAGAAAGTTGGCAACCCCTACTGGACAGGCATGTAACCTTGCTGGACTTTTCTTCCCTGTTGGAAAAAAGCCTTAAATCTCTAAGGGAATGACAGCAAAACCTATTACCACCAGGATACAAATGAAGACCCATTGCAGCTGGGGGAAGGGAGCAGGGAAAATGCAAAAAAGTTCTACTTTCAAAAGCCAGGAAGAAAAATAATCCTGGGCCCAGACTCAGAGATCTTCTACTGTAGAGGGGGTGGCAGGTTCATTGAGAAAGTCACCCCGCCAACACCCAGGGACACAATGCCTGGCTTAGAACAATGGAGAACACTCCCTGGATCCTACTGCCATGCTATAAAACAGTTTACTAACAAGTTACAACAGTGTTCTTCTAGCAGAAGGGCAAAAACCTAGAAAAACACTTCTCCAAAGTATAAATTCACAGGGGAAGGCTAAAGCTGAGGGTGGAACAGGACTATTTAGAAAAATCTTGTGGCCACTCAGCCTCTACCCTAAACACAAGGTAAGGTAGAAGAACTTGAAATAGGTAATGTACTCGGAGTAACAACAGGAAGATCAAAACCCAAATGCAGCTCAACTCCTGACATAATTGATCTAGCAGAAAAAGAGACATGCTTGTTTCCAGGCATAATATTTGCCTCAGGTTCTTCTGTGCTACAAATGATTTCTAAGACTCAAGAAAAAGAAAGAAATCCATTGTCAAGATACAAAACAATCAATAGAACCAGGCTCAGATAAAAATCAAATATTGGAACTGTTGGGGAATTTAAAATAACTATGATTAATAGGTTAAAGATTTCAGTGAGAAAGGTAGACAAAAATAGGAACACATGGAGAATTTCAGCAGAGAGATGGGGACCATAGGAAAGAATTGACTGGAAATGCTAGAAATAATAAATATGGTAACAGAGATGAAGAATTCCTTCAAGCTGACTCAACACAGCTGAGGAAAGGATTGGTGAAGTTGAATAAGTCAATAAAAAATTACCCAAACTGAATACAAAGAGAAATAAAGAGTAGAAAAGAAGTACAGAATGCCCAATAGCTGTAGAACAATATAAAATTGTCTACCATAGATGTAATTGGAATCCCAGAAGGAGAAGAGAACAAAAATGGGGTAAACAAATATTTAGAGATATAGTGGCCAAGAATTTCAAAAAATATTTAAAGAGATCAAATTATAAATTGAAGAGCTCAGATAACAAATACTAAAACAACATAAACACACATAGTTACCTAAATACATCATATTCAAACTGCTGTAAACTAAAGATAAAGACAAAATTTTGAAGGCAGACAGAAAAAGATAAAAGACATCCTATACAGAAGAACAAAAATAAGAATTAGAACATACATCTCATGAGAAACTATGCAAATCAGAAAACAAAGGAGGGACATCTTTAAAGTGCTGATCTAAGGTGAAGTAAAATAGAGCACCAATTAGATTGATAATCAATATTCATTCAACAATGAATGGTAGACTGATATTTGTCACTTCCAGGATTATTAGGGGAATTTTCAGTGTTTTTAAGGAAACACATTTAATTCTGGAAAGTGAAATAGCAATGTAAAATGTAATAGTAATTGCCAACATAGTCTGTGCAGTTACTATGTCCTAGGGTAATGTATTTTACATGCATTATTTCAGATGATTAAATGTAACTGACAATATGATTATTAGATTTTAGAGGAGTGGTTCTTCACTGGTAAATAGGGAATCCAGAAAGCTCCCTGGAGGTCATGACATGGAATCTGATTTTTGTGTGGACCCTACTCCAGAAACTAGAGCAAGTATGGGCTTAGGTGAAAAATAACCTGCCCCATGCCTAGCAATGGTGTATTTGTATTGAAATGCAACATAGGTAGGCCCCAGTAATTTGTATAGCTTCTCACACTTGTTATCTTTGCTACTTTTTAACCTCTCTCAAATTATTAAAAATAATTCTTTAAAACTCTCTCCTCATGTATGTGTAGCCATGGTCACTAGGTGAGACAATCACTATTTCTCATGCTGTTTAAGGCAATATGTATTAATTTCACAAAGACCTAGACTTCAAATTTTCAACTCTCGGCTTTGCTGGGCTTATACAAGAGCCCTGTTCCCCAGGGTGTCATTGCCTTCCTCTTGACAATAAAGTCAATCCATTATGAAGACCATAAATGTAAGTCTTTTTCTTATTCATTTAAGTGCTTACAATATTTCAGGATGTGCACTAACTATTTTATAAACATTTTCTCATCTAAGTATCATGCATTCCTATAAAGTAGGCATTGGCATTTCTATTTAAACAATAAGGAAACTGAGGCTAAGTTAAATGAATTTCTCAAAGGTACACAGATAGTCCACAGCATTACAACAGGGATTGTAAAAACCTGAGTCTGAAGCCTATACACCTAACTGAAACATTATTGTCCTAAACCACACCAATATGCCTAGTATTGAACCCTATAGCAGTGTGTGGGACACTCGTACTCACCCTGTTTTCCTGAGGTAGTAGCCCACAGCCAGAGTCTGATTGTGCTCAGAGGCCTGTAATCTAGTTAAAATGACACCAATTTTTGTATTAAAACTACTTTTGAGAGCTATTAATCATCAGCAAATAGTTATTTTGTACCTGATAGTCTTTAGCTTTATTATGATAGTAATTTATTATTAAGGCAGCTCCAGAGTTTCTAGCCATATATCCTGGAAGGTTTTATTTTATCTTTGTTTTTCAAATTGTAGGCCATGGAACACGTGTCACAACCACCAGGATGCTTAGTAAAACTGCAGATTGTAGGACCCTATCCAGATCTCTTAAATCAGATTTACCAGGAAAGAAGTCTAGGAATCTGCATTTTTAAGATGCTCCCTGAATAAATCTTGCCTAAGCTCAAGTTTGAGAACCACTGTAATAAACTGTAATCATAAGAAGATAAGCCATTTGGAAAAACTTTTGGAGTTGTACCAAAAAGGGAGAGAAATGGTCTAGAAGCCTGACATAAAATTTCAGTAGCTTTTTCACCAACCAAAATGCTTCTTAGAACATCTTCCTTATAAACTATTAATACTAAGGTTTTCTCCCACGTTATTGTGAGGTTAATTTTCTTTTTTAACTGAATGCCATAAATTCCACATCTTGCCTCTGGTAAAACTCCTATCTGAATGAACCATTTTTGAAGGAAAGCAGATTTGTTTGTATGTTTCTTTAAGAATTTCTAACATTCTACAACTTGCTCTACACCATCATTTTACAGCTGAGTTGCCACATGGTTTTACCTTAAGGGAAAAGAATAAAGGTGCCTACCCCCACCCAGATTCAAACACATCTGTCTCAATCAATTTTTTATGGCTTGCTTCCTTTCCCAGTATTAACCTGAGAAGATTTACTGATCACAACTAGCTGTAGCTGCCAGTTTGGTTTCCTCTGTGAATGGGGAATTGCATCTCAGCAGGTAACTGGATTGTGTTTCACAAAAGAAGAAAACATAAAATAATTAAGAAGATAGGAAGCTGCATGTATCCATTATTTCTGTAATTAGCAACATTCTGTGCTCTGAATTCTGAAGTTTTGAGAGAGCCACATTCCTTATGTTCCAGTTAATAAAGGCACATTGTAAAGCCTTCCAGAAAAGAGACCAGAAATAACCATCGGGGTCCACAATTCAGAGCTTGCTGATCTCTCAGCTATTTTACATGTCAGAGTCACAAAGCACTTTAGGATACAACTAGCACTTTCTATTTAGAAGTCACTTCACTGTATAGGAAACTGTAACCATCTCTGGTATCAGTTACTGGTAGCTTTGAAGAAGTTCATAGTCATTTCAATAAAAATGCTCTGTGTTTTAAAACCTAAAGCAGAGGCTGACACACTGACTACATCCCCCTTTTCCTTCTTCACTTAGAATCATGTCTATTCCTAGGACTGGAAAGAGACTTATGTCTAATAACAATAGGTAGCTTTTTATTTATTTTCATTTTTATATCATAAAGAATAAAATCAGAGAAACTTCCTCCAGCTTTTTCCACCTAAAAAAAAATCACTTTTTCCTTTCTATACTTATTGAAACTTGAGTTGTTTTTCTCTCCATTGTGAATACCTCTTGTTTATTACCTGATTTTTTTTTTTACAGATATTGTAAAACATTCAACAAATATTTATAGAGCCATGTATCAGGGTGCTATTTTATATAAAATGGGCATGGCTTCTATGTCTAGGGACCATAATTCTAAATTCCTAGTGGGGCTGATAGAAAAACAAAGTATCACATAAATTAGTATAAAATTGTACGTGTGATGAGTGCTAGCAAGCAGAGGTTGATGACACCACAGGAGCCTAACGCAGGGAGATCTGACCAAATCAAAGAAGTCAGAGATGTCCTTGAGGAAGTAAAAGAGGAGCCAAAGTCTAAAGTACGAAGTACGGATTAGGAAGGCACAGATTGGTGAGGAAGCATGCTTCATACGGTGGGCACAGCATGGAAGAGCACTGGGCAGGAAAGGCACTTAGAAAGGATGCATAAGGTGAAGGAAGGTACAGTAGCTTCAGCAAAGGGAGCCAGGGAGGGGTAGGATGCAGGATGCTATGGTCAATCCACTCGGGGTTTGCTCTTCTTTTTTCTTTAATGAGAAATTAATACATATTTTTAAAAAGTAGAGAAAATATTATAATGTACTTTTATATACTTATCATCCAGCTTCAACAATTATTACCTCAAGTCCAGTCTTGTTTTATCTATACCTTCACTAACACCTGGCTCATTTTGAAGCAAATCCAAGATATCATATTCTTTCTTCCATAAATATTTCAGTTTTTATTTTTCAAATATAAAGACTCCTTTAAAAATTTAACCACAAGACCATTTTCATACTTAAAACATAAACAATAAATATATGATCAAATCTAGTCAGTGTTTAAATTTTTTCAACTTATATATAAAAATAAATATATGTGTGTATAGATGGATATTCTGTTTGTGTTATAATTTAAAGTCCATGTATTATAATTGGTTATGTCTCCTAAGTCTCATTTTCTCTATCAGTTCCTTCTGTATCTCTTTTTTATTCTTTGAAATTGATTTATTGGGGAAATTGGACATTTTGTCCCATAGAATTATCTCATGATATGAATTGCTGATTGACTACCCATGGTATTATTTAATGTGTTCACCTTTATCTTGCATTTTCTGTAAATTAGTAGATAGATCAGAGGCTTGATCCGATTTTGGATGGATTCTTTGGCAAGAATACCTCATGGTGATGCCCTGTACTTCAGAAAGTTGTCTCTCCTTTTGTGGTGTTAGCAGCCATTGATGATCATGGTCTAGATCCATTATTTCCTTAGGAGTTACAATATAGTGACAAAATTCAATCATTCTGCATGCATTTATTAGCTGAAATACCCCTATAAAAAATTTTTCCACCATTAAGTAATTGGTCCCTGAAGTATAGTTTGTAAATGGAAGGAGGATATATGGTTGATTCTTTCCTTTAATTTACAAGTTGTCCAAATAATAATAAATGAGGGCTTTTAAAGTATCATTATGAACTCAAAGATTTAAACATATTTGTGTTTCAATCTATTTCAATTAATGATCAATACTCAAAATTTCCCACCTTTGGGCAGTGGGAGGTTCTTCAAGTAGTAATTTGTGATCATTTCCTTGCTTTCAGGTATGACAAAATATTTCTGGTTCAGCACATACATTTAGTGTGCCAGATGTGGGGTTGGCTATTTCTCTAAGAAACCCTGGCTCCTTTATGGGAAATGATATTCGGAGATTACAATACAGGTAATAATAGTGCTGGTGGGTCATTGTATAGAGGACTTTTCATGGATAAAACTTTGTTTTAAGGTTGTAGTGTATCTTGCTTTAAATTCAGAGTTAAGATTACAGGGTTTTTATTTAACCTTTTAGTCTTTCATCTGTGTCTCCTTCTCACACAATGAAAACCCTAATTTTCATGGCACTAATATGATACTCATAATACTCATTTGATAATACTCACCAAATAGTCAGAATAAAAGTACCAATGTGGCTACCAAAAATATGATTGCTTAAAACAATTTTAAGTCTTGTTGCAGCTCATTTTGTCCATAGGGGATAAGCCACTGGGAATATATGGCCAAATCACTTTGTTTTTATGTCACTTGGTTAACTCCATTAGTTATGCCTCCAATTTGATATATTGGTTCACCTGTTTTACCTTGCTTTAGATATTTAGAATTGTTTTTAATTTACTTTTGTTTTATTATTATGTAATTATGTTTATACAAAGTCAAATATACAAAACAACCTCACCCTATTATTTCTCTTCCCCTATAGTATCTATTTACTTGATAATTTTTTATTTTTAAAAATATTAGCAAATATGTATTTATGTTTATATATTACCTCCACCTTTCTATAGATAAATGGTAGCACACTTCACACTCTTTTCTCTACCTTGGCCTTTACTTCTACTATATCCTGGAGATCATGCTATAGTAGTTTACAGAAATATGCTTCATTTTTTCTTACAGTAAATGTATACAGTTTATTCAACTAGTCCCTGCTGATGGACACACAGGTGGTTTCTAGTCTTGCAATTGCAAATTCTTCAATACATAGTGTGCTAAATATATCTTCTTATATTTTTCACTAGATTCCTACAGGTGGATTGCTAGGTAAAACTATACATGTAAAAGAACTTTTCATAGGTATCGCCCATATCCCCTCCACATGGTTTGTAACAGTTTGCATTCCCACTAACAAAATATGAATGACATTTTGTTCTTCACACAGCCACACCAATAGAGTATGTTGTCAAATTTATGGATATTTGCTAATGTGAATGGTAAGTAATTGTGTCTCAACAGATTGGAGAGAGGCAAGAATGGAGACCAATCAAAACACAAACAGAAGTAAAAACAAAGACCATATGATCCTCTGAATAGATGCAGAAAAAGCATTAGACAAAATTCAGCACCCTTTTATGATAACAAAATAGGCATAGATGGGACTTACCTCAAAATAATAAAAGCCATACACAAGAAACCCACAGCCAACATTATATTGAACAGGGAAAAATTGAAAACATTTCCACTTAGAACTGGAACCAGACAAGGTTGCCCTCTATCATCACTGCTATTGAACATAGTACTGGAAGTCCTAGCCAGAGCACTCAGAAAAGAGAAGGAAATTAAGGGAATCCAGATGGGGTCAGAAGAGGTCAAACTATCACTCTTTGCTAAAGATATGATCTTATATCTAGAAAACCCCAAAGATTCTGCCAAGAGACTACTGGAATTGATAAATAAGTTCAGCAAACTCTCGGGTTATAAGGTCAATGTACACAAATCAGTAGCATTCATATATGCCAACAATAGTCAAACTGAGAACCAAATCAGAAACTCAATACCTTTCACAATAGCAACAAAGAAAATAAAATACCTAGGAATATATTTAACCAAGGAGGTTAAAGACCTCTACGGGGAGAACTATGAAACACTACAGAAGGAAATAGCAGAGGATGTAAACAGATAGAAAACCATACCATCTCATGAATCAGCAGAATCAACATTGTTAAAATGTCTATACTACCCAAAGTGATCTACAGATTCAATGCAATCCCTATTAAAATACCAACATCATTTTCGCAGACCTAGAAAAAATAATTCTATGCTTCATATGGAACCAGAAAAGACCCCGTATATCTAAAGCAACCTTAAGCAAAAAGAACAAATTGGGAGGCATCAACTTACCAGACTTCAAGCTATACTACAAGGCTATAGTCACCAAAACAGCATGGTACTGGCACAAGAACAGAGACATAGACTAAAGGAACAGGACTGAGAACCCAGATATAAAACCATTCTCAAATAGCCATCTGATCTTCAACAAAGCAGACAAAAACACACTGGGGAAAAGAATCCCTAGTCAATAAATGGTGCTGGGAAAATTGGATAGCCACGTGTAGAAGACTGAAATAGGATCCACACCTCTTACCTCTCACAAAGATCAACTCACAACAGATAACAAACTTAAACCTAAGGCACAAAACCATAAGAATTCTAGAAGAAAACATTGGAAAAACTCTTATAGACATTGGCGTAGGCAAAGAATTCATGAAGAACACCCCCAAAGCAATCACAGCATCAACAAAAAGAAAAAAATGGGACCTGATCAAATTAAAAAGATTCTGCACAGCCAAAGAAACTATCACTGGAGTGAATAGACAACTTACAGAATGTGAGAAAATATTTGCATGCTATATATCTGATAAAGGGCTAATAACTAGAATTTATATAGAACTCAGGAAAATCAGCAAGAAAAAAATCAAACAACCCTATTAAAAGGTGGGCAAAGGACATGAACAGAAACTTTTCAAAAGAAGATAGACTAATGGCCAAGAAACATATGAAAAAATGCTCAACATCTCTAATCATCAGGGAAATGCAAATCAAAACCACAATGAGGTATCACTTAACTCCAGGGAGAATGGCTTTTTTCAAAAGTCCCAAAACAACCAATATTGGTGTGGATGCAGAGAGATAGGAATGCTTATACACTGCTGGTGGGACTGCAAACTAGTACACCCTCTATGGAAAGTAATATGGAGATACCTCTAAGAACTAAAAGTAGAACTACCATTTGATCCAGCAATCCCACTATTGGGTATCTACCCTGAGGAAAAAAGATGTTCTATAATAAAGACATCTGCACTCAAATGTTTATAGCAGCACAATTCACAATTGCAAAGATGTGGAAACAACCCAAGTGCCCATCAATCCATGAGTGGATTAATAAAATATGGTATATGTGTACCACGGAGTACTACTCAGCCATAAAAAACAATGGTGAACTAACACCTCATGTATTATCCTGGGTGGAGCTGGAGCCCATCCTCCTAAGTGAAGTATCACAAGAATGGAAAAACAAGCACCACATATACTCACCATCAAATTGGTACTAATTGATCAACACTTATGTGCACATATGAAAGTAACATTCACCGGGTGTCAGGCAGGTGGGAGGGGGGAGCAGCGGATGGATATATTCAAACCCAACCAGTGCAGTACGGTACGCACTGTCTGGGGGATGGCACACTTGTAGCTCTGACTCAGGCAGTGCAAAGGCAATATATGTAACCTAAACCTTTGTACCCCTGTAATATTTTGAAATAAAAAAAATAAATTAAAAAAAAGATATAGGTATGGTCTAAGTGACAACTGGAATGCAGTTGGCGTCACAGCATATTCAGGAGGAAAAAAACGACAGGACTTGATATAGAATTAAATTCAGAGACAGAAGGAAGGGAATACCAGACTGACTCTTTAAAAAGCAGCAACAAAATAAGACATGATAATTTTCTTTTTTTACTTGTAGTTTCCTCTCCTCATCCCACCTTTTAAAAGGCAACTTTTTTGTATTTGCCTCTCTATATGAAACATTTTTTTCTTTTAGTTGTGAAACAATTTTGAATGAAATGTTTGAAATATATTAAAGTATATTTACTAAAGCAAGTTGTGCTGAAGAGATTTGAATGGGTCAAGATGAACATCTGGCATTTGAAATGTGCTTAATGGTTTGTCTATATAAGGCAAATTTCCTAGTGTTAAATTAAGTTTGGCCTAATGCTGACTCCTTACATATTTTAAGTTTGGCCTAAGGGTTTCTCTGTATGTAATGAACTGTAACCCAACTTGATGTATCAATAGACTGTAACCTATTCTTGTAACAAGTAGCAGAGTCTCAGCCAATTACAGCAGACAAAACTTCAACCACAGGCAGCCACCTGTTCAAACCAGGCTCGTATTAGGCAAATACTCAGTTGTAACCAACCTGTTTCTGTGTCTCACTTCCATTTTTTGTATGTCACTTTCCTTTTTATTTTTTTGTCCATAAATGTTATCTGACCATGTGGCAGCCCTGGAGTCACTCTAAACCTATTCCAGTTTTGGGGGCTGCCTGATTCATGAATCATTCTTTGCTCAATTAAACTCTGTTAAATTTAATGTCTAAAGTTTTTTTTTAAATGATACCTTCTCAGGTAGGGAGTCCTACCCTCTCCCCCAATTCTAACTGAGCTGAGCAAGAAACAAAAACATGCTCTCAAAGTCCAAACAGAATGCTGGAGAGTTTCATTAATAAATACTGATCCACCTGGTAGAAATACAGTAGTTCCCCCCTTATCCACAGTTTTGTTTCTGCAGTTTCAGTTACCCTTGCTCAACAGTTCAGAAATATTATAGTATTATTGAGAGAGAGAGAGAGAGTGTGTGTGCATGCAAGAAAGAGCACATACTTGCATAATTTTTATTAAAATATAATAGTTGTACTTTATCATTATTGTTAATATCTTACTGTGTCTAATTTATAAGTTAAACTTTATTATAGTTAGGTATGTATAGAAAAAAAACACATTCAGTATGTATAGGGTTCTGTACTATCTGCAGTTTCAGGGATCCACTGGGGTCTTGGAATGTATTCTCCTCGGATGAGGAGGAATTACTGTACTACAGGGTGGGTTGAATTTCTTGCAATAGTTTCCAACTTTGTGTCCCTTTTCTTCCCATCCTAACATTTATCAGTCTGTTCTAAATAGTCTAGTTTGCTCATCACTGGCCACATATGCCCTGTTTGACTCGTGGTACCTTCCTCTATTTATATGGCACTTCTCTCTGCTCACCACTAATCCCAACCTTACCTGTTCCTCAAATTTTATATTTTTAAGAGTAAACTACATTCATAGAAACTTCTTTACATATTCTTAATATCAACATAGGCCTTTCTTATTTTAAGGACAAAGCATATACAAAACAGCATAGGGGTGGTGGGTTGAGTGAGAAAGGGGGACAGGACAAAAAGGATGGGTTTAATTAGAAAAAAGAGAACCTGAGCTTTTTGTGTTTTGTTTTTTTCTTGAACCTAAGACTAAGTTAACTTTGTGAACTTAAGACAATTAACTTCTCTGAGCCTCAATTTCCTCATGTATGAAATACTATATGCCTGCCCTGGTCCTTCAAGGAATAGTTGTTAAAGAAAAATGTATGGATATATAATGAAATAGTATGAGTGGTAAAATCACTGTGAAGAGTTTGAAAGCACATTTTTATGTCTATATTAAACTTGTTTTTTGGATATACCATTGCATTCTCAAGTTCATACAGGTTGTTTTCCAGTTGAAACCTTAGAACACAGAATGTGTTTTCCAGTAAATGAAATTTTGAAATCTGGGTTCTGATAAAAGCCTGTTTAATCTGAACAGGTTAATTAGAAATACCACATATATATATATATACACACACACACACACACACACAGTATATATGTATGTACATATATGTGTGTGTGCACATACGCATGTGCACATATATATAGTAAAACACTTGATCTGTATGGCAAAATTGTAGAAAACATTGTCACACTAGTAGGTCCTAAAAACAAAAACTGATAAAACAATAAAATTTATTCAAAATGATATTTAAAAAAAATTACTGATTACTAGTACTTGAAGAAAAGTGGATGTAATTATAGGAAGTGCCAGATGTAGAAACCTTTTGCAGAGATTCTGAGGGAGATTTATGAATAATTAAACACATTTTAGAAATTTACAGAACACATAATTATACATTATTTGATTATGGAACTTTCTTGATACAGGCAAATAATCATTAACATTAGTCTTTCTCATGTTTTCTTGAAGAAAGGTAGAATAGCAAAGATAAGAGAGGGAGGTTGTCTCCTAACACATTGATGAGTAGTGGAAGAAGAAAAAATGGTTTAAAAGGATAATGTAATAGCTACCATTCTGTTCCACAGACCTTCAGACACAGATTGAATTACACCACTAGCTTTTCTGGTTCTCCAGTTTGAAGATGTCATATTGTGGAACTTCTCAGCCTCCATAATTGTATGAGTCAATTCCTATAATAAACCCACTCATACATGTATATATTATTGGTTCTGTTTCTCTGGAGAACCCTAATACAGGCCTGAATAAAGATTTTTTCTAAGAAGACATACAAGTGGCCAACAGGTATATGACAAAGTGCTCAACGTCATTAATAATTATGGAAATGCAAATTAAAACCACAATGAGCTATTACCTCACACCTATTATAAAAAATATGAAAAAAAGTGTTGGCAAGGATATGGAGAAAAGGAAACTCTTGTACACTGTTAATAGGAATATTAACCAGTACAGCCATTATGGAAAACATTATGGAGGTTCCTCAAAAAATTAAAAATAGAACTACTATCTGATCCAGCAACCCTGCTTCTGATCCAGCAACCCCACTTCTGGGTATACAGTTGTTCCTCAACTTATGATGGGGTTACGTCCTGATAAATACATTGTATATAAGTTGCAAATGTTGTTAATACACCTAACCTACCAAACATCATAGCTCATCCTGGCCTACCTTAAACATGCTCAGGACACTTAACATTAGCCTACAGTTGGGCAAAATGATCTAACACAAAGCCTCTTTTATTGTAAAGTGATGAATATCTCATGTACATTATTGCATACTGTACTGAAAGTGAAAAACAGAATGGTTATACAGGTACTTGAAGTACAGTTTCTATGGAACGTGTATTTTACACCATCATGAAGTCAAAAAAGCTAAGTTAAAACATTGTAAGTTGGGGACTGTCTGTATATCCAAAAGAAGTGAAATCAGTATCTTAAAGAGATATTTGCACTCACATATTCACTGCGACATTATTCACAATAGTCAAGATATGGAAATAACCTATACATCCATCACTGGATGAATGGAGATAGAAAATGTCTTACATGCACACACACACACACACACACACACACAGAGACACAGAACGGAATATTATTCAGCCATAACAAAGAAGGGAATTCTGTCATTTGCAACAATATGGATGAACCTGTAGGACATTTTATTAAGTGAAATAAGCCAGGCACAGAAAGATAAATACTGCATCATCTCATTTATGTGTGGAATCTAAAAAAGTCAATCTCATAAAAACAAAGAGTAGAATGGTGGCTGCCGGGGGACTGGTGGGTGGGGGAAATGGTAGGATATTGGTCAGAGGATAGAAACTTTCAGTTATAATTTGCATTTCCCTGATGAGTAGTGATGTTGAGCATTTTTTTCATATGTTTCTTGGCCATTTGTCTATCTTCTCTTGAAAAACTGTTCATTCTTTTGCACACTTTTTAATGGGGCTGTTTGGTTTCTTCTTGCTGATTTGTTTGAGTTCTTTGTAGATTCTGGATATTAGCCCTTTATTGGATGTATAGTTTGAGAATATTTGCTCCCATTCTGTAGGTTGCCTATTTGCTCTATTGATTATTTCCTTGGCTGTGCAGAAGCTTTTTAATTTAATCAAGTCCCATTTATTTATTTTTGTTGTTGCTGTGATTGCCTTTGGGGTCTTAGTCATAAATTCTTTGCCTAGGCTAGTATCTAGAATTTTTCCTACATTTTCTTCTAGGACTTTTATCGCTTCATGCCTTGCATTTAAATCTTTTATCCATCTTGAGTTAATTTTTGTATATGGCAAGAGATAGGGATCCTGTTTCATTCTTCTGCATGTGGCTATCCAGTTTTCCCAGCACCAGTAATTGAATAGGACTTCCTTTCCCCAGTGTGTGTTATTGTCTGCTTTGTCAAAGATCAGTTGGCTGTAGGTAGATGGTTTTATATCTGGGTTCTCTGTTCTGTTCCCTTGGTCTATGTCTCTATTTTTATATCAGTACCATGTTGTTTTGATTACTATAGCCTTGTAGTATAATTTGAATTCTGGTAAAGTGATGCCTCCAGATTGGTTCTTTTTGCTTAAGATTGCTTTGGCTATTTAGGCTCTTTTTTGGTTCCATAAAAAATGTAGAATTTTTTTCTAGATCTGTGAAATATGATGTAGGTATTTTGATGGAGATTGCATTGAATATGTAAATCACTTTGGGCAGTATGGACATTTTAACAATGTGGATTCTACCTATCTATGAGCATGAGATATTTTTCCATCTGTTAGTGGCATCTGTGATTTCTTTCCTTGGTGTTTTGTATTTCTCATTGTAGATATCTTTCACCTCCTTAGTTAAGTATATTCCTAAGTATTTTATTTTCTTTGTAGCTATTGTGAATGGTATTGAGTCTTTGATTTGACTCTGAGCTTCAGTTATTAGTATATAGAAATACTACTGATTTGTGTACATTGATTTTTGTAACCTGAAACTTTGCTGAATTTATCAATTCTAGGAGACTTCTGGTGGAATCATTGGGATTTTCTAGTTACAAGGTCATATTGTCGGTGAAAAGCAATTGTTTGACCTCCTGATTTGGATGCCCTTTATTTCTTTCTCTTGCCTGATTGCTCTGGCTAGGACTTCCAGTACTACATTGAATAGAAGTGGTGACAGTGGGCACCCTTGTCTTGTTCCAGTTCTTAGGGGGAATGTTTTCAACTTTTCCCCATTCAGTATGATGTTGGCTGTGGGTTTGTCATATACGGTTTTTATAATTTTGAGGTATATTCCTTCTATGCCTAGTTTGTTGAGGGTTTTTATCATGCAAGTGTGCTGGATTTTATCAAATACTTTTTCTGCATCTATTTAGATGATCATATGGTCTTTGTTGCTGAATCACATTTATTGATTTGTGTATGTTGAACCATATTTGCATCCCTGGGATGAAACCCACTTGATCATGGTGACTTATCTTTTTGATGTGTTGTTCAATTCAGTTTGCTAGTATTTTTTTGAGGATTTTTGCATCTATATTCATAAGGGATATTGGTCTGAAGTTTTCTTTTTTTGATGTGCCCTTTCCTGGTTTTGGTATCAAAGTGAAACTGGCTTCATAGAATGAGTTGAGGAGGACTCCCTCCTTCTTGATGTTATAGGATAATTTCTATAGGATCAGTAACAGCTCTTCTTTCATATTTAACTCTTTTAATGGTTTCTGTAGATATGCCAGTATTTATTATTGATTTACTAGCATTTGTCATAAATTAATGCTTTTTCCAGGTCCCAGACAATAAAAGTACCTTAGAACAATCTAGCACATTTATCTCTTCATGACTTTTGTGCTGTTGCTATCATATATTTAAATTAAGTTCTATATATATTGAAAATTCCAGCATATATTATCATTGTTGTCTTGCTTAGTCAATATTCATTTAGTTTTGTATATGTATTTACTCTTTGCTATGTTCTTCAGTCCTTCCTTCACTTCCACATTTCTGAGTTTATTTTTGTTTATGCTTGAAAATATCCCTTCATCCCATTGTGTGCTTGGTAACATTTTACTAAATACCAGACATTCTGCATTGACTATTTCAGAGATTAAGGATGATGATGTCTTTTTTCAGAGATGATTTATTTCTCTTATTGACAGGCAGTTAAAGTAGGCCAAAGGTAGAACACCTGGATTGAATCAGGAATTGCATTTTTTTAAAAATCAACTCCCTCAGGTTGAACCGGAGTTGCAATTTTTCATGATTGAGTTTTAGTCTTTGTAAAACCTAGTCTATTTTGGTATGTCTACTTTAGTGGCTTAATTCTTCAAGGTCCTCAACTGAAAGCTAGGGTGTTTACAGGACCCTCCTCTTTGGGAGATCTGAGCTCTAATTAGTGGCTGGCACCTGTACCTGTATTCCCAAATTCTCCCTTCATGGCTTATCAGACTGCTCTTTGAAGTTTAGGAAGAGATAAATTCATTGAGGTAAAAAGTCATATACAAATATCAGACAAATTTCTTTGTGACTTTCAATTTCTAGCTAACTTGTTGCTCTTCAACACCTCAAAATGTCATTCTTTAGTTTTATTCAATTTGTATAATTGTTCTCAGCAGGAAGGCTAAGTTGTTAAGCTGCTCCATCATAACCAAAAGTGAAATATTTTTCATTACTTCTTACAATAGTTTATAATACATTTATCATTACTCTCATTTGACAGATGAGAAAAAAGTGATGTTATTTTCTCAAGGTTACAGATGTAAGTGTTTGAGCTATTCTTATTTTCTGATTTCATAAATTGTGCTATTTACAAAGCAATAATAGGAGGTGAGATGTAAGGACATTCTGGAGCATGAAAGAAAATGGTGGAGAAACATGATATACCTGAATGAAACAGTATGTATTTGAAACCCTGGTTCCTGCATAACTTGGTGGCAGTGTTGGTAGGGAAAGATAGTATCTAAGTATACATAATAAAATGTCCCCAAATCTGATAGTAATAATTTAGGTAATGCTTATGTGACTTCTTCTTTCAGATACAATATAAATTCTTACAAATAAAGGTTATTTACTCTATTTGTCAGTATTACCACTAATTAGGCCAAATATAGTATTTGTATGCACTGCAAATAACTGCTAAATGGCAATAAAGTTAGTTGAACTGCAATGGTATCCTTGCCCTTAGTCTGTGCTCTAAAGACTAAATATATACTGTATGTTAGATATTAATGTTTCTAATTATGCATGTTATATTGAAATATAATGTCCTATTAGGTATAGAGAAACTTCTAATAAATCTAAATCCAAGCAAATTTTCTGGACTTTAAACTTCATGACAGCAGTTGATCAATGTCATCTTACTTTACTTTACTTACCCATAGTGAACTTCACAGTAAGTTACATCAACTTATCAACTATTGATGAATACCCAACAATTCCATGTACAGTTGACCCTTGAACAACACAGATCTGAACTGCATGGGTCTTATACTCAGAATTTCTTCTGCCTCTGCCACCCCTGAGAAAGCAAGACCAACCCCTCTTCTTCCTCCTCCTCCTCAGCCTACTCAGCCTACTCAATGAAGATGATGAGGTTGAAGAACTTTCTGATGATCCACTTCCACTTAATGAATAGTAAAAACATTTCTCACTTTGTGATTTTCTTAATGACATTTTCTTTTCTTTGGCTTACTTTATTGTAAGAATATAGTATGTAATATATGTAACATACAAAATATGTGTTCATTGACATCATTATTGGTAAGGCTTCCAGTCAATAGGAGGCTGTCAGTAGTTAAGTTTTGGGGGAGTCAAAAGTTATACATAGTTTCTTGACTGTGTGGGAGTTTGGCATTCCTAGTCCCCACATTGTTTAAGGGTCAACTGTATGTACAATTCTTACCTAGAGGGGAAAAATGATAAAGTCTTAAATATAGATGGAATGACTGCATGTGTGATAAGACATCAGAGACTCTTGAAATACTTGATCCTTCTTCCTCCAAATATCTCCTACCTGCCAAGTTTAATAAATATTCATCTAAGGAAGCAGACTTCCTCCTCTTAAAAAGTTGCCATTGCTCCTGAGAAAGTTAATATCTTATTGATTAAATACATTTTTCAGAAAAAAGTGTTCATCCACTGACATATGCACTTAATATGTATTTATTTAGTACTTGCTCATTGAAGTTAGTATAGAGCTTATAAAATGAGTACAATTAGTTTCTGCCTTCATAAAACTCACAGCTCATGATTAAGTACAAAAAAATAGCTGCAGAATAGCATAATGAAAAATGTTTTAGCTTTCACAACAAAATGACTTTGAATAAAATTCTAGTTTCACTCCTTAATAGCAGTTTGAATTTAGACAACTCAATCCACATCTCTAAACTTAAATTTCCTTCTTTGCTAATTAAGGATTATTATGTTACATGGGTTGCTTTGAGATTTTATTGAGATAAAATATTTAAAGTAGTTAGCATTCTGACAGCAGACACCATATAAATAATTCATTTAAAATTATTATTGGAATTAAAACTTAAATAATTAAATTTGCTATGTTTTATAAAGCAGAATTTCAATGCTATTGGTGATGTGAGACATCTGGTAATTTAAATTCCCATCAATAAGAGAGTACATAAAATAAAAAATTTAGATACAATAAAATAGATGCAGTTCAAAGGAGAACAACTAACTTAGAGAAAATGTAACTTATCTAACAAATTAAGGATTTATATTTAGAACATATAAATAAATTCTACAAATCAATGGAAAAAGGCAAATAATCCAATATGAAAAAGTAGGCAAAGGCTTTAAACAAGCAAATCACCAAAGACTAATGCAAATATACACATTAAATAATTCTTAGCATCACTGGGAAATAAGGTGATGTCCCTGCATAACATTTCACCTAACAAATTGACAACAATAAAATATATTGATGATATCAGTTATTCATGATGGCTAATGGTGTAAATCATTGATTCTTTGGAGAATTTTTATATTGAAAACATTGTTTATCATATATTTTGTGCAAAACAATTCAAGAATGTGTAAGTTATTTATCATTATTAGAAAAGCATCAGGCTTACATTAAAATGAAAAAAAAACACATTGTATAAAATCCTAATTATTTAAACAAAATTACTTCACTTTACTTAGCAAGCCTACACTGAAAAGTCAAAATTTGCAATGCATACTAGTTTCCAAAAACAAGCAAAGCAGCAAATAACACTAGGATAATATGTTAAAAATAAATACTATATTGAACTGAAGACAGGGGATTTGATATAATAACATTTGCCAAAACTAAAGAGAAAGATCAAGGGGAACAGCAGTTTTTGTTTGTTTTTGTTACTTATAATATTCTAACAATTTTCTTCTTCATCTTGGTATGACTTTACTTTTCAAATTTTTTTCAGTCTATGCTTCTGGAATATCTCCTGCTGACTGGTAAATCACCTTTGTTGTAAGAAGTTTATGGGGACTTTTTACAACATGAAATAGACTCTGACATTTATTTGCAATCTGTCCATCATGCTATGAATTACTCTGTATCATTGGATGATTGAGCCTTGAGACAATATTGTCCAATTATATGCAAACTAATGAATTATTCTTCAGTTATTACAACTGATAGGACAGCCTTGCTAATAAACTATCTAACAGAGAAAGATAACCTATCTAAAAGAGGGGAAAAAAAGGAGAAAACTCACAACACATAATTATCCCTTTGAAGGGAAAGCCCCTTATTTGATTAATCACCTGTGGCTTAAATTGTTTTATTTGCAAATTTGTTTTAACAGCCTTGAAGAGCCCTGAGCAGATGGCAGGGGTGCAAGCTCTCTCCCCTCCTTCCCACTCTTGACAGACCACATTCCAAGGAGACTGATAAACCAGCCTCACAGAGAAGAGAAAAAAAAGGAAAAACAGATGCAGCCATTTCACAGCCATTTTCTGCTATCAGCTGGCAAAAATCACTTTTTTTTCCCCCTTTACTCCCTAATAAAAATCCCAAACCCCTTATCCTCCCTGCCCATATGTCTGTCTTTCTCTTGTGTCATGCCCTTCTCTTCCTTGGGAAGTAAAATAAAAACTCTTTCTTTAAAACTATTCTAATCTTTGTTCGGGGGGTGGGGGGATTCTTTCTCATCCCATGCTATGAGTCCCCACCCTAACAGCAACAACTTTTTTTTTTTATTATGGAAAGGATCAAACGTTTACCAAAGTGAGGACAGTGGTATATATTGAATCCCCGTGTATCCATCACCCAACTTCAACAATTATCAATTCATAGCTAACTTTGTTTAATCTATTCCACACTCACCACTGCAATAAGATTATTCAAAAGCAGTTTGCATACAATATATAATTTTATACATAAATATTTGATAATGTATCTAGAAAAGGTGGGATCCTTTTTTAAGATTATAATCTTTGTTATGCCTGAAAAATAACAGAAAGCTCTTAATATCATCACAGATAGTGTTCAAATTTTCTCACTTGTGTCATAAATTTTACTTTTACCATTTATTTTTGAATTAGGGTCTAAACAAGGAATATACATTGCAATAGGATGATATAAATTCTGAGTCTCTTTAAAACTGTAATTTCCCTCTTCATTTCCTTTGTTTCCTTGCAGTTTTTGTTAAAGAAACTGGGTCCTAAGTCCTGTAGAGTTTCCTATGGTTTGGACTTTGCTGGTTACATTTCCATGGCATTGTTTAATATATTTTCCTAATGCCTATATTTCCAGCAAAATTGATGGAAAGATATACAGACTTGAGGTTTGTTCTGATTCTGGCTTTATTTGCTTTTGGCAAGACAACAACATAGGTGGCATAGTGTGTTTTAATTAGAAAGCACATATCTAGTTGACTGTCCTTTTGTGGTGTTAGCAGCCATTATAAACTGTTGCCTGAATCAGTACTAGTTGATGTTTATTCTGTGGATCAAGATCAGCACTACCTGGGAGCTTATTAGAAATGTAAATTAATGGCTCCACCCCAGACATGTAAATCAAAATCTCTGGAAGTGAGGCCAAGAAGTCTTTGTTTTACCAAATTTCCCAGGTGATTATTACACACAGTAAGTTTTGAAAATGGCTAACTTAGGTCCATTAATTTATTATAGGTTTCAAAATGGTTATAAGTATCATTTTTTAAATTAATAGTTGTAATTCTATATATAGTATATATATATTGGGGGGTTTGTGATCATATTTATTGTAAATTATTATACCCCTTTTTTATTTTTAACTGACACAATTATTGTATATATTTATGGGGTACAATATGATATTTTGATACAAGTATACAATGTGTACTGATCAAATCAGGGTAATTAGAATGTTTATCACCTCAAGCATTTATCCTTTGTGTTGAGAACATTCAAAATCTGCTCTTCTAGCTGTTTGAAAGTATACAATAAATTGTCTATTATAGTCATTCTATAGTGCTATAGACCACTAGAACTTATTCTACCTATCTAACTTTACTTTTGTATCCATTAACCAATGGACAATGAAAAAAATATTCCATGTGTTCTTGTGTATCGTAATGATTTGTCTTTTATTTCAAAGTATTACAGGAGTACAAATGTTTTTGGTTACATGGATTTCTTTTGTAATGCTTGAGTCAGGGTTAAAAGTGTGCCTGTCACCCAGATAGTGTTCACTGTACCTGTTAAGTAGGTTTTTGCCCATCCCCTCCCCTCATTTGATTTCCATTGCGTTTTACTTCCCTCTGTGCACATGTGTGCTTGTCAGTTAGTTCAAATTTAATAGCGAGTAAATGTGGTGTTTGTTTTTCCATTCTTTAGATACTTCACTTAAGATAATGGGCTCCAGTTCCATCCAAATTGTTGCAAAAGGCATTAGTCATCCTTCATCATGGCTGAGTAGTATTCCACAATATACACATACCACATTTGTTAATGCACTCATGAACTGATGGGCATTTGGGTTGATTCCGTATCTTTGCAATTGTGAATTGTGCTGCAATAAACATTTAAATGCAGGTGTCTTTTTTACAAAATGACTTCTTTTCCTTTGGGTAAATACCAAGTAGTGGGATTTCTGGATCAAATGATAGGTCTACTTTTAGTTCTTTGAGGCATATCTATACTACTAGAGGCTTCACTAGTTTGCAGTTCCACCAACAGTGTATAAGTGTTCCTTTGTCTCTGCATCCACACCAGCATCTATTGTTTTGGACTTTTTAACAAAAGTCATTCTGACTGGGGTAAGGTGATATCTCATATGTGGTTTTTATTTGCATTTCCCTGATGATTAATGACATTGAGCATTTTCTCTCATGTTTATAGGCCACTTGTCTATCTTCTTTTAAGAATCTTCTGTTCATTCTTTTGCCCACTTTCTAATGGGGTTTGATTTTTTTCTTGCTAATTTGAGTTCTTTGTAGATTCTGGTTTTAGTCCTTTATTGGTTGTATAGCTTGTGAATATTTTCTCCCATTCTGTAGATTGTCTATTTCCTCTGTTGATTATTTCCTTGGCTGTGCAGAAGCTTTTTAATTTAATCAAGTCCCATTTATTTATTTTTGTTGTTGCTGTGATTGCCATTGGGGTTGTCTTCATAAATTCTTTGCCTAGGCCGATACCTAGAAGAGTTTTTCCAACATTTTCTTCTAGAGGACTTATAGTTTTAATCCTTACATTTAAGTCCTTTATTCATCTTGAATTAATTTTTGTGAGTCATGAAAGAGATGGATCCTGTTTCATTCTTCATGTGGCTATCAATTTTCCCAGTACCATTTATTGAATAGGGATTCTTTTCCCCAGCGTATATTGTTGTCTTCTTTGTCAAAGATCAGTTGACTGTATGTGGATGGTTTTATATCTGGGTTTTCTGTTGTTCCATTGGTTTATGTCTCTATTTTTGTGCCAATACCATGCTGTTTTCATTACTATAGCCTTGTATTATAGTTTGAAGTCTGATAATGTGATGCCTCCAGATTGGTTCTTTTTGCTTAAAATTGCTTTGACTATTCACGCTATATTCTGGTTCCAAGTGAAGTGTAAAATTATTTTTTCTAGATCTGTGAAATACAACCTTGTTATTTTGATGGGGATTGCACTGAATCTGTAAATCACTTTGGGTAGTATGGACATTTTGACAATGTTGATTCTATGGATTCATGAGCATGATATATTTTTCCATTTGTTGGTATCATCTGTGATTTCTTCTTCAGTGTTTCATAGTTCCCTTTGTAGAGATATTTCACCTCCTTGGTTAAGTATATTCCTAGGTATTTATTTTCTTTGTGGCAATTGTGAATGGTATTAAGTCTTTGATTTGAATCTCAGCTTGACTGTTACTGGTGTATAGGAATCCTACTAAATTGTGTACATTGATTTTTTTACCTTGAGACTTTGCTGAATTTATTTATCAATTCCAGGAGTCTCTTGGTGGAATCTTTGGAGTTTTCTAGATATAAGATCATATCTTCTACAAAAAGTGATAGTTTGACCTCCTCTTTGCCAATTTGGATACCTTTAATTTCTTTCTGTTGCCTGATTGCTCTGGCTAGGACTTCCAGCACTATGTTGAATAGAAGTGGTGACAGTGGACATCCTTGTTTTGTTCCAGTTCTTAGTGGAAAATGATTTGTCTTTACCTTTATACTTTAAGCTTTGACTGGCTAAAACTTAAATCTGAGGGTCACATTTTCTTTCCTTGAATATATTTTATACATTTCCCATTTTTTCCTGTTTTACCAACCAAGTAAAGGTTTAGATATACAGAAAAGTTCAAAAAAATTTGTAATGAACCCTAGTGTACGTGCTACACTATTGTTACTATTCTATCATTACTATTTTCTATAGTTGTTTTATCACACTTACCCATATCTTTATTCATCAAACCATCTTACATTTGATGCATTTAATTGTACACAGTGCCACACTTTGTCCTCAATACCTCAGCATGCATATTATTTACTAGAGTTCACTATTTTTTAGTTTCTGTAAAATTTACATGCAGTGAAATGAACAAAATAGAAATATACATTTGTTGAATTTTGACCAGTGTATAAATCTGTATAACTCAATTATCAACATATAGAACATTATCATCACTCAAAAAGTTCCCTCACATCTATTTCCAGTCCCCATCAATCCTCCCTAGATTAGTTTTCACTATTCTAGAATATTTATATAGAATTACACAGTGCCATTTCTTTTACATGTGGCTTCTTTCAATCACAATAGTGCTTTTAAGATCCATACATGTTGTTTTATGTAGATGTCTTTGTTCATTTTCATTGTTGAATGGTATTTCACATGAATATATCAAAATTTGTTTATTCTTGTCTTGATGGACAACTGGGTTCAACTTTTTTGGTTCTTATGAATAAATTTGCTATGAAATTTGCTATGATATACATTTTTTGTTGACATTTAATTTTCATTTTTATAGGCAAATATCTAGAAGTGGAATTGTTTGGTTCTAGTGTAAATGGGTAGTTGCATAAGCAAGAACCAGAACCTTTCCCAAAGTGGGTTTACAACTTTTTTCTCCCACTTGTTCCATATTCTTGTTGGTTACATATTTTTGCCCTTTTTAATATAGGTTGTCTTTATGTTATTTGCTTTTAGGAATTCTTTATATATTCTGGATACTCGTCCTTTGTTAGATATGTTTTGTAAACATTTTCTCTGAATCTGTGGTATACCAAGTCATTTTCTTAATAGTGTCTTTTGATGAGAAGTATATTAAATTTTGAAGATACCCATGGTATTAATTTTTACTTTTATAGTTATTTATTTTTGTGTCCTATTTATGCAACGTTAGCCTATTCCCAAGTAATGAAAATATTTTTCTGTTTATTTATTTGTCTTTTTAAAGGTCTATGATACATCTCACATTAAATTTCATGCATGCTGTAGGGTGGGGTCAAAGTTTATCATTTTGCTGTATGGATCTCTAATTTAACCAGAAAAATTTGTTGAAAATACATTCCTTTCCCCATTAGAATACTTTGTCACATTTGTCAAAACTCAAATGACTGTGTAAGTCTGAGGTGATTTCTGTGCTATTTTGTTCCATTGATCCAGTTTTCAATACTTATTTCAGTACCACACCAACTTAGTAAATGTTACAGTAAGGTAGTCTAAGTCCTGTACCCTGTCTTTCTTTTTCAAGAATGCTTTGGAGAGTCTAGGTCCTTTGCTTATCCATATAAATTTTAGAATCATGCTATTAATTTCCAGAAAAATTCTGCTGGAATAATGAATTAAATTGCATTGATTTATAGGTAAGTAGCTCTTAATTGAGGTGATTTTTCTCTTAGGGAGATATTTGGCAATATCTGGGGACAGCTTTTGTTGTCACAACTTGGGGAAGTAACTAGGAAGAGGTCTGGGATACCGCTAAATATCCTATAATGCATGAGATACCCACCCACACCAACTCCTGGCATCAAAGAATTATCTAACCCAATCTCATTGTCAGATTTATCTTTTTTGTTTATGGAAATCTATTTGTTTATGTTTCCTAGGAAATTAGACATTTTAGGTAGGTTTTAAATATGTTGAAACCACAGTTTTATAATGGTACTATTCACTTTATAAGGATGACAAGTAAAAATTTGTTATCTTAAAAGCTGGATGTATAAAGGAAACAAGCATTTTTATTGCCTTTCCTATTTGGACTTTGTCATTAGTAACCAAACAGTAGATGAGGGGAAACATCTCATTATAAATTTATTCTCAAAAATAGATTTTAAAAAATGGTATAATTAAAATATCACCATTTTGCAATCTCTAATGAATTAATGTATTCAGTTATTAAGCAGCAGTGGGTTCAAACATCAAAAAGAACAAAAACTAGACACAGTGTACCTCCTGATGAGAGAGTACAAATACCAAACTTAATCATTCTGATAGGGTCAAATAAAGTCTAATCAAGCCTCTGGATCCACCTCCCAATTTGCAGAAAATCCAAAGGACAAAAGAGTATATTTGCTACACTAGGCGTATGCAATTAGTAACATCCAGATGATTAAAAAAATTCTACAGATCAAATGATCTGAGTTCTTCAAGAGATAAATTGTATGAAAAAAGAAAAAAAAAGCCAAAGGATAGGAAATTTGTACAGTAAAAGAAATTTTATATAGAATAAGACATATCAAGTTAAAAATGGGCAAGACTAAATTAAAATGTCTGGAGATGCATACTTAGGTGATAAAATGACAAAACAAAAGAGTGATTACTATAAAATTCAGGATAATGGGTGTCTTCGGAGAAAGAAAGAAGTTGTGACTAAAACTGAGCATATGGACAAGACTTCTGGGGTGAATAGAAATGTCTATTTAATGACAAGGGTGGTGGTTACAATTAAATTTGGTAAGCCATACAATACTTGTTTTTGGTGGCTTTTGGTTTATTTTACACTAAAAAGGCTATAAAATATAAAAGGCAGAGGACAATCAGGGAAATATTTGCAATTCCTTCTTAGGCACACTTCTTTATCCATATTGCATAAAGAGCTCTTATAAATTGAGAATAAAAACCACAAAAACCAAATAAAATAACAAGTATGGCACAGGATCGGCCAGATCACAGAAAACAAAACCAAACAAATGCCTTTAAACATATGAAAAAAGGCTTGACTTCAATCACAATGGGAGAATTCTAAAATTATATTGATTGATTACCATTTCCAGCTATTATTGGATTAGTAAAATTCCAAAAGTTTGAAAGTGCATTCTGGTGAGAGTCTAAGGAAATATGCATACTCATACATTGCTAGTGGGAATATAAAATGGCACAACTACTATAGTGGGCAATCAGCAATAACTATCAGCGTCACACATGCATTGCTCCTTGAACCAACAGTCCCACTTCTGGGAATGCAGATGCGCACAAAGACTATTTCCAAGGCTATAGATTACAACATTTGTGACAGCAAAAGGGCACAATGCACACAACCCTCTAAGGGGATTCATTAAATAAACCATAGTACATTCACAAAATGGAACACTATGCAGCTATAAAAAAGAAAGAGAGCCCTTTACACTCATACTGAAATGAAAATAGTTCAATGATACACTGCTACATGAGAGAAAAAAAGCATTTAACTTATCTAACTTATGGGTTTGAAAAGGGAGGAGAATTTTAAGAATTTATGGTTACATTTGAATAAAACTTGAGGAATACAAAACAAAAAAGATATTCGTAGAGAGCAGGATGAGAAAATCATGGCAGAAAACTTTACAACATATACCTTTTATATCATCTTGATTTTGAAATATGAGAAGATAATGCATTTAATAAATAAAATTTAGAAAAAAAGAACCATTCCTTTAGATTCCTTGTCTTCTATAGATATTACCTCATTTCTCTGATCAACTTACAACAAAATTCACTGTCTACTACTTCTCTACCATTATTTCTTGGAACTTCTTTAATGAGACTTTCATCACTACCATTATACCAAAACAGTTTACTGTTCTCCCTGAAGTCATCCACATGACTTGTTTCCAGGCCTTTTTTTATGTTTTATGTAGAGATCTCACCTTCTCAACCACCATTCTTTAAATGGTAATTATTTTAAGCATTCCTTCCTGATGCTTCATTTTTTCACAGAGTACTTATCATCTATCCAACACATTATATATGTTATTTAATTATTTGCTTCTCCATGCAGGCAGAGAACTTTTAGTCTGTTTTGTTCACTGCTATAGTCTTAGTGCCTAGAACAATGCCTGAAACATAGTAAAAACTCAATAAATATTTAGCGATTAAATAATTGATAGACAACTTAAGCCTTGGTAATTTTTGGTGATTTTTCTTTTGTTGCTTCGTTCACATAAAGCAGAAATTAAACCTTTCAGCATTAAATTTCAGGTTATCAGGGAGTGGACCATTTTTACCTCATCTACAATGGCAGGGGAGAAAGGAAATATATTTGTGAATGAGACACATCTGCCATCCATGGAAAGCTCTCTGAGTAATGGGAACAATCTTCAAGAGCTCTCACCCTGAGGTTTTCTTTATTTTCCACAGAAGCCAAAAGGTTTCATAACATAAATCCCACCTGAGCTGAAACAGGCTATGTTAGTGTACAGTGTCCATGGGGATTTAGGAACATTGTGTAGTGCGCACTTTAGTCTGCATTTATGGGCCTATGACAGAGCACATAGGAGCAATAAGGTTGAGAAAAATATATTACAGCAATTTATTTTAATCTACGTTGCCATACGTTAAACATAAAAACAAACTTTAACGCTATTTTAAATTGAAAATATTATGACTGAAAACAAATCAAAGACATTGGAAAAACACTTATTGTTATAACTAAATTTCCCATTTACTTGGAATGATAGAAATATATTGGAATGACACTTCTGGTGTAGGTAATACAGTCATTTTGTACTTCGATTTGTCTCACTCTACTTCAAACATATAACAATGATACACGAAAAATATTTGGAAAAAGGGATATAGCAGGACTTCAAAACAAAATGAACAGAAATGGATTAGAAACAGAAGCCAAGAGCAGAACCAGAGGCAGGGGCAGCCCGAGTGCACATAACAGCGACTAAAATGTCTTCATGCAAGAAGATACAAACAAAATTAATTTTATGGAACAATCTGAAAACAGACTTTAAAATGTGCATCAGAGTATATTTAGGATACTCAAAATGTATGTAAATAAGTAACTTTTATTAATATATTAAAGTAAATCATGAACCTTAAACTGGAAGAAATGAGACAAGAAATGAGTATAAAAAAAAGAAATCAGAAGTCTCTGCTATTCTGACATTATGATTTAAATACCCCCCTTGCTCTGTGGACCAGAGCCTGAATACACATGCTCAAGGCCGAGGGCCTAGGTCCTCTGGGTCAGGTAGCGAAGCAAGCAGTGGGGACAGGGAGCTCCACTTCTTCATGTTTGTTAGTGGCCTGGAGGAAGGGTCACAGCATGAGGCCAGAGACTGGGATAAGTCACCTCCAATCCTAAAAGGAAGCCCCAACCCATCCCAATAAAGATTGTCAAGCTTTGTTTCAGAGCTGTGGCCCTAGGGAAATAGGGAACAAAGATGTAGACTCACTCCCTGGAGCTGTGCTAAACTGTCCACTTACATACATCTGACATAGCCCTGACATCACTGAGGAGGCAGTAATTCTAAACTGCAATTCTAACACCTAAGAGGCCTGAGTGGGTATTCTGAGTCACTGCTTGGAAGTGAGCTGCCCAACCTGCATCAGATTATGCATGAGAAGAAATCAAAACTAAGTGTTTTATTATGCCAGTGAGAGTTTAGAATTTGTGTTTCTGTTTTGGGAGTGTTAATAACCTAATTAATATAATTATTTTTATTTGCTTCGTAAAATAAAAGTAACAAGATACAATGGTGTGCAATGGGTAGTTGAAATACATGAACTGTCCTTTCTTGGTTGAGAAAAGAATAGAAATCCTGAATAGCTATAGGATTTTTATATAATTAAATATGAAATTTTCTATCAATCAATGCAACAAAAGGCAGAAGACAGGAAAAGAAAAACAAAACACAAAAGTGATAACTGGATGATGGAAATAAGTCTAAATACATCAATAATCATAATGAATGTAATCAAATTGAACTCACTGATTAAAATATAAATATTACCAGGTTGGATTAAAAAGAGCAAAACATAGTGATAACCTTCATATAAGAAATACTCCAAAAACACTTCTGAAATGAAGTTGAAATTAAAATGAGCCGTGTAAAAATATTAAAAATGGAAATAACTTAGATTATAAAGCAATGCTCATTGACAGGAATAATGAGCACTACATTGTAATAAAAAGGATAATTCACCAAGAACATATAAAACCTATGAACCTTGGCTATTCACACCAGCACATATTGAAGTATGTAAAATAAAACCTGACAAACACCAGAAGAAATTGACAAATTTATAAATATGTTGGAAGATGTAAAACACCTGTATGAGAAAGTGATAGATGAAGTAGACAAGAAAAAAATTAGTAAGGCTATAAAAAACTTAACAAAATAGGCATATCTATTATCTGTGACTCTACATTTTTATCTCTATGTTTGAGAAATAAAGCAGTACCATAAGATATTCTCTTAGGATAACAAGATTCAACTTTTAAAAGGAGTCTATTTAATTCCCTATTTCTTTTTACTGAGATAAATTTGAATTTTGAATGTCTTCTGAGCAGCCAGAAATGACAGCTGCCATACAATCATCTTTCCATTTGGATTCCTGGCTTGTTAGTTGGTAGTAGTGATAACATAATAAAATATTTGCATTGTTTTCAATGTCTACAGTGATTTTTTTAAGTTTTGACATTTAAAGTTCAAGTCTATAAACACTGAGTAGCATAAATATGCTTTACAAAGTTTTAAGTGAACATTATTTAAAAGTTAGAATGCTTAATGTCATAATATAGAAGACAGACATATTATGGAATAATTTGTTTAAAGACATTGTTCTATAGCTTTTATTTTATTGTGGTAAGAGCAATTAACACAAGATTGTCCTCGTAACAAATTTTTACATGTATAATACATTATTGCTGACTATAGGTACAATGTTGCACAGAGCTCTCTAGAGCTTATTCATCTTGCTTGACTGAAAATTTATGCCTATTGATTAACTCTCCATTTTCCCCCGTCTCCAGCCCCTGGCAACCACCATTCCATTCTTTGATTCTATGAATTGAACTATTTTAGATACCCATATAAGTGGAATTATGCTTATCACTTAGCATATTATCCTCAAGGTTTATCTATGTTGCTATATATCATAGAATTTCCTTCTTTTTAAAGGTTAAATATTTCATTGTATCTATATATCATATTTTCTTTATCCACTCATCTATTGATGGAAATTTAGGCGTTTTCTACATCTTGACTATTGGGAATAGTGCTGCAATGAACACAGGAATGCTGATACTTCTTCAAGATCCTTATTTCAGTTGTTTGGAATAAATACCAAGAAGTAGGATTACTGGATCATATCGTAGTTATATTTTTAATTTTTTGAGGAACCTTCATACTATTTTCCATAGCAGCTGCATTATTTTGTATTCCCAACAGTGTTGAAGGGTTTCAATTTCTCCACATCCTTCCCAACACATCTTTGTTTTTTTTTTATACTAGTCATCCTGACAAGCATGAAGTGATGTCTCATTTTGGTCTTGATCTGCATTTCTCTGGCGATTAGTGATGTTGAGCATTTTTTATACACTAATTGGCCATTTGTATACCTCCTTTGAACAAATGTCTCTTTAAGTCCTTAGCCCATTTTTAAATCCTTAGCCCATTTTTAAATCAGGTTATCAGGGTTTTTTTTTTTTTTCTTTTGGTACTGAGCTATAGGAGTTTATTTTAATATATATTTTGGAGATTAACCCCTTATCAGATATATTGCTGGCAAATATTTTCTTCCATTCTATAGGTTGCCTTGCTATCTTTGCAATGCCGAGCTTATTAGTTTTATGTAGTCCCACTTGTTTAATTTTGGTTTTTTGTCTGTGATTAAGGAATTGTATGTATTGAGATATGTTTTAGGGAAGAAGGACATTCAGGGATGTTTTAAATGCTTCCCATCAAAATAAATAGCAACCATATTTCTAATTTGTAAAGATCATAATTTAATATTTTATAAGGTAGAATTATTTGAAAGAATACACATTCATGCAGATATGTATAAAACTTTGAACATAAAGTTGTTTTCAGATTTCAAAGAAGTGATATCATATAATATTCCTTGATCTACATGCAAATTAGTTAGGATTCATTCATGAAAAGGAAGCTCCACCCCTTCAAAAGGCAAATGCACACATTTTTAAACATTTGAAGTGAAATATATTATAAATTACTAAACCTTTAGAACTGAGAGTACCAAATGAAAATATGTGTTATGCAGCTAAACCAGTACGTATAATATATAACCTTAAATACATTTGTTACCAAAACATGATGGAAATTAAATGCTTTGAATCTCCAGAAGCTTTAACAATAAAAAAGAAACATAATGAACACAGAATAAAGGTTATATTAAAGATAGCTGAATTTAATAAAAGATAAAACAAAGTAACAAAAAGAGGGCATCAACAAAACCAGAAATTCATAATTTAAATATAGCCTAGGAGTGATATCGGTAAGAAGACTGGCTAGATGTACCTAACGCTCATCTTCCCCACAAAACAGGACCAAGACAATGAATAAACAACCACATTTCAATTGGAGTATTTGAGTGGGAGTGCACCAGAGGAATTGCAGAGTCCCAGCAGAGCAAAGAAAGTCAGATGGAAACATAGAAAAGGAAATAAAAACCCTGGCTTTGTCACCCTGTCTCACCAGTCAGGATCAGCTCAGAACCAGGAGAGATTCTCCTTGCAAAGAAAAGGCAAGCAAGGAGACCTCCAGAAGTTCCCATTAAAGCTGCAGACACCTACAGTCTTTGCTGCTGGAGAACCCCGAAGTTCTCACAGTCCCTGAGCCTAGTCAAGGGAGCTGCCAGGAGTTTACAAGGCTGCATTACTTCAAAGAAAGAGCCCATGTTACACTCCCTTGCCCCCTAACCCACTATGATGCTAGCTGCTGCTGTAAGATGCCATCTTGAGATCAGAGTCACTCCTAGAGTGTGTTGTCCTGCTTTGGGGGCCAGTAGCCACTGCATCTTCCCATCCCTTAGCGTCTACCACCGGTATACCGTGCTCACACTTGGTAGCATACCATTCCCCAGCTGAGCAGTTACAATTTCCTACCCCTGGGAATAAACTTCCAAGAAGGTATTCCATCTTTCCTATCACAGTAGCTGCAGCAGCCAACCCTGGCTACTCAAAGACTAATGACCAGTGTAATAGCTGTAATGCCAGAACCCAAGCCCACAAGGCAACTTGACCCTCAAGGAACAGGCAGTCCTGACCAGTGGGAAGGCTTTGCTCAACCTGACAGTACAGCAGCACCCACACACTTTCAGTGCACAGAACAGCCAGCCCAGCACCACTGCCCCCAGTGGGGAGGCTGCACACAATCAGCTGCACAAACTCCTGCAACCTAGGCTACATCAGCAATAGTGAATGTTGGGCATTACTGACATTCACTATAGCTGAAGAAACTATATGGAGACTATACTACTGCACCCACTGAGAACCAATGCCAATGCACCCTATTTAACCAACACCCTAGGATACATCTTCAGGTAAAAATCTTTTCCTATGAAAGCTATTCTATGAAACTGGAAGAGGCAACCATTCCACCAGATGCACAAATATCAATGAAGGACCCAAGAAACATGAAAAAGGGAAACATGGCATCAGGAAAAAATGCAAAAACTGCTCAATAACTGACCCCAAAGAAATGGAAATTTACAAATTGCCTGAAAAATAATTCAAAATAATGATCTTAAGGAAATTCAGTGAGACAAAAGAGAATATCTATAGACAATTCAATAATAACAGTAAAACAATTCATGATCTGAAAGAGAAATTCTACAAAGAAATAGACATCATAAAAATGAAATCTTGGGGCTGAAGATTTCAGTGAAAAAAATAAAAATATAACTGGTAACTTCAAAAGCAGATGAGATCAAGCAGAAGAAATAATTTCTGCACTTGAAGATAGATCTTTTGAAATAGTTCAATCAGGAAAAAAAAAAAAAGAAAAAGAACAAAGAAAGCCTACAAGACCTATGACACCATTAAGCAAACAAATACTCACATTATGAACTTTCAAGAGGAAGGATAGAGAATATAAAGCTTATTTAACAAAATAATAGCTGAAAAATTCACAAGTTTTGAGAGAGGTATGAACATCCAGATCCATGAAGCTGAAAGGCTCCCAATTAGATGTAACCCAAAGAGTTCCTATTGAAACACATTTTAATCAAACTGTCAAAAGTCAAAGAGAGAATTCTAAAAGCAATAGCAGAAAAGTCTTGAGTCACATATAAAGGAATCCTTTTAATTATCCCAGATTTCTCAGCAGAAACCTTGAAGTTTAGGAGAGAATGGGATGATATATTCAAAGTGCTGGGGGTGGTGCTGGTGCGGGGAAGGACTATGAGCCAAGAATACTATACCCAAGCTATGCTATGCTTTAGAAATGAAGGAGAAACAAAGATTTTCCCAGACAAGCAAAAATTGAGGAAATTCATCACTACTAGATTGGCCTTACATGAAATGCTTAAGGGAGTGCTCCAACAGGAAGAAAACACATAAATTAATAATATAAAATAATATGAAAGTATAAAAATCACTGGCAGAAGTAAACTTATAATCAAATTCAAAATACTCCATTAATGCAATGGTTGTATAATCTTTCAAATCTGTATTATGAAGATTGAAAGTGAAAATAGTCAATGATAACCATAGCTACAATATGTTGCTAAAGAGTACACAATATATAATAAAAAGAAGTAAATTAAGGCAATAAAATTACAAATTGGAGGAGAGGGTAAAAGTCTAGAATATTTGTATGTGATCAAAGGTAAGTTACAGCAGCTTGAAACAGTCTTCTATGACTAAGAGATATTTTATGTATCTCCCAGAATAAACACAAACAAAAAAAATTACAGCAGATACACACGTGAGAAAGAAAAATTAATCAAAGTTGTTTAAAACCACCAAACCACAAAGGTAAGCAAAAAAAAGAAATAACCAGAAAACAATTAACAAAATGGCAGGAATAAGTACTTACCTATCCATAATAACCTTGCATGTAAATGGATTAAATTCTCCAATTAAAAGATGCAGATTGACTAAATGGATAAAAACAAAAAAATGAGACCCAATTATATGCTACCTACGAGAGGCTTACTTTACCTGGAAGGGGACAGAAAAATGGAAAGTATAAGAATAGAAAAGGATATTCCATGCAAATGGAAACCAAAAGAGAGCAGGAGTAGGTATACTTACATAAGATAAAATAGCCTTCAAGTCACAAACTGTAAAAAGAGACAAAGATGGTCATTATATAATAACAAAGGGGTCAATTTGACAAAAGGATATAACAATTATAAATATATATGCATCCAACACTGGAGTCCCCAAATATATAAAACAAATTATGTTAGATCTAAAGAGAGAGATAGACTACAATACAATACCAGTAGAGGACTTTAACACCCCACTTACAGCAATGGGCGGATCATACAGACACAAAATCAACAAAGGACCATTAGATTTAAACCGCATTTTAGATCAAATGGATCTACCAGACATTTACAGAACATGCCACCCAGAAGCTACAGAATACACATTCTTCTTATCAGCACATAGAATGTTCTCCAGGATAGATCATATACTAGGCTACAAAACAAATCTCAATAAGTTTTTAAAATTGAAACTTTATCAAGAATCTTACCAACCACAATGGAATAAAACTAGAAATCAATAATAAGACAACTTTGGAAACTATACAAATACATGGAAATTAAACAACATACTCCTGAACAATGAATGAATCCATGAGGAAATTTAAAAGAAAATTAGAAAATTCTTTGAGACAAATGAAAATGAAAACAAAAAATACCAAAACTTATGTGATACTGCAAAAGCAGATCTAAGAGGGAAGTTTATGGCAATAAACACCTACATTAAAAACTTAGAAAGATCTCAAAGAAACAACTTAATATAGTATCTCAAGGAATTAGAAGAATAAGAACAAACTAAACCCAAATAAGAAGAAAATAATAGATATCAGAGCTGAAATAGAGACTAAAAAGCGAAAATTTTAAAAAAAGATTAACAAAACAAAGACATAGTTCTTTGAAAAAATAAAATCAACAAACTTTTAGCTATAATAACTAAAAATAAAAGACAGAAGATTCAAATAAATAAAATCACAGATGAAAAAGGAAGCATTATTTCTGATATCACAGAAATACAAGGATCATTAGAGACTGATGTGAACTATATGCCAACAAATAGAATAACCTAGAAGAGATGTATATATTTCTGAACACATAAAACTTACCAAAATTTAATCATGAAGAAATAGAAAATCTGAACAGATGAATAACAAGTAATGAGATTCAATCAGTAACAAAGTCTATCAAAGAAAAGCCCAGACCCTGATGGCTTCACTGCTGAATTCTACCAAACATTTAAAGAAGAACTAATACCAACCCCTTTAATAAATACTTTTCCTCAAAAAATTGAAGATGAGGGAATTATTCCAAATTCATTCTACTAGACCAGCATCACCCTGATACCAAACTAGACAAGAATACAAGAAAAAAATAAAACTTCAAGTCAATATCACTGATAAATAAAGATACAAAAATTTTCAACAAAATGCTAGCAAAACAAATCCAACATCACATTAAAAAGATCATTCACCATGGTCAAGTAGGATTCATCTCAGGGAGGCAAGAATGGTTCAACATACGCAAATTAATAAACATGATATATCACATTAACATAACTAAGAATACAAACCATATGATCATTTCAATAGACTTCAGCATATGAATTTTAAAAAATTCAACATCCCTTCATGATAAAAATCTCAACAAATTAGGTATAGAAGGAACATATATTTCCACACAATAAAAGCCATGTATGATAAACCTACAACCATCATCATACTGAATGGGTAAATTTGAAAGCTTTTTCTCTAAGAACTGGAAGAAGATACGGATGCCCACTTTTAACCAATTTCATTCAACATGGTATTAGAGGTCCTAGATAGAGCAATTATGCAAGAGAAAGAAAAAAAGGACATCCAAATTTGAAAGAAGGAAGTCAAATTGCTTGTGTTTCAGATGATATGATCTCAAATATAGAAAACCCTAAAGACTTCACCAAAAAACTATTAGAACTAATAAATGAATTCAGTAAAGTTACAGGATACAAAATCCACTTAAAAATTAGTTGCATTTCTATATACCAATATGAACAATCTGAGAAAGAAATTAAGAAAACAATACCATTTATAATAGCTACATACACAAAAAAAAGCTAGAAATAAATTTAACCAAGGAGGTGAAAGATGTCTTCAATAAAGCATATAAAAATTGATGAAAGAAATGGAAGAGGACAGAAATAAGTGGAAAGAAATTCTGTGTTTATTGATTGAAAGAATTAATATTGTTAAAATGTTCATACTATACAAACTGATCTACAGAGTCAATGCAATCTCTATCAAAATACTAATGACATTCTTCTTAGAACTAGAGAAAATCCTAAAATTCATATTGAACCACAAAATATACAAATAGAAAAAGCAATCTTGAACAAGAAGGACAAAGCTGGTGGCATCACACTTTCTAATTTTAAAGTATACTGCAAAGTTATAGTAATCAAACAGCATGGTATTGGCATAAGAATAAACACATGGAATGGACTAGAGAACCCACAAATAAATCCACATCTTCACAGCCAATTGATTTTTGACAAAGGTGCCAAGAAATCACATTGAAAAAATGTATTTTAATAAATAATTTTAATAAATGATGCATGGAAACCTCGCCATCCACATGGAGAAAAATGAAACTAGACCCCTATCTCTCATCATATACAAAAATCAACTCAAAATGGATTAAAGACCTGAAACTATAAAGCTAGTAGAACAAACATTTGGTAAATGTTTCATAACTTTTGTCCAGGCAAGGATTTTTTTGGATAAGAATTTAAAAGCACAGGAAACAAAAACAAAAATAGGCAAATAGGACTGTATCAAACTAAAAAGCTTCTGAACAAAAATGAAACAATCAAGAGTTAAGAGATACCTACTGATTGGGAGAAAATATTTGCAAACTATGCATCTGAGAAGGGGTTAATCCAGAATATGTAAGAAACTCAAATAACTCAAAAGCCAAGAAAAAAAAAAAAGAAAATGAAAATTATTTTAAAAAATGAATGAAAGACTTGAGTAAACATTTCTCACAAGAAAACATACAAATGGCCAGTAGGTGTAACCATGAAAAAATGCCCAACATCACTATTCATCAGGGAAATGCAAGTCAAAACTACAGTGAGATATCACCTCACCCCACTAAAATGGCTATTCAAAAAGACAATAAATAGTAAATGCTGGCATGGACGTGGAGAATTTGAACTCTTACATACTGTTGATTGGAATATAATTTAGTATAGCCATCATAGAAAATAGTATAGAAGTTCCTCAGAAAAATAGAAACAGAACTACCATATGATCCAGCAATCCCATGACTAAGTATTTATCCAAAGGAAATAAAATCAATTAAATCAAAGAGATGTCTGTACTCCCAATGTGTATTGCAGCATAATTTACAATAGCCAAGATACAGAATCAACCTAATGTCCATCAACGAATGAACAAATAAAGAAAACGTGACATGCACACGAATATTATTGAGCCATAAAAAAGAATAAAATCCTGTCATTTGTGGCAACATGAATAAACCTGGGGGACGTAATGTTTAGTGAAATAATCCAGGCACAGAAAGACAAATACCACATGATCTCACTTATTTGTAGAATTTAAGAAAGCTGATCTCACAGAAGTACAGAGTAGCGTAATGGTTATTTGAGTTTGTGACCTCAGATGGGGGGAAAATGGGGACATAAGGAGAGATTGGTCAATGGGTAAAAAATTATAGAGAGATGGGAGGAGTAAGTTCTGGTGTTCTATTTTACAAAAGGATGTTTATAGGTAACAATATTGTATTGTAACTTTCAAAATAACTAGAAGAGAGGATTTTGAATGTTCTTACCACAAAGAAATAATAAATACTTGAGGTGATGGATGAGCTAATTATCCTCATTTGGTAATTATACAACATATACATGTATTGAAACATCACACTTGCACCCCGTGAATATGTACAATTTTTATGTGTCTGTTTCTTCAACTTGATTGGGGAAAAAAACACATGCAAAAAGATAACATTTGAATGATAAAACCTACTGGTAAAGGTAAGTACACAGACAAATCCAGAATACTCTTACTACTGTAATTGTGTTATGCAATACACTTATAACTCTAGTATGAAGTCTAAAAGACAAATCTGTCAAAAACAGTAATATCTATAGAAACCAGTTATGAGATAGGCAATATAAAAATATGTTAATAAACATAGCAAAAAGTCAAAATAGGGGGGTTAAGTTAAAGTGTAGAGATTTTTGCTGTTAGTTTCTATTTTTACTTGTTTCTATTCTTTTCTTTCTGATCTAAAATAAATTGCCATCTCTTTAAAATAACTTGATACGTCTTTGAGATGTTTTTTGTAAGCCTCATGGTAACCACAATGCAAAAACTTATGACAGATACACTAAAAATGAAAAGCAACAAATTAAAACATACTACCAGAGAAAATCACTTAACCACAAATGAAGACAGTAAGAAAGGAAGAAAGGAAGAGAGGAGCTGCAAAACAACCAGGAAAAAAAAAAAAAGCAACAAAATGGCATAGTAAGTTCATACGTATCAATAAGCAATGAATGTAAATGAACTAAATTCTTTAATTGAAAGGCATAGTGTGACTGAATGGACAAAGAGACAACACCCAACTCTTTGCTTCCTACAAGAAACCCACATCACCTATAAAGACAAAGACTGAAAGTGAGGTAGTAGAAAAAGTTATTCCATGCAAATGGAAACCAGAAAAGAGCAGGAATACCAATACTTAGATAAAACAGACTGTAAGTTAAAGACTATAAAAAGTGAAAGAGAGAGTCACTATATAATGATGAAGGAGTCAAATCAGGAAAAGGATGTAAAAATTATAAATATCTATGTACCCAACACCAGAGCACCAAGGATATAAAGTAAAACTTATGTATCTAAAGGAAGAAATAGACTACAATACAGTAACAGTAGTGGATTTCAACACCCCCTATTCATCCATATTAAAAAACAAGAAACACTGGAGTTAAATGAAACACTAGACCAAATAGGCCTAACCAACATTAACTGTACCCAACTGCTCAACAATATACATTCTGTTTATCAGCACATGAAATATTCTCCAGAACAGATCATATCTTAGGCCACAAAACAAGTTTCAACAAATTCAAAAAAGAAATCATATCAAATATCTTTTCTGGCCAGAATAAGATATTCTGGAATAAAATTAGAAATCAATCACAAGAGGAACCTTGGAAACTACACAAACACATGGACATTAAATAACATGCACCTAAACAAACAATGGGTCATTGAAGAAATTAAGAATAAAATTTAAAAATTCCTTGAAACAAATGAAAATGGAAATACAGCATACCAAAATCTATGGGACACAGGAAAAGCAATACCAAGAGGGAAGTTTTTAGCAATAAACACCTACCTTGGAAAAGTAGGAACACTTCAAATAAACCACCTAACAACACACCTCAAGAAACTAGAAAAGCAAGAACAAACAAAACCCAAAATTAGTAGGAAAAAAGAAAAGAAAAAATAAAGATCACAGCAGAAATAAATGAAATTGAGACTAAAAAAATACAGAAGATCAACAGAATGAAAAGTTAGTTTTTTGAGAAGGTAGAATCAACAAACCTTTAGCTCAACTAAGAAAAAAGAGAAAAGACCCAAATAAATAAAATCAGAAATGAAAAAGGAAATGTAGCAACTGAGACCACAGAAATACAAAGAATCGTTACAGACTATTATGAAAAAGTACACACCAACAAATTGGAAAACCTAAAAGAAATAGATAAATTCCTGGAAACATACAATCTACCACGATTGAACAATGAATAAATCAAAAACCTGAACAAAAAAATAATGAGCAACAAGATCAAAGCCACAATAAAAATTCTCCAATCAAAGAAAAGCACAGGACCTGTTGGCTTCACTGCCGAATTCTACCAAACATTAAAAAACAAACACATAAACAAAACCCCTAATAACAATTCTACTCAACCTCTTCAAAAAACTGAAGTGGAAGGAATACTTCCAAAATCATTGCACAAGGCAAGCATTACCCTGATCCCAAAACCAGAGAAGGATACAACAAAAGAAAACTACAGGCCAATGTCACTGGTGAATATAGATGCAAAAATCTTGAATAAAATACTAACAAACTGAATGCAACAACACATTTAAATGATCATTCACCTTTATCAAGTGAGATTCATCCCAGGGATGCAAGAATGGTTTAACAAACACAAATCAATAAATGTGATACATCACACTAACAGAACTAAGAACACAAACTATATGATCTTTTCAGTATGTACTAAAAAAGCATTCCATAAAATTTAATATCCCTTTATGATAAAAACCCTCAACAAATTATGTATAGAAGGAACATATCTCAAAATAGTAAAGGCTATATATGACAAAACCAAACAAACATACTGAATGAGGGAAATGTGAAAGCCTTTCCTCTAAGATCTGGAACCAGAGAAGGATATTTGTATGCCTACTTTCACCATTTTTATTCAACATAATACTGGAAGTCCTGGCCGGAGCAATCAGAGAAGAGAAAAAATAAAGGGCATCCAAATTAGAAAGGAGGAAGTCAAATTATCCTTGTTCACAGACAACATGATCTTATATTTTGAAAACCTTAAAGACTCCACCAAAAAAACTGTTAGACCTCATAAACAAGTTCAGTAATGTTACAGGATACAAAATCAACATATAAAAATCAGCATTTATACACACCAATAGCAAACAATCTAAAAAAGAAATTGAGAAATCAATCCCACTTACAATAGGTACAAAGAATATAAAATACCTGAAATAAAAGATCTATTTAAGGAAAACTATAAAACACTGATGAAAGAATTTGAAGAAAACATGCAAAAAAATGGAATGATATTTCATATTCATGGATTGAAAAAATTAATATTGTTAAAATGTCAATAGTACCCAAAGAAATTTACAGACTCAATGCAATCCCCAACAAAATACCAATGACATCCTAAAACAATCCTAAAATATACATGAAACCACAAAAGGGCCAGGTGCCATGGCTCACACCTGTAATTCCAACACTTTGGGAGGCTAGGGTAGGAGGATCACTTGAGGCCAGGAGTTTGAGACTAACCTGGGCACATAGTGAGATCCTGTCTCCTCTACTATATGTATAAACAAACAGACAAACAAACAAACAAACAAACTGGGTGTAGTGGCACATACCTGTAGTCTTAGCTACTTGGGAGGCTGATCTCTTGAGCTTGAGGCAGGAGGATCTCTTGAGCCTAGGAGTTCGAGGCAGTGAGCTGTGATCATGCCACTGTACTCCAGCTCTGTGCAACAGTACAAGACCCTGTTTTGGAAAACTAAAAAAAAAAAAAAACCATAAAAGACTCTGAATAGCCAAAGCATCCTGAGTAAAAAGACCAAAGCTGGAGCCATCACATACTACTTGACTTCAAAATATGCTACAAAGCTATAGCAACCAAATCAGCACGGTACTGGCATTAAAACAGACACAGACAAATGGGACAGAATAGAAAATCCAGATATAAATTCACACATTGGCAGCCAACTAATTTTCTACAAAAAAAACCAAAACATACAATGGGGAAACAACAGTCTCTTCAATAAACGGTTTTGGAAAAAAACAGGATAATCATATGCAAAAGAATGAAACTAGACCCTTATCTCTCACCATTTACAAAAATAAAATCAAAATAGGTTAAAGACATAAATATAAGACCTGAAACTATGAAACTACTAAAAGAAAACATTGGAGAAATGCTGCAAGACATTGGTCTGTGAAAAGATTTTTTGTGTAAGACCTCAAAAGCACAGGCAACAAAAGCAAAAAATAGACAAATGGGATCACATCAAGCTAAAAAGCTTCTACACAGCAAAGGAAACAATCAACAAAGTGAAGAGACAACCCACAGAATGGGAGAAAATATTTTCAAACTACCCATCTGGCAAGACATTGACAACTAGAGTATATAAAGAGCTCCAATTACTCAATAGCAAAAAAACAAATAATTCAGTTAAAACATGGGCAAACGATCTGAATAAATATTTCTCAAAAGAAGACATACAAATGGCCAATAGGCATATAAAAAATAACATCACTAATCATCAGAAAAATGCAGATCAAAACCACAATATATCATCTCACCCAAGCTAAAATGGCTTTTATCAAAAAGACAGAGAATAACAGACAGTGGTAAGGATTTGGAGAAAGGGGAACCCTTGTACACTGCTGGTGGGAATATAAATTAGTACAGCTATTATGGAAACTGTATGGAGGTATATATCCAAGTAAAGGAAGTCAATATATCAAAGAAATATTTGAACTCCCATGTTTATTGCAGCACTATTCACAATAGCCAAAATATGGAATCAACCTAAGTGCCCATCAACAGATGAATGGGTACAAAAATGTGTTATAGCTACACAATGGAATATTTTTTAGCCATAACAAGGAATAAAATCCTGTCATCTGTAATAACATGGATGGAACTGGCGGTTGTTAAGTGAAATAAGCCAAGCACAAAAAGACAAATATCACTTGTTCTTACTCATATATGGGAGCTAAAAGAGTGAATCTCATGAAGTTAGACAGTAGATTGGTAGTTAACAAAGGCCGTGAAGTGTAGGGGACAAGGGGGATAAAGAGAGGTTGGTTAATGGGTATAAATATATAGGTAGATACAAGAAATAAAACCTAGTATTTGATAGATCAGTAGGGTGACTATAGTTAACGATAATCTATTGTACATTTCAAAATAGCTAGAAGAAAATAATTCAAATGTTTCTAACATAAAGAAAACATTAATATTAAAGGTGATAAATATCCCAACTACCCTGATTTAATCATTACACATTACATGAATGTACCAAAATATCACATGTACCTTGAAAAAGTGTACATCTATTATGTATCAAAAATAAAACTTAAAACCATGGTTAAAATTGTAATAAATAATAAAAATAGATTTATAAATAAAAATTCTTAAAATAAAAAATACTCTAATAAAACACAAAATTCTAATGAGATGATTTACAAATAAAAGAGAGATAAAAAGGAAAGACACAAATAAATAAAATCAGGAAAACGGAAAATTAACTCACTGGTGTGCTAGAACTTGTGCATACCATAGAGCTGATTACAGGCCTGTTCCATGTTGGTAGCATGAAATCAGCTATGGTGAAGTATTCACACTATGGAAACTGATGAATGTTACAAATCAGTCATTTTTGGAGAGAGAGTTTTTCAGTGTACTACTGGTGGACTATACTATTTTTAAAGTTCCTACTGACTTTAAAAATCATTAATGAATAAGCTTATGCTGGTAATTTTGAAAACAAGACCAATCATTTTCTAGAAAATGATGAACAAGCAAAACCTATATGAACAAATAAACATTAAAAAAAACAAGTATGATGAATAACCAAAAATAATTTATCCAATTTTTTTTCCTGATGGTTGTTCCTAAATAGACTATCTTCCCAAAATCCATGACTACCCTGTTGTATAGGAGATGGTTTTCCAAGTGATTTCACAAGTTTCTGCTTCAACTTTGGTTTAAAAAAAATAAATTTTAAAAAACTAAAAAAAAAAAAAAAAGAATATGTATAAAAGTGTCTCGTCACAACAGATCCCAAACCCACAATTATTCTTGTCAACTTTTATAAATATTTCAGAAAATATGAAAACAGAGCAAGCTACCAAACTCATGTTATGAGACTTCATGACATTATGAGTTTTGATTCCAAAACAAGGAAAGGACAGTATAATAAAATTATAGACCAATACCTCTGAAGAACACAGATCACAAATACTAAAGAAAATTATACCAGACAGAATTTAGCTGTATATTAAAATATACATATCATAAAAAAATAGGAATTATCTCTGGAGTGGAAAGATTGTTTTTAAAAAAGTCTGTTATGAAATATACCACTTCAACAGATAAAATATAAAACTTAAACAGTAGGAAAACATGTAATTATTTCAATAAATGCAAAATAAACATTAAACAAAGTCCAACACTTTTTATGAAGAAAATTACTAACATGTAAAAATAGAAGGTAGTGTTCTTAACCTGACAAGGAATATCTATGAGAAAATGAGTGCAAATTTATTTAATGACTGAATTTTAGAAGGATTTCCTAAAAGTTAACAAAAACATAAAGATAGCCTCTACTGCTACTTCTTTTTAACATGGAACCAGCCAATAATACAAGAAAAACAGAAGTGGTACAGGAATTGCACAGGAAATCTCTTTAAACTTCCATTACTATATAGACTTCATACCATAGTCTACAAGGCCCTGTGTGAGCTGACCCTACCCACCTTTCACAGCTCAGCTCCTAATACTCCTCCTCCTGCTCTGTACTCTGGCCATATCCACTCATTGTCAGATATTTATTTAGTGTCTTTCTAACTTCCCCCACCCCTAGAATATTTTTCCCTGACTCTGTTCATGACTGGCTTATTAGGCTATGGTCCAAGTTTAAATACACCTCCCTTATTCCTGCTTATCTCCTTCTTTGCACTTACCACAGTTAATTAATGACTTAGTTGTGCATTCATTGATTGTTTGCATTAAGTTGGCAGCTTGGTAAAGGTATGAAAAAGTCTTTCTTCTTCTCTCTTGTACCTCGAGAGCTCAGCACATGTGCATGGCACAAAATATACCACACTATTAATATTTGCCAAGTGAATGAAAGAGTAAATGAGCAAAATACCTTGACGTACTCACTAAATACTCTTCATGGAGTACAGCATCTTCTTTCCTGAATATTTCTTAAAGACATTATCAAAATTTACTTTTCTGCTCTCTGCATTTATAGAAATGCAGACTCATCTTGTATGGGACAGCTCTCTTTTTTTATTTTAAAGTATTACGGGGGTACAAATGTTTTTGGTTATATGGATCACTTTTGTAATGCTTGAGTCAGGGTTGAAAGTGTGCCCGTCACCCAGATAGTGTTCATTGTACCTGTTAGGTGAGTTTTTGCTCTTCCCCTCCTCCCTCCTCCCCCCTGATTGATTTCCATTGAGTTTCACATCCCTCTATGCACATGGTGCTCATTAGTTAGTTCCAATTTAGTAGAGAGAGTACATGTGGTATTTGTTTTTGCATTCTTTAGATACTTCACTTAGGATAATGGTCTCCAGTTCCACCCAAATTGTTGCAAAAGGTCTTAAGTCATCCTCCTTCATGACTGAGTAGTATTCCATGGTATACATATACCACATTTTGTTAATACACTCATGAATTGAGGGGCATTTGGGTTGATTCCACATCTTTGCAATTGTGAATTGTGCTGCTGTAAACATTCGAGTGCAGGTGTCTTTTTGATAAAATGACTTCTTTTCCTTTGGGTAAATAACCAGTAGTGGGATTGCTGGATCAAATGGTAGGTCTACTTTTAGTTCTTTGAGGATCTCCATACTGTTTCCCATAGAGGCTGTAATAATTTGCAGTCCCACCAACAGTGTATATGTGTTCCTTTCTCTCTGCATCCACACCAGCATCTATTGTTTTGGACTTTTTAATAAAAGCCATTCTGACTGGGGTAAGGTGATATCTCTGTGGTTTTAATTTAAATTTCCCTGATGGTTAGTGACATTGAGCATTTTTTCAAATGTTTATTGGCCATTTGTCTATCTTCTTTTGAGAAGCTTCTGTTCATGTTTTTGCCCACTTTTTAATGGGGTTGATTTTTTTCTTGCTGATTTGCTTGAGTTCTTTGTAGATTCTGGTTATTACTCCTTTATCAGTTGTATAGCTTGTGAATATTTTCTCCCATTCTGTAGGTTGTCTGTTTGCTCTGTTGATTACTTCCTTGGCTGTGCAGAAGATTTTTAATTTAATCAAGTCCCATTTATTTATTTTTGTTGTTGCTGTGATTGCCATTTGGGTCTTCATAAATTTTTTGCCCAGGCTGATACCTAGAAGAGTTTTTCCAATATTTTCTTTTAGAATTCTTATAGTTTCATGCCTTACATTTAAGTCCTTTATCCATCTTGAGTTAATTTTTGTGAATGGTGAGAGACATGGATCCTGTTTCATTCTTCTGCATGTGGCTATCCAATTTTCCCAGTAGCATTATTGAATAGGGATTCTTTTTCTCCATTGTTGTATGCTTTGTCAAAGCTCAGTTGGCTGCATGTAAATGATTTTATATCTGGGTTCCCTTTTCTGATCCATTGGTCTATATCTATATTTTTGTGCCAATACCATGCGGTTTTGGTTACTACAGCCTTAAAGTCTGGTAATGTGATGCTTCTCGATTTGTTCCTTTTGCTTAAGGTTGCTTTGGCTATTCGAGCTATCTTCTGGTTCCAAATGAAGTGTAGAATTATTTTTTCTATATATGTGAAATATGACCTTGGTATTTTGATGGGGATTGCACTGAATCCATAAATCACTTTTGGTAGTATGGACATTTTAACAATGTTGATTCTACCAATCCATGAGTGTGATATATTTTTCCATTTATTTGTATCATCCACAGTTTCTTTCCTCAGTGTTTCATAGTTCTCTTTGTAAAGATATTTCATCTCCTTGGTTAAGTATATTCCTAGGTATTTTATTTTCTTTGTAGCAATTGTGAATGGTATTGAGTCTTTGATTTGATTCTCAGCTTGACTGTTATTGGTGTATAGGAATACTAATCATTTGTGTACATTGATATTGTAACCTGAGACTTTGCTGAATTTATTTATCAATTCCAGGAGTCTCTTGGTGGAATCTTTGGGGTTTTCTGGATATAAAATTATATCATCTGCAAAAAGTGATAGTTTGATCTCCTCCTTCCTGATTTGGACACCCTTAATTTTTTTCTCTTGTCTGATTGCTCTGGCTAGAACTTCCAGCACTATGTTGAATAGAAGTGATGACAGTAGGCATCCTTGTCTTTTTCCAGTCCTGAGTGGGAATGCTTTCAACTTTTCTCCATTCAGTATTATGCTGGCTGTGGGTTTGTCATATATGGCTTTTATAAGTTTGAAATATGTTCCTTCTATGCTAGTTTGTTGAGGGTTTTTTATCATAAAAGAGTGCTGGATTTTGTCATAATGCTTTTTTGCATCTATTGAAATGATCATATGATCTTTGTTTTTGCTTCTGTTTATGTGGCGAATCACATTCATTGATTTATGTATGTTGAATTATCCTTGCATCCCTGGGATGAAGCCCACTTGGTCATGGTGGTTTATTTATTTATTTTTTTGATGTGATGTTGAATTTAGTTTGCTAGTATCTTATTGAGGATTTTTGCATGTATATTCATAAGGAATATTGATTTTCTGTAGTTTTCTTTTTTTGTTGTGTCCTTTCCTGGCTTTGGTATCAAGGTGATACTGGCTTTGTAGAATGAGTTGGGGAGGATTCCCTCTTTCTCAATGTTATGGAATAATTTCTGTGGAATGGGTACCAACTCTTCTTTGTAGGTCTGATAAAATGTGGCTGTGAATCCGTCTGGTCCAGGGCTTCCTTTTATTGGAAGATTTTTCATTGCTGCTTCAATCTCATTGCTCACTTTTGGTCTGCTCAGGAGTTCTACCTCTTCCTGATTGAGTCTTGGGAGGTTGTGTGTTTCCATAAATTTGTCCATTTCCTCTATGTTTTTGAGTTTATGAGCATAGAGATTTTCATAATATTCACAGATGATATTTTGTTTTTCTGTGGTATCAGTTGTAATATTTCCTTTTTCATTTCTGATTGAGCTTATTTGGGTCCTTTCTCTTCTATTCCTGGTTAATCTAGTGGGAGGTCTCCAAAGTTTGTTTATCTTTTCAAAGAACCAACTTTTTGTTTTATTGACCTGCTGTCTTATTTTCTTGTTTTTGATTTCATTTTGTTCTGCTCTGACCTTCGTTATTTCTTTTCTTCTGCTGGCTTTGGGTTTAGGTTGCTCTTTCTTTTCTATTAAAGTTCCTTCATATGTGTCACTAGATTGTTAATTTGTCATCTTTCTGTCTTTTCAATGTAGGCATTTAAGGCTATAGATTTTCCCCTTAGGACTGCTTTTGCTGAATCCCATAAATTTTGGTAGCTTGTGCACCCTTTGTCATTCAGTTTGAGTAATCTTTTGGTTTCCATCTTAATTTCATTATTGACCCAATAATCATTCAGCAGCAGGTTGTTACATTTCCATGACTTTGTGTAGAATTTAGGGTTTCTCTTGGAGTAGATTTCTAGCTTTGTTCCACTGTGGTCTGAGAAGATACATGGTATGATTTCTATTTTTTTGAATTTGTTGAGACATGTTTTGTGGCCTAAAATATGATCAACCTTGGAGAATGTTCCATGTGCTGATGAGAAGAATGTATATTCAGTATTTTTTTGAGTAAATTGTTCTGTAAATATCTGTTAGGCCTATTTGTTCTAGAGTCCCTTTTACGTCTAGTGTTTCTTTATTTATTTTCTGCTTGGATGATCTGTCCAGTTCTTTCCTTGGGTTGTTGAATTCCCTGACAATTATGATGTTGCTGTTTATGTCTTTGCTTAGATCTAGTAGCATTTGATTTATGAATCTGGGTCCTCTTGTGTTAGGTGCATAAATATTTGGGATTGTTACATCTTCTTGTTGAATTGCTCTCTTTACTGTTATATAATGATCATCTTTTTCTTTACTATTGTTAATATAAAGTCAATTTTAATCTGATATGAGAATGGCTACACCTGCTTTATTTTGGTCTGTATGAGTCCTTGTGGGTTAGATGTGTTTCCTGTAGACAAAAGATACTTGGCTTGTATTTTTTAATCCACTCAGCCAACCTATGTCTCTTGAGTGGGGAATTCAAGCCATTCATGTTGATACATGGGATTGATATGTGGGATGCTGTTCCTTTTGGGTAGTATGTTTTTGTTTTGTTTTACCTCTTGTATTATCATTTTATATGAGCTGTGAGCTTTAGCTTTTGAGTCGCTTTACTCTTGTGGGTGACTATTGTGCTCATCCATGTATAATGCAGTTCTGAGTATTTCCTCTAGCGCAGGTCTGGTCTTGACAAGTTCTCTTAGTATTTGGTTATCTGGAGAAGTTTTTATTTCTCCTTCATATATGAAACTTAATTTTGCAGGATACAAAATTGTAGGTTGGCAGTTGTTCTGCTTAGGAAGACTGAAGATGGGGTTCCAATCCCTTCTTGCCTGTAAGGTCTCAGTTGAAAAGTCTGCAGTTAGCCTGATGGGTTTTCCTTTGTAAGTTTCTTGATGTTTTTGCCTTATGGATAACACGAGTTCCTCCTTCATGTTGACCAAGACACACAGTCTGATGACTATGTGTCTTGGTGACTGCCTCTTTGCAATGACTCTCCCAGGTGTTTGTTGACCTTCTTGTATCTGAATATCTAAATCTATATCAAGACCAGCAAAGTTTTCCACAATTATTCCCTCAAATAGGTTTTCCAGCCCTCGTGCATTTTCTTCTTCACCTGCAGGGATGCATATGATTCTTACATTTGGCCATTTTACATAATCTCATATTTCTTGTAGGATTTATTCATTCTTCTTAATTCTCTGTTCTTTATTTTTGACTGAGTTAATTCAAAAAGAGTTTCTTCAAGCTCTGAGATTCTTTTTCCTGCCTGATCTAGTCTATTCTTAATACTTTCCATTGTGTTTTGTATTTCCTTAAATGAATTTTTCATTTCCAGATGTTTCATTTTTTTTCTTTTTTTCTTTTTCTTTTTTTTAATATGTCTCTTTAGTGAATTTTTCATTTGTTTCCTGAATTGTTTTTCAGGTTTCTTTGAGTTGGTTTTCCATTTTCTCTTGGATTTCATTGAGTTTCCTTATCATTCATATTTGGAATTCTTTATCTGTCATTTCAATATTTTTTTTGGTTCCATTGCTAGAGAGCTGGTGTTCCCTTTAGGGGGTGTCCTTTCACTCTGATTTTTCATACTTCTGGAGTTCTTTCACTGATTCCTTTTCATCTGGAGCAGCTGTTGCTCCTTACTTTTGGAATTTCTTTTGTTTAGATAGGGCTTATTCTCTTTCCCTCACTCTTATGGGTTTGTTTGTTGCATATGTTGGGTAAGAACCTTTGGCTTTGCTAGTGGGTGCTTTTTTTTTTGGTTTTTTTTTTTGAGAAAAGCAATGGCCATTTATTCTGAGCTTGCTATAGCAGGGGCGTCTGCCAACATTACCTGCATTTCGGCAGATTCAAAAGGCCGGCAGAAGAGTGGGAGAGTTTTTTTTTTTTTTTTAGAGACAGGGTCTCACTCTTGCTCAGGCTGGTCTCGAACTCCTGAACTCAAGCGATCCTCCTGCCTCAGCCTCCCAGAGTGCTAGGATTACAGGCGTGAGCCACCGCGCCCGGCCCTAATTTATTTTTTAAATTTCAGAATATCATGGGGGTACAACACTTTGGCCATACACATTGCCCCTGTTCTGCCTGTGTCAGAGCTACAATCGTGGTCATCTCCCAAACTGTGCTCCCCACATCCATTCAGTGAGAGTTTTTCCCATCCCTTCCACCCCCCTCCCGCCCACCCACCCTCAGATGAATGTTATTGCCTTGTGTGATGTAAGTGTTCATCAGTTAGTACCAGTTTGATGGTGAGTACCAGTGGTGCTTGTTTTTCCAATCCTGTGACACTTCACTTCGAAGAATAGGTTCTAGCTCCAACCAGGATAATACCAGATGTAGTGGGTGCTTTGATGGCAATCTAGGCTCTGGATGGATGCCTTGGTTATAGATATCCTTAGTGAGGTGGTTTTCTCAGTTGCTAGTCATTTGTAGACTGTAGCAGTGGTGAGTTTGTGTGGGCATATTCCCTTTCTCTTTGATGAGGGAGGATGGAGGTCTTTGAAATCCCTTCTCTTTCCCCATCCCTGTGGTCATCTTAACCATGATAATTGTATTGGCACTCCCAGTTTAACCTCTGAGACAGTAGGTGGTGCTTGTAGATGACGATCAACCACACCCTGTATGATTGAGTCAGTAAATGCTGTAAAGGGAATGCAAATTGACCTCTCTGTCAGTAGATGGCACTTGCTGGAACAAACAAGCTGAAATTTTGCTTTTGGGACTTGTGACTGGCTCTAGTCCCTCAGGAGAAGCATTTGAATGCCCCAGGTGGTGGGTGGGGTCCTGGAACTTTCAGGTGAGTCCTTATTCTCTGCCACAGCAGAGGCAAGTGGGGTAGCGAAGCTGAGTGGGGCTGGGGTGGGCAACTTGCTCTCAGGCTCCACAAAAGCTGGAAAGGTAGCTATTTTGGCAGGGGTCAAAGGTCTGCTCTCAGCTTCTGGTTAAAGCCACCAGGGAGGGGCTGAAGTGGTCCCACCCAACCAGAAAGTCTGCTTGTTGACACAGGGCTGTCTGAGATTCACATTCTGGCTGTCAGGAGTGGGTTTTGGTCTTCTCCCCCCTTCCCCTGCTCTGTGGTTTTCATCCAGTGACTGCCAGCAGCAGGGAGCTCAAACTAGCTGAACTCCCCCACAATTGCACCATGGACAAGGGAGCTTCCCTGCCCAGGATCCCAGTCTGGAATGAGAGCACAGCCTTCCTGTTGGGGAAGGGGTGCTCCACAAGTGTGCTGGGGCTAGGACCCACACTGTACTCTCCTCTCAGTTTTGCCCATGCTGGCTCCCTCATCTCCCATGAATTAGTTCACAGATCTCCCTTCTGTGCCTCCAAGCAACACAACCAAGACCTGAGGGTATGGAATCTGGCCTGCAGGCCTGTCCCCAGGTTCCCGATGATCAGTCCCTGAGGATGCCAGGGAGAAGCGTGCTGGGTGGCTCAAGTTGGAAGCCTTGGTGTGGTGGCTCAATTGTCTCTCTTGGCAGCCGTGGGTGGGGGAGGGTAAATGGAGGAAAGAATCTGGATAGAGGAAAGCTAGTGCTCTGGTCATTTCTGTCCCTCCTTCCCGAAGGCAGCCCAGCCAGAATATTTGGTCTCTGGAGTCACTCAGATCCCCTGGGACCCACTTGCTTTGTCTGCAAGAAGCTCCCAGTTCACTGGTGGCAGTAGCTTTTGGGCTTATGGGGGTAGAAAATCTCTGCAGCAACTCAGGAACCTGCTGACTGTCAGAGATGTGAGGGAGGGAAAAATAAACCATTCCACCTACCTTTTTCGCTGAACTTCAAGTCTCTTGGGGGTTGAGCTCTGCTGATATTTTTCTCCTTCTTGTTTTACTTTGCAACTTCTTCCCTTGGAATCTCTTGTAGGTTCTGGAACACTTCCCTCAGAATTACACCAAATCTATGTTTGTTTTTTCTCTTTCATCTAAAACTTTTCCTTCCTACTGAGATGCTCTGGCAGCTGGTGTCTCTGGTCAGACATCTTGAATCTCCCTCATTTGTTTTTGAGACTGAGTATGGTATCATTATTTGGACATGATTTCTCTTCATTATAATCATAAAGTCATAATACCACTATATCTCACTGAAGTTAAACCTAGGCCACCGGGGCTGGATCTGGGGTGCTCAGAGACAATTTCTTATCAGTGGAGGAGTGTCTTCAGAGGGCAGCTTTCTGTAGCTCAGTGGCCAGACAGCATCCTAGTGAGAAGAGCAGAAAAGAAATGTAAGTATCTTTATATGGATATGTATGTGGACACACATATAATGATCTATACCTGCCTTATATTTATCTTATTTTTTAAAACTAGGCTATATCTTACTATTTATATATCTCTAGATAATAAATAGTATATGTTATATAGAAAAATAATGTATAAAATAATATACTTCATAAAAATATAATATAGTTATACAATGCCTAAATTATAATGTATATTATATATAATATACAGGTAATACAGAACATACATTATCTATACATTAAATATATTACTCCCTTTTCAAGAAAAATACTTTCCCTTGAAAAACTATTATTAAAATAATCGTGTCTTAAAATCAAGGAAATAAGGTACCCAGGCTAGAGTTAGATGTTCATTAAATAAACTAGCCAGTAGGATCAGTAGAACTTAGATACTCTCAACAGGATGCCCCTGTCCAGTGACCCTTTGATAAAAGTGGCAAATCATTAATACTTGTAAATCAATCATGCCACTTAGTACTAATGAATTAAGAACTACTTCATGAAGGCTGTCCAATTCCTGGCTAATCAAGTGACAGCTGACTTGACCTGGCCTGCTGAGGAGGATGGCTTTGTCAAACAGTAACTGAATCTTCAGATTTTTCTCCTGTCATCTTTAATAAGACCCAGCATCAATGAATTTAGGGCAAACATAAGGAGAATCTACATAATGAGATGCTTTGTTCTATTATGTTTATATTTTCCATCACTCTCTGTGGAATTATAAATAGAAAAAGGTCAAGGGCTTTCTTTCACTTTTTCTGATTTGAAGAAACAAAGATATTATTGTACAAGGGCCACAGGGAGTAGACAATTGGGAAGCTGAGAGGTCAGATGACATATCTCAAATGTCCAAAAATGCACAGAGGCTGCTTGGCTGCAACATCTGGCTACCAGAGCCATAAGAAAAAGTTATTATCATTGGACTTTCTCACTTCATCTTGCATGTTCTCAGGAGCTAAAGTAGAAAATGTTGGGAGAGTACTGCACGTTCAAGTAATCTGGTCAGAGAGACAGAGATGATAACCCTAGGGAATAGGACACACACAGTTGAGCTCTGATTTCGGGTTAGACCCTGACTATTCATGCCATTTTCCCTATAATTTGCTGACATCACAAAGCTACAGATTTGCTTCTGTAAGAATAGCACAGCAAGATTGATAAAGAAACCATTCGAAGTGACCTACTACAGTTATTTCATTATTTAGCAAAATTTCTACCAAATATCTGTCTTGAGTGACTGCTCCCTTTATTCCTATGTGCAATCTGACTTGTCCCTATGATTTGGTTACTGTGGCCTGATTGATGATTATCTTATGTCGATGTGTGCCTCATACAGGCAGACACTCACATACATGTACCTAATCCCCTGGTTTGGTTTTACAGTAATCTGTGGAACAACTCAAGCACAGAGACGGATGATACCAGGTACTAGGATGGAGCCCTGTTCTGGCCCCCTGCTCTGTGGAAGAGCCATTGCAGATGCAGATATCCTGGCTTTCCAAAACGGTCCTATTTCCTCTGCGGCACACAGACCCAACCAAAGCAAACTCTGATCACTCTGAGCAGATGATCTCATTGCCTTTAGTATGTCAGAGTCAGGTTGGGCCATGTATTGCTTTTAATGTCTATAATTTTGTGTTCAAAGTCATAGCAGACAAAATTGCAGGTAGAGGGAGGATGGCACCAAATGGCTAATAAAATTTATTTCAACCATGAAATTCCAGGATTCTGTAAAATCCCCTAGTTTCATGTAGAGACAGGCTCACCAGCCAGTTTGATCTCTGTGTACCCCTTGACAAGTCATGTGAATTATGTGGATCAATCTGATCCTTCATCTCTATAAAGTACTTAAGTGATAAAAAGATCCTTTTTCTCTGACCTGAGCAAAAAAGGCGGGGGGGGGGAAGTGTGGGAATCTGTGGGATGAAATAAAACACACTGATGCAAAATATCTATGAATACAATAGAGTATGGTGGTTTGAGTGTTTGGGCCCTGGATTCAGAACAGAAACATATGGGATTAGAATCTTTGCTTCTGAGTCACCTCTGGCAAGCCATTTAATCTCCTTAAGTCTTGTTTTCCCTTTTGAAATATGGGAATAACAGACCTAGTTCCTAGGATCATTGTAAAATTAAATAAGATAAAACATATACTCGGTATAGTGCCTAATATTTAGCAAGTACTCACTTAAGGTTAGCAGTTATTAGGTAGTTAATTCATTTCCAATTATTGACATCTCATCTGTATTTTTACTAAGATTCTCTGGGTTTAATAACTCAATTGTGTAAGGCTCTTCATCTCACACGAGCTAACAAAACAAGCTCTGATTCACTTCCTTGCCATGGAATATTGAGCCTTTGCATCCTTCCACGTGAAAGCAGCACACTGGAAAACAATTTAGAGTACTATGCATTCCATGTGTAGAAAAACAGAGTGAGGAAAAAATACTCTATCAGATATATTTAAATTGAACATTTTGGGTTACTGGATTTGGGTGTTTGACTCAAGCCAGTAATTGACGTTCCTGAAGTGTATCCAAACAAATCCAAAGTGTGACAGCTTTTGCATTTTCTCCTTATGACAGTCAGTCATCCACTCAACAACTATTTGATTATGTAGTAGAATAAAAGTATTTTGACACTAGAAGGGGGCTTAGAAATGATCTATTACAATGTCTCTTTTTTTAAGAAACAGGTCCAAGGAGGTTAAGTGCCCTGTTTTTATTTCCACAGTGGGTAGAAAATAAAAAAAACAGAACAAAACATCATGCAAGGCAGTGTGGGAAATAGGATGATGAGTAGGAGCTTCCACTTAGTCTCTAGGGTCTTAAGGTTAGTAGGAAAATGAGATATGTACCCATATGACTGAAATGCAAGATAGTAAGTTGTCAAGTGCTATAGAAATTTTAATAGGATAAGATATTACTTCTAGCTAGAAGAAATGGTGGAAGTAGAATCTCATGTCTGTGCCATCTGAGCATCCCTTCCCCTTTCTTCTGTTAGCAGTATCCCTCTCTTCCTTTCTGTAGTCACCCTCCATCACTCTCAGTCTGTATAATACAGGTGGAACTAACCCCATTCCCAAGATCAGGGTTAGCACATGACCTTGCTTAATTGATTGGAGTGTCACATTCCCCAGCTATGACGATTACCTCAGAGGTAGGCACATGACCCAGTAGCAGCCATGAGAGCCCTACTGAGGGCTTTTGCTGGATATCTTGATAAAAATAGGTTTTCTCATTTCAGTGAGGTTGGTAAGTTAGCATAATATATTCTTGGAGGTGTTGGCAGCCATTTTTGCTGCCACAAAAGGAGATTTTGATTTTTTAAAAATCTATTAAATTCAAAAGCAATCAGAGCCAAGAGATAGAAAAATACAGATTACTGATGACATCATTTGAGGACCTGGATCCAGTTGTATCTTAAGTGAATGCTATGTCTGGTCTTTCCAGTTCTGTAACTACATACATTAACCCAGTTTAAGCCAGGACTTTAATTTACAACCAAGAGCAGTGATACTTTAACTTGACCTTGATGGGCTGGTGGACATTACACTTACATGTGCATGAGAGTTAATGGTGGCAATAAAGACAGAGGGTGGAGATAGGAAAGTATGGAATTATCTGAGAAACTGCAAAGTATACTGTTTGGTTGCAATTAGAGTGAGTAAACAGACAAAGTGGGAGGAAGAGTTTGGAAATGTGGGATAAGGATTTGATCTTGGGAAGTCTTTGATCCCACACCAAAAGGTCTAAACTTGCCGGGGAAATAGGAGACACCAAATACTTTAAAGGCGAGTCTGGCACAAGCAGAACTGTGTTTTAGAAAGAAGCAGCAGGCAATTGTATAGAGGATAGATTTATAAGGAAATAATTTTCCCCCTTTGGTGGAGAAGGCTAAGTGATAGACATGTTATTAATGTTCTTGTAAAGTCGCTCTTCTTTTTCAGAAGGAACAACATACCTCTATTTCCTTCTTGACATAAATTTGTGTTATATGAGTTGATTGGTTCTGCTGATGTTTTCAATTACTTAAATGTCACTCTTGGTTCCTGAAAAATTCTGGGGGTGTCATTTCACATTCATGCACGTACATTCACTTCCAGTGATTACTTATAATGTTTAATCTTTCTTCTCTGAAATCCTCTTCAACTCAATATTCCCCAAACCCATCACCATTAACTTAAGTAAAATAATTTTTTCCCATGTTAGTTTTTCATAAGCACGGTTATATTTGGATGTAGTTTTTAATAATAATTCCTTATATTCTTGTGAATTATTTTTAACTTTTTCATGATGCCTTAATAATTCCTTCCTCTGATTATTCAAATATCCTGGCAAATAACTAGGAAAGTTTTTATCTGACTTTAACTGATTAGGTAACTGTATCCCAAAGATGCTAAACTAGTTGCTATGGACAGAAGATAGGCTAGTTATAGGGCCAGGATTTAAACTCCAGACCCCTATTCCAGAAATCTTTTCATGATTCCAACATAATTTACCTAAGAAATTATGGAGTTGAAAGAGAACTTTTCCATCTAGATGAAGAATCAATTTGCTTAAGGACATTTTTCTGTTTTTGGGTGAAATGTGATAAACCTTGTGCCCTATAACTTTGCCAGTGACTCTTTAGGACAAAGACTGACATAATGAAGTGTTTATATTAAATATAGAAAGACAGTTCTTGTAAGGATTAGGGTCCCTAATTTGATCATGACCTAAGAAAGAAGGTCCAATCAGTCTAACTGCAATAGGGAAATCTTCTTTTTAACAGCTGCCTCAGAACATTCCTTTTAAAACTGTGATGCTCAAACTTTAGGGGCCATGAGAATCATCTGAAGTTAAAAATACAGATTTCCCAGGCCTACCACCAGAAATTCTGACTTGGTGGTTATGAGTAGAGCACTATAGTTTGTTTGTGGTACACAAGCCACACTTTGGGAACACAGTGGCCCTCCAACCATGTTTTCCAAGCATGTTCTGAAGTTATGTCATTGTGGTGAGATTCCTATAGGAACACCGTGATGAGCTCTTACAACCCAGATATAAAGAACACTGTCTGCTGAAATTGAAACAATAAAAAGTGGATTAGAGCAGACTATGTTAAGTCACCTTGAGTCCCTATGGGCCAACCAGATATGACACTAGGATCAATAAACCTGAAGAAGTAATGTGTTAACCAGAAGAGGTCAGCTATAAAAGCATGGGAAAATGGTGCCCCAGCAGCAACTATCCAGGGAAGTTAGTTCTTTGGTTTATTTTTGGAAGCTGCCAGTGCTCGGGCAGATATATTCCTATCATAGATTAGACCAGCTGGCCTTCCTCTAGGGCCCTACTTCTCAATCTTTTCTTCATTAATGTGGGGGAAAAATAAAAATTCACTGAAACCTTTCACCCTGAAATGGGAAGCTACAACCCTGTTTTTGTTAATTGCTTATCTGCTTCTATAAGACTGCTTGTCACCACCCCCACAGGAATGTTTGTGAAACTGATGTTATAAAGAAAGAAGACTGAAACTGACTAACGGCTGAGCTGATGCTCCCCTAAACAGCTCCCCCTTGCAGCAGTTTCCTTGTAAATTACAGCAACTTCCTTATGTGTACACTTCATGGTATAAATCGCTCTGTACCACCCCCCCACCCCTCACCCCCACTCTTGAAGTACAAAAGACAAGTTCCCCTGACCAGGGGGGTGCTCAGAATTTGGCAGAGGATCCCCTCTGAGCCCACCGGCATTAATAAACCTGATCTCTCTCCGTCCTCGGGTACCTCTCGGTGTTTCCCTCGGCAGCGTGATTCCGGTTTTGCCGTTACATTATCATCCCCTCCCAAGGAGCCCTTTAGACTTGTTTCCCTAATTGCTGCCCCATGAAATATTAATATCACAGATATATCACATATCTATTTATATTTTATATTCATATACATACTTTACACATAAAAAGTAAGATCCCCTCCCCCCATCAAGGATCAATTTTTGCCCCATTGGTGTCAATATTTCCCCTGTGAACTAAAATAAAACCTTGGGGCTCCCCACCCACCAGCTGACTGAATGGACCCCCTCTTGGCCAAGGGGATACTCTAAACTGAGTTGCTGGCCATGAGAAGGGAGGTCAGACATGCCTCATCATGCCCCCCTGCTTCTTGGGGATATCCTAACTCATTAACAGGCCTAAGGCTATGCAAGACAAACCTTCAGGTCCTCAATTTACATAACAAATCATTTGAGTCTAGGTATATGTCCTGTGGCTTGTCTCTGATTAACAGACTTCCTTCTTTTAACTTAAAACATCCCAACCCTTTTAGACAAAGCTTCATTTCTTTGAATTACAAATCAAAGAGTCTTTAAATCCACCTATAACCTGTAAGCCCACCACTTTGAGATGTCCCACCTTTTTGGGCCAAACCAATGTACAGCTTCCATGTATTGATTTATTATTTGTGTGTAATTCCTGTCTCTCTGAAATGTATAAAACCAAACTGTAACCCAACCACAGCAAGTCCACTTGTTCAAGGTTTCTTGGATGTGGCTCCAGGCCATGGTCCTCAAATTTGGCTCAGAATAAACCTCTTTAAATTATTTCACAGAGTTTGGCTTCTTTGCCATTGACACCCCCCACTGAGAATACATTCTTTAGGGATACTTCAAACCTGCTCTCTGTCTTGCACTAAAATGTTAACATCATACAACAGACTTTATAACATTCCAGCATACTTACAAATATACGCACAATTATTTTAGGGGATATTTTCAGAGTGATGCTCTAAAAACACCACAACATTATATTCATTTTCTTTGTGTAGAATAAACTTTTTTCTATACTTAAAATGTAAACATACTTATACTGGCTTGTAATTTAGCCAAATCAACTGATCTGATAGAAACTTGGCTTCTGTCTCTCTTGCCAAAAGTTACTGGCAAAATGAGAAAGACTTCGTATATCTTGTAGCTAGTTCTCACAGTTCCTAGAACTACATAAAAGTTTTCTGGACTTCTTGACTCTACTTTGATATAATTCATATTTATTAAACCTCTCTCCTTGTCCATTTTTCTAAAACAAGAGTCTATTGATTCCATCCTTGTCCCCAAATACAATACAGCTCTTCCTTTCTCTGTACCTTTGTTTCTGCTCCTCTTTTTGCGTGAAATGTCATCCTCCTTTGTATCTACCCATGCAAATTCAAGGCACGTTTCTTTCTAAAGCATCCTCAGCCCAAGGTGACCTCCTCCTTTTTCTCATCTCTGGCAGCACTCCCTCTGCCTAGTATACATTTGGTATGTATTTATGCACTCCCAAGAGCCTGGAATAGGAGCCACTCACACCCAATACCAAAGTGAGGATGGAAGCACTTTCAAATACTTAACTCACGACAGATATCAATAATCAATCACCTCATTCCTACTGAACAACGAAGAAGCTCAAGAGAGACACTTTTAGTGACATCAAGTTAATATGCAAATTCAAGCTAATTGCCTCCTGGGTTTTTGCTGTTATCTTTATAGACCCAGAGCCCCCAGCGTAATCTTCTGCACACAGAATGTGTTCAAGAATAACCATTTCTTTGGTGAATGAACAGATGAACGTATCTATCTAATGTGGATGCCTCCAAGAAGGCTACAGCCTACATTCCAGGGCCCAGTGGAAACCTAAATGGAAAGGACAGAGATAAAATGAAGACAATAGGAGGGAGGTAAATATTAGTCACATCTGGGTGGCATTTGCCTGAGCTCTTAACTTCTCTGGATTTCAATTTCTCTTTTTTTTAAAAAAAAATCTAAGTGATATATTCTAGGACTAAAATTCTAAATTGTCCTATGTCTAAGTTCTTAAAAAAAATTGTCTTAAAGGTCTTAGAAGTGGAAATATTTTTCAAGAGAAGAAAAGACACAGGTAAGCCTCAGTAGCTGCTTTTATATATGTGAAAATATCATTGAATTTTCAGCACAATGTAAAGAAGAAATTTCTAACGTTAAAATCTGGTCCAAGTCAGAACAAACTTCCTTTGGAGATGAGTCCACTCTCACTAGTGATGTTGAAGAATGCACTGGACAACTGGACCGCTTGGAAAGGAGTCATTAGTAGGCATTCGAGCATCGGAAGGGGCCAGGGGAGACTGGACTATCATAAGTCCTTCTCCAGCCACGTGAGACTGTATTCTGGATGGCTCATTCCAGGGCTCACTGTATACTGTTAGTATCAAACTCAAAGAGGAATCAAGTCATTCTCTGAAAAGGCCTGATTCTTTTATTTTCAGGAAGACACAAGCTACTCTTTCAAACCTTGCAACTTCCTATGCACAGTGACAAACAAAGGAATCATCACAGTGGACAAAAAAATAGAAAAAAAAAGTCTTTTTAAAATTACTATTTTTGTTGCTGTTGTAAAGAAAAGTGTTTCTTAATTTCCTTCCCTTGTCCTACTCACAAAATTACCAAGATGCTTTTCCCAGGTGTGGGGTAGCTGTTTTGATTACAGGCTGTTTAAATATTACATTTCTTCCCAGACAGCAACTTTCTGCTGTGGGCAAATTGAGCTGTTTTCATATAAATACAGCCAATGCTTCAGCAATATTTTAATTGCCAATTCTAATAGGTACTTGACTTTTCTTTTCCCCCCACACCAAAATCCTTTGAATGACCTCCCTAATTCAGATGGACCCATAGGAAAATCATTAAACTCAAAGTTGAAAAGTTCCTTAAAATTCCTCTATTATAATATTTATCCATTATATACATCCTACATTAATATCTTCTCCAAATAACCCCGTGCCTTTTCTTAGTAGAGAAAGCTCCATAAACATAACTAATGTCTGCTGAGCACATATTGTGTGCTACTTACATAGTGCTTAGTTTTCATTATTTTTATACTCACAACAATTGATGAAATAGATATTATTATTCCCAGAGAGACTGAGGCTCTGAAATTAAGTGAATGGCCCAAAGAGATATAGTTATTAATAATAAGTAGAGCAGCTAGAAGTCAAACCTATGCTCATCTGGTTCTAGAGCCTGAATTCTTCACCACAATATTATGATTTAGGGCGATAATTCTCAAAACGTAGCCCCTGAATCATCAACAGCAATATCACCTGGGAACTTGTCAGGAATGAAAATTCTCAGGCCCCACCATACCTCCTGAATCAGAAATTCTGCCCTCCAAGTGATTCTGATGTACTTTGAGAACCACTGTTCCAAGCAAATAGCATATATCTGTTCTGTACTGAGTATTGTGCTAGATGGAATATGAACTACAAAAGAATGGGAAAGTTTAGTTCCTGCCTGAAAGAGTTAATGATTTAGCAAAGGAAAAACAAATAGATTAAAGCTGAATGAGTAATATAGAGAAACATGCATACCATGTATTTAATAAATATTTGTTCATTAATTGAAATAAGTTCAAATTATAAGCTGAGTGATTTTATGGATTTTAATTTTATACAATCTCCTTTGCTCCCTCCTGCGTATCTATTCAAGCTTGGGCAATATTTTATAAAGTTTAAAAAAATATTTCACCTTCAGATAAACTTACAAATGTATTTCTCAGCCTCCTATGCATTTCTAACATTTGTGTGGTATGAGTATGTTTTAAGTACCCTGCATTTTATTTTGATTTTCAGAAGATTTTCCAGTAGAAAAGGATAATTCTTCAAATCCTCAGCAGCTGAGTTCTGAATCCACCATGTGTACTCCACACAGGCTCTGCTGTACAGTGGGGGTGGCCAGGGTGGTGAAGTATGTCCAAGGGTCACATTAAGGTTCATCCTGCAATCCATCTAAACTCCTAAGTGTGATTTTGGCTCTATTTCTCAAATGTTCTGGCATCATTGTCAATATTGCTAACTCATCATCTTAGAACTATGGCCTTCTTTTTCTTTTTTTTAAACATGGTTAGCACCTGGTAGGCTATCAATATATAAATTTTTCTAATTTAATCAGTGATTCTGAGCAAGGGTAGCACTAGCCCAAGGGAGCAATTTTTGTTGCCACAACAACTAGTGGATGCTACTAGTACTTACCAGGTGAAGTCAGAGATGTTAGAAACCTTGCAATGCATCAGATTCATACTAAGAACAATTGTCCTATATCCCCCAAATCTTCTGAATATCTTTCTAGGTACTTCGGAGGTTAAAAAAAAAAAAAAAAAAAAGCAGTTTATAATTATCTGAGCCTAGAACCTAAGTCCATTTTACCTATAAACAAATAGTGTTTTGTGCATGGTTATATGCTGAATCTTCTAGGAATTTAACTATAGGGTAAGTCAAGATAAGATCATATTTTGTTTTGTTCAGAACTTTACCAAGAGTTTTTCACCACTTTAATAAGCCATTTTATCAACAGTATTGGTGTTCTTCGTGTTTGTCTTGCTCATATGACATACCCATATCAGTCTGCATTTGCAGCTATGACAGTCATTGTGAATCTAAATGTGTATGTGTTAAGCCTCGATTTCAAAACAGCAACTATAATAAAAAGTGTTGATTAGTGTTGATTATATTCAGTTAGATATTGTCTTGCTTCTCTCAAATCCAAACAGTCATTATAAATAGATACATGTTCTGGTATAATTGTATCAGGGTATTAAATGATACAATTTTATTGTAAATTATTTTCTGTTATTTCCTTTTTATATTATATTGGGATTTTATAAACATATGATTGTATTGATGAAAGTGTTTATTTTATAAAAGTATACATCAAAGTGGATATAAACTTTATATCAGGATATGAAAGAAAAACATTACAAAATATTAATGATAAAAAAGGGGTTTGGGGTCTAGTAAGGTTGAAATTATAGATAAACAAATGGTAGTGTTTTGTCATTTGCTTACTTTTTCTTTGTCAGTCTTCCTAGATTATAAATGCCACTGGGCCAGGGAGCTGTTATATTCACCACTGTAGCCCCAAGGCCTAGGATAGAGCCTCTCACTTAAAGGGATCATTCACTCGCTCTGCAAACATTCACTGAGCATTGCTGAGTCAGACACAATAGAAAATACAACACGGAATGAGACAGCAACCAACGAGTGGCAGACAGTGTGCACCTAGGCTGCAGTAAGTACTAGCAGGGACATGCAGGTGGTAGAAAAGCACGTGGGGATGGGGGTATTTGGATAGCATGGTGAAAGCCAGCCTCCCTGAGAAGGTAACTTTTAAACTAAGGTTGAAAAATGAAAAGAAGCCAGTCATGGGGGAGCCAGACAAGAACCTTCTCGGCAGAGGGAACGGCAAATAGAAAGACCTGAGGCAAGGTAGGGATCAGCTTGATCTCAGGACAGAAAGCTGGATGGGAACTGAGGGTGATAACAGGTGGGCTGAAAGAGGCAAGCAAAGGCAAATCCTAGTTGGCCTCATTGGTCTTGGTAAAGCATTAGGATTTTATTCTAAGAGCAATGAGAAGGCCACTGGGTGTTTTAGGGAGAAGTGGAAATTAGTCTATTAATAGTTTCCATTTCTGAAAGCGTACTCTGGCTGCAGTGAGGAGAATAGGCTATTGGTGTCAAATAGGTATTTGTTTAATAAATAAATGACAAAATAAACATATTTTTGCATGAATGAATCAATCTGTGAATTCAGTGACACAGAAAAACCAAGGGCTACAGCCCTGTGCTGGGCTCACACGACACCCCCTCCCTCTTCCAGCCTGCTAGGTGACCTCTTATCAGTCCCTTCCTGAGCCTCAGGTTCCCCACAAGAGGACAATAAGGCTTTGAAGATGCCCTCCAGGATCTCCAGGAAATAATTCAATAATTCCTGCCAACCCCATCCCACCGCCAAGGCTCTCAGGCTGTAAGCAGCTGAAAAGGAACACTGAATGCCTCTGCTCTGTTTATCTTCCTCGGTTTGGCATTTTGTCTGCAGCTGGGGCCCTCTCTATAGGACCACTCAGCATCTATAAGCTGACTAATTTCCATGTTGATTGCAAAGCTGGAAATGTATACACTTGTCATTCTTATTCTTGGCCCAAATGCCTCTTGCCAGCAGTAGCTCTGACGATGGGGTGCTGACACCACTAGCTAGTTATTGTCTGCTGTGCTTGCTATTGATATGAGTGGGTTTGGGAGGATGCACAATTTGATAATCAGACCCCATCTGCAAAGCAATCACGAGTCACATTATGGAGAAAATGTAAGTAAATGCTGGATGTGTGCAGTCTTATTTTCAATTTCACTTACCCTAGCAAAGATTGTATAAAAAGATGTTGATGTGTGAAACAACTTTGTATGTTTTTAATATAAAGAGCATCTCTTAGGGTTTTTACATTTATATAAGCACAGCAAGTGACAGGCTATAAAACAAAATGCTTTCATGTATGTGACCTCATTTTGCAAATGTATTGTATTAGAGTTGTAAAGTAATATGTGTCTGGTGAAGGCATTCCAACCATGGAGATACACAAGACATTGAAGAAACTAGTTCTGCAGTACATCCCAGTCTCATCCCTGGGAGGATGTAGTGGCTGAAGGCAGACTTCGTGGTCAGATTATGTGGCTTCAGATCCTATTTCCACTTTATTTTCTGTTACAACCTCAGACTTGTTATTTCACCTCTCTGTACCTCAGTTTTCTCATCTGTAAAGTGGAAATAATAATATTACCTTTATAACAAAGTTGCAATGCCAATGAAATTAATGAATGTAAAGTGTTTAGAATAGTGCCTGGCATATATTAAGAGCTCAATAAATATTAGCTATTCTTCTACGTATCAATTATATTATTCTACCTATCCAAAGCTAACCATACCTGGAGGGTATCCTACAGCTCTCAATCTTAACATTTATCTGCCCACATAGCTATTACTTCTATTTTCTTTTATTAAAAATGAAACCATAGGTATGTCAGGTTTTTCACATTTTTTTCATTCAAAATGTATCATGAAGATTCTTTTTCTTATCAATATACAGACCTACGTCATTAACAGTTGCATAGCATTTAATTTTATGGATAGGCTAGAATTTAACCATTTTTCAACTGATGAACATTTAAGCTGCTCTCTTTTTGCTGCTACAAGTAGTGTTGTGGTAAACTTTACTATCAATGTATCTTTGCACATTTGCAAGAATTTCTCTGCAGGATAGGTTCTGAGAAGTACCTCATCTCATTTGTACCATCACAAAAACTCTAAGGGGAAACAGGGTGAGTGAGTGCTATTATCCACAAAGGAGACGGATTCTAGGAGTTGAAGGAATTTCTCTAACTCCTCACAGAGGCACCCCCCCATAAAGCATGGTGGGAATGAAACAAATGGTCAAGTCATCCAGTGCTAAATTCATTGCTCGTCCTACTGGATGACATAAAGTTGAAGATTTGCTCAGTGAGTCTGATAACATTTGTAGCTTGGGAACTCTTTTCTACTGAAAATCTTAATAGATTTATTAACTTCAGCTTCATTCAGGTGGCCCTGTTTGGCCTGGCTATAAACTCACCACACATAACCAGCCAATTCTGCTTTGTATCCGTGTCCATAAATTATCCTCTATCCTTAAACATGGGTTAAGGATAATATTTACTGAGAACTCAATATGGTAAAGGCACTGTACAGAGGTTAAAAGGGAAACAAAGTTGAATCAGACCCTGTGGAGAGATCTTGCCCTCCATCAGCTCACAGTCTAGTAATGCACAAAAAATAATTAAAATGCAAGGTAAATTGATTACTCAAGGACAATGGCAAATAGCAACCTTTGGGGGCTTAAAGAAGAAAAGATTGGCCATGAAAAAGCATAGCCTAGCCCTTTGATTCTTACCCCACCGAGAGTCCCACCACCATGTCCCTAAAATAAATTAGATATAGTATCAATCGTGTAACCTCAGGCATTGTTTGAGTCCCTAAATCCAACCACAGAATGATCTTTTATTCATGAATGGACAGCACTCTTAAACTCAACGACAAATTCTTAGCCTTTGTCTGTCAATTTGTCAATATAGGTTATAAATTATAAAAACTGTGGAGATTAAGTGGGTAGATGAAGTGGTCTATTCCTAAGGTTGGATTTTTATTTTTTATCAACTTTATATCACATTCTGGGAACATTTGTCCAGGTGAGTTACATAAAATTGCTATTAAGTGCATTATTATTCTGATATTTTTTAAAAAACAAAAGCAATCCTCATGTTCTTCTCTCAGGTCATTGTGAAGATACAGAATTATGTTTTCACAGCATTTGTTAGAGTTATTTTTTAGCAGCTTTTATACCATGGTTTCAGTGTGCCACAACGGTACAAACAAAATTATGTTTCTTTTTGGTATTTGTGGTAATTTAAAACCCACAATCAGGAAAAGGGACAAATAGGGTGCTCTTCAGCACTCTGATCCCTGGAATGAATTGGATCTTTTTTTCTGTAGGCATAAAACTAAATATTAAAAATGTCAGCTATCTTTGCTCTATAAATCAGTGTTTGTTACTAAGGGGCTGAAATTGTTGGATACCTTACTCATAGTAGTTTCAGAAATAAACCTGATTATCAGTGCTCTTTGAAATTCTGATTTTTCAAAAGACTTACGCTGTTAATATCCATTCAACTTTCCATATGGAAATAATCCAGCTCCAAGGACTGCCAATATACAATTCCACCTCCTGCTTGATCAGTAATTAAACTATAGAAAAGAAGGAAGAGGAAGAGGGGCAAGTATGCACTTAAATTCATCAGCATTAGTATCTTTGTTAATAACAATGAATTCTAGAACATCAAAATAAAATATCTCCTGAAACATTGCAAGCATCTGTGCATTTAGAAAGAAAGAAAAAGAGAAAAGAATAATTTGATTGGTTCAGTGTAAATGAATCAGAAACATATGCCTTGGGTTTCTCAGTATGGGAACATGGCTGGCAAAATTCATTTACGCTATACAGAACCTGTAGCGCTTGAAAACGAGCTTGACAGACTGAGAATATATCTGTGCTGTCCTATGAGCAATACAAATAACTCTTGAATTAAACACAGATTTTTTCCAACAAATGGGCCATGAAACCTAACTGTATAATAACAGCTTGCGTTTCCATAGCTCTGTTTTTCTACCTCAACAATCCTGAGCAACACATCCATTTTTCCTCTCCTCTCTCACAGCAGGATGTTTTGGTGGGGCAGAACAAACATGCACACACACACCCCCATATAACACAGTGTGTGTGTGTGTGTGTGTATAAACCACATATTGATATAGTAATCATGTATGTGTGCATGTGTATACATGCTAATGTTTTCTGAAGTGCAAAAGAAGAAAAACAGCTGGCACCAATTAAAGGCTTATTATAAAAAAAAGTGCAGTGCCAGGCACTCTAAAAGCATTCGTGCATGTAATACTCTAACAAATACAGAAAATAGGTGGTATTGTCAATCTCTACTTTAAAGATGTGAAAATTGAGGCTCATAACTAACTTGACAAGTTAGAAGATGACAAAATTCTATCTGACTTATTGCATAGTTAGTAATTCTAATCACTGCATTCCGCTTAGCATTACCAGACAAAATACATGACACTCAGTTAAGCTAGAAGTTCAGATAAGCAACAAATAATGTTTAGAATGAGTATGCCTCATGTGATGTTTGGTGTCATATTTATACTAAAATGATAATTTAAATAATTTTTAGTATAAGTGTGTGCCATTAAGTATTTAGGATATATTTGTATTCAAAAGTATTATTTATCTATAATTCATATTTAACTGGGCATTCTTTATTTTAATTTGTTAAATCTGGAAACCTTAATTCTATTGTTTCCTTAAACTAGGTAAATGAGACAAGAAATGCAATTTTTGGATTAGAGAAGTACTAATATATCATCCTTCAAAGGAAAAATAACATCTGAAATATAAGAAGGCTAGAGGTAGCAGAAACTCTTCACTTACTAACTACTGGGCTCAGAAAGGATGGGCATGCCACTACAATTTATGAAACGGACACAATCATGGTTTTTAAAAACAAGATTCAACTCCTGGTCTCCTAAAATCCCCTTCCTACTTTCAATGATATCATGGGACAGTTGAGCATGAGAAGGAACGTGGTACACATATTTTATTTGGCGGACTTATTAGGGAGGAAGAGAGCATGAGGTCACTACCCGCCTCAGTGGGGAAGGAGAAGGGCAAACACTGAGAAGGAAGAGAAACCTGATATGTGAACTATGGGTACTACAGAGGGGCATGGTGTTCTAGAGGGGGATCCAGATGGGGCCAATAGTCTTCATGAGTCTCTTACCCTCTATTTTGTTTACTGTTGTATTCTCAGTTCCTAGAATAGAGTTTGACAGTGTAGGTCATCAGTATTTGTGGATTAAATGAAAGAATGGATTTTCTCATCTGTAAACATCATAGAATGGAACCAAATCACATAGAACTTTGATGTTTTAAATCAAGCCTAGATTTCTTCAGATGTATCTTGGGGGCTACTTTAGTAAAAGAAGAGGGTGTCAGAGGCAGGCAGAAATTCAGGCACGCTTCTCCTACTTCGGCCAGAGAACCTCCTTGTTTAGTTCTTTTATGTATTGAGGTTCAAATGGGATTTCATTTAGAAATGGGTTCATTGCAAAAATTAAATATTTATAATAATATATTAAAGATTTAAAAAGAAACATCTCAGTTCTAAGTTCTTTGACTCCACCAATGATCTATTCTCCAAAACAAAATGATCTTATGTGTTTGTTCAAAGCCAGCACATAAGGACAGAGAAGACAAAGTCTACAGGACAGCAGAGTGAAGGTGAACCTCAAAAACAACTTTTCACCCCTGGTCTCCAGTTCTCCCAAATGGTTTGTCTCAGTAATAGGAAGTCTTGCTTGGAGTGATAAATCCTTGGCAAATTAACAATACAAAAATGAGAGGAAAAATCATGCACAACTCTCCAGCAGTTTGTCATATTGAAAATACAGCATAATTAATTCTGCAAATGCACCAAGGGAATACAAAACTGTAATCAGTTTTTCTGCAGTGTTTATATCTATAGTGATGGAAGTCTAATTGCATAATTTATCATTATGAAGTAACTATACAGATCACAGGTGTACATAGTCATCAGTGGGATGGTGTTACCAGCTTTTGTATAAATCATTGTATGCATTTTTTATTTGGTCTGGGACAACCTCAATTTTGACCATGTATAGCCATATTCCATTTGTAATACTAAGTGTTTCAATGACCGATGTATATCACTAGCTTAATCTCTGGTTATCTCAAGCAACAGTGTTACAGAGTTACAGGGAGTTACCTTGAAAATGCCCTTGAGCCATGCTCTTGTCTGAGTAATAGCCTTCCATGGCTTCCCATTAGCACAGAAGAAATCCAAACTACTCAAGGTCCTTATCCCTAGCCATTTCTTTTTAGGTCTTACCATGCACCCATTATATCACAGCTATATCAGATTACTTGTCAGTAATGAAAATTCAATCTCTTTCTTTTCTGGTTTTTTGTTTATGTCTCTGAATCCTCAGTTTTTTTATATGCATTAAAATGTCTATATACATATAAACCATTTTGATATCAGGCATGCTTCTAGGTACATGCCTGTCAGTAAAAGTAAAACAGCACACTTATGCTTCTTAAAAGACAGAATATACTTTTCCCTATTTCTCCCACTAAGTACAAATAAAAAACATGGAGGTAATATTATATGTAAGACAAACATAAGAAGACTCCAAAAGCTGGGGAGAATTCTGGCAGCAGACTGGATAGGAAACTTTGCCCTGAACAATAACATGGCAATGAGTTTCCTGGGTTTTCTTTTTGCATCATATATCCCAGACTAGGTGCTGAAGAAGCCAGCAAACTGTAAAAGCCAATAGACACAAACAAACAAACAAAAAAAGCCACAACAAAAACCCAATTTCTCTAGCCAAAGGAAGAGGAAAGGGGCAGCCTGGCAAAACAGAAAACACTTAGCAGATAATTGCTTTACTGCAGCCAAATAAAACCCACAGAAAAAACTATAACCTCATCCACACCCACACCAGCAAAGAGTAAGTGGAGAGGCTATACTTTCACCTTCACCATGTGGTAACAAGGAGGGCCAACCTCCCTCCACTATGCTAGGGTGGTATCTGAGAAGGCCAAGTGAGGAACTGCAACTTTCATCCCTCCTGGGTAGCAACAAGCTCCTACTCCCTGTCAGTGTCAGAACAAATCACACAGGGAATTTGGACCTCCATCCAAACCCAGTAGTAAGGAGGCAAACCTCCCCTTCCTCCGGGTGATCTATCAGGAATGTCACAGGGTATGTCATTACAGACCTGCAAACATAAAAAGGATAATGAAAGAATACTATGAACTACTCTACAAACATAAATTGGCAACTTGGATGAAATGGGTTGATTCCTTGAAGCTAACACAACACATTCAATATGAAATAAAGAATTTGACTAGCCCAATAACTATTAAGGAACTTGAATTAGTAATTTGTAAACTCCCCACAAAGAAATCTACAGGCCCTGATGGTTATGCTGAAGAATTTTACCAAATGATTAAAAATAACTAACACCAATTCTACACAATCTCTTCTAGAACAAAGAGGAGGAAGAAATACTTTCAAATTTCTTTATAAAGCTATAATATTATCACTCGATCTCTGATACTAAATCAAAGTACAAAAAAGGAAACTACAGACCTATACCACTTATAAATATAAACACAAAAATCCTTAAAATATTAGCAAATTAATTCAGCAATATATGAATTATGAACCATGACTAAATAAAATTTATTCCTTGGATACAAGCCTGGTTCAATATTCAAAAATCTACCAATATGATCCAACATATTAACAGGTTAAAGATGAAAAAATAGATGGCATGTCAACTGATAAAGAAAAAGCATTTGACAAAATTAAACACTCATTCATGATTTTTAAAAAAAAACCCTCAGAAGCACAGGAATAGAGAGGAATATCCTCAACTTGATAGAAAGCAACTACACACGCCCTGCCCCCCCACCCAATGCTAAACTTAGGGTAAAAACTGAACGCTTTTCCTCTAAGAGCAGGAACAAGGCAAGGATATCTGCTTTCACCACTCTAATTCAGCATTGTGCTGGAAGTTCTAACTAGTGTGATAGGCAAGGCAAGGAAATAAGGGGCATACATGTCAGAAAGGAAAAAAGAAAACTATATTTACAGATGACATGATTGCCTACAAAGAAAATTCCACCAACCCACAAAAAAACACCTAGAACATGTAAGTGGTTTCAGCAAGGTCACAGGATACAAGATACACATATAAAAAATTAATGGACTACCTATATACTAGCGATGAATATATGAACATCAAAATTAAAAATACAATGATTCATAATAGCTCAAAACAAATGAAATACTTAGCTGTAAATTTAGCAAAACATTTTCAGGACTTGTATGCTGAAAACTAAAAACTGCTCATGAATGAAATCAAAGCATAAATAAATAAATAGAGAGACAAAACAGTGTTTATGGATTAAAAGACTCAATATAGTAAAGATGTCAATTCTCCCCAAATTGATATATAGGTTTAATGTAATTCCTATCAAAATACCAGCAAGATTTTTTATAGATATAGGCGACTTTTTCTAAAATACATATGAAAATGCAAAGGAACTAGAATAGGTGACACCACTTTGAAAAGAAAAAAAAAGTATATGAGGAATAAGTCTACCTGATTTAAAGATTTAATGTATAGTTTCATAAACCACGACTGCGTAGTATTGGTGCAGTTACAGACATATCAATCAATGGAACAGAATAGAAAGTTTAGAAATAGATGCACACAAATATGCCCAACTGATTTTTCACAAAGGTACAAAAGTGATTTGGTGGAGATAAGAAAGTCTTTCTAACAAATGGTGCTAGAGCAATTGGACATCTATGGGCCAAACCCAACCAAACAAAAAATATCAAAACCTCATACCTTATAAAAAATTAAATCAAAATGGATAACAGACTTTATAGTAAAATGTAAAGCTATAAAACTTTTAGGAAAAAAACATAAAGTCTTCAGGATCTACGGCTAGGCAAGAGTTTTTAGACTTGATACCACAGGCATCATCCATAAAAAGAAAAACTGAGAAACTGAACTTCATTAATATTAAAATCTTTTATTCTGTGAAAGACTTAAAAGATGAAAAGACAAGCTACAGAGTGGGAGAAAATATTTACAAGACACATATCTGACAAACGACTAGTATCCATAAAATATAAAAAGAACTCTCAAATTGTAACACTAAAAAATAAAAAAGATTAAATTAGAAAATGGGCAAAAGACATGAATAGACATTTTCACAGAAGAGTATAAACAGATGAGAAATAAGCACATGAAAAAATGTTCAAAATCATTAGTCGTTAGGGAAAAGCAAATTAAAACCACTGTGAGGTGTGTCACTACACACCTAGCAGGATGACTAAAATAAACAGACAAACAAAAAATTTTGAAACCACAAAATGCTTGTGAAAATTTGGAAAAAAATGATCACTTGATCACATAGCTGATGGAAATGTAAAATGGTACAGCCGCTCGGGAAAGCAGCATGGCAGCATCTTAAAAAAAAAACATGTAACTCCCATATGACACAGCAAGTACAATCCTGGGCACTATCCCAGAGAAATTAAAATATATGTTCACACAAAAACTGGTACACAAATGTTTATAGCAGCTTTATTCATAATTGCTCCAAACCGGAAACAACCCAGATGTCCTTCAAGAGGTAAATGGTTAAACAACCTGTGGTATATCCATACTGTGGAATGCTACTCAGCTGGGGGGGAAAAAAAGGAGGAGGGAGGAAGGAGGAGGGAGGAGGGAGGAGGAGGAGGAGGAGGAAGAGGAGAAGGAAAAGGAGAAAACTATTGATCCATGTCATAAACTAGATGAATCTCCAGAGATTTATTCTGAGTGGAAAAAGGAAGTCCCAAAAGGTTACATATTATATAATTCAATTTATATAAATTCTTGCAATGGCAGGATTGCAGGAGTGGAGAACAGGTTAGTGGTTTTCAGGGGTTAAGGAAGAGGTGGGGGATGGGAAACAAGTGAAAGTAGCTTATAAAAGGGCAACACAATCCTTGGTGTGATGGAAATGTTCTGTATCTTGACTGTATTGATGTCTATATCCAGGCTGTGACAAAGTATTATAGTTTTGTAAGATGTGACCATTGGGATAAACTGAGTAAAGGGTACCTGAGATCTTTCTGTGTTATTTCTTAAAACTGCTTGTGAATCAATGATTATTTCAAAGTAAAAATTTAAAAATCCAGTAGCATGAAGTGGAGGGAGGGGTATGTTTCTAGAGAGCAGTAAATGAGTGCCAACAATGGACTGTTGGTATGTTTGAAGGAATCTACAGCACAGCTCCTATCCTCCTAATTATGAGCTGCTAGTATGTTCCCTGGCACCTTAGGCTGGCAACAGATCTCACAAGCAATTTATCTTCTGTATCGTCTCCATCTCCAAGGCCCTCAATATTCCTTTCCTTATCAAAAGATACTGTAAAGAATTGATCTGAGCAACTCCTTAAAGTGAGGACACCAAAGATAAATGTTTGCACCATTTTACATAGAAGGAAATATCACCAGAAATAGAGACTTGGGGTCTAATTCCAGCTTGACACTTTTCTGGGGCTTAATCTTGAGTGAATGATTTGACATCAATAGGTCTCAGTTCCTCTCTCTATAACATGGTAAGACTCCCTGTGTTTTTACCTCATAGTATGTTGATTATCAGAACAAATGAAAAATGGAAGTTAAAGGGCTTTGTAAGGACAGGGTGCTGTGCATATGCTGACATTGTTATTACACCAATTTGAGGGCATCCATTTTTATATGGGGAAAAAAAGGTGTGAGTCAATCTCTAATGGCTGAGTTTTCAGGGATAAATCACAGTTGATAGAGGGGATGTTTTTTGTATAACCGCTACTCAATTTGCCAACTTTTAATATTGTTTTTTCATAAATTCCTAGCACAATGGTTCAATTGCTATCATAGGCACAGGAATGATAAGAAATGGCAATTTGAAAGAAAAGAGCACCATCACCCTCAGGAGATCTTACAGTGTCCTGCACATAGAGAGTTCTCAAAATATGTTGATTTTAATTGAATAATGCTTGTGAGGGGTAGCTGATGACCTTGGCAACCAATAATAATACCTTGATGGGAGGTCAAAACCATAAGTACATAATATTGCTTGGCATGCAAAAATCCAAAGCAACTGATAGTCCCAGGAGGCCGCTCATTATCCAGTTGCTAAGCAGAGTAGACTCTGTTTCATAGTCAAAATCTTAGATATCTATTGTTCCTTGTCTGTCAAACCTCCATAACCTAAACCAGATATGGTAAATTCAAAGCATGTGTACTGCTTCTCACTGCTCCCACACCCAGAGAAGGCATTGATAATTGAATATGACTTTTTGCTGTCAATCAATTATAGCTGACTTTCAAGAAGAAACCCACTGGTCAACCCTTGTTAATTTGCTCTTTGCCAACAAGTCTTTCAACAAACCCCTCCACTTGTCTAGTGTGATTTAGTATATATTATGTATAAGGCAGTAGGGAGGATGACAGCTGATTAAGGGGCTTAGAATCAACTACAAGAGCAAACCTGGGCACAGATAACTTTGCCTTGAGGTGGATGTGGTGGCTCTGCCAGAATAAAGACACAAGTATCAAGGCAAGTCTAAAAAGTGAAAGGTTACTGTTACTATTAGGATCTGGAAAGACTTTGTGGTAATGTGGTAAAAGTGGTGCTTGATTTCCAGGGTAGGGAGGACTTAGATTTCCAGACATGAGGGGAAGAGCATTCCATTCAGAAAACAAAGGCAAGAAGTGTAACGAAGCCTAAGGTACGTATAGGGAACAATGAATGCTTATGTTTGGTGCACAGGATGTATTAACCGAAATGGAGAAATGGCAGAAGAGGAAATTTAACAGGAAAATTGGGGCTAAATCTTGGAGAACTACAGACCAAATGAGGTCAAAATACCTGTGCTTCCCAACATACCCAGTGTATAGATAGAGCAGACTCTTTCATAAACACATCAATTTCAAAACCAGAAGAGATGCCAAAGAAGTCATCTACCCTTTACTTTTTATACAAAGACAACCGTGTTATTCCATTTTACATATGAGAAAACTAAGAACCCAAGAGGCAAAGTACCTGGATCAAGTCCAGAACCAGCATGGAATGTAGGGGTCCTGACACTTATTGTGCAGCATGTTCTTTCCTAATTTCCAGTTGTCTGTCCTAGGGCACAGGAGTAGATGATGAAGACTACCTCTGTTTCTTCTGCCTGAAATACAATTTCCAGGACTCTTCACTGGTACTGACTCTTCCTCATCATTTAAGTCTCAGCTCACCAGGTGGAGGTTTTCTGTGGCCACACTATCTGAAATAGCCCCCTCATCACTTTCCATTTCATCAGATTGATTTTCACCATAGCATGAATCACGCTTTGAAATTACTTTGTTCACTTATCTATGTTTTTATCTGTTTTCTACTTACGAAGGTAACCTTTATTCTTTCTTTCTGTTTCCCCCAGAGTTACATCTTCTATTACCAGCAATATTCCAAACCTAGGAAAAAAGCAAGGGAAAGAGATGGGCCAGAAGGTTAGGAAGAAAAGAGAGAGAGAGAGAGAGAGAGAGAGAGAGGAAATTTACAAGGAAGTTAATACAGCTTAACTAATTCATTCAACAAACTCTGAGCATCCACCATTTATGCAGCTCTGTGCCGGCAGTAATGAGAGATACAAAAATGAGAATCAGTCCCTGTCCTCAAGAAGGTTACAGTTCGGAGGGAAAGTAAAAATGTATCCAATTCATTACCTAGATAAAAATAAAGTTACAACCAGGCCTAATTCAAAGAATGAGGAATACAAGATGCTATGAGAACTATAATAGCAAGATTTGATCTTACCAGGCAAGGCTTCACTGAGAAAATGTTTGAGCTGAAGACCTGAAGGTAGGTGTGAGTAAACGTGAAGAGAGAAAGAGTATTCTAGGAGGAGGGAACAGCATTTCAGCAGCCAAGTGTCACATGCTGGTTCTGTTACTGATAGTGATGGTGGTCTCCGGGCAGCATCAGTACCCCTGCCTCTCTGGGATACTGTCATTTTAGCAGGGCTCCTGGCCACATGTCAAAAGGTTGTGTGACACAATCAGCAGTACCAATTAATTACCATTCTTTGTGCTAGAATCATTTCTAGTTAGTCTCAGAATAAACATGGAATGGCTAATGAAATTTTATCTGTCTGCAGCAGAATTTTAATTTGCATGCTTTATGACACTAATATTTGTACAGTAGCCAGTGGTTATCTTTTAAAGTCAGCCTTTCTCTTCATTTATTTAATGAAGTGTAGGAGGAAGTCAGGGTTTTTTCTTCCCCTCCCTCCCCCCACTCCGAATTTCTCCTTCCCCTGGGTATTGCTGGGCATGTTCACATTCCCGTTACTTCACTTGCTTATTAATTTAACTAACATTTGCTGAGTCCACTACAGGCAAGATGTATGGCAGGAGCTATGGGGAATTCTAGCTCTCAGGAAATAGACGTGCTCAGACACTGATCAATCTTTTTTCCTTTACACTGAAGACAAGAATCAACCTCTATTTGCAGTTTCCTAAACAGACATTGTTGTTCCGGGTCTTCGTTTGTTGGACCTATCATTCTCCTTCCTAGAATTTTCTTCTCCTTTTATAGACCTGTCAGTCTTTAAAATTTAGCTTAAATTCCACCTCTTTTTTAAACCTGCACATCTCTCAGCATTATTTTGATTGCAACTGACAGAATACCCAATTTTAAGTAGTTCATATTTAAAAGGAAATTTATTGTCTTATGTAGCTGAAAAGTCTTGGGGGATATCTGGCTTCAAGTGTAGCTTATTTCAGGGCAAACCAATGTCACCACCAACGTGGTTTCTCTCTTTTTTTTTTTTTTTTTTTTTGTATTTTGGTTATTCTTCTGTACAAACTCCAGCCCTTGTAAACTTTTGGTTTCCTATCTCATGGGGGGAAGGAAGAGTACTTTCCCAGAAATCTTAAGGGAAAATTGTCATTTCCCCTTGGCCTGCATTGCATCTCGTAACCGTCCTTGAACCTCTTAACCGCTTTGAGGGGCGTGCAGGGCTGTGATTAGGCAGGCCTAAGTTACATGACAGTCTTCTTGACCTTTGGCTGTCTCTTGAATACTTCTTCATTCTTACCATAAAGTCCTGATTTTATTTAGCCCTAGATGTACTTATAAAACTGTCTTCTACATGCATGGAAATTCACTGTGGCAGGTGAGATGGAGAAACAGACAGGGGCATAGGGATGACAGCAGCTGTAACAGATCTACTCGTAGACATATGAATAAATAAATATTCATTCATTGGTGACTTTCTCTGCCCAAAGTATCACAGGTGGCACACAAAATTATAGTTTAAAAGTGGAGATGTGGCCTAAACCCATGAAATTGGATCACCAGTGTTGTCAAATATGATTATAATGAAAATAATATCATTAATGTACATTTATTATGTGCTAAATATTGTGCTGATGGCTTTACTAACATTTTTCATTTAAACATACAACAATGTACTAATTTTAGGTGGGTAGAGTCTTGAAGTTAAGTAATTTGCTTGGTTACACAACAAATAAATGACCATATCAAAAATTTGAATCTGCTATGCTAGGAGATGAGAATACAATAGTGTACACAAAACCTGGAAAGTTATTGCCCTCATAGAGTGTACAGCTACAGTAGGAGACATTCTTCAATAATCATGCACATAAAGATCAAATTATACAGTGAAAGGTTCATAATGAAGAAGCATAGAGTGCTATGAAAATATATAGCAGAGAGTCTCTGGGGCACCAAGAAAAGTTCTTCTAGAGAAATTATGTCTGAATGAAGACTTTGTGGATGTGTCTAGGGTTAACAGGATGGAGAGACAAAGGATATTCTAGACAAAGTACACAGTGTGGTTAGATGTCCTGAGGGGCAAGGAAACATGGCACATTTGAGGATCCTAAAAAAGGCCATAGTGGTTAAGGTACCACGAAATAGGCTGGTCTATGGATAGCCTGATGTGGAACAAAACTGTAGTGATAGTAGACAATCTTGAATTTTGGCCAAACTTGCAGGGTTTGGGTAGGCTATAACATATATTTTGATTTTTATCTTTAGAGTAACCAGAAGCAATTTTGAACACAGGAGTGACTTAATTAGATTGCATTGTAGAGCAAGAAAGAAGGCAGAAGAGAGACCACTTAGGGGTCTGTTGTGTGGTCCAGGTGACAGATTGCTATGGTGTTAGAAATAGACATAGAGAAATTGACTGATTCAAGAGAATATTAGGGGTTAAAATCAGTGGTACTTAGTCATGACATTAGGTGTTGGATTGGATGGGGGAAGGCAGAGTGAGAGAGAGGGAAGTTTCGTGATGAAACCCAGGTTAGTGTAGTTATCGTCATATGACTCAAAGATAAAAGGAAGGCAGCATAGTGAGATGCATACTTCAGAGAGGAGAACTGAGGAATGCAAACAGGATTGGAGGAGAGCCAAGGGGGTAATCTGAAGGAAAGAGGTAAGCCCATGTGGGGTGGTTTGGTGAGCAGAAAATTAGCAGGATCCATTTGGTAAGGGTAAATTGTGGGAAATAAGGTAGGAAAATAGTATAGGAATAGATCAAGAAGAGTCTCAGAAACCAGGCTAAGGTGTGTATACATAATGCAGTAGCCAGGGAGAACCACCAGAAGTTTCAGAGAAGAGGAATGGCATGACCAGGGGAACCCATTGGGAAGATTCTTGTGGTATGACAGCTTAGAAAAGAGTATTTGTGGAGCACAGTGAAGGGACATAGACGAGATTGGAGCGAGGAGGAGCAGTAAAGAGGCTGATGCCATGCATTCAGGGAAAAATAGAAAGGGTTTGATGGGATAGTAGAGACAGGGCAGAGAATCAGATCCAAAATCTAAAGTAAGGTGACTGTGCCATCTTGCCGAACACTACCAGGTTTGTGAAGGATTAAAACAGTGATTCTCTACCTCAGGGAATTTACAATTTAGGGAGGAGTAAGATTTGGTTTCATTTTTATAAACCCAATATAAGATAGGAAAAATCTATAGAATTTCAAAAGACAGAGGGGTGGTTCTCTTTGAAGGGATAAAAGAGGACCTCAGAGAAAGACTAGAAGAATTTAGAATGTGGTTTTCATTCAGGAGACAGAGAAGAGGGGAAAAAAGCATTTTCAGTGGTCACAAATGCTTATATCTCCAGAAGAATCAGATTTTGACATTTGCCTAAGACTCCATCACAATATGTCTGATTCCTTGGTATGAGTTTGCCACTCTTTGTTTTCAGCCCCTCTTAACTAAGCATCTTCTGCAAATTGCTCCAAGGAGACCTGTAGCCCTTTCCAGAGTAGTTAATGAAGATGGTAATAAGATTGGGCTGAACTCTGATCCCAGATGGCCCCCTATAGACACTTTGACCTCCTTGAGGAATGTAATGCCACTTGCTGCTGCCCTTTGTCAGTTTTGCCATCGTGTTCTTTGACAGTTTTCAATCCTGATGACAGTGCTCATGTCCAAGGCAATTTACAGTTAATCTTGCAGGCAGGCTCTCATCAAACTCTCACACAATTTGCAGAGATGCCAACATATAACGCAATGCATTTGTTTCATGTATTATAAATATAATTCTGTCAGAAAGCCAGTCAAGGATTTCTAACATTTTTATTCTCATAACACTAAGTAGCATATTCATTTATATTTATAGCTATGGGGCTGATGGCTTTGTTTGGAAATGAAGTTATAATTACCAGTGGTTTTTCTAGAATCATAGGAACAAAATATTTCACAATAGGATGGGGGACTAACAGGTCATCTGATAAAAACACTCATGTTTGTCCAGCAGTTTTATAGCTTTTAACCATTCTTCCCATTTGCCCCATGAGATATGTTAATACTGGGCAGGAATTACTGTCACCATTCTATAGTTGAGGGAGCTGTGTTTGAAAGAAGTAACATGAATTGCTCAGGGTGAAACAGCTAGCAAGCTGCACATGAGCCAGGAACCCAAATATTTAATGCTTAGATTATTCTCTTTATATTTTAGTATATTGCTATAAAAAGTAGAAATATTCCCAGGGGGCTGTTGAAGTCAGTATCAGGGAATAGGGGATTAGAAAGTAACTATGTCTGAAGCACCTAGGTATTATCAAATACGTAAATGACAGAATTGTAGCCAATAGGGAAGATACATGCCCAGTCTAAAAACATTAACACAAGGCATAGCCCAAAACATTGTTCTGGCCAAACATACTGCATGTGTAGACTGAATTTGGCCAATGGACTGCCAGGTTATGACTCTTCTTTCAGTATCTGAGAAAGGAATGTTCACTCAGTTCCTGTTCCCTCAATCCCTAGTTTTTTAATATTTTTATCTTTGTGAGAATGTTTGACATTTTCCTTCCCCTAATCTTCTGTCAAGTATTCAAATCCTCAGGTTTTAATATGCATTTTTGAAAATCACATTCATATCAGGAACCATATTAGGCATATGGTTATCATGATAATTAAGATGGTATATTATATGTATAAAATAAGAGACACAGTCAAAATTACTACTGGGTTCAGAGAAAGGAGCTTTCCCTGGGAACGAGCGTGATGAGCAGAGGCTTCCTGGGAATTATGATACTTCATCTGAGTTTTGAATAATGGGTAGTCCTTAGATGACAATGATATTCAACCCATGGTCTCCAAATTGAGGTGCTCAAAACAATCCATTGAAAAAGGATGAGAATATTATACCTGTCTTGATGTTATCTATTTCTATTTAAAATTTTATTTAAGTTTAGTATATACAGAACATATTTGTAGACTAATATCTGTATATAATATGTAAACAATAAATATGTATGTATTTGGGTATGTTCTTAAATTTCTCTAATGAAAGTTGAGATCAAGAGTTTGAAAACTATTGAATAGATAATAATGATAATTATTACCATTTTTGAACAGTTATTATGAGGTAGATACTTTATCTGTGTTCAATTTCATTCATTTCTATTCTTTATTATTTCCATTTTTCTGCTTGCTTTGGCTTTTTTTGCTCTACTTTTTATAGGTTCCTGAGGTGGGGGGTTATATTATTGATGTAAGACATTTCCTTTTTCCTAATGTATGTATTTAGTGCTATGAATGTCCCCCTTAGCCCTATTTTAGCTATATCTCACAAATTTTTATATATTATATTTTTATTTTTATTTATTCAATGTATTTTTGCAGTTCCTTTGAGACTTCTCCTTTGACCCATGAATTTTATAGACGTGTGCTGTTCAGTTTTCAAGTGTTTGAAGATGTTGTGGTTATCTTTCTGAATTTCAGTTTGATTCTGTTGTGGTAATTTCAATTCATGTAAATTTATTAGGTTTGTTTTATGACCCAGGGTATGTTATATCTTAGTATATGTTCTTTGAGCACTTGAAAGAATGTGTATTCTGCTGTTGTTGGATAGACTGTTCTATAAATATTGATTAGATCTTGTTTATTGATGATGATCTTGAATTCTTCTGTATCTTTACTGATTTTCTGTTTAGTTGTTCCATCAATTGGTGAAAGAAGGGTGTTAAAGTCTTCAGCTTATAATTGTAGATTTGTCTATTTCTCCTTTAAGTTCTGTTTTTCCTTCACATATTTTCCAGTTTTGTTGTTTGGTACATATACATTTGAATTGCTATATCTTCTTGATGCACTGACATTTTTATCAGTATATAATGTTTCTTTCCATCTCTGGTAAGTTTTTCTATGGTTAAATCTACTTTATCTGGTATTAATATGTCAACCTTGTTTTTTATTGATTACTATTTGAATGATATATATTTTCCACCTTTTTACTATTGATCTGCCTATACCATAACACAGTCAGCCCTCTGTACCTGTGGGTTCTGCCTCTGAGAATTCAAACAACTGCAGATTGAAAATATTTGATAAAAATAATAATACAACAATAAAAATACAGATAAAAACAATACATTATAAAAACTATTTACATAGTGTTTACATTCTATTAGGTATTATAGGTAATCTAGAGATGATTTAAAATATATGGGAGGATGTATGTAGGTCATATGCAAACACTACACCATTTTATATAAGGAACTTGAACATTTCAGCAGATTTTGGTATCCACAGGGGTTTTGGAACCAATTCTCCACAGACACTGAGGGGTGACTGAATTTACAATGACTTTCTTGTAGACACCATATTGATATGTCATGTTTTTAAATCTACTCTGTCAATCTCTGTCTTTTAATTAGCATACTTAGACCATTTTCATTTAATGTAATTATTGATGTACTAGAGTTTGTCTGCCTTTTAATTTTTTTTTGTTGTTGTTTATATTTGGCCTATTTTGTTTCTTTTTTTCCTCTGGGTTTTTTTTTTTTTTTTTTACTTTGTGTGTGTTAGCTGAACAGTTGTTTATAATTCCAGTTTGATATTTTCTAGTTTTTAAGTGTATTTCATTATATAGATTTTTTTAGTGGTTTCTCTAGGTATTATATTACATATGCATAACTTAATACAGTCTACTGGTGTCATCATTCTACTAGTTTAAGTGTATAAACCTTGTCTCCTTTTCTGTCCTTTCCCTCTCCCCCTGCTTCATTTGTGCCTTAGTCAGCTAGGGCTGCCATAACAAAATACCAAAGACTGGGTGGTTAAACAACAGTAACTTATTTCTTACAGTTCTGTGTGCTGCAAGTCTGGGACTAAGGCAAAAGCTTGGTCAGGTTCTGGTGGGGATACTCTTCCTGGCTTACAGATGGCCACCCTCTCCCTGTGTGCTCACATGGCTGAAAGAAAGAGAAAGAGCAAGCTTGCTAACATCTCTCCTTATAATGGCACTAATGCTGCCATAAAGGCCTCATCCTCACGGCCTCTTCTAAACCTAATTACCTCCAAAAGGCCCCATTTCCAGAAACCGTCACATCGAGGGTTAAGGCTTCAACATATAATATTTGGGGGATGGGACACAATTCAGTCCGTAGAAATTTATAATATAATTGTCTTAAATATTTTCTCTATATACACTTAGGACCACATTAGACAGTGTTATAATTTTTGCTTTTACTGTGAAATGTATTAATAATATAGAAAGCTCAAAAGGAGAAGGAAAGGCTATTGAATTTATCATATTTTTTGTTTACCTTGTTTTTTCTCCTTTTCCAATGTTCCAAGAGTCCTCCTGTTATCATTTTTCTGTTTAAAGAACTTTATTTAGTTGTTCTTTTAGGGTAAGGTTGATGACAACAAATTCCATTAGTTTTATTTCTTCCAAAAATATCCTTATTTCTCCCTTTTTTTTCCTGAAGAATATTTTTGTTGGATAAAGAATTTTGGGTTGATATTTCCTTCTTTCAGTAATTGAAAATGTTGTGCCAGTTCATTCTAGCCTCTATAGTTTCTTGTGAGAAACCTGTTGTCACTGGGGTTATTTCTTTTCTTCAAGTAAGTTGTCATTTATCTCTGCCCACTTTCACAATTTTTTGTTTGTCTTTAGTTTTCATAAGTTTGGCTATGGGGTTTCTTGGTGTGGATTTCTTTGGGTTTCTCCTGTTGGGGACTTACTCGGTTCCTTGAATCTGTATGTTTACATTTTTTGCCAAATTTGAGATATTTGAAGTATTTTATCAACTATGCTGTCTTTCTCCTCTCCTTTCAGGACTTCTAAAATAGGAAAATTAGATCTTGCCTTACAGTTCCACATGTCCCTTTTCATTATTTTTTCCAATCTCTTTTCTCTCTATAGTTCAGATTGTGTCATTTTTAGTGTTATATCATCAAGATCACTGATAATTTTTTCTGTCTCCTCTATTTGCCTCATGCAAGCTACTGATCTCACTGTGTATCCAGGCCCCTAACATTGCAAGGCAGAGAGCAACCGTCCTCCACCATAGAATCAGAACTTACTTTCGGAGTTGTGCACTCCCTAGACCCACAGAATCTGTACTTCATTGGCCCTGAATTACATTACTTTCAATTTCATACACTGAAGGTTGAAAAGCTATGAGATCCTTACAAATTCATTGCCCACATGGCTTAGTCCATGCTGTCAAGCAACTTTCACGGAAATATGGTCCAAAAAGTCAAAAGTAATTTTTAAGTATTACAGTGTTTTATGTTTCTCTAGGGACATTAAAGAAGAGCCAATTCATGACTCTTCTTAAATGACTTTTTCTCCTTTCCAGGCCTCTTGTATGTAGTGTTACACCAATGCTTTAGAGTCTGTGTTGCTTTTTCTCTGTTTTCCTGTATCTCATTTCACTGAACCTAACATATTTTATTAAACCTTTTTTATCCTTTCTCTTTTTTGGTTTTATCTTATTTGGCCTATTCACTTGTATCTATATTATAAAACTTTGAGAATCAGTGTGGAAAGGCTGGCCATTCTTCAAGAGAGAGGTGGTAGGAGTCATGGAGAGACTGTGAATACACTTTTGAATTCCATCATAGCTGCCAATGCATTTATGGGGCTGCATACTTCTACAGAGTTAGCTTTTTAAAGTATAATACCCAATGCAATAAAATCAACATTATTTTATATGTCAGCAGCTCAGAGTTAATTAGACACTAATTAAAAGAATTTTTCAATGCCTCATTTCACTGTGTAGGCATAAGCAATGTAAGTGTTACTTTGTATGTGAGATGCAGAGGGTGGAAACCACACATTTAAAGTGGGGAAACATGTATCCATTCCCAAACATTGCTCTGAATAGGTGTTTGAGTTGGAAATGATATCAGAGATTATCAAGCCACATGTTTCTCTGTCTGTAGGATATGTCTCCAGTGGTGCACCAGAAGATGTACAAAGCTATTAAATATTATATGAGGAAACAGTGTGCATAATTCTGGAAAAGCAATTGTATTTAACAGTGAGTAATTGAAAATATAAGTTTTAGAGTAAAACAATCATAGATATATTTTTCAAATTAAAAATTGGAAGCTATTTTTAAGATATATGGTGAGACAACAAAGAAATTGAGATTTTTGCATTGGCCTGCTTCAGACTGTGCCCCCACACCCTACTAGAGTATATATTCACTCCCTCTTCATATAGGACATCTGGATGCACACTATAATGTTATAATAACCTGGTGTGCCATTTTAATTATAGTGTTGTGGTACACATGAACCCCAGTTCCCACTTCAAACATATTGGAATCAAAATCTCTGGACAAAGAACCCGAGCATCTGGTTTTTGTTTTTACTTGTTATGTTTTTTTTTTTTTTTAAATTAAAGCTCTCTGGCCATTCTAATGTGAAACCAGCATTGAGAATCACTGATTTAGGAGATACTTTAGTGGAAACATAAGAAAAGCACAATCATATTCTTTTCATTTTATACCTAAGGCAGCTAAAGCTCAGAAATTGAAAGGAACTCACTCAGGTCACGTAGCATATTACTGTTGGAGCTGAAACTAGAGTGCAGATCTTATGATGTCTATGAAGTATTTTTATCACTATCATGTTTATCATCATTACATTTATAATTGTCTGGTATCAATTCCACAGACAATAGTTGCATGTAGGCTATTTGGAAAGAAAAAAAAAAAAAAAACTCCAGCAAATCAGTAGTATCTGAGCTGATCCCCACAGATCATTTAAATGGAAATAGTCTGAGATGAGAAGAGCTAGGATATTTTCTTATTTCCCTGTATGTATCTGTTTATTTCTTTAAATCAATAAACAGGCATTCAGGCAGCCCAATGCTGGGCATCCCAAGGAAAGCAAAGAGGATCACAACTCCCCAGTGCCCTCAAGCTTTCTAGTTCAGCTTTCTAGCCAGGCACGCCTACAACTGCTACCAGTTGAGGCAAGGTAGAATGAAAAGGGCCTATAATCCAGATGCCAACACAGATGCTGGGGACCAACAGAGGAGGAATGATACTTTGGTCTTGGGGACCAAAAATGTTTCATGGAAAAGGGAGCTTTGAGTTGGGCTTTAAAGACTGAATAGCACTGTATTTGAGTGCAAGGAAGGTATACCTCACTTACGGTAACCAGTAAGTTTCTGTAATGTTACCGGGAATGTACAGGGTATATAGTGGGATAGAAGGTTTGGATCTCAATCAGGGATAATACAAAAGTCACATAGGAAAAAGTAACTCTTGAAAATTATTTAAATTATCCATAGACTAGAGTACATATCTTATGCAACCAACTTCATCCAATAATTCTTATATACAAGTGTAGGGAAAGAACTCTGAGCAAGTATAAAGAATAAAATAGGGGAAGTCTATATGGCTTCCTAGACATTAAAATTCGTCTACCTTTAAGAAAACCATCAAATCTCTAGGAGAGTGGCAAATTCCAAAGTGCTCTGGCTTGCTTGAAGGATTTATGTTTTTATATCATCCATGTTATAGATATGTTTGCCAAGGTGAGGTTTAAAGGAGGTAGAGAATCATATCTCACTCAAAAAGAATTCAGTATCAAGTTTTCCTGTGAGATAAATATCTAGATTCTCTGACTTCACTGCAGAAAGTGAATACTGAGGGGCAGATCCTAGGGTGTCTGCATCACCAATAAACATTCCACAATCTTATGCCTCTTAATCTAGGCCAAGGAATAAATACAGAATATAAAGAAGAACAGCGGGCATAGGCTCCACTATCAACCCAGTTATTTTGGGAAGTAAAACTTATAATAACTAGTAAAAATGGAATTCAATGAAGAGTCAAATGTGAGCCCCACTGTTACCCAAAAAGACCTATTCTATTTTTCTCCTGTAAGCCAGGGAGGTGGATTTAGCTGAGTGTGAATAAAGTTTATTCGTGGTGTTAGGAGTGAGGTACCAAGCAATATTAATAGAAATCAGAGTCAGTTTCTGACTTGGGAAATGTTCATCAATATCTAAGAAAGCTGCAGAAAGGAGCTCCTGCCTCACAAGACCCAGCAGACCAAAACACAGGCTGAAGTTACTGTAGGAACTGCAGACCTCCCTTCCTTCTCACTTGCCTTTCCCTTACCTTGTTTTCTCTTCTCTCTTTTTCCCAAACTTTTTCCCTAGGATTATACATTTATTTTGGCCCCAAGGAATAGAAGTGGCTTCTCTGGGTGGGGATGTGGGTGTTATTACTATCGTTGTTGCTTCTGTCTTTACTCACTGCAGTTTTTTGTACAAGCGTGTGCCTGAATGAGACCCATCACAAATTTGGCTTTGTCTTACCACGAGTTGTTTATGTTGATATTAACAGTTAAATATTAACAGTTAGATATTAACAGGAAGAAGTGATGATAAGTAGTAGGAAATAATGACAAGTACTAGGAAAGTACATAGGAAAGACATATCACTGGCCTTGAAGTAATCAGGGAAGCTTGCAGGTTTTTTTCTTTTTTTGAGACAGGGTCTCACTCTGTTGCCAAGGCTGGAGTACAGTGGCATCATCATAGCTCACTGCAACCTCAAACTCCTGGGCTCAAACTATCCTCCTATTCCAGCCTCCCCAGAAGCTGGGGCCACAGGTGCCAGGTGTGCACCACTGCGCTCTGCTAATTTTTAAAATTTTTGGTGGAGATGGGGTCTCACTATGTCGTTCACAATGATCTCATACCCCTGGCCTCAAGTGATCCTCCCACTTCAGCTCCTAAAGTTCTGGGATTACAGTGCCCAGCCATCTTGCTAGCCTCTGTTTTTCCAGACAATTTCCATGAAAATAAAAAAATAAGAAATAAAAAATAGAAATAAAAAAGAAAGCCACAGTGTCAGGAGTGTACAAAATCCCTGGATACTTGGCCTTTAACATTTAAAGGCTCAGAAAACTGTGGGACCACAGCATGATTTGGGAAACCCAGATATATCTTTGAGAAGACTCATTACCACTATTCCCTCATCAACTCCTTTAGGAAGAATGAGCAGGGAAGAGAAAAAAAACTGAGCATTTGGGTTTTTAAAGAAAGCTTCATGGAAGCTGTTGGGAAAATATAGGCGTGAGAATTCAAATAAGTGCAAGTAGGAAACATCCATAGAAACATCAGACATTCTGGGAGAACAGATCAAAGGTGCCTCCTAATCTGCCACAGCCTCCCACAAATATAAGGGTTTGGTATTCCAAACATGTAAAAAGTCCTCCAACACCATCATGACCTGTCCACCCTAACAAACTATGGGCTCCCTGAGGGCAGAGTTGATTGATGCCTTGTGACTCAAGGTTTGGTACCTATGAGGTGAAGTACAGATGTTGGAAAGAAAGAAAGGAAAGAAGTAGGAAGGTTAGCTGACCAAACACCAACTTCACAGAGTTGTTATAAAAATAAAATATTTGTGAAAATGTTTTGTATTGTGCTTTGTGCACAGTTTGCCCATAATAAATGTTTGCTGAGTCTGAATTTGACCAGTTCTCTAGAAAAGCTAATCAGAAGTACAGTCCTATTTCTGGGCATCTTTAAAAATGCCTGCCATGCTTGAAAACAATGCATTTCTCTTCAAGACACATTTTCAAGTTACTAAGATCAAATGTGAATTCTTCATTTGTTCCTGGTCCTGTGAACAAAGAAGGCAGCTCCTACTTTCTACTTTTTCTCTCATCCCTTCCTTGTGAATTCAAGAACCATGTTAGCTTGTAAAAAAGTGTTTTTCTACCCCATCTTCCCCAGTGCTCAGCTATCTATCTGACTTGTACCCTTTGGATTTCTTCAGTTATAACCACTGCCCATTGTCTCCTTCCTGTTTTAAAAGAAAAATTCTTGCAAAGCTTTCTACAAGAGACAGTATATAGAAATGCCATTTTTTATTTTTTAAAAAATGATGTGCTAGCACTTACACTGTGATAAACTATAAAATGCCTCATCCATCCTTCCCCACTTCCTAAGCTCCACCTCTTCTCTGGAGTTTGCCAGCTGCATACATGTTTATTGTAGACAATGCTATAGGCATGACTATGAAATATACCAATGAAAAAACTACTTGTTTCTCAGGGATTTTACAACAAAATTCCAAAAAAATAAAGTATTACTTTATGGACTTGAGAGAGTATGGATAATTAGAAGGGGGGGAGATGGAGAGGGAGAGGGAGATGGAGAGGGAGGGGGCGGAGTGGGGGGGAGGAGTGGGGGGGAGAGTGGGCGAGCGGGGATGGGAGAGAGAGAGAGAGAGAGAAAGAGAGAGAGAGAAGGAGGATAGTTGGGGTAGCAAAACCAGGAGGGAGTGGTGGGCAAGAAATGGGTGACAATATGGATCATAGACAACATTGTTACTGAAAGCTCAGCACTTATCCTCGAGGCCAAATTAGAAGAACAAGAGCAAGTGGTTTGAGGAGAAGGAAAGAGAAGTTTATTACTTTGCTGGCAAAGAGGAAAAATGGTAGACCTCATCTCAAAATCCAAATTTCCTGAACATCAGCAGAAATACAGAGCTTTTAAGGGAGGGCGCTCAGTTCTTGGCTATTGTGGTTAACTAATTCTAATCATCCCATCTCTGCCAAAGACAAAGCCCTGCCTGGGCCCACCTTGGGGGCTGGCACAGGCCTGGGATGGCTCAGCTGTCTCCTGTAACACAAAGACCCTGCTCCTACCAACCACTGGCCTGAGGCAGGGATACAGGTTTTAGTTCTCAAAAAGGAGTGGAGGATGTTTTAAAGAGACAGCTGAGTTTGTTTTGTTTGGTTTCATTTTGTGGCCATTCCCTCTGTTACAACATGAACACCATGACGATATGAACATAGAATGGCTGGGGTGGGGGAGCTCCAAAAGGAAGAGGAAAAAAGTATCTCACATGCAAATTGTTCTGAAATGTAGAACACAAGGAGGTTCTCTTTTGGGATTATTAGAAGTTGACACCAGATTGTATATGTGCCTTTGACATATTGGGGGTAGAGAAGAGAAAGTAACTTACCCCCCCACCCTCCACAACATTTTAACAGAATACTAGCAGCTCAGTGGTATATTAACTGCAATTGTAGCAGGATTAGTCTGTGGAATTCATTAAAGTGGGTAACATGTAGGCCACAAATCATCATGGAAGACACAGATTTCAAAGTCCAAACCCCTAATGTTGCTTAAGAGACCCCATGCCCCTGACCTCTATCTGGGCCTCCTCCAGCCTTGCCCACACTGCTCTGGAATTTGAACTCTAGGTTCCAAACACACTGAACTTCTTCCAGGGGCTCGCTACTGAATTTTCATAGCTGTCTTTCCTATGCTTGAATTCCTCTCTTTCTTCTTTGACTCTTCAGAATGCTTTCCTTGAATTTACCTTCCCTTTTGTTTAGATGAAGATGTTTTCCTATGCTCCCCCTCTCCTAGTACCACCCAAGGTGACATACTGCCTGCTTATTCCTCAATGCCCCTCCTCCCTGATCCTGAGCTCCTGCAGGACAAGGTCTAATGCATTCATGGATTCTTGGTGTCTGGCAGATAAATAAATGCTCAATATGGATTCTCTTTTGTTAACATTAACTACTTATTCAAAGTTTGTTTAGTGAGTACATATAGAATGTATGAAAAAGATATTTTCAGTGACTCCTCAGTATCAACATAGTATCAGGTTTGCATTTAGTAATAGGTTCTCAGCAAATCAATAACTTAATCTGCAAATGTTTTTTGAGCAGTATGTACCAAGCACTGTTCTTAGTGCTTGGGATAAATCAGTGAGCAAAAAAGATAAAACTCCCTGCCCTCACTGAGCCTACACTCTAGTTATTGTGTATGGGTTGGTAGGGGGAACAAAAAGAAATATAATAAATACAGACGTAGTATGTTAGAACTGATGTGCTATGGATAAAAGCAAAAAGAAGAGATAATAAGGGATATGATAGAGTATTGTAATAATAAAAAGGAAGGTCAGGGTAGTTATTGTTGAAGTTCTAACATGTAAGCATTAAAGGAAATAAGAGAAGTAACCATGCCAATATCTCGTGGGAAAATATTACAGGGATGGAGAACTGCCAGTGAAATACCCTAAGGAAAGAGCATGCCTGGAATGTTTAAAGACAGCAATAAGGCCGGGCAGGCTGAAGCAGAGCGAACGAAGTAGTGAAAGGGAAAATAGTAGAGTAGGGGTTGGAGGGAGATCACATAGTAACTTATGGTTCCTTATAGAAACTTTACCTTTTACTCCAAATGACATATAAACTAGAGGCACTGGAGGGTTTTGAGCAGAGGAGGAATATGATATGAGTTATATTTTAAAAGACCTACTCTGGCTACAGCATTGAGTAGACTGTAAAAAGGCCAGAGACAGAAATAGATAGACTGGCCAGAAGGCTATTGCAGAGATCCAAGAGGCTCACACCACTGCAGTATCAGCGACAAGGAGAAAATTGATCTGATTTTGGATGTTTTGGAAATAGGAGATTTCCTGATGAATGAGACACAGACTGCAAGGAAAAGAGAGGGAGAGGATTACTGCAAGATTTTTGGCCTAAGCACTTGGCAGAATGGACTCCCATCAACTGAAATGGAAAACATAGGAAAATTTTTGGAGAAGATTAGGAATTTAGTTTTGGATTAAAGGCAGATAAACATAAGAATCTGGAGTTCAAGAAAGAATGGTGTGCTGGAGGTAAAATGTGGGGATCACCAGCATACAGAAAGTATGGGAAGCCATGGGACTGGATGTGACAATGGAGACAGTGAGTGTGAATAGAGAAGGGCCAAAAACTGAACCCAGGGCATCCTGATCAGAGAGAGGAGAAAGAAGCAGGCAGGGGTAAATGAGACACAAGCTAGTGAGATTGGAGGAAAGCCCAATGCCCTGTAAGCCAAATTAAAAAGGCCATCAAAGAGGAAAACATGACCAACGTGTCCAATGCTACTGATAGGTCCGGTAAGATGAGGACCAAGAATTAGCCATTGGATTTAGTAATATAGAGGTGAAAGGTATTGGTGACCTTTATAAAAATATTTTTGGCAGTATAGTGGGAATGAAACTTGCTTAGAATGAGATCAAGAGAGATTAGGAACAATATTTGTTGCTGAGGAAATACTCCATGAAATTGAGTGATCAATGATTAAAACCTTTCCTGTAGCAACAAGGCATGATAGTCTGACTTTGGGCTAGGTCTTCTGAGCAGGACAGGAGTAAATAGTTAATTCAATGGGCTGCCTGAGCGATCCCAGGATTAGAATAAGAGTTATCACGGGTTGAACACTCATGTATGCCAAGCACTGCGTAAGCATTCGACATACATCATCTCCTTGAATGCTTATAGCAAGCCTAGGAGGTAAGTCCTGTGATTTCTTCCATTTTACTGATAAGGAAACAGGAACTCTCAGAGGTTTAATTAATTGTCCAAAGCCACATGGTAAATAACAGAGCTGGAACTCTAAGGCCATATTCTTAACCACTATGACTTATGGCTTCCCTTGAGACTCTACAAGGATTTCCAAAAATAGCTGAGAAGACTTCAGTGTGAGAGATGGAGGAAGATTTGGGAAAGACATTTTGCCCTTGTTCACAGAAGTCACAATAATACCAGATTGGAAAAATATAAGTGGTCTTAGTTTATTCATGCATAACATTAATAAAAGCATTGCTTTTAAATATACCAAAACTACAAAAGGCAGGTTTTAACTTGAATTTTATGCCTGTTGGGATTCCAGGGTTTTTGTTTTGTATTGTTTTGAATAAGTAAACTTTACTTTTTAAAGCAGTTTTAGGTTCACAACAAAGTTGAATGGAAAGTATGGAGTAACCACAAACCATTATCACCGCACAGGAACAAACTCTTCCATTATCGACATCCTGCACTAGAGTGGTACATTTATTACAATCAATGAGTCTACACTGATACATCATTATCATCCAAAGTTCATAATTTACATTAGTAATTATGAACTTTATTTATTGGTGTTGTACATTCTATGGGTTTGGACAAATATATAATGACATATATCCACCATTATCGTACCATGCAGAATAGTTTCACTGCCCTAAAATCCACTGTGCTCTGCCTATTCATCCCTCTCTCATGCATAATAATTGATGCAACTACTGATATCTTTACTTTCTCAAAAGTTTTGCCTTTTCCAGACTGTTAAATAGTTCAAATAATAGAGTATGTACCTATTCAGGTTTCTGGCTTCCTTTACTTAGTACTATGCATTTAAGTTTCCTACATGTCTTTTTGTGGCTTGATAGCTCGTTTCTTTTCAGCATTGAACAATATTTCATTGCGTGTATGTACCATAGTTTATCCATTCACCTATGAAGGGCCTGCATATTGGTTGCTTCCAAGTTTCAGCAATTATTAATAAAGGTGCTATAAACATCTGTTTTGGTGTGGACATAAGTTTTTGATTCATTTGCGTAAATACCAAGATATGTGATTGCCAAATTGTATGGTAAGGGATGTTTAGTCTTGCAGGAAACTGCCAGATTGATTATCTTCCAAAGTGGCTGTACTATTTTGCAGTACCACCAGCAATGAATGAGTGTTTCCGTTGGTCCACATTCTCATCAGCATTTGGTGTTGTCATTATTCTAGATTTTAGCCATTGTAATGGTTGTATAATGGTATCTCATTGTTTTAATTTGCAATTTTCCAACATATGGTGCTGAATACATTTTTATATGCTCACTTGCCATCTGTATACCTTCTTTGGTGAGGTGTCTGCTCAGGTCTTTTGTCCATTAGGTTGTTCTTTTTCTTATTGTTGATTTTCAAGAGTTCTTTGTATATTTTGTGTAACAGATATGTCCTTTGCAAATATTTTCTTCCTATTTGTGGCTTGTCTTCTCTTTCTCTTAACATTGTCTTTCTCAAAGCAGAGGTTTTTAATTATAATGAAGTCCAACTTATTAATTATTTCTTTCATGTATTGTGCCTTTGTTGTACCTAAAAAGTCATTGTTACACCAAAGATCATCTAGGTTTTCTTCTATGTGATCTTCTAGAAATTTTATAGTTTTGTATTTTTACATTAAGGTCTATGATCTGTTGTGAATTATTTTTTATGAAGGGTGTAAGGTCTGTGGATTCATTTTCTGTGTGTGTATGTGTATAGATGCCCAATTGTTCCAGCACCATTTGTTGAAAAGACTATTTTTGTTTTAGTGTATTTGCTTTAGTTCTTTGTCTAAGATCAGTCAACTATATTTATGTGGGTTTATTTATGGGCTCCCTATTCTGTTCCATTGATCTGTCCATTCTTTTGCCAATAGCACACTGTTGTGATTACTTTATAGTAAATTTTGAAGTTGAGTAGTGACAGTCCTCCACCTTTGTATTCTTTTGACATTGACATTCTTTTGATTATCCTGAGTCTTTTGCTTCTCCTGTATAAACTTTCGAATCAGTTTGTCAATATCCATAAAACAATTTGTTGGGATTTTGACTGGCATTACATCAAATCTATAGATCAATTTAGGAAGAACTGACATCTTCACAATATTGCATCTTCCCATCCATGAGTAAGGACTATCTCTTCAATTATTTAGTTCTTTGATATCTTTCATCAGAATTTTATAGTTTTCCTTTTATAGATATTGTGCATATCTTATTGGATTTATACCTAATTATTTCATCTTTCAGGGTGCTAATATAAATGGTAATGTGTTTTTAATTTCAAATTCCACTTGCTCATTGCTGGTATATAGAAAAGCAATTGACTTTTATATATTAACCTTCTGTCCTGCAAACTTGCTATAATTGCTTTTTAGTTCCAGGAATTTTTTGTTGATTCTTTTAGATTTTCCATATAGACAGTAACATCATTTATGAACAGTTTTATTTCATACTTCTTGATCTGTATACCTTTTATTTTCTTTTCTTGTCTTATTGTAGTAACTAGGATCTCCATTATGATGTTGAAAAGCAGTGGAAAGAGGGGACATTCTTGTTTTGTTTCTGATGTTAGCAGGAAAGATTAGAGTTTTTCATCATTAACTATGACGGTAACTTTTTGTAAACGTTCTTTGTCAAGTCAAGGAAGTTCCTCTGTATTCCTAGTTTGCTGAGACTTTTCAACATAAACGACTGTTGGATTTTGTTAAATGCTTTCTCTGCATCTATTAATATAACGTGATTTTTTTTCTTTTTTATCCTGTTGATATGGTGGATTACATCAATTGAATTTCAAATGTTGAGCCAGTCTTACATATTTGGGATAAGTCTTGCTTGATCATGGTGTATAATTATTTTTATACATTGTGGGATTAGATTTTCTACTATTTTATTGAGGATTTTTGCATCTATGTTCATGAGAGACATTGTTCTGTAGTTTTCTTGTAATATCTTTGTCTGGTTTTGGTATTAGGGTGATGCTGACCTCATAAGATAAGTTAAGAAGCATTCCTTCTGCTTGTAACTTCTGGCAGAGATTATAGACAATTGGTATAATTTCTTTGCTAAATCTTGGTAGAACTCATCAGTGAACCCATCTGGGCCTGGTGCTTTCTGTGTTAGAAGGTTATTAATTATTCATTCAATTTATTTGATAGATATAGACCTGGTCATATTGTCTATTTCTTCTTATGTGAATTTTGGCAGATTTTTCTTTCAAGGAATTGGACTATTTCATCTAGGTTTTCAAATTTGTGGCATACAGTTGTTCATAATATTCCTTTATTATCCTCTTAATGTCCCTGGGTTCTGTAGTGATGTCCCCTCTTTCATTTCTGATATTGGTAAATTGTGTCTTCACTATGATTGTTTCTTAGGTAACATGACTAGAGGCCTGTCAGTTTTACTGATCTTTTCAAAGACCCAATTTTTGGTTTGGTTGGTTTTCTCAACTGATTTCCTATTTTCAATTTCATTGACTTCTGCTCTAATTTTTACTGCTTCTCTTCTTTTGCTTACTTTGGATTTAATTTCCTCTTCTTTTTCTACTTTCCTAAGTAGGGATCTTAAATTATTGATGTTAGATTTTTCTTCTTTTCCAATATATGCATTCAATACTATAGATTTCCCTCTAAGCACTGCTCTCACTGCATCCCACAAATTTTGAAGGGATATATTTTCATTTTCATTTAGTTAAAAATATTTTTAATTGCTCTTGAGATTTTTTTCTTGGACCCATGTATTATTTATAAATGTGTTGTTTAATCTTCGAGTATTTTGGGGATCTTTCTGTTATTAATTTCTAGTTTACTCTCATTATAGTCTGAGAGCATATATCATATGATTTCTATTTTTTTAAATTTGTTATGGTGTATCTTATGGCCTAGAATGTGGTCTACCTCATATCTTGGTGAATGTTGCATATGAGTTTGAGAAGAATGTGTAATTTGCATTTATTGGATAAACTAGTCTTTAGATGTCAATTACATTCAGTTGTTTGATAGTGCTGTTGAGTGCAACTATGTCCTTACCACTTTCTGGCTCCTGGATTTGTCTATATCTGATAGAAGGGAATTCTGCAACTATAAAAGTGGATTCATCATCTATTTCTCCTCACAATTCTCTCAGTTTTGGCCCCACATATTTTGATGCTCTATTGTTAGGTGCATACACATCAAAGATAGTTATGTCTTCTTGGAGTATTAATCTCTTTATCATTATATAATACCCCTCCTTATCCCTGATAACTTTTCTTGCACTGAAGTCTGCTCTGTCTGAAACTGATATAGCTACTCTCACTTTTTTTCTTTTTGGTTAGTATTAGCATTGCATACTTTTCTCCACCCCTTTATTTTTAATCTATATGCATCTTTATATTTAAAGTGAGTTTCTTATAGAAAATATATAGTTGGGTCTTGTTTTTTTGACGTACTCTGACAAACTCTTTTAATCGATGTTTAAAGTGATCCTTAATATATTTGGATTAATATCTACCATATTTGTTAATGTTTTCCATTTCTTGCCCTTGTTCCTTGTTCCTATTTTTGTCTTCCACACTTTTTCTGCCTTTTCTAGTTTTAATTGAGAATTTTATATGATTGCATTTTCTCTTCCTTTTTAGCACATCATTTAAATTTACTTTTGTACTCCTTTTAGTGGTTGCCTTAGAGTTTACACTACACGTTTACAACTAATCCAAGTCCCTTTCAAATAACACAATCAATTTTATGAATAGCATGGGTACCTTATAATATTCCTAGTATCCCTCAATTTTCATCCCTGTGTCACTGTCATTCATTTTATTTATACAAAGGCATACATAAGCATGTATACATGCATAAGCATACATAATTGAATACATTGTTGCTGTTATTATTTTGAAGACATTGGTTATTTATTAGATCAATTAAGAAAACAAAAAATTTCTATTTTATGTTCACTTATTTATTCATCAGTGTTCTTCCTTTCTTTATGTAGATCAGTGTCTCTGACCTATATCATTTTTCTTTTCTCTGAAGACATTCCTTTATCATTTCTTGCAAGGCAGGTCTACTGGTATGGATTTCCTGAATTTTTGCTTATCTGGAAAAGTCTGTATTTCTCTTTTACTTTATAATGATAATTTTTCAGGGTACAGAATTCTAGATTGGTAGGTTTGTTTCTCTCAATGCTTTAAATATTTCACTCCACTCTCTTCTTGCTTGCATGGTTTCTGAAGAGAAGTTAGATGTAATCCTTATCTTTGCCCCTCTGTAAGTAAGATCCCCCACCAGATTTTTTCAATATTTTTTCTTTATCTTTGATTTCCTGAAATTTGATGTTCTTCATTTCTGTTACAGTGTTTTTGATCTCTAACATTTGTTTTTCATTTTTTCTCAGAATTTGCATCTTTTTGCTTACAATATTAATTTGTTCTTGCATGTTATGCACTTTTCTCCATTAAAACCTTAACATATTAATCATAGTACTTTTAAGTTCCCATTCTGATAATTCCAACAGTCTTGCCATATCTGACTCTGATTGTAATGCTTGTTCAGTCCTTTTAAACTGTGATTTTTGTCTTTTAGTATTCCTTGTAACATTTTTTTTTTTAATCTGGATGTGATGTACTGGTAAAAGGAACTCCAGTTTATAGGTCTTTATTGGTATGGTGGCAAGTTGTGGGGAAAGAGGAAGTATTTTATAGCCCAAGATTACGTGTCAGTCTTTTGGCAAGCCTGTGCCCCTGGACTGTGAATTTTACCAGCACTTCTCAGTTTTTCCTTCTCCACACTGGTGAGACAGGATGGCTGGAGGGGGCTACAGTTATGTATTTCCCTTTCCTATGTGAAATGTTAGAGGGAGCTAGAGTTGGGTATTTCCCTTTTCCCAGGTATGTTAGGCTCTGATAAAACCCCAGCAGGTTAGGCTCTGGTAAAATAATTTCTCCAGAGGGCAGGCCTTGTTAAGAAGAACAAAATACTCTGGTATATTTTAAAATGGGTACTCCCCCCATACCCACCAAGCACAAGGGTATTTTTCTCAGTCTTCACTGTGAGAACCTGGTGGAGCTCCTGGAAGTAAAACCCACAAAAGTATGCCCCTCCCCCATGGCTGAGTGCCCTGGAGGTTTAATTCTCAGACTTCTCCACACTGAACCTCTAGAAATTCATCAATTACAGTATGGGTTCACCTATACTGGCATTGCTTCCCCTGGAAGTTCTGCTCTGATAAGTTGTCATTCTCTGTATCTGCCTAACTAGGGGAGCAGTAGTTTGTCCTGTGACCTTACCTCTCTGATGCAGCTAAAAAGAGTTATTGATACATTTTTTAGACCCTTCTTTTTTATTTTATTTTATTTTTTAATTTTTAATTTTTTTATATTTTGATATTTTTTAGTTTGTTGATTTTTTAAAGACAGGCTCTCACTATGCTGCCCAGCTCCTGTCTCAGCTTCCCAAGTAGCTGGGACTATAGATACGTGCCACCACACCTGGCTCTGTTTATCTCTTTACTCGTTGGAGAATAAGACTTCTTAGATCCTTATATGCAGGACTGGAAACCTGAAGTCCTGGTTCTAGCTTAATAATATTATAATCTACTGCTTGCTGAATGCTAAGAACATTTTCTAACTCCAAGCCATCTTCAAATGCCAACCTTCTAACTATAGTGAAAATCAAATGTAACAGCCTGGATTTTAATTTTCAAAAATTAATAGACAGTTTAACTTCACATTTGGAATAATGTATAAAATTTTAATCTAAAAGCAAATAGATATGAGGTGTCATACAACTGTGTGTGTGTCTGTGTTTGGAAAAATGAGTTTGGGGAATTTAAGCAAATACCTTCTATACAAAATTTCAGTAAGAGAAATATGAACTCAACTCAGTTTGAACTTGGCAAAGAAGAAAATGTGGCAAGTGAAAGAATAACCCATTATGATGTAATGGTGAGTAGTCTCTGTGAAATCTATACTTTCACCCTAACTCATTGATTCATTTCAGTTTCTGCAACCTTGTGGTCTTGCCAGGAAACTTTATGATAAATTCAATCTTCTCAGACTTTCCTGACTCAGGGAATCTCATTGCCTCCTTTCTTATCTGGGAAAGTGATAGAAAATTAATCAATGAATTATTAATTTTGCTAATAACATAAAATTAATACAACTCACTTCTCCTAGGCTAAGGAGAAGCTGCCATCTAATTAAAAGAGCGATCACTGTGACCATTTTACGAGAAATGGAGGTAGCCATTTATTAACAGGTACATTACCATTTTAGTTAAGGCTGAAATGAGATCACTGCAAGTATAATATTCTTCCAGAATTGTTTGTATCTTAAAGAGACATGGCTTTCCAGTTTCACTGAATTTCACTTTCCCCAGAAAAGCCTGGTATGGATATGGTATTGAGGTAGAAAGCAATGATGAAAGAACAAGAGAATGAAAATATTGTAACATGTTTTCTTTACTCCCTCATCACCATCTTGCATAGAAGTACTGAAGGACTCCCTGATTTGAATTTTCTGCACAATTTTGTCATTAACAGCTGAGAAACCAAGACAATGGCAACAATTTTTAGACCTTTTAAGTTGGTGTTCTTTTGCTTCTAATTTATAGAAACTGACTTCAAATACTTCAACCAAGTAATAGAAATGTATTAAAGAGATACTGGGCAATCTCTTAGAAACCAAGAATAGCCAAAGGTTTAGAATCAGAGGCTGGAAAGCCATTGAGAACTGTGACAATAATATATTTCCATTTTTCACCCATTCTTCTCTCCCTGAGCACTTGGCCAAACACAGCTTCCCCAAAGCTCCAAAGTTTACATTTCTTCTGTTCAAGCAAACAGACTGAAACATATTTCAATCCAAATACCAAATACCCGAGTAAGAAAATCTAATTGGTCTAATCTAAGTCAGGTGTCCACCTGGTTCACTCAGGCCATGAGAGGGGGATGGGGTCACATCATTTAAACATGGCCCCTGGGCTTACCCCTATGAGTGCAGTGACAGCTGTCAGAGGAACTGGATCATTATAGTCTGATCACATGTCCACAAGACTACCTGGAGCTTTGGCCTGAGATGATATTTCTCTCCCCAGAACTCTCTACCTCGTCAATAGGCAGCATAATACTACAGGGACACACTGGTATGTGGGATGCAAATTAATCCAACAGCTCTCCATGGTAACCAGTTTATCACTCACCCACACATATTTGTTGTGGTTCTTTGATTTCTCTTTGGTTGTCTTTTTTTATTTTTATTTTTCTCAAGAAGCAGATGTGCCCTCTGAAAATGAGGTTTGATATAGCATTGTCTTTGGTTTATCTCCAGATGTGGCCAATTTAACAGCTCAGTCATAGGATGGCAAACAAATGCTTTCCAGGGAGAAATCAAATGATGACATTTAAGTCTTAATTGCTGCTTAGAATAATATCCTTTTTAATGTTTAATTCAAATGAATTGACTCTCATGGTTCTCTAAGTTTAACTTAAAAGAGCTGTTGAGTTAAAAAATATAATAATTCACTTCTACAGCATTTCTTAAAACTAAAAGAAATGTAGTTTTGTACAACCTTTCTTATATTCATGAAGCATGACTACTATGTATTTAGTGCTACCATAGTTTATACCTTGTCTCCCACATACCTACTGATGTGCACAATCTATTTCTTAATGAAACATGGAAATCCTGCAAGCATCTGTCATCCTTTATCCCCCACAACTGTGTAACAATAGGATTTTGAATTTGTGAAGCAGGAAATTAGCATATTTTCTCTCTGCCAGACCTAGTGTTTGGAATTATGCCCTCAAAATATAATTCCTTTTATTTAAAGATATTTCTAGGAGTCACCTATTAAAATTCAAATACCACTAGAAGGGACAATACATTAATTTATTAGCTGAGAGATGCAGTTTAGTTCAACCTATGGTAAAGCCTTGCAAGTCCCTGCTAGTAGACTTGTTCAGAGGCAAAATGGGATGCCTGAAGAGGTGATTGAACTTCCAACCGTAGGAGGTGATCAGGCAATCAGGCAGAGGCCAAATAGCCACCTGGCAGAGATATGAAAGATCAACGTTTAGGCATTAAATGAAATATTAAATATGATGACTGCTGAGCTCCTCCCACATGTTTCTTTCATTTTGTTTGATTCTTTATTCATCCATCTATCCATCATGTATTCAGTGTCTGCTACTATTAAAAGCTCTGGCCAATCAGTTGTAAAGAAAAGAGAGACCATGATGCTGAGATTATAATCAAAGGCTCTATAATTAGTCACTGGTAATACAGCATGAAGTAGTTTATTAAAAAGTTAGACATGTTACTGCTTGAACAGTTGCAGATAATTATATGGTGGGAAGACTGCTAAATCTGCTCCAGCAGATGCCTAACTAGAGCATGGGCTAGGGGCCCTGGGATAAAAGAGGCCAGGAAAGGACCAGGCACTGGTGGGAATGTATCACAGGTACCTAGAGGATAATGCTGGAAAGGTACTTTTTGAATCTTAGGATCACGAGTTCTAACAACCATCCTTGCTCTCATGTTTGAATCCCCTCCAAAACCTTTCTGCCTCCCTTTTCTGACAATTTTCAATGACAATTACCTTTTTATCTCTCTTTGTAACAGCCCAACTTTCATTACATTCTAGTTTTAACTACTGATAATATAAACTAGAACAACCACCATAACTAGCAATTATTGAGCATGTACTATGTGCCAGACACTGTGTTATGTGCATGCATTATCTCATTTTATTCCTTACAAGTGCCCTATGAGGAAGAGTCTAATATTACCTTCACTTCACAGATGATATCATTGAAGCACAGGTCAGTGAAATAACTTGAATATGGTATACACAGTAAGCGGCCAAGCAAGAACTGAAACACAAGCTAATATAATGCCAAAGTTTTTGCTCTGTGATTTTTTTTATATTGAGCTGAAGTCAACTTCTTTAGAACTTTAAACCACTGGTCTGATTATACCTTCAAGAAAGGTGCACTGCTCATGCACCTGACAGATAACTCAAAATATGAGGGCTGTCCAGAAAGTATCCAGCTGTTGTTAATATAATGAGAATAGCTACATGGCTAGATACTTTCTGGACAGCCCTTGTATGTTCTCAAGTCTCCCCTGGTTTTTTCTTCTTCTGACTAAATATCCCCATTTCCTTTATTTTGTCTTCATAGAATGTGTCTTTCAAATGCCATCCCTTCTTGGTCTCTTGTCCCCTTATCCATTAGAATTTGGCACTCTTCTCGAATCTCTCAAAGTGGTATACCAGAAGGGAACACAGTTCCCACATGTGATCTAACAAGCACTGAATGGAGCAAGATCATCATTGTCATTATTACCACCCATCAACTACTACCCATTGCCATCATCACAACAGCAGATAATATTCAAATTCAAATTAGAGCTTAGCAAGTGGGTTTAAGTACACATAGCTTTTGATCTTCACAATTTTCTCCTTGGCTGTAGATACCACTAATACAGCTGAGGAATGCTTAAGCTTTTTTTTTTTTTTTTTTGCTAGAAAGTACGTCCCTGTCATGAGTCTAAGCCTATCTTCCCGTAGCTTTCCAACTTTGAACCACATTTCTGTCGGTAAAGAATCACATAGCTAGTAGGTGGAGGGGCTGGAATTCCAACCCAGGTCTATATCACTCCAAAGTTCACGCTCTTAGCTGCTTTTCTGCAGTATGTCTGGTGTCATCTGAAAATATGGTCAGCATGTTCTGCCCACATCACTAACAGAATTGATCAGTAGAGTCAAGCTAAGCAAATAATACTGTTAGATAATTACTCATGTACTTTCCTGTTTCACCCAGGAGTGGTCCATCATACAGCACTTTCTTTGCCTCTTTTAACTCTAATAACTAAAAGCTGTACCTAAAAATCATATTATCCCTTAAGATTTTATATTTATTATTCCCTTTCTTCTCATAACAAAATAGCTAGGAGAGGGATTATTTCCCCCCAAAATGGTTATGAAGCCATTGAAACATAGAAATAATATTTATAATTTACAAAATGTCTTATAGTAACAATAACAATAGTAGGGTAGCTTAAAACAAGAGATATTACCCAAATTGAGCACAATGCAAAAGAATAGAATCTATATCATTAGGATATGGAGAACTGTATCAGAAAACTCAGACTAATGATGACTACTACCATTTTCTTTGAAAATTAACTCTAGGCTTTTGGTAGCCTAGGGGAAAGAAGAAAAACCTATGGATTTTGTAGATTATGTCATTCTAAGAAGGAAGATTACTACTTCACTGGGCGAGAGAAACACAGATCATAGAAGTGTCAGAATGGATTACAAGAAATATATCAAGAAGAGAGGTTAAATAAATACAGAACCACATACTTCCAAAGCTGGAAGGGCATTCACATCTCTTTGAATGGCCTGACTTTACAAATAGACAGACTTGGGCACAGAGAAGGGAAGTAAATTTCATAAGATCACCCAAGGGCATGAAGTAGACAATGCTGGAATCTGAGGCAGGGGCTCAGAGTCTACTACATTTTCCATGTTATCACTTCACTTACTCTGAAATCCACACAACTCCTTCCTGAGGGAAGAAGAAGGAATCACACAGTCCTGATTCCTGGCCCTGTACTGAGAACTCAAATACAGAACGATGCTAGCTCAAGATTAAAGAAAGGCTCAAAGATCTTCCCCCCACCTCCTTTTTCTCTTTTAAGAAATCTAAGTTTAGAGAGCTATCTTTAGCTAAGACTTGGTTGACAAGTGGAACTGAACGAAAAATTACAGGGCAAAAAGTCTCTGCAATTTTCAAGGAAGAATATGACAAAGAAATGAGAACAAAAAATTGGTTTGTACCAATTTTAGTCTTTTTAGTAGAGACAGAAACAATAATGTCCGTAGCAAAAACCAACACTAACTGGATTCTGATTATGTGGCAGGCCCTGTACTAGGCATTTTACATGCATTTTCTCATTTAATTCTCATGAGAATCCTGTAAAGTAGGTATTTTATCATTTCCATTTTATAGGTAAGGATACTGGGGCACAGAGGTTGTGTACATTTTCTAGAGATAAACAACTCTTAAGTGGTAAATCCAGATTTTGAACAAAGGTCTGATTCAATTTCTGCTTTTCTTGCTTTGTTGTGGCATAAAAAGGATTTAATTAAGGGGAGAAACAGAATAGTATATACATGGAGGTTGAGATTGGGTGGAGTGGGAACTGGCAGGAAGAGAATAAAAGGAAGAGACTTCCTAAGAAACCACACTCGGATCCTTGGCTTTATGACCTAAGTCCACAAATGAGAATATGAAAGAAGTAAGTTAAAAAATTTAATGATGTTTTTTGTTTTACTCTGGATTTGTGTTTGGCCTCTTTTTCTTAGCTTTTTGTTTTTTCTTTCATTTTTTACTTTTTTCATAGCATGGAAACTAAGATTCCTAAGTTTTAGTAATTGAAAGACTCCTGACAGATACAGGCAGTACTTTGCCCTATAGGGAAAATGATTCTGATGTCACAGGTCACACACTGGGAAGAGCAGGGCTGCTATTCTGGGAGCACACAAGAGCTCTGAATCCAGACTTTCCATCCAAGTGTCTGTTGCCCCACTGCAGTCACTGCATGTGGATATAGTCTAACCAGCAGGAAAAGACACCACTTCTTCCTTATTTCTGTCATACCATTTATATGCCATGTATGTGTTTTATAAAATTATAAAACAAAATGTATTTTTTTAATTCCCCGAATTAAGGACAAAAGGGATAAATGAATTCAGGCATATATCAAACTGGTGCCATGACCACACAGAGAAGACTTTTTTCAAGTGATTTTGAAGCATAGTAATTTGGCAGCACATCCTTTTTATGGGATATATCCTAAGGACAAAGGAAACTGCAAAGAAGTCTCAGCAGCTTTCTGTTATCACATTGTTAATGAAAAGACTTATTGGTGATGTACTCCTGATACAATTATAAATAAATTATAAGGTAGAGCAAAAACATCATTAGGAATCAGGAATTTCAGTGTAAGAGAAATAAAGTATAAATATAAAATCAAAGAGGTTAAGTAAAAGTCATGTAATACTAAATCTGAATTGGAAATGATAGCTTATATTCAAGAAGTAAGTTTTCTTTTCTCTTTTTTTTTTTAATGCTTTTTCCTAGCTCTAACCACAGATAAGACCTGGTAACAATGAGCACCCTAGTGTCTACATTGTGATCTCTAATTATAAACTTCTAATTAAAAGGAACTAGGGCTCTTTGGATCAATGGTTGATTCTAAGTTTGGGACAGAAAATGTACAAGAGGACCCTAAAATTTATTGTCTTATCAGAAGTCAAAGAAGTTATAAATATTAATAGTATCATGTCAAAAAGACTCAGAGGCCAATTTGAATAGGCTCAACTAGTGGTATTATGGGACATTATTCAATAAAAATGATACTTGCAATAGCTTGAAACATATCTAGTATATATATAAATATATACGTTCATAATAAAACCAAACAATACCACATGACAGAAATCTATTGGTCAACATTAAAGGAAGATAGAAAAAAAAGTTTACCAGTTTAAAAACTGGTAAATAAAGGAAAAGAACCTAGTATTTATCTTGCTTCTCCTACATGAACAGTAACTTGGGATGGCTGACGAGTGAAGGTTTCCAGAGGGGTGGGGACCTGTGGCCTTGGGACCACACATGGCCTTCTGGATCCTTGATGAGAGATTCTTGTTCAATCATACTGGTCTATTTCCTACATTACAGAAAACACAGGTGAGAGAAGAATGTACAATTAGCAGAACCAAAAATATAGGAAACTAAAAAACAAAATTTTTTTTTCAACAAATTATAAGAAAAAAAGTGAGAAATTAGGGAAATCTATAGATTAATAAAACTAAGAGACATAGCAATCAGTTACAATGTATAGACCTTAGTTGTATTTTAGTTTGAACAATTTGTGATAAACAAAAAAAAGAGAGACACAGGGACAGACAGAGCCAGAGTCAGTCAATTGAGAAAAGTTGAACCCCTTAGTCATTATTGTTTCTACCTGTTAAGGTGTGATAATAATATTGTGTTTATACTAAGGAATCTATTTTTTAGAGATAGATGCTGGCGTGTTCATGGATGAAATGCCATGATAGGAGTGGATTAAAAATTACCCAGTAAGGTGGTATACAAAGATTGGCCATAAGTTGTCTTATAAAAAAGAATTTGGGAATTTTTCTTCTTTTTTCCATTATCTAAAATAAGTACTGAGATTAGTGATCTTTAAATATTTGGTAGAATTCCTCTGTGAAATCATCTGGGTCTGGTGATTTTTTTGTGAGGAGTAGGTTTTAAGTGTACATCTTTTGAGGTTAGACAGATGTGGATTGTGTTTTGACCTGCTATTTCCTCACAGTGTGACCTTAGGCAAGTTACTTGGACACAGTGAGCCTCAGTTCAAGTGTAAAATAAAGATAATAATGCCTAGAGCCTAGGATTGTTGTCAAGATTAAATGAGATATTGTATCTTTTAGTTTCTTATCATTGCTATTTTCCTTCCCATCACCATAGGGCATTTACACATGATATTTCTTCCGTCTAGACTAGATTTATCTCCCCTTTCCTCTTTGCCTAGTTAATTTCTGCTGGTCCTTCACATGTCAATGCAATCATCATTTCTTAAGGGAATCGATTCCGATTCCTTTTCCTTCCTAGCCAGGTCAAATCACCTTATTACAATTCCTATAAAACCATAGGCTTCTCCTTTGTAGCTCTGATCACAAATGCAGGTTCACATTTGTTAGTTAATATTTGATTCATATCTGTCTTTCCTTTGACTCTAAGTTCCATGGCATCAAAGAAAGTGTGTTCAGCATGTAATTCTCCTTAGCAGCTAAAATCTTGCTTAGCACATGGTATATATTCAACAAATATTTGTTGAGTACATAAATGAATCAATGAATAGGCAAATGAATTCAGTGCTTAGCACAGTGCCTGACTCAGACCCAGCACTCAATAAATGCTGGTTATTACTGTTACTTCTGTTGTTATTGTTCTTCTGGTATTAGATTTCTGCAGTAGATGAGAGGAAAGGGATAGGACTAACAAGAAAAATAAAGGGTATTAAAAGTAGGCTACCAAATATAGGGCGAAAATATTGAGAGCAGTTCTCTAAACTCAGTAGGAAACACATTGTTTATATGGTGGCTAAAGTAGAAACCCTATTGTTCAACCTGAGCCATCATCTCTGAGGTTAAGTGAAAGCTGTGGTTTGGTGGGTACTCACCCTGGGCAAGATGCTATGCCTGTGGTATGTGACCTTCTCAAAATCCAGGCTGTACTGGTCAGCAGTTTAGGCAGAATGGGGTTGGGAAAGGTAGGAAGTACATTCTCCATCTTAGTTTACCTGTACTAGGATGGACGTCTTTTCTAAGTTCTCAATGAATGTGTTGAGTTGATTCTAAATGTGTTGAGCTAAGTTAGTAAAGAAGGAATGACATTTTATCAGAAAATGCTGATCACAAAAGAACAAAAAATTAGGCTTTTTGTTGCAAAAGTCTTGAAAGTGTGCAAAACTAGTGTATTGATTCACAGTTTTATAATGACTATTATTTCACCAAAGTTCACTCCCTATTTTGAGGCATAGAAAAAATAAAAACAATGAATATAATTTTACTTGGCATCTGAGAAAGGGGATGAAAAGGTTCCCTATTACACCTGCTAAAAGTTTATTTTGATTCTTCAAAAAGGAAATGATTTGCAAATATTTTACAAAACATTTAAGGTAGTGGTTCTTAAATTTGGGGAGTTATAGTTCTCTTTAAGACTCCAAAGATAAGTGCACGCAGACTCTTCTCAGAAAAAAATACAATATAAACAGCAATCTTTCACAGTTAACTTCAGGATATTTATTGATTCCTTGGAATTTATCTAGATGTCCTGTGGTAGGAATAACTGTTGTAGAGTTATGGCTTTATGTGTGTACTGTAGATTAAATCTAGCTTTTCATGATGTGATGGCTTCTTGTATTTGTCAAGTCTATTGATTAATGGTCAATGTTCATTAAAAACAAAAAACAAACAAAAATACTGGAAAACTACCTAACCATACAGCTGAGTTAATAATTATATTTGATCATTTCAATTTCTTCCAACAGTGGAACAAGCTATATCTATATGTATCAATGTGAATTTCAAAAACATTTAGATCAAAAAGCATATGATTTACTGATACATATGGTTTAATATCATTTATATAAAATGTAAAACAATTATATGAGGGCTGTCTGTAAAGTATCCAGCCATGTAACCATTCTCATTGTATTAACAATATATTTTATGGATATATAAACATGTAGCAGAAAATAATAAAATATTGATAGAAATTATAAACATTTCTGGACAGGGAGGGAGGGAATGGAATAGGGGTAGAATACAGGGGGTTTTCATTGTAATGCTGTCTTCATAAAAAAGGGAGAAAGAACTGGAACAGTTATAATAAAATATTAAAACTTGGCAAATCTGGGCTGGTGGGTACAAAAGGGTTCCTTATGTTATTATTCCTCCTATCCCATATAAATATATCAAAATAAAACTTTTAAAAAATGAAAATAGCATAATGCCTAGCTAAACAGATGTCATGAAAAATGAATGAAAATGTAAGCTACAGTGCTTTGAACAATGCACACCCCACGAAAAGGTTAGACAGGTGTTTCCCCCACCTAAATGTAATTCAGCTCATTTAAATTCAACCCAACAAATATTTATTAAACAGGGCTAATGTCCCATTGGAATGAAGGATCAAATGAACATAAGATAATAGTCATAGACTTCATACTCCATGTGGTCTTACTGCTCATCTTGCTCGATACATTCCAAGGTGTTCTCAGACTTCTAGGGTTTCACAGAAACACCTTAGGGGATATAAATAGGGGTAAAGGAAATGTTTAATTTGTCAGGATTCTGAGCATTTATCATGCTTCAACTAGAATAGTATCCTTTTTCTTATAGGTTTTATGAAAGATTTTGTTGGTAATATTGAGCCACTGCTAAAAATTTACTAAAAATCATTAATCTAATCTTATCATTTCCCCATGATTCCAGTATTCCAGTACTAAGATGGAAACGTGATTTTGCTGCCGACCTTTCATTTCTCCTCATGCCACCGCTGCCCTGATTTTATTTTGGAGAACACCCTTTGCAGATTGGATGCTGTCTGCTATGTCAGTGAAAATAGTCTGGGCAGGGGAAAAAGGTCCTTAACCAGATCTAAGAATCAAGCCATGTTGAAAGCCAGGCGACCCAAACTTCATATCTGAGTCAATCGTGAGACTTTGACATGAGCACTTGATAAGGAGGGGTTCTTATTTCAACTAAACTCAGGACTGATCATATAGCATACAATTGTGAATCTTCCAGAAGCCATCTCACCAGGAGGAGGGACCAGGGTTTTCCTGGGACAATGGCGCAGACAAATGGAGAAAAATGGAGTTACCATAGGAGACAGCAGAGTCAAGAAATGGAAAGATACTGGGTCCTAATAATGTCACTTGAGCATCTGGATCCAGCTGTGACTTTTGAAACACATGAAATAATAAATTCCCTCTTTGCTTTAAATATACTAAAGAGTTTTGATTTTTTTTCTTTTTACTTGCAAATGAAAAATGCCCAAATCAAGTAGATCTCAATGCTGCCATATCCCCAGTTACTCCCAGTGATGGGAAACTGTTACATGTAAGTTCCATCCTTGGACTGACTTAAAAGGTTATTTATGTTTATCTAAAATTTCTACTTCTAGTTTATACCCATTTTTCCTGTTCTCTCATTTGGAGCCAGATGAAATATGTCTGGTCCCTCACCTAGGTCTATAGATATTTGAATATTATACTATTTCCTCTTTTTCAACCTGCCCATCCCCTGCCCAGAGTTTCTTATACATTGAGACTTCAAATCTAAACCTTGAGATTATCTTATCTACAAAACATTTTAAATAAGGGCATATCAAATGACTATTTTTGTTAATTTGCACAATTGTTAGCATAAAATTCAATTATCTTTAGGTATCTACACACAAATTAAATTCTTTTTCTTTTTCCCCCTTTTTTTAAACCTCCAAAACATTATAAAATGGGTAATGATTAATACATTCCATTTATATAGAATAGTGTGAGCCCATGTTTCCCAGAGCAACATGGAAACAGCTGCTAAACCTATTCACTCCATTTTTCATGAAATGGGCAACAGCTGTTGAGTGTCTTATAAACATCCAGGGCAAGACATGAAGAAATTACAAAGAGAACCCTTTTAAAGTAGAAAGTATACGTTCCCAAGTCCTTGAAAAATAATCTTAGAAAGTGGTAAAGCCAGGCAAGATCATAAAAGTTAGTATGTGAGTTCCACAGAAGACACGAGACTTTCCAAAATTCATAAAGAGATAGCAATAGATCTCAGGTCTTCAAAACTTTGCCTTCTTTCTGCTTCGATGCTAATTTCACACACAGCATATGATCAATTATTAAATACATGGTCAGGATATCAAGTGTATTGGATTTGGAGGAGGGAAATCACTATAACCGTGTGTTCCAAAGGAAAAAAAAATAAGTGGAATTGATAGGCAATTTTTGAGCTTGGCCAATAGCTGAGATTTAGCCAAGAACTCTATTCTGCCTAAATTCCTAATCTAAACAGTAATCTAAATAAGATGAGATTCTATGAACCAAGGGAAATTCTATCAGAGTCAAGTTACTCCAGTATTCATCCAGGCATATATTTATCAAACATTTTTGAGTACCATAGACAAGGCACTGTGTTGAGTATGTTGCATATGTTGTGAAGGCAGAAGATGTTGAATTGGGGTGGGAAAGAGATGATGTTTGTTCTCAAGAAGTTTACAAACTCTGAGGAAGTTCCTGAGACATATGTTTTTCAGTGATAAATAACAATAAATGCAGTGTTACGTTCTAACTCATCCTCTCTACTCAAGTCATGGGAAACTATTCTTTGTCCCTAGTACATAGACCACATTGGCCTTAAGTGTTTGATAAATATATGTCTGGATGAAAAATTGAGAATCTTAAATTATGACCTTAAATGCCTTCTTCTCCCTTTATTTTTTCAAACACCACTCATTCTTCAAAATTTATCCCAATTCTCTGCTTATCTACAAAGCTTTCTTTGAAGTCTCCTCCACTGATATTAACCTTTCTATGAGCCCTTTTAATGTATTACTGGAAGGTTTTTTTTATGCTTAAGCATATGCTATTTAATATAGTTACTTAACTGATTTCTATGTTAAGCCTTATTTCTCCAGCTATATTGGGCGCCTGGGCAATAAATGTCTTACATTTTCCTCAGTTCCTAGAACAACACAGTTTAAGTGTTCCATGTATTTCAGAGAAAGAAATGGATAAATATCACTTCCCTTTGATTTTCCATTGCAAATTGAGTCTATTTGAGAATTTTCCTCCTGGCCATCTAAACCCAGTCCTGATTAAGTTATTAGGAAATACATCTTAAGGGCGGGTACTGATTTTTATTTTAATTTTTACCACATTTCCCCCCTAGTTAGGGCAACCTTCATTGTTCACCTGCCTCATCCATTACCGGCCTGTGGGATGTGTGTGGAGGAATGAGATTTGGTGATAAGAAATAATTAGAATCAAATTAGTCAAAATGGTATGAGATTGTCAGTCATTGAAGCACAATATAATCCAGAAAAGCATAGTCTGAACAGAAGAAAAGCCATTGAAAACTACAGCCAATTCATCAATGATCTTACTTGAAAATGCAAGAAATTTCAGTAATCTGGTATGTGTAGGGGCTATGAGAGAGTTTCAGTGTTCTCAGGGAATGTGTAGAGTCCATGCTTTGAAGAATACTTACTTAAAAACCTTGGTTGACTGTAAAACAATGGGCTAAATTGTTGTGGGGAAGGAAGAAAACTTAAGCTTTAATTAAACTTAACAGAACTTTAGTAGACTACTAGTAAGAAAGATTTAGACATATATATGCCAATTATATGTATGTATGTCTATTTTTTCATGATATTGCATGACTTTCAACCATAAAAAAAAATCAAAGAATTTATATGTTTGATCACGTAGGTCTAACCAGGAATACCCTCTTAGCTGGTGAGGAAGCTACTTGGAGAATCTTGCCTTAGGCAGAGTCAATTTTGAAAGATGACATTAGCCAAGATTAATGTCTATGAACTGCCCTCAGAGAAATCACCTTAAGAGAGAATTTTAATTTAATTTTGTTCTACTTAGTCTCTGACAGAATTAGCATATTTTAACTGAAATAGAGTAAGAGAAAACAATACAACAGGGTCCACTTACACTCAGTTGAAAGCTGAAGCATATCCAGAGGAATGCTAATTTAATTATTAAATAGCAACATGTGTTTGTTCGAAATGAGTGGCTGGATCTTTGGCAAGTGGCAGATCTTTGTAGACTTTCATTTGCTAAAAAGAACATTCCTGGCCATAAGGCAGTGCACCTTTCAATCTCTCAGGAAAAAGAAAGCCAAGACAACATAGTTTACCAGAAACCATGTAGCAAGAATCATCCTTACTGGCCTTCTTTTCAATCCACAGTTGTCCTATGCTTCTTTCTACCCCTTAGACTTTTTGCTTGTAGGCCACTTAGTCAAAATTCCTTTCCTTTCACATTGGATAACAATACAGATTATGATTCAAATCATAACAATTTTGATAGTGAGAGGTGATGCTAAAAATGACAATTCAGCCAGGCATAGTAGCGCACACCTGTAGTCACAGCCACTTAGGAAGCTGAGGTGGGAGGATCACTTGAGCTCAGGAGTTTGAGGCTGTAGTGAGCTATGATTGTGCCACTGCTCTCCAGCCTAGTGATAGAGCAAGACCCAGCTCCAAAAACAAACAAAAAAAAAGACAATTAATATTGAAATGTTTATTGACCTTAAATGGGCTTTACTATATTTGTGGTCCTATTCCAAAACTATTGTCAAAAATAAAAGTATTTCTTAAAATATAAAAGCAACATATGTACACTATATATGCTAAAACAAAAATTTTAAAAACTTTATATTTGTAGGAGCCAAGGCAAAACTTCCCCTTTGCCCTCGGAAGGTTCACTGAAAAACCAACTGAAAAAAGGCAGATTAATTGGAGAAAATGCATACAGATTTATTAATGTGCACACGGGGGAGAACCACAGAGTGATTACCCAACCCTCCAATGGGGTTCAGAAGTTTATATACCATCTTGAGGTTATAGAAAGAATGGGAGCTTGGATCATAGCAGAACAGGTTATGGGAAGGGTAGAAGCAGAGGCCTGGCTAGCAAAGATAGTCTTGTTATGTAGGTGACGTCTTACAGGGAGCAGCTCTCAGAGAGATAGATGATAAGTGTTTCTTTTAGAACTTTAAAGGTATCAGACTCTCAGTTATTCTCTCCTAGATCCAGAAAAAGGAAGGTCTGAAAACCTTGCTGGATCAATGCAGATTTTTTATATTTAGATGCAAATCTTCCCCGTAAAAGACAGCATTGCAGGGCTACTTCTGTTTGCAGATCCCCTGAACAGCCATCTCAAAATATGTCAAAGAAGTATATTTTTGGGTGAAATATTTCAATTTCCTTCATATTAATAGTTTAAACGTTAAAAATAAAATATAATAAATAAGCTTTAATCAAGTACTTTAATCAGTTTCTTAGCCATATTTTTCTTTAAAAATGAGTCATTGGTATCTTTTCTGAGGACTGGATTTTTTTTTTTCTAATACCATGATGTAGGGGCTAGGAGAATTTTCCTCCCCCTCTGAAGGTCCAAGTCTGAGTCTGTTGAAATGAATTTACAATTGTCAACAGAAAAGAAGCCAAACTCTGTAAAATAATTTTAAAGAGGTTTATTCTAAGCCAAATTTGAGGACCATGACCCGGCGCCACACCCAAGAAGACTTGAGCAAGTGGACTCGCTGTGGTTGGGTTACAGTTTGGTTTTATACATTTCAGGGAGACAGGGTTTACAGGTAAAGTCATAATCAATACATGGAAGGCATATATTGGTTTGGCACGAAAAGGTGGGCCATCCCAAAGGGTGGGGGCGCTTACAGGGTATAGGTGGGTTTACAGACTCCTTGACTTATAATTAGTTAAAAAATGAAGCTTTGTCTAAAGACTTGGAATGTTTTTAGACAAGGAGGAGACAAGTCACAGGACATAAATTTGTTGTGTAAATTGAGGACCTGAAGGTTTGTCTTGCATAGCCTTAGGCCTGTTAAGGAGTTACAAAGGATATCTACAAGAAGGGAGAGGGCATGGTGAGGCATGTCTGACCTCCCTCTTTGTGGCAGACAGTTTAGTTTTAGGATATCCCCTTGGCCAGGAGGGGGCCCGTTCAGTCAGTCCTTGGGGGGAAGCCTTTTGTTTTATTTTAGTTTACACAATAAATAGATTAACAGGAAAAATGGTGCATAAATTTATTAATGTATACATGGGCACAGTAGTCCCACAAATATGAGACTCAAAGGAGGGGAAAGATGACTAAAGTTTTTATAATATCCTGAGGTTTCAGAAAAAATAGGTGCTTGGGGCTGGGGAGGGAGAGGTGGCATCACAGGTTATGGGATAATGAAGGGAGGAAAGCATGGTAAGCAAAGTTGACTTATGATGCTGATGAAAATCAGGTAATTTCAGAACTGCCCCCAGAAAGAAAAAATGGTGGCCTGTCATAAAAATTTCTCTATCAGTCCTTTAAAAGTGTCAGACTTTTAGTGTCTTTTTCCTGTGATTTAATCTTTCCTTGATCTAATAAGGCAGATAAGACGGGGTTCAGAGAAACCCTGTTTGCATCCCTTGTATTTCACAAATGTAGATTTTCTCTACAAATGCAAATCTCTCCCACAAAAGGGCAGCTTTACAGAGCTATTACTGTGGTCTGCAGCCCCTCTAAATAGCCACCTCAAAATGTGCCCAAGAAGTATATTTTAGGGTGAAATATTCTGGTTTCTTTTAATGACATTGTTATTGTTTTCATAAAACTGCCCTTAAACTTCTTCAAAGTTGCCTTTTGTGTTTGATAAACTTGAAGTTTTAGACAACTTCAACTTACTTCTCACTATAAAGTAGATATATATATATATGTATGTGTGTGTGTGTATATATATATGTTTAAATTAAAAAAAACTATCTTTCTAGATATGGCATAAGCTTGTCAGCTGTCCATTTTGAAAATAGTCTCTTGTACTGAAATATTTTTATACTTTTTTTCAGCTTCAATTTAGAGTTTATTTTTTTAACAAATATTTTTATAAGACAAAATCTGTCATATAACTTATCTATGTTTTAAATGATTTGATTACAGTTGACCCTTGAACAACACAGGTTTGAAGTACATGGGTACACTTATACGGGAATTTTTTCAACCAAACAGGGATCAAAAATATAGTATTCAGTCTCAGCTTCTCGGAAGGCTGAGGCAGGAGGATTGCTTGAGCCAAGGAGTTCAGGTGAGCCATGATCATGCCACTGCACTCCAGCCTGAGCAACAGAATGAGACCCTCTTTACTTAAAAAATATATATATACAATATTTGTGGGATGCAAAACCCAAGTATGTATGAAATTGCCCTTTATAAAGTTAATAAAAGGTCATAAAGTAGGAACTGTGGTAGAGGCCTGAACTCTGCAAGAGTATGGGCATAGTTAAAATATATACATAACCAGCCATTGTTCCCTAGCTTGCTTTCCCTATAATTGCTTATTACTCAGGAGTCACATAACTGATAGTCATGAAGATTCTTAGCTTTCTTCATTGCTCCCACAGATAACATCACCCTTGTGAAACCTAAGGCCAGTCTTTGAGATATCTTCCAGACCCTGTTTCTGGCAGACCAACTGACCCAACCAGACTAGAAGCCCATGCCAAGGAACCAACTCAACTAGTCTTGTGACCTGGGAACTGACTCCGTACAAGAAGACAATTTCTGCTTCCTGACTCTATGAGTTCATCCCCAGCCAATCAATAGACCCAACTCCCTAATTTTTTGCCCACCAAACTATCTTTAAAAATGCTGCCTCCCAAAGTCTCAGGGAGATGGATTTGAGAAATTCTTCTCACATGGCGCCTGCAATATTAAACTCTTTATCTGTTGTAATCCCTGCTGTCTCAGTGTATCGGCTTCCTCTTGAGCAGTGGGCAATGAACCCGATTGGGCGGTAACCTGAGGAGGGCCAACTTTTAGTATACTCGGGTTTCCCAGGGCCAAATGGGTGATTTGAGGACAGTGGATTTGGGTACACAGAGGTCCTGGAACCAATTCCCCCGTGGATACAGAATGACAACTGTATTTTTGTAAGTTAATAAAACAAAATCATGTATCTTTTGAATTTCATTTCATACCAGTAGAGAATAAAATTTTATCCAATTAAAAATAGGAGCACCATTAAAATATTCCCCACAAGTCAAGATCAAATCACAATTATAGAATTCCAAGTTAAATCTGATATAACATTTGAGTTCTCATCATTTAATTTGTCTGAATCCCTTCTTGTTTGATAGGAAAAGTTTTCACTGTCTTTCAGCTTGAAAACTTTGTTTCAATAACTGCAATTCACTAAGAACTTTATAAAAGCTGGTATGCTTTGTGTTTATTTGAATATTTGAATAAAGATTTACTACAGATTTTGAAGAAAACAATAAAAATCTAGAGGGTTCATTTACAAAAAAAAATCAACAACATTGTAAGACACATAAACTGACTTTAATAAAAGTTTAAATATTTCTGACATCCAGAGGAATTTGGACAGTAAAGAGAAAAAGTGAATACTATCACAAGGAATAATTTTTTAAAAATATATTCAACATAACCCTTCTCAAACACTTTTGTGGTTTAATTACGCAGACTCTGCATGTAGAAAAATGCTTATAAATTTTGACAACTGCAGTATCTGTTTTCATTGGTAGAAAACTGCAGATTATTTGGAAACAATTATAAATGTAGGTATTTCACAAATAATAACAAGTACATTTCAACTCCATGAATGTAATTTAGTAAGTACACTTAATTTAAGAATATGATGCTATGTCCTACCAAAATGTACATTCTCATTATTGCCACAAAAATTACTTTCAATGATAAATTTTTAAACTGAATTTACAGTAACAATCATAATAATGTCATGTTTCTCCACTGACAGATGAAGTGTGAAAAGTTCTACTTTGATTGCATGGATTGGATAACAAATCATATCGCTGTTGCAACTGTTAATGGAAAAAAACCAAACTCTGTAAAATAATTTAAAGAGGTTTATTTTGAGCTGAATGTATATGACTGAAGGCCTGGAGCACATGGCCTCAAGAGGTCCTGAGAAAATGTACCCAAGGCTGCCGAGTTACAGTTGGTTTTATACATTCATGGAGATAGGAATTACATATAAAACTATAAATCAATACATGGAAGGTATACATTGGTTTAGCCCAAAAAGGCAAGATATCTTGAAGTAGGAATTTATAGGTTATAGGTGGGTTTAAAGATTCTTTAAGTTGTAATTAGTTAAAGAAATAAAGCTTTATCTAAAGGCTTGGAATGCTTTAAGTTATGATAAAGTAATCTATGAATCAGAGACAAGCCACCAGACATTTACTGAGACGCAAGTGATATGTTAAGTAAATTGATGGCCTGCAAGTTTGGTTTAAGCTTTGTCTTGCATGGGCTTAGTTCCTGTTAATGATTTAGTATCTTATTGTTACAAGGAATAACTCCAAAATGGAGGGGGCATAATGAGGTGTCTTACCCCCCTTCTTATGATCAGGTGACTCAGCTTTAAGGTTTTTCTATAGACCCCTTGGCCAAGAGGGTGTCCATTCAGTTGGCTGGGGGGCTTAAGATTTTATTTTAGTTCACAGAATGAACTGATTTTATGTATATTGAAAACATATGAAAATAATGATATAAAACAGGCATCATTAGCTGTTTGCAAAGTCCTTCTTCTGCTAATCAAGGCCACACATTATCAACTATTATTTCATTTTCTGTATATTCACAGAAAAACTTGTTAGAAGTGTAAATACTTTGGCTCTGACTGAGACCTACTGAAGTAAAAACTCTGAAATTGAACCTCAGCGATCTGTGTTTTACCAAGACCTCCAGGATGTTTTAATGCATATGCAAATTTGAGAACCAGTTATCTAAATGGAAAGTCATGTTTCACAGAGTGTTCTGTAAATGTACCTTCTGCAGTTACAAGTGTTGAATCATTGTCTTGGGCATAGTCTTCATAGAATAACTACTGACTACTGAGTCCAGAAATAGACCTACACATATATTTTCAATTGATTTTTCAACAAAAGTACCAAAACAATTCAATAGGAAAAGGATACGATTTTCAAAAAATGGTGTCATAAAAATTTGACAGCCATATCCAAAACAAAATAAATACAATAAAATTACAACCCATACCTCACACCATACACAAAAACTAACTCAAAATTGACCAGAGACCTAAATGTAATAGCTAATAATATTAAACTTTTAGAAGAGAAAAAAAGGAGGAAATCTTTGTAACTTGGGGTTGGAAGACATAAATAGTACAAACTAAAAAAGAAGTCAATAAATTAAACTTCATCAAAACATAAAGCTTTTCTTTTCCAAAGACACTATTAAGAAAGTAAAAAGGCAATACCTTGGACGAAATATTTGCAACTTATCTAGAATAAGACAAAAGACTTGTATCTAGAATATATTAAAATGCACTTAGAAATTTTTTAAATGGTCAAAATTTGAACAAACACTTCACCAAAGATATAAAGATGGCAAATAAACACATAAAAAGATGTTCAACATTATTTGTCATTTAGTAAAATGCAAATTAAAACCACAGTGAAACACCACTATATACCCACTAGAATGGATAAATTTTAAAAATTGATCATAGCAAGTGTTAGCAAAGATGTGGAGGAATGGAAACTCTCATAAATTGTTCATAGAAATGTAAAATGATACAATCACTTTGGAAAGCAGTTTAGCATTTTCTTAAACATACACTACCACAAATATAAGCATTACCCAAGAGAAATAAAAATTATCTTTACTTAAAGATTTCTACACACATATTCATAACAGTTTTTTTGGTTGTAGCCAAAACTGGAAAGGACACACATGTTCATCTACAAATAATGGATAAATACAAAAGATGACTACTCAGCACTAAAAAGGAACTATTGATACATGCAATAACATGCATAAATCTCAAATAATTATGGTAAGTGAAAGAAGTCAGAGTCCCCCAAAATAGTATATACTCCATGATTCTATTTAAATACACTTATTAAAAATTCAATCAAATATATAGTAACAGAAAGCAGATCAATGGTTGCCCTAGATAGGGTAAGGGTGAGTGGCAGGTGAGTAGGGGCTAGGTTGAAAATGTGCCCAAGAAAACCTCTGGGTTGATGGACATTCATTATCTTGGTTGTGGTGATAGTTTCATAGGTAAACACATATGTTAAAACTCATCATATTGTGCTCTTTAAATATGTGTAGTTTATTGCACCTCAGTTATATCCCACTAAAGTTAGAAAAAAACCAAAAAAAATCTAGTGAAATAAATGGTATAAACCATTACTGTACCAAACTAAGAAATCCAGGATGTATGCTTAACCCAACTTTCTGGGTACATGCATATATTTGCATTGTTAATTTTTAATATTCTTTCAACTCAGATTAATTCTCACCTCCTCACTCCCTCAAGCAATCCATCCATCATCATTCCTGATTAAATTCTACTACTCTATATTTGCTTGTAGTATCATATACCTCTTTTCCTTTAGGACTTTTCACATTATACATTTACATTTATTTCCATTGAATTAACGTCTATCTCCCTCCACTAGATTGTAAGAAACTTGAGTTCTGGAATCTTTTGTTTCCTTAGTGTTATATTCTCAATGTCTGGCACCTCTGCCTAATTAATATCAGTTGAAAGAATGAATGAATCTGGCAACAAAATCAAGGGTTTGGTTAAAAATGATAAAGATCCTATTAACTATCTATTTAACCTATGCAATCAATGAAGTAATAATATCTTACACTTAAAGCATTTGTATATGAGGAAACACTCCTTCATTTACTATTCTATTTGTTCCTTCTAAGAATCCAGTGAAGAATGTATAACAAATAAAACTATCCCCTTTTGTGAATGAACCTGGAACTCAAGAGGTCATACGAATAAGCAAGCAGTGGAAACAAGCCCTGAACCCAAAGACTTGTCATCAAGGCCAATGGCTTTTGCATTAAGCCACAGCTATTGCTTTAAAGGGCTTCATCATCTTATTCCTAGATATTGCAAGTACCTTCTAACACACTGCTTCTCAACCTTGGATGCATACTGGAATTGTATCTAGAATACCAGTTTTTGTCTGTTTGTTTGTTTGTTTAATACTGATGCCTCTGTCTCACCCTCAGAGATTCAGATTTAATAGGTCCAGGATGTTGGTTGGGCATGAAGAATTTTCAAAACTCTCCAGTTGATTTTAATGTGAAGCAAATTTTGAGAGCCACTGCTTTGTATGTCTCAGACTGGAGAGTTGTACTGCCTCTAATCCATTCTCACTTTGAAGCAAACATCACTGATTTCAAACACAAATATAAATATGTCACTTGCCCACTTGAAATCCTTCTATATTGCCATACAACATTCAGGGTGCCCCATTGCCCAAACTTCAGACCTAAAGAAATGCCCATCCCACTAAAAGAATCAGAAATAACTAAATTCCATGAGTGGTGCTGGGAAAAGATAAAATGAGCCCAGAATGTCTAGTGACAGAAAGTAAGAAAGCATTAAAAGAAAATGAGGAATGCATGTCAAAAGGTCACAGGAGACAACCTGAAGAAACTTCCAGTGGCCAATTTGAGCCTCAAAATAAATAATGACAGTAAGACATTATAACATATTACCCAAAATAAGGATCCATGAGGAGGAGGGGGAAGCCCTTCTTTGCAATAGAATGCCAATTAATAAATTTAGAAGAAAAGATTGTCATTTTCAACCACCATACTAATAATTGATTTATATAAAAATCATCAAAGCATGCTAAAATTAATGGGTAAAATTTTTATAATGAGAACTTGAATGGACATAGTCTCAAAGTATTTCCCCACAAATTACTTATTAATCACAAAGGTAAAAACAGTAACTCTACAATGGGCAGACCTGGCTGACACCACTTCAACCAAGTGATCACAGTTAAGATCACTAATAAAAGGATATCTTCTGTGTCTGGATGTGATGCTTTGAGAAGAACACAATGTCACTTATGTGATGTTGTTTCCAAAAATGCAAACTATAAATCTAACCATGAGAAAACATCAGACAAACCCATAGTGGAGACATTCTACAAAATAGTCTGTACTCTCCAAAAACAACAAGAAATGAAAGACAAAGAGCCGAGAAATTGTTCTAAATTAAAGGAAACTAAAGATACCTGATAATTATACGCATTGGGTGTCCCTGGATTAGATATTGTAGTGAGGGGAGGGTGGGGACCCAACATCTATAAAATGATGTTATTAGGTCAGTGGCAAAATATGAGTACAAAGTGTGGATTAAATAATAGCATTGCATCAATATTAAATTATCTTGATTTCAATCATTATACTGTGGTTATATGTAAGAATGTTCTTATTCTCATTAAATACATACTTAAGTATATGAAGGGTTAAAGGGGAAACATATCACCAATTTATTTTCAATTGGTCCAAAACCAAAATTATGAAAAGAGATAGAAAGAAAGAGGAAAAAAGAGGGAGAGAGGGATGGAGAGACCAATGAGGCAAAATGAAAATAACAGGGTTTGTACTATTCTGACAATCTTTCTGTAAGTTTGAAATTTTATCAAAATAAAAGTTTTACAACTCAAACAAACAAACAAAATGCAACCTGCTCTGAGCCAGCCCTTGCCCACCTCTGCATCTTCTGCTTTCACAGAGAACCCTACTCTACCGAGACTCTGCTGTGCTCTGAAGTCACTATCATCTTGTTAAAACACAACCTGCTTCAACTACCGAATATGCTACCCTTTTTTTGACTGGGGTAATTTCTACTCATTCTTTCAAGCTCATGTCAGGTATTCCCTCCTCTGTGGAGCTTTCCCTGGCTGTCCCCAGCCCACCTCTCCCTTGCCTTGAGTGCCTTCCCACATGTTCCCACAGCACACATGGGCATTCCTCTTTCATAGTTCTGGTCACACTGTCCCACTGCCCATCTCCCCGACTGGACAGTGAGCGCTTCATCTTATCGTCTGTCACACCCCCCCTCACACAGAAGAGGCATGCTATACAAAAGTGATGGAATTAACACATCTGGTATTATCCTGGATGGAGCTAGAGCCCATTCTTCTAAGCAAAGTATCACAAGACTAGAAAAACAAGCATCACTAGTACTCACCATCAAATTGGTACTAACAGATCAGTACTTATGTGACACATGGCAATAATATTTATCAAGGGTTGGGTAGAGGAGAGGGAGGTGGAGGGGATGGGAAAACTCTCACTGAATGGATGCGGGGAGCAGAGTTTGGGGGATGTCCACGATTGTAGCTCTGACATGGGCAGTGCATGGGTGATATATGTAACCAAAGTGTTGTAGCCCCATAATATTCTGAAATAAAAGGAAAAAAAAAAGTAATGGATGGTTGAATGAATGCCCTTTGTTAAACAAAATATTAGCATCAAACATTGTATATATCTTAGTATATCTTCTGAGAATGGGGAAAAAAACATTGCTGAGTTACCTTATTTCCACAATTTTTCATTCCTTGTACATTATCAGAGAATATTTTATATATACTTTACTGTATAGATGCTAATAGAACGTTTAAAAATTGCTATCTTCTGGCAGAAAATTTTTTTCCTCTTCCAGTATTATATAACTGACTCATATTTTGCCACTAACCTAATAATGTCAGTTTCTATAAGTTTTTTCCTACAAAGAGTTTCTATGACTGTATGTTCCAGGTTATTATTACACATTCAGTTGTGTTAATAACATGCTCATTAAGGAGCTTCAATGTGCTGGACACTGAGGCTCTACCCTCAAGGAGCCCATAGTGTAGAACAAATTAATGTATAGCAAATAATCCAATATAGTGTTTTAAGGCTTGTAATTGTGAATGCTTCTTCCAAGAAGATTGACTCCTAACAACTGGAGTTAGGACATCTGTTTGGTGAGTACAAATCATCTTCCTGCAAATGTCCTCATGTGTAATGTATATATTAAGTGATGAGTACAGCTGAGCTGTGGCAGAGTTGAATTACTCTGCATAGGAAGCAAGGATACAGAGAGTCTGGGAGGAGGATGCTGAAAGGAGGATGGGGCTGGTTGGCTGCCCAGTGGGAAGGGTGGAGAGAGAATGAGAGACCCAGAGACAGAGGAGATTAGAGGAGAGTTAATGAAGAGAAGAGACATTCTGGGTGTTCAATAAACATTTGTTAAATGAATGCATAGGAATACTATGTGAATTTGGAAAGTGAAATTCTGTGTACTATCAATATAAAATCCTCATTTATTTTTGCCACAAAATCTTTCGTAAGAGAACTACTTTCATTAGTGGCTGGTAGACCAGATTGGGGTTGAGGAGATGAAGGGACTTGCTAAGTAGGGGGTGGGGGTTGGCAGACGGAGAAAAGAGGCTGCACAGGGGCGCCTATTCCCTTTGGGGTACATAACCTATGCACTTGGCTAGTAGGTACAGATATGTCCATAGTGAATTTTTTTAATAACTGCTATCCATTTTTTTTGGTCAGGGCCTGTGCCATATACCAGTTGTTAAATGTTTTGAATATACCTGCTGATAATATGACAGACTATATTAATACACAATAGTACAATATGATAATACAATAAGAAACTTGTACAAATGTATTTGGAAAAGACAGAGTCATAGAAAAAGCCATCAGAAAAGACCAGTCATATAAAATGAACCAAATTAGGGATGTAGTCAATAACTGGTTCTGGTGTTCAAATGTTTCATGAAATATTGAGACTAAGGATGGTGGGGTAGAGGATCATCATATAAACTTTTTTTTTTTAACAAAGAGTTTCTACAAATATATGTTAAAGATTATTATTACACACTCAGCTATGCTAATAACATGCTCATTAAGGAGCTTCAAGGTGCTGGGCACTGAGGCTCTATCCTCAAGGAACCCATAGCCTGGGAGAATAAATTAATGTATAGCAAAAATCCAATATAAATAGTGTTTTAAGACTTACAATTATGAATGCTTTTGAGTCTTAAACTATTCAAACATTAGATTCTAAAGTAAACTGAGTCATTAAAACAAAATCTAAAGGAAGAGAAAATCTCCTTGATCTCTTAAATGAAGATAAAGACCATGTAGAACACAGGAATACTAAGATATACATATATAGCCAAGAGTTTCTGTCTTAGAGCATTGATTTGGGGGTCAGAATGCCTAGGCAGAGGCTTTGATTTTGTCACTATCTAAATGTATGGACTTGAGTAAGTCACTGAGCCCATCTTCTTACACAATGAAAGGGTTGGATCAGATTAGGGATTTCAAATATTCTGCAAAAAGGCCGTAAATGGCAAAAAAAAATCTACTGAGCAGGACTCTGTGTCTTTAACTTACTCATTCTTTGCCAACTAAAGTAGCTCTGCTTTTCTATATTGCATATATTGTAATTGTTTTCTGATTTTTTTAAAGGTTGTATTACCATAACTAGATTTCCTGTAAGCCATGTTCCAGCTCATAATAGACCCTGATATTCCTTAGAGTAAAGCAGCCAGAGCTGAAAACTGGAGAATATGTCAATGAAAGATCCACTTTGTCTTTAAGATATAGTTCTATAAAACTTTTCCTGATTGTTCACATTTACTTGTTTTTCTCTAATAGTATTAAAAATCTTTATTGCTCCTTTCCAAAATTCCAACCAATTAACAGCCATAATTTCATGCAAGCAGAATCCAATTAGCATACTTAATGCATTCATCAACTATTAATTTAATTAGAACATTCAGCAAATTGCCATCCCTGTACCTAAAGCTGGCTAAGTGCCTTAAATACTTTGGAAAAATCAGAATTGCATTATAGACATGTTTTGTATCTTTAGGGACCTAAAATTGGAAGGAAAAAAAAAACTTAACAACTTGCTTTTTCACTCTCAAGTAATTTGAAAAAGTTGATCTCCTAAGAGATTCAGGCCACCAACTGGCTTCCTCAGTGGCCAGAACAACTCTTGCCATTTTCATGCATATATTTCATATTTCTCTAAAGACTACTATTGAAACTGCCCTTTACAAATTAATAAAGGGGTGCAAGGTGAGAACTGTGGTAAGGTCCTAAACTTTGCAAAGGCACAGGCATAGCTAAAAATAATGATAATAAACAGCCACTGTCCCCTAGTTTGCTTTCCTATATTTACTACTCAGGAGTCACATAGCTGATGGTCATAAAGATTCTTAACTTTCTCCATAGAGAAACATCACCTTTTCAAAACGTAAGTATAGTTTTTGAGATCTCTTCCAGGCCCTGCATTCCAGTGGATTGGCTGACCCACCCAGACCAGTGGCCCATACCAAGAAACTGACTCAACTGATATTGAGACACCCACCCAAGAACCGACTCAGTAAAGAAGACAATTTCTACACCTCTATGATTCCGCCCTGAACCCAGCTGATTAGCAGACCAAATTGCCTAGTCTTTTGCCTACCAAACTGTCTTTAAAAGCCCTTTCTCCCAAATTTTCAGGGAGATGGATTTGAGAAATTCCTCCCATCTCCTTGCATGGTGTCTGCAATATTAAAACCTTTCTCTGCTGTAAACCCTGCTGTTCCAGTGTATTGGCTTCCTCTTGAGCGGCAGGCAATGAACCTGGTTGGGATATAGCACTATTCTCTTAGCTCAGTTACTCTCTCTTATCCACTAATTGTGAGCTCTTCTCTTTATAAACCAGTGTTAGTTATGCTATGCTATGTTACATTCAATTAGATATGGAAGTGACATTAATTACTATTTAAAGGTCAAGTCTGGTAAGTGACTAACACAAGTACAAGTCTCACTCTTTGATACCTTTCCCATAACAGACATCACTAATCAATCTCTGCACTATTTCCCACTGTATGTTAGGTTCAGAACCTGAGTCCCCTCTTACCTTTCTTTTCTAATCTCATTTAAAACCCCAAGAAATATAGTCAATTCCCTTCCTGGATGACATGTCTGGACTCTCCCACTACTCTTTTATCTCTCTCAACTAAATCTAGAAATAGTTATATTTTTGTTGATTCTAAATACAAACTTCACAAACCTTGTTAGAAACAAGAAGAAATCAGCATATTGTCACAGTTCCAAACTAGCAGTATGTACTATAATTAAACCCTTCCTTATTCTTTACCAAACCCCATCTCCCCTCTACCACACTGTCCCTCTAACTCTCATTCCCTCCACCTGAGAGCTTAAATGTGGGCAATTATTTTATCTAGAGCAAGCTGACAGTGCACAAATTACCTCTGTTGTGTACACCCTGCCCTCCCTGAACCCCACCTCCGGATAGAGATGTTAATTACAACTGTCAGAGGCAACTGGTAAGGTAACGGGTACGGAGCCCCAGGATTGGGTGATTGGCTTGTTTGAGCTCTGTGGGTTTTTCCCAGTCCCCATGCTGAAATAAGCAAAGAATTTGGTTCTAAGGCAAAGCAAACTATGCAGAGAAATGATTTAGCAAGAAAGAAAGGAGCGCAGACTTCTCAGTCAAATAAACCTGGATTCCAATCTGATCTCTGCCACCTTCTAGTCTAGGGACATTGGCCAATTTTGCTTCCTCTTCTACAAAATGGTATTAGTAATTATTTCTCACAGCATTGATGCCTAATTAAATTGAGATAATTAATGTAAGGTTCTCAAATTATTTGGTTCAAAGTAATCATGTAATAAATTCTTATCAAATTCTATCAACATGTAACTTTGTATAAAGAGATGACAAGATCTTCTTGTTAACCAGCAGTGCCAAAAGAACAGTAAGGCCTACACACACTAGCAGAACCACAGTGGCTCTCAAATATTCTCATGCAATATAATAAAAGTAATGTGTTAAGTAATATACTTAACACATATCTCACACTCAACCTATTTTCTCAGTTTTAAGATAACGGTTTTCCTAAATTTTTACTATTTCTGAAATTGCAATGAGTCTTCAAATTGATGCATACCTTTAATGTAGTACTGCAACTATTTTCTCTTGAAAAATTGTATTGAAACAGACTGGGTATCTTAAAATCAATGGTGTTTTAATTACATAATTAAGTAAAATAGTTTTATTAAAATGCATCATCTCCTGTAAGAAATGAACAGAGCCATGCTCTCAGAATGCTAAAAAGATCTAATTGACTTCCCATATTGTCAGCAAACTTTCCCTTTGAATCTTTTACTATATCCTTGGGTCTCTCACCTTGATTTTTCACTGCTATCCTTATCTTCTAACTACTATTTTCTGATCACTTGCTATGTTCTAAGTAGTTTGCCAAATGCCTGATCTATGCCATTTTATTTTACTGTGCATAGTTCTAGAGGTGGATAAAATTAAAGATAAGGATGTTGAGGCTCTGAAAACTGAGGCCCAGAGGGTGAAGTGATGGCCGCCGTAATCCCCTGAGATATGGTTCAAGTTTCAGGACTGACTGCAAAGCTGTGATTCTTAAGCACTACCAGAGTGCCCCAATGATAAAGAAATGACTTCAATAAACAGAGAATTGATACTGTTCCCATAGGAATAGCCTCATCAATGGGGCATAGTGGAAATCAGAGGATGACGATATTAAAATAACATCAGGGAGCTGCAGAAGCTTAGCAGGTAAGTAGAAGGTGAGGGCTACCTCCTTCCACCACAGTTTCTTCTCCTTAGAGCTTTTGTGTGATCCACAAATATGTACTTATTCAGACTCCTTTGAGGACAGGAACAGGTATTGATGGATATTCTAAAAGGATTGAAAGGGAGTGCTCATGGCATTTTGTATACTGGTAGAGTTTTCTCTTTGAAACATTTCAAATTCCTAAATATCACTTTATAGAATGACATCTTCCTTAGACCACTGAGTCATCCAATGCTGTACTCACACCTCTCCAGCTTTATCTTCTACTGCTTGATACTGTGAGACTCTGAAAGAAGAGGTTCTTAGAAGACCACACCTTTTCTATAGGAACACATTGCTTTCCACTACACTGGGCTTCTTGAGAGGAAATAAGTGGGCTACCACTTACCAGGAGAAATGCTGCCTATAAATCACTTAACTATCAGCAAACTATCTCTCTTCAAAATCATGTCTGGCCAGTCACAACATTTGAAATTCTCACAACTGACTCATTCCTTTGGAAAACAGATATGGCTGGGTAAGAGCTCTTGGTGATTTTTATTAAGCACCCAGCATCCATTTATTCTTTATTTATTCTTTATAGAACTCAACATCTATTCAGGTTGCTATACTTCCCTTATGTGACTTAAGGGAAGGTGACCTAATCACCTGATCCAGGTACAGATTCCAATTTTTCCAAGCCATCAGTCCATGGTCTTTATGGGGTGACTGATATTTGTTCATTTGGTCCAACGGGAAGGTTTCAGTATATGTTTGGAGGAATGGCTTCTATCTCTATGTGTCTGTCTAGTCTCTTTTTTGCAGGAGGTAAACAACAAGCTATCTATTTTGCCCCAAATATCATTATCAGCTATATTGTCCCCACAAGATAATCAGCATTGTGATGAAATGAATACTGAGGAAGGCAGAATGGAGACATGGGAAACAATTGAGTCCATGGTAACATCATTAAGTATAATCTGCTTCTGAACTTTGACTTATAGACACAATAAGCATCATGTTGTTTAAGTGGGTTTGAGTTAAGGATTTTGTTTATTGCATCCAAAAACATGCATATGGATTCAGTGCTTGGGGAGGCATAAATGATTGATTAGCAATAACATGGAAGATGAAACTATCTTAGTAGATGGCAGCAACATTGACCCAACCCAACTGGTCAGGCTAAAATTCTTTTCCTTATTTCTCACTTTGAAATTATTAGAAACTTCTATTTGTTTCCCAGATATTCTGCATTCCATCACTTTCCTTGAACACTATCCTAGCCCAATCCTGCATTTCTTGCCTGGGACATTACCATGGCTGCCCAAATGGTTATTGCCCCACTCTAATTGTTCACATCCATATCACGGAGATATTTTGAAAACCTTTTAATGATTTCCCATCACACTTGGGTCAGAAGCTACATTTCGGATCAGAACACACAGAGTCCTGTATGACCGGCCACCTACCCCTGCAGTCTCATCTCGTATCTTCTCCCAGTATTTGTTCTGTCTCGGCGCACTTGCCTCTTTTTATTCTTTTGCTTGAGTTTATTCCTGGCCCCAGGGCCTTTGCACTTTCCTCTCTACCTGTAGTGCTTTTTCCTTGGCTTTCCATGGCTGACTTGTTTTCATCCTTGAAGTCTCAGCTTAAATATTACTTCCTTAGGGAAGCCATGTTTCATCCCATCCTTCTCCCCTGCCCTGTTAAACACTGATCACATCATTTGGGTATTTCCTTATTGCTCTTATCAAAATCTATTGTACTCTATTGTTTGCATATTTTTTTGTTTGGTTTTTTAGGTCTGTCCCCTTCTCAAGATGATCACCTATATGGAAATATCTTAATGGTTTTGCCTCCCTAAGACACTGACTCAGGTGGTAACTTACTATAGCAGGTTTAAAACTTGGCCGAAAATCTTTGATATTCCTCCCACTGAGAGGTGGAATCTATGTTCCCTGCTCTTAAATCTGGTGAAGCTTTGACAAATATAGTACAGTAGAAATAATGCTTTATGACTTTTGAGAGTAAGTCATAAAAGGCTATGTAACTTCTGCCTTGTTTTCTGGGAATGATCACTCATGGAGCCCTTAGACACCATGTAAGAAGTCCAGTCACTCTGAGACTGCCATGCTGGAGAGGTTACACATAGGTGCTTTGGTAAATAGTCCAAGATGACACTTTTCTTCAGCAATCCCAGCCCAGGATTCATCTTTGTGAATAAAGAATCCATCTTGCAAGTGGATCCTCCAGCCTCAGGTGTTCCAGACCCCAGCTATTCAAGCAATGTCAGGTGAGGCCCCAGAAATTGTAAAATCGTGGAGCAGAGAAAAGATGCCCTGGTGATGCCCCTTCTGAATTCTTGACCCAAATAATCTATGAGAATAGTGAAATAATTGCATTATACCATTAAATTTCAGGATGTTTTGTAATATAACAATAGGCATCTGAAACACTAACCCCAATGAAATGCTTAAAACTATTTGCTGAATGAGACTGACCACCCAGCTCATAGGAATACTTATCTAGAGACCTGGGTTCTAGTCCAAGCTCTGCCACTAATGTTTTATCTGACCTTAGGAAAGTCCTTTCCATCTACGAGTCTCAGTTTCCTCATGTGTACATTGACGTGATAGGAATATCTAAACTCTTCAGCCCCTTCCACTTAATTCTTAGTCTACAGATAAGAACTAAGGGTTCCAGCAATAGTGAAGAAGGTAAATAACTAGAGATACTTCCTTCTCTGGGCATTAAAATCAGTTCAAAGGATATGATCCTTAGAGCTCTAGGCAGGTTGAGGACAATGATAGGATTTGACAAGGCACACATTTCCCTGCCACAAGGAAATAATTTGTCTTTGCCCTTAAAGACAGACCATGTGGGGTGGTAGGACTTAGCAGACAGGGGGTGGGGGGGGAAGTGGCTGCAAATGAATGGCTTCTAAAGGTTTCCACTTTTATAAATGAACCATTTTCTTTGTTTCTTCCTGAGATTCTGAAATGTCTCTTTGCACAGTATCAACTCCAGAAACCAGAGGATGGAACTATGACTGAAGCAGAAATGTGGCAGAAAGACTGCCAGGTCTATGGGCTGTTCCCAAAGTTGGGAGGCTATGCCAGTCACCACTCTGACCTTTCATTGTGCAAAATGATGATAGTGGTGTCTCTCTGCCTCTCTTCATTAGGAAATGATGTTCATTCCCCAAGGACACACAGGAAAATCAAATGGAATGAGAACAAAAACACGGGTCTCCTGATTTGTAATCCGGTGCCATTTTACTAAACCAAGCCCCCTCTCCAACACTTTATGTACCACCCAGCATGGGCATCAGGTTCCAAAGAAGGGGAAGCATGGATGGCCAGGTATGAAAAATGTAATATATTTTTTACCACCTTTGAACTTTTTCTGAGATTATTCACTAAGGGTAGATCTTTCGAGTTCAACTGGGTGGAGAACTAGAGGATGATAAAAGAAATCATGGGAGAGGGTCATTCCCATCATGAGTGGAACAGGATGGTGATCTTAGCTTGCAGGCCTGTTGGCTGCTGTGTTTCAGATTCCCCTGACCTTGGAAGAAGCACATTCTGGCAAGAGGAATTGAGAAGACTTCTGCAGGAAATCTCATCCAAAAGAATCAGTAAAGCAAATAGATCAGCCCATGTCTATGTTAGACATTGCTTGTAGATCCCTGCCCTTTATTACACTAAGTTCATATGAAGCCTCAGAATCTTTCTCAACACAGCACTACAACAGCAACAGTTAATTCATCTGAGCTATTACATGAGACCAAAATTATTTGCTATCTCTGCACCCAACTTGCTCACCAGAGGGACAAAGTGATTTTGAATATGGCCTAGTGATCAATAATTTTTTTTCCTAAGTGAAGCCCTCTTTAAAAGACATAAAAATTGATACGTCTGAAATAAGAAGTACCCAAGGGCACGGAAATATTGTTTTTAAAAAGTCACAAAATTATACACAAAAGCCAGGCTTCCAGATTTGTGCTTCAATGCCTCCTGCATTACACTGTGATGCCCCCAGGAATTCTCTTTAATAAGGATACGATGGCCTACAGTTGGAACAGGCTAGAATAGCTGTAAGAAACAACAATTTTATATGATATGATTCTGTTTCATTTTGCCTATTTGAATTTAAATGAAGTTCATAGAGGAAGTAAATATAGTATACACACAAAATATTTTCCCAATTGGGTAGCTGATCTACATGGTTCCTTTTAGCATAAAATATAAAATATATAAGAAAGTTTTAAAAATTAAAATACCGTGGAACATAAATGATTTTTACCATCAGTACTCTGGGTCTATCTTTAAAATTCTGATTTACTTTCAAAAGTCCAAGAAAAGAAGCTACTAGTAGGACAATAGGAGGTGGATGTTTATTGGAAAACTGAGCAATGGTTCTATGTGATCAATTTAGCTAAAATGAATTTAACTCTATTCAGTCTTCTTCTGTTCTGAGAGAATAAAATTACAAATCAGAATACAAGCCAAAGAAAGAAAGACTGCTGTTATGTGAATAGACTACATGTAAAATGTAGTCTACTGCTTATCTGAGGAGTAGCCCTGACAGAATGAGGCAAATGTATGACAGTGAGCACACAGCCTACCTGCCACCATCTCTGTATCTCACATGTAATACAGACACTACAAATTCATCACAGCACTCATTTCTGTTAAAAATTGATGTGGCCTCAGAATCCCTCTTGATAAAATAGTCCTGGATGCCCAATGGCCAACTGGACTTGACATATGAGATGAGATTGTTGTATAGGAATTTACATACTAATAATGGACTAGGTATTAAGATACCTGTGTTCTAGTCTCGTCATGGCCACTGACCTGCTCTGCACCACGGGCAAATTTACCCCACTTTCTAGGTACTAACTGCCCTATTAGTAAATTGAAGGAAAAAAATCCCAATATTAACTATGTTAGAATCTTTGCATTTTTTTTTTCTGGAAGGGACCTTATAGATCAGCTACGCTTGGCAAGCCACCCAATGTAAGGGTTTAGAAAGTGGGGGTGGGGGAGAGGGAGTGTTTCATACCACCTTTGTGGAGTTATGTTAAATTTAAGTAATTAAAAGAAGCAGGAGAATATCATATCAAGTTATTACCACTTTCTTTCCTATTCCATCCTGTTTTAACTCTATGCCATTGTATCTTGGTTAGAATTTCTTGGGGGAATCTTGGAAGGAATGCAAGTAACCCTGATCCAAATCTGAAATTTTGGGTTTGCTTCTCACTAGCAGTGTGATTTTGTTAAAATACTTTCTCCTCTAGGACGTTACCTATGGCAAGTATACCTATCCCTATGTTTCACACTTCCAGCCCCTAAAAGGGATAGTCTATTGTACCACCAAACTAATGAGCAGCCAGATTCTTTCTCTCAAGTGATTCATAGAAACTGGAGCCAATCCATGGCAGGCTCCTGAGTGGAAAGGTTTCACAGAGCTAGGACTTGGGCATCTATGCTGCTTCATGTTCAAGATGAATAGGCAAGAGGTAAGTGTTTAAGAAAGCACAAAGCAGAGGGACCTCAAGAGAGAGAACTATTTGCCTAGGTTCCAACTGTGTAGTTTTTATTTCTAGGTTCACTGATGCTCTGAGTGGCTTCATCCCCTGTCCCTGGTTTCTTTGACTTCTCTGTAATCTTACCATGGGTTATCCTTTCTTTTGGCCAGCTTGGACTGGATTCTGTTCCTTGGAGCCAAACCATGTTCTGTTCAATAAGAAGGAGTGATGAAGGAATGGCTTGAACTAAGAGAGCTCTGAAATCACTTTCATGACTCTATACTTGTTCATTTCCATTATGATGAAGATTGTGTCTACCCTGAAGCTAACTTAACACCAGCCAACCAGTTTCTTGTGAGAACTTTCCTTTCCCATATTCTCATCCAGTTTTCTGGAGCCTATAACTGAGTGTTGTATGAACTCTTGCCTCTTCTTCCATTGTGAAATTTCCTTTACCCCAGTTTCCCCAGCATATTCGCCTTCCTTTGTGCCCACATCTTTACCTCTCTGCTGCCCTCTCTTAGAATCCTTTCCCCAACAAATTTATCAATGCACTCCTAACCCTTCATGCACTCAAGATGAACCCTGAAGACTGACACATTTCTAAGAATCCGTTCAGGTGTAGCCGTCTCAAGCAATTTCCCAAGAGGACTAAGACACAGGCCTGTGGAGTCAGGTGAATCCCACCTCTATCAATTACTGGATATGCAATCATGGAAAAATTGCCTAACCTTCCTGAACCTCAGTTCTTTCATATTTTAAATGAAGTTAAACCAGATCATGTGTGTACTGACTTAGCACAGCTCCTTGGCTATAATAATCACTCAAAAATGTTGTCATTGCCATTGTCATCATCATTATCCTTAGCTTGGCACGTCCTTGCCCTGCTTCTAAAGCCTACTCACTGGTTACAATGCAGCTCAGTCATTGCCTTTTCCAGGGAGCCCTCCCTCACCTTTCCAACTTCCTAATTTTTAAAGCGATTATAACACTTAACATATTGTGAAGTGATATTTTATATGTATGTTTTTCCCACAAATGTGAGATCCTTAGCAACAAGAAAATTTTTTTTATCTGACACCTCTTTCTCCCTTAATTTCCAAAAACAATTCGTCCAAATTACTTTTGACTTTTCCTTATAAATATATCTTAAATCCTGCCCTCTTAGCGTTCAACCTCCACTGAGATGACTATTTGTTGAATTAAGTTAATTAATGGTTATACAAGGTTTCCCAAATAGGTAGTCATACCTATTTACACAAAAGAAATTAGAGGGACGGAATGAAGTAAAGGGGGCCACCCAGGGTCACCCAGACGTAAGCCGAGAACAGAGGATCCTCCTTGCAGGCTTAACACTTTGAAGGCTCCTGTAAAGGGGAGTTTGTTCTGTTCCGAAGTAACCATTTCCTGTATAACCTTTCACCTTTTTTTTGAGTTTAAGTCCACCTTTTCAATAACTTATCTAGTAGGTAGTACAAATTCTTAAACCACTCAGGATAAGTCTCATCCTTCATCCCCCTGACATCTCCCCAGATACTTGAAGTCAATGATCTTATCTCCAATTATTCTTCCTTTGAACCTGAGCAATGCCATCAGGTCTATCAGATTGCAGCAGAAATCATTAGAATGGCTGGGGAAGTGTAACACGGAGGAACCCAGGCAAGGACAAAGAGTCAGTCTCTTCAGCAAAAGAAACAGAGGAGAGCTGTGTGTGATTTGATATGACAAAGGTATCTAAGTGAAATGCCATGGGTCATCTAATTGGGTGTTCCTTGCTACCTGGTCCCCTTGCCTATCTGGAAGGGGACAGTAAATGAAATTAGCAAAGTCTAAATTTAGAGATCAAAGAAAATCCTTCTCTACACAGTGTGCAATTATCCACTACTACAGGATATTACTGAGGCAAATTGAAGCAAGAAGAATTTGGAAAAGGATTAGGTGCTTATGTGAATAAGAACAGCTTGTGCAGTTACTAGCAAGGATAACAATTACATGGCCAATTAGTCCCCTGGTGTTAGGGTGTGCAGAGAGCTCACACTGGGGTCAGAGAATGAACTGCCTATAGAATAGTACAGTAGCATCCAATTTTCTAGGTGCATTATCAGATTTTTCTTTGACTAATTCCTCTGAAAATCTAAGGGGAAACACTTTCGTTGGTATAGTGTGAATTGCTTCAGGTTTGGCTTTTGGCTCTGGGTCAGAAATAGAATTGGCCTCTGAGAAACCTTCATACAGGATGAGATACCAAAGTAATCTTGAAATAACTTTTTTAAAAGTGGTGGAATGGAAGGATAATACACTAGCCGTCTAAAGACCTGGGTTTCTGGTCCTATTTCATATTAGCTGAATGACTGACTTGGAAGAGAATATCCACCGTTGTAAGCTTCAGTTACCTCTTATATAAAATGGTGGACATTACCCTGGCCCTTTAACATAAAATGTAACCCTAGTTTCTCAGGCCCCATAGCATGGAAGGACTTAATCAAGTTGTATGTAAAGTACATGACAGCAGCAAACATGGTTTTGTTCCAGTCGCCCGTGAGAAGAATCCGACTCTCACACACTTAACTTGGGGGCCTGAGTTTCCTCACCATCGGGAAAAACTTCCCATCCTCATGTTCCCCTGGGGGCGCTGATGCTGACAACTCTTTCGCACACAAGTCTCAGCAAACTCCTCCAAAAGCTCCTATAACAAACCTTCTCTGTGAGTTTCTAAAACAGGAAAGGCCCAACCTTGGATTCATATGAAATCTGTGTGTGAAAACTTTTCTGTTTGAGTCACTTGAACAAGTTCCCTCAGGGTGAGGTCAAAGGACAACGCGTACCCATGAGTGAAGGTCGGGGCGGAGGACATGCTTTCAGCTTCATGCGTTTCCTTCCCTTCCTTCTGCCTTCCCACTCAAATGACCAAAAAAACACAACAGCAGGCTTCCAATAATGGAGAGGAGGGAAAGATTGTGCCTGTTATGAGAAATCAGTAACATTTTGAAAGAAAAAAATACAGAGAACACGAAAATGAGAGATGGACAAACGCAGTCATAGTTTATCATGTGTAAAGGATCTGTCAGGTTAGGAAATGAATAAGTGGATCCCCAGTGGACACATATCTATCTGTATCCTCTAATTCACAAAGGGACTAGATGAAAAAAGAAATTAACACATGAAAAATTTTTATTCTAGCAGCACCCCATAAGCATATAGGTGCTTATTCTATGTTCTAAACAAAGAATATGGGCACAATAGCAGCAGTCTTCCCCAAAAGACGTGTCGGAAGCACACAGCCTCAGTTAGTTCTGGGCTACCGCAACAAACACAAAAAAGGAATCTCCAACCATGTCAAAGCTCTCTGACTCAACCACCACCCTCCCCTCTTCACCAGCACTTTCTCTGCACAGGCCAACGGATCTCTCAGCTGCCAAGTAAAACTATAGTTAAATGTTGGGTTAGTTGGTTTGGTTTATTTTTTAATCTGAATTTAGAAGATTCAAATGCAGAACCACAAACACCCTAAGGGAACTAATCTCAAGTAGCTATGCATAAGGCTCACTTTGGAAAGCTGAGAAAAAAGAGAAAAATTTCTGAACATCTGGAAAGCTACCATGGTTGAAATGAAAAGAGCAAACTAGAGAAATAAAGCAACTGTTCCCTGTACTTCATGAGTGTTGTTACAGAGCTACACCTTCAAAATAGATGGCTCTAAAAAGAAGGAACACAGAGAGTTGGTAACATATGACAAGTGTGGAGGAGACGAAACTGTGGATACAGGAGGTTTTATTTCCCATACCTGATAAAAAACATTAACAAGGAAGAAGAAGTATTCCAAATTGTTCTCACCAAGCTAACGTAACTCTGATAAGAAAACCTAATGAATATAACAAAAATTAAAAATAAAAAAACAAAATAAGCATTAATCTTACCTATGAATGAAATGTAGAAATACTAAATAAATTCAAAATGAACCTAGTCTAATGTCATTTTAAAAGAACAACATACCATGAACAAACTGGAATATTATTCAGGCATGCCACAATGGTACCATACCAGTAAACCTGCGAGTGTAATTTGTCAATAAACATACTAAAGTAGAAATAACATTATCAATACAAGCCAAAATTCAGTTGACAAAATTCAACACACATGAAAGCTAAAAGCCCTTGCTAATCTATGAAAAGAATGTCACTACCTTAACCTGGAAAGAAAAATGTATCTAAAATTCACTGTCAACACTGTACTTAAGGCAAAACTATAATGGCATTCCAACTAAAATCTGGAAAAAAATAATGCTATCTCTACAAAGTGTTGGATATTCTAGACATTGAGATAAGGTAATTTCATATAAGATAAATGGAAGAAAAAGATGACAATTATTTGAAAAGACAAGACTAAATTTTATTAATTACTGGGGTATGAGAAATAAGAAAATTTGTATAATGCACCTAAGGGAAAAATGGAATATTAATAAAATCTTACCAGAGTTTGGGAAGATGACTTGTTTTAAAAAAATAATAAATTGCCTACAAATCTATACGAACAAGTTAGAACTGTGATTTTTAAAAATTCTATTTATATAATAACCAAAAAATAGAAAATACATTGAACTAAACTAGAAATGCATAGGATATGTTTAAAATGAACATTTAACTATAGACATAAACAAAGATTGTAGAAGCATAAGAGTTGCTTTTAAGTGGGAAACTTCAAAATTTCAAACATTTTCATTTTTTCCAATTTTTAAATTTGACACTATTCTCTCTGAATCTCAATAGAAATTATGTTTTCTTCATAACTGAACAAAATGATTATAAAAAGAATGAGAAACAATTGTCGAGAAAACTTTCAAACAGGAACAATGGTGGGTGATGCACACTGCCAGCCATTGAAAATTTATATAACAATTTAGTTATTAAAATTATGATAATGGCATCAGAATAGGCAGACAGATGAATGAAACAGAAGTGAAATCCTAGGAACAGACCTAAGTATACAACAGAATATACTTTAAGATAAATGTGACATTTTAAATCTACAATTAAAGGATGGATTTTTCAATAAATTGCACTCAGATAATTAGTTAACTATTTCAGAAAAGGGAAGCTGAATGTCTGTCTCAGATAATATCCTAAAATAATTTTGCACTATGTGAATAGTTAAATGTTAACAAAGAACTAGGAAAATAAACCTAGAAAACATGTTTAAATAATTTGAGGGTAGGAAGAATTTCTAGGCACCAGATGCAGAAACCATAATTGAAAAGAATAAAAAATAGGTTACAAAGGAATTTAAAATTGTGGTAAAAAATAAAAAGCAAAAAACCACACACGCTTTGAAGAACATTAAAAGGTAACTGAAAAAATGAGATATTTTCAGCATCAGTGACAGGAAAAGGATCATCATAAATAAAAAAAATTTTATAACTTGAAAATAAAAGAGCCAAACCAATAAAATATACAAAAGAGGATTACATTGTAGGCAATTTATGAAAGAGAAAATAAAAATGTTAACAAAGAGAACAAAAAGTAAGCACCTTAATAATGTAAAACAAATAATGAAATATCATTTCTCATCTAACAAACTAAAAGAAAATACATCAATATTGTGTACTGGTACAGATTTCGTAAAAGACACATGCTCATACACAGCTGCTGGTATTTTAATGCATCAAAAGCATTTAACCCAGTAATCCAATTGTGAGAGATTCTCTTAAAAATTATTATGAATATATATAAGCAGTTCTTCTTAAGGAAATTTACAGAATATTGCTTAAAATAATAAAAAAAAATAAAAAAACCTAAGTGTCCAACAGTAAGGGATTGGTAAATAAATACTGACACATTAATAATACCATCTTAAAACATATTGCTGAGTATAGAACAGGGCAATGTTTGCAGTACAGTGTTAAGCTTTAAAATCATGTTAAATCAACATATATATGGTTTAAATAACATTAAACTGGTAATGTTCAACTGTTTTGACCTATAAAAAATAGCAATTTTATATGCTTCAGCTTACTAATAAATTATTTTATGCTTTTTTTTATTATCACACTTATACCGAATATAAAATTCAGGAAAAAACTTACCAAATATTCAACAGTGTTATATCTTCAACTAATTGATAAGTGGAATTTTTTCCCTTAAGGGTTTTTCTGTAGCTCATACATTTTTTATAAGTTTTAGTCTAATTAAAAGATATTTTTAAAAAACTAGGAAAGAAAAGTAATACAAAAATACTCTGAAATTGTCCTTTCCTACCCATGTCCCTAGACTAATGTTTCTGCACACTGACCTTTTTCTAGAGTGACACCTAGCTCAAATGATGTATACCCAGGAAGTTGAAGGGTGTTGTTTTTTCCAACTCTGACAGCAGGTCCAATCTGTTTAGCTTGTCTAGTCACAGAAACAGAACACAAGTGGCCAAGAGAACAGCAAATCATGAATGCCAAAATTAGCCCCCACCCTAGTGCCTCATCACACACACAAAGGTTGCCAATGTTGATCCTGAGTGACTGAAATATTATTGCTAAAGAGATTTAAACATAACCCAATATAAAAACTTCTAAGAGAAGGCATTTAACAGGGACAATGCCCATCTAAAATAATGTGGCACTATAGACGCTTGCAGAATCCAGCATTGAGGAGATAACAATAGTAGAGCAATATTTTTTTGACAGCTAAGGCCAAAAGGAAAGCATAATGAGTTGTTGAATTGTCATTTTCTGACAGTAGAAATTATATAAATCCATCTGCAGAGACAATTTTATTTTTTGTAGGACTAAACTAAAGCAAGAATTTACCACATAAATCCAGGTACAAAGGGGATCAAGGAATGTTGTGTCTCTTTCCTCAAAGTGTAGACCATGGACCAGCAGCATTGGCATCACCCGAGATGCACCCTGTTAGAAATGCAGAATATTGGTCTGCTCATCCCAGACTTCCTGACTCAGACTCTTCACTTAATAAGATCCCCAGGTGATTCATATGCACATTCAAGTTTGAGAACCATTGATGCAGTGGACATAATACCTTCTGCTGTGGTTTTGCAACAGTATGGGAACACTGTTCAACTTTGGGTCAGAGAGGGATTCTTTAATGCAGCACTCCCCAACCTCTTTGGCACCAGAGACCATTTTCATGGAAGACAATTTTTCCACGAACCGGGGCGGGGTGGGGTGATGGTTTCGGGATAATTCAAGCATATTGCACGTATTGTGTACTTTATTTCTATTATTATTACATTGTAATATATAATGAAATAATTATACAACTCACCATAGGTTGGGGACCCCTTCTAACGGACAAGAGCCCCTAACACGTCAGTGAGGGATATCCTTCTCTAGTTCTGATCCTACACACCCAGGACCAGGGTCAACTGGGGCAACTGTCGAAGGCATAGATCCAGAGAAATTAACTAGTGAACCATTCTACAGAAAGAATTGGGTAGGGGCAGAAGAATCTTTAGCAAGCTTTTGAGCAGCCCTTTCTCATGGGATAAGAAGGAGTAGAAGTGGTCTGCCATTAAAAAGGGCTTGCTAACACTGGTTGCTGGATAGAAGAGAAAAAGTTTTCTCAATATAAAAAGAATTTTCTAATGAAATGGGTAGAAATGGCATGCACTATCAGAGGACTAATATTATATCTATTACCATTTCCATCAGGAAGAACTATTAATCCTGTTCCAACAGTCATTTTTTGCTTTTTGTTTGGTTTTAGGTATTTCACCTATATATCACTAATTTTGATGATCTATTATCAACTCATATGAAATTCAGAGATGTTAGGTAATTTGTCTAAGATCATATGGTCCGCAAATGGTAGAAGTAGCATTCAAATCCAAGCCACCACTTCCACAATGATCCTGAAATTAGAGATACTGAAGAGGGTTGTCTGAATGCATCTGAGGGACAATTTAGCACTTTTCAAACTGTCCTTGTTGAATATCAAAGCCATACTAAGTGCTTTTGTAAAAACATGGGTTCTAGAGCCTTATTTATGAAAAGTCTGTTGAAATTAGGCCAGGTTAAGAGAGCAGGCTGGAAAAATACACATACCTGTATTTTGAAAGATCCCTTGATATTTGGGATAGTCTATCATTTCAGTACTGTGCTTTTCCTGCTCTAATTTAACACAGGTATGGGACATGGGAATGCAATGCATTGCACAGTTATTAGTTCTTCCCATATCCATCTCTGGTTGTTACTAACAAGAGAAGGCACATCTAAGGATGAGCAGCAGATTCCCTACCATCCCAAAATAGAGTAGTGAACACAGAAGGGACCCCAGATTCTAGATTATCTGTGAAATTGACCATTTAACCAAGGCAGACTAGTCAACAGCTCTGTGCTTTTTTTATCTTGGAAAAAAAATATGGGCGTAATTGTACCTTGCCATTTGCTAAGGATATTATGAGTCACTTTAAAGAAGATGAAATTTTTTATCTTCTTATAGAGAAGAAGGAGCTTTTTTAAATAATAATGGCAACACAAATAAAAATAAAAACAAATGCAAAGGGCCGAACAATTTCCCTAATAAAACATGTTCTCGATGTATTAGCTGTCCAAAAGGAGACAAATCGAGTTGCTTTCATTTTGCTAGTTTTCCTTACTCTCATAAAGCTCATTAGCTGGCAATTATTCAATGACCTATTCTGAAAAATAGCTACAGTATAGTCTTTGAATTCTGACTGCTGAGTTGTCTCTGAATGTACTAATGAATATGAAAATTCATTTGCATTTAAAAACATAGCTTGAAGGCTTTAAGTGCACAAATCAATTCAGTATACTATGCTTAAATACTTTCTGAATGAAAAAAGAACATATTAATACCTAACACATTTGAAAAGTGAACAATGATCTAATTTCCAAATAATCACCACCTATGGCTAGTTTCATTTTCTTCTTAAAAGAAGATTGTATCTCTCTGGATAAGTGTTATCTTTTTTTTTGTCTTAATGGTTCAAGAACAATGATATCATCACCCTGAATAATTTCTTACTGAAAATAAGTATAGTGGAAAAAACATGAACATTTTAAAAAGACAGATCTCTGTTAAATCTCAGCTCCATCACCTTTTAACTATTACTGTTTGAACTTGGACAAGTTCCTTAACTTCTCTGGGAAGTTAATAGTACTTCCTCAAATAAATGTTTTGAGCTTCACAAATAATTTATATAAAATATTTGACACTAGGAACACTGTAACCATTCAGCAAATGGAGTTTTTCTAATTCCCCCTTTTCACCTATATTGGTAAGAGAGTGAAAGGAAGTCTGTCATGTGTGGAGCCTGGACCCTCCAAATTAGTGCTGCCCTGTAAAGAGGCTTCTTGCGTTAGTGGGCCACCAGACGGCCCCTCTAGTCCTGGAATTACGGGCAAAATCTTCCAATCTTTTCAGAATATGATAGTTTGAATTTAGGTAAAAATGCTGTTTAAATCTAAGGGTATGCTTAGTTTATAATGCTTGAAGAGAATTTCAGGGTACTTTACATATGTGGATTAGTGTCTGGCTTCTCTTGATAAGAGTTAAGCATACACCCTTCAACATCCTAAAACAGAGAGCTTCTTGGCCCTCCAGCATCCTGATAGAACAAAGTACATATTTCTGTCTGTGCCATAAGACCAGAAGAAACTTGTGGACAGAACTGCCATCTTTTCCATGACTGGATGAGGTGGCCCAGCACCCCAGTGGACCTGAGTTTTGTGAGGTGATGTGTACTCCCCCATCTCCTGCACTACTGTATACCCCACCTAACCCACAGTAGTAAGAACGTATCTCCCAACCTTCCCCTCCTTCACCCCACTAGTTTGGGAATTGGAAGGAAGCATAGTTAAATTTTATTTTTAAAATTCTCACCTGGAGAAGTTTGTATTCCATGTGAGGGCCCATTCAGTTACAGGAAAAGAGTTTATACTTAGTTTCAAATTTGGAACTACAAAAATTGTTTCTAACCCACCTGAAACATACCCAAATAGAATCTGTCTCATATGAATAAAAGCAAAAGCATCAAACTATGTATACCCCCAAAGAAGCCTTCGCCCCCCCAAATCCCCAGTTTCTGCTCAGCCCTACACATGTTGTGATTAACCTGGTCTCCAACCGCCTGGTTTGCTCCTCCAGCTAGGAAAATTGGCACTTCACCTCACCCTCAATACCCCCAGTCTTACACGGAGGGGACTGGACATGATGTTTTGGGGGGCCCTTCCAGACCTGTTTTTGTGCCAAGACTCCCTTTGTTTGAGTTTCCCATTTGTTCGAGTTTTTGAAGAATTTGGACACTCCTCTTATTTGCGACCAGCTCTCCACCGTTTTCCTCCACTGAATTCAGCCTTATTAATCACTGAATCACAAACGTCCTACCCTGTTTTCTTCCCAATTCCAAGTTGGCTTGAGCACCGTCAGGTAAATAAATTTAAGGACAGGGCTGAAGATAAGATGCTCTGAGCATACGAGGAAAAACAAGCCCATTCTTGGGGACATACGGCTAGAGATGAGTCCCTAGTCGCTACCCCCAAGCATGGGTAATAACAACATGTATAGGCGTATGCAGGGGCCTGTCGAAGAGGAGCAGAAACAATAGATGTGGGATCAGCCTCCTTAGAGCTCCAACTCTACTCCCTCGATCCCTGTAAGCCCTTACCCATCAATATCACTTGGGAACTGGTTCTTAAATATTAAAACTATCTTATGTAAGTGAGAAGGGCTACAGTTTTCAGAACATTTGATCATCTCGATTGCTTTGTGTACTAACCCTGCATGCATCTCAACTGGCCTCAATAAAAAGGGTTACAGCTAGCCCATTTTCACGTATTTAGAGAACAAATAGCAAATGCAGACTGAGCTGGACACTGGGCAGGACATTTTACATGCATGCACCTGTTTAATATTCCTAGGAACTCTATTTAGTAGGTACTATTGTCATCTCTAATTTATAGATAAAGAAACCAGGACACAGAGAGGTTAAGAATCTTGCCCACGTTTGCCCAGCCAGTGAGTGGCAGATCGGGAATTTGAACCCAAAGCCTATGGTTTTTCTGGGATATCAATATGTTCTGCCAGAAATTTCATTTCCAGCCTGCGGGCGCTACATATAAAAAAACCCCTCTCTTATAATGAATTTCAAACTCCTGAGTCCTTCCTTATAAGTCAGATATATTATTTAGTTTTGTTTTGTTTTGTTAGGATGGTGAGGGAGTTTCTGAAAGAGGGAAGAACATGCATGAGTTATAAATGCAGGGAATGTAGAAGCATGATCAGGTTACAGTGAGTGCAGTACTGCAGGTGAGCCTACACATGAGAATATGGGCAGGGGGCTTTTTTATGTGGATGATGGAGTTTTTATGGTGAGAAGCAGTAAGTGCAGCAGTGAGAGGGAAGAGCACAAGAATAAACAACTACGTTTAGAGGCAGGATGGTGGAGGTTGAGTTTGTTTTTTATTTTTTTTAATTTATCTTTAAATTCATCGATAGTTTTGAACCAGTGATTTGACGTTTTTCATGGCCTACAGAAAATGTTCAAGCCATTAGCTTTTCAAATATTGCCCCTGCCCCATTCTCTTTCTTCCCCCTCAACACACTCTCCAAGTAAACTTTTGTTACATTTCTCCTTTTGTACTACCTAGCTTTTAACAATCTTCCATATTGTATAGCTTTTTGTCTCTCTCTGCTGCGTCCTGGATAATTTCTTCTCATCCATCTACCATTAATTGTCTCTTCAGCTGCATCTAATCTGCTGCCAATCCCATCCACTGGATTTTTAATTCAGGTGCAGTCTCTAGTTTTAGCATTTTTTTGAATTTTAAAAAGTCTCCAATGTCACTAGTTATAGTTTCTTCTTCATTTTAGATACTTTCAAGCTTGTAGTATCTTAAATATTAAATATACTTAGCTTAGTTGTTTTATAATCTGTGTCTGATAATTTTACTATCTGAAGTCATGGGGTTTAGTCTCTAAGGCTGTTGTTTCTGGTGGTTCCTATTCTTGAAGGCCTGTTTTATTTACCTGGGGTTGTGGGCTGGTTATTGGCTTTGAAAAATTATTTGCAGGGATTTCCTAGGACCTAGAATAAAGGAACATTCCCTCAGAGAGAATGTTTCTTTCCTTTTGTCTAGCACCTGGAGATGGATATAATCTATAATCACTTTAAACTAAATTCAAGTGTTGAGGGTTTCTGGAATCATATTTACAATGTAAAATTGGACTGAAATTTCACTAAGGGACCAACAAGTAATGTTCTACCTGACAGAGATGGGTAAAGTTCATGCTTATCCCCTACATCACTCCCAATTTGCTCATCCAAGGCAACAATCAGCCCAGCCTCATGGGGGTGGGTGGGGAGAATGACTTATTCCAGTTTGCCCCCACCTATAGTCATCTGCAAGCAATGTTTATCAGCCTGCCCACTTTAAGCTGGTCTTGAGTACCCACTTGCTTGTCCCCAGAGCTCTCAAACACAAGCTCTTTTTCTTCAGCCCCATTTCTTCTGGATGGGCAAATGTTCTCAGTGTAAAATGAACTTACTGGGCTTTCTTACTATTCTGAGATCCCGGCCTGCTGATTTTTCATAATCTTTTGGTTTTACAATGGTGTTAAGGAGAATTTTAAAATATATTTTGTCTAGTGTTTTTAGCTGTCCTTAGTGGTAGATGTTGTCTGAAGAATCTAACCTATTATTACTGGAAGCAGATAATGGCTCACAGCAGATTTTTCTCCATCTTATTCAAGAGGCTCATGATTGGAAAAAGAAAACATCAATAAGAAGAGTGACCCTGCAAAACACCTGTGCTAGTATTAGCTCCATTTTATGGATGAGGCCCTTGAGACACGGAGAAGTTAAGCTAAATTCCTGAAATCTCCCAGCTAGTGAACAGTGAAGCCAGGATGCAAACCCAGACAGATGGTTTCCTAACATGTTCTTAACCATAACACAAACCATGATATTTATTGGCCCAATCCAGGCAGGGATATGGAAATTGCTTCATTAAATAGAATTTCCCAATATGCTACTCTATTATATGGCCCTTACTCATCTTTTTGGGCTTATGCTTAAATATTACCTTGAAAAATCCTATGCTTCTAAGACTCTTCTCCCTGAAATGCCATGGTTGCTTGAATTAGTGTCTCCCTTAGTTCCTTCTACTGACACTTACACCTCACATTTTTGGCACATCCAAATTTTCTCATTCTTCAAGTACCAATGTAAATGCCACTGTCCTAAGCCCCTCAGTATGTGAAGTGCAAGACACTTGGCTAATTTCATCCATCCTGTCAATGTTCTTCTCTTACAGTGAGGCAACCAAGGCTCTGAGGAGTTAAACAATTTAGTTATCCCAAAGCTGGTATCTGATCTAGGCAGGATTTGATTCCTAATCTGTTCGTCTCCAAAGTGTCTGTTCCTGACCACTATCCTGTATTTATCTCCTGTCTCTGAATATAAACACACTTTGTATAAACTTCCTGAGGTTCTTTTCATTGTAGCACTATTATCTTAGGACATATCTTATCACCCCTAATATACAATAAACCCTTTGAGACACAAAATTATATCCCGTACAATAAGGCTAGTATGATATTTATATGTAGTAAGTGCGCAATCTGCCTTCTGATGGCTACATAGACTGTTAAATACCAGGAGAATGATTTTCCCAGGGGCTTAAATTTTTTAAGATTGGCTTTTAGGTTTTTTTGAGGGTCTCACCAATGTTTAACATCTCTGTGCATTAGTACTGTATGTACTTTATTTACTCTTGTTGTGATGTTCCTTATTAGCTTGATGTCAATTGATTTTTGAAAGTGTCTTCAATGGTGTTTTAATTACTGATTGTGAGATAAATCCTGATTAACAAAATAATGATCTGAAAATTACAAAGCCAATGCCATTGGTTATTTGGCACTTGGAAAGAACCCATAAAATTTATTTTTAAAAAAATGTTGGTGTTTAATGAATGCTGGAAAGACAATTTAAGGTCATCCTTTCAGATAACTGAAATTTTAAAAAGTCTTTAAAAATATTTAGAAACTGGAAAAATCACATCCTTTTGTGATGGAGGATGATGCAAGAAGTCACAGAGCTAACAGGTGTATTGAGAGAGAATGCAGGTGAGGACAGAGACTGGCAGAATCACAAAAAAGTTCATTCTGATATGTTGCTACCCTTGTTACATTGTATAGGTCATTGTGTTAATCCTGCTGGTAGTTCTCATCCTAAAGAGGAGAAACTAATTACTCAGTAGGGAGACATAGAGCACTGGCCTCTAAACTTATTTATAAAACCTTATGAGGTATCCTTTGAAAAAGGAACTTGGTCTCTAATTAACACATGAGAGAGAAGTGCCTATTAAATTGAAAATATAGTCATTTGGAGGGACATTTAGTTTAACACACTGCTTCTTATCCTGGATGCAAAGGTAACTACCACCTTTAATTTTTAAATCCTCCAGTGATACTCTGGGGGATTAAAGAGTTTGCCAGCTCTCCAAGGCTGCACTGCAAAGTAATAGGGCACCAAGTGATGTACCCCAATAACTGAACTGCCCTGCTCCTTCTCCTGAAGAATGCAGAGCTTGAGGGTTTCTTCCCCATCCTAGGCCTTAGTTTCCTCATCTATAAAAAGAAGAATTTGAACATGATGATCTCTAAGGTTCATTACAACTCTAAAATTTGTCACATGATTGTTCAATGGCACATTTTCGTTTTCATCAACATCTTCTGTTCCTCTTTTTATAATAAACTTCAGACCCTTTTTGTGACAAAGAAATGGCCTTGAGGCAGATCTGAAAATGTGGAGAGAGTAATATGTGTATGCAGACTATAACATGACAAGGCAAACTGTGCTGAGGACCGTGATGGAATTATGACAGAAACGTTCAGGGGTACAAATGATGATGATGAAGATGAGTAATATTTGCTGAATGATTACTATGTTCCAAGCACTTCCCTCAGCACTTTGGAAACATAATTTCAATTAATTTCCAAGAAAGTCCTAAGAGGCTAGCATCATAACCACCCTCATAATACAATACAGATGAGGAAACTGAAGCACAGAGAATTAGATGATCGTCTTAAAGTCATGTAGCTATAAAGTAGTGGAGCTGAGATCTGGACCCAGAGACTCTGGCTTTAGATACTGCTGTCTTCACCTGACCAATTTTCTTCCTCTTCAAAGGTGAGTGGTATTTGAAACCATGTAATGGTACTGATGGTAGTAACAGGATATCATGGAGCATAGTCACTATCTCTACAGGGTTCCCAAGAGAAGGAGATACACAAAGACAACAGCAAACATAAAGTTGTTTGGTGGTCTTGGAAACTCAACCATGATCCAAGGAAGCTCTGATAAACTGGGATGGAACACGTGCCCTGAGATGGAGGTCTAAGGACCTCCCACTACTTCTAAGCTGGACCCTGCAGACCTACCAACTCAGATCCATAATCTCAAAGCATATAAGTAAAGGCTCAAGAAAAAATGAAGCGGATCCTGGAAAGCAGGCTGGGCTATTTCCAAGACCCCTCTTGCTGTAAGAATAGAAAACAGAGAGAGGGGAACATCTAGACACATTTCTTTGGAAGTACAGTGATAGTGCCCTCAGCAAAAGCTGCCCAATCCATATCCTAGAATCTGGCCAATTAGATTTATACATTTTCCAGGAGTAGGGTATAGGATAAAAGAATAGGGTGGGGAGAAAAAGACTTTCCTTTTTTCCTAGAGGTCTGAAGATCCCAATACATTGGGAAAATCTAAAAATGCTGCTTCTTGGAGATAAAATTTGAAGTAAGTCTAGGATTTGTGCCGTTTGAGATGAGAGGTGGGTATTACAAAATGAAAAGGCAATGTGCAAAGACAAAGAAACTATAAGGCAAATGAGAAGAATAAAGAGTGTATATAGAGTAGATTACAAGATAAGATAGAAAGCAAAACAGAATGGAGTCTTCTTAAAGAGGACTAGATGAGGAAATGACAACATAAGATTTATCTCTACACATTCAATTGAGAGTTTGTAGAAAAAGGACAGCCTTTGATTTGGAAAGCAACAAGGTTGTCAGAATTTCCCTATTTCATTCACTTTGACCAGCTACTGTACATAGTGAGCATAGAATAAACCTGATTGCTTTGAGAAATCCTTGTGGATTTGGTTCTGAAAGTTGTGTCTCCAGCAGTGGCTCTCCCTTCACTCTGCTCTTTGTCATGGTGAGAGGACATCCCCAAAAGGTCAAGTAGAGTCTGCGTCCTTTCCTTGCCAACCTTGATAATAAACTGGTTTATTAAGAAGCTATTCTCTGGGTGCTTGTCTTCTTTCCTCAGGCCTGAATAAGCAAATAGTGCCTCAGATGGTTCATAAAGCAGCCCCTAAAGCATCAAGCATTTATCATGTCCTTCCTCAGCAAGCGAGAACAAGAATAAAACCCAAAGATATGTTATTCTCTACTCTAATGAGCATCCAGGACAGCCCAATGTTTCCACAGGAGGGAGCAATTAAACCAAATGAGTGGCAAGATGACATTTCAAAAGTCAGAGGGAGAATTTGGAGGATCTCCCTTATCAGTGAGCAGTCAGTAATTTAGGGAGAGGCTGAAATTCCCAACTAAGGCAAAGCAGTTGTTGTGCGGACAAGGGACAGGAAAAAGGAACATGTGTTATTTTCTCTGACTGATCACTCCTTACCTTAGTCTCCAGATGATCTGTAAATACTGGTCTTGGCAATAGAGTAGTGATGAGAGGCACATCCTTTTGGCCTTTCGACCCAAGAGAATTGGAGAGGTTAATAAACGTGTGATGTTACAGCCAGGTTCACAGAAGGAGCCAGGGAACCAGAGGCAGGATTTCCACAGGAGAATTCAGAATCCACTACTTAACAAAAATTCAGGGGTCTCAAAGTGAAAATTTATAGGCAAAATGCAGCCTGAAGGCATATATTGCTCAAATCATGTAGAAGTTTCAAAAAATAATCTGTATTAGGTGCCAACATTTAAGTATTTGGAAATTTCACACAGTAATCTAGTTTTCCAGCTTTTCTTAGAAATTGTCTGGTGCTGAGTATAATCTTCCAAATCCTTTTTGCATGGCCCTCACCATTTCTATTGTTCTCCAACAATAAAGCAAGTCATTTGCATTTATCTTGTTTGCACTGGGCTTTTTTCTTTTCCCCTCACAGTTGAGAATTTTTCTCTATCCTCTTATCTTTAATAAAGTGTGGGAAAATGAAAGACCAAAAGGACTTCATTTTTATACCTGACTCATTTACATGATCTGACTGGCCCCTGTAGGCATTAGAATTTATTTCCCCCTTTAGGAATTGCTTACTTTCTCAGTATGTGCCAGGGATTCTTCTAGTCTCTTCTACATATATTAACTTTAATATTTACATATTAAAGTACCTAGCTACTATACAGCACTATTACTATCTCCATTTGTTAGACAAAGAAACCAAGGTATAATAAATAACTTGACCAAGGTCACACAGCTAGTGTGAGCCAGGGTTCAAACCCAGTATTCTGGCCTCAGAATCCAGTGACAACTTCTCTAATATATTGCTTTTATCACAGCAATCCAATGGGAACAGAAAAAGCCATAATGAACATTGAACATATCCTTGCCATTAGAAAACAGTACGGCTCATTATTGCGATGGGACATTTAGGTGCCCCTACATTATTAAACAGTTTATGAGGAGCAAGGTGCCCTTTGCACAAATAGGGATATAATAGAAGAAAGATATAGATAATAAAGTACATTTTTACTGACCTCCAAAATTATAGCACATTTGTATCCTATTATTTATGCTCAATTTCCCAAATTTTGTATAATGAACTTTTACTGTTATTATCATCAGACAAAATAAGAAGTTACGTTTGAGAAATATTGTTGCTGCTGTCAGAACATTAATTCCTTTATGCTTCTCCATCCTCACCATGCTAGAGACTAACTAATAAACGGGATAAAAGTACCAACCCATAGCCCTCTGCAAAAGGTTGCTCAGATCTCAGGATTCTAATTTTTTTCCCCTTTGTCAGCAAATGGGTTCAAGGAAGATGAACTGTAGGTAAGACCTATATCAGTAATATAGAGGACTAAGACCAAGAATTATGGCAATAGCTATCTAAAAAACAAAGTGCTGAAAAAACTCATATATCTCTGGGTGTGTAATTACCCCTGGCCTCTTTCTCCAGCACAGATATTATAAGTATGACCACTCAGTCTACAACTGATTAAAGAAAAGATCTTTCTTTGGGTATGTGGGACCTTCCTTGGAAAGAGCTTCCCTACCCATTTACAGAAAATAGATTTGCAGGTCTCATCTCAGAAGTTTCTCAAGCAACCCAGGAAGGACCATGTAATTCTCTCCAATTTTAAACTCTTTGCTCCACCCTCCCCCCAAATTTTACCCTATGATAATGTACTACGTTCCATGTCTGATTCCTTGGTGCCAAGCCTTGTATCTATTAAATATATAATAAAATTCAAGTGTGAAGGAGAAACAGAGGAAAATATTGATTGTACTTTTCAAGATGAGAAACATTTTCCCTACATCTTTGCCCTTAATGAGAGTGAGCATTCAATTTTGGGTGGCAACCAGAAAAGAGGCTAGAGGTTCCTAGGCTTTAATAGAGCTACAGATCTTAGACAACATTTAATTATTAGAAGTGTTTGGATTTGAAATTTTAAATTCAAATGAAGTCATATCACCTTATGGGAGGTTACAAAAGAAAATAAAAATCAGAAAGGTCAAATTTAAATGTGGGCATACCTGATCCTGAATTGGGACAAATTAAGAAATATCATCTTTCTAACTTTAAAGACTATTCTAAAGAAAAGGAGGGGGGAATGTAAGTTAAAAGGAATCTGGATATATTAAGATTAGTGAATTTACATGGGAAAATAAAAACTAACAGGGAAGAATATCACACCTCCCACCTTTAAAGAAAGAACATTTGACTTGAGATTTCCTCCATGAAGGCTCTCTGAACCACACATTTAGACTTTGTCTGTTTTCTGCAATTCTAGGGAAATTTTGCACTTCTGCGATACTAATAATATCTCTATTATGTGCACTTATCTATCTCTGCCATTGACTTGTAAGCGCTATGATTCTATTGTAAAATGTATATCTTCAAAAGTGACATGAGACACAAACTGAGAGATTGAAGAGAGATTGAAGATGTGAGTCTGTGCTTTTGAGAACTGCTGGGTTGAAGGAAACAACAAAATTATCTGTCTAGTCCAGATGTCCAAGCAGCTCTTAAATGCTCACTTGGCAGAGTAATATAGGAAGGGAACCATGCAGAGGAAGACAACTGCTTGGGAGGAGGGCTGACCTTCTGACTGTGACCATGAACCATCTCTCTGCCAGCTGCATCTTGCTCTGCTAGCAGGATGCTTGTTTGCAGTTGGCTGCTGACTTCCACCCCAACTTGTCACTCATTGCTCACCCTCATGTATTGGGCTCCAGGAACCTGGTCTTCATTCTGCCTTTCTAACACCCCATGGTTGTTTCCACCCCAGCACACTTTAACTTCCTGTTCCCTCTGCTTGGGAAACATGCTCCAAAATGTTTGCATGTTAGACTCCATTTCTTACTCATGTTTCAGCTTTAATGTCATTTCCTCCAAGAGACCACCTCTCACCACCCTACAGAATTAGCACTCCCTCCAAGGTACTGTGCTTTACCTTACCACCTTTGTGTTTACATCACTCATTGTTACCAAGAATTGATTTATTTGTTTATTCATTTATTTTCTATCTCCCCCCTTAACATAAGCCACAAGAGAACCTGCTTGCTCTGTTCCTGGCCAGTGTCCATACTAGGGTCTGGAACACAGAAGGTACTCAATAAATGTTTATGTGACAACAAATTGGAAGGGAAAAATAGGAAGGGGAAACATTTACTGAGCATCTACTGTGTCCCTGGCACTGTACTGAGTGCTTTCAAATACATCATCTCATTTAATTCTTGCCATAAATTTTGAAGGAGGCATTAAAATCCCTCCTTTTGAAATTTTGAAAGTGAGTAAAAAGCCTCAGATAGGTGGGATAATATGTCCAAGCAAACCCTAAATACATATTTGTGGAAGAAAGGTAGGCAGGCAAGCAGGCAGCTAGAATGTGATAGAATTCATATTTGACCCATCAAGTCCATCTGGTTCCAAAGCTCACGTTTGTTTCTTTTCATCATACAGTTTTCATGGACATCAACTTCTTTTTTGACAAGGTGAGCAATATATTCTGGGACTCTAAGTCTGACCTTTTGAAAGTATCTTGCTGACAGTTGGAATCAATACTTTTGTGCGTCAGGCTGTAACCTTTGCCACTGATCTGACATACTATTCCCCTGCTGCACTGCCTCCTTTGATCCAAGCTAAAGACTGTCATCTTCCATTTCAGAGAGAACAGAATTCACGGTAAAGTTTGTTAGCATTAACTCCCTACTGCAATCACGAGTCTCCCTTCTAGACTTGGAGAGGACCCATGCCTTCAATTAAAAGTTTTAAAAATGCAAAGAGCATCTTCTTCCCCTTTTTGTGACATCTCCAAAGTCATCTTTTAACAATCGTGCCCATTGGATGCTGTGCCCCTGTTATATTCTGGACGGAATCTTGAATTGCTTCACATGGCCTACAAGCATGATCTTGTCACTGCCCGCTTCTCCACCCCAACTCTTGCCAGTTCTTCCCATAGTACATCTCAGCAATATATTTCCACCTTTTTTCAATTAGTAGTCCATGATCTCTAACATCTTTCTGCTTTGGCTTTCTGTCAAAATACCCTCCAACCACTTCTTCATCTGGTATAACTCCGCTTTATTTTTAAGATTTTTTCCCCTACATATAGCTTTGTCTGATCATCCACATTCTCTTGGCCAACTTCAATATCTTTTTATTTATGATTACAGTGTATCTTATAATATCTCTGCAGTAATTACGTTTACATTTCTTAATAAATACTTGTTGGGTTTATTGCCAGCAGTTTGGGGCACAGTATCTGTCTTGTGATAGAAGTAATAGCAGAAAGAGTTGACATTTATGTAGAGCTCACAAGATACTAGGCATTGTATCAGACACTTTACATATCTTGTCTCTTTTAATTCAAGCAATAATAGTATTACTGTATAATAAGCACATGCTATTTTGGAGGCACTATATGCCTAACATTGAATTTTTATAAAACTATATAATACCTATCATTATTCCCTTTCCATAGATGAAAACCTAAAGTTTAGAAATATTAAATCACTCACTTGATGCACAGAACTAGCAAATAGCAAAGCCACAATTTCAATCCAAATATAATGCTCATTCTAACAGTATTTTGTTTCTATCAATGTCTGCTGAATAAATGAATTTATTTCTACCACTCAAAGTAATATCCGAGGCCATCCATAAGCCAACGTTATCACCTATTTAATCACATCTATCTGAAAACTCTCCAAGCAAGCCAAGCTAACCTTTTTATATTCCCCAAACTCATCCTGTTTATCCTGACACATATCTCACTTGGCTCACCCAACCTGAAAGGTTGGTACTCTTCTTTTTTGTCTAAACAAATATATCCCAAAATTCCAGTTTCTTATTTTATAACGTCAAGTTGGAGGACTACAGCCAACTTTTCTAACCTCAATGTCACTATTTGTATGGTGAATCTTGACACATCATTAGCATGCAATCATGCAATAGATTAAATAGGAAGAAATTAGTTGCCAAGATTTCAGCTCCGGAGTCTGACTGCCTCAGTTCAAGTACCAGGCCAACTTCTCAATGGCAATGTAACTTTGGGCACAGTACTCAAGCCTCAATTTCCTTTGCTGTATAATGAGAATAGCAGTGCTGCCTAGTCTCGTAGCTGTATAAATTAAATCAGAGAATCCATTACTGACTTTAACATAGCTCCTGTTTCATATTAAGGGCTCAATGTATATTATCTCATAATATTATCTAATAGGTAAGAGATTATCAATACTGAAAGGGACTCAGTTCTTGAGTTTACAAATGGGAAAACAAGCCAAGCAAGAGAAAGCTACTGATTCAAAGTCGTATTACTCAATTGAGAATCACAAAGTTTTTATTAATGACTCTCAACTTCAAACAATGTTTATTTAGCTTTTTATATGTGACAGGTATATGCAACTTCAAGGTTTGAGTACTTACCTAACCTTATTTCACACTTTTCATTGTTTCCATCCAAGTCTTATTAACATTTTCCAAGTAATGGATTACAGAGCTTCTCAAAGAACATTATTTAGATAAGTCTTAATATTTAGAGGAATTTTTCTCTGCCATGGAGTTGGCTTCCTTTGAGATTAAGAATAGGGCTAGAAAGTAGCAGTAGTTTATTCATCAAGGAAGAGGAAAAAAGGAGAAGGAAATGAGAAAAGAGAGGTCTATTATGAATAATTTTAGAAATAGAATCACCAGGCTTGCAAATTCCAAGCATCTGGGGAAGGAATCAGACTTGTTACAGGAAATAGCTATTTACTGAGAGATGAAGGCACTTTGTTCCCCTAATCCAGGGCCTGCTAAACCTTAATGTTTCTAAGATTCACAGAAAATGCAAATCAAGGAGAGAACAAAATCGTTTTTTTGGGCCAAATTATTTCTTATCTAACCCAAGACAAACTTTCCCCAGACTTAGAAACTGTGATGAACAGTTTCCTCTCCAAAACCAAAAACACAGAGTTTGATGAATCTTTGAGAGTTTTATAATACACGTTTACGACTCTTCTTTTACAGGATTACCATTAACAAAGTTACGAAGGAGGTGAAGTTTATCACCCTGTATCTATTCATCCTTTCTGCTCTCCTCCCACATCAGGCATTCATTTTTCATCTCCACCAGCCTCTCAGGCCACATGCCACCCGTGGTCGGCCAAAGCCTTCATCACAGGACAATATTTCACCCCATTCAGTTTCCCAGAACCCAAAATTTACATTCTTCCCTCAAAATTCTGATTCTCTTAACGTAAGAATCATAACTCTACTGTAAGCTTCTTGATAGTAGGGTCTTACGCATGTGACCCTACTGTCAAGAATACGCACAGTAGAAGATTAATACATGTTTGGTAGGTAGGCAGATAAATGAAAAAAATGAAGAAATTCACTAAATTTGAAAAAGGAAGAATTTACAAAAAATAACTCATGTTATGGCCAATATGGTAGTTCTCCCATTGACACTTTCATTTTAATAGGATGTCCATTTCCTCCCAAATGCAGCATTTTTAGAGAAGATATATGGGGCAAGTGTCTTCCCTCAGATACTCCAGCAACGCTCTGTGGACAGCTACACACGCCACGCTTTTGAGGAGACTGTGTGTGAGCTAAAGCATCTGACTGTCTCCTGAAACGTGAAGGTGGGCTTACGTATCAGAACCTGCTCTGATTTTGATGAGCTCAAGCTTTCTCCCTGCCACTCTCAGTGGATACATTAACACAGAACAACAACAACAACAACAACAATATAACAATAATAATAATACATCCAAATATCAGGGATGGGGAAATAAACTTTGCCAGATAAGGAAGAGAACTTGAGTTCAAAATACCTAATACGGAATAGGCTTTGTCCAGAGCTAACTGATTAAGCTAAAAGAAACTAGAATTAAAAACTCTCTGGGGGGGAAAGAACTATATCAATCTTAAAAGATTGTAATGGGAGGCTGAAGATGGATATAAAAGAGTTTTGCATCATGAATGTGAAGATCTGAATTTGAATTTGGGTTCTACAAATAATTTTGTCCTAGGGTCTGAGGCTGTTTGTTTCACCACTCTAAATCACTCACCTCACCTACAAAAGGAGAAGGTCACCTGCAAAGTGCTGGGGGAGTGTTCATTTTAATGGTAAGGAGGCCACATCACCACTGAAGAAGCATCATGACTAGAGAAGATAATCAAAGCTCAGTGTGAACAACTACCCTCATTCCTGTGCTCCCACAGTGGGAAGGACCACAGGGTCAGATGAAGCTCCCTCCTTATGGCTTAGGCCAAGCTCTCCTTCATCCACTCCCTGCTCCCTTTGGGATTTTGCAATACCCAAAGTTTTGAGAAGACCAGTGATTCACACTCTTTTTGAAGCCTGCTGACAGATCACATGGTAACCATGGCTTTGTGGTGACATGAACAGTTGTTCAAAGTCAGAACTATTTCAATTTTTCTCTTCCTTTTCAATTTAAGTTTCTTTCCAAAGGGGCTATAAACTATTCTGGTTGAAGCGGTTTCCTTTTATCAAGTTTCCTTCAGATGAAAGACAAAGCAAACATCAGCCACTATGACAATAGTATTTGAGTACTTTGCTCTCTTTCTTGCTTCTAAAGAATGGTGAAGTTCTGACCTGAAGACCATCCAAGAGGACACTCTAAACTGGCCTTTATGGTCTTAATGTCTATGATGTAAAACTTTCTAGAGCAGCACCATCCAACAGAAATATGATGATGGTCATATATGTGAGTGACCTATGAAATTTTAAATTTTCTAGTAGCCACATTAAAAAGTAAAAATAAACAGGTGAAATTAATTAGCATATTGGATTTAATCCAATACACCCACAATATTATCATCTCAAAATGCAATCAATATAAGCTTTTGTGAGATATTTTACATTATTTTTTCTAAGTCTACAAAATCAGTGTGTATTTTGAATAACATATCTCAATTCAGATTAGCCACTATTCAAATGCTCAGTAGAAACATGTAACTCGTGGTTACTGTATTGAACAGTATACCTCTAGATCTTGGCTGCATCTGTTTGTTCAACATCTATTTTATTAGCAGGGTTTATGGAAGCTTTTTCTAGCAGGAATGAAAATTTAACACTGAGTAGGAGGTAAATAAATATTTGTTGCTTTGGAGATAACAAAGCATGTTATTTATAAAGAGTTTATGATTTCTTAAATTATGTTTGGGGGAGATGCACCATGAAATAATATGGAAAGGGCGTTGTACTACAACGGAATGAAGATGAGAGTCCATGGTAGAGATGCCTACTATAAATAAAAACAGAAATAATATTCTCTTAAGTAATTTATAATCTAATAGAGAAGGTAGGACAAATGCTTTCAAAAATTTTTAAATGTCAATAAAAAGCAGTATATATCTAAATCCCAAAATGAGAGAAAACAACCAGTATATTTAATAGAAATTGAAGGAACAAAATTCCACTTCTCAGATAGTTAAATATTGTAAAGACTGCTAATATGCAAAGTTAGAGGGAAGGTGAGTGAGCTTATACTCTGACATGCTAGTAGAAGTAAAAGTGACACACATTTATGAGGAAAATTTTTCAAATATCCATAAAAATTATATCTTTCAAAATAGTCATTTTAATTGTACATCTTGAGAAAATTACTGGGAAAGGGCATAAAATTGAATATAAAAGGATGCTTACTTCACTGACAGGAGACTTGGGAATTTGGAAACAGCTTAGATCTCTACTAGGATGGCAATAATTAAGTCTATGGTAAATATATTTACAAAGAGATATATACCTAGATACTTTTAGTAGAATATTATGCAGTTGTTTAAATGCAAATGTGGTTTTTATATTTCTTGAAATATATGCATTTATTATTAAGTGGAAAAAATCAGGTTATGGAACTGTATATATAAGATACCATTTAAAGTGCACACACACATAGCAGTGGGGATATTTAAATTCTGCTTTGTCCTTTTTGGAAAAATATTATTTTAATGAGCATACAATGTGTTAATCAGAACAAGCAATAAGTCTTTTTACAATCTGAAAAAGAACTATACCCTGGAAACTTGCAGAATAACAAAAAGAAAAAATATAGAATTATCATGGGCTGTAGAGGTTAGGAAAATTTTCTTCAAAGAGCAGAGTGTTGACCAAGAAGAAAACACAAGGAAATTATTTTCCACTCAAAAGTACTACATTTTCCTATGACTTATTTATCTCTTAAGTGATTTAGTTGCAAGCCCTTGGACTTTTTTAACTTGAAATTTAGGAAGAGAAAAACACATATCAAAATAGGGCTGCAAAATGATTTCCTATTTGACAGCTTTAAAGATTGGAACCTCCACTGGGACGTGTACTCAGGTTTACCTGCCAAGAGTGAACCATGGGAAGGAAATGTAGGGGGCAGAATGGAAGTGTCGAACTGAGAAATACAGTAATAGCAAAACCATCAAACATAAAATCAGCCCAAAGAAAGGTCAACGGAGGACGTGTCACACAAAGAGCAAAACACAGGCAGGACCTTTCAGCTGTGAAAAACAGCACGTTATCTCTTGGCTGTCTGAGAGAGACCCAATCTTAATGCATGCTATGGTCTGAATGTTTGTGTCCCCACAACATTCATATGTTGCAACCTAATCCCCAATGCTATAATATTAAGAGGTTGGGCCATTAGGAGGTGATTAGGTCATGAGGGTAGAGCCCTCATGAATGGGATTAGCACCCTAAAAGAGGCCTGATGGAGCTTGTTTGCCCCTTCTACCATGTGAGGACACAGTGAGAAGGTACCATCTGTGCAGAATGAAACCTCAGCAGACAACGAATCTGCTAGTAACTTGATTTTGAACTTTTCAGCCTCTAGAACTGTAAGAAATAAATGTTTCTTGCTTATAAGCTACCCAGTTTATGGTATTTTTGTTATAGCAGCCCATACAAAGACAGTACATCTTCCTCCACAATGCGCAGGGCACCCCATCTCCTCTCTTCTTGCATCTGATTTCCAGAAGTCAGGATCAAGTCCACATAATCTCACACCTGGAAGGCAGCCATTGCTTCACACCAAATTACAAGTCTCTCCCTCTCAGTCTTTCCAGGTGTTGTCCTTTCCTGACTCTAAACTGTCAAGAGCTCCTCAGTACTATCTGGGTAGCCTAGAGGCCATAAAAGTGTAGCCAGAATATTAGGCCTTTAAATGTCTGGGGTTTTTGTCATGGCTTTTGTTTTGCTTCCAATAGTGGTTAAAAAAATTAGTTGGCCACATTTGAAACGTAGAATGTTTTATAAAGTCTCAGATCATACTCATCCTAAAAGATCAGAAAGATGAACATCATTGAGCTCACATTCACAAGATACGAAATGTCCTTGAACTGACTGCCAGTTGCCTCTTTTCATCAAAAGCAGGGTCCCCTGGTGACTTGCTTTCTTTCTTGCTTGCTTGCCTTCCCTTTCTTCCTCCCTCTATTCCCTCTGCCTCAGCTTGTTTCACTCATTTATGTTACCTGCTTTGTCATTACCGGGACAGAATCTGTAAGCCTTTCATGGTGGAACACAGGGCCCTTCCCAACATAACCTAACCTGCCTTCCCAGATATATTTCTCATATGACTTCTTCATATATTGGTGTATTCTCTGTGTATCGTCAACATGTTTTTCTCTCTTTCATACCCCATATCTTGCCTTCACATCTCTTCCTTTGAATTTTCCTGACTACCTGCCCAAAATGAACTTTTCCTCCTCTGAATTCGGTCAGAAATTAACATCTGAGTCTTTCATCTGGTAACTGTGAGTTACCCTGTGTGTATGTTCTGCCACTTGGTAAGTGCTTTACCCAATAAATCTATGTTCCATAGAGAGCAGAGCATAATACTTAACAAAATTTTGTTGATTGATCCCTATTCAAATCAAACAATACAAGTCTGCCTTTCTCATCTGGACTAGTTTCAGCCACATATCATCCATGGAACAGAGAGCAGCCAAATCTAGAAAGCAAGATCTGGGTGATGGATAGGTTGACTGGGTGGTTGCCAGAAAGTAACTCAAGTGGCATCCAAGGAACAGCTTCTTCCTAATGCAGGAAGGATTTGATAATTGCCAAGGCTATTTTCAAATAAATGAGTTGCTATGATTACAAAAGAGCTTTGCTTATTCCACTTTCCCACTGAAACTGAAAAAAAAAAGGCTTAGTTCCTAGCCAGTTTGTAATGTTAAGTTCTCTAACTCCCTTGCTTGCTGAAGAGCATTTCTCATATTTTGTGCTTTCAATAGAGACAAGCTCTTTTCCTGAGAAACAGACAATTGGTTTTATTTATCTTGTGCACATAGGCAGTCAGTAAAGCCCTTAGTAGTTCTGATTTGTATCTCAATCATTGTGTTATCCGTTGGCCTTCACTAAACGTCTACTCTGCTCGTGCATTCCACAAGCAGGGTTTAAATACCTCTTGTCTTGATCATTCATTGAATAGGGTCTCTGCTAGTCTCTGAGTTGAAAAGAAAACCTAGGTTAAGACACAGAAGTTGAGAGAGGTTAAGTGATTTATCCTTAGTCATAGTTAGCCAGAGGCAGCCCTGGAGCTAAAATTTACCCCTGCCTTTTTTCAGGACTGTACTCCACTACATTATAAAAAGGAGAACTGTCTTCACTTCAGACCCTGGGGGTTGTTAAGCCACTCACACTAAATTTAACCAGGAATTTTTGGAAATGTCTAGTATTTACATAGAATCCAGGATGGCCCTAGTTCAAAAGTCAGTAAACTGTAGCATGTATATCAAATTTGGCCTGACACCTATTTTTTAAAATAAAGTTGTGATGGTACACAGACATGCCCATTTATTTACATATTGTCTATAGCTGCTTTATTATGGAAAAGCACCTAACTAGTTGCAACAGAGACCACGTGGTTGCAAAACCTAAAATACTTAATATCTGGCTCAAAAAAGAAAATTACAGATGGCTGCCTTCTTGGTTAAATGAATAAATTACAAATAATACCAAAAGCAGATAATCCCCTTTACAGAACATCAAAAGCCAGATAAAAGCAAATAAATATATAGACAGACAGATAAATAGATGGATGAATGAATGAATAAGCTCCTTTGATTGTTGTGAAAGGATAAACTTGAAACACACAGGTCTAGAGCAGCTGAGGCTGGCCTTGCCAAGATCATAGAGATGGTAATTGAATCTAGGAACCTAGATTTTCTTGGTGGGGGCTCCTAGGCTCCAGGCTACCTTGGTTAGTGGCTACTTTTGTGATTAAATGTGAAGTCTTTGGCATCCTGACATCTTATCTACCCATCTTGTGTTCCCCACAAACTTTAATGGGGAAGTATGACCCCTGCCTGCCTGTCTGAGCAATCAGTGAGTCACACAGACTTAATGCCTGTGCAAAGATGTAGTGACACATCACTCACTCACTCGAGACTATTTCCAGTGGTCCTCACCCGTCCTGGAGGTTCTCCTCTCACAGTCACTGAACTGACAGTGAACATGCAGTGAGAAAACGCTGACAGCTATCTGACCTTTAGTTAATTGAACAACAGATTTCTGTAGCTTCCAGAAGCAGCAGGAAAAGGGAATGGAAGAGATGTATCACAGTAATAAACATTTTCTGATTTAACCATCAAGTAAGTTATGTGTGTGATTATGGAATATTTGGGGGCTGTGGATAAAAGGAAAAGCCATATGCAACTTCCAATGCAAGGCACTTAAAACAATTTACATTCATCCCAGTGAGGTACAATAGTGAGTCAGGGGTTTGATAACTGACAGGCAGCCGTCATGTCTACTTTGGAAGTCTTGCCACACTGTTGCGTAAATTTAAATTAGCATAGAACCTTATTGCCAAGCTGGTATTTCATATATAGACTTACAATGACAGTTTTGAAGACTCCAAAAGGATGCTGTTAGCCTGAGCTACTACCATAGGGGTATTTGATGTCAGCATTGATTTTAGCTAGCATTAATTTTATGTTGCATGGGGGTGGGGTGGGGACTTGAACACAGCTGTGTATAAAGGAAATAGTACGTTCACTAATAACATTCTCTAAAGCTCTTTCTAACTCTACTCATCAATGTGCACAGTTTAAATAATTTCCCTCATATGGGACTTTGCTTTCTCATGCTGGAATTTTGTATAACAAATGTGTTACATTCCTGGGTATGTTCTCCACATCACTTACATCAATGGATAGCAAACATTATGTATTTCAGAGTCAGCTGGTGGGGGTGGCAGGGCAGTGGCGAAAATGCAAATCCCTGCTCCCTGCTTCTGAGAGGGATTCTATAGCTTTAGGGGTGGGGCAAGTAGCCTCCCAATCAGCCCTTGGGAAATACTGCCATAAATACAACTGGTCAGCAAGTCTGATTGCTCCCACCCCATTAACAGCTCTAATTATTTTCTAATCTTCTCTACCTCCCCATAGTCACAGCGTTAGGCTCCTTACATCTCCCACTAGAATTTCTGACAGAGCCTGCTAATTAATCCACCTGCCTTCAGTCTTATGTGCCTGAACTCAGCTCTTTACATTGCTATGAAAATGAAATATCTCAAATATATACAACTAATCGTGCCTCTTTCTTGCTTACATTCCTTCTATGGTTTTCCATTCTTTCAGGATAAAGTCCCTATGGCTATGCCTGGGATGCAAGGCCCTTCGTGAGCTGGCACCTATTTTCCTCTCTGATTCTTTTTTTTTTTTTTAATTTTTTTTCCTTTTATTTCAGAATATTATGGGGGTACAACACTTTGGTTATATATATTGCCCATGCACTGCCCAGGTCAGAACTACAATCGTGGACATCCCCCAAACTGTGCACCCCGCACCTATTCAGTGAGAGTTTTCCCATCCTTTCCACCCCCTTTCTGCCTGCCCGCCCCCTGATGAATATTATTGCCATGTGTGACATAAGTATTGATCAGTTAGTACCAACTCTGATTCTTGATTCTACCCCTCTTGGTAATCACAACTCCTCCTGCCCCTCCTGCCCACCCCCGCCCTTTAGGCAAAATAAATCACACAGTTTTGAGAAATTCGCTTATAGTTCTGTGTTCCCGTGCTCTCATTATCCCACAGTGTGTGATTACACTTTTTTGAGATTATTTAATGAAGGCCAGTCTCCACACTACACTGTAAGCCTTGTGACAGCAGGGCCACATCCATATGAGCCTAGTGTCTAACACATTATCTGGCCTTAGATAGGCACTTTTAAAATTTTTATTACATAAGTGAATAAAATACAATATAATGTAGCATCAAGGCTTCATGTCCAAAAATATGTTAATTCTCTTGCTTGGGATGACTTCTTTTTATCCCTTTGCCTATTCCCATCAAATTATTCAAGTCCCAGTTCAAGTGTTCTAAGTGCTCTCCCTGCTCCCTTTCTTGCTTACTTTCCATTTTTTTTAAAGAAATTTTCCAGCCATATAACTTTCCAGCCTTGAAATTACTAAAGCAGAGTCTACTGGTCCCACCCATTGTGTTCTGTATACAATTCTCTAATTGCACTTACTACCTTATATTGCAATTTTTGGCTGACCTATCTCTTCTAGGACACGATGTGACATGAGAGAGCAAGGGTTGTATTTCATTAAATTTGAATTCTCAATATGTAACAAGTACCTAACATAGAACATGTGCCCAATTAATGTTGGTGAAAGAATAATGATATAAATGAACAAGTCAGTGAATCAACAGGTGAATCAATCTGTTAATGAATTTGTGATCATAGACCAGAGTGGCAAACTTTTATACAAGCTACTATTGACAGCAATTAGATGTCAAACTGGACCTCAGGTGTCCAGCCAAACTGGGGAACATGTTGGGGTTTCTCACATAGGGACCACTGGCAGTATCTAGAAGCCCCACTGGGGCTGGGAGCACAGCAGAGGATGGTCATAAGTTATTATCTTGGAGTCAGAGTTTTGTGAAAACATGGATCAGAACATGCCATGACTTTCCTCATAGACTTTCAATCAGCTCTCAATGCCTATAAAAAGAAAGTTCCAACACTTTAACCTGTCATTCAAGATTGCTTAATATCAAAGTACAAATTATCTTTTAGTCTTTTAGCCATATTCCTTCCCCACCTACACTTTGCTCCTATAAAGATGACTGGATTGTCTTCTACGCTTCCATTATTTTAGCTCATGCCCCTCTTTCAGTCAGCCATGACCCTGCCCCACCTGTAGTCTCAGCCCATTTTCCCCTGACAAAATCCCATTCATCTATCAACATCACCAATGCCACCTCCTCCATGAAACCTTCCCTCATTCTTTCAGTCAATATAAGCACCATTATTTTGCATAGTACAGGTGAGTGGCAAAGTACACACATTTCACACTCAGACTCCTGGGGGTTGACTCAGCTCTACAATCAATCTCTTCTGTAAACTGGACAACTCACTACCACTTTAAGTCTCAGTTTCTTCACCTGAAAGTGGAGCCAATAATAGTAGCAACCTCAAAGGAGTTTTGTGAGCTAGAGCTGAGAGGAGCTAATCCATCGGGGCATCACACATCATGCCTGACAAGAAGTAGATGTTCTGTAAACTGGATATTCCACTTCTCTTTAGCCTGGTCTTCATCACTGTATTCCCACTGGTCTTTGCCAATATATGAAAGTCTGAACATCATTTTTTCTGAAAATGCCATTAAATATTGTTATTCTGTCTAGATTGATCTTTCATCTTGTTTTGTTCCATTTTGATACCTCCCCTAAGAAGCTTTCAGTACTTAATCTCATTCTGTTCCACTGAAGTATATTTATTTTTAGTATTCTCAAGGGTAATGGTGCCTGGTTGAACCTTTCTGAGCCTTGGTTTCTTCACCTAGGACATGAGTAATACCATTATGCTAGAAGGATGTGAGGATTTAATGACAAATATATAAAGAGTGCCAAAGTCCAGTAACTTTCCCTGCATGTCCCACCCAGGGTAGTCACTGAGGACATGAGATCCCTTAGAAGTAGTTTTGGGAGTAAACATTGCATCCCAGAGCTGTGTGTCTAAGTTGGGAAGAATTTAAGACTTAGTCTAAAGTCACTTCTCACTTTAGAGGTGAGGACACCAATAAATGTATTTTCCTCTATGGGCCTGGAAGTCCACAGAGTAAGTGAATCCAGGTCTCCTGACTACCAGTCCTCAGCCCATATCTGACCCCACCATGCCAGCTTCATGCTCCACGTTCCTTTTTTCCAACTTTGCCTCTTGATCTGAGTGTCTCTGTGATCCATATTTATGTCAGTCATTAGTAAATATTTTGTTTTAAAAAATGAATAAATGCTTGGTGCAACGCTGGGCATTGTGTGTTCCCTTCATTATCACTTACTGCCATGTCATTCCCATGTTGCTTTCTGGTTGCTCCATCTCCAAGACAGAGAAAAGTTGTTTTAGAAAGACATGTTCAAAACAAGTCTAGGAGCTGAAAGGAGGTAATAAGATCTTTCTTTGGTCTTATGTGTTCCCTTTCCCACTCCTCAAGCAGCAAGCAAAAATAAATTCTACTGACTACCTAGTAAAGAGCACAGGGGTCTCTTTATATTTTGTAAGGCAACTGTTATTTTTTTCCCTCGGGGGAAGGGGATGTTTTAAGTGATAGTAAGGAAAGCTCACTTTCTTCCTTCTATAACTGAGAAGCACATGATGTGTACTGTTAGGGTTCAGAATGCAAGCCATTTCAGCCGTTGGACAGAGCCACAGACTGGTTCAGGAAACCATAGATTAAAACAAAAATTTTTTAAAATTTCCATTTTCTAGGCATCAAGAGATAATTTGACAAGTCTAGCATAGTCACTGGGAAAAATAGTGAGATCTAGAAAAACTGTGCATTTCAAATCACTTCCTAGGAAGGTTAGAAGAACTTGGCAAAGGCTTTAGGGGCTGAGGTTAAAGCTGAGTGCTGAAGCTCAGCCTGAAAGACACTCTACTTTGACAGCCCCAGCTGACCTGGAAAAGACTTTAAGGGGCTTCTCCCCTCTCCTATCCCTCTTCTATTATAGAACTGAGCTCTGCTGAGACCTGGGGACACCAATCATGTCACAAATATTTGCATGAATGTGGGTACAAGGCAGAAAGAGAGATCATTTTAGGGAAATGGCATAATGTGAAGCAGTTTTAATAAAGAATCCCCAACTAGGAGACAGGAAAACTCAGGTTCATGTTCTGGCTCCGCCACCAATGGGTCAGTGACTTAAGACACTTTCTTCCTCTTGCTTATCCTCAGTTCTCATATCTATAATGGGAATGAATAAGATTAATGGCTCATGATCCTAGATGCACATTAAAATTACCTAAAAGATTTTTAAAAATACCAGTGAACAGCAACACACCAGATCAATTAAATTTGAATCCTGGAGGTAAAGTTGATGCATCAGAATTTTTAAAAAGCTTCCCAGGTACAGGTAGACTTGAGAACCATTGGGGTAGATAATCAATCTTTAAAACTTGGAGTGTTTCAGAGTCAGTTGAGGAGGGTGATGAAAGCTGAATGTGATGAGGTCCCACACCAGTTCAAGAAACACAGCGAGAACAAAGAATTTCCATTTTTAACATGTTCCCTGGGGGATTTTTATGGACAATAAAACCTGAAATACTTGACTAGATGATCTTTGAAAACACTTTAGCTTTTACAAATTATAACTCCGTGGGCTTCTTAACTGGGACAAGTCCACAGGAAAGGTAGAAGAACCGAAATGTAAATGGTGAGATTCTAATCAACCACAGAGCAAGATGTTGGCTCCAAAGTTCAGAATGCGATGGAAATGAAAACCAGTGAGAAGTGTGCGTGTAAGTGAATACGTGTGTGTATTCTATGATCCATAGCTGGGAGTGCTTAAGAAATGAGACTTTGGGTTCAGAATGTCTTTAAATCTGAGCTTCTACTTAACAGTTTAGCAAATGTGGGTATTCAAAAATATTTATCCAAGTCTAATTTTTTGTCATCTATTAAGCAGGGATAAGAACAGCAGAGACATTGTCAAGATATGCATTAATGAAGGTAAAACACTAAACACAATGGCAGTGCCTGGCAGAGTAGGCAAACAGTAAATGAAACTGATCATCACCGTCACTCATACCACTATATAGACCAGTTTTCTCCTCCTTTGTGAATTTCTAAATAGCCATCCTTCAAGAGATAAGACAAAGTCCCGTCTCCTCCATGAACACTCCCCTGATGGCTCCGGCATTCTCTCTTCCCATCTTTGTCCTAACACAGCATCAGTGACAACACTGTACACTTGGGCTTGTAATATGTACCGTTTCATGTCTTATTCCCGCACAATGTTCCATGCATGCACAGTGGACATGTCTCTCTAAAGGAATGGCATACCTCTGACAACACTTTGATTTGACTTGTTTGGAGAGGAGAAAAAGAGAATAAAGAAGAAAAATCAGCAGAGTATTTATTATGAAAGATAACCCACTTTGCTCAAAAATAACCATTACATCTTCCTTCCCAGCATTGCATTATCCTTTGAGAAAACATCCCTCCTCCCACCTCAGAATACATAGATATATTTGGCTGACTTCACTTCTAGCTCCAGGGATGGGATGTAACTCAGGCTGGGCCAATTAGCATATATCATCTCCCTGCAACAGTGATGTGTGTAGGAATAGGTTACATTTCCTAAATAAACCCTGATAGAATAACCCCAAAATTCACGCTAGAAATAATGAGAAAGAAGTAACCCATTTCTACTGGAGATCCCAATCTGACAGGATGCTGGACTGTTGCTTCTGGTTAGTATAGTGCCATCATGGAACAAGAGTCTAACAATAAAGTCAAAGAAGAAAGTAACATTTGTGACAATATGGAACACCTGAATCCATTTGTACTTGAAGTCAGTATACCATTAAAATTTCAAATATAGAAGGTAATAAAGCCTTCCCTTTTGATTTTAGGCAGTTTGAATCAAGTTTTTGTCATTTGTCACTGGTGATTAAGTTTCTCACTAATGCAGGTGGGCACAAGTCTCTAGACAAAAGTAGGATATTAGGTCATCATAATCTAATTTAGTCATCATTCCATGGATCTCTCAATTAAGGAAAGAAGAAAGGCAGTAATATTTGCTATAAACCTATGAGACACCAGGGTTTATGTGAGTCTTTACCTACATTTTCTCATTAAATATTTACAATGATTCTATGATGTAGGCATTATCATTTTTATTTTATAGAAGAAAAATCTAAGACTCAAAAAGTTCAGAATATTTTCCCAAGGAGGTGACTTAGAGAACAGCAGAAAAAGGACCTCTGAAAATTTGCTCCTCTACCAAAGCAATGTCAAAAGCTTTTGACATCGGCAAGAACTGTCATAAACAACATTTTTAGAAATCTGGAAACTAACTAAAGGCTTGCAACAATCTGAGGAGTGTTTATTCAAGGAATTGGCTGAATCTTGGTAAGAACAGCAATATTTGTGGCATTTTAACTTTCACTAATCCCACCCCCAACTCCTCAGCACCACAGTAGCCTGAAAAATCAACTTACAACTATATCAGCTGTGAAAAACAGCAGCACAGCAGCCACTATAGGAACCACCACAGACTTGGAGATCCCTAAAAGGCTTATCCTAAGAAAATTGTCAGTCTTTGACCTGCCTGGTAACTATTATACTGAAAAGCTCTATTCTCAGAGCTTATTTTTATTTGATCTGATTCACAGCTCACTTTGTATTAAGATCCCTATACACAGGCATTTATTTAAAATAATCAGTGACAACATTTGATATACCAAATGTCTGAGGTGGACTTACCAGTGTGACCAAAAGTTTAAAAGTAAAACTGAGCAAAATGATGTTCATAGGGGACTTTGAAAAGCTCTGACATAATCCTTGGAATTTAGAAGATCACGTACAAGCAGAGGGCTGTGAACATGCCAAAGGAAGAGCTGAGAAAGACCTCTAGCTGACCTTAAGGCTTTTCACAAGTAGGAAGTGAATGTTAAGGCAGAGTTGTAGACCACTTGCTGGAGCATTGAATGTATACTCCAACAGACAGCCAGACAGCATTTCAGGAACTATCTATTCACAAAGCTAACTGAGCAGAGACTTCAGCGACCATACATAACAAAGAATAAAAGACATTAGAGAATTAGTACAAGAAAGTCACTAAATAAACAGCAATAACAAACCCTGGGAAGGAACAGAATCTGATTTCCAGATTTGCCACATTATTTAAAATATTCAGCTTCAATACTAAGAAACAAGCAAAGAAACAAGAAAATATAGACCATACACAGGAAATTTAAAAAGCAGTCAATAGAAACTGTCCCTAAGGGAGCCCTGACATTAGAGCTACCCTACACACATTAAATCAGCTATCTTAAAGATGTTCACAGAGCAAAAGGAAATGATTATGAAGATCTAAAGTATGAAAATGATGTCTCACCAAATAAGAAATTCAACAAAAAGACAGATTATTATAAATAAAAATTCTTGATTTGAAAAGAAAAATAATTGAAATAAAGAGGGGTTCAACAGTATAATTAAAGTGGTATAAAAAAGAATTGGTGATCTTATATATAAAAATTCAAAAGAATTGACTAAAAAATTAATGTTAGTGTTCAGCAAGGTTCTAGGATACAATAGCAGTATGCAAAAATAAACTGTATTTCTAGATATTAAAAATGAATCATCTGAAAATGAAACTCAGAAATCAATTCCATTTATAATGGCATCCAAAATACAATATTTAGGAAAAAATTTAACAAAAAAAGTGTAATACTTTTACATTGACTATAAAACATCATTAAATGGAATTTTAAAAGACCTAAGTAAACGAAAAGACATCTCATGTTCATGGATCAGAAGACTTAATGTGGTTAAGATGGCAATACTCCCCAAACTGATCTACAGATTCAATGCAATTCCTAACAAAATTCCAGCTGCTTTTTTTTTTTTTTGCAGAAATTGATAAACTGACAACTCTAAAATTCACACGGAAACGCAAGGGACCCCAAGTAGTCAAACCAATCTTAGAAAAGAACAAAGTTGGAGGACCCACACTCCCCAATGTTAAAACTTATTACAAAACAACAGTATTCAAGATAATGTTGTATTGGCATAAGAATCAACATAAAGATCAAGAGAATAGAATTCAGAGTTTAGAAATAATCCCCCACATTATGACCAACTGATTTTTGACAAGAGTGCCAAGACAATTCAATGGTGAAAGAATAGTCTTTTCAACAAATGATGCTGGCACAACTGGACAACCACATGCAAAAGAATGAAGTTTGGACTCCTTCACTCAAAATAAATCATAGAACTAAATATAAGCACTAAAATTATAAGACTGTTAGAAAAAATATAGGGTAAATCTTTATGTATTAGATTAGCAATGGTTTCTGAGATAAAATGTTATCAGCACAAAGAACAAAAATGAAATAATAGATAAGTTGGGCTTCATCAAAATTAAAAATAAAAACTTTTTTTTTCAAAGGATACCATCAAGAAAGTGAAAAGACAACACACAGAATGAGAGAAAATATTGGCAAATCATATAGCCAATGAGGGACTTTTATCTAAAATATATAAGGAACTCTTACAACTTAACAAAAAAACAATGAACCCAATTTAAAAATGGGCAAAAGATTTGAATAGCATTTCTGCAAATGGCTAAAAAGCATGAGAAAAGACGCTCAATGTCATTAGTTACCAGAGAAATGTAAATCAAAACCACAATCAGACACCACTTTATATCCTCTAAGAAAGCTATAATAATAACACCAGCACAACAGGATGATAATAAGTGTTGGTAAGGATTCAAAGAAATTGGAACTCTCATATATTGCTGCTGGGGATCTAAAATGGTGCTGCCATTTGTAAAACAGTTTTCCATGCTTCAAAAAATTAAACAGAGTTACCATATGACCCAGTAATTGCACATCTGGATATACCTCATGGGACTGAAATATATCTACAGAAAAACTTATACACATATGTTTATACCAGCATTAAACATAACAGCTAAAGAGTGAAAATAACCCAAATGTCCACCTGTTGATAAATAAACAAAATATGGTATCCATATGATCAAATATTATTCTGTTGTATAAAGAAATGATGCACTAATACATGCTACGAAATGGATAGACCTTGGACATAGGCTAAGTAAATGAATCCAGACACAAAAGGTCATATGTTTTATGACTCCATTTATATGAAATGCCCAGAATAAACAAATCCATACATTAGTGGTTTCCAGAGATGGGGGAGAGGAGAAGAAATGGGGAGTCACCACCAACGAATAGGGGTTCCTTTCTTGAGGTGATGACAAAAGTCTGGAAATAGACGGTGGTGATGGATGCTCATCTCTGAGTACTTTAAAGACCACTACATTGTACGCTTTATGAAGGTGAACTTTATGGTACATGAATTATATTTCCATTAAGCTGTTATTTAAAAAAAACAAGAAAACTTTCTCAAGAACATACTACTAGCAGTGAAGACTAACCTTGGATTTGAAATAAGTTTATATAACTCTAAATCCTGTGATTTATTACACCACAGTACTTCCTAGGTTTGTTAACTCTGCCTAGGAGACTTCAGATAGGATAAAGTATTTAGAGGGTGGTTACGCTATATTTTAGTTTCAGCCTTCGTGCGCTTCTGAAAAAAATGGCGTTTTATAGTGACCATGAGCCTCAGAGAATTATAAATGATGCTCAGAAATTCCAGGCCATGTCTGGAAAGCAGAAGGGAGAGGATGTGGCTTATTCAAGGGTATACTCACCCTCTGAGAAGTCAAGAAACCTTGGAACAGAGGCCACAATCAGGCTTGGTTGTGAAAATTAGAGTTGAGAAAATCAGAAAACAGCAATAAGCTGCTCTTTAAGTACTGAAGGTCAAGTCAAGCCCTTACAGCATCTGCTGACAGGAGAAAAAAAAAGTAGTTTTAGGCTGAAAGACAGGTGACTGGGGGCAAAGTATCTGGGCATTTCTTGGTTGCTTTCTTAAATTGGAGCTTTTTCATCGAAAAAGCAAGAGTATTAGCCATTGTTGATTTTTTTAAAGGCAGGTGAGAAGTTTGACAGCTCAGCGTAAAAGAATAAGAGGTGCAGGGAACTAGTAATTACTGCTATCCAGAGACAAAGGCATGTGTGTGTGTGCTCACACACTTGTGTGTTTGCCATTATCTGGTTTTTAGTTCATAATTTAATTTCTTCCTTCCTGCCAACGGAGGCAGCTTTCTCCTGTGACAATGGCAAAGGGGAAGTTGCAAAACAGAATAGACATCAAAGTTCACTGTGGGGTAGAAATGTACCAACTGCCTAGGTCTAGTTTTCAAGGTAAAAAAATAACTTATTTTTACCAAAAGTAGCAGATATTTGTGTTTTGGAGGTATACAATTTATTTTTTTCTCCCTCAAGTCTACATTCCTCCTCTACTTTCCATGTTCTCCCATATAGCCAATTGATGCATCTATAAATGTTTTTCGTCATAAATGTGATGACAGATGTTCTGTGGGTGGAGCTATGTCCAGGACATGTCATGAACCACAGGAAAAAAAGGGGGAAAAAGTCAAAGGGAAGCATGCACAAATGCCATGAAAGTTAACACAATTTTCTCATGGGAGAGTACTTTACTCTGAACGTTCTTCTTATACTTAGTTTAGATACAATTACAATGCATGTGGTCATTTCATAATAGTCATGTGGAAGTGAGAGGGACCATACTAGGAGCCAACATGGAAATTTGCCCAGCTCTTGGGTCTTATAGAATGGAGCTAGAATTATATTTCTATCATTTATTAGCTATGCAGTCTTAGGACAGTTTCTTAAATTTCCTGAGGCTCAGTTTTCTCAAATGTAAAGTGAGGATAACAGTGCCTTTTTTTTTTAATAATTTGTGAAAATTAGAGAATGAAAAACATGTATATACACACATACATACACTGTCTCACACTGTCTGATGACAGGAGTCACATATAACATGTATCTATAGAACATATATTATCTAAGGCCTAGTATAGATTTGAGAACATAGAGGTATTCAATATATGAATAAACCATAGCCATTATTCTAATTTAGTGATGTTTATGCTTTTTACAAAAAGTAATAGAACTCTTTCTATGAAAATATCCTAGATACGAAATGCAAACTAGGTCAGTCTAATTAAAATATGGTGGAAGAGAACATGAATGGCCAAGAGCCCTTCATCAAACCCTTAGGCCCCCATTCAATGTGGTCTCTGAGGAGTTTGAAAACCATGAAAAACCATGTATCATCATATCCAGCCTCTCTTTTTAACCAAGGAACCTGGGAACGAGAGGAAGGAAAACAAGCTTCCCAAGGTTACATGGCCTGTCTATTGGCAAAGTCATTAATAAAACCGAGTTCCCATGACTCCTATCCAGCCCAGTCCCCTGGCCCCTGCACTGCAAGGTTTCCCCAGTCCATTTTCTATTTATTTTTATAGTTAACAGCGACACAAAACTAACAGCTTTGAGGAGAAACTAGATTGTTAGAAATAGATACTCAGAACATAGGAATATGTAACAAGACAGAGAGAGGGAGGAGACAGGGAAACTAAAAAGATAAAGGCAATTAATCTATATTGCCATTGGGGGAAATTTAGCTTGAGGACAAACTGAGCTACACGATTGTGCAGAGTACAAGAACATATATTTCCTATGACAATTTTAGTCCCCAGGAAGAGTTCAAAAGTTGTGTGATAAACCCCATGTAAGAAGTTAGGGGAGTCTAAATTGTATTATACAAGGACATGTATCCAAAATGGATAAAATTTAAAAGTTAAACAGTTTGACATTTAGAGGGCAAGCTTCAGTAATCTGGAAAATGCGCTTTTTATCAAACACTGCATGCCTCAATGATATTAGCTCCTTAGTAAACTTTTTCTATTTGTGTGAATATATTTATCAATAACTTTCTATCAAATAATTTCCATTGTTTGAGACGATTAAAATTATCTCCAAAGCAGATGTACACCATTAGAAGGAGAAAGAAAAGCTCTGTTAAAGGACAAATGAGGAGAGATGAGTCTTTCCTTGTGTTTCCTAAATGCTGGGTTTATGTGTATCTATAATATCTCTTGATATCAAATGCCCTTCACTATCCCTCAATATATAACCAAACACAATAATTACCTCTTCCACAGCACATTCTCCAATTGCTCCCAGCACACACCGACCTCTCTTTAACTGTTCTACTCATGTAGCATCAAAATGCCTTGTAACAGTCCTTGAATTGTCTGTTTTGTACTATATTCAAATTATAGATTGTTTATTAATGTCATGCATGTATTTTACATATGCAGTTAAATTTATGATCATTTCAATACAGATTCAATGTTTGATATCTCATTAAATCAGCCAGAACACATAATACTCAGTAAATTTGTTGAATTAATAAATGAATAAATGTATGTATAAATATACCATGAATAAATTTAGGAGCAATATTCAAAACATTGGGTGAAAGCAACCCTAGTCTAATTAATGGTTCAAAGATGTTTACATGTGTATTAAATTAATTCACCCTTTTCAATCATGAGATACTGGCTTGTTCTATGAGGTCTTTGCATGGTATAATGGAGGAAAGAGAGGAAATGAGTGTAAGTGTTAAGTTCTTGACCAAGTCAGCCACTGACTCAATTTTGAGCAGATCATATTACATGTAGGCCTCAGTTTCTCCATCAGTTAAATAAGCAGGCCGGATTAGGATCTCTGAGGTTCCTTCCAGTTTTGACAGTATTTGATATATGACACAATGGGAAATAAGGTAAAAGGACCAACCTCTCCCTAGCCAGGTAGGAAAAGGTCCCAGTTAGTTTTACTCAGAGGCTGATAGTTCAAATCTGATGACTCTTCAGAATCACTCATGGAATTTTTAAAAATATGAAATTATAGGTTGGAGCTCATGATATTCTTATTTCATTTGTATTTTACATTTTTCAAACTACCAGAGCTATACTCTAAACTCAGTGCTTTTCTCGTACTTAGCACTTTTCTTGTACTTAGAGACTAGCATAGAAAATCTGCAATAGATATCTCTGTAATACTATACATAAATGGGCACAGTACCTGTCAGTACAGTACACTGGATGAAAGCATGGACTTTGGTAGCAGTAAGCCTTGGTATTATAACAAACAAGAATTGCCAAGAAACCTCTGAAAAAGAACAAGGGAGACTAGTCATACAAGAGATAAAAGCTCATTCTAAAGACTCAGTAATTAAAATTATATTGTTACATGAATAGACAGAAAAACCCCCAGAAAAAAGTATAAAATCTAAACTTATACCCCAAACATAAGAAAGTTTAGTATATGATAAATTATCAATTTCTAATGAATGGAATAGAAATATACTCTTAAATATATGATACTGAGGAAAATAGAAACCTGTGGAAAAAAGATAAAGTTGGATCCTTATTTCACACCATACACCAAGGAAAACTCCAAATATATTAAAGGTCACTAAGTGGCAAGGGGTGAAGGAATCTATATTAAATACTTGAAGAAAACAAACAGTATATTTTAAAATACTGATTTTGATATTTTAAAATCAGAGTGAGAAAAGTCTTTCTAATACAGATTCAAAATACAGAATCCATATATAAATGATCTTTAAGTTCTAAAAGATAATTTAAAAATTTTTATCATAACAAAAATTTAACATAACAAAATAAAAATAAAAATAAATACTTCCAACTCATATCATAGACAAAATGATGATAGTCTTTCTAATATATAAAGAGCAATCAGAAAACAAGATGAAAAAGGCAAAGAACACAATAGAAAAAATGGGCAAAGAATATAAACAGAGTCCACATAAAATAAAGGCAGTGACCCCATGTGAAACAGTTCAACCTAACTCTTAAGAGAAACACAAATTAGAATAACATGAGGGATTTTCAGTACCAAGAAGGGCAAAGGAGTATGTGTTGATGGCTACCCTTGCAAATAACAGCTGTAAACAGTGGACAAAAATATAAAGAATGACTATTTTAAGGCATTAGAGTGCAAATAGTAGCAGTCAGAAGCTCTAGGGGATTCAACCTTGAAAGAAGGAAAGTTCACTTGGTAAGATCCATATAGGAGTTTGCTCCTGAAGGTGCTCCCCTATCTGAAAGGTGAGAATTGGCTAGAACTAAAGCAGTAAGTCAAAGAGCTTGAAGCCAATGTTTACCAGAGCCCAGATTCAGTGTTCCCAAGCAGGGGTGGGGAACCTGTGGCTTTAAGGCTACTTGTGGCCTTCTAGGTCCTTAAGTGAGGCCTTTTGACTGAATCCAAATTTTGCAGAACAAATCCTTTTATTAAAAGGGGTGCAGCAGAGAAAGATGAAGCTTTTTCTTGCCTCCTTTGGTGCTTAAAAAAGAAGAATCTTGAAATCAGAAGGCCATGTTCACATTTACTACTTTTGTAAAAATGAAAATCAAAACTAAATAATCTGGATTTGTGATTCAGTTCTACCAACTACTGGGTGAACTCAAAAAAACTATTTAGTTTTATCAATTCCCCCCTTTTTTTTCAGCTGACAGAAACAGTCATGATTCTAACCATATATTATTCTTATGAAGTTTAGTGGATAAAAGGCATTTAAATCTGTTAGCACAGTGCTTAACACTGGTACTAAATGCTAGTGATCATCATCTTCATCATCTTCATTCTCATCATTATTGGTATCTATTACATGATAGATACATGTAATAATGTATTACATTGTCCCTTAAACAAATGAGTGACTCAATCAATGAACAAGATCCACCTAATAACCACAAAGGGAATTGGCCCAGCATTCAGTTTTCCCATGCAGGGCAACCATATTCAGTCCTCTGAATAGATGACAAGGGTGTTCTGGCTGGGATGGCTGAGGGAGCATGACAAGATGACACCGATGAAAGACAGGCTGGCAAGCATGGAGGAGCAAAATCACCCGCATAGCCAGCTGCCTCTGCCTCTCCGGCCACAGCAAGGCAGCACACATCAGGGATGCAAAGTTGTTAGTGAAGTTAAGGAAATTAAATCAAGTGTAGGTCAAACGCAGAGGTTTAAAATGGGCTATATATGACCAAGAGTGATACTAGTAAATGGAAGTTCAGCCTAGTGTGTTCTTATTAAAGTCATCTTATAAACTGTCTTTTTTTTTCCCCTCCCAAAATGTTTCAGTTGAGTTAATGGGCACAAACTTTTCTTCTCGTATACACTGAAATTGCAGTCAGTCTCCCTTGAGTCTAAAGGAGAGATTAATGAGGGAGAGAGAGAGCAGGAGAGGGAAAAGGGATCCCTTTTAATGTCAGGAAGGGATAACTTTCACAAGTCTAATCTCACAAGACTGGTCTCCCCTCATTTATGACATATAGGAGGAGATTTACTATTGGCAATGCAATTAATAGCTGAGGTATGGCACCAGTAATAGTGGCAGCACAATGGCAGAGTAGCTGAAATGATATAAACATGGGGAGTAAATTTGAATATGTTCTCCACTTACTAATATCCTGGATCCTCAAGTGACCTGGGAATTAGTGTTCTCCGTATTTCACAGAGGACAGAACTCAGTGACCAGACTGTTGTCAAAATTCACTCAAATTGTCCAAGTGTGCCCAGCTTAGAACCCAGTATGCCTGACTCCCAGCTTCTCCACATTGTCCTTGTCTGATTACTTGCTCTTCTGTTCCTCTCCTCCAAACATGCACCTATTTGCCTGTAGCATTCCAGTACAAATGTGGAAATACTAACTGCAGACAAAATACCTCAGACTCATCTCCTGAACTTCAGCCAATTTTGCAACTTTCCAATGGCCATGTTTACCTGGAGGTCTTATACAAATCTCAAAATTAAGACATCCTAAAAGCCTACCATCATCCCCTCCCTAAACCTTCCCCTCCTTCAGTGTCCCTGTGTCGGTGAACAGCATCACCATTCTTCCAGACACTCAGACCTGACTCTTGGGAATCATTCCACACTTCCTTTTGAGTTTTCTCCTATGTTACCGATCAAACTGTCTTGGTTTTCTTTTTCTGGTTCTTTTGCCTCTCCTAGATGATTATTGATAGTCATTTCCTGGGGAGATCTCTTCCAATCATATTGTTTTAAATACTAAGTGAATTTATATGCTGATGAAGTCACATTTATACTTCTAGCTGGACCTATCACCTGAACCCCAGAATCATATATCTGACTTTCCTCTGTCATCTCTCTGATGTTTAATAAGCATCTCAAATTTAACATGTCCAAAATCAAACTCCTGATTTCCCTTCCTTGACACAGCTACTATTCCTATAGTTCTCCCCACCTCAGTCAATGGAAATATCATTCCTGCAGTTATTCAGACTTTGTTTTACCCAGACAAGCGCTCCTACTCTTCCTCAAACAAGCCAAGCATATTCCTGCCTTAAGGCCTATGCACCTGCTGTTCCTTCCATCTGGACTATTTTTCCCCTAGACCTCACATCACTTCCTCTCCTCAAATGTTCCCTTATCGACAAAACTTTTTCTAACCACCCTATAGAAAACAACAACCCTCACCATCATTCTCTATTCCTTACTTTATATTTCTCCATACAGTACTTAACTATATGAAAGTCTTTATATCTCTTTGTTATTAAGTTTTCCTTTCCCTTTACTAAAATATAAGTACCATTAAGGTAGGGAACTTATCTATTTTGATAGCTAGAGCAGGATGTGGTACATAATAGACACTCAAATATTTGAATAAAATGGCCTTGAATGGCTATCACACATTCCTTGAAATCTGGGGAATAACACTTATTATAGAAAAGGGCTATTTTCTTGGAGGGAGTATGTGTTTGTCAGCAATGATCCAAAATGAGCCAAGGGAAGTAACAGTGCAAAACAGAACTCAGGCTCCCTACCCACCAGACAGGTCTGGATTTTGCTACTTTTTTTCCTCCAATAGCAAAAATGACCCTGAATGAGGAGTTGCTATATTTACAATGGAAAGGCATAGGGAACTCAGGCTCCTGAGTCTAAGGCAGTGGGTAGATGAAGAACAGCAACAACCAGTCGTGTGAAATCACAACTCATCATGGGCAGGCAGGACTGCTCAGCCCTCACGTTGATGTGCAAACCACCTTGGGACAAGACAGCAAATAACTCACAAACCCTTCAGGAGCAGCCCAAGCTGGAAGGCAGTCCAAAGGTGCAGCTTCTTCAGAGCCAAATACCCTTGTTTGAGTAAAAAAATCACAGGAGTGTGAAATCAGAGCTATCAGAGCAGAAAGGGAACAAGTTATCCCGTCCAATCTTTGAAAAAGAAACTGAAGTCCAAAGAGAAGAGGGGATTCAGCCAACGGCACACAGGGGTGGCTTAATCGCAGAACAGTTGCTTTTAGGATTAAGACCCAAATCTTAAGGCTCCCGCATAATCTTCCAGTCTCTTCTCAGTCACAATCCTGACTCACTACATTCCACCTTTTAGTTTCCCTGATGCAATACTTTCCAACCTTTTTCACAACATAGAGGAATGCTGATATTTGTAAGACACATTAGGGAAAACATACAAGGCCTCTTGTGTCCAGAGGTAATGAGCACTGGCATTCTAGCACACTTCCCCATGCCTGCATAGACCCTGGCACCCTGACCAGGACATTCTGCTGTGAAGCACCACACTTCCCTCCATGTATGTGCATGCTGTCCACTCTGCCTGGAATGCTCTTCAACTGGTTATCTTATACTTCAGTTACCAGCTCAAGAACCCTTTCATCCGAGAAGTCATCTCTAAAGCACCGTACCACTAGGGCCCTTTGACATGTGCTCCCAGATAATTGAATTTCCTTCCTGTACAGCATTAGTCACTGTGAAAATACATGTGCATTTGTGTAATTATTTCATAAACATGTACTTTCTGGTGAGGGAATAGGCTGTCAGATCATGAGAACAAGGACTATGTTTCTTTTGCTCATGATTATGCATCCAGGCATTAGCAAATAGCTTATAGGAGGTCCTCAATAAATATTTATTGACCAAAAGGCTAGCGTTCATATCCCAGAACTTCTAGATGAGTACTTTGCCTTGGTATGTCTCTTTCTAACCATGTTTCTTAAACTTGTTTAATCACCATGCCTTTTTTTCCATGGAAAATTCTATTAATATTTGCAGAAGTAGTATTCTTCGGAGCACACTTTGGGAAAGAGTCAACAGACCTAGATTCTAGCCCAAACTCTGTTAATTGCTTTCTGAAACACCTCAGGGAAGTTACAGCCTCTTTCTGCTCCTCAGTGGTCTCCTCTGTCAACAAAATAGTCCCTTTCAACCCCAATACTCCATCATTGATATGTTAGAATACCTTTCCATACCCTTCATTGCATATTTCTATCATTTTTCTCCAAGATACGTGGTATCTATATATTTCCGTCTGACTGTGTCAGTTCTGCTGTCTGTTCCCAGCATTCCCAGGTCCTTCTCCTTTTCAAAACTGACTTGTCCCATTTCGTAGGAGATTCTGATTTCTTCTACAGTAACTCCATTCAACTCAGTCATATTTAGCTTAACTGGCAGTTAGTGTCTGGGTGAGTTATTCTACATAGGGAAGCATTATGATTTTAATAAGTGTTCTTGGTTTCTTAATCCAAAATGGGACAACTCAACCACCATGGCAGGGTCAGTAGAGAAGACATTTTGGAGAAGGGGAGACTTTTCACTGATACAAGTAGCACTTCATACAGCCCTCTACATCAGTTTGATGCTGAGAACAGGTACTGTAATAAGTAAACCAACAGAATCCAATCATCTTATGGCTCTCTGAGTCTTCCCAGCCAAAACCCAAACTCTGCTGCTTCCCCAAGGATAGGAAGGCACCCAGAGGGCAAGCCTGCTGAGTCAGCAGGAAGATGGATTGGGCCAATGTGGGCCTGGCAAAGCCTGCAAGGGCACTTCAGAGGGGAAGACAGATGCCAGCCCAGTTCAGAACACATAGCAGGAACATCAGGAATACTGTTGCAAAGAAGAGAGGAAGAATCCAACCCAGATGCCTCACAGCTGGAAATAAAAGCTCTGCTCACTGCTAAAATGTCATAAAGCAAATGACACACAGGAGTGGAAATTCACCAGTCCCAAGAGGAAGAAGTACTCTTGTACTATCACTGAGTTTCTGTCATGTGAAAGCCCCTTTGGGACTTGAAACAGTTCATCTGAAGCAAAGCCTTATAGAGCCAAGGAGCTCTTCAGCACTGTAGTAAGTAAGGGCTCCAGATTCACCTAAGTGAACTCCCCATGAACCCCCATTTTCATGAGTACTCTTCAGATTCCAGAGTACCATCCAGTTCAAGATCCACTCTCAATGAGTCTCCCTCTATAGCAGAAATTGACAAACTTTTTCTGTAAAGGGCCAGAGAGTAAATACATTAAGATTTGTTGGCCATTGTCTCTGTGTCATAATTACTCAACTGTGTCAGGATAACATAAAAGCAGCCAAAGACAATACACAAATGAATGAGCATGGCTGTGTCCCAATAAAACTTTATTTAAAAAGAGAGTTGGTGAACTGAATTTGACTCATGGGCTACAATTTACCAACCCCTGCAGTACAGAAAAAAAATATTCAACACCTCTCCTCTTCCCATTGGCTTAAGCCCAGTACTCCATCAGGAAAGATATCTGAAGTCCCCAAACTCACAGAGTTGGATTAACTATCCTATTTCCATGAGTCCTTTACTCTCCCAGGTCATACCTTACCCTAGTTCTCTAGTAAAACTTCATCACAGCCAAATCCCTGGGCCTTATTCATTCAGTGTTCTAATTTCAGGACATGAGATAGCAGTCATAATGGCACAGTGGGGAAAGAATGCTTTAGAGTGACCAGTAGGTTATCAATGGTATGAAGAGTTCTACCATGATTACTATTAAGGAAACTGGACTCAGCAATCTTACTCCTTAGCTTTATGTCCTATTAGACTAGGGGTTAATGATCAAAGACAAGATGATTAAAAATGAAGATGTTACTGGCAGCCTTTATTAATTAAAAATGTTAAAGAAAATACAAAATGAATAAAACACAGAGGAAGATGCAATGCCTTAGACTAGGAGTCCTAAGGCCAGAGACCCAGGCATGGGTATGACTAATTGTCTTATATCTTTAGATTTGGGCTTAACTCTCTCAGAGCAATTTTTTCCACTGGGCAACAAGGTGACACATCCTTTCAGCTCCCTGAATAAAACCATTTAAAGACTCTTACTAAGCTTTCAATAAAACCTAACTAAACTCTTTGATCACCTCCCTGGTTTTGCCTCTTATTACTTTACCCTTTAGAGTTCAGCCTGACACCATGGGGTGCATGACACATGCCCCCTTATAAGACACAGATTTCCATGCAGCTTTTTCCTCCCAGTAGATCATTACCTACACTCCACCTCTGCCCTCCATACCTCCCAATTCTGTTTATCCTCCTAGTCTCTATTCAGACATCGTCTTCTGCAATACCTTTCTTGGCCTCCTAAAACTGGATTTGATGTTCCTTTTCTTTAATCCCATATAACTCTCTTTCTCTATTATTGTTCTTATCATACATTACTATACTTACTTATTCACTGCCTTATTAGGCAGTGACTTTATCTGAGCACTAGAATTTGTTTCTAGTCTCCAATGTATCACTGAAGTCAGTACTCTACCTGACATTCAGCAACAGCTCAGCTTGCTCACCAAGCTAGTTAATAAGACAGGACTCTGTCCTCCTTCTTCCACACAAAGGAACCTTGTAATTATATTGGGCCCACCCTGATAATCCAGGATAATCTCCTTAGTTTAAAGCTAGCTAATTAGCAACCTTAGTTCCATCTGCAATTTTAATCCTTTCTTGTTACATAATATAACACACTCACAGATTTCAAGGATTAGGACATGGATATCTCTGGAGGCCATCATTCTGCTTACCATAGACAGACAGGAATGTGCTTTGTATGCTACAAAGTCAAAGAGGGAAAGTGACAAAAAGACAGCAAAACAAATGAATAAAAGAGAAGACTGTAATGTAAGTCAAAACTTTGGAATTATACTATCTGGGTTCAAATCACAATTTGCCACTCACTAGCTGTGTGATTATCAGCAACTTACTACCTCAGGATGCCCCTTATTTAATTGGTAATAATAATAAAGTCTTACAGGGTTCTTTTGAGGAATAAGTGGTTCCATGTCAAGAATTTTGTGTAGTGTCAGGGAAATAGTACGGTAGGCACTCAATAAATGTGACCTATTATGGTATGTATATGTGTGTATATATGAGTACATATATATAGGCAGACCATACTTTACTGCACTTCACTTTATTATAATTCAGATTTTTTTTTAACAAATTAAAGTTTTGTGGGAGCCCTGTGTCAAGCAAGTTTATTGGCATGATTTTTCCTATACCATGTGCTCAGTTTGTGTCACTGTGTCACAATATTTCAAGTTTTTCATTATGATTATATCGGTAACAGTCATCTACGACCAGTAATATTTGATGTTACCATTGTAATTGTTTTTGGGTGCTACAATCTATGTCCATAGAAGATGGCAAACTCAATGTATGTTGTGCGTGTTCTGTCTGCTCCACTGATCATTTGTTTTTCTATCTCCCTTTCCTCGGGCCTCCTTATTTGTAAGTCACAACAATATTGAAATTAGGACAATTAATAACCCTACAATGGCCCCTAAGTGTATAAGTAAAAGAAAACGTCACATGTCTTTCACTTCAAGTCAAAAGCTAGAAATAATTAAGCTTAATGAGAAAGGCATGTCGAAAGCTGGGATAGGCTGAAAAATAGGCCTCTTGCACCAGTTAGCTAAATTGTGAATGCAAAGGAAAAGTTCTTGAAGGAAATTAAAAGTGCTACTCCAGTGAACACAAGAATGATAAGAAAGGGAAATAGCTGGTCTGGATAGAAGACCAAACCAGCCACAATATTCCCTTAAACCAAAGCCTAATCCAGAGCAAGGCCCTACTCTCTTCAATTCTATGAAGGCTGAGAGAGGTAAGGAAGTTGCATAATAAAAGTTAGAAGCTAGCATGGGTTGGGTTATGGGTTTAAAGTTGGAAGCTAGCATGGGTTGGTTTAAGGAAAGAAACTGTCTCTGTAAAATAAAAATGCAAGGTGAAGCAGCAAGTGCTGATGGAGAAACTGCAGCAAATTATCCAGAAGATCTAGCTAAAATAATTGATGAAGGTGACAACATCGAACAACATATTTCTCAATGCAGATAAAACAGCTTTCTATTGGAAGAAGATGTCATCTAGGACTTTCATAGTTAGAGAGGAGAAATTTAATACCTGGCTTCAAAGCTTCAAAGGACAGGATGACTCTTTTATTAGGGGCTAATATATCTGGTGAATTTCAGTTGAAGCCAATGCTCATTTATCACTCTGAAAATCCTAGGGCGATTAAGAATGATATGAAATCTGCTCTGCTTGTGCTCTACAGCTGAAACAACAAGGCCTGGATGACAGCACATCTGTTTTTAGCAGGGTTTACTGAATGTTTTAAGCCCACTGTTGAGACCTACTAATCAGAAAAAAAAAAAAAGATTCCCTTCAAAATATTACTGCTCATTGACACTGCACCTAGTCAACCAAAACCTCTGAAGGATATGTACAAGGAGATTAACGTTAATTTTATGCCTGCTAACGCAACATCCATTCTGCAGCCTACCCGTGGATCAAGGAATAATTTTGATTTAAGTCTTATTTAAGAACTATATCTTGTAAGGCTATAGCTGCCATAGATAGTGATTCCACCAATGGATCTGGACAAAGTAAATTGAAACCTTCAATTCATCATTTTAGCTGCCACTATAAATGTTCATATTTCATGGAAGGAGATCAAAATATCAACATTAACAGGAGTTTGGAAGAAGTTAATTCCAGCTCTCATGGATGAACTTGAGGGGTTCAAGACTTCACTGAAGGAAGTAACTACACATTTTGTAGAAATAGAGTGAGGACTAGAATTAGAATTGGAGCCTGAAGATGTGACTTAAAATTGCTGCAATCTCATGATAAAACTTGAATGGATGAGAGTTGCTTCTTAGGGATGAGCAAAGAAAGTGATTTCTTGAGATGGAATCTACTCCTGGTGAAGATGCTGTAAACATTGTTGAAATGACAATGGAGACTTCAGACTATTATATAAACGTAGTTGACGTGGCAGGGTTTGAGAGGATTGACTCCAATTTTGAAAAAGGTTCTACTGAGGGTAAAATTCTATCAAACAGCATGGCATGCTACAGAGAACTCTTTCATGAAAGGTAGAGTCCATCAATGAGGCAAACTTCATTGTTTTCTTATTTTAAGCACTTGCTACAGCCACCTCAACCTTCAGTAACCACCACTCTGATCAGTTAGCAGCCATCAACATTAAGGCAAGCAAGACCTTGCACCAACAAAAAGATTATGACTTGCTGAAGGTTCAGATGACCTTTAGCATTTTTAGCAATAAAGTATTTTTTTAATTTAGATATATAAGCTTTTTAGATATAATGCCATTGCACACTTAAAAGACTACAGTATAGTGGAAACATAACTTCTATATGCACTGAGAAATAAAAAAATGTGTGTGACTTGCTTTATTGTGATGCTCACTTTATTGTGGTGGTCTGGAACTGAACCCATACTATCTCCAAGGTATGCCAGTACATGTATATACTCACGTACACAAATACATTTGCACACATGTATACATATGTATAACATAAATGCATACATATATGCATGCTTTACAAATGAGAGTAGAAAAAGGGAGAGACACAGATAAAATTGAGGTGTGGGGGGGAATATGTTAAGATCTTTTAAAGGAAAAACAAAAATTATGAATGTACAACCAAAATAATAACAGAAATTATCTTTGCAAGTAGAAAGATGGGGATTCTGGTAATTTGTTTTGAAGTTGTTGTTGGTTTAGCTTATTTATGTATTTATTTTCCACAGAATAAACAAATATCATTAGTTATTAAATATACACATATATGTAAAAAAGAAGTTCCTGATGCAAGGTCTGGCACATAATAGGACCTCAAGACACAGCTATTATTACTGGAGAGACACAGAACACAAGCTTATAAACAAAAAACTTCAAGTTAGAAAGGACAGAGTTTTATCCCTCTCTGTCTCTTACTATGTCCCCTAGGACACGCTAACACAGCTGGGTCTCAGTTTTTTTGTCTATTAAATGAGGATGCCAGTGCCAACCTCAATGAGCTATACTATAGGGATGTTTAGTAACATAGGATATTTTATTACTTTTATGCCTGAGACACAATGAGCACTTGATAGAGGGTAACAACTTTTAATATCCTATCATAATCAATTTTTAAAACTTTTTTATTCTTTTCAAATCATTCCCCCTAATCACATTTAGTTCTTTCTCCATTCCTGCCCAGGCCAGGCCTTCCATGGTCCTTACCCTGGCTTTGTCCCAGCCTTCTGGTCAGTATCCCTTGGCCTCTTGTTTCTAGCTGTTCCAATCCTCCTATTCACAGTCACCAGCCTTGCAGAATCCATTTATTTTACGATGTTTCCCTGCTCCCCTCAATAGGGAAATCTGGCCTGCTACTTGTCTTTGATCTAACACCACCCCCTGCCAATCATGGTGGATTCTGGGGAACCAGCAAAAATAGAGCCTTATAGGTAAATTAATGAGCAAAGCCAACTGCAGAAGGAGGAAACTTGGAAGGAGAGAGATGCAGAATTTCCTAGGTCTGCTCCAGAGCTGCTAGAAGGCTCAAGTGCTGACTGGGCAGCTTTATCTGACATCCTTTAATTTGGGTTTAAAATATTCTAATTGCTCTGCATCCCTAGGAGGCTGGAGGCTGCTCAGAACTGTTGAGGTCAGCCTCTCTCTCTTGCTCCCTCTTTTTTTTAGGAAAAAGGTAAACTATATACATGTAGCCTCAGCCCAGGAAGGCAGGAGTATGCTTTCAAACACAGCAGTGGGCAGAGGGAAGAAGGAAGAAGGCAACTGGAGGGAGGAAACTATAGAAATCTACACAAACAGTTGAGATCATGAGGACATGCTCTCCTCTGTACAGTCATTGAACTGAAATCATTCCTTTTCTCTTTAACATACTCCTAAACTCTGTTATTATAAAATTTATTAATTTTAATAATAATGTTTATTGAATGCTTACTATGTGCCAGACATCATTCTATACATTCCACATATTTCACTTTTCTTTGTTTGTTTGTTTTTTGGTTTTTGAGACAGGGTCTCACTCTGTCACCCAGGCTGGAGTGGAATCATTATAGCTCACTGCAGCCTCAAACTCCTGGGCTCAATTGATCCTCCCACCTCAGCCTCCCAAGTAGCTGGGACTACAGGCCATACTACCAAGCCAGGCTACTTTTTAAAATTTTTGTAGAGGCAGGGGTCTCACTTTGTTGCACAGGCTGTTCTCGAGCTCCCAGCCTCAAGCGATCCTCCTGCCTGAGCCTTCCAAAGTGCTGGGATTACAGGCATAAACCACTGTTCCTGGCCTAATACTTAATCTGTATTAACTCATTTAATCTTCACAGTACCTTTGAAGTAATTATTATACCCATTTTATAGATAAGAAAACTGATTTGCATTTCCCTGATGATTAGAGATGTTGAGCATTTTTTCAAATGTTTCTTGGCCATTAGTCTATATTCTATTGAAATTTCTGTTCATGTCCTTTGCCCACTTTTTAATGGAGTTCTTTGATTTTTTCTTGCTGATTTTCCTGAGTTCTATATAGATTCTAGTTATCACTCTTTATCAGATGTATAGCATGCAAATATTTTCTCCCATTCTGTAGGTTGTCTATTCACTCTAGTGATAGTTTCTTTGGCTGTGCAGAGGCTTTTCAATTTGATCAGGTCCCATTTATTTATTATTGTTGATGCTGCGATTGCTTTGGGGGTCTTCTTCATGAATTCTTTGCCTAGGCTGATGTCTATAAGAGTTTTCCCAATGTTTTCTTCTAGAATTCTTATAGTTTCATGCCTTAGGTTTAAGTCTGTTATCCATTGTGAGTTGAATTTTTGAGAGGTGAGAGGTGCAGATCCTGTTTCAGCCTTCTACATATGGCTATCCAATTTTCCCAGCACCATTTATTGAATAGGGATTCTTTTCCCCAGTATATGTTTTTGTCTGCTTTGTCAAAGATCACATGGCTATATGAGGTTGGTTTTAATCTGGGTTCTCTGTCCTGTTCCATCACACTATGTCTTTGTTCTTCTACCATTACCATGCTGTTTTAGTGACTATAGCCTTGTAGTATAGCTTGAAGTCTGGTAAATTGATGCCTCCAAATTTGTTATTTTTGCTTAAGTTTGCTTTAGCTGTATGGATTTTTTTCTGGTTCCATATGAAGCGTAGAATTATTTTTTCTAGATCTGCGAAAAATGATGTTGGTATTTTAACAGGGATTGCATTGAATCTGTAGGTCACTTTGGGTAGTGTAGACATCTTAACAATATTGATTCTGCCAATCCATGAGCATGGTATGGTTTTCCATCTGTTTACATCCTCTGCTATTTCCTTCCTTAGTGTTTCATAGTTCCCCCTGTAGAGATCTTTAACCTCCTTGGTTAAATATATTCCTAGGTATTTTATTTTCATTGTTTCTATTGTGAAAGCTATTGAGTTTCTGATTTGGTTCTCAGTTTGACTGTTGTTGGCATATATGAATGCTACTGATTTGTGTGCGTTGAAATGCAAATCAAGACCACAATGAGGTATCACTTAATGCCAGTGAGAATGGCTTTTATCAAAAAGTCCCAAAACAACAAATGTTTGCATGGATGTAGAGAGATAGGAACACTCATACACTGCTGGTGGGACTGCAAACTAGTACAACCTCTATGGAAAATAATATGGAGATACCTCAAAGAACTTAAAGAACTACCATTTGATCCAGCAATCCAACTACTGAGCATATACACAAAGGAAAAAAAGATGTTCTATAATAAAGACATCTGCACTCAAATGTTTATAACAGCACAATTCACAATTGCAAAGATGTGGAAACAACTCAAGTGACCGTCAATCCATGAGTGGATTAATAAAATGTGGTATTTGTATACCATGGGGTACCACTCAGCCACAAAAAACAATGGTGAACTAACACCTCTTGTATTATCCTGGATGGAGCTGGAGCCCATCCTCCTAAGTGAAGTATCACAAGAATGGAAAAACAAGCACCACATATACTCACCATCAAATTGGTACTAATTGATCAACACTTATGTGCACATATGGAAGTAACAGTCATTGGGTGTTGGGCAGGTGGGAGGGGGGAGGAGGGGATAGGTATATTCACACCTAATGGGTGCGGTGTGCACTCTCTGGGGGAGGGGCATACTTGTAGCTCTGACTCAGGTGATAGAAAGGCAATATGTGTAACCCAAATGTTCATACCCCCATAATATTTTGAAATAAAAAAACAAATTAAAATAAAAGATTAAAAAACTGACACAAACAAAAACTATGCAAGTTGCCTGAGATAATACAGAACTAGTATTTATTATAAATACATACTTAAAATCATATAGTATATAAAATCTTAATTTAGAAATGCTTTTTCTATTTTTATATATTAAGAAACAAATTATTCTCTATGCAAACCTCTTGCATATCAGTTTTATAGTCATGTGTGGAGCCACTTTTTGAATCATCAAAAATAATATTCCAGGCCTCATTTCTGTCTAAGTTGTTTGAGAAGCAATATTTTTTGAATCTGTCTTTCATTCAAATTTCTATAGATTTAGAAAATGTTATCAAAACCCCCAAGAAACTACTTGAACAACATTTGGACTTTTCTCCATACATTCAAGAAGTATATTTTTGGGATCTCCACTATACAACAACTTACTATATTGATTTATAATTTTTTTAATCAAAATAATGTATTATATAGCTTAAAATGCAAAATAGTACTATAAAACTTATTAAAGATTTTTTTGAAAGTAGTCTTTTCCCAACTACTTGGGATGTAGTAGTCCCTATTCCCCAGACATATCCATTCCCTCCCTGCTCCCTTTGCTAGTTTCCTCTCCATTTCCATATAATACACTTATTTTGCTATTGCTTGATTTACCAAAATTAGATACAATCTACTATGGAAAATGAGAATTTAGTATTCTCCTGACACTAGTCTCATATCTGTTTTCAATCTCCTTTTTCTATTACTTATACAATAACTTTTGGTTAAATAGCCAGAGTTTATATTAATGTGAATAAGTACATATTGTTTCCTGCTGAGAAATTATGAACTACGACATTGTCTGTGTTTATATTTCCTAAGGTTAATAATTTCCTTATTTTTTCTTGTGCTATTTCTCTGTTCACCTATCATTATTAACTCTTTCAAACTCTCTGACCTTGTATAATACACTTCTAGTGTAGTCAACTGCATTAGGTACTTATTTGTTTCATCATTTTCTGACTTGCCATCTGGACCCATCCATCCTCCTACTTCTGTATAAACTTGTGCTTTTCAGGAATGCTGAAGAGGTTTTGTCCTAGGACGTTCCTTTGCTATCTTTCAGGAAAGTTCACTATTTCACTTCTGTATTGGAACTCCCATTTCTTGGATCCTATGTAATCTTTCTTTCATATCGCTACTACACTTCATACAATATATCCTCCATAGGTTCCTGAGAAAACATGTTATAGGTAAATTTCTCGTACAACTTTGCATATATACTTTCACACTTGATTGATAATTTAGGTATAGAAATCTAGGTTGCAATTAGTTTGCTCTCAATTTTTTAAAATGCTGTTCTAATTTTATCTAGCATTTTGTTTTATTGTTTCTGTTTCTGATTTCTCTACTCCCTCCCCCTGCTCATGTACTATGAACTCTTCTTGTCTTGTGGTTTTCAAAATTCACAATAATAATGCAGGTGGTATGGTCAGAACTTTCAATCTCGAAATATCTTATTCATGTCTAAGAAACTTTTTTTCTGTATTATCTCTGACGTGTCTTCTTTTTCTTATGTGGGATGGTGGCCCCTTCTCTTGGATAAGGTACTCTAGTGTTCTAGTTTTTCAAGTGTTCTTCAAATGTCAAGATTCAGAATTCTCTTGGTAACCTTGTTATTCTCCTCTGGCTGTTTCCTGTAGAGGATTGTGGCTGGATGTTAAATGTAGTATAATCTCAGTGAGAAATAGCAGACGAGAACTACCTTAGGATATGTATATGTATATGAGGCTATGGGGTTAATTGTTATGACCTTGGAACAGGGAAGACAAAATAGAGAGGTAAGTGCTTTCTTGCAGGTTTTAGAAGAAATGAACGGATATGAAAAAGGAGACAAAGCTAGAGTTAACATAAGGTACAACTTTTTTGTTATTTCATGTTATTTGCTGGTATTATAGGCAGCTGGAGCTGGAGAAGCCCATGACTATTTAAGTTAAGTAGGTAGCATTTACTATGTGCCAGGCAGTCTTCTAAAGTTTAATCTTAACTCATTTAATCCTAACAACCCTAGGAGTTAGGTAGTATTATTATCTCCATTTTCCATGAGAGGAAACTGAGTCTATCCAAGTTAAATAACTTGCAAAAATCCATTGAAATACTAAGTAGTAGAGTCAGAAATAGAACCCAGGGAGCCTGTGCTTTCTTGAAGATCACTTGGTTGTAGGTATTTGGCTTTATTTCTGGGTTCTCTATTCTGTTCCATTGGTCTAGATTTCTACTTTTATACCAGTACCATATGTTAGGCAATGTGATGCCTCTGGATTTGTTCTTTCTGCTTAGGACGGCTTTAGCTTCAGGTTCCTTTTTGGTTCCATATGAATTTTAGGGTTTTTTTTCCTAATTCTGTGAAAAATGATGTTGGTATTTTGATCAGAATTGCACTGAATCTGTAGATTACTTCAGGCAGTATGGACATTTTAACAATATTGTTTCTTCCAATCCATGAGCATGGATTGCTTTTCCATTTATTTGTGTCATCTGTGGTTTCTTTCATCAATGTTTTATAGTTTACCTTGTAGAGGTCTTTCACCTCCTTGGCTAAATATATTCTAGTTTTTCTTTTCTTTTTTTTTTTCTTTGCAGCTATTGTAAATGAGATTGAGTTCTTGACTTGATTCTCAGCTTGATTTTTATTAGTGTATAGAAATGCTACTGATTTGTGCACATTGGTTTTGTAACCTGAGATTTTACTGAATTTGTTTATTAAACCTAAGAGTCTTAGAGGAGTCTTTATGGTTTCCTAGGTATGAGATCAGATCTTCAACAAACAGGGATAGTTTAACTTCCTGTTTCCCGATTTGTATGCCCTTGTTTTCTTTCTCTTGCCTGATTGCCCTGGTTAGGACTTCCAGTATTATGTTGAATAAAGCGGTGAAAGTGGGCATACTTGTCTTGTTCCAGCTTTAGGAGGAATGCTTTCAACTTTACCTGGTTTCAGTATGATGTTGGCTGTGGGTTTGTCATATACTGCTTTTATTATTTTGAGGTATGTTCCTTCTGTACCTAGCTTGTTAAGGGTTTTTATCATGAACAGGTGCTGGATTTTATCAAACACTTTTTCTGCATCTATTAACATGATCATATGGTTTTTGTTTTTAATTCTGTAGATGTGGTAAATCACATTAATTGATTTGTGAATATTGATCCATCCTTGTATCCCTGGGATGAAATGCACTTGATCATGGTAAATTATCTTTTTGAGGTGCTGTTCAATTTGGTTTGCTAGTATTTTGTTGAGTACTTTAGCATGTATGTTCATGAGGGATATTCGTCTATAGCTTCTTTTTTAGTTGTGTTTTTTCCTGGCTTTGGTATCAGTGTGAAACTGGCTTCATAGAATGAGTTAGGGAGAATTCCCTCCTCTATGTTATGGAACTCTTTCAGTAGGATAGGTGCCAGTTCTTTGTAGGTCTGGCAGAATTCGACTGTGAATCTCTCTGGTCTTGGGCTTTTTTTTGTGGGGGGAGGCGGGAGAATTTTTGTTACTGTTTCAATCTTGCTACTCATTATTGGTCTATTCAGGATTTCTATTTCTTCCTGATTCAAACTTGGTAGGTAGTATGTTACCAAAAATTTATCCATTTCTTCTAGATTTTCAAGTTTGTGTGCATAGAGGTTTTCATAGTAGTCTCAGACGATGTTTTGTATTTCTGTGGTATCAATTGAAATGTCTCTTTTTTGTTTCTGATTAAGATTATTTGAATACTTTCTCTTTTGTTTCTGGTTAATCTATCTAGTAGTCTATTAATCTTGTTTATCTTTTCAAAGAATAAACTTTTTGGGTTTTTTGACCCTTTGCATTGTTTTGTTTGGTTCCCATTTCATTTAGTTCCGCTGTAGTCTTTGTTATTTCTTTTCTTCTGCTATCTTTGGGTTTGGTTTGTTTTAATTTTTTTATTTACTTGAGGTGTGACATTGCATTGTTAATTTGTGACTTTTCTGTCTTTTTAATAGGCATTTAGTGGTATGAACTTCCCTTTTAGCACTGCTTTTTCTGTATCCCAGAGATTTTGGAAGCTTGTATCTCCTTTGTCATTCAATTTGAAAAATTTTTTAATTTCCATCTTGATTTTGTCATTTACCCAAGGATCATCCAGCAGAAGATTGTTTAAATTACATGTATTTTTGTAGTTCTCAGAGTTTACCTTGGAACTGATTTCTAGTTTTATTCCACTTTTGTCTGAAAAGATACATCGTATGATTTTGATTTTTTAAAATTTTCTGTGACTTGTTTTGTGGCCTAACATATGGTCTCTCTTGGAGAATGCTTCATGTGCTGATGAGAAGAATGTATACTCTGCAGTTTTGGGGTAGAATATTCTATAAATGTCTGTTAGGCCCATTTGTTCTAGAGTCCCATTTAAGTCCAGTGTTTCTTTGTTTATTTTCTGCCTTGATCTAATTCTGTCAGTGGAGTGTTGAACTCTCCACTATTATTATATCACTCTTTATTTCATTTCTTAGGTCTAGTAGTATTTGTTTTAGAAATCTGGGAGCTCCAGTGTTGGGCATATAAATGTTTAGAATCATTATATCTTCTTGTTGAATTGATCCCTTTATCATTATATAATGACCACCTTTGTATTTTTTTTACTGCTGTTGATTAAAGTCTATTTTATCTGGTATGAGAATAGCTACTCCTGCTTGCTTTTGGTTTCCATTTGCATGTAATATTTTTTTCCACCCCTTTACCTTGAGTGTATGCAACTCTTTATGAGTTAAATGGGTTTCTTTGAGACAGCAGATATTTCTGTTGTGTTTTTTTAAATCCATTCCATCAATCTATATCTTTTAAGTGGGGCATTTAGACTATTTACATTCAATATTAATATCAATAAGTGAGATACTGTTCCAGTCATCTTGTTGACTGTTACCTAGTTGCTTTGAATTCTCCTTTGTTTTATAAGAGCTGTGATTCTTTTTTACTTTCTAGTGTTTTCAAACTGGTGAATATTGACTGTTCTTTTTGGTGTTTAGAGCATTTTAACATTTCTTATAAGGCAGGTCTAATGGTGACAAATTCCTTTAGTCTTTGCTAGTCTGGGAAAGATTTTATTTCTCCTTCATTTACAAATCTTAGTTTTGTGGGATTCAATATTCTTGCTAACAGTTATTTTGCTTAAGAAGACTAAAGATGGGACCCTAATCCTTTGTGGCTTATAAGGTTTCTGCTGAGAAGTCTGCTGTTAGTCTGATGGGTTTAGCTTTCTAAGTTACTTGATGCTTTTGTCTCATAGCTTGTAGCATTTTCTCATTTGCAAGCCTTTTCTTCAAGCTCTGAAATTCTTTCTTCTGCTTGGTTTAGTCTGTCATTAAGGCATTCCACTTTGTTTTGAAATTCCCTTAAGTGACCTATTTCCAGAAGTTTTGTTATGTATTTTTAAATTATCTATCTCTTTAGCAAATTTTTCATTCATGTTGATTTATTTTTTTGGTTTCTTTGTGTTGGTTTTCAACTTTCTCATCAATCCCATTGAGTTTACTGGCAATCCCTATTTTGAATTCTATATCTGACATTTTAAAAATTTCTGTTTGGTTGGAGTCCATTGCTGGAGAAATAGTGTGATCCTTTGGGGGTGTTGAAACAGCCTACTTTTTATATTGCTAGAGTTCTTATGCTGATTCCTTCTCATCTGAAAACTCTTGCTTCAGCTCAAAACAGATAGCTTTATAGTTCACCTGTTCTCCTTTGCTAGGAACTCTGCTGCTCAGTGTAGAGAGGGAGAGGTACACTGAATTTTGGCTCATGCAGGTAGGTATCCACTGTGGTATTGCTGGCAATTTGGGTAAGTTGGATCTCAGATGCCTGGGAGTGTGTTCATGTGTAAGCAGTGGTGAAGTAGGTTAGTCTATCCCCAGATCCCAGGCCCTTGGATGTCATGCTTGAGTTTTGGGGGACCAGACCAAGATTGGGCTGGCAAACTGTCCTCCAGCCTTCCTGAGCTCAGGAGTTGGCTATGATAGTGCAGGGTGGCATGACCACTGCAAGAATGCTCAGGAAGGAGAAAGGTAGATGTACTGTGAGCCTGCAACAGGAGGAGCGGGCCCCTCTTGACAAAATTATCAGAGGCAGGCAGATGTGGAACACACACACATAACTCACACCTCCCTGTCTTGGCAGCCACAGTGGCCTCTGTCCTTGAGTGGCATAAAAGCACCGAGATTCCACGCTTCCACCCTGACCCAGCTGCAGCAGAGGTGGTGGAGGCAGCTCTACTCTCTGTGTGCCGGACTACCAGACTGGCTGTGGGATGTTGCTGAAATGCTCCAAAGGGGGAGTTGTGATTGCATCAGGGACTTGCCTCCAGGGAGGGTAGGCTCCTCCCAGAAGAGATAGGCAGCCTGGGGAGAAGGCTGCTAGCCCCACCCTCCTTCAGGGGAGGTGGTAGCTTTAGTCCTTGGGGAATACAAAAGCACTCCGGTGGCGGTAGCTTTTCCTGTTTGTTCTTCCCACAACCCATTTGTTCTTTCCATAGAGGCCCTTCCCTTCTCCTCCTTTTTCACTACTATGTTAGTTTTATAAACCTCTAACTTTCACCATTTATGAGCTGCTTCTTTTGTTAACTCTTATTTGAATACAGATAAACTTTTTTATCTCCTGTTAATCTGTCTTTTGTTAGTTTTATTCACAGGCCCCCAGAAGTACAACATAATTGGGTAGAGGAAAGTTTTCCTTCCTGACACTGTGCAGCATCTAGTCTCCTACAATTGGCAATACCTCTCTAGTTCTCCTTTGGAAACCATTCTTCTCTCACTATCAGTCTGTGGATCAAATGAAACTGACTCCACTTATCAGCTCCAGGAATGAACACATAATATGTATCTAGGAGGGTCACATGGTCTATTCAATGACAGCATTGTTTTCATTGACTGGTTCAGGGATGGATCTAATGTGGTAAAATAAACATTAATTTTGGGACTCCCAGATTTGTCTGAAAAGACATCCATTCTTTTTTCAAATTGTGCAGCATGTGAGACATGATTTTTACCACATGAAAAAATCTTGTCTGGGAATGATGTTAATACAGAGGAAAGACAGAAAGGACAGAGACAGATTATCAACCATAACATTTATTATTAGTAATAACACTGAATACATTTATACATGAAGCTATTCATGATGGGACTTTTCATTTATATGAGTAAATAAAGTTCCATTTTTTCATAAGCCAGTTTCTGTCATTTTTAAGCAAAAGAGTCTTGACTAACTCAGTAGGGATGAAAACTGCCTTTATGGGCATAAAGTAAAAGCATAATTGAACTGAATTTATTCACAGGGAATATATCTCATGCCCATTATGTGTAATAGTCTTAAGGATTTCTAACAAAAACTCTTATTGTGACAGACAACTCATTCATAAATTGACCTTGGCCTAGATAATGAAGGAACATTTTATTAAGCCTAATACTTGAATGGATTTTCTTTAAGGGGTTAGGATTAAAGGATAATCTCTTCTACTCAGATAAATATTTATAGTCATCAAGTTCTTATTTATTCCAGTAAGGTAAATGCTTTAAACAGGAAAAAGTACTTGCTCAAAAAACTACAGAGTACAGGAAAGAAAAGAGGCAATCTAGTCTAAGGAGATAGGCCCTGAAATCAAACTGATCAGGTTTTTTTTAAAATCCTGGTTCTGCCACTTATAAACTGTATACTCTTGAATAATATACTTAATGCTTTTATGTTTCAGGTTCCTAAATTGAAAAATATCAACAACTGCCACAACTCACAGGTTGCTGTGAGGATTAAATGAGATACCATATTTTAAAAATTTAGCATTTTTTTCCTGCCACAGATATTATTACTGATATCATCACCAACAAATTGGGTTTGAATCTAAATGCTGCAACAAAATGTGAGACTTGATGTGATTTTTCCCCATTATGTTTTATTTTAAATTTTGTTTCTTCTCTCTGAAGTGCTTAATAAAAATCTGCCCACTCTCTGTCTTATGGGATTTAGGTTGGTAGTACAGGGGCTTTGACTAATAACCTTTGCAATCCCAAAAACTTCTTTTTTTAAAAAAATAAGAATAAATGTCAGTTGCCTAATAGAAGAAAAAGTCATCTACATAGAGATATTTTTGTTGTGCAAAGAGGTGTTATAGAGACATTTCTGTGAAGTATTTACCCTAGGACTTTTCAAACCACCAGATGGGGGCCATCTACCTTGGCTATTAAAAAAATAGTCAAAACCTAAGCTAAGGGTAACTTCTAAGATAGTCACACATTTGTAGGTATATGAGAATCAATCCATAACCGATCCATTACCCACAGCTATTGGGAAAGTGGACTTTCATAAGTAACAGACCCAAACAGATTTTAACAGCAATTATTCAAAGATATCATCACAAATCTCAGATCCATAAGCACCACCAAAAATAATTAGGGTTAATGCTGTGGGGTTTCTTTTTGGCGTAATGAAAATATTCTAAAGTTGACTGTGGCAATGGTTGCACACATCTGTGAATATACTAAGAACCATTGAATTTGACACTTTAAATAGATGAATTATATGATATGTCAATTCTATCTCAATAAAGCTGTTAAAAAGAAAACTGAGTAGAGTTTCCAGGCTTTGTTCTCTTGGCCCACGTCTATACAAGTATTGCACTACCATGGACAAGATAGGAAAACAATGAGAGGACTTATGAGAGACCAACTTAAACTTGAACTGATTACTATGTGCCAAGCACTTCAACATTTTGTTATCTCATTTAATTACCACAAAAAATCAATAGGCATTATTATGATTCCCATGTGTCAAAAAAGGGAACCAAAACTCAGAGTGCTTATCTTGTCCAAGGTCACAGCTACTCAACAACAGATTTGGGACTCAAATCTATAGTTAGTCTGATTCTCAAACCCACATTCTTTACCACCAAATAGATAATATTCCCGCATGTAGAACCCACACCTTTGTCAAGTTCGTATGTATGAATAAAATCATCTACTATTAACATAGGCCAGAATCCCATCCTTGGGACTTGAAAACACTAGGTTGATTTGGGACTAGAAAACACTGGGTTCCACTGTTGGCATGACAACAAACACAAAGCTGTATCTTTTGAATTAGAAGACAGAATTTTAAAATAATTATAAATAATAAAAAGAATTGTTTTATTTAACTTGATTTTTTATTTATTTTATCTAAATGGAAATATTATGTAAGTTGATTTTTGATTTATTTTAACTAAATGAAAATAACTTTACAATTACCATAATTGATTTAAATTTAATCAAATTGTTTTATTTAACACATTATATTTCAAACATACAATTTAGCTACTTTCTCACTTTAGTCAAATTCTTTCAACTGATTTAGAAATGTATCTTTTAGGCTAATGAATAGATTTGTGTGTGTGTGCACATGAGTTTACAAAGAATGAAGAAAATGCTCCTGATCTATAAAGCATTAAACTTAAAGGAGCAACCATAAATGATCTAGTCCAATCTCTTTTATTTCCCAGGTGAGGTAAGTTAGGGCTAGAAAGGCAAAGACACTCTTGAACCCATTGCTTAAAAGGATGTACCAAAAAGCTAGATTTATCTAACTCTAGAAGAATAGCAAGATTTGGCAATATTATGTAGAAGCAATTGCTCTGATTTTTCTCACTTTTGGTATTTCAAGTGCAAATGTTTGGCATGGTCTTATTAAATGTTCTCCAACATTTTCATCACCAAAGACCTAATATATTATCTCCCCGCAGTCTCCATTTGTTGTGGTATCTGTAATTTACTTTAAAATATCTCAGTGTAGACTGTGTGATTTATATTTGCCTGTCAAGTTAGTTTTAGTTTATAACCTGAGAACAGCTAGTTAACATTTTCAGTATCTTAATTGAGTATATATGTTCCAAGGATAGTGTTTGAAAGACAACCAGAAGCTCACACAAGGTTGTAGCTACCTTTATCTCTAATCAAAATCAGAGGTTTGGTTAACTAGCATAAGAGATATTAAAAACATCCTTCAATGAAGAGATGTAAGAATATAGCAAGCCTAGAAATAGACACCCTTTCAGAAGGGTGAAAGGAGATTAGAATTCAGAAGTGTGTCTCCTTTCAGATATTCATGCAGAGGATTTGTGTCACTTGATTCCAGCTAGTAGGTTAGAGATTGCCAGGACTCAGGCTCGTTTATCTCTAGTGAACTTTTCAAGTGGTCAGGACTTCGTTTAAAAAAATCATGTTTCATGACTGTTTGTATGTCTATTTGTTGATATTTGTGAAAGATGTAAATTGCTTTCCTATTGCATACAACTCAGTGGTAACATCATGCAGGAAGAAATCTATAAACCCTTACCTACCTCTAAATCATACAGGTTACTGATACTAAGAAAAAGCACCCAATAATCATGAGTGACTAAATTACCACAGGCCAGTTTGCAAGAGCACTCTTTGGAATATTCTGGTGTTTGAACAGTGGCTGGTTGAGCACTATTCAGGAAGTTTTGGGGCTGAATTCAAGAATAAATTAGGGAATAGATTGTAATCCAGTGGTTCCTGAGGCTGCATAGCCTGGAATTTCCTAAAGAGGTTTTAGAAACACAGATAGCAGCCTGGCCCCCAAATTACTGAATCAGAATCTCCAAAGATAGATACCTGGGTATCTACATTTTTCATAGTTCCTTAGGTGTTTCTTAAAAAGTCACACTGACCCTAATTCATGAACCAGCTGGCCTTTGGAAACCAGACAGCAAAATGATCCTTCAAGTTTCTTCTGTGATTTTATGTCTATATGACTCCTGGTCAAAAACCTCTTCGAAAAATCAAAGAAACTAAAAGAATTCTAATTAAGGATCTCATTATAATCTGAGATAATGACAAAGACCACCAGACAAACACCTTCCTTTCCTTGGAAATGAGAAATCAATCATAAGCTAACAGCTTACCTTTGCCAACTCTTAGTTAAATCCCTGGCTAGAGTTTGCCTCAATCAAATGAATTCTAGTTATTCCTCCTAACTCTTGTTGGCAGAACACAGGACATTTACCATCTGTTCAGCTTTGCATTGGCAATAGGTAAATACTGCCGACTTCCCCAAGGCAATGAGCAGAAAGAGGGAACAAATCACAATAGAGCTGAGGGTGGGCCTCCAAAGTCTGGCTGTGTGATGCCACTAAAAAGAATTTCTGCAGCTAAAGGGGCTTACTTATCTAGTTGGGGGCTAGGACCTGACTTCTAGGCACCATAACAATGCAATTCTCTGATGGTGGAAATTCAGAAATCTCTCTTACATCTGTTTTCAAACTTTACCCTCTCTTCAAGTGTTTGGATGTACTTTAAACCTAAAGGTTTACTGAGAGGTTAACTTTTTGTCAAGTCCTCTACAGCTGTGGCTGAGACTCCAAGTTTCCCTGCTCATATGAAGCTTACAGTCTGGTATGAAAAACAACTGAGCAGGTTATTGACAATGTTCTAAGTACTATGAGAGGGATAACAGGTGCTCTGCAGGCACCTAGGAAGGGCTGCTTAGTGGGACTGGGATGGGGGTAATCAGGAAAGGCTTCTGCCAATAGTTTTACTTAGACAGAGATTTGTGTGAGTTAGCTGGTAGAAAGAAGTAACATGATTTGATAAATCCCCAAAATAATCAACAATGTCAATGTGCCTGAAACACAGAGGCAAAGGTAGATAGAGGCAAGAGTTGAAGCTAAAACGATAGAGTGTGGGTAATGAAGGTCTTCTCAGGCCATGCCAAGGAGTTGGCATTTTATTCCAATGGCAACAGGAAGACCCTGAAGGGTTGTAAGTCTGGAAATAATAAGATGAGACCCACCATCTGGCCACGCTTTCCTACCCTAAAGTTATTCATTCATTATTCATTTGGCAAAGATTAACAGCACATCTTATATTTGACAGCATCTCTATAGGAAGAGAAGTACAGCAATGAATAAAGAGAAAAGGCCTGTGTTCTTATGAAGCAGGACACACAAACAGACACACATAGAAGCTAATTTCTGACAGTGATGTGTACTACAAGGAGAATAAAATGGCAGAGCAGGCCAAGCTGTTTTTGGCAGTAGAGTCAGAAAAGGCCTCTCTGAGGAAGAGATAGTTGAGATAAAACGTTCACATGAATATCTAAGTAAAGGGTGTTCCAAGCAAAGAGAACAGCAAGAGTCTAAGCCTTGAATTTAAAAGGATCCTGGTGTGTTAAAGGAAAAAAGTACTATTAGTGTAACTTCAGTGTAATGAGCAAGAGTAACTGTGCAAGGTTGGACTGGAGAAGTATTATAACATCCAGCACTTACTTCCTGTTAGTTCTGGCAACACGGCACCGAACTTGAGAGAATGTTTTCTCTTCATGTATTCCTTCCTACTCTGCTGCTTTGCTTAGACTTTTCCTAAGACATGAGGTCTCCCCTTTTTTCTTTATTATTTCTTATTTCTCCTCAGGACCCTGGTCCTTTCTGATGTCCTCCAGGAATAGGGTAACCAACTAGTCCTCGTTTTTCTAGGACTTGCCCAGTTTTAACACTGAAAATCCCACATTCCAGGAACCCTCTCAGTCCCAGACAAAGACGGTTAGTCACCCCATCAAGGAAGCCTCCTCTGATTAAGCCAGCCCTAGGATATCCTAGATACTCAAAGCCTTTTTCCTATACCAATGTTTCTCAAGAGATGGGTTTGGAGAGGCAGGCAGGAGCCAGATCACAAGGAACTTGTGTATCATGGCAAAGAGTTTGGACTTTACTCAAACGTTAGAGGGGTTCAGCCCTAAAGCATCAGTGATGCTATTTTATTAAATACTTGTCCACTGCTACATGACAAATTCCCCCAAAATTTAGTGCTTAAAACAACCAGAATCACTAATTTTCTCTCATAGTTTTTGTGGGTCAGGAATTGAGGTGTGGTTTAGGAATTCAGGTGTGATATTATACAATTCTGGCTTGAGTGTCTCATAAGGCTGTAGTCAGGTGTCTACCAAAGCTGCAGTCATCTGAAGGCTTCACTGTACTGGTCTGCTTCCAAAGTGGCTCACTCATGTGACTATCAGATTGGTTCCTTTCCATTTGGATTTCTTCACAGGGCTACTTGAACATCCTCCCAACATGGTGGTTGGCTTTCTCCAGAATGAGTGATCAAAGAGTTAAAGACAGAAGAAGCTTGATGCCTTTTATCACTAGGCTCAGAAATCACATATTGCCACACGATGTCAATAGTATTCTTTTGGTTATAGCCTTGATTCACTTGTGATGAGACTGGAGGCTGGCTACAACAGATGTCCCTTAAAAATCTAGCCTACTAACTCACTAAAGAATGTCCTTGGTTAGGGAGGTAAGTAAATGATTTAATATATTTCACAAGTCAATTTCTACTAATGGAACTACAACTTTGGAAGGCATCTCCATAAATTGTGAGCTACTGATTCTATGTTGTCACAGGTGCTTGACAGCATCATGAAGCTAAAGTTATGCTACCAAATTAATATTGTCTTCAAGAGTCATCAGACCCCCATTGATCACACTACCCAACAGTATAATGCTAATCCACTCACTCATTTCACTAATACTCACTGGCCACCAGATGTATAGGAAGACATAACCAAGAAAGAAAAGTCACACTTACCAAGATTGGGAACTTTGTTGCTACTTAGCTTGGAATATGTGGTGGTAAATTTTGCCTGTCTATCTCTTTACAAAAGACTCAGGGAAAGCTTTGAGTCAGAAGATGAGTTATGGCCTCTACCTGAAATAACTCAAAGATAACAGAGCTATCTCACAACATCCAAAAAGTAAAAAGCCCTTGAGGCAGGAGTATTCAAAAAAGTAGGAAGACAGAGTAACTGAAGTGGAGTGAATAGGAGAGTGGAATTCAGAAAGATAGTCAGGGGCCAGATTTGCAGGACCTGTAATAGAGATTAGAACTTCGGATGTATTCTAGTGTAATAGAAGACACCAGAGCATTTCAAGCATGGGGAAAACATAATCTGACTTCCTTTAAAAGAAAAACTTTGCCTGTTATTTCTGCTGTATAATCAGTCAGAGGGACCTCTGTCTATAATGCTATCTTAGCTATTCACATCGCCCTCTCCACTTCAACCAGGTCTCCATTCAAATGTCACCTCACCAAATAGTACCTACCCAACCACTCTGTCTAAAATAGCATTCCATCCCCCTCACTCTCAGTTCCCTTACACTAAATTATTTTTCTTAACAATACATATTATCTGATGCAAAAGTATATGTTCATGTGTGTTTTAAAAATTGCCCACTTTCCCTTCTCAAGATAAGACCCTTGTTTGAAGCATTGCCACAATGCCTAAAATGCAGCAGAGAGTATATTCTCAATTAATATTTGTTGAGTGAATGAATCTCAAATGACAACTGAGATTTTTTTTTTCATGTCTCCATTGGGAAAGGATCTCTCCCACTTCTCAAGATTGTTGGCCATAAAGTAGTCACATAAAGCATGCAAGAAGTTACATCATATGACACTGATAAGTTGACATGGTTATCTGGAAAGCTATGTTGAAAGAAATTCTTAAACACTATTTGGGATCAATAGGAAAGAGTGTCACATTTAAACATCTATTATTTGCAAAGGAAAATATGGTAACCTGCCTCCTATGTATCTTCCATCTATGCAAAGGTGTTTAATTTCACCTTAGATATGACTCATCACCTTCTGATTTGTATTTTGATTATGTAAGCTCATGCCTTATCTCCCCCATTTAAAGAGCAGCTTTTTAAAGCCAGGAATTCAACAGGCAGCCTTTTAAGGCCAGGAATAATGTGCTTGTGCCTTAGTTTCCTCATCTTCAAATAGATTTGATAATGTTATCTTTTTCATATTTTAATACAATAATTATGGAAGATAATGCATTCTAATCACTGAGAATAGCAGCTGGTCCACAGAATCTTCTCAAAAATGTTACTTACTTTCATCACAATAATAGCAATGCTAATGATTATAATACATATTTTTGACACCTGGCACTAAATACAAAGCCTCACATACAGTAGGTAATAAGTAGCTAATAAAATAGGCCAGTAAAAGTTGTTCCTGAGGCTAAGGCTAGTGAACAAGTTGCTGTGATAGATAAGCAGTTGTTGTTTGTGGTGACACACTTATAAAATTGAGCAAACTCTCTCTCAGTTTAATGGAGTCTTAGCAAAAGATGGAGCAGCACTTTGAGAGATTTGTTGAAAGTCTAAGTTCACATCGGAAGGAAGCCTCACCCAGGTTAAGAAAGTACATAACTAAAAACGTGAATCACCTTGCCTGTCTGGAATAGATGCTTAATGACAGACGGAAGGAAAACCTTCAACTCTTTGTACCTGTATTATCACTGTGCCTCTTCCTCACTAAGAATTCAACCAAGCCCTGTGAGATCCTCTGCAAAGATGCCCTGGTGACTTAGAGCCTTCACTCTGCCAGCTCCTTGGACAGTGGGACAAGATCCAGAGACCTTTGGGGATAAGCACCAAATGTCCATTTTCTCTCTCGGTCAGAAGCACCACAGGCATAAGAATACATCTGCTGTCACCCAGTGTTGCAGAATAAAAGCTGTTTCACCTCTCTTCACCAGCTGTCCTGAACTGGCTACAGCCCTGGGTTAATTAAATCGGAGCCCTCACTCCCTTTAAGCCCTTGAGGTACCACCTGTAATTACTCTGCCATTCAGCAATGTCAAGTCTTTGTCTTTAGAATATTCAAAATGCATTCAGTCCCTGAGGATGAGGGAAATGGTGTTATAATAGAACAACTATAAGCAACTCCATTTGGAGAAATCCTGTGTGGTGCTAAAACACAGTATAGGATTCCTTCATACCAGTGAGGCAATGCACACAATAATGATATTGATCTTCCACTCTGTGCTAAGTATGATAGGCAGTCTGTGAGCAATAAAAAGAAACAAGATATGGCCTCAGGAACCTTATTTTCCATTAGGGTAAACAAAACATATTCAGAAACTAACAAGAAAGCAGGTGCTTCTGACCAAGAAAAAAACCATACAAATCCATGGCAAGATATTTAAAAAGTGAAGAATCCAGGCATTGGGTTCAGGCAGACCAGGGTTTGAATCTTGGCTCTGCTACTTCTCCTCAGCAGTATGGCTTTGGGTGGTTACTTCTCCTACATGATTCTCAGTTTCCCCATCTGCTAATAGCAGGGCCCACCTCAGAGAGATGTTATGAGGATTCAGTAAGAAAACATTTATAAAATGCTTTAGTGCAGTGGCTGCCACAGAGTGTTCACTCAATGCATCCATTCCCTCAGCAAATATTTAATGTGAACTCTGTTAAATGCTAGGAACAACACAGGCGCAGTTCCCACTTTCATGTGGCTTACATTCTAGTAGAAGAATCAGATGACTGGAAGATGATACCCCTAACATCACTTGGGGCATTACTATGTGCCAGGTACAACAATAAAGCAAGTAAACAGGTAAGCTCAATATTTTCCAATTGATAAGACTTATGAATAAAATTTAAAGAGGTAAGTGTTTAAGATTCAATTGCCTGTTATTTGGGCTGAGGTCTGAATGGCCTCAAGAAGCCTGCTATGCAAAGACCTAAATAATGATATTCCAAGCAGGGTCAATGCAATAAATGCTGGACATTATTATTCATATTAAAACCAGGTTCCCAGTTTTATGGAACAGGCTACACAATCTGGAGGAGTTTGAGAAAGTGATATGCCAGGGTGGGCTGGTAAGGACAGGACGTTCTGAGTAAAGGAGGGTCTTGTGCTGGATGTTGAGGGTGAGTAGTAATTAGCAAAGAAGATCAAATAAAAACACATGCACCACACGTTTATATAGTGTTTTAGACAAATGATCAGAAGAACTTAATGTCACTGTCACTCCTTTACATGCCGTCTATGACTGTTTTTGTACTACAAGAGCAAATTGAAGAGTTGAGGCAGAGACCTTGTAGCTCACAACACCTAAAATATTTACTATCTAGCCTTTTACAGAAAATGCTTCACAAACCCTGCTTTAGATATTACAAAGTACACCTAAGTAAATAATATTGTTGGGGCACTCAAGCTTCTTTGGGATGGGCTCTACTAGAAAGCCCACTCACAGCACAGAAGTCTAAACATCCACATTGGTCTGTGCCCAGAACCCAAAGTGTAGTCCAAGGCACCTGGTTGGTTCTCACTCAACCTTGGTTGCATGTGAACGAATGAATCAAATGTCTAAGAAGGGTTTTTCACACAAAATAATTAATAATATCTTTCTCCCTCACTTTACTGATAAATACCTAAAATAGGCAAAGTAAAAGCTAAGACTAGAACCAGGTTTCTCATGACTCCTAGTTTGATGTTCTATTCCACTAAAGAACTACAGGCACACTCAAATCTGGAGTGCCCACCTGCCAGCCCACACCAAACCTCACACAGGAAGGGTGCCCTCTTTTCTTGTGATCAGCAAAGCCTCAGGTCTTCAATCACTGACACCTGGTCCTAATTAATCAACATATGGCACTCCTTCTGCTGGACCTCTGCTCTAACTCATCCACAATTCTACTCAGCCCCGGGAAAGCACATGAGAAGGTCCATGGGTATTTTTTAATGAGCATTCCTACCCAGCAATCACTGGAAGCTCCCTGTCCTGCCCTCTAGAAACCTCCCAAATGTATACCTTTTCCACCCAGTCCATCACATGGGGAAGGGAAAAGTCCTACCATTCAGGAATTAATTGCTTCTTAGTGTGTATCCAGGGACTTAAGCAAGGGAAAAATAGTCTCAGATCCTGCACATATTAGAGACAGAATGATGATATGTAACCAAAAACAAGAAACTAAGGATCAGGAGTCAGAATGAGCCTGGGGATATGGGGGAATAGGTAGTGAAGAGTTTGGACTTTGAAGATACTGATATTCAAGTTCAGGTCCTAGCTCTGCCACTTACTAGCTATATGACCATAGACAAGTCATGTGACCTTTCTGAGCCACTGTTCCTTCATCTGTGAAATGGGGACAATGCTATTTATTACACATTTCACAGGGTTCTCACGAGAACTAAACAAACTAGAGCAATTTGTGCAAAGCATTCATGAAGGTCCGTGTTAATAGAAAATACTTGTTAGTGAAAGAAGAAAATGATGATGTTGAGGAGAGTGGTGTTGTGGTGGCTCTGGCTCTCCATCATTAACCACATGACTATACAAGGTATCAAACACCTCCAAACCTCAGCTTCTTCATCATACAACAATGTTTTTCATCTTCAAGAACAATACTACCTAGCTTACAGAACATTTATGAGGACTAAATGACCTAGGAAAGATAAAACACTTAGCAAAAATCCTGGCATTTATTAATCACTCATTAAATGTCACCAAATTAAATCAAATCAAACATCTACTTGGCCGACCTCACACAACTTTTTTGAAAATTAAAAAAAAAAAGATTATGAATATAAATGCTATTTTGATACACTAAACTGCTCTGCATATATTGCAGGTTGTGAAGATTACCCCTCAGCTGAGGAAGGCTGTCTAGTGTCTGTTTACTTGACCTGTGATTTGCAGGTCATTTGCAAGAGCTGAATGTTTTAGTGGCCAGGTGCTATGTGAAGCTAGGGAATAATTAACCTGTGATCCATGAGTTTTAATTATTGTTCTAAAGGCTCACCTATTATTTGTAAGTGACTCTTAAAAAGCCATATGGCCTAGCAAAAGCACGTGGGACTAAAACATATTTGCAGGGTGACTCTTCTGTGTTATTCCACTCCCCTGATTAGGTTCATGCAGAGAGAAGAGGCTTGCTGAGCTGAGGCTTGGCAAGTTTCCAGACTGAAAATTTAAACTTTGGAGTTTAATTATACATGTGCACACACATGTGAATACCACACATATGTGTGTATAGCTCACAGAAGGGCAGCTTGCTAGGCAGCATAGCAACCTACCGATAACAAGGGCTATAAGATCAAATATACTACAGGCTCTATCACTCACTAGTTTCATGAACTTAGGTAAGCCAATGGGTCCCTGTGTACCTACATTTAAAGCTCATTAAGAGAATAAATTTCAAATGTGCTTACCACAAAAACTGTTAAATATTTGAGATGATGAAATGTACATTTGCCTGATTTAATCATTCCACATTGTATTCAACAATCATAACATCACTTTGTATACCATAAATATATACAACCATAATTTGTCAATTAAAAAAATAAATAAATAATGGAAATAATAAAATCTACCTGGTAGGGTTGTGGCAAGGGTAACAGAGGAAATATGTAGACACCTAGCCATAATTGACAATCAATACACGGTTATAGCTGGGTTAGTACTATGAATTTTTAAATGAGCCCTGCTATTTTTTATGTAACCTTGAGTCACTGAGTCTCAGTTTGATCATTAATACAATGGAGCTAATATGACCTATCCCATGGATTCCTTCAACAAATATTTATTAAGCACCTTCTCTTGTACCAGGCACTGAGTTAATTACTGGGAACAAAATGACAAACAATAAAAGCACAACTATTTTTCTAATGGTGCTTAAGGTCCAAGGAAAGCAAAACATAAAACAAGGGTAAATATAAGATGACTGCTTAGGATAAGGGCCATAGGTCCAGAGACTACAAAGAGAGAAGCTATTTTGGAAAGGCAAGTCAGGAAATGGTTTTCAAAAGAAGTGACATTTAAGCTTAGATCTTAAGAATGAATAGGAGTAGCAAAGCACAGAATGGCATGAAGAATGTCAAACAGAGAAAACATCATTTATGAGGGCCCTGTTGGGTTTCATTCATTTGTTGAATAAATAGTTAATAGGGAACAACTATCCTCTATGCCCTGGGGATATAGTGGTGACAAGACAGACAATTTTAGATTGTGTGTTGCTTACATTAAAGAAAGATAAGGAAGATAATGCATTTAAATTGCCTAGCACGGGGCATGATACAAAGGCAACACTCCATAGGTAGTTAATAATTAAGATCACTGTAGCAATAATAATAATTATAAAAGTAACAATACATATCCCTAGAGCAAAACAGCTCTGTCCATTCAAAGGAAAACATTGAAATAATTTTTTTGGCTTACCTGAGGAAGAAAAAAACTACAACTTTCTGTTTTAGAAAAAAAATCACTTTCAGGGTTCACATTAGAGTTGGAAGAACCTGGTTACTATTCAGACTTCTCTTGGATTTGACCACCTAGTAGTGGGGAGGTTTGACATCAGGTCCGTGAAGTGGTAATCCACACCACTCATCCCTTTCTCAGGTTGGGACAATGACAGAAAGATTTACCTCCCAAAGGCCCTCAGTATTCCATTTATGGAGAGACACACTGATCAGTTGGCAGGTTTACAACAGAAAAGATGTCTGGCCTCCCATGCAGCAAAAGCTAACATACCCTCTTAGGTCCCCAGAGAGTCAGTGATTTTGAGTGCTGGGGCTAGTCATGAGAAGGACACAAATGGATAAAACTCAGATGCAAGTGAAGGATTATCCTTTCCCAGAGATGTGGACAACACGTGGAGAGGCCTCTGGCCAAGACCACCTCCCCTACTGATTCCCAGAATGCCACTGGTTCTTTGGTTCAAGCAGAGCTGGTCTTCTCGTAATCATACGGTGAAAGACATTAGGCAGTCCACGACCATATCAGTGAAGAAACATTATTATCTGTATTTGGAATTAGAAAGAGCTTTGAATGTCCTACTTCAAACTCCTCCTTTCATTGAAGTGCGTGAGGCCCAGAGAGAAAGTGACATGCCCAAAGTCACATGTCTTGACAGTGACAGATCCAAGACCAGGCCATGCTTTCTTCTCTTGGAACTTCTACCTTCAAATCTGCATTCTCCAAATGATTTTGTTTCCCCAAGTTATTTCTCCACCATTGGAGGATAGGGAACTTCTATACTGTTAGACCAGGAGCTGGTAGTTGGGACAGACATAAGGAACAAGGCACTCAGAGTAAGGAGCAACTTTCCCTGATGTTGGCCCATTCCCAGCAGGTTCAGCTCAAGCCTGTGGAAATCTTTTCTCTGGCATCAACAACTAGCTAGTAATAAGCAATGTGAGCAGCACCATGTCTAAGACAGTGTCTGGGGCTCATGGTCACCAAGGTTTTGAGTACTTCTTATTTGCTGTTGATTTCTCTCACTGCAATGCACTGCAGAACTCAGCCAATGCCTCAAAAAGTAACTCATAAAAGGGAGGAGGGAGAACATCAAGCATTTTCCCCTGAACCTCTCTCTGCTCGTGGATAGTCCAGAGAATGAGGCTTTTGGCTTTGATAAGCAAACTTCTGTCATATTCTGTATATTCTGTCTCTGTGAAAGTTCATGCAGTAATAGTAGGGCTCTATCTTAAAAAAAATCTTTTAAGAAGACACTGAGCCAACTACTCCCACTCAAAACTACAAAAATACATGGAAATTAAACAATCTGCTGCTGAATTATCCTTGGGTCAAAGACAAAATCAAGATGGAAATAAAAAAATGTTTCAAATCAAATGACAAAGGCAATACAAGCTTCCAACATCTCTGGGATACAGAAAAAGCAGTTCTAAGAGGGAAGTTCAGAGCATTAAATGCCTACATAAAAAAGACAGAAATATCACAAATAAACAACCTAATGTCATACCTCAAGGAACTAGAAAAAAACCAAACCCAAAGCTAACAGAAGAGAAAAAATAACAAAGATCAGAGCAGAACTAAATGAAATGGAAAGAAAAAGTTGGTTCTTTGAAAAGATAAACAAAATTGGTAGACCACTAGATAGATTAACAAAAAACAGAAAAGGATTTAAATAAGCTCAATCAGAAATAAAAAAGGAGACATTACAACTGATACCACAGAAATACAAAAGAATATTTGAGACCACTATGAATACACACAAATTAGAAAATCTAGAGGAAATAGAATAACTTTTGGAAACAAATGACATCCCTATCTTGAAGCAGGAAGAAATAAAAATCATGAACAGATCAATAATGAATAGTATTGAAATAGTAATAAAAACAAAATCTCCCAACAAAAATAGCATAGGACCAGATGGATTCATAGCTGAATTCTACCAAATCTATAAAGAAGAATTGGTTCCTATGCTACTGAAACAGTTCTATAACATTGAGAAGCAGGGAATCCTCCCTAATTCATTCTACAAAGCCAGTATCACACTGATACCAAAGCCAGGAAAGGACACAACAAAAAAAAGAAAACTACAAACCAATATCCATCACGAACATAAGCATAAAAATCCTCAACAAAATACAAGCAAATTGAATCCAACAGCACATCAAAAAGATAACTCACAACAATCAAGTGGGTTTCATTCCAGGGATGCAAGGATGGTTCAACACACACAAATCAATAAATTCCATCCACCATACCAACAGGATTAAAAAACAAAAATCATACGATCATCTCAATAGACACAGAAAAAACATTTGATAAAATCCAACACCACTTCATGATAAAACCCTCAAGAAACTAGTCATAGACAGCATATGCCTCAAAATAATACCATAAAAAGAAAGAACATATGATCATCTCAATAGATGCAGAAAAAGTGTTTGATAAAATCCAGCACCATTTCATGGTAAAAAACCTCAAGAAACCAGCCATAGAAGGAATATACCTCAAAATTTTAAAAGCCATATATGACAGACCCACAGCCGACATCATACTGAATAGGGTAAAGTTGAAAGCATTCCCCCAAAAACTGGAACAAGACAAAGATGCTCACTTTCACCCCTTGTATTTAGGATAGTACTAGAAGCCCTAGCCAGGGCATTCAGGAAAGAGAAAGAAAGAAAGGGCATCCAAATTGTGAAAAAGGAGGTCAAACTATCTTTTTTGCCAATAATATGATCTTATATCTAGAGAACCCTAAGGACTCCACCAAAAGACTCCTAGAGTTGCTAAATTCAGTAAAGTCTCATGTTACAAAATTAATGTACACAAATCAGTAGCATTTCTATACACTAATAACAGTCAAGCTGAGAGTCAAATCAAGGACTCAATACAATTTACAATAGCTGCAAAGAAAATAAAATACCTAGAAATATACTTAACCTAGAAGCTGAAAGATTTCTACAAGGAGAACTGAAAAACACTGATGAAAGAAATCATAGATGACACAAACAAATGGAAAAACATCCCATGCTTGTGGAAGAATAAACATTGTTAAAATGTCTATACTTCCCAAAGTGATTTACAAATTCAGTGCAATTCCCATCAAAGTACCAATGTTATCTTTCACAGACCTAGAAAAAATAATTATAAACTTTATATGGAACCAAAAAAGAGCCTGAATATCCAAAGTAATACTAAAGAAGAAAAAAAATCTATATTTCATTTGGAATCAAAAAAGAACCCAAATAACCAAAGTAGTCTTTACCAAAAAGAACAGATCTGGAAGCATCACATTACCTGACTTCAAATTATACTACAAGGCTTTAGTAGCCAAAAAGCATGGTATTGGTATAAAGGTGGACATATGAGCCAATGGAACAGAGTAAAGAACCCAGAAATAAAGCCATATAGCTACAACCAACAGATTTTTGACAAAGCAAACAAAAACATACACTAGGGAAAGGATGACCCATTCAATAAATGGTGCTAAGAAAATTGGATAGGCACATGTAGAAGGATGAAACTGGATCCCTATCTCTCACCATATACAAAAATTAACACAAGATGGATTAAGGACTTAAATGTAAGATCTGAAACCATAAAAATTCTAGAAGAAAAGGTAAGAAAAACTTTTCTGGACATTGACCTAAGCAAAAAATGTATGAATAAGACCCCAAAAGCAAATACAACAAAAACAAAAATAAATAAATGGGACTTAATGAAACTAAAAAGTTTCTGCACAGTAAAGGAAATAATTAGCAGAACAGACAACCTACAGAGTGGGAGAAAATATTTGCGAACTATACATCTGACATATACTAATATCCAGAATCTACAAGGAACTCAAACAAATCAATAAGAAAAAAATTAAATAACCCTATCAAAAGTGAGCAAAAGACATGAACAGATTTTTCAACAGAAGACAGATAAATGGCACACAACCATATGATAAAATGCTTACCATCACTAATCATCAGGGAAATGCAAATTAAAACCACAATGAGAGACCACCTTACCTCTGTCAGAATGGCCACTATTAAAAAGTCAAAAAACAATAGATGTTGGTTGGTTCATATGCAGTGAAAAGGCAACACTTATACACTGTTGATGGGAATGTAAATTAGTACAACTTCTATGGAAAACAGTATGGAGATTTCTCAAACAACTAAAAGTAGCCCTACTGTTTGATCCAGCAATCCCACAACGGGGGATCTACTCAAAGGAAAAGAACTCAATTTATTAAAAAGACACCTGCACCCAAATGTTTATCACAGCACAATTCACAATTGCAAAGACATGGAAATCAACCTAAGTGCCTACGAACTGATGAGTAGATTAAAAAAATGTGGTGTGTGTATATACGCACACACACACACACACACATACACACACACCATGGAGTACTACTAAGCCATAGAAAGGAATGAAATAATGTCTTTTGCAGCAACTTCAATGGAAGTGGATACCATTATCCTAAGTGAGATATTTCAGGAATGGAAAAACAAATACCACATGTTCTCACTTATAAGTGGGAGCTAAATGATGAGTATATGTGGTTATAAAGTGGTGTAATGGACATTGAAAACTAAGAAGTTGGAGGGGGGTGAGGGATAAAAATCTACCTATCAGGTATAATGTACAATATTCTGGTGACAGGTATACTAAAAACCCCGACTACAGCATTATATGATTTAGCCATGTACCAAAAAATTCTCAAACTCCCTAAATCTACTGCAATTTAAAAAAAAGTTCTATGTATATATTGCTAGTTACTAACTTACTCCCAGCTATTCTATACCCTGTATACTTCTTTCTAAACAGCCCTATCTGGAACGTAAATATCTCCCAACCTTTTTGATAGGGCAGTAGAAAGAATGGAACACAGACTGTCTCTTTCCTGAGAGACAATAGTGAACTTCAGGACCTCACATTCTAATCTTGGACCCGCCAACTCTGGCTGACACAGTCATCTTGGACAAGTCCCTTCTCCTCTTTGAGCCAAAGTATTTTTATCTATGAAAACAGTATTTTGTTTGACCTACACAGTTTTTTTTGTTTGTTTGTTTTCTTTTATTAGTACCCAAATTTTAACATGAATAATTTTCACATAAATATCTTGACTTCTCCTGAAAAACTAGCAGACCTGCTGAACAGGGTAATAATCTCATATAACAACCTGTGGATCTCCGGAGTGGCTGCCCAGGGTAGAAGGGTCCTGTCCCCTCCAGCTCTCCAGTCCCCATGAGGTCTGTATCCCTTAGCTAGGCCACCTGTGTGGACCCAATAAAGTCTTTGAGTTTGTGAGCCTGGACTCATTAGTAAGTAGCTGCACCAGGCAAAATGTCCCCAATTCTGGCAGAGCTTATACATTCATAAAATCTTATTCTATGTATTTGATGTGTGTAACTCTCTCCCTAAGACCTCTAACAACAACATACTCACAATAACTCACACTTTCTATACTGTGCTTTTACATTTTGATTAAAGTTCCTTGATTATTTGCACCTGGTATTTTTATTCAGTTAGTCCTAGGGGTTTTCATTTGCCTCGTTTTTAATCATTCTTTTCATTCCTCAAAGCCCTTTTTCCATATTCATAATAATGATGCTCCATTTTTACCTCAATCTATGTGACCCTTATCTAAAGTTCTCTGAGCATTTTTCCTAGCTTTCTCAGGGGTTCTTACACATTAAGTTTATATTCCTTGAAACTTTTAGGTTTTCAAGAAAATAAGTACTCAAAATATATACAAGTGTTTAATTGAATAAGAAAACCTGAAGAAATGCATTCAATTCTTATAAACAGACACTTTCTTCCAGTTGCCTATTGTGGCAACAGACAAAACAAATAGCAGGTAAGATTCATGCCTAATCAGTGGAAGTTTGCCCATTGTTTTCACCATAAAAACTGTTGTGGGAAAACTTCAGGGGGTATCTATAGAAGGGTATATATTACTATATGCCCTGGTTGTGCAAATGCAATTCTGTCAGAGATTCCCTTGATAAAAAGACACTTTGCCCCTGAGAATGTCAGTGACAGATTTGTTGTGAGCAAGTTCACAGGAAATGGTACCAACGGCATTTCTGAGGAAGGTTCCCAGAGATCTCTCCTCTTAACATTCTGACCTTCAGATAATAGAGTCACTGGTTGAAGCATTTGGTTCTGACCAAGTCATGGACACTCTTAATAATTCTATCACATTGCTAAAAATAAATAAGTTTTGACTGAGTTACCTGTTTGTCTAAGTAGACTGAACAACTCAATCAATTTGACAGGTCTTTGGAGATCCATCATTTGGGGAAATATAGCCACCCAAGCTTATTTTTCTTACTTTGATATAGATGGAGACTTTAATTGTTTTAATTCATTCCCACTAGAGCTAGTGATCTTGGCATTGCATCCAATTCTTGTAGCAGGATACTTCCCAAGGTTATCATTCTTTATGAAGCACCCATCACATGTCTTGTTCTATTCTCTTAAATCTTATCCTTCAAGGCCCAGTTAACGTTCTACTGACACAAATTTTTCCTTGACTACCTAACTTAGTGGATTCTCTCCTCACTCTTCTGAATACTTTGAGGACTTCTTAATCCTTCATTGAATATATTTGTCATGTATAAAAAATTATTATTAGACAAAAGGGTACTCAAAGTGGCTCCACTCAAAAGGGGGACTAAAGTATCATAATAAACTATAAACAAAAATATATTTAATTGGGGCATTATCTTGAAAATTACTCTTTCATGTATTTAACAAGATTTAGATTATTATACCTATGCACTAATGTTTAGAATGACCAAGGCATGGGTCACAGTTTGGGAATGAGAATGATGTAGTTTTTCCAAAAAAAGAATATGATAGCATGAAAACAACATCTTTTACTTCATACTTGCAACACTATAAGCTGGTGTTTTGCAACAATATTTGTGAGCCTTATCAATTTATCCAAGGGCCTCTATTTTACCTTTAATATTCAAATCATCCTTTTTTGAAGTCTCCATTGTTTTCTCATACTTGGTGATTCAACCTTCCTCAACAGACTGGTCTCACTCTGTCAGATCCTTATCTGTCAATGAATTTGAAAGGTGTTCCAGCATCATGTTCATAGACTTTACAAAATCCTGCCTCTTTTGCAAGATTTACAATTTTGCTTTGTAATTAATTGTTAATGAACTTCCACTGTATTGTCTGACATTTAAAACACAAAACAATCATGTTTCAATGAAAATCATGAAACAACATGTAGGTTGTGTTGAAATTAATAAAATAAATTCATTTGAATACATAGTAATTTTTATCATTATATGTTTATTCAATCAAAATATATTAAAAGTACAACAATCACTGACAGGAACAGGATTGAGGCCTTGATTTTTTTAATAAGAGAGAGAGAGAGAAATCTATTTAAAAAAAAAAACTTGGGAATAAATGATCTAGTCCAGTGGTTTTCAAAGAGAGGTCCCTGGACCAACAGCATCAGCATCACCTGGGAACATGCTAGAAGTTGTTAGAAATGCAAATTCTCAGGTTATTGAATTAGAAACTCTATAGGTAGTGCTCAGAAATCTGTGTTTTAACCAACTCTCCAGGTGATTCTGATGCATGCTAAAGTATGAGAACTATTGATTCAGTTCAATTTTGTTTTACTGATAAAGAAACTAAGACCTAGAGAAGAAAATGTGAAGCTATTTTTGAGTTGCAAGAACAGTCAAGAATCAAGTTCTGACTTCATGCTTTGTTTCTTCCACCTTTCACATAATACTCTAAAGTACTATATTTACATGGGGTCTACAAAGTATGCTATGTACTTATTTAATTATCACCACTATTGTATAAATAGTTTTATCTCCCTTTTATAGATGAGAAAATTCTCAGAGGAAGGTCTCATTTAGTAAGGGGTTGATCCTGAATTCAACTTTATTTTTTTAAGTCAAAGTCTGTGTTCATTTAACCAAACTACAGCATCTTATCTAACCAATAACTCTATAAATTCTCAGAAAGCAGAGTATAACTTATTTATATATTTTTCCATTGTCACAACATTTGAGTCACCATTATAGGATCATCCCTTGGTGGAGGAAACAGCACAGTATTTTGCAAAAAGACTATGTTTGTCTCTATACTTCTATAGCTACAATTGATTAAATTCACTACTTTTTTAAACTTCAGTAGCAAATTCAAAAACCAACCTATCTACATCAGATTGGCCAGAAAAGCTATTTTTATTCCTCATTATTATGTATAAGATGCTTGTTGTTGTACATTTGGGGGCTGTTGTTTGGATTTTTTAATATTTTAAGTAGTGTTCATTTCTTAAATTTGAGGCTTCAGGCTATGTTAGCAAGTGGTACAATTTTAGAAATCTGAAAAAAAATTAAAATTCCATGTGGTAAGATAATAATATAGTAAAACATAGATTCCCAATATAAAAGTAGTTTTTCTTCTTAAAAGAAGGCTACTGATAACAATTATCACCATCAATAACCACTAACAATGAGGGCTTACTATCTTCTAAGAATTAGACAGGCACTTTATAATCCTCACAATAATCTTAATGATGTTAGTACCATTATTGTCCCTATTTTATAGATGAGAAAACCAACTTTCAGAGATGAAATAAATTGCCTAAAGTGACATTCTATAAACTGCATCTCCAGGACCCAGATGCTAACCACCACATTATACTGTTTCCCAAACCAGTGATTTCCACCGCCCTGCCGATGCCTCCAAGAGCTTCTCTTTGGAGTCCCGAATGTGTAGGCTGATAAGCAAAGGCCCCACAACCTGACCGTAGCCTACCACTTGTGCAGATTTATTTTATGCTTATTTTTTTCATGCTGCTTCTCTTCAAGTCAGCTTATATTTTCATATATATTAGCCATTTCCAAACTCCAGGCAATTTTCCTCCTCTATCACTAATATAACCTTCTCACTCCACATCTCAACCTGTCCTGCTGTCAACCCAATTCTATTCAGCTCATCGAGAGTTTCAAGTCTTGGTAATAATAGTTTTCCCTTATCCTTAGGGGATGTTCCAAGACCCCCAATGGATACTTATAACTGCAGATAGTACCAAACCCTATGCATACTATTTTTTTTCCAATACATACATACATATGATAAAGTTTAATTTATAAATTAGGCACAGTAAGAGATTACTACTACTAATAAAATAGAACAATTATAACAATATACTGTAATAAGAGTTATGTGAATGTGATCTAAATTTCCCTAAGTATCTTATTGTACTGTACTCACCCTTCTTCTTGTGATGCTGTGAGATGATAAAATGTCTACGTGATGAGATGAAGAGGCAGACACAGCCTCTTTAGTAATTTTTATATTTTTCACTCCAAACATATTCCTGAATCTGTTTAATAATCCTTTACTTGTAATAAATGGCTTGGTGTCACTTGTTTCAGGGGATCCCTTGCTAAAGTCTTCATATACGCTCAATGCTTTCTGGCTCAGGATGCTTCTGTCAATCAGGACACTTTTCTGTTCATGTCTTTCACCCACAAGTTTAATGCCTTTTCTATTTTAACTAAGCACTTATCACACACTGTGGCCTTGCCTTTGCAGTTTGAGGTGTGACAGCAAAACTAGCACAAATTTCTTTTTCTTTCTTCACAATTTCGCAAATAGAAGATTCATTCTCATAGTAGATTTTTGCATCCTGAGCAGGTGATTTTTTTTCTTTCCTTAAGTCAAGAACTTTCACCTTTTCACTTAAAGGAAACACTTTGTGGTACTCTTTGGCATATCCAAATTTTCAGCATCACTACTCTTGTCCTTGGGGCCATTGTTAAGTAAAATAAGGGTGACCTGAACACAAGCACTGCGATATTGAGACAGTTCATCTGATGACCAACATGGTTACTAAGTGACAATGGGTTGGTAATGTCTACAGTGTGGACACTGTATGATTTATGTCCCAGGCAAGATGGAGCAAGATCTCATCACACTACTCAGAATGGTGCACAATTTAAAATTTAGGAATTGTTTATTTCTGAAATTTTGCATTTAATATTTTTGGAGGGTGGTTACTGCAGGTAACTGAAACCTTGGAGAGTAAAACCATGGATAAGGGGGGCTGCTGTAATAAAAATAATCTCCCCCATCTGTGGTGTTAGGGTGAGAATGTGATACACTCCCAGTGATCTAAGTTGTATCCATGGAGGTTAGCAGGAGTGGTATGGAATTTTATTTGGCTATCCTCCGGTTCCTGACCTCTGTACTGCTTTTACATGTACCACATGACAGAACCTTCCTGGGATGCACATGAATGAGGTAGTCATTCAGTGTCAGAATAATATAGTAATAGGTTGTCAATTTAAGGAGAGAATGGTGAACACAAATATAGGCCATGAAGAGTGGCATAAATTATGGTTTCAGATTTATAAGTTAATTTATAAATTAGGCACAGCTGAAACTTCCCTAGAATTCCTATGGTTCTTGTTTCTACAACTCAATTGGCACCTATATTCATTATTTTGTGTTGCTGGCATTTTTCCCATGTGTCCATATCATAAGATCATTTCTTAAATTGAAAATTCCCTGAAAGCAGGAATTAAGATTTCAATTTCTGACGTATATAAATGCAACAGCCTGTAAACTAGACACCCTTTAGCAATTATACCATTATGTTCCCATCTGTTCCCCACATACCACCAGAGTAAACTAAGACACAAATTGTCCAAAAACAATAAGAGGAAATATTGATAAATTTGACTACATATTTAAAACTTCTTATGGAAAAATGTCATAAAGAAAGGGGTATGCCAATCAAAAACACAGTGGGAATATGAAAGAAAAAGGGATAATTTATTTATTCTAAAAAAAACTCTCTTAGAAATCAATGAGACAATTGGGCAAATAGGAAAATGGGAAAAAGCAACTCAAAGAAAGCCAAATAACATGAAAAGACATAGAGCCTCAATTTTATTTGAAGAAAAGTAAATTTAAAGAATGACTTGATATTTTTCACCTGTGTAATTGGTAAAACACTTAAAAATATGTAATATCTACCATTGGCAACATTGTAAGACAACTTTTATAATCCACTCCTGAATGTATATATTAGTATAACCCATAGGTAATATTAGTATATTTTAAAAAATTATTATATGTATTTTTACATCAATATAAAATAAATAAATTGGTATAATACTTCAGGGGACAATATCAGAATATTCATCAAAATTTTAAATGCACACATTCTTCAATCCAGTGGTTACAGTGCTAGCAATTCTCCTATGGCTCTCCTCTCCTAAATATAAAAAGGAATATCCACTGAAAAATTGTTTCCATAGCTTAAAACTGGAAATAACCTACATAAATGTATAAATCTATCCATTCATAACTAACTAAAAACATTGTAGTACATCTAAATTAGGGGTCAGCAAATGTTTTCTGCAAAAGGCCAAGTATTATTTTAACCTTTGAAGCCCATACAATCTCTGTCACAACTACTCAGTTCTTTACAAAAGCAGCCACAGACAATATATAAATAAATGTATGTTGCTGTGTCACAATCAAACTTTATTTACAAAAGCAGTTAAGGACATATTTAGCTAGGTCCCTGGTTTTCCAATCCTCAATCTAGATGAAAGGATCTTTAAACTGAGAAAATATGTGGAAATATTAAACCAGTGGTTCCCCCCCACCCTTCCAAATTATGTTTTCCAGCAATTCTGTCTCTGTTTTTATCCCCAGGAAAGGGGATGAGTAAATGTACTCCAGAAGCAAGAGGAAGAGAGAGAGAGAAGACCCTGCCAAGAGAGAGGAGAATTAAGGGCCCTTTCATGTCCAAGAGTTAAAGAAGGAGGAAAAATTGTAGGTAGGGAGCAAGCAGTCAAACATGTGGGATCTTTCCCTACCTCCTCTGGGCAGCATTCCCAGAGAAAAGAGTATTAGAAATGTGGGAAAACCTGCAAGCAAAGGTAGCTTGTGATCAGCTCCCTATGTGGAGTTGTGGAATGGCTTCCATGTTGGGTGGGGCCACAGCAGGAGGAGTGGTCACAGAAAAGTAAAAAGATGACGCAGGAAGGATAGAACAAGAACTTTTGAGCACTCTTCGTCTCACTCAAGGACTTCTACATATCCCAAATGCAGACAAGCCTCATTATTCGTGGATTCGGTATTTGCAAATACGCCTACATGCTAAAATGTATTTCTAACCACCCAATCAATTCTTGCCACGCTTCTGTAATAATCTGAGGATACACATGAGTCTCCCAACGTGCATGTTCTCAGCTGAGGTTGGACAAGGTCTTGTTTCAGCTTTCATATTGTGAACAAGTATCCTTTTCAACAGTCTATTTAGTGCCACATTTTCTACATTTTGGCACTTTTGTTTGGTGATTTTACTGTTTAAATAGCCCCTAAACGTGATGCTGGAGTGCTGTTTAGTGTTCATAAGCAGAAGGCGACTGTAATGTGCCTTAAGGAGAAAATACACTTGTTAGATAAGCTTGATTCAGGCATGAGTTATAGTGCTGTTGGCTGTAAATTCAGCATTGTTTCATCCACAATGTATATTAAATAAAGTGTCTTTGAATAGAAATACCCATAAGACAAGGCTATATATTGGTCAGTTCACAAAAATGTTGTGATCAGAGGCTTGCGTGAACCTAATCCTGTATCTCCATAGAGGCAATGATTCCATATTCTTAAGTAAGTGTTCATATTGACTTTATGGAACATAACTACTGTTATGACAAGAATCAACTGTAGAACAGAAAAGAACAAGTTTCTACATAACTCATAAGCATATAGAACATCACTGAGCTGAGAGTCAGTCAGTCCTTTCTATTGTGTCTTTTTAAGAAGATCTGAGTAGACCTCTACCACAGGGGCTTGGTAGGTGGGGGTGGACAGGCAGCCCAATTCAGGGCCTGGATAGGCAACGTGGACAGATTTAAGATCTATAGCACCATCTAGAGTGGAAACAGCAAGAATGTCTGCCTGGGTTCAGGGCTACCCAGATGCACCCCCTTGAATACCACAGCACAGAATTGCCAGGAACCAGTCCACAGTAACCTAGCCTCCTCACAACAGAGGCCCATGAGAACCCATACAAGGGCCATGACCCTGTCAGCCTGAAGTCCTGGTCTTTTTCTGATACACCAAAAGCTATCCTGAGGAGCAACTGGGAGAAACCCCAAAAGAACAAGCATTCACCCAAATGAGATAAAGTTCATCAGAGACTTTGTAAAACCAAAAGAAACTGTCTTAAATCAGAAGAGGCTGTGATTCAATAAGTTGGCAATGTTTAAGTTTTATCTCCTTTCTCCCAGCTCTGCTACTCCATCTACAAGTATGGTGGGGGTGAGGCTTATTGAAAAATTTAATTGAGTTATGGAAACGTAAAAAAAGCTACAATTCCCTATGCATTTTTGTGTATTAGAAAAAGCCTGAAATTCTGCCACAATTCTATAAAATATTTAAAGGAGAGAAGGAGCTCTATACATGCTAGCATAAAAATATGTCCAAAATATATTTTTAAATATAAAACAGGCAGTTTCAGGACATTATATATAATGCCTATTACTATGGTCTAAATGTTTGTCCCTTCCAAAATTTATGTTGAAATTTAATTGCCAATATAACAGTATTGGGAAGTGGGACACAACAGGAGTTGTTTAGGTCATAAGGGTACCACCTTCATGAGTGGCGAATGCTGTTATAAAATGGGTTTTTGGAAGTGGGCTCCCTCCCCTTGCTCTTTCACCTTCTGCCATGCAAAGACACTGTAAGAAGGCCCTCACAAAGCATCATTGGCACATTGATCTTGGACTTTCCAGCTTCCAAAACTGAGAGAAAATAAATTTCTGTCCTTTATAAATTATTTAATCTGTAGTATTCTGTTACAGCCACACAATATGGACTAAGACATAAATTGGTACCAAGAGTGGGGTGTTGCTATAACAAATACCTGAAAATGTGGAAGTGGTTTTGAAACTGGGTAATGGGTAGAGACTGGAAGAATTTGGAGGAGTGGGCTAGAAAAAGCCTGTACTGCCATAAATGGCCATGAAGGGTGATTTTGGTGAAGGCTTAGAAGAAGAAAAGAGCCATAGGGAAAGTCTGAAGCTTCTTAGAGATTACTTAAGTTATCATGATAACTTAAAGTTGGTAGAAATATGGATGGTAAAGGCAATTCTGATAAGGTCTAACATAAAAATATGTATAAAATATATTTTTAAATATAAAAAAGCTAGTTTTAGAACATTATATATAATGCATATTACTATGCATGAAAATGAGGAATGTCTTATTGAAAACTGGAGGAAGGGCCATCCTTGTTATAAAATGGCAAAGAACTGGGTTGAATTGTGTCCATGTCCAGGGACTTTATGGAAGGCTCAATTTGAGAGCAATGAACTAGGATATGTTGCAGAAGAAACAACTAAGTGCTGAAGGAGCTGCATGACTTCTCTTAACTATATATAGAAAAATTTAAAAAGAGAGACACAATTTAAAGATGGAATATATAATCAAAAGGGAAGCAGAATGTACAGATTTGGAAAATTCTCATCCTGGCCATTTAAAGAGTACAAAAGCACGGTTAGGAGAGAAAAACAAAGTTGTGGCCAAGCAACTGGCTTAAGGAAATTAGTATGGATAGAAGAACACCAGATGCTATTCATCAAGACAATAAGAGAATGACCCTGAAGGCATTTTAGAAAACCTACAGGCTGCAGGTCCCATCACAGGCACAGAATGCTAAGGCCTTAAGGGCAAAAATATTTCCAGAGAGGGGCCCAGGGCACCTGCAGGACCTCAACATTCACTGCCCCGCAAGTGTCTGCTCCCTGTATACCAGTGCAACACCCCTTGACTGTCTCAGCTGTTGCTCAAGTGGGTCCAGTTGTGGCTTTAACAACCACTCTGGAAAGTACAAGCCATACACCTTGGCAGCATACATGTAGTGCTAATTCTGCAGGCACACAGAGTGCATGAGCTAAACTGTAGAGCCATCAGTGTGCAACAGCAGCCTGGGAGAGCTACAGGCATGAGACGCTGACCCATGAGAGCTTCTGCATGGGCTAAGCCCAGCAATGCCATATGGTTAAGGCTGCCTGTGGATTTGGGGGCCTGAACTCCACCCCAGCTGTGCCTAGAACATAGGATAGGGAGTCAGGAAAAATTATTTTAGACCCTTAATATTTAATGTTGTTTGACCTGTTGCGATTTGGACTTACTTGGTATCTATTACTCCTTTCTTCTCTCCTGTTCCTCCCTTTTGGAATGCTAATGTCTAGCTTATGCCTGTCTGACCATTTTGAGTTCACACTGGAACAAGTTAGAACTTTTAAGACTACTGGAATGTAATAAATGTATTTTGTACATGAGACAGACACACATTTTGGGGACCCAAGGGCAGAAGGCTATGATTTAAATGTTTGTCCCCTCCAAAACTCGTGTTAAAATTTAATTGCCATTGTAATAGTATTAAGAGGTGTATCCTTTGGGAAGTGATTAGGTCATGAGAACCCCACCCTAATGGGTGGAATTGATGCCTTTTAAAAAGGGCGAGTTTGGCCCTCTTTTGTCTCTTTGTCCTTACACCTTCTCCCAAGTGAAGACAAAGCCTTCCTCCCCCCTCCTGAGGATGCAGTGTTCAAGGCATCATCTTGGAATCAGAATTGCCAAAACTTCCAGTGCCTTGATATTGGACTTCCCAGCCTCCAGAACGATGGACCAATACATTTTTGTTTATAAATTACCCAGTCTTTGGTATTCTGTCATATCAACCCAAACAAAGACCCATGAAATTATCAGTACATTAAAAGTATATCTATATACATGTTTCTCATAAGTGCATGCAATATTTCCAGAAAAATGCACAGAAAAATGTTTTAAAATACTTTAAACTATAAGCTTCATAAAGGCAAGACTGTGTCTGTCTTATCCCCATTGTTTTCTGTGCCCAGCATCCTGATATATATATTATGGATTATTTTAATATTTACTGAATGAAAAAATGAATAAGTAATTGAATAAAAATGAGAAAGAAGGGAGCATCACGGACCTTGAATAGCAAAGCAAGGCAACCACTGGGAAAGACAAATTAAGCAGACAGGTGGAGAGAAGTCTAGAGGCCATAAGTGGCACATAGAAGGAACACCTCAAGCTTCTGATATCTTCCAATTTTTGTTCTCTCTTTGAGCCCCATTGTATCCCTGTCCCAGGGTCCTAAGAGATACTCTTTTGTACTTATAACAAAATAACCAACTATTTTGCATAAGCCACCTTGACCTGCTTTCTGTTAGTGGTCATTTCGAACTCTGACTAATATAGCTCCCTATTGCCTCAACAATAAAGACTAAGCATTATTGAGCATGTACAAAGGCATATAGATGACCTTTCATGATTTGGCTCTCACCTACCTCTGCATCTTCTTCTCCTCCTACTCCATTACATGCTCCCTCCTTTCCTCGGCCTTACCTTGGTTGACCAATGAAACCTTCTTCATAAGGCTAGCATTGACTCAGTACAGTATTAACTTCTTAAGAAAAGCTCTGCGTGGCTAATGCAGCCACCACCATATCTGAATGAGGACTTTCAGTGTGTGCCCCTCTGTAAGTGAGGCACTCATCACACTGTAACACATTGGTCTTCCACATGTTTGATTCTTCTACTAGACTGAAGCTTCCTTGTGAATGGAATCCTTTCCCAATTGGGGATTTATCAACATTTAACATGGTTAGCACCTCTCACATAATTGCTACTCAATAAATATTTGCTGAATGAATTATTCTATTTATAGCTACATTCAGTGGAGTCTTAGTTTTCATATTTTATTGATTAAAATACCTAAGAAACTTCATAACAATGAAAAATTGGCCAACCTGATATGTTTACATATCCTACGCAAATTTAAAAGGATACAGGTGGAATTGGTGGATGCAATGACCACATAACAGATATAGATTCCTCAAGCTGCATCAAGCTGGAGAATGCCAGGAGAAGTGAACCAAATATATTTTATTTGAAACTGTTAATGTGGCACCCATATATTAGACAACAAAAGCAATGCTTATAATTGTACTTTTTTTATAATTATAAATCTAAAAGATAAAAACGATAGGAAATCTCTCAAATCAAAGTTATTCTATCCTCCCTGCTTTAACCAAGTTGTTGTACTTTTACCTTTTTTTATACTGCCTCACATAAAGACAGTTTATAATCTACACTATCTCCTGATTTTAAAGATGATGAAATGTAGTTTTGGATAGTAGAAATATGACCAAGATCAGAAAGTCAATTAGCAGCTGAGCTGGGACTAGAACTCACTGCTTTCTGCTTCCTTCTTTAATCTAAATTGGTTTCCTTCATCTTTAATAGAGAGCTTTCAGCTTAACCTCAGTGCCCTTCACCCCTAAGCCTACCTAGAATTTGATATTGCATGCTTGCCAAGCTCTAGCCCCTGTATAGTAGAGATATATAAAAGCCAAAATAAATTTTATTGGAAACTGATTTTACAGGCAGAAATCAAAATGACATGAGCTACAATAAATAACCACAATGTAGTCTTGAAGTAAAGGTTGGCTATGTCTCGAGCAAGGTCAGTTTTTGGCATCCACGTGAAATAAATATAAGGCAGCTTATCTTTTTGAAAGCAGGAGACTATAAAAACACAATTGCCAGAATGGGAGAAAATTGAAGCTGATTTCCATGGCAACAAAAGAGTTACACAGATGAAATAGTGGCACATAAAAATCTATGTATGTTACATTAAAAATAGAAAAATGGAAAGTAAACAACAGGGGATTGACATTTATCAAGAATTCCTTTAGAGAGGAGACTACCACTGAGACATCTTGAGTTTGAGAGCCAGCAGGAAAATGTTTTCAACTGGAAGTCCTATGTCTGGCTCATTGCAGTACACAAATGCCTTGATGGTTATGGTTCCTCTATACTAGTGTGGAGTGGAATCTTCATTTGTCATTTGAGTATTTTTTCTGTGGCAAACTTTCGTGGACTCATTGACTCTCTATGTGAAAGACTTGAGTTGAGGTTATCAGACACCTTAACAATGGTAGAGATATGTCAAAACTGTCACTTTCCTCTATCCCACTAACCTTATCTTAGTTCAGCCTCTCTTACTACCTTTATGCTCAGGGTCTTTCCCCACTATGATATATTCTCCACTACTTTAGTGGATTTACATTTATAAAACAAATCTTAGTCTAGATCCACCTACAGCCATTTTTATGGATCCCCACTGCCAAACTCCTTAGCATGACATACCAGCTCTTCATATTTTAACCCCTAGCATGCTCTCCCATCTCACATCATAGTCCCAGAACTCTAAGATGCCTTTCCTCATCATTTCATGCTTTCTTGGAACTCCAGACCTTTGCATGTTCTACACTTATTGTCTGTGTCATCTTTCTGTCCATAATCCTCCACTCCCCTCTTTCCCTCATTTAGGGTGGGAATAACCTCCTCCTGGAAGCCTCTGATGGCTGCTCCATACCCCTCCATGGGTCAAACATGCTCCCGTGGCACTCCTGCATGCAATGATTACAAATGCTTATTATACCATACAACAATTGCCTTCTCACTTGCTAATCTCTTTTGCTAGGCTGGTAGCTTATTGTTGTGATTTATCTGTCACCATAGCCCTAATGTCTGGCACAGAGCACACACACAATACATATTTATGGACTAAAATGAACTCAATATAAATATCCCCTTATGAGTGTTTGCCCAGATTTTTCTTGCCATTCCTGTCTTAAAGCTCATTTGCTCTAATGAAATCTCAATCCACACATAAATAGTTAAAACATTTAGAAAGTTCTTCTTCATTTTCACTTTTTTAGTTTCATATATTGCAACATTTATGTATCATTACTCTATGTTTCATTATTTAGAATACCCACAACTGCCTAGCAGGCTCCTGATGGCCTCTTTGTGTAACTCAGGTGCTCAGGAAATAAAACATATATGCATACAGAAACATAGAATCAAATATTCTACATGTCCTTTTGGTACTTATCCACTACCTGGGGCTGCCCTTAGATTAGACTAAGGAGAAAATGAGTGAAGGCAGAGAAATGAAGACCAAGAGAAGGGAAAACACACATCCACACAACAACACATGCAAAAATATTTACAGTAACTGATTTATAATAGTTGAAAACTGGAAAAAATGTGATATCAGCAGTATGGTGGAGAAGAAAACCCAGGACCCTCCTTACCCCCACAAAGATACCAACTTAACAGTAATTTATGGACAAATTTCCTTTGTGAGAAATCAAATTGAAAAGCTCCTGCACCTTGACATAATGTGAAACCAGACTCACCAACACAGTAGAGGGATTTGGGACATTCTCTCACCAGATATTCTGCTCCCAGTTTAGCATAATATAATTTGGAAGAGACGCCCCAGTTCCCAGTTTCATGCAGGAGAGGAAAGAGATCAGCACCTCAATTTTTACAAGGTATTCCCCAGAAGACTGGCTTCTATATCATAAATCTTGGTGCTCTGACAGATCCAGTACAGGCTAGCTTTCAGGGCAGAACAGAAGTAGCATATTGGGTTGGTAGATGTCATCAAGTAAGCAAATGAAAAATCTTTACTTTAAATTTCCTTCTGGGGAGGAAAGAGTTGACCTAAGCATCCAATACCCAATTTGTCCAGGGTTGCCCAAAGAAATAGCATATGTCTCACCAGACTTGAGGGTCTTATGGGGGATAGTATAGCTACCTGGGGGAAATATAGAGCATAGTCTAGCTACCTGGAGGAAAACAGAGATAGTGTCTTGGGTTGGTAGACATCACAGCTTACTTCCCCCTACCCATCAACTCAGCACAGAGCAAACACACAAAAAACAGAGCTTCCTACTTCTCCCTGGGGTGCAAAAGATTTAGAAGAGACCCCCAGAATCTCTGGTTGGGCTGATTGGTGGGAGTCTATTTCTATATGAGGCCAATTTGTGAAGACTGGGAGAGGGGCTGGCTTTGCCTAATATGCATACATCAAAACAGAGTCAAGGAAAATGAAGAATAAGCAAAAGATATTCCAAACAAAGGAACAAGATAACAAGATGTCCAGGAGCTGATTCTAATAAAACAGAATCATATGATTTACTTGACAGAAAAATTAATCTCATAAAGATGCTCACCAAGGTCAAGAAAAGGATGTATGGACAAAGTGATAATTTCAGCAAGATATAGAAAATATAAAAAAGTACCAAACAGAAATCACAGAGTTGAAGAACAATAACTGAATTGAAAAATTCAGGAGGGGTTGAAAAACAGGTTAGATCAAGCAGAAAAAAAATATCAGCAATCTCCAATAAAGGTCATGGGCAATAATTCAGTCGGAGGGGCAAGCAAAAAAAAAATGAAAAAGAATGAAGAAAACTTACAGAATTTATGGGACACCATTAACCAAGCTGTGTACAAATTATGGGAATTTTAAAAGGAGATGAGGAAAAGAAAAGACCAGAAATCTATTCAAATAAATTATGGCTGAAAAATTCCCAAATCTTGCAAAGGAAATGTATATCAAAATCCAGGAAGCCCAAAAGACACCAAAAAAAATGAACCCAAAGAAACCCCCATCAAAAGACATTATAGTTAAATTGTCAAAAGTCAAAGACAGAGAGATTTTGAAAGCAGTATGAGTAAAGCAATGTGTCACATACTAGGGAACTACTATAAGACTATCAGGAGAATTTTCAGCAGAAACCTTGCAGAATGGAATGGGATGATATTGTCACAGTGTAGAAAGAAAAGAAAAAATCACTAACCAAAAATATTATACCTGCAAAACTGGCCTTCAAAAACATAGGAGTGATAAAGACTTTCCCATACAAACAAAACCTGAGGGAGTTCATCATAACTAGGTCTGCCTTACAAGAAAAGGGGACTTCTTCAAGTTTAAACAAAAGGACACTAAACAGCAACATGAGAGCACAAAAAAAGTATGAAACTCATTGGCAAAAGTAAATATATAAAGAAGTATAATAATGCAAATTATAGTATCACTGTGATGGTGGTGGGTAAAACTTAATTTCAGCACAGAAATTAAAAGACAATGTATTAAAAATAAGTGAGGTTGACCATCTCTGCAAATTCTACATTCATGGATTTAATCAACCACCAATTGCAAATACTTGAACAAAAAATAATAAAAAACCCAATATAGTATAACAACAATTTGCATAGAACTAGCATTGTGTTAGGTATTATAAGTAATCAAAAATTATTTAAAGTATGTGGAAGGATGTGCATAGGTTATATGCTAATATTATACCATTTTATATAAGAAATTAAGTATCCATAGATTTTTCTATCTAAGGGAGGGTCCTGGAACTAGTCCTCCACAGACAATGAGGGATGAGTGCATAACTAAAAATATGTTAATAGTTACAAAATGTGAATAGATGTAAAATATGAAAACAATAACAAAGTACGTGTGTGAGGGGGGAGTTAAAGTGTAGAGTTTTTGTATGTAATTAAACTTAAGTTTTCAGCTTATAATAGACTTATGAGATATTTTATGTAAGTCCAAAGATTACCACAAAAAATTTATATAAGTTATACAAAAGAAAAAGAGAAAGAAATCAAAGCATAAGAATATCAAAATTCAACACAAAGTAGGATAGCAACAGAGAAAAAGACAGATGAAAGAACTACAAGGCTAACAGAAAACCACTAACAAAGTGGTAATAATAAATCCATCCCTATCAATAATTACTTTAAATGTAATACATTAAAATCCCCAATCAAAACACATACAGTGGCTGAATGAATTTTAAAAATTCAACTATATGCTCTTTACAAGAAACTCACTTTAGATTTAAAGATACAAGTTGAAAGTAAAATAAAGGGATAGAAAAAATACTCCATGCAAATGGTACTTAAAAGAAAGCAGGGATGGCTATATTTATATTAAACAAAATGAACTATAATTCAAAAATTGTCATAGGAAACAAAGAAGGACATTATATAATGATAAAAGATCAGTCAACTAAGAAGATATTACAATTACAAATCTATATGCACCCAACATCAGAACACCTAAATACATAAAACAAACATTGACAGAATTGAAAGGACAAACAGACAGCACACAATAATGGTAGGAGATTTCAAAATTCCATTTTAATAATATACAGAAACTGCAGGCAGAAGATTAATAAAGACAAAAGAGAATTTAATAACACTATAGACGCAAAGGACTTAACAGACATACTAAACATTCCACCCAACGGCAGCAGAATATACATTCTTCTCAAGCCCACATGGATCTTTCTCAAGGGTGGATGACATGTTAGGTCACAAAACAAGTCTTACAATATTAAGAGGTTTGAAAAAATATAAAGTATCTTTTATGATCACAATGGCATGAAATGAATCAAATTTCTAGTTTGGAAAATTCACAAATACTTGAAATTAAACAAAATACTCTTGAACAACCATAGGATCAAATAAAAAATTTCAAGACAAACCAAAACAAAATATAACACCCAAACTTAGGGCATGCAGAAAAATCTGTATTAAGGAGAAAATTTATAGTGATAAACATTTACATCAAAAAAGAAGAAAGATCTAAAATAAACCGACTAACTTTATACCTCAAGGAACTAGAAAAAGAACAAACTAATCAAAACATTAGGAGAAGGAAGAAAATGACAAAGATTAGAGCAGAAATAGATAAAATGAAATATAGAAAAGACACAAAAATTAACAAAACTAAGAGTTTTTTTAAAAAACAAATTGATAATCCCCTAGACTAATTAAGAAAAGAGAATATTCAAGTAATTACAACCAGAAATCAAAGAGGAGACATTATTACTGATGCCACAGAAGTACAAAGAATCATAAATGACTACTATTATACACCACACATTAGATGACCTAGAAGAAATGAATAAATTCCTAGTAACATACAAACCATGAAGAATAAAGCATGAACAAATAAAAATACTAAACAAACCCATACTAATATGGAGATTGAATCAGTAATTTAAAACCCCCGAAAATGAAAATCTTAGGACCAGATGTCTTCATTGGTGAATTTTTTAAAAAAAATCTTAGAAAAAAGCATTAACACCAATCTTTCTCAAACTCTTCCAAAAAAATTGATGATGAAAGAATACTTTCAAACTAATTTTATGAGTTTAGCATTACCCAAATACCAAGGCCAAGCAAAGACACCACATAAAAGGAAATGACAGACAAATATTCTTGATGAGTATAAATGTAAAAATCCTTAACAATTTACTAGTAAACTGAATTTAATAGCATATTAAAAGAATCATACATCACGATCAAGTCAGATTTATCCCTGAGATGCAAATATGATTCAATACACAAAAATTGATTGATGTGATACACCATATTAACAGAATAAAGGGTAAAAATGACATAATCATTTCAATAGATGCAAAAAAATTGACAAAATTTAATACTCTTTTAAGATAAGAACTCTCAACAAACTAGGAACAGAAGGAAATTGCCCCCAAACAATGAATGCTATATATGAGAAGCCCACAGCTAACATTATACTGAAAGATGAAAATATAAAAGCTTTTCCTTTAAGATCAGGAACAAGAGAAAGATTTCCACTCTTGCCACCTGTATTTATCACAGTAGTGGAAATCTGAGGCAAAACAATTAGGCAAGATAAAGAAAAATCCCAAAAAGTAAGAAGAAAAGTAAAATTGTCTGTGTTTGCAGATGGCATGATCTTATATATAGAAAGACTAAAGACTCCATTAAAACAAAACCTGTTAGAACTCAGAAACAAATTGAGTAAAGTTGCAGGATACAAAATCCACATATAAAAATCAGTTGTATTTCTATACACCAACAACAAACTATCTGAAAGGGAAATCAAGAAAACAAGCCCATTTTCCATTGCACCAAAGAGAATAAAATAACAAAGAATAAACATAACTAAGGAAGTGAAAGACTCATATAATGAAAACTGCAAAATATTGTAGAAAGAAGTGAAACACAAAAACATATAGACATGTGTTCATGGAATAGAAGACAAAAATGTTAAAATTTCCATAATATTTGAAGTGATCTACAGATTCTATGTGATCTTTATCAAAATCTAATTGGCATTATTAGCAGATATAGAAATAAATCTAAAATTCATATAGAATCACAAAAATTATGAACAGCCATATCAATCTTGAGAAAGAATAACAAAGATGGAGGTATATTACTTCCTGACTTCAAAATACATTACAAAGCTATAGTGATAAAAACAGTATGGTACTGGCATAAAGACAATCACATAGACCAATGGAACAGAGCTGAGTGCCAAAAAATTAACCCAAACATATACAGCCAACTGATTTTCAACAAAAGTGTCAAGTATACCCAATAGGAAAAGGATAGTCACTTTAACAAATGCTCTTGGGAAAACTGGATATCCACATGAGGAAGAATGAAATTGGACCCTTATCTTATATTATAAACAAAAAGAGCTCAAAGTGGATTAAAAGTTAAATGTAAGACGTGAAACTGTAAAACTACTAGAAGAAAACATGGGAAAACATATATGACATTACTCTAGGCAATGATATGACACCAAAAGCACAAGCTACAAAACCAAAATAAACATGTGGGACTACATCAAACTAAAAAGCTCCTGCACAGAAAAAGAAAGAATCAACATGAATAGGCAACCTACAAAAATAAAAGAAAATATTTGAAAACTGCACATCTAATAAGGAAGAGATTAATCTCTAAAATATATAAGGAATTTTTGTAACTCAATAGTTAAAAAAAAAATTGTAAATGGGCTAAGGCCTTGAATGGACATTTCTCAAAAGAATACAAGTGACAAACATTTACATGAAAAAATGTTCATCATGACTAATCAGAGAAATGCAAACTAAAACCACAATGAGATATCACTTCATATCTTTCAGGATAGCTATTAACAAAAAAACACAAGACAACAGTGTTGACTAGGATGTGGAAAAATTGGAACTCTACATACTATTGGTAGGAATTCAAAATGCTGCAAGTGCTCTGTGTGTGTTTGTGCCTCAGACACTGGAGCCAGTGCTGCTACAAACTAGTTCACACGCTGGTCCATGTAGCTGCTGTAGCTCTACGTACTCCTGCTATCTGGAACCTGATTCCCTAGCTGTTCCATAAGCACATGTGACTGGCACACTCTTATCAATGTGGTAGTGATGATACCCACATTTCAGTCACTGGTGTCTTTGCTATTCTGTACCCCAGCACCTTGGCCCCTCCATTTGTGCTTGTACTTCAGGCCTCCTCTCCTTCACAGGTATGACACATCATACACTGTTGCTACCACAAGCATACTTGTAAGCTGGACCCAGAAAGAAGAGAATTCCCCTCAGCCACAACTTCCCTGGTGGGAGAAATACATATTGGGAGGAAAACCACTGAAAATTTCAACAGGCCTTTGCTGTCACCACAGATACCCAGTCTTGGTCACTGAAGATCCCTTCAATCTTCACCAATGCAGAGTAAAGTCACCTTAGCTGACAGAGCTACATGGAGACTAAAGTGCTGTGTACTTACCAGAGCCATATCCATTGCACTCCACCCAGAGACACCCATGCACCCATCCACAGGGTAGGTTTATTTACAATAAAACCAGCCCATAAAATTTGGGAGAGATAACTGTTTAATCAAATTTGAAAACATTCATGCAAGGCAACAAAAAATAGTTTAAAACAAGGAAACATAACACCACCAAAAGAACACAATAATTTCCCAGTAATAGAACTCAAAGAAAGGGAAATCTATGAACTGCCTGAAAAGGAATTCAAATAATTGCTTTAAGGAAATTGAGGGAACTTCAAGAGAACACAGAGAAATAATTCAATAAAATCAGGAACACAATACAAGAAAAAAAATGAGAAGTTCAATAGAGAGATTGAAATCATAATGAAGAACCAAAAAAAAAAAAAAACAAATCTGGAGCTAAAGAATACAATGAATGAAATGAAAAATGTAATAGAGAAGGTCAATAGCAGAACTACTCAAACAGAAGAAAGAATCTGTGAACTTGAAGACAGGTTATTAAAAAATACACAGTAAGAGGATAAAAGGAATGAAAAGAAATGACGAAGGCCCCTTGGATTTGTGGGACAACACCAAAAGAGAAAATATTCAAATTACAGAATACAAGGAGAAAAGAGAAATTAAAAAGCAGAAAGTTTATTTAAAGAAATAATGACTAAAAAATTCAAAAATCTAGGGAAATATGTAAACATCCAGATACAGGAAGTGCACAATTCCCAAATCATATTCAACCCAAGTAAGACTAAACCAAGACATATTATAATTGAACTATCAAAAATAAAATATAAAGAGAGACTCTTAAAAGCAGCAAGAGAAAAGCAACTCATCACATGCAACAGAATTATCATAAGCAGATTTTGCACCAGAAATTTTTTAGGCCAGGAGAGACTGGGATGATATATTCAAAATAAAGAAGAAAAAACCTGCCAACCAAGAATATTTACTCAGCAAAGCATTCCTTCTGAAATAGAGATAAAAATTATACCAGACACACAAAAGTTGAGGGAGTTCATCACCACTATACTGGCATTATAAGAAATACTAAAGGGGATTGTTCAAGCTGAAATGAAAAGATGCTTATTAGTAACATGAAAACATACAAAAGTATAAAATTCACTGGTTAAAGAAAGTACACTGTCAAATGCAGAATACACTAACACTGTAATGGTGGTATATAAATTGTATCTCTAATACAAAGGTTAAAAGACAAAGCTATTAAAAATAACTATAGCTACAATAATTTGTTAAGTGATACACAATATAAAAGAATATAAATGATGGCATCAAAAACATAAAATGGGAAAGGATAAAAATGTAGAGGGTTTTGTTTAATGCAATCAAAGATAAGTTGTTATCAGCCTAAATAGCCTGTTAAAACTATAAAAGGTTTTATGATGGCCTCAGGGTTACTACAAAGCAAAAACTTCTAGTTTAGAGATAAAACATAAAGAGAAAGAAATCAAAACATACCAGTACTAAAATGTATCAAATCACAAAAGAAGGCAGCAAGAGAGGAATAAAGAACAAAGGATCTACATAACCAAAAAACAATAAAATGGCAGTAATAAGTCCTTACCTATCAATAATTGCCTTGAATGTAAATAGATTAAATTGTGCCATCAAAAGACATAGAGTGGACAAGTGTATGAAAAAATAAGACCCAGACATATGCTGCCTCCAAGGGACTGATTTAATCTATAAGGACATATACATGCTTGAATGTAAAGTAATGATAAAAAAGTGCATAAAAATGGAAATCAAAAAAGAGCAGGCATAGGTATGCTTATAACAGACAAAATTATCTTTATATTAAAAACTGTATAATGATGCAAAGATGGTTATTATATGATCATAAAGTAGTCAATGCATTGAGGATATAACAATTATATATATGTATATGTGTATGCACCCAACATTAGAGCACCTAAATATATGAAGCAATTATTAATAGATCAGAAGGGAGAGATCGACAATACAGTACTAGTAGGTAACTTCAATACTCCACTTTCAATAGTTGATAGATCACCCAAAAAGAAAATCAATAAGGAAATGTTCTATTGGAATTATACTTTAGAGCAAATAGACTTCACAGTCATACAGAACATTATATCCAACAACAACAAATACACATTCTTATCAACAGCACACAGAAAATTTTTCAGGATAGATCATATGTTAAGCCACAAAACATGTCTTAAATTTAAGAAGACTGAAATCACATCAAGCATCTTTTCTGACCATAATGGCATGAAACTAGAAACCAAAAATGAAAGACAATTTAGAAAATTCAAAAATATGTGGAAATTAAATAACATGCTCCTGAACAACTATTGGATCAAAAGAAAGCAAAAGGGAAATTAAAAAAAATACCTTGAGGCAAATGAAAAATGGAAACACAGCATACCAAAACTTACTAGATGCAGCAAAAGCAGTTCTAAAGTGAAAGTTTATAGTTATAAATACCTACATTAAAAAAGATTTCAAGTAAACAACCTAATATTACACCTAAAGGAAGCAGAAAATGATGAATAATTTAAGCTGAAAGTAAAAGGAAGGAAATATCAAATATCAGAGCAGAAATAAATAAAATAGAGATTAAAAAAAATAGAAAATACCAACAAAATTAAGAGTTGGTTTTCTGAAAAGATGAACAAATTTAACAAACTTTTAGCTAGACTAAGAAGAAAAGGAGAAGATTCAAACAAAATCAGAAATGAAAGAGGAGACATTGCAACTGATGCCACAGAAATACAAAGGATCATAAAAAATACTATGAACAATTATATGCCAACATACTGGACGACCTAGAAGAAATAGATAAATTCCTAGTAACATACAACTTATCAAGACTTAATCATGAAGAAATAGGAAACTCATACCAATTCTTCTCAAACTCTTCTACAAAAATGAAAAGGAGGGAATAGTTCCCAATTCATTTCATAATGCTAACATGACCCTGATAACAAAACCAGAAAAGGACACTAAAAAACCAGAAAATTTTAGGTCAATATCCCTGACAAACACAGGTGTAAAAGTCCTCAACACGACACCAGCAAATCAAATTAAACTGTACATTAAAAAGACCATTCACTGTGATCAGTGGAATTTATCTCTGTACACAAGGATGATTCTGTATATGCAAATCAGTGAGATACACCACATTAGCAAAACAAAGGACAAAAACCCTATAATCATCTCAATAGATGCAGGAAAAACATTTGACAAAATTCAACATCCTTTAATAATAAACTCTCAATAAATTAGGTATTGAAGGAACGTATCTAAACATAATATAGGCCATATATAAAAACCCAAAGCAAATATCCCACTCAATGGTGAAAAGCTGAAAGTTTTTCCTCTATGATCAGGAACAAGAAAAGGATGCTCACTGTCACCACTTCTATTCCACATAGTACTAAGAATCTTAGCCAGAGCAGTTAGTAAAGCAAAAGAAACAAAAGACTCTTAAATAAGAAAGGAAGAAATTTAAAAGAGTGCATTTGCAGATGTCATGTTCTTACATACAGAAAATAGAGACTCCACCAAAAAATGTTAGAAATAATTAAAAAATTCAGTAAAGATGCAACACACAAAATCAACTTACAAAAATCAGCAATTTTTCTATATACTAAGTACAAAATAGAAATCAAGAAAACAATCCCATTTACAGTAGCTACAAAAAAGTAAAATACTTAAGAATAAATTTAACCAAGGAAGGGAAAGATTTGTACACTGAAAACTTTAAAACATTGATGAAAGAAATTAAAGAAGACATAAATAAATGGAAATATATCCTGTGTTTATGGACTGGTAGATTTAGTATTGCTAAAATAGTCACCCTATCCAAAGTGATCTACAGATTCAATCGAATCTCTATTGAATTTTCAATGAAATTTTCACAGAAAAAGAAAAAACAATTCTAAAATTTCTGTGGAACCACAAAAGACCCCTCATGGCCAAAATAATCTTGAGCCGAAAGAACAAAGCTAGAGGCATCACACTTCCTGATCTCAAAATTAACTACAAAGCTGTAGTAATCAAAATAGTATGGTACCAGCATAAAAACAGACAAAAAGAACAACAGATCAGAATAGACAGCCCAGAAATATATCCACCAATTTATAGTCAATTGATTTGCAACAAAGGTGGCAAGAACACAGAATGCGGAAAGGACAGTATATTCAATATGTGGTGCTGGAAAAACTAGATAGCTACATACAAAAGAATGAATTTGGATTTTTATCTCACATCATATACAAAAATCAATTCAAAATGGATTAAAGACTTATCATACTAGATTACAGCCTATTGGGAAAAAATGAATTAAAGGCTTAAATGTGGATCTGAAACTGTAAACCTACTAGAATAAAACATATGAAAAAAACTTCTTGACATTGTTCTTGGCTAAGTGCTTGTTGAATATGACCTCAAAAGAACAGGCAGCAAAAGCAAAAATTGACAAATGGGATTATGTTAAACTGAAAAGTTTTTGCACAGCAAACAGTCAAGAGAGTAAAGAGACTACCTATAGAATGGGATAAAATATGTGCAAATCATACATCTGATAAAGAGTTAATATCCCCAATATATAATATAAGGAACTAAACTCAATAGCAAGAATAAAAGAACTTGATTAAAAACTGGGCAAAACACCTCAATAAATATTTCTCAAAGTAAGATATACCCACTGCCAATAGGTATATAAAAATTGCTCAACATCACTAATCATCAGGAAAATGCAGACTAAAACCACAATGAGAAGTCATCTCACACATGTTAGAATGGTTATTATCAAGAAGATGAATAATAACAAGTGTTGGTTAGGATGTAGAGAAAGGGGAACCCTGATACAGTGTTGGTGGGAATGTAAATTAGTACAGTTATTATGGAAAATAGTATGAAGGTTCCTAAAAAATTAAAAAATAGATCTATCATATGACCAAGTAATCACATTTCTGGGTACATGTCCAAATGACATGAAGTCAGTATGTAGAAGAGATATCTGCACTGTCATCTTCATTGCATTATTCACAATAGCCAATGTATGGAATTAACCTAAGTGTCCATCAATGAATAAATGGATAAAGAAAATGTGGTACATTTACACCTTGGAATACTATTCAGCTTTAAAAAATGGAAGAAATCCCGTCATATGCAACATAAATGAACCTGGAGAACATTATGCTACGTGAAATAACCTAGGCGCATAAAAACAAGTACTATATAATCTTGCTTGTATGCAGAATCTAAAAAAAGCCAAACTCATGAAAGCAGAATGTATAATAAAATCATGTTTACTAGTGATGGGATAGGAATGAGGGAATGGAGAGATGTTGGTCAAAGGGAACAAAGTCTCAGAAAGGAGAAATAAGTTCTTAGAAGCTATTGTATAGCATGGTGATTATAGTTAATAACACATTATACATTTGAAAATAGCTAAGAGAGTAGATTTTAAATGTTCTCATCACAAAAAATAAGTATGTGAGGTGATTGATATGTTAATTAGTTTGATAGCTTGAGTTAATCATTCAACAATGTATGCATGTATTGAAACATCACATTGTATACCATAAATATGTACAATTTTTATTTGTCAATAAAAAATGGTGCAGCTAGTATGGAAAATAGTATGAATCTTCCAGAAAAAGTTTAAAATAGAAGTACCATATGTTCCAGCAATCTCACCTCTCAGTATTTATCCTAAAGAATTTAAATCAGGATCTCAAAGAACACTCCTAAGTTCATTGCAGAAGTATTCACAATAGACATGATGTGGAAACAACCTAAATGTCCACTGACAGATATATAAATGAATAAGGAAAATGTGGTATATATATATAATAAAATACAAAATCAACAAAACAAAAAGATGAGTTTTTTTGAAAAGATAAACAAAATCAATTAACCTTTAGCTAACCTAAGGAACAAAAAAAGGAAGAACTAAAGAGATAAAATCAGAAATGAAAGAGTAGACATGACAACTGAGACCACAGAACTACATAGCCACATGTAGAAGACTGAAACAGGATCTTCACCTCTTACCTCTCACAAAAATCAATTCATGATGGATAACAGACTTAAACCTAAGGCATGAAACTTTAAGAATTCTAGAAGAAAACATTAGAAAAACTCTTATAGACATTGGCCTAGGCAAAGAATTCATGAAGAAGCAACCACGGCATCAACAAAAATAAATAAATGGGACCTGATCAAATTAAAAAGCTTCTGCACAGCTAAAGAAACCATCACTAGACTGAATAGACAACCTACAGAATGGGATAAAATATTTGCATGCTACACATCCAATAAAGGGTAAATAACTAGAATCTATATAGAACTCAGGAAAATCAGCAATAAAAAAATCAAACAACCTCACTAAAAAGTGTGCAAAGGACATGAACAGAAACTTTTCAAAAGAAGATAGACCAATAGCCAAGAAACATATGCTAAAATGCTCAACATCTCTAATCATCAGGGAAATGTAAATCAAAACCACAATGAGATATCACTTAACTCCAGTGAGAATGACTTTTATCAAAAAGTCCCAAAACAACAAATGTTGGCATGGATGTGGAGAGATAGGAACACTCATACACTGCTGGTGGGACTTCAAACTAGTACAAACTCTATGGAAAGTAATAAGGAGATACCTCAAAGAACTAAAAGTAGAACTACCATTTGATCCAGCAATCCCACTACTGGGCATCTACCCAAAGGAAAAAAAGACGTTCTATAATAAAGACATATGCATCCAAATGTTTATAGCAGCATAATTCACAATTGCAAAGATGTGGAAACAACCCAAGTGCCCATCAATCCATGAGTGGATTAATAAAATGTGGTATGTGTATAGCATGGAGTACTACTCAGCCATAAAAGACAATGGTGAACTAACACTTCTTCTATTATTCTGGATGGAGCTGGAGCCCATCCTCCTAAGAGAAGTATCACAAGAATGGAAAAACAAACACCACATATACTCACCATCAAATTAGTACTAACTGATCAACACTTATGTGCACATATGGAAGTAACATTCATCAGGTGTCGGGCAGGTGGGAGGGAGGAGAAGGGGATGGGTATATTTACACTTAATGGGCGTGGTGCACACTGTCTGGGGGAGGGGCACGCTTGTAGCTCTGACTCAGGCGGTACAAAGGCAATCTATGTAACCTAAACGTTTGTACCCCCATAATATTCTGAAATTTAAAAAAAAGTATATATAAACAATAAAAAAAAAGAAAGAAAGAAAGATCCAAATAATGGTTAAGAAAAAATTTACTTCTCTCACTTAGCAATATACATTTAAGTTTCCTCCATATCTTTTGATAGTTTGATATCTTATTTCTTTTTATCACTGAATAATATTCCATTGTATGGATATACCAGTTCATTTATTCATTCACCTATTGAAAAGCATATTGGTTGTTTCAAGTTTTTGGCAATTGTGAATAAAAAGGCTTATAAACAAACAAACAAAAAGACTATTACACAAAACTACACTTCGACAAGTTGGAAAATGTAGAAGAAATGGATAAATTCCTGGACACATACATCCTACCAGGTTTGAACTATGAAGGAATAGAAAACCTCAACAAATTAATAATGAGTAACAAGATCAAAGCCATAATAAATTTCCCATAAAAGGAAAGTCCAGGACCTTACGGCTACATGACTGAATTCTATCAAACATTTAAAGAATTGATAGCAATTCTACTTACTCTTCAAAAAAATTACAGAAGAAGTAGTACATCCAAATTCATTCTACAAGGTTAACATTACCCTAATACCAAAACCAGACAAGGATACAAGAAAAACAACAACAAAAACTACAAGGAATAATCACTTATAACATAAATGCAAAAATCCTGAACAATATACTAGCAAATCAAATTCAAGACACATTAAAAAGATCATTCACCATGATCAAGTGAAATTCATCACAGGAATGCAAGGATATTTAACATACAAAAATCAATAAATGTGATACATCACATAAACAGAACCAAGAACAAAAACCATATGATCATTTCAATAGATGCTGAAAAAGCATTTAATAAAATCATTATCCCTTTATGATAAAAATCCTCAACAAACTGGGTATGAAAGAAATATACCTCAAAATAATAAGGGCCGTATATGACAAACCCACAGCTAACATCATACTGAAAAGAAAAAAAAAATTGAATGCCTTTCCTCTAATATCTAGGACATGAAAAGGATGCCCACGTTCACCATTTTTAGTCAACATAACAGTGGACATCCAGGCCAGAACATGTAGGCAAAAAAATGAAATAAAAGGCATTCAAATTGGAAAAGAAGAAGTCAAATTAGCCTTGTTTGCAGGTGGCATCATCTTATACTCAGAAAAACCTAAAAACTAAAGAAAAACCTAAAGACTCCACCAGAAAAACCATTAGAACTGATAAATAAATTCAGTAAAGTTTCAGGATACAAAATCAAAATATAAAAATCAGTAGCATGTATACACACAAACAGTGAACAATCTGAAAAATCAAGAAAGAAATACATTTGCAATAGCTACAAAGAACATAAAATACCTATGAATCAATTTACACAAAGAAGTGAGATTTGTGTAAGAAAAACTATAAAACACTGATGAGAGAAATTTAAGTGAACACAAAAAAAAGAAGATATTCTATGCTTATGTGTTAGAATAATTAATATTGTTAAAATGTCAATACTACCCAAAGCAATTTACAGATTCAGTGCAATACCTATTGAAATAACAATGACATTCTTCATAGAAATAGAAAAAAAATCATAAGATTTATACAGAAGTGCAAAAGACCACAAATAGACAAAGTAATCTGGAGCAAAAAGAACAAATCTGAAGACATCACACTACCTGACTTTAAAATATATTACAAAGCTGTAGTAACCAAATCAGCAGGGCACTGGCATAAAAACAGAAACATAGACCAATGGAAGAGAATATAGAAACCAGATATAAATCCACACGTTTACAGCCAACTCATTTTTGACAAAGTTATCAAGAACATAAATGGGGAAAGGACAGTCTTTTCAATAAATGGTGCTGGGAAAACTAGATAATCATATGTAGACCAATGAAATGAGAACTCTCTCTCATCATGTACAAAAATAAAATCAAAATGGATTAAAGGATTAAATATAAGCTCTAAAACTATTAAACTACTATACTAGAAGAAAACATTGGGGAGATGCTCCAGGACCTTGGTCTGTGCAAAAATTTCTTGAGTGACGCCTTAAAAGCACAAGAAACCAAAGCAAAAATAGACAAATGGGATTACATTAAGCTAAAAAGCTTCTGCACAGCAAAGGAAACAATCAACAAAGTGAAGAGACAACCCACAGAATGGCAGAAAATAGTTGCAAACTACCCATCTGGCAAGGGGGAATAACCAGAATATATAAAGAGTTCAAACAACTAAATAACAAAAAAACAAATAATCTGCTTAAAATATGGGCAAATGATATAAATAGACATTTTTCAAAAGAATAATGCAAATGGCCAACAGTTATATGAAAAAATGCTCAATATCACTAATCAGAGAAATGCAAACTAAAACCAAGATGAGATATCATCCTCCCCAAGCGAAAATGGCTTTTATCAAAAAGACAGGCAATAATTGATGCTGGCAAGGATGGGGAGAAAGAGGAACCCTCATACATTGTTGGTGGGAATGTAAATTAGTACAGTCACTGTGGAATACTATATGGAGGTTGTTCAAAAAGCTAAAAATAGAGCTACTATGTGATCCAGCAATCCCACTACTGGATATCCCAAAGAAAGGAAATTTATATATCGAAGAGATATATAATATGCACTGTCATGTATACTGCAGCACTATTCACAATAGCCAAAATTTAGAATCAACCTAAGTGCCCATCAACAGATAAATGAATAAAGAAAATGTGGTACATATACAATGGAAATCAGCCATTAATAAGAATGAAATCCTGTCATTGCAGCAAAATGGATGAAACCAGAGGTCATTATGTTAAGTGAAATAAACTAAGCACAGAAAGACAAATATCACATGTTCTCACTCATATGTGGGAGCTGCAAAAGTGGACCTCATAAAGATAGAGAGTAGATTGGTGGTTACCAGAGGCCAAGAAGGGTATGGAAGAGAGGGGAGATGAAGAGAAGTTGATTAATGGGTACAAATATACAGTTTTATAGAAGAAATAAGACCTAGTGTTTGATAGATCAGTTGGGTGACTATAGTTTGCAATAATCTATTGTATATTTCAAAATAGTAAGAAGAGAATCATTTGAATGTTTCTAGCATAAAGGAAATATGAATATGTAAGGTGATGAATATCCCAAGTATGCTAACTTGATCTTTATAATTTATTTGAATATATTAAATTATCACATGTATCCCCAAAATATGAACATCTATTATGTATCAATAACAAATAAAATAAATCAATTACATACTTTAAATATGTACAGTTTATCACATGTCAATTATACTTCAATTAAGGTATTTTTAGTTAGGAAATTAGTTAAAATATTGCAAGTATAATGTTGCCTGCAGTAAAAATAACATCCAACTTGCAGCAAAAAGCAGCCAGGAATGCAAATCCCAATGTATGCCTTAAAAATGGAAGCAAGATATTAACTCAATAAAGGAAATCAATGAAGCCAAAGTCTGGTTTTTTGAAAAGATAAATCAATAAGTCTCCAGTCAAGAAACTAGGAAAAAATCACTAATATCAGAAATGAAAGAGGGGACATCAATATGGATCTCATGAACATTGAAAGGTTAATAAAGGAATATTATAAACAACTATATGACCACAAATCTGATAAGCCAGATGAAATGAACCAGTTCCTTGAAAGACACAATCTGCCAAAACTCTCACAAGAAGAAACAGAAATAGGCAATCTGGATAGACCTATATCTATTTAAAAAATGAATTAATGATTAATAACCTTCCAAAGCAGAAAGCACCAGGCCCAGATGGGTTTACTTCTGAATTCTACCAAGCATTTAAGGAAAAAATTATATCAATACTATGCAATCTCTTTCAGAACATAGGAGCAGAAAGAATACATCCTAATTCATTCTCTGAGGCCAGCATCACCCTAATACCAAAACCAGACAAAGACATTACAAGACAAGAAGTCTACAGACCAATATTTCTCAGAAAAATAGATATAAAAATCCTCAACAAAATATTAGCAAATCAAATCCAACAATGTATAAAAAGAATTATACCCCATGACCAAGCAGGATTTATCTCAGGTATGCTAGGCTAGTTCAACATTTGGAAATCACTTAATGTAATCCATGATATCAAGATGCTAAAGAACAAAAATCATATGATCATATCACAATCATATAAATAGATGCAGAAAAATTATTTGACAAAATCTAACACTCATTCATGATAAAACTCTCAGTAAACTAGGAATATAGGGGAACTTCCTCAACTTGTTAAAGAATATACACAAAACATCTACAGCTAACATCATATTTGGTGGTAAGAAACTAGAATCTTTCCCACTAACAGCAGGAACAAGACAAGGATGTCCCCTCTCACCACTCCATTTCTGTAATAGGCAAAACTATGGTGACATTAAAAAGTTCAGTGGTTACTAGCAGTTAGTGGGGAGGGTGGAATGAATGGACAGACTACAGAGGATTTTTAGGACAGTGAAACTACTCTGTATGATATAATGGTGGATACAAATTATTAAGCATTTGTTCAAATCTACAGAATGTACAAGACCAGGAGTGAACCCTGGTGTAAACTATGGACTTTGGGTCATAATGATGTGTCAGTGTAGGTTCATCAATTGTAACAAATGTACCACTTTGGTTGGGGATATTGATAATGGATGCAGCTCTGCATGTGTAGGGGTAGGGGGCTTATGGGAACTCTCTGTACCTTCTGCTTGATTTTGCTGTGAACCTAAAATGGCTCTAAAAAGTCTTTATAAAAAAAAATGGAAGGTAGTAGAATTTTTCCATTCTCTAACTATGCCAGGAGGATGTTGGTAAGACAGTAATTTGGAGAATTACATTTTTTGGGGGCCATGGTAGTACCCTGTTCACAAACCCGTGATAGCTTTCTATCATCAGAATCAAGTCTCAGCAGATAATTGAAGAAGTTCTAAAACATGGCCCCAAAATACTTAATTTTGTTTCCTATTATCCTCCTTTTGCCATCTAATTGAAACACTCTACATCAAGTCACACCAGGCTTTTCTGTTTTCTTGGTAATCAATCCCTCCTTTCCAGCCTCCATACAAGCAATTACATAGAAGATCATCCACTTTACATATGCAAATGCTCAATTTATAAAGATAATTAAATTCTTTATACAGCCCTACTCAGCTCAAATTCCACCTCTTTCAGAAGGTGGTGTCTCATTGCCATCCTATCCTCTCATGCTTCCATTCCCAATGGTGGGATCACAGGTACAGATGGCATCACAGGAACAAAAATTTAACCTATGCTCTGTGTATATTAGTTTCCTATTACTGCTATTTAAAAAAACTTGTGTCATAAAACAATACAAATTTAGTATCTTACAGCTCTAGAGGTCAGAAGTCCAAAACGTATATCTTAGGGCTAAAATCAAGGTGACAGCAGGGTTGCATCCCTTCCATGTTCCTTCTGAAAGCTCTCAGGGAGAATCTGTTCTCTTGCCTTTTCCAGCTTTGAGAAGCCATCCACCCTCCTTGGCTCATGCCCCCAGCCAGCAGTCCTATCATTCCAGCCTCTGCTTTTATCATCACATTCTTCTCTGACTCTCCTGCCTTCCTCTTTCACCTATAAAGATCCTTGTTACTATATAGGGCCCATCTAGATAACCTCAGATAATTTTCCTATCTCAACAATTCTTAACTTCTTTTTGCCATGGGAGGTAATATATTCACATTCTCCATGGATGAAAACCTGGACATATTTGGGGGAGGGGGTATTATTCTACCTGTCACATTGTATTTTTCCATTATGTTATGGAGTATGAGTGGGGTCAGTGACACAGTTTTAATTAATGGTGCTCATGACAAAAAGTAACTTATTTTAGCTTTTCTGCCAAAATCAGCTCTCTGGGAGACAATTTAGGTATTCAGACCCATAAGAGATGTTACTGACTCTACAATGCCTTCTCCCTTTACAACAATCATATTCACTTCCACATTTGGTATTTTTCCATTAGACAGATTTGTAATTCTTTTGTAGCTCAGTCCCCTTACGCCCATTACCATGACAACCCACATCCCATGACAAAGGGTAGAGGTATTAACCGAAGCCCTCATATCTCACAGAAGCAAGACTCCAACCCCCTCTCCTATGTCTGTGGTGTTTACCTTGTCTTATAATTGTTGCTGGTCTTATAATTGTTGCTGGGACTCCTGGGATGATGTATATAGATCACCTAGGCCTGGAACAATCAGTTCCATTCCAAAAAAATAAAAAAAAATACTACTGGAAGGAATACTGCGTTAAGACTCAGTGACCTACATTCCAGTTCCAGAATCAAACTTTGGCACTCTGCTTCATTAGCTGGACGAGTCACATAGCTGCTCTGGGTTTCAATATCCTCAGGTGTGAAGTGAGGTGAATAACCTCTCTTTGCCCTCTCTCCCTCCCTGTCAGGACTGGTGAACAGGCCAAATGAGATCATCAACACAAAAGTGCTTCATAGGGTGTAACATTCATAGGTAGAGGAGCAATCAGTATAATAATTATCAGCAAAGACTATGCAAGGTACTGTGGGAAATATAAAAATATAGAAGGCAAAGTTTTTGCTTCTAAAGGAATCTATAGTTTGATAGAGACAAGTCTTGGACATAAATTGTCTTGTTCATGTAACCCCTTTATGATAGCAACATTTTCTTAACCCAATCTAAAAGGTACATCGTCACAGAATATTGCTAACCCCAATGGGGATTTGGGGCTTTATGTAACACTGAGGACATTTTAGTCATGGATATTTCAGGATACTCTTTAATCTCGTATTTAAACTCCAATAACAATAGTAGTATTTAATACTGTAAACTATAAATACAATCCTAAGTTCCCCCAACCAATGCAACAGACCCCCTCTTGGCCAAGGTGACCTGAGAGAAACCTTAAAAACTGAGTTCCCTGCCAAGACAGGAATTCAGACATGCCTCATTCTACCCCCTCATTTTTGCAGTTTAGGCACAACTGACCAGCGTTAATATTAAAATAGAGATCATAAATATGACAGAACAGAATCTTTGTGGCAATAAGATACCAAATTATAAACAAGATATAAAACCATGTCAGGCAAGGGTAAGTCACTTACCCCTACATTTAAAGAATAAACTATGTTCTAACTGCCACAGGTTTTCCTTTTTCTCTAGCAGCTACATAAGCACTAGCCTTGAGATAAATAATATTAAAACAATTGCAGCTCATTCACCAGGTACTAATTGACCCCCTGTTCCACAAGTCATGCATGACTACAGCTTTGATTGGACAAGAGACTGATTTCAGTAACCTTCTCCTCATATAAGACCACTGGCCATGGACTGGTTCTGGCTGGTTTAAAAAGCCTGCACACTTGAATGCCTTTGTGTCCCTGCTTCACCTTTTGACATATACAACCTAATTGTGTTATATTTAAATGTTAAATCTCCAAATCTAAGTGAACATGGGTTGCGTGTAACATGAATATTTGTTCAATATTCATGAATTAGGACCACTTCATGAATATTCATAGCTCTTTCTCTAACCTATTAAATATGTATACTTGGCCAATCCCTTCAACATAAATTCCTGTCTTATCCTTCCCTTGCTGGAAGTGCCTGTTTGGCCAGAGGGTACACTTCCCAGCCTGTCAGAATGGCCACCTTGCAGGCTGTAACCCTTTATAAGAAATAAAGTCTCCTTTCCAAATTTATAGAGCTTGCAATTTTTAAGTTAACAATGTGAAATTATGTTAGTGGTGAATAAATATTTCTCCACTCCTGATATTCATTTCTTACAACAGGAGCTCTATTAGTATAACTCTTGGTCTATCTCCAATCCTTTATTTACTTTGTCCTTAGAGTGGTTGAGACATCTTTCTGATTGACAAAATTGTTTAGAGTAACTAAGAACATTCTGTTTAGCTCTTCCTTTTCCTTATTGGTATAGGTAACTCCCCTGTGAAGGCTGCTTTGGACAAACACTGTTGTGACTGAAGACCAGTTCTGAGTTTGCTTATTAGAAAGACCATTTCATAATTAGACCTAAAGCCACATTCTCCAACTTGGCCTCTGTGGGTAAATAAGGTTATGCTCTGGTCTCTAGTTTTTATTTTACTTCTCAACCTCTTCAAAATAGTGTAGGACTATTACTTCAGAGATCTCCATGAATAGTATATTCTAGGAACCATGCTAAATAATTTCCATGCCTTATTTCATGTAACCTCCATAACTACTCCCCAAAGCGTGTATTATTAACCCCTACATGATTGAGAAAATTGAGGTAATTCACATAATTTACCCAAAATCTCCTACCTAATAAGTAGCAAAGTTAGGAGTTGTTGTGGACTGACTGACTGTGTTTCCACCTCCCAAATTTGTATGTTGAAGCTCTGAATCCCCAATGTGATAGTATTTGGAGGTAGGATCTTTAAAAGGCAATTAAGTTTAGATGAGGTCATGAGGGTGAATTCCTCATGGTAGGATTAGTGCCCTATAAAACACCAGAGAGTTTGCTTCCCTTTTCTCTTTCTCTCTCTACTACACAGAGAGAAGGCAGCCATCTACACAAAGCAGGACATGGGTCCTCACCAGGAATCAAATTGGCCAGCACCTTTTCTTGGACTTCCAACCTATAGAATAGTGAGAAATAAATGTCTATTGTTTATAAGCCATCATATATATATATGCACACACATATATATATATGTCTGAGCTGACTACACAGGAATCAAACCCAGGTCTCTCAAAATCTAAAGCCTGCAGACTTAGCTGGCTTACCTTTACATAGATTACTCATGGAAGCAATTCTATAGTTTTCACTACCAGAGATAACTTAGACCCCAGCAGAACCAAAGCAATGTCCAGTGTTCAGAAAACCTCCTCTGTTTTACCCCTTGCCTGCTGTATGACATCTGAATTTTAATTGTCTCATTTGTAAAACAGAAATAATAGTAATACTGAGGCTGCCTAGGGTACCTGATTGTTGTATTGACACATGAGATGGTGGATTTACAGGTCCTTTGGAGACTTGATGGCATGATACCAATAAAGGATGGCATGGTACCAATAAAATGGTCAAGGTTATCATAATTATTTCCTTAAGATGTTAGAACTAAGATCATATGCAGACAGGTTTCTGGAATTGAATACTGAAATTATAATTATGGCTCAGTACAAGTTTTTGACCAGATGTTTTCATCCAACAACCCTACTCTTGTGTCATATCCCTCACAGGACTCAGCCCCTTCAGTACCCATTCTTCCCTGTGATAAAAGGGGTGACACTTCAGAAGTGACCTTGAATAGCAGTCCCCAAGTCTGAGCTTAGTGACAACTCTGAAACCTCTATTCAGATTCAGAAACGTGTCTTATGTGTGAACTATGAACTTCTGGTTAACATAGGAACTTGTGGAGATTCTCAAAAGAATTCTATGTAACAAACACCACATTTTACAACAGTTCCCATACATTATTTTTATAAAGATTCATAAAGTCACAATCGTAATCTCCATCATAATAATGAAGCCTGAAATTAGGTTCTGATGTTGCAGATGGGTTATATGTCATGACTGAAGCCTCTCTAAGTCGCCAGAGAATTAAATACTCAATTAATTAAGGAGCAATAATATCTCATTTAAAAAACCTTAATCTTAAAGCTAAATAGTCTGTTGACTTATTTAATTTTATCATCTTTGCTTTAAAAACTAAGTGACAAAAACTACACCCATGATGAAGACAAATTAATACTTAAATACAGTAAAATGACTCAAGGCACATTTTTGAATAAGACTCAAATTGGTCTTTAATTTGAGCAAGGGAAAATGTGTCCTGAAAAAAATACAGCCAGCACATTTTTGTTTTGCACCTTTTAAAGACTAAACTAGTAACTTTTGGTAAGCTGATTACCTGTCATTTAATATTATCTTACACATCCAATGGCATTATCAATTGGCCACCCCACTCAACCGAACCTAGAACATTTGCCCTAGATAGAATATCAGATATGTAGGAATGGAACTTGTCATTGCCTCAAGGGTGAGAAATTCCAGTATAGGATTTGACTGATAAGGTAGGTGCTTTCTTGAGGTGAAGCATACTTCCCCACAACTATGACTTTGGGCTTTACCATGATCTGCCTGACCTGTAGAAAGTGGCCACGTGCCAGTTGCTGGTGGAAGCCTAGAGTTACCCTATAATCTTAGCCCAGCCCTATGGCCTTCTGCCCTCCACCATGAGAACAGTGTTCTCAGCAGTGGCTACTCCTTCAGGCTTAACCCTAAATGAGAAGACACATAGAACCTGGCAAAAAAAACTGGCTACAGAATTTATAGGACCTATTGAAAAATGAAAACCTAAGGTCTCTCATTCAAAAATTAAGAATTTTAAGATCGTGATAGCAGAACAGTGAAACAAATGCATGACCCTTCTTACACAGAGCCCTATGTGACCATCCTGATCACACATCTATGAAGCCAGCCCTGTCTGGAAAAGAGCCGCAGCTGAGCTGCAGGCCTCACGTGATGTGAATAAGAGATTAATGTTTGCTGTTGCAATCCACTAATGTTGTGGAGTTATTTGCTGTAACAGATGTTGACTAATACAGCAGATACCTAAAATGAGTAAAGCGATCAGTTGCAAGAGTGCTTATTATCGTGGCAAACTGGAAAGCCCACGCCCAACCCAAGGAAGTTCCTGCTCATGGTTGCCCTGCGAGCATGCACCACCTGTCAGGGTGCTTCCTGAGCACTGCCAATCTCCTTATTTTTCAACACTGGGTGGAAATCCATATTCTATGTGAAATATCTCCATTTTAAAACATAAGAAACATTTTTTAAGATATTACACAGGGAAAACAAAATATGTTTGTTGTCTAGATCTTGTTTGTCAATAAACCATGTGATTTCTTTTCTGGAATTATTTGTTGGTATAAACATACGGAAACATAAGATGGTTCAAAACTAGGAGGAGTTAAAACTACTGTACTATATTCTCCCAGTCTACAAGTGGATTCCTCAAAAGGCAGAGATTGTTCTTCAAGTAGTAAAGTCATAGGATAAGAGGAGAGAATCGTTATGTAAAATGCCATACAGGTAAAGAGACCTGTCCCTCAAATCCTGGACACAAGACAGAGTTTCATGGAGTCTAAGAAAGGCTGAAAGAACATAATAAAAGATGCCCCTCAATTCAGAGTAAAGTACGAGACTTACTACTCTGACAAGCAAGTCTATCTCTCTCTAACATACACACACATGCACACACATGCACAATTTAACAAGGGTTTAAACAGAACTCAGCTTCAATTTTACATCTGTTACCTTTATCAAGATTCTTAATACTTGAGGTTACAATTTTCTCATCAGAAAAATGGTGATTTTAATAGAACCTATGCTATAGGGTTCAAGATTAATAACAGAATGCCTGTAAAGGTTTTGCACTCTACCTGCCACATAGTAAGTTTAGCTATTATTTTTATATTGATGTCAAGGATTCCATCTGATTTTATTCACCACTGTGTATCTAAGCTCTAGAACGGTGCCTATTATAGAGTAGATATTTAATAAATATTTGTTGGATAAAATGAATTAATTCTGTCTAATAAGTACTTCTCCCCAGTTGAGACCTTACTAGCCATTATGAGAAATGCAGAGATGGCTAAGTCAAAGCTGTAGCAAATATTGTTTCACCCACTGAATGGAGATTCAATATATTCACATATTCTTGACTTTATTTAATACAGCCATTTCCTCCTTGATTGTTAATAGAACTCCAATTTTCTTCAGCACTCAGGCAGATGGCAATGTGCTCAGCAAAGATAGGTCCCCCCCTCAGCCTCAGGGGATGCATTTTGATTGGTTGAAATTTTGACTGCTCTAAACTAGTGGTGATGATTCTGTTCCTCTTTTCCAGCTATTGGTTTGGGCCAGGCATGTGAATCAGTTCTGGAAAATGAGACATTAGAGGAACTCTATTGGTAAACTTTTGGAAAAGTTTCTTCCCAGATAAAAAATAAGCTTGTAGAGACAATAGACCTGCTTCTGTTCTTCCCTCCTCAAAGTGTGCTTGTTGCTGTGGCAGTCACCTTGGGTCCATGAGGGGTAAACCAAAAGTTTTGCAAAAAAAAATCCCCAAGCCCATAATTGTTGAGCGAATAACTTAAATAACATTAGAACTCCTGGCCAGCTCAAAACTTCTACTAAATGAGATTCCAAATGTTTTACTGTATAATAGTTGGCTATTCTGTTTTTTGGAAACTCAAAACATCCTGATTGATATAAACATTACTGTTGTACTAAAGCTCTGACTCTTGAAAATGGAGACAGGTGCAGAGAGAATCAATGTTTAAGATGTGAAGTGTCACAGGAGGAGTAAAGCTAAAATGCTGTGGAAGTTCAGGGGAAGGTGCGAGTACTTCCAGCTGTTTTGTTTGTCACTGGTGTGGGATGGGTGGAGAGAGAGGGTCAAATGAAAGGATCAGGAAAGGCTATGTGCCCAAATGGCTTTTTTTGGGACTGAAATCTAAATGGTGGGTAAAATTTCAATACACAAATATGATGCACCCATTGTAGGTAGATAATACATCAGAAGCAAGGTATGGAGATAATAAATGTAAAGTCTTGTGAAATAAATGTATGGATGGCATAGATATAATGGACTGATAGTCAATGCAACAGCATTTTTAAAAAATGAACTGTTAGTAACTACAGCTACCTAAAGGGATGATATATCTCATATAAGCACTAGAGATACTCACACTGAGAAAGCATGGCCTCCTTTCATAGATGAGCAAATTCCTACTCACTGGAATTAATTATAAGAACTTAGGGACTCTACAGCTTGAAGGCTTTTTCTATCATTTGAGATTGACATCAAGGAAGACAGCTGTCGTTCAAGAGTATTTCCACATGAGAGGCAGAATCTAGCAACAAATGTCCATGAGTCTGACTAGGAATTAAAACTCCGGTGATGACAGGCTTATCTAGAGTTCTAATAGACATCTCTGGGTGAGGACACACTAGCCATGTTGGGTTTGGGTCTTCTCCATTGGCTCTTATGCTTACACCTCAATCATGGAAGGGTTTGGAATCTATGTCATACAGCAAGTAACAAGCTCCATAAAGCTATGGCAGAAGATTAAGTATTATTGGTCCCTATTGTCATTATGACATAATGGATACATATTGTGCTTAGAGTTAAAACAACCTGAATTTCAAATCCTGATTCTGCCTCTTATAAGTCATGTAACATGGAATAAGTTACTTAACCTCTCTTAGCTAATCTATTCAAATGAAGACTGTAGGTAATGCTGACCTTAGCTTTTTCGTATGAGGTGAATACAACTTGTATATGCACATAAACATCAAGCCCAGTGAGTGACCTCTAGTAAACACTAATACTCTAGTTCTTAAGGGAAAGGTGGGAGAAAAGAATGATCTGGATATTAAAAAAAAAAAAAATGAGAGCTAAGTTTTATTTAAAATGAAGGAAAAAATGACACCCATTAAAATCCAGGAAAAAAAATAGTTTATTTTCCAGATAAATATTACAACTGTTTCTAGCATTGAGAAAATTGTATGCAAAAGGCAGAAAGCTTAAAAAAATTGTAATTAAAGGCTTAGTGATAACACGGAAGAAGAAAGGAGGAAGAGAAGGAGGAGGAGGAGGAGGAAGGCAGCTGGCATGTCTTGAACACATGGAGGCCAGGCACCATGCTAAACAATTTATCTATGAAGCATGTTACAACCTCCCTCTGGGGTAAGTACTATTGCTATCCACATTTTATAAATGAAGAAAAATTGGCTTAGAAATTAGCAGCTCCCCCCACTCCCCGTACTGAATAAACTGTGAGTCACAATGCACCACACAACCGCTCCCCTACTACGTGATCGCAGACTAGAATGAGACCTGTATTTTCTGACACCAACTCCCAGACAGTATCCCTTCCAGCTATAACATTCAGTGACTCTATGTATTTTAAAAGATTTCTCTCTGCTACAACTACAGCTTCAGGGGCCAGATATTTTTTAATCTCCACAGAAACAGACTAAAAGGATAATATGTATATAAACACATTTTCCTTTTCAGATTTAGTCACTTGTGTTGTGCTTACAAATTGTATCCATCCATTATTTTAAGCACGAACTAAACCAAACCTCCAAAACCAGGGAAAGAGTAACAGCACCGATGTGCACTAAGAAAATTTGTAAACCCAGGTCTCTCTGTGGGTGGCTAAATTGCTATTTAAAAACCATTTAGTACCAGGAAGGCTGAAGAAAGAAATAGGATGATGTGGAGTAGATAGGTCCTTTCCCCCTCCCTACAAAAACAATCTTTTGTGCTGCCCCTACTAATATGATTATTTATTTAAGTACTGGATATGGAGACATTCATTAAAAGGGATAGAGGTTTGGACTTACTTGCAGAATTATTTTGCTTCCCAAGTATGTCAAGCCTGGTATTAAAATAGTCTTTAGGGTAAGACAGATGTGGGTTTGAATCCTGGCTCTGTTACTCAGCCAGCTGTGTGACTTTGGGCACAACTGTAAAACGAGGATAGTCAGTGTCCATGTCTCGGGGAGGAGGAGGGTATTGAGTGAGATAAAATGTAAAACGCCCACCAGATAGGAGGACTCAGCAAACACTAGCTGTTAGAAATGGGAAACTAGTGAATCAAGGTTCCTAAAGAAAATGTAAAAGTACAGGATAGAGAGGAAATGTGCACAAGAAGGTAGGGAGGCAGCAGGGATGCTTCATTCTCTGAGAAGGTGGCAAAGGGTGTGGGTGTAGATGTGATGGTGGTAGAAGGCAAGATAGAACACGTCTAAGGGCCTCTGCCACTTCTTAATGACCAAGGAAGCAAGGCACTCAGAAGAGAATGAAGGGAGTGGGGATTACATAGGGACCTTGTGCTAAGAGGTGAAAATCTGCAATAGCTGTTGAAGGTAGAGGAAGAACTGGAAGAACAAAAGGATTTGCTGGCAAAACCTGTGGCTGATCTGAGATGAAAGGCTACGAGTTTGCAAGAGTGCCGGTATCTACAACCTTGTGATGTTTTCACAGCAAAACCTTGCCTCCTGGATATGCTCAGAGAGAAGCAGATGAAAGCACTGATCCAGGGCTGGGATATTCTGGGGGAGAGTGATGGAAGTACAGAGTGTCATCAATGGGGTCCACACGAGGTAAGAGTCAAACAGAGCTTCCCCCACTATTTTTACAATATGGTACACAAAGAAAGAGATGACAGTTCTACTGTACCAGGAGAAAAACATAGCAGACTAAGAGCCTAGCAAGCGACTAGCAGAGGTAGTGGGATACTTTAGCTTATGAGGTACGAAAAGCTCTTTCTGAAGAATGACATTTATGATGCTCTCTCATTGATTAGGACCCATCCATAGAAAGATTTGTGAGAAGAGCATTTCAGCCCAGGGGGCAGGGGGAGCAAATGCAAAGGCCCTGGGACAGGATTAAATGTGGCCATTTCCCACGAACAGAAAGAAAAAAGGTCTGGGAATCTGGAGACCAGTAAAGAAAGAGGGCATATGTTCTATCATGAGATAAGAACTAGAGGAGGGCAGGGATCAATCACACACAGGGCATGGAAGAGACAATAAAGAATGTGAGTTTTAGTCCACGTTCATTGGAAAGTCACTGGAATTTTAAGTATGGAAATGACGTTACATGCCTTATGTTTCAGATGCATGCTCTGACAGATGAGTAAAGAATAAACTGGGAGTGGGGGCAAGAGTGCAATGACAGAAGGAAGTGTAGGAGACTGTTACCAAATAGTTTTGATAAAGATTATGAGGCCTGAGGAGGCAGTAGCCACAGATAAAAGAGCAGTGGACAGATTCTGGACATATTGTAGGTTACACTTGATGACTGACTGGATGCAAGATGGAAGAGGAAGATCAAAATGGAGTTCTACGCATTTGAATCAAGCACCTTGGTGAATTATAGTAACCTTTATCGAATAGGAAGAAGCAGGTTTGCAAGGGAAAAATCAAGAGTCCTCCTTTTCATATGTTAAATTTAAGACGTTCACTAGATTTTTAAGTGGGGGTGGATGTCAAGAAAATAATTGGATACACAGGCCTTGAGTTCCAGGGAGAAGGCATGTCTAAAGGTATAACCGGGAGCCAGAACACAGGTGGTTCAAGCTACCAGTTCAGATGAATTGATGTAGTGAGAGTGTGGACAGAAATGGAGGAAGCCTAGAACAGAGACCTACAGAGAAACACCAACAAAGAAGCTGCCAGCGACTGAAGGAGGTTTCCTTGCTACCCTCTTTCTCCATGCACCAGGCACATTTTTTTTTAATCTCATCTGCTCATCTAGGACCTGCTCCCTAAAATACCTGCCTCCCCAAAACATTCCTTCTGGCCTTCACAGACCTAAAAACCATGCATAGTTTAGAGACAGCCATAAACTGGAAGATGCCAGCACACAATTATCTTTCCTACCTCTGTCTCCCTTACCAGTGATGACAGGAGCATTGGCTGAACAACTTTTAGGTGCCAGGCATGTACTGCGTTCTCAGCTTATGTATCCCTTTAATTTCTAGATTTCAACTTGAGGGACAGTATCAGTATATGATGGAGAAAAAACTTTCAATGAAGTGATGTACAGCAATTAAGCAATAGCTCTGCGAGTAGAAAACTATTTGTCCTTCTTTATGTTTCATTTTTTTCTGCCATATTGTCAAATAGGCTAACGTGTGCAATGCTCATTTCTCCAAGGAAAATACAAGCCCTACAAAGTCAGGGATCAAGAAAGTCAGCAGGCCAATAGGCCATATTGAGACTGAACAAATCACTTAACCACTCTACACCACAGTTTCTTCAAATGTAAGATGGGGATGATAATGTTCTCTGTTCATAACACAGGATTATATGGACATAAGAATTTATATTAAATGTGCAAAAGTGTTCAGAACACAAAACCGATGTAAGGAAATGTGTTCAGAAAGCCATCATTCAGGTTCAGGGTCCTTAGAGGTCCAGAGTAGTAATTGGTTCATCCAGACAGAATTACATTTAGAAGAGTCTTTTTCAAGGGGAAAGCTCAAGTTGTTAAATTGTTTGGTGAACTAAGAGCTGCATTAAGTCCAAGCTCATAAACATTTACCCGATTGTTCTAAGCTTTAGTCCAGATGTTAAATTTTTCTTTTCCAAGTTTCCCAAAGGGATTTGGCAGGCCATCCTACTTACAGTTTCCTCCTTAGGTTAATAGTCTCATTGACCAAAGGAATTTCAGAAGCTGGGGGAAAACAATTATGAACCACCTACACTAAACCTCTTTTAAAAAATAAATAAAAATTTATGCTTAGGGAAATAATGTGACTTGCCCAAGATAATAATCCCTCCAACCTACTATACACCCTCACTCTCCCTCCCTCCCTGCAGTTTGTTAGTCTTTGTTTCTCCTACAGAATCCATGCATAAAAGAATTCCTTAGAATTCTAGGAAAAGAACTTAGAGGTTCAAATAAGGACCATACAAACTCGTCAGGACTTCTCCCTCTCCCCATCTTTCCCCCCTTCCCTCCCCTTTCTCCTTTCCTCTATCTTTCTGGCATGCCTTTAACAAAAAGAATTTCTCTTCTTCATCCTCCTTGTAGGGCAAGTGTCTTTGGCTATACTAGCCATTCTCAAACACTTTGGATTCAGGACCACTTTTTATGCTCTCAAAAATTGTGTATTCCAAATATCTTTTGTGTATGTGAGTTTTATCTATCAACATGTCCATATTAAGAAATAAAACAAAAAGAAATATTCATGTGTTAACTTATTTAAATTTATATTTAATCTCTCTGTTAATGTAAAAATTTAAGAATAATTTCCAAAATAAAAAAATAAGTGAATGTGACACTGTCTTACATTTTTGCAAATCTCTTTAATATTTGGCTTAATAAAAAAGAGCTGAATCCTGTATCTTTTCTAGTATGTTATTTTGGTTGAAATATATGAAAAAAATCTCATCTCACAAAGATGTACTGTAGTTGTAAAAGAAAGTAATATTTTAGTAGCCTTTTCAAGATAATTGTGGGTGTTCTTCTTTGATATTACACTATAACTCAAGAAGTAGTAGATTTTTAAGGATTATTTGCATTGTGGAACCTGAAACCATATTAATAAAATTTTGTAATTTATAACATTCAAATCCATTGGTCATCTTGTACTTTGACTGTATCTTTTATCCATGCATGATTTTGTAACACACGTATTGGTCATTTGAAAATATTGTTTCCCTGATGAATGCAGATATTCTGAATGGTGACACAATTTATTAGAAAATATCAAAAATCACACTTGTTAATATCGCCAATCTTATCAGAACAGTCTGAGTTCTGGGGAACTGTAAAGCTCACTGATGAGGCAGATATGAGTTTGCTAAAATTCTAAATTTTGCTTCAAGCTCAAAATTTCATCATTGATAACAAACACTATCAAGTTGTTTTCCTTGAAGTGATAGGCTCACTCCATTAACTTTTCAGAAAATATTGGCCAATTATCTAAGTTTGCATAACCATAGTTTGTCTATCAGTCTTTTTTTATTCATTTAAAAATGGAGTTACATGAAAAAGCTGCTAGTCCAGCTTGTAGTTCAAACAGTATTATGAGTGATTTTTCCTGGAACAACCATCATACTTCATTGTGCAGTGGAAGTGCTTTACAAACACTTCTCATTCTGTTATACAGAATAATAAAAAGATGTATACTCAAGGGTCTAGATGTAAAAATACTAATTTTTACTGTTTCATGTAGAACATTCTAAGGGAAACCAACTCCTTTTTCTTCTCTTTTTAATAAGTTGCTAGTATGCACTGGTGAAGAATACAATGACCCCTAGTATGGTTTGGTGCCTTTGCCTTTCGTTATCTGCTAAGGCACCATAAATTTTTCCCACCATTGTTTTTGCACCGTTAATCAAATGTCAGGTGTGGAAAAGAAAAGGCTGTCCTTGTATTATTACAAACCATACTTTAAGAACTGCTGGGCTACAAAGTGATGCAGATCTTGGTGGCAAAGTTCTGCCTTTAAAAATGAAAAGGATTTTAAAAACAATTTTCAAGAACAAATATACACTTACTGTGACCATTTAAGGAGGTACTTTTAATTTTTTGGTCATACAGGAGAGACAAATACATGCAAAAGAAGAAGATATTCTTCCTCAGCTCCCCTACACAAAGAACTGAGATACTCAAATACCCCCACTGCACAAGGGCCTAAAACCTTATGCCAATTACTTCCCAAGAGACACATTTTCAACTAATAGAGCTGAATAATCCCCTCCACTACAAACACCTCTTATGTTTGGCTTCCTACACACCAGGCACTGTTTTAGGCATCTCGTTGCATCATCCTTAAACCTCACAACAAACCTACACTGTGGGGAATGATATATTCACCATTTATAGGATGGCTCAGAAAGGTTTAGTAACTTGTCTAAAGTTAGATAATGATGGAATCTGGATTCATTCCCAGGCATGCAGAATCTACAGCCCACTCTATCAAAAGTTGGAGCCATCCTTCCAGACACAATTCTTTGGCTGATATACCCCTGGAATCTGGAGATAATCCCATACAATGGGAGAATCAATCTCCTCGGGACTATCATAGAAAAATGGTGACTTGGTATAGTTTTTTCCAGTAGCTTCAGAGAAAGGAAATTTCCTTCATTAGCATAAGAATGAAGTTCTTGGTAATTATTTACCAAAAGATGTTATGCCCAAGCATTTCTGTGGGCTTTCTTCATTCTGTTAGTAATCTGTTCATTTTCTATTAGATAGAACCAGAGGGCTCAGGCATACCATTTGTATAAGGCACAGCCAGAGCTGAATGTATATTTCACCAAAACAACTGAGTGCACTTTATCCACTGGAAGCCCACCATGCTGAAAGCACCTCATTATCCAACCATACTGATGGCTTGTCATTGTCCCTGAATGCCAGACCTGTGCACATGCTATTCTCCAGACTGGAGTAACCTCTCTCCTGCCCCTAGTGTAGCTAAGCTCTACTCACTGCTCAGCTGTCATCTTAGATGTCCTGTCCTTCAGGAAAGCTTCACTCACTCACCAGATTGTAGTGAGGTGGCCCTTCTGTGTTCTCTCCTGGGATTCTGTACTTGTTCTCATCAAGGTGAGATTGTTACTTTGTACCTACTTCTCTATATCTAATGGTAGACTGGAAACTCCATGAGGCCAGAATCTGTTCCATCTTCCCTGTTGTATCTCCAGAATCTGGTTCACACAGGAGTTCTAGGATGGGAGGAAGGAAAGAATGAAGCAAGGGGGCAGAGAACAGCTGTAGTCAGGAAGTAGTGGTGATCTCGGTTCTGCTATCCTGTTGAATACGCCCAAGTCCTCAGATGATCCTACTGCCAACAGCATCCCTTGGAAGGCAGCAATAATCAGTCCTCAGGATAAATCTTATTTTTCTTCTCAGGAAAAAAAAAATTATGCACACAAGCTTTTGGTAAGTTTCTGAGGAATGGCATGCCTGCTATTCCTCTTTCTGAGTATTTCTGAAGGGAGATGAGGGAGGCTCCCTCCCCCTTCTGTGATGAGGTCTGAGTCCTCACACAATCTTGTGAGCCTGCTCCAGACATGCGTGCCATATTTTATACCTTCCATTGAAATATGTATTATATCTTTTTGTTTATTCTCTGCTTGTATTCCTAGGGAGAAGAATCATGTTCTTATTTATCCTTTTAAACCCTGAGTGCTGACCATAGCAGATGACACATGGCTGACTGTTCATAAAAGTTTTCTGAGTTGAATTAGCAGATCTGGCCAGGTGGATGTGGAAGTGGTGGGGGCAGAGACTCCATGCAAGGCAGCAGAGTCCATGTGTTAAGTCTCAACACAGCATTGCCTCCTTGCCTCGCCCTATCATTGTTCAGTGTTGTACTGCATGGTCTACTCCTGAGCTGGCCAGGAGACCCTGCAATGTCTGGCAGGCTATATGACAGCAACTGCAGTGACATTTCGTAGTCCTAATTCATGTCTACCTGTCTAATTTTTGTTACATCTACTTGGCCATGATAGATCAGATGTTTCCCTCCCTCCAGTTTCAAGTTCTCAGGAACATGTTCTCTGAAGTTGGAAGGAAACAAATAAGGGTTGAATCAGAGCTGCCCCTTCTGGTTTTATTTGGTTCGTTCATTCTCAACAGATAGAAGAGAAAACGAGACCCAGGTTACAACATACACAGAAATAGCTCCATTATCATTGCCACACATCAATTGTCATTCAATTGCAAAGCAATATGGTTCCAATTTGGTGATAATTCACATACATGCAAATGCTTCATTGCACAAACACACATATATATAAGAATCTGGAAGGAAACACGCTAAAATGATAACAGTCATTCACTGGATGGTGGGAATAAAAGCATTTATAATGTCCATATTTATATTTTCCTATTTCCTCTTTATTTTCTATGATCAATGTTATTTTTATAATCAAGAAAAATAAAGTATTAAATACTATTCCAAATATCATAGTGGACTAGGAGTCAGAAGAGCTAACAAGAGCTACCCTTATTTCTACCAACAGTGAAACCTGGAGCAAGCCACTTAATTTCTCTAAGATTCAGATTCATAAACTATTCAATGGGAATGCTGATTCCTAATGGCTTCAAAAGAATTGTTGCAAGGATTAAAGGGATAATGTACAAAGTGCTTGTTAAACTGTATACAAACCTATGACAGCATTGTTGCTATGTAATAGTGAAGGTTATTACTTGAGAATGAGAACAGTTTTGGAAGCTCCGAATCTAGCAGAGATCTGAGCACTAGTTTCCCCAAAAGCAAATGAGTACTTGAATTCAAAATTTTAAAATGATATGGCTTTCTCTGGAAGGTTACGTAATCCTCTCATTATCCTAAATGTGTATTATCAGATGGATGTCCCCAGAGACACCAATAGGTTTAACCATTATTAAGGGGAAGGGAATATAACAACACACTTGGTTAAAACATCCTATTTTTCCCCTAGATATAAAAGTCACAAGACGTGGTATTAAGTTACAAAGGTGGAATGCCCTCTAAAGGCAAAAATTAGACTCTAAAAGTGCTTTGTTAGGTGTATTTTTATTTTGATTCAAAATGTATACTTTCAACCTTTTCATGTACCAGGTTTTAAGGAAGAGAAGGAAAGCTGAAAGCAGCCAAGCACACAAAGTCGGGGAGGAAGGGTCAAGGGGAAGTTTAAGTGTTTTTTTTAAAAAAAAAACCATGACCATCTTTCCCATTATTCCAGCCTTTTTCTCTAGAGACTACATTAAAAATTTTGTATTTTTTCTTAAGGACAATGGACAGACACAAAAGAGATTTTGGCAAGGGAATAAGAAGATCAAATTTAAGTTTTAAGTGAGAAATAAGCAGAATTAACAATGACTTCCATAAAAGCTGAAGGCTATGTGTTTAATTGACACATAATAATTACACATATATGGGCTAGAGTGTGACATTTTTATACATATATACAATGTATAATGATCAAATCAGGGTAGTTAGCATATCCATCACCTCAAACATTTATCATTCCTTTGTGTTGGGAATATTCAAAATCCTTTCTTCTAGCTATTTGGAAATATACAATAAATTATTGTTAATTATAGTCACCTTACAGTGCTATAGACCACTAGAACTTATTTCTTCTAACTGTGATTTTATATCCATTTACCTCCCTTTCCTCCTCCTCTTCTCAGCCTCTAATAACCACAATTCTACTCTCTACTTCTGAGCTAACCTTTTTGTAGCTCCCACATGAGTGAGAATGCATGGCATTTATCTTTTTATGACTGATTTATTTCACTTAACATAATGTCCTTCAGGCTCATGTTGACCAAAATGACAGTATTTCACTTCTTTATAGCTCAGTAGTATTGCATTGTGTATATACACACATCACAATTTCTCTACTCATCTGCTGATAAATTATTGTGCATAGAGCTGCAATAAACATGGGGGTACAGGTATCTCTTTGATATACTGATTTCCTTTTCTTTGGATAAACACCCATTAGTGGGATTGCTGGATCATGTGTTTCTATTTTCAGTTTTTTGAGGACTCTCCATACTGTTTTCTGTAATGGTTGTACTAATGTACATTCCTACCAACAGTGTATAAGAGTTCCCTTTTCTCCACATCTTCACCAGCATTTATTTTTAGTCTTTTTGATAATAGCCATTCTAACTAGGGTAAGATGATATCTCATTGTGGTTTTGATTTGCATTTCCCTAATGATTAGTAAAGTTGAACATTTTTTATAAATTTATTGGCCATTTGTACATTATTTTTTGGGAAATATTTATTCAGATCTTTTACCCATTCTTTAATTGGATTATTGTTTTTTGCTGTTGAGTTCCTTGTATTTTCTGGATATTAATACCTTGTCAGATGAATAGTTTGCAAATATTTTCTCCCATTCTACAGGTTGTCTCTTTTCTCTGTTGATTGTTTCCTTTGCTGTGCAGAAGCCTTTTAGTTTGATATAATCACATTTGTCTATTTTTATTTTTGTTGCCTGTGCTTTTGAGGTATTATCTATAAAATCTTTGCCCAGTCTAATTTTCTCTGTTTTCATCAGTAGTTTTATAGTTTCGGGTCTTAGATTCAATTCTTTAATCCATTTTGAGTTAATCCTTGTATATGGTGAGAGATAGGGGTCTAGTTTCATTTTTCTGCATATGAATATCAGTTTTCTCAGCACCATTTACTGAAGAAGCTGTCCTTTCCTTTGTCAAAAATCAATTGGCTATAAAAATGCAGATATATTTCTGAGTTCTCTATTCTGTTCCATTGTTCTGTGAGTCTGTTTTTATACCAGTGCCATGCTGTTTTGGTTACTATAGTTTTGTTGTATATGGAAGTCCGGTAGTGTGGTGCCTCCAGATTTGTGTTAAGCAAAAACATAGTGACTAAAACAAAGGAGGTGAGAATCATCCTCTGTTCCACATTCATCCAATTACTGTTGGAGTATTGTGTTTATTTCCAAGGGCCAAGGCCTAAAGAGTGCCTGGGGAAGAGGGTGGATCCTCTAGGCAGCGCTACCTCTCTAGTGAGAGGCTTAGAACAAATGTCCTATCAGAATCAATTGAATTAATGGAGATGTTTACTCAGAAGAGAAACTGTGCATCATCATTGACTTTTAGAAATTAAAGAACTGCCCAGAGTTCTGATCGCCTCAGAGGGCAAACCAGCATGAGGTAGACTTGGGAAATAAAATATGTACATTTCACTGCTTCCATTGGTCTATTCTTCTCCAAAGCCTGACCCTCAAAAGTATAAAACCAAGATTGAGGAACCCTAGTATTAAACACTCCAGGAAAAACTTAAGTTGGAAATGGATATAACTAACTGAAAACATACTTCTGACCCAGGAATAAGACAGTGTTCAAACAAAACACTGAGTTTTAAATTATTTATGTAGAGATAATCCCAGAGTTACATAAATCTAAAACCACATGCTATACTTATTTAACAAACAAAAAAACAAAAAGGATGTAAAACATTCCTTAGACAGAACCACTTTTTGTAGTGTAGTAAACACATAAAATAAGTACTTGACTGCTTTTATTCCCTCAAGCCATCTCTTATTAATAAAAAAAAAACTTTCAATAGTACTAGCTTCTGTACTGAAGAGAAGGCATCTTTTACATACAAAAACTATCAAGAGAAAAGACATGTAATTGTCCTTTATACTTTTATCAAATACCATTTTACTATAACTGATAGTATTAAAATATGAAATGACAATTAAGGTATACTCTTCATGATTTTTATTGTGTAAAATACATATACCATAAAATGTATCACTTTATCAATTTTTCAGTATATATTTTGGTGGCATTAACTACATTCACATTGTTGTGTAACTATCACTACTGTTCATATCCATGGATTTTTCATTTTAAACTGAAACTCTGAACCCATTACACAATAACTCCCCAGCTCCTGGTAACCACTGTTCTATTTCTGTTTCTGTTTTTATTCATATGAGTGGAATCATACAAAATATGTCCTTCTGTGTCTGACTTATTTTACTTATCATAACATTTTCAAGATCCATCCATTTTGCAGAATGTATCAGAATTTCATTTCTTGATAAGGTTGTATAATATCTCATTTTTTATATATACCACATTTTGTTTATTCATCTATCATTAGACATTTAAGTTGTTCTACCTTTTGAATATTTTGGCCATTGTGAATAGGTTGATATGAATGTGAATGTACTATATCTGCTCAAGCCCCTGTGCTTAATTCTTTTGGTATATGCCTAAAAGTGGAATTGCTGGATCATATGGTAGATACGTGTTTAACTTTTTGAGAAACTACCATACCATTTTCCACAGTGACTGGATCATTTTACACTCCCACCAGCAGTGCACAAGGGTTCCAATTTCTTCACATCCTCACCAACACTTGTTATTTTTTTTTTATAATAATGACCCAAATGTGTGTGAAGTGGTAAAGGGTATTATTTTTAAGTTGTTGGTAGATATGTGTTTTTAGAAGTTGTAGCATATGTCATATGTGTGATTATATTAAGTTCATATATAAAATTTTGTCAGGTATACTTTGTATTATGTTGAGAATGTACTGGCAAGGAAATTTTGTGATTTTCGATGTGATTTTCCTTCCCTTTAAGGTTTTTGACCAGTTGGTGTGGCCCACATGCTCCAAATGCTATTAGTTATCAATAATTTCTTTCTGTAGGTCACTTGGGAACCAGAGCTGTAAGTTCTGGACCCAAATTTGCCAAAGAGGGATACGTAACCTTAGACAAATTTATTTTGTCTCTCTGAGGCTTACATTTACTATTAAAGGCATAGACTACATGGCTTTTAGTTACTCTTCAAGTGAAGACAAGCTCCTCAACATCGACTTTGTAGGTCTTGCACAATCTTCCCAACTTGTCTCTCCAGCCATCACCCCAACCACCTTCTTGTTCTCGCAGGCGGCTACACAGGTCTCTCTTCAGTCCCTGATCATTCCTTGTTTCCTCCTACCACAGGGCCTTTGTGTCATGTTTCCTCCCACCTATGCAGTTTCCTCTCTTTGGAATTCTTTTGCCTTTTCCTCTCACTGCTGACTTCCAAGTCATCCTCCAGATTTCAGCTTGTGTCACTTTTTCAGGGATATCTTTTCTACTGCCTTCTTCAAGTTGTTATAAATTCTCACTGAATTGTGTACTGTTTTTTAGAGCATCTCTCTTAGAAATATATTCACTAGTGTACTTTTGCGATTAATGCATCTGGGTTCTCTAAACCATCCCCTCCATGGAGACAGGCACCAATGGCTACTTTCCATGGAACATCCAGAGCCTCATCCAGGGCCCAAGACATAGATGGCACTTTTATCAGTTAAAACTGATAAAACTTTGGTTGCAAGTAACAGAAAACTCTACCCTAACTTGCTCAAGCAAAAGAGCAATTTAAAACTCACAGGCAGAGCTAAATTTAGATCTCTCTTAAAATGAGACAAATTCAAAGGTCATTTTTTTTTACATGTAAATACCCTTTTATAAGTCCTGGGACTTAAGTTCCTCTGTGTCTCCCTAGTAATGGGTTGAGGGCCCTAGAGGTAACTGCCAAGAACTCAGGAATGAAGTTCCAGGGAGCAACATGTCAGTTCCAGCATTATCTTATTAGCATTGGTATGAGCACCATTAAACTTGAGAACAAAACATGAGCCCAACTGTGCAAATGTACACCACTGGAAAAACCAGAGTTCCTTTGTAGAGGATTAATGTGCATTGACAGAGAAAGGCAAGGCCAATTTGCCCTGCTGAGAGCCTACTTCTTTTCCTTCCTGTGGCTTTGTCAGGTGCAAGGAGGAAAACATCATCCCTACCTTTTAGTTAAAGGAAAGGAAATCACATGTTCTTTCACCTCTTGACTTGTGTATTTTTTCCAGTTACTTAAGCTAATGTTTTAAAAGCCAAAAACATGCAATTTACAAATTCTTTGATTCTCAGATTTAAGAGAGACCTCAACTGGCAATTAGCCCAAGCTCCGAGAAAATTCATTTATTTATTTATCCATTCAACACACTCATTATCAATGTCATACAATCTAAGAATCTCTTCTGCCACAGTGTCTTCCAAATTCAAACCAAACCCAAATTTGTTGCCAATGAGTGTTAATTCTAGGGTCCTATTTGCTGTCTTTCCCAGTTATTTAACTTTGATTTATATTAAATTAATTTCTACCCAATTGAACAGCTGAGAGATAGTCAAGATGTGGATTAACAGCTAAGAAAATAATTCTGAAATCTTATAGTTAACATAGAATGAGTGCCACATACAAATTGTGAGTTGGGCTACAATTAAAAATTGTTTCCAAATTGACTTTTCTATTCTGCAGGTCCTTTCACTTTATCTAAAGTATTCCTATGCAATTTGTGGAGTATTAAGCATTAGACTCTCTGATGCACAAAAGATGAGCTAAGAACTCATTAAATGTCACTGGTTATGATTACAGGTTCAGAGGGACAGGAAAAGGATAAAACTAGTGGATGATGGGCAACCATGTCTTTACCCAGCTGCTCTTAAGTAATTAGATTCCAATTCCACTATGTGGTGGGCATTTTGTAGGTGCTCCAAATAATCTTCACATTCCGTTTAGTCTTCACATCAACTCCATAGGTATTATTTTCCCCATTTTACATATGGTACAAAATGGGCTCAATCGGTTAAATAATTTGCCCACAACCACAGAATTAGTCAGGGGAGAGTTTCTGCCTTGCTCCAAAGTCTATAATTTCCACAAATTTGATGCAGTCTCCCACTTGGATGATCAGTTGTTCTTTCAGTGAAGTTTTCCCTCTGTTCATGGGTTAAGGTATATACCACCACAAGCACAGATCTATTTTGGAGGCTGTGGAGAAACAAACAAAAAAGGTAGGAAAGAGCTTCCATGCTACTGAAAGGTCAACCAGTGAAAATGATTTAGAGAACTACAGATATATATATGTTCTATAACATCTTATTTACACAAACATGTATTATTTTTGGTAGAAAAAAGCAATAAAGATTTATAGAAAGAAAAGAGCACAGGCATCCATTCCTTTTTGCCATGCTAACTTATGCACCTGCTTTTCACTTCTGACTGCCTTTAGCCACTCATTCACCAGTTTTAACCAGCAAACATAACATGTTCTAACAAAAACGTGGTGTTGTATACACTGAGCCCCACTTACACTCCATTGAACTGGAACAACTTCATGAATGCATAATTATTCCAGCCACTCATTCAATAAAAGACTGAGTGTCCACCACCCTCCGGGCACTGCTGGCCAGCTGCGGAGTACACAACGTCAAGCCTTTCTCCACCACACCATGCTCACTTCTCTTCCTTGCCTTTGTCCTCAGCAGCTTTGCAAGAGCCAAGCCCAAGGAAAACAATGAAATCACTCAGACCTGTCATGACCCTGAGGTGTTTTCTTGGCTACCAAATCACCGTGTAATAAGGAAAATGGAAGGGGAAAAACAACAGCACATGCTCCCAGAAGTTCAGGGAATAGAATATGGGCAAGCAAGGCTCGGAAAATCCATTCACTTTCTTATGTGAGTCACAGAATTTAACCAGTAATTAATGGTAAATATTCATTATCCATCCCAAGACCTGCAGGTTAATGGGAATTCTGTGTTTATGATTTACCTTAAGCCACTAGGGCAGAATATGTGCCAGAAAGTCTTTGCTATAGATAAAGAATGTTCACAAAGGAAGGAGCTGCACAATCTTGTGGAATAATGAACACTACTGTGAAAGGAACACAAAAGCCTAGGCCACATTGCACCTTGTTATCTCCTAGGCAAGTGTAAGAGAAAGGCTGTCAGGTCATTTGTGGAAATTATATGTGATATGTAATAAATTTGTATTTTAAGTTGACTTATAGATCTATAAATCCATAAAATATGTATACTAAGGATAACACTAAGAGCTAATACTAAAGATGCTCACAACATGTCACGAACTGGGCTAATTGTTTATATTTGCTTTGTTTCACAAGAACCCTGTGAAGCAGGTGCTATTATGATGCTCGTTTTATAGTCAGGAAATGAGGGCACAGGGATGGAAATTGCCCAAGGTCACTCCAGAGCCTGCAGTGTGAACCACTGCTTTATGATGTTCTGCTTGTCACCAAGGTGCTCTACACTGATTGTAGAAGTAGGGGGAGAGAGGGAGGGGAAGGGGGGGAAGGGGGGGAAGAGGGGGAAGGAAATGTTATTTTAAAAGCTCAGCACAAACAAAAGATAAAGAGACACTAAGGTGGTCCCTGGGTTGCAAAACATTCCCCACAGGAAAGATGCAGGCTAAGAGCATCTTCCTGTGGCTACTAGCCATGTGACACAAGCATTGAGCCCGCCGGAGCTCCGGTTGCCTCATCTGGGAAAGGGAGATGGTCAGAACAGCTCCAAATTCTTAAAGGAGAGAGCTCATATGAAGTGCCTAGCACAGTTTCTGGCACAAGTAGGTACCTGGTAAATCAATTTAGCTTGAATCTGAAGGGGTGTATTTGTGATTCTATCAAGTCCTGAAGTTAGACAAGAAGGAAGGTGTGCACCAAATGGAAGGTTGCACTGAGTAATTCCATTGCTTTCCTGTCACTCTGCTTTTGCTCAGAACATCAAATTAATGCACCTGGTAAACACTATGGATATGAAATCATATGCCCTGTTGGAATGGACATGTGTCCATAACTTCTGGATTAGATGATCAGTAGATTCATTTTGGGGTTTTGTTTTTTTCTTCAAGAACACACTGCTTGCAATTCACAATTGCAAAGTTGTGGAAACAACCAAGGTGCCCATCAATACACGAGTGGATCAATAAAATGTGGTATATGTATACCATGGAGTATTACTCAGCAATAAGGAACAACAGTGAATTAACACATCTGGTATTATCCTGGTTGGAGCTAGAACCCATTCTTCGAAGCGAAGTGTCACAGGAATGGAAAAACAAGCACCACTGGTACTCACCATCAAACTGGTACTAACTGATGAACACTTACATCACACAGGGCAATAACATTCATCTGAGGGCGGGCGGGCGGGAGTGGGGTGGAAGGGATGAGAAAAACTCTCACTGAATGGATGCAGGGAGCACAGTTTGGGGGATGACCACAATTGTGGCTCTGACACGGGCAGAACAGGGGCAATGTGTATGGCCAAAGTCTTGTACCCCCATGATATTCTGAAATTAAAAAAATAAATTAAAAAAAAAAAGATTCTAAGTTCTGTTCAAAGTGTCGTGAAAATTATTCTTCCATTTTTAAATTTATGTTGGGTACTCTTGTGACCTCATAAGCCCTAGGTTTATCAAATTATGCTTGTGGTTTCTTATAATTACTTCCTTAATTGTCTATCTTCTCTGCTCCACTGCTGGCTTCCAGGGGGCAGGGCCAAGTGTGCTGCCTCTGCTCTACCAGTTCTTTTTACACAAGAATTCCTTAGCTTGAGCACAAATACGAAGTGAAGTGAACGAATGAAGGAATGAGGGATGAAGACTGTGTGGCAACTGTTAGAGGCACAGAGATTCCAGTGGAAACATCAAAAGGAGAGAATTACCTTCTAGAAAAAGTGAAAGTTGATAACACTAGGAATGGCTTTACAAAACCAACATCTTAGGGTCAATGTTTTAGACCCCAACAGGTAACTAAACTGATAGGGAGATCCAGAAGTGACTTCTCTGCTCCTTACCCCCAAAGTAATACCTACACCCATTCCCCCACTTTCTGGGCCTAAACTCTGATTCAAATGACCTTATTTAGCCTGCAGTAGCACCCTGAGGTGAGGCTTTGTTTTTAAGGGGGCCACCAGCTGACATTCTAAATTTGCAAAAATGTAAGTTTTGAGAGGCTGACTCTAGGAACATATCTAAAGAATGGCTTTGAGATAAGGAGAGGAGGAAACGCAGAGGCAGCGGCCTGTTATCAGGGCAGAGAATGAGTTTCTAAAGGGAAGGTGCTAAACGGGGTGGAGACAAACCCACTGTTTCTGGAATGATGCCTGTAGGCATGCCACTGCCCCTCTTTGAGGCTACTTTTTCCCAAACTTCAATTTTAAAAAAGTCAACTCAACTATTGAATTTTTAAAAAGCTAAACCAAGAAAGGACAGTTTATGTGCTCAGCACTTTTAGGGTTTATGTATGGAATAGGTGGTTTGGAACACTGGTAAGAAAAAGTGCAGCTCTCAAAGCAGGCAGTTAAGAATCTGCCCCTCCGGCTGGTCTTGTAGTACTTTCTAGAATAGGATATTTCTGTGGGTGAATTTTTGCTAAAGCCCTGCTTCCTGTTTGCCTCCCTCAAGTGTGATGAGATAGGAGAGGCTGAATGTATAGCATCTCATAATTCTTGTAACCAATAAAAGAGGACCTTCCAGCAAGGATCTCACTGTGACCTGGATCAGCAGAGCAGGGCAGGGGGCACCAGCTGGGGAGGGTGTGCCCATTTACACAGGGAAACCCCATTGAAGCAGGCCAGTCAAGCACTACATTTGATATAACAAGTAAGACTGGTGTTTCTGAAACTCGGATGTGCTTAACAATTAATTGGCAATCTTGTTAAAATGCAGATTCCAATATAGTAAGTCTAGGGTAAGGACCTAGATTCTACATTTCTACCCACTTTCCAGGTACTGGTCTGTGGGTGATACTTTGAGGGAGTTATACAACAAGTTCTCATTTGCAAGAGGATTCATGACAAGATTATTTTACAGACAAATGTACTTTGTGCATACTTTTTCTTGAATTAGAACAATGCATTTTTATTACCATATTTCACCCTTTCAGAAATGTAATTTTTTCTACCTTTTATCATCTCAGAAAACAGGATGCACCTTGCAGACCACAGAGCTTTATAATCTGTCACTCAAGCCAGGCTTGAGTTGTACCAACACTGTCATTGACTGTGCTTATGAAAACATCAATAACTAAAGCATCAAAACTGGAGAATGGGTGTCAGCAATTTAGAAGAAAATACTGAAGACAGGAGAGAAACACTTCTGACCACAAGGGGACAAATGGTTGTGGGAGGGAGTGGAGCAGCAGTGAGTCAGTTTCCCAATGTTCCTGAAGCCGACCTTGCAAGTAGGCTTGCTCTGCGTAATTGAAAAGCCACCTTCAGAGCCCAGTATCTATGGCTTCTGTTCTGGTACAGATTTCTTTTAGAAAATGCTCTATCTTAATATCTTTTGGTAGCAGAGAGGATGATCTTATGTGGTAAAAATTGGCAGTGATGACTGAGTTAAAATGGAATCAAAAGAGATGGATTCTGAATGTGAAATTTTAGGGAGAGTTTAATTTATTTGTTATATATTTGGTTTTTACGTATGCACAAGAGTAATATAAAATGTCTCCAAATAAATCTAAAGTATATATGAAGATATAGATATTCTAAATGATGAAAGTGTCAGGTCAGCAGTCTGAAATGTCTATTTTTGGTGTGCTCTTGGCCGAAGAATGACCAGACAAACTGAAAGCAAGGTAAGCATGAAACGAGGTTTATTGAGGAAAGAAAGACAGGATTATAGAGCAAGAGCAAGATATAGGTTTACAGAGCCAGAGCAAGATACATTCACCACAGACAACAAACGGACCCCTTGTTGTAACAAAAAGGCCTTGGTCACGGTCTGGGGTCTTGTTTTATAGTGTCTGGATTGGGCCCTCCTCATGGTTCAGACATCACCATGGAACCATTCTGATGGACAGTTGGGAGTTATATGACCTGAGTCTTACTGCACATACAGATCTTCCATGAGCCTCTCTGAAAGCCCATTTGTTGGGGTTGGGGGTTGAACCACAATGTAGTGCAATGTAGATTTAAGCTAATGACATGACAATTATCCTTAGGTTGTCCAAGGTCACCTTCCAGAGTCCATTGTACCTGTGCTGTTTGGCCCACAGGCTAGTATTCTTTTGCAGTTGGCACGCTAAGTTCTGATTGGCAGATTCATAGGGTGTTCCCTCCTCCCCCAGATGTAGCAATTGCTCAGCACCCTGCTTTGTCCCCGGCTGTCTACCTAACAAAAGCAGTGTGTCACATTTAATCAGTAGCATTTTTTTCTTCTGTAGTGTATATAGAGTGATGGTGTATTTTTACAATCCATGGCATCTTAGATTTGATTAAATGTAGTAAAAAACAGTTGTTACTATTAAGCACTTACATATGAGAGAGGACACTAAAGTGCTAATTTTCAGGCAAACTTTCAGATAGGTAACATTATGGTGCCCCTGCACAGTAAGAGATTAATAAGTTTGTATTAAATAGCTTTTCTTTTTTCTATTTTGCAGAAAAGATGACTAAAGCATCAGAGAAGGTAATCTTCTGGTTTAATTTCAGATGGAAGTTTCATCTTCCACTGTTAAGTAAGCCATAGTTGAGTAGAATTGATATCCAACTAGCCTTTTCTCTAACAGACAGTATCTTCATAATAGTTCTCAATCAGGGGTACACCTACCTGCTACCCTTTAAGGATGTTTGGAAACATGTGCTGTGTTTGGGTTGTAACATTTGATTATAACAGGGCTTAAAAGTGATCCTGGCTTTTAAAGAGTATGGCCAGGACCCAAAATATTCTCAGGGCTTAGTACAGTCCTTCAAGGGTTAAAGGTTCCTTCCAGAGGACTAACAATGCCCCCCGCCAAATCCCTCCACTGAGAAACACTGTAAGATATTTTGGCACTAGAAAGCATCTTATTGTAGAATCCTTAGTAGTGTTGTCCCTATTTAATCCAGAAGTTTCATTCTTTTTCTCTTTTAATTCTGATTTAGGAAAATCTCCCCCTACGTCTAAATCCATTTGCTCTCTAAGCTGTAATTATTGTGCATTCAGAGTTGCTAAGGTTGTAAGACTACAGATTTTTTTTTAATACAAAGAAATAGATTTCATCACTGTTAATTCTGCACTCTAACATGTTAAATGGGCCCATGGGAGCCCACCTGAGGTACAGGGCAAATACACCACAAAAAGAATGCAAAACCATTTCTGCTAATTGTTGAATCTGGGGTTCATGGATGGCATTTAGCCTCCTTTGGAACCCAGAGAGATAAGGAGGATCCTTGAAGCCTTTGTGCCTCCTTGCAAGCCCCATCTCTTCAATCCCTGTTTCAACAGTATCGGGGTATCTTACTATACTTAGGTCATTATCACCATCAAAATACTCAGCGAGAACTTACAACATGCCTAGCACCTTGCTCAGAGCTTTACATGGATTATTTATGCCTTACAGCAACCCTACAAATTATCTCTACTTCACAAATGGGTAAACTGAGGCATAGAGAAGTGAGGACTTTGTCCCCATGGCTTGTGGCAAGCAAGTGAGAGAGCTGGAATATCCACTCAGGTGGTGTGCTTACAAGCTCTCCACTGTTTTCATTATGCTCAATAGGTTCAACACATTCAAGGGTTTCCCTTTATACATGCAATGAAGTTTTGTGTTAATGGTTTGGCATTCAGAAGCCTCCACAACGTGGCATCTTCCTACCCCTTCCAATCTCATTTTGTTCTCCGCTTCTTTAAATGCACCTGTGTTTTGACACCACCTTCAATTTCATACCTTTAGTCATGTGCATCTCTCCATAGGACACCATCCTCAATGCTCTGCAATCTTAGTACATTGCAAGACTCAGAACAAATGCACCACTTGCTTCCTCTGTGAAGACTGCACTAACCCCTCCCCTGATATTACTTCTCTGTCTGCATTTTTGAAGACTTTCCACCTCAATTAATTGCTTCATTTGGCTTTATGTTAGATTCAATGGTTTTCTGTACTACTCTTCTCTACTGATTTTACATTCCTGATAGAAATAGTGTCATTTATTTCTGTTTCTATTCAATATCTAACTTAATGTTCTACAGAAAGTAAGTGGAAAGATAAGAAGGGAGAAGCAGGGTATGGAGAGACAATGTTTTATAATATGGACTCCTGGACAGAGGCCACATCTAATTCAGCTTTACTAAAATAGACCCAGAGTTTGAAGGACTGTGTAGTCATCAAATGTTTATCCTCTTCATAGTATCTTCACAGCAGATATCAGTCAGCCACAACTTAATACCCCAGTAACCAGGAATGACCCACTTTTATGGGCATCTGATGACAATGTGAGTCACCACTATTACTATTTAATAGTAACCAAGTTACTATTAAATAGTAGTAACTGCATGCTCACCTGCTGCCTGGGCTGAATTCTGGTCTCACCATCTCCTATGTAAGAACCCTTACATACTCATTGTCTATTTATTTCTCATTTGAAATGCTTCCTAGGCCCTTCTCCATTGCATGTACCCTCTGATGTTATCAGGAGTCTTCTTAATGGATAGCACCCCACACTAAATGCACCAACCCAGTAATAGACTTGACAGCTGGGAACAGAAGAGGAGCATCAGTTCCCAAATTGGGGTCACTAAACCCACCTTCGCACTAGGAAATTCTTGTTCAATGCAATGCTTAGCATGCTTACTCTGCCCTCATTTATTCCCAATGCATTTCATAAAAACATTTGCTCTCTACTGTGGTTTTAAGACTATAGGCACTACATAGATTGCCTGAATTCAAATTTCCTCTCCAACATTTACTAGCTGTGACTTAGACCAGTGTTTCTTAAAACATTGATGTGCCTATGCAGGAGCTGAGGGTCTTGCTGAGACACAGACTGTGACCCAGTAGGTCTGAGGTGGGGCCTGATACTCTGCGTTTCTCACAAGTGCCCATGTGCTCCCGATTCTGCTCACTCACATCACTCTGAGTGCCAATGACTTAGATTAGAGCCTTAATTAGACTTTGGCTTCATATAAGAATCACTAGTGGGGTTTTCAAAACACCAATACCCTGGCCACATGCCAGAGTTATTACATCACAATCTCTGTGTGGGACACAAGGATCAGCATCCCAGTTCCTTGCCCTAAAGAGTTCTTATGAGGACTCCATGAGCTTGCCATATAAAATGCACTTAAAAGGGTCCCTGGAACATGAAAAACACTCAGTATATATTAGCTATTTTCCTGTGTCTATTAGAAAAAGGTAAATAGAGCCACGTTTCTCACAGCACTATTTCAACAAGATATCAGTGGTATTCTTAAATAAAGTGTTCCATGATCAAACAAGTTTTGGAAGTGCTGCCCAGTATAGCTTCCTCCTGGAGATGCACAAATCACCTAAGCACTCTCTGAAGATCTGTAATGAGGAAACCTATTTAATAGTAATTAGCTTGCCATTTACCAAACATTGATGATTCTTGAGCCCTTTGTTTGGTATTTCTTTTTTGTTTTTACCTTTGTAATGAAACTTTTAATTGTTAATTCACGTGCATTTTAAGAATATGAAAGATCCTATATACCCTTTACCCAGTTTTCCCCAGTGATAACATCTTGCAAAACTATAGTAAATTATCTCAACCAAGTTACTAACATTGATTGATACAGTCAAAACAGAAACATTTCTGTCATCACCATGATCATTCACATACCCTTTCACTACTTACCTCTTGTTCCTACCCCCTCCCTTAACCCTTGACACCTACTAATCTGTTCTCTATTTCTAAAATTTTGTTATTTCGAGAATGTTATACAGATGGAATTATAGCATATGACATTTTGAGATTGGCTTTTTTCTCACTCGATATGTCTCTATATATTCATTTGAGTTGTTGAATGTATCAATAATTTGTTTCTTTTTATAGCTGAGTGGTATGGATATACTATGATTTTAAGCATTTACTCATTGAATCTGGCTTGTTTCCAGTTTGGGGCTATTACAGATAAAGCTGCTGTAAACATTGGTGTACAGGTTTTTGTGTAGACATACATTTTTATTTCTCGGGATAATGCCCAGGAGGGTGATAGAAAATTTTCATGTTTAGGTTTTTTATTTTTTTTTAAAGAGGCAAAATGTTTTCTGGAGTAGATGTACCATCTCACATTCCCACGAGCAATGTAGGAGAGATCCAGTTGCTCCATATCCTTATCAGCATTTGGTGTTGCCCCTATATTTTATTTAGCCATTCTGGTAAGTGTATAATGATATCTCATTGTGGTTTTAATTTGTATTTTCCTAATGGTTAGTGATCTTAAACACCTTTTCATGGGCTTATTTACCATCTGTATACTCTTTAGTGAAAAGTCTTTTCATATCTTTTTCCTATTTGCTAATTAAATTGTTTGCTTTTATACTACTGAGTTTCAAGAGTTCTTTATATATTCTAGAAAGTGGTCTGTTTGCTAGATATGCAGTTTGCAAATATTTTCTTCTGGTCTATAGTTTCTTTTCATCCTTTTAACAGTCTTTTAAAGAGTAAAAATTTTAATGTTGATGAAATCTAACTTACCAATTTTTCCTATTACAAATTATATTTTAATGTTAATTCTAAGAACTTGTTTACATAGCCCTAGATAGTAAAGATTTTCTCCTGTATTTTAAAAAATTTTATAGTTTTACATATTACAATTAAGTTCAAGGTCCCTTTAAGGTAAATATTTGTATAAGAGGTAGCACTTAGGTCAATTTTTTTTCAGTCTGTGGATGTCCAATTGCTCCAGCACCATTCGTTAAGAAAACTATCTAGCTGGTCTGCTACTTTCTCTCCACTTTCAGACTCTTTTGTTTGCTTTATATATAATGTCCAGATTTTTAGTTGTACTTAGAGGGAAGAATAATGAAAATTACTTCTACTCCATCTTTCTGGAGGCAGAAATCTCTATTAACATTTAGTTCTAAAGAACTCTACAGTTTTGTTACTGAAAGCTTGGCACTTGTCCTCAAGGCTGCATCAGAAGAATAAGAACAAGTGGTTTGAGGAGAAGAAAAGAGAAGTTTATTACTTTTCCAGTAAAGGAGGAAAATGGTAGATTATTGTCTCAAAATCCAAATTCCTGTCCATAAGCAGAAATACAGAGCTTTTAAAGGGTGGGCCCTCAGTTTTAGGCTATTGTCATTAACAATTGTAATCACCCCATCTCTGCCGAAGACAAAGTCTGTGACCTCCACCCACCTGGGAGGCCCACCCAGACCTCCACAGCTAGGTGCAGGGCCTGGCATGGAGCCACAGTTCAGCTGAGCTATCTCCTGTAACACAAGGAACAAAAGACATTCCTCTGCCCCTCCGGACTACCTGTCCAAGGCAGGGATTGCAGGCCTCAGTTCCCAAAAAGAGTGGGGGAAGTTTTAAAGAGACAGAAAACATCTTTTGCCATTTTTTTCCCAGGCCATTCCCTCTGTTACAGTTTGAAAGAATTAGATGAAAAAATACAGAACCCTCTTTTACCTGCAGTGGCTGAGACAACAGACATCTTCATAATGGTGGGATTTTAAATTTATGTAAAGGCAGGATGTGTGAGAATACATATATTTATGATGAACATGATAAAAAATGAAGACAAATGTTACTGAGTTGCTCTAAGACATCTCTTTGAAAATTGTTTTTAAAGAACTTTTTTTTCTGTCCTTCGGTTATACTCACAAAATTTCTCAATTTCTAGTGTAAGTTTATACTATCAAAGCATGCCTTTGATAAAAATTTGGTTCTTTAATTCCGTATTTCCCAAAGTACCATCTGAAAGGAAGTACCAAAATCACCAAAGTACCTTAAGCAGTCATACAACAGCCTTGAACATCCATCTCTGGGCAGGAAATTAGAAGACTCAGGCTTGCCACATGCTGCTTAGGTGCATAAAACTAAAGTAATTCCAGGCTCAATTACTACTTGTATTTATATCCCAGGATTATTACCCCATCTCTAAAATGGGGCTTATACCACTTACCTAACAGGACATTTGAGATTTAGAATGCAAAAAAATAAAAAGCTAAAATATGGGCCCTTTGTAAAATGCTGCTTAATTATAAGGGAATAAGAAGTGAAAGTCATTCTGCCTTCCCTCAGCACCTTCAAATTGGCAGGGGGCAGAAAGGGGCGGATAAATAATGTAACAAGTCCATATAATTTATCTCATTTTTGTGAAAAATATAATGCTTCTTGAAGGTTTACTCATTATTCTTTTATCAGTCACGGACATCTTGGTGTAAAGGTTACATGAAATTAAATGAGGGTTTGAACCATTGACCAAGAAGGAAGTTTTTGTCCTAGACAAGAGATAGAAGGTGACATTGGAAAAAAAAAATATTTCAAAGAGTATTGCCATGGGAAATCTTGTTGCATAATGGGCTCAAGTCAGCCCTAAACCTACCTGGGATGTGCATCCCTAGTCAAAGTTTCTAATTAAAATTATTCATATATTTTACAAATACTTATTTAGTGCCTATTATGTGACAGGTACCATTCTGCCTTTGGAGATATAGCAGTGAACTGTTAAATGATAATTTTATAAAAAATAGGTAAAATGAGGACTCTCCTTCGAGGATACAAAATGAACCTATGGCAAATATGTTTTTTAACTCATTAATGAGGAACCAGGTAGATGTTATAACCAGTACAAAGAAACATCCAAGCAACAGGCACAATTATTGATCAATAACTGAATGAATTTGCAAACAAATGTAAAACTGGCTTTCTCCATAACAGGGGAGGAAAGTTAGAGCATCTCAGTGGGGAAATCAACAATAAGATAAGCATCTACAATATATAGTATGTTTAATTGTGTGAAGGTGTGGGGCTCCAGTTACTGACTGGCTAGTCAGAAGCAATTGAGGGAGTAGGTAGGTATCTGGGTACAGATGTTTTTCCCCCTATAAATTTAGGAAACCAGACCCCAATTCCAGTAAACTTTAGGTTCCTTCCAGCTTAAATATTTTATGCCTCTGTAGTTTTTTCCTAGTATTGTGAAGGCTATCTTGTACTACTTTCTCATATGATTCCAGGCACTTCTTCCAATTGTCTTAAGAACAGTGGCTATTGATCTGCAGTCACAGAAGCAGCAGTGAGCAGTACAATGATGCAGGCACACCACAAATGGTTCAGTACTAGAAGAACTCTCCTTATATAGTACCAACAACAAAAAAAATAAATGGGACTTAATTAAACTAAAAAGTTTCTGCACAGCTAAGGAAATAATCATCAGAGTAAACAGACAATCTACAGAATGGGAGAAAATATTTGCCACCTATACTTCTGGGAAACGGCTAACATCCAGAATCTACAAAGAACTCAAATCAGCAAGAATAAAACAAATAACCCCATCAATAAGTGGGTGAAAGACATGGACAGATTTTTTTTTTCAAAAGAAGATAGACAAATGGTCAAGAAACATATGAAATAAATGTTCAACATCACTTAATCATCAGGGAAATGCAAATTAAAACCACAATGATATACCACCTTTCCCCTGTCAGAATGGCCATTTTCAAAAAGTCAAAACACAACAGATGTTGGCACAGATGTGGTGAAAAGGGAACGTGTATACACTGTTGGTGGGAATGTAAACTAGTGCAACTGCTATGGAAAACAGTATGGAGATTCCTCAAAGAACTAAAAATAGACCTATCATTCGATCTAGAAATCCCACTACTGAGTATGTACCTAAAGGAAAAGAAGTCATTTTATAAAAAAGACATCTGTACCTGAATGTTTATTGCAGCACAATTCACAATTGCAAAGATAGGGAATCAACCTAAGTGCCCACCAACTGATGAGTAGATAAAGAAAATGTGGTGTGTGTATGTATGTATACACACACCACAGAATACTACTCACCCATAAAACGGAATGAAATAATGTCTTTTGCAGCAACTCAGATGGAAATGGAGCCACACTTATAAGTGGAAGCTAAACGAGGGATATATATGGCCATAAAGCGGTGTAATGGACATTGAAAACTAAGAAGTAGGGAGACTGGGACAGAGTGAGGGATAAAAACCATCCTATCCGTTACAATGTACATTATTCTGGTGATAGGCTCACTGAAAACCCTGACTTCAACATTATACAATTCATCCACATAACAAAAAACACTTGTACCCCCTAAACTTTTTTGGAATTATATAAAAAAAAAGGAAATTAGGCCAGGAAAAGCATTTTTCACACAATCCATCTATCATACTGCACTCTGTTGCTCCTGCTCATTATTATTTCAGCTTCTCTGTTCATTCATTTATTCCTAATTCTATTCATTCACTCACACATTTATTCCATCACTCAATGCAGGTGGGAATCCAAGAATAATGATGCAATTTATAGGAGTGTTTCTTTCCCTGGGTCACTCACAGATGGTAGGGAGTGACTACATAGACACCCATGCACAGCCACATGACTCACATGGACATGTGGCACACCGTACAGACAGCGGGAACGGCAGTGTAAAGTGGTCACTGAGGAGCCACAGACAGAAAACTTGGGAGATAGATAGTGCCGGGCCTTTTTTTGTGTCTAGGTATTATTTGAAAAGGTGGAAAATATGGGAACATTCACTCCAAGCAGGAAGAAACACAAGCAAACGTTTCAAATCCAAAATGATCATGTGTGACAGTGGGTACCTGTGCTTTTGCTTACCCAGCCATTATTTTTATTGTGGTATAAAAGCCTGATTTTCCTTTGGGGAACTTTCCCCTCATTTGTGCTCTGGTGATTCTATGCCCTCACCTCCAGGAATGGCCCCTGGCATTGGCAGGGCTAACAGAAACTGGATGTGCTCCCTGTAGCCATTTGGCTCAATCCAAAAAGGAAATAAATTCAGAACTATTAGAAAAGAAAAGTGCTCTCCTACAGAGATTGTGAGGCTGGTAGGGCATAAACCTGAAGATACTGAGAGCTGCAAACCTACTTAGAACTGGCCTGAGGATAAAACCAACAGAGAGAAAATCAGAGCCAGAAAGAGATTTCTGAGGATTAGGATACCTAGATCGAACCATGCCTGAAATTAGCCAGAGTTACCCCTTAACATCTCTACCAGTGTGCTTGAGTCAAGAAATTCCATTTTTGTTCCAGCCAATATTACTTATGTTTCTCTTACTTAAATTGAGCTATTCTTTAACAATACGTACATATAATAAAATTAAAAAGTTGATAATCCTAAAACAAAGGGTCCATTATATAGCATAGTGTGGAATAAAACTGAAAATTCACTTGGGGCGGGAAGGCTTGAATAGAAGACCAAGTGATATATGAACTTTACCCTAAAGCAGTGATCCTGAAACTTGGGCATGTATCAATCACCTGGAGAACTTATTAAAACACACATTGCTGAACCTCATCTGCAGAGTTTGACATCAGGCCTAACAGCAGCCAATCCATGGTCTAAGCAGTGATCTATGGTATAGCCTGGCTCAAAAAGATGAGAAAAAGCAATAGGATCTCTGCTCTTGACTGTGTGGATCAAAGCATGTAGTGAATACGGCAGCTGGCAATGGAAGCTGAAGTTGCAGGTCTAGGTACTGAGCCACAAGCAAGCTTGAGGGTTAGAAAGGATTTCAGCTTTTCCTGGAGCAAGGGAAGCACATATTGTCAACACCCCATATCTCAACTCTACATTTGCTCTGTGAAGGCTTTATTCTCAGGTAGGCTCTCCACCAAATGATGACAAAGATCATCACCAGCAAAGTCAGGCTCACATTTTCACGGCATAGCCACCAGAATATAAAGTTGGCTTTTCTTTCTGACTGTTTTTAACTAAAATGTAAATATCACATCTCATTGGTATGGCTTGGGACACACATCCAACTCTAAATCCATCACTGTGATGAGGGAATAGAACAGAGTAATTGACCAGGACGTCCATCCATCCCTGGAACTGGAAGGTAGCCTTACGTGAGACATGTGTTTTGAGAGTGGGGAGAGGAAGAGTTTTTACCAAGGAAATAGATTCCGAGCAAAACCTACAGTGTCCACTTTTAACACATGGCACAAATTGCCTTCTGTGTCTTTAGCCCCTTCTCAAGGAAGCCTTCCTCAGCCCATGCTAAAGAGATAGTCCTTGTGCTGTTATGTTTTGAACCACTTGAGCAAAAGAGTGTTAAGAGGCTGCATCTGAACTATCCACCATAGGAGCATGTTAATACTTAACCAACATGTATGATGGGAAGATCACTGATAGTGTAAATTCTGAGAACCTGATGAAAGGTAGGGACAGGAGGGCAGGACAGGAGAGGAAAAGGATGGGGGGAGAGAGGGAAGGCAAGGAAAAAAAGGAAAGGGCTGGGGGGAAGGAAGTCCTTGCTTTGGGTTATGCTGGGTTAGCAGGGGTTTTTCTGCTGCTCATCACCTCGGAGTACATATGAAGCAAGTGAGAATGTACCTTCTTTGTGAGATCTCTACCTTCTAATAATATCTTGATCTCACAGGGCACCTCATTTCCCAAGACCTCAGAGGGTGTGACAAACCTCAGTATTCCTATTGAAAGAAGTTGAAATATTTTACCCCCAAAAAGATCTGACATATTGAGATGGCCTGCCAGAGGGTCAGCAAAGAGAAGTGGCCCTGAAAATCTGTCTTTTGTAAGAGAGATTTGCATCTATAAAGATTCTGTACTAATGCAGCCAGGCCTTCCCTTGCCCAGATCTAGGGAAGATTAACTGAGTCTGAAGCCTTAAAGATCTTCAAGAAACATTTACCATCTATTCTTTCTGAGGGCTACTACCTGTATAACAAGACCACATTTACTAGCTAAACCTCTTCCCTTCCTCCCATAGCCTGTCTTGTCACTATAACCTAATTTACCACCATAACGTGTTTATGGCCATGCTTTGAGCCCCCATTCTTCCTGTAACCTCAAGATGGTATATAAACTTCTGTATCTCATTGTGGGGGGGGGGTGGATCTTCATTCTGAAGGCTCTTGTGTATACACATTAAAAAAATTGTTGTGCCTTTTCTCCAGTTAATCTGCCTTTTGAGATTTTGATTTTTTCAGCAAAACTTCAGAGGGCCAAGGATTTCCCTTGGCCCCTACACTGTAGTATTTGACTTCTTCTTCTCAAGGGAGAGAAATTGAGGCAGAAGAGGTGGACAAGCAGAAATCTTGGAATTATCTTACATAGGCTTTGGAATAAGGAGTGGTTAGTGTTCTAAGGCATTAGTGCTAATTCACTCTCTCAAACATCTTTCTTTTAATACAAGATGCTGTGACAATCTGTTTCCAGCTGGGGTACATACAGCTCACTAAATGACAGTGTCAATAAAGGGATGTTTAATTTTCTCTCATCTCAAAATCATCCCTTGTTCCTTCTCATTACCAAGATATGGTTAATATTGGGGGAAAAAAATCATGAAGTTCAGTTTTCCCTTTTCATGATAAAGGTTACTTCTCCTCCACATATATTTTGAAAATAACTATCATAATTTCTTTTAAAAAATAAATGAAGAAAGAAATAGAAAAATTGATTATGTTGCCTGCCTCAGATTCTGGAGATAACACAGACCAGACAACCCAAGTTCACTGCTATTTTGATGCCAGTCTGTAGGCAGCAAGGAAATTACTCAAGGACACAAGAGTGACTAAAACTGTTTTCTTTTTGATGTTGATAGAGCAAGTCAATCCAGTGTTTAAAAAAAAAAAGTAAGAAACTGATGAAGGAACTAAATGAGGACGCAGCTCTCAGATATATCACATTCCAACTCCAGTTAATGAGGCCTGTACTGCCAAAAAAAAAAAAGTAATGCCAGTACCATGTTCACTTGGTTACTACAGCTTTGTAGTAAGTAGTGTGATACCTCCAGCTTTGTTCTTTTTGCTCAGAATTGCTTTGTCTATTCAAGGTCTTTTGTTGTTCCATATAAATTTTAGGATTTTTTTTTCTATTTTTGTGAAAAATGTCATGGATATTTTGATAGGGATTGCATTCAACCTGTAAATTGTTTTGGGTAGTATTGTCATTTTAACAATATTAATTCTTTCAATCCATGAACATGAAGTATCTTTCCATTTCTTTGTGTTCTCTTCAATTTCTTTCAGTGTTTTATAGTTTTCCTTGTATAGATCTTTTACTCCTTTGGTTAAACTAATTCCTAGGTATTTAATATTCTTTGTAACTATTTGTAAAAGGAATTTTTAAAATTTCATTTTCAGATTGCTTGCTGTTGGTGTATATAAATGCTACTGATTTTTGTATGCTGATTTTGTATCTTGCAAATTTACTGAATTCATTTATCAGTTCTAACAGTATTTTGGTGAATTCTTTAAGTTTTCTAAGTATAAGATCATATCATCTGCAAATAAGGCTGATTTGACTTCATCCTTTCCAATTTGGGTGCCCTTTATTTCTTTCTCTTGCCTAATTGCTCTGGCCAGGACACAGACAAATGGAATAGAATAGAGAACCCAGATATGAAGCCATACATTTAGAGCCAACTCATCTTTGTCAAAGCCACCAAGAACATATAATGAGGAAAGGACAGTTTCTTTAATAAATTGTGCTGGGAAAACTGGATAACAATATGCAGAAGAATAAAACTAGGTCCTTACCTCTCATCATACACTAAATCAAATCAAAACTGATTAAAGACTTAAATCTAAGACTGAAAACTATGAAACTACTGGAAGAAAACATTAGGGAAATGCTCCAAGACATTATTCTTGACAAATATTTTTTGTGTAAGACCTCAAAAGCATAAGCAACCAAAATAAAAATAGTCAAATTATAAGCTAGAAAGCTTCTGCACAGCAAAGGCAACAACGAAGCAGAGACAACCCACAGGATGGCAGAAAATATTTGCAAACTGCTCATCTGACAAGACATTAGTAAACAGAATATATAAGGAGGTCAAACAACTCAATAGCAAAAAAAAAGTAAATAAATAATCCTATTTAAAATTGGGCAATAGAGCTGAAGAGACATTTCTCAAAAGAAGACATACAAATGGCTAACAGGTATACGAAAAAATGCTCAACATCACTGATCAGAGAAATGTAAATCAAAACTATAATGAACTATCATCTCATTCCAGCTAAAATGGCTTTTTGTCAAAAAGACAGGCAAATAATGATGGCTGGTAAGGATCCGGAGAAAGGGGAGCCCTTGTACACTGTGAGAATATAAATTAGTACAGCCACTATGGAGAACAACACGGAGGTGCCTCAAAAAACTAAAAGTAGAACTACCATATGATCCACCAATTCCACTACTGGGTATATATCCAAAAGAAAGGAAATCAATATATTGAAAAGACATTTGTGTACTCATGTTTATTGCGACATTATTCATAATAGCCCAAAGATGGAATCAACTTCAGTGTCCATCAGTCAATGAATGCATAAAGAAAGTGTGGTATATGTACACAATGGAATATTATTCAGCCATGAGAAAGAATGAAAACCTGTCATTTGCAACAACATGGATGAAACTGGAGCTTGTTATGTTAAGTGAAAGAAACCAAGCACAGAAAGATACATACTACTTGTTCTCACTAATATGTGGGAGCTAAAAAAGTAGATCTCATGAAGATACAGAGTAGGTTGGTAGTTGCCAGAGGCCAGGAAGGGTAGGGGAGAGAGGAGATGGAGAAAAGCTGATTAATAGGTACAAATATATGGTTCAATAGAAGAAATAAGACCTAGTGTTAGATAGATCAGTAGGGTGACTATAGTTTACAATAATCTATTGTATCTTTCAAAATAGGTAGAAGACAAGAATTTGAATGTGAATTTGAATGTTTCTATCATTGAAATAGAAATATTTGAGGTGATGGATATCCCAAGTACACTGATTAGATCTTTACAAATTATATGAACATATTAATTTATTACCTGTACCCCAAAACTATGTATATCTATTATGCATCAATAAAAAAATCTAGTAATAGTAACCATGAGAAAATCTGAGTAAAAAGCTATCTTGAAGGCAGTAGCACAATATTAGATTTTTCATAGAAATTTTACCTACTGAGACAACTACTGATTCCTCAAAATCCTACTTAGGATGCTCTTAATTCTTGGCCCTATCTCCTTTATAACATGTGCTGCCTTGGATAGAAATGTTTTGTTTTTCTTTTTACATGGCTGTCATCTCATTAGACTTGTCATTTAGTTACCACATTAACTGCCATTCACTTTTATTTCTCTAACAGAGTGCCTGGCACATAGGTCATTTTCAAGGTTTGTGAGAAAAGCGAATATATATCCTGAGAAATCATTGTGGAAAGAACATTTCCTTGGGGACAGGAATTCTGAGATCAAAGTCACTATACTGTTTTCTGGGAGACATTTAACCTATGTGAGTCTCAAAAATCTCTATCCACGAATTAGGGACAGCAATAGTTATTTACCAGGATTCATGTAAAGACTACCTGAGATAATCCACTCTGTAAATGCTTCATTCATTGCTGAGCCTCATAAGAGATAATTATTATTAGAAGTCACGTAGTCTAAACCCTTACTTGAGACAACACCAAACTGCAAAGGATCCAGAGTAGAACTGGGACTCACCGTCTTCTGAGTTTTTACTCAGGAGGCATTTTGGTTAGTGTGGAGATCACAGACTCAAGCCTCGTTGCCATGAATTATATATGCTATGTGTCAGGTACTCATTCACTCAATTGGCACATATTTATTGTGCAGCTGCCATGTTCCAGGCCCCATGCTAGGCACTGAGTATACAGGGATGAATAAAGGAAATGCAGTCTCTTTAGTTCAATAACCCAGCAAATTACCTTGCTTCTGACTGGCCACACTATCCTTGAATTTCCTGCCGCAGACATGGTCCCCATCACTAGAATTTAAGGTCTTTCAGAAGAGAACTGTATGTTGTGTATGACTAATTCTTGACTCCTGAATATAGTGCCTAAAACATGACTTCAAAATCAATATTTGCTAAATGAATATTACCCAGTCCCTGCTGTGACCACACACACCTGAGCCACCCTCATTGTCTCAGATGTGTTGGCAAATACGACTTTTCTCTAGCTGGGTGGAGATAGGAATTAGATTTTTCAAAACAACTTTATTGGGACACACACATTCATATCCCTACTCATAAGGACAAACTTTAAAGAGTAAATTATAAAAGCAGCAAACATATTCTGAATCCTTATATATGCCAAATTCTATTTAAAACAAGCTACTTTTGTTATCATATATATTTTAACAATATTCTATGAGGTAGGTATTAAATTATTGTTCACATTTTAGAGATGAGGAGGTTGATTTGAGCTCAGAGAATTTCAACAAAAAAATTCCCTAGGCCAACAGCTAAATAAGTAAGGTGGCAAAGTTGATAAGTAAACCCAGGACTATTACATTAAAAGCCTAAGCCTGGAACCATTATACCATGTAATCTTTCCATGAAAACAACGAAAAACCAAAACAAACAAACAAACAAACCCCTAGAAATTGATAACATTCATACAACACAGATTCTTTATAACTAAAGTCTCCAAAACCAGCCAGAAAACCTTTATTTGAAAAGATCTTGCTCTCTAGTTGACTCTGTCCTATCTGAGTAAATTGGCCCAATAATTCTCTTTTTCAGTTTGTAAGTTGGGGACAAACCTCACCCCCAACACTTCCTTTCATTAATTCCATCTCCCTGCAAGGTGCTAACATTGAATTTCTCACCACCTAATGACAAAATAGGTAAAGGAAGGAAACAGCACTTTACAATCAAAACCCTTTAGATTTAGAAGGACCCATGATAATAAGAGGCATCTCTTAAGGAAACCTTAGCACATTTAACTTGAATAAATCCCAGAGCCTCATGTGGCCCTCTAAGGTCAGAGTTACACTTAAAGATATATAAAATGTGGGCAAAAAACATGAACAGAAGCTTTTCAAAAGAAGATAGCAGAGGATGTAAATAGATGGAAAACCCTACCATGCTCTTGGATAGGCAGAGTCAACATAGTAAAAATGGCTTTGCTACCTAAATTGATCTACAGAATCAATACAGTCCCTATCAAAATACCAACAGCATTTTTTGCCGATCTAGAAAAAATAATTCTACGTTTCGTGTGGAACCAGAGAAGAACCTGGCTAGCCAAAGCTATCTTAAGCAAAAAGAACAAATTGGGAGGCATCTGTCTACCAGACTTCAAACTATACTACAAGGCTATAGTAACCAAAACTACATGGTATTGGCACAAGAACAGAGACGTAGACCAACGGAACAGGACTGAGAACCCAAATATAAAACCAACCTCATACAGTCACCTGATCTTTGACAAATTCCAAAAAAACATACACTGGGGAAAAGATTCCTTATTCAACAAATGGTGCTGGGAAAACTGGATGGCCATATGTAGAAGACTGAAACTGGACCCACACCTCTCACCTCTCACAAAAATCAACTCACAATGGATAACAGATCTAAATCTAAGACATGAAACCATAAGAATTCTCGAAGAAAACGTTGGAAAAACTCTTATGGACATTGGCCTAGGCAAAGAATTTATGAAGAAGACCCTCAAAGCAATCACAGCAGCAACCAAAAAGACAACATACAGAATGAGAAAAATTAAAAAGCTTCTGTACAGCCAAGGAAACTATCACTAGAGTGAACAGACAACCTACAGAATGGGAGAAAATATTTGCATGCTACACCTCTGATAAAGGGCTGATAACCAGAATCTATACAGAACTTAGGAAAATCAACAAGAAAAAATCAAACAACCCTATTAAAAAATGGGCAAAGGACATGAACAGAAACTTTTCAAAAGAAGACAGAATAATGGCCAGCAAACATAAAAAATTGCTCAACTTCTCTAATCATCAGGGAAATGCAAATCAAAACCACAATGAGATATCACTTAACTCCAGTGAGATTGGCTCATATCAAAAAATCCCCAAACAACAAATGTTGGTGGGGATGTGGACAGATAGGAACACTCATACACTGCTGGTGGGACTGCAAATTAGTACAACCTCTATGGAAAGTAATATGGAGATACCTCAAAGAATTAAAAGTAGAATTACCATTTGACCCAGCAATCCCACTACTGGGTATTTACCCAAAGGAAAAAAAGACATTTTATAATAAAGACATCTGCTCACGAATGTTTATAGCAGCACAATTCACAATTGCAAAGATGTGGAAACAACCCAGTGCCCATCAATACACGAGTGGATCAATAAAATGTGGTATATGTATACCATGGAGTATTACTCAGCAATAAGGAACAATAGTGAATTAACACATCTGGTATTATCCTGGTTGGAGCTAGAACCCATTCTTCGAAGCGAAGTGTCACAGGAATGTAAAAACAAGCACCACTGGTACTCACCATCAAATTGGTACTAACTGATCAACACCTACATCACACAGGGCAATAATATTCATCAGGGGGCAGGCAGGTGGGAGGGGGGTAGAGGGGATGGGAAAAACTGTCACTGAATGGATGCGGGGAGCACAGTTTGGGGGATGACCACAATTGTAGCTCTGACACGGGCAGTGCATGGGCAATATATATAGCCAAAGTGTTGTACCCCCATAATATTCTGAAATAAAAAAAAAAAGAAGATAGACTAATGGCCAGTAAATGTATGAAAAAATGTTCAACGTCTGTAATCATCAGGGAAATGCAAATCAAAACCACAATAAGATATCACCTAACTCCAGTGAAAATGGCTTTTATCAAAAAGTCCCAAAACAACAGATGCTGGCATGGATGCAGAGAGAAAGGAACACTTGTGCACTGTCGGTGGGACTGCAAATTAGTTCAAACCCTATGTAAAGTAGTATGGAGATTCCTCAAAGAACTAAAAGTAGACCAACCATTTGATCCAGCAATCCCACTACTGGGTATTTACCCAAAGGAAAAAAGATATTTTATTTAAAAGGCACTTGCACTTGAATGTTTATAGCAGCACAATTCACAATGGCAACTATGTGGAAACAACCCAAGTGCCCATGAGTGGATTAATAAAATGTGGTATATGTACACCATGGAGTATTATTTGACCATAAAAAAAAATGAATTTTTTCACTTTTGTAACAACCTGGATGGAACTGAAGATCATCCTCCTAAGTGAAGTATCACAAGAATGGAAAAACAAGCACGTACTCGCTATTAAATTGCAACTAAATGATTAACACTCATGTGTACATGTGGTAGTAAAATTCCACGGAAGTCAAGCAGGTGGGAGGGGATGGGTTAAATTACCCCTAACGAGTACAACATATACTATCTGGGTGATGGACACACATATAACTTCGACTCAAGCTGTACAAAAGTAATTCACGTAACCAAAACATTTGTACCCCCGTAATATTCTGAAATTTAAAAAAAGGTACATATTCTAGCAGCCAAAGATATAAGTAATCCAATATTAACTTGAGTCTCACAAAAACTATTAAAGGAGTTCTACGATGTAACCCACAGAAAGTTCTGAAAATTGTCATATTCTACTCAATCTTTAACTTGCACACTCAGAAACCTATTTCCCACACAGCCAGATAACACTGCCAACCAGGGTTCCTCTTTCAGCCTATGTTTACCTTCTCTCTAGTAGCAGTCTCAACCTTGTCTGGTGCACACCCCCATTCCAGTTTTTCTAGTCCTCCCTTCTTACAAAGTACCCCCTAATCCCCCTTGGTTAAGGACTGGGGAGGGGCCCAGGGAAGTACCAGCAGCAGTACATTAATAACCAAGGTACACATAAAAATAGACAATGCAAGCATTGAAGTATAGGGCCACAATTTTCCTCAGGCTTAAAAAAGAAAAAAAAAAAAAGACTTTTCTCCACACTAGCTATTTTTAAAATGGAGAATCAAAACCCAGAGAGGCAAAGACCAAATCACACCAGACAATAGTTTCAGACCTGTGAATAGAACCCGTAACTCCTCAATCTCAGCCCATGGGACTTCCCAGAAGCCTATATTTCAATAAAGCCAACAAGAGACATGGTTTGCTGAACCCAAAGCCTGTCAGGTCTCCATAACAGAGTTTCCTGGGAGACCATCTGCTGTAGAGCGGAGCTATCAGAACTGCAGACACTGGTTTTTCCCACTTGAATTCACAGGAGGGCCTGGAGAACAGCAAAGAAAAATACCTCAGCTTCTTAAGTAATCATCCTACCCTCTCCAGCTCTGTGCTTTGCGCTTCACAAATGGCCCAGCTTTTTTCATTTAATCAATTGCATTATATGTTTATTGCTTCATTTTTCACCCTGTTGTAGAGATTATTGCTTGAATAAGTCTTAGTGAATTGGAAATGAGCAAAAAGGAATCACTTAAAGACTTATTAGGAAGACATGTTTTCCTTGCACTGATCTAAAATCTTCATATACCATGAATAAACTAAATTCTTCCTTGTTTATGTCAAAGAAAAGAAAGAAATGTTGCTCCAATATATACATAACTAATAGATCCACTCTTAGGAATCCTTAACCAGTGTACTTTCCTCAGTAAGAGAACACCCATTGTTGTGAAAGGACAAGAGATGTTGACGCGGATCATCCTCCTCGGCCTCCTTTGCAGTGAATGTCCCCCCTCCCCATCATCAGCCCGTGTCAACCTGACACTGAAGTTACGGCAGCAGTACCCGGCATTTTTATCTGCCTCCCCATTTATCTCAGCTGTTTCACAAACACTATCTCAGATCCTCAGAATACCTGGCAAGGAGGCAAGGAGTATTATCCTTACTTATGAACTCATTTGATTTGCCCAAGGTCATATAATTTATTCAAGGCTGAATGGGAGCCCTGAATGCACGATTTTTAGTACTTAGGCCAAAGCTTCTGTGGCATTTAGAACTTTTGCAACTGGAAAGAACAGAAATATGACAGCATTTAATTGATAAGGATTTTCTGAGTTCTTACAAGTGGAAATGTAGAGGCTGGGAAGGCTACTGGAGCCCTCAGTCAGGCCACTGGAGAAATAGGAGGGGGCAAGATGGGGAGGCTGGGGAGGAGAGGGAGAGAGGGAAAGAGAGAAGGAGGGAAGAGAAGGGGATGGGGGACAGAGTGAAGGGGAATAGGAGGTGGATGGCAGACAGAGCTAGAGGAGAGAAAAGAAAGGAAAGAGGGGGAAGGAGGAACAGGTGGGGAGAAGGCTGGAGAAAGAGGGGGAGGGGAAGAGGGAGGGGAGGGGAAGAGAGGCATCAGAAGGGGACCGGAGGGGAGGGGAGGGGAGGGGAAGGGATTGGGAGTAGGAGGAAGAGGATGAAGGGTAGAAGAGGTCAGGGAAAGGAGGATGAGAGAGACCCTGCTGGGAATAATTAACCAAAGCCCTGCCTGGAATGGGCATCAAACATATTTATGGAAGAATAAGATGGTGAGTTTGTTTGGAGTAAAGTGCCTGTCAGTTTCACCCACAGAAGAGTCAGGGAGAACTTCAGGGGTTCAGTGGACAGAACCACAAAACACCCTCCCTGATTGTGCTTGGGAAGGGCACATTTCTTTCAGGCTTGCCCAAGCACAAATTGCTTCAGGCAGAATTAGAGCCAGCAGAAGAGGAGCAACATTTAGTCTAGACAACAAGAGAAATGAACTCATGACTGATTTTCTGCCCCACAGGAGTGATAAGAGCCTTTGCCTTTTAAAGTTAAATGAGAAAACATTAGCATGTCCACTGTGGGGAGCCATCCTAGCTGGCACAGAGGCGAAGACACGGCTGGAAAATCATCTGGAAGGCTGGGAAGCCTCAGTGACACACCCCTCACATTTACCATCTGCTTAGAGTCCTTGGGAGCTCGATGGAAGAAGCTTTGACGCAGTGGGGTCTGGGGAGGTTATGAACACACACATCTCGCCTTTGGACAGCTCTTCTGATGCTTTCTCTTACTTCTCCCCTACTTAAAAAAAATTAGTTGTAAACTAATAATTAACACACAGGAGATATCTCATTGTGGTTTTTATTTGCATTTCCCTGATGATTAGAGATGTTGAACATTTTTTCATATGTTTCTTGGCCATTAGTCTTTCTTCTTTTGAAAAGCTTCTGTTCATATCTTTTGCCCACTTTTTAATGGGGTTGTTTGATTTTTTCTTGCTGATTTGCTTGAGTTCTATATAGATTCTGATTATTAGCTCTTTACCAGATGTGTAGCATGCAAATATTTTCTCCCATTCTGTAGGTTGTCAGTTTGCTCTGTTGATTGTTTCCTTGGCTGTGCAGAAGCTTTTTAAGTTGATCAGGTCCCATTTATTTATTTTTGTTGTTGCAGTGATTGCCTTTAGGGTCTTCTTCATAAATTCTTTGCCTAGGCCAATATCTATAAGAGTTTTTCCAATGTTTTTTTTCAGGATTTTTATAGTTTCATGCCTTCCATTTAAATCTATTATCCATTGTGAATTAATTTTTGTGAGTGGTGAGAGGTGCAGATCCTGTTTCAGCCTTCTACATGTGGCTACCCAATTTTCCCAGCACCATTTTATCACCTAACTACAGTGAGAATAGCTTTTATCCAAAAGTCCCAAAATGACAGATACTGGCGTGGATGCAGAAAGGAACACTGTTGGGGGGATAACCTCTATGAAAAGCAGTATGAAAATACCTCAGACAACTAAAAGTAGAACTACCATTTGATCCAGCAATCCCACTGTTGGGCATTTACCCAAAGGAAAAAAAATCATTTTATAAAAAAGACATTTATACTCAAATGTTTATTGAAGCACAACTCACAATCATAAAGATGTGGAATCAATCCAAGTGCCCATCAATACATGAGTGGATTAATAAAATGTGGTATATGTATACAATGGAGTACCACTCAGCCATAAAAAAAATTGGGAACTAATACCTTTTGTAACAACCTGTGTGTAACTTGAGACCATTCTTCTAAGTGAAGTATCGCAAGAATGGAAAAACAAACACCTCATGTACTCACTGTTAAAATGGAAACTAACTGATCAACACTCATGCGCACATATGGAAAACTCAACGGAAACCAAGCAGGTGGGAGGGGGGAAGAGGGGTTGGGTAAATTCACACCTAACAGGTACAATGCACATTATCTGGGTGATGGGCACACTTATGACATTGACTCAAACTGTACAAAGTAATACATGTTACCAAAATGTTTGTACCCCCATAATATTCTGAAATAAATAAATAAATAAATAAATATTCACACTGGTAAAGTCAAAAAGAAAAAAAAAACACTCAGGAAAGTACGGAGAATCAGACTAGTGAGAAATACTCATATGCCTATCACCTGGATTTAACAATCTAACAGTTTCCCACAATTTTTTTCAGAATTCTTACTTGATAAAAGGGTGTTACATATACAGCAGAACCCCCATCCCCTCTGCCATCACCACCATACCCTAATCCCATGCTCTCCCTCCCACAGTCCTGAAGTAGGTGTGTATGCCTCCCACCCATGTTCTTATGCTTATTAAATGTTTGTACCCATAAATAATAGATATTCAACACATTAATAATAATATTGTATATTTTTAAACTTTTCACATAGGTCACATCTTTTTACCATTTGCTGCAATACAACATATTTGAGTTTTATCTGTTGACTCATGCAGACCTACTTTGTTTATAAATGCTACCTATAATTGCATGTATGAAGTTACAATTTATCAATCCATTCACTGATAGATGGATATTTGTTTCTAGTCTTGGAGTTCAGAAAACAGTACCCCACAATGGAGGCCTCAGAAGCAAAAGTTTTTCTCTGACCTTCTCCTGTCCTCCTGCCTCTCAGTCCCTCGTTCCCTGAGGCTAGCCAGAGAAACCAGGATCCCACTTCCCCAAGGTGGGTCATAGAATCCAGACCCCTTTCCCTAAAAGCCAGCCATAAAGCTTAAAATTATTCTGTGTAAAAACTGACCATAAAGACATTATCTGACCTACCTTGTTTGACTGTAGATCCTAAGACCTGCAATTCCAATAAGTGTCCTGCCCCACCCCCAGAAGGAAGGAATGCATGCTCAGAGAGGCCAAGAAGAATCCAGACAGATAGGCCATGCTGGGTTTCCCCACTCAATCTGTTAGCATTAGAACACACCCTTTGTGTCCAATCATATGTTTTTTTTTCTTTTTTTGAGACAGGGTCTCACTCTATTGCCCAAGCTAGAGGGCAGTGGTGTCATCATAGCTCACTGCAACCTCAAACTCCTGAGCTCAAATGATCCTCCTGCTCATCCTCCCACCTCAGCCTCCTGAATAGCTGGGACTACAGGTGTGCACCACCATGCCAGGCCAATCCACTCATATTTCTACATGGCTGTCCATACTTTGTTGAACCTAAGCATAAAAACGGACAATTTCCCCTGTATCTTCCGGTCTTCATTCTGAAGACTCCCATGTATACACATTAATGTGTTTGTATGTCTTTTCTCTAAGAAATCAATTTGCCTCATGTCAGTGATTTTTTAGCAGACCTTTAAGGGGTCAAGGTCCTTGGTCCCTACACTAGTTTTAACCCTGGCAACAACAATGCAGTAGACATTCATGGTGATGTCTCCTTTTGCACAATGAGCTAGTTTTTCTAGATATATACTGAGCAGTGCAATACCTGGGTGGCAGGTCATGTGCATTTCATCTTCACTAGACATTCCCAAATTGTCCAAAGTGCATGATACATTAATTTCCCTCAGCTGCACCAAAATGCTTACTCTGCTAGAAGGAGGAGATAATGCTCCAACCAGTGTTGTCTCCTTACCAGAAGCCCAGTGATTTTCTACAAGAGGTCTAATGAAGAGTTTAATTTGCTTCAAATTTGTGCAGGTCTGGTGGGGTAAAGTCACAGAGACCTAAATTCTGCTACTGTCTACTCTACTTACTACCTGGGTGACCTTGGACAAAGTAATTTGTCTCTTTCCCCCATATATAAAATGGGGATACAACTATCACAATCTATTTGACACAGTTACTGTTAAGATTAAAGGAAATGATGCGTACATAGCACTTGGGCACAGTGTCTGTCATCTAAGGACACTCAGTAAGTGTCCTTTTTCTGTTTTTTAATTGCTGTCCCCCGTGCTGTAGAACCCAAAGTAGTTTTGAAGTGGCTCAGGGGATGCAAAAATGAACAGATTATGAAAGGCTAGTAACAAAGAGTCATTGCCAACTTTTCTCCCATGCAACGAGGTTTCACAAGAGGGTAATGGAAATGTCATGGGTATAAGCCTGGGCGGCACGAAGGGAACTGCAATATGTCCTGCTTAATTCATGCTCCAGGACAATGTGTGGGCTCTTTGTTCCTTCCTTTCTTTTTGTTTAAAAAAAAAATCCAGAGAACACATCGTAGGGGCTCTTTGAAAAAATACCCCAAGGAACTCATTGTGGCAAAGAAACCTGAAATGCAACACCTACTGCTTCGCATTAAGCCTCCAGGAGGCTCCTGATTGCCCTTCACAAACCTGGCTAAAGCTCCTGCACCCCTCCAATGGCAACACATTTCTCTAGAGGCCATGGGAATAAAAATTAAAAGTTCTCTCTAGGATGTTAGCAGAGGATGCCAGCACTTAAAACATGAGTGGGAGGGAACCCAAGAAGGAGAGAGAGATGCTGAGAGAATAAGGGAAATAAAGCAAATAGCAACTGAGGGCATGAGAAGGCTGAATACCTATGTTGCTACCTAAATAGGGCAACCTGCAAGATATTTTTTTTTCCCTGAAAAAGTGAGTAATTGATCACCTGCACCGATAATGCATCCTCCCCTTTATTTTACAAGAAATGAAAGCACATTACGTAGATGCCCAGAAGTGCAGTTGCTTAGGAGTTCTGATCAGGAGGCAAACATAGGATGTCAGTTTATTTGGTCATTAATAAATGTGTTGGAAGAATTGGATCTAGGCATGTTAGGATTTGGAACAAGAGAGTCACAGAGTCTAACAGGGCTGACGTTCCTTCCTGTCTAGTATGGAGGAGTTTAACTATGAGTAAAGATCCTTATGGGAAAGGTCAAAAGGAGCATTGCAGGTACTGTGCCCTTTTTGCCATCTCTCATGCCTCTATGTTGAGCAGGATAAAATCCTCTGAGCCTAAAATTATAAGGCCAATTAGCAGGATGGATGGGAAGACATTAAGAGAGAAATGTTCCCGAGTTCAGTAAAATCTCATTAATTTAAATCCTGTTTGATAAGTTGAACATAAGGTAGAATGAAATCTACGATATAGTGCAGCTATGAAGAACATGGAGTTAAGGAAGAATGGCCTGTTGATCAACTTCCCTAAGCCTCAGTCTTCTCATATATAAAATGGGGATTATAAGAGTGCTTTTTTAATTACTAGACATGATGTGATGAGTAGATTGAATAGAGGCTTCTAGATCTTAACACAATTCCTAGCATGTAGCTAGTATTTAATAAATCAGAGGTTTTTTTTTTAATTAACAACCATTAGAATAACTCAAGTCATAGAATTGTAGAATTTGAGCCCTCAGAGACCTTGGCAATCATAAGGTGCAACACCTCATTTTCCAGAAAATGAAAGGGGCCCAGAAAGGTTCAGTGACTTGTCCGAGGTCACTCAGCCACTTGCCTCATGTTTTCCAGACAATCTCATGCAGGAACCTTGACATTCATGAGTCACAAGGTGTTAGCACTTTTGGCCAAAAGGAAGCTGTCATTAGAAAGGAATTAATGTCTTCACTAAATCAAAGTCACACAGAGCTCTACTTAGAAATGCTTGATAAGCAGCTAGTTCAAGATATTACAGCACTTAAAAGAAACAGTGCCACTTTAAAACAGAATATGAAAGATAAGAAAACCCAAAAACTCATTCAGATTTGCTAATGCGTCTTTTCTCCCACAGGTCCCCCAAAGTAATGCCTTTTATTTAGTTTTTCTGCCTTGTAAATGTAACTCAATTTTTATTTAATCCACTTTTACAGAAGCTTAGGGTAGAAGGAAGGAGGAGAAAAGCAAGTAGAGAATGGAGAGAAGAAGGGTAGAAATACACAGAAGAGGGCTCTGTAAGGAATCGGGCATTAGAACAGCCACAGGGAGCTGAGGCCTGGGGTGGTATGGACAGCACCAAGCCGATCTGACTGCAGCTTTGGCTTGCGCGGTACGACTCCTGCTCAACACCCATATTCCAAGTCAATGCAATGTAGTTGTATTTAAATATATAAAATTTCATGCTATTTTATTGACGTTGTTCTTCAACTCAATGCTCTTAGCTTGACTTAAGGCATCTTTTTGTTTGTTTGTTTTGAATTTTTAACTAACACTTTTTGTATTTGATGGAACTGGACAAATCAATGACATTCTTGTGTGCGTTTTTAAAGTAATTCAGTTCTTAATAGGTGTCTTTGGGGTGTGTGTGTGCACCACATGCAAAATGTCTTAGACTTTGATTTTAATTGAAAAACAGATTAATTTGCGATACATTAGCCAAGGAAAAAAAGAAAGCTACTCCTTGGTTCTCTTCCTGTCTTTTTTTTCTTTTAAATAAGGGATCTAAAACAAATGGAAATGTTTAATCTGACTAATAAAAAACCACTTGTGCTGTCCTGAAGGGATTAGGGCTTACTCATTTTTTAAATCCATTTTTGTATATATACTCCCTACCCTGACCCTCAGGGAAAAAAAAAAAAAAAAAAAAAGAGCATTATATTAGTGCCTTTGTTCCAGTCCTGACAGCCACACATTGGACAGTTAGGTCCCAGGTTCCCTGGGTTTTGGTCTTTACATCAGCTGCCAGCCTCTAACAAGCTGTGCCAGCCTTCTCACTTCCACCCGGGCTGCTGTGGCCCGGGAAAAGGAAAACAAATGCAGCTAATGAGCCGGAAAAATAACACACTTGTAAGAATCAGCGCAGGGATTAGATGTTTCCTATTCTTAGGAAAAGGAAAAAGAACTCACGAAAAATAATGCCTCCCCTCAAAACATTCACACCACAGCTAGTAGCATCCTGAGTTTGTCTGTTTATTTTTATTTTTTTAAATGTCCAGCTGTCACAATGCCAGCCTTTGGAGAAACAATGTAGCAACTCTGTAACCATAGAATAGAAACTATAGTCTAGGTTGTCCCAAGGTGAAGTTTCTATATCTTAGGAGCCATGAGTGGATGGATGAGAAACATTATGGTGCCAAGAGGAGAAAGCAACCTTGTCCCAGCAGCCACTAGCCACGTGCCTGCTGCCACTCAGACGTCTCAGTCTTGTGGGCCCGTTTTTTTTCCCCCCATTGATGAAATGGATAGCTTGAATTCAATATCATCTCTTAAAGGAGGTATATATCCATAGAGGCTAACAGCATGCTGGATTCCTAACAGACTGGGGCTTAAGAGCCAAGTACAGATCCCAGCTTGATCTCTTGGCAGTTATTTGATGTATGGGGTAACACTCCAGACCAGAACAACCATACTGGTGTTTGGTAAAAGCTCAATATTTTACTACGTATATAGTTCCTAGGCGTGTAAATCCACAAACTGGTAGCCTAAACAGTTTCTTCATAGTTCTGAGCTGAATCTAAAATTTAAAAGTTAAAAAATCGTAGTGGTCTCTGGGCCTAGGAGCATTTGTCTCCCTTCTACTCCAATCCACATCCTTGCTCTGTTGTAGATGACCATCCAATGTGCTCCATCAGCCTTCTCTGTATATCTTCCCCACTTCTTTCCTAAGGACACCAACCATTGGATTTAGGGCCCATGCTAATTCAGGATGATATCATTTTGAGATACTTAATTACATCTTTAAAGACCCCTTTTCTGAATAAGATCATATTCACAGGTTCAAGGTAGAAACATCTTTCCACCATTCAACCCAATAAACCCAGCATCTATTCTCCTGCCTACTGGTAATAACACCTCACTTTTACTACAGGAAATTTTGATTCCTCCACTCTCAGCTCATGTAACTCAGTTGGGCTCACCTGGACTCCAACAGTGACTCTGTGGCTCAGATCAAGCCAATCAACAGCCCATCCCAACAGTCTCACTGCCTGAATCAGTCTGAAGCCCCAGCTTTCCAATTAGATTCAGTTGTGAGTCATTTTCTGGTAATACTGGGGATAAAACCTTTTTCTCTTGGAGTTGCTAAGCCTGCAGTTGTTGGGAAAGTTAGAGGAAAGACATGTCTAAGAAAAGAATACAACTCTGTAGAGAATACTAAGGGGATGAGGAGAGAGCAGAAACCTCCTGGACCCACCTGTGCCTGAAGGCACCCAGAGATTTCAGTTATGTGTTCCACATAAGGCCCCCTTTGGCTTCATCTACTTGGGTTGAGTTTCTTTCATTTGCAAATGATTTTTAAAAATTGACTAATGCATTATCACTCATTCCACAAATATTTGCCAATAATGAGCCATGCATGGTACTAGTCACTGTGGGTAAAATAATAATGAAAGACATATTCCCTGCCTTCAAGGAAGTTATAGTCTCATGGGGATTGTTGGGATGTTGGGATATTGTCATGGGATTTCTGTGGCAGATAGAAGGGAAGCATTAAAGACCACCTAGAGTTCAATCCCAGCTTTTCACAAAGGCATAGGATATAAGAGTAAGATCCATAAACCAGATAAGTCTGAGAGCTTTCTCATTAATTTGCAAACTTTCAAAATAGTGTTATCATTCCTAATGCTCTTGGAAAGACAAAGGTGTGAAATTGAGTGGTAGACGGGAAGACGGATTACAGATTGGACGGCTCTCTACAGCCAGGAGGGAGCCTGCCCTCTCCCCAAGGTATTTTTAGCTTTCTATTCATAGAGATGAGCATAACATTCTGGTCTTCTCAGTACTTCTAGATTAGGAAAGTCCAGATACAAAAGGAAAATATAGCACCAGGGGCACCAGGAAGGAACTGGGTGTCCCAGGAGAAAATCTCCACTGGCTGGCTAATCTTCTCAGGAAAACTCAGAATAGTAAGCTGGTTAAATGTATGTTAATATATAATGGTTATGGGTTATAATTGTGTAGCATATTTAAAATATCATCATCTATCTCCAATTAGACTGTAAATTCCTTGAGGATAAGAACTCTGATGGATATCGTTCTTTCTTTTTGGCACTCAGTGTCTAAACTTCCTTATGTTAGGGAATCCTGCACTGCCCAAACCTAGCCTGAGTCCTCCGTAGGAACTAAAAGACTGGATAGTCTTCTTCCCAGCATCTCTGTGGTGAGGGTGCGGGTATGATGCCCAGGCTCTGCCAACTAGACCCATCAACACCAAATGTTGAACTATATACATTAATCATGGGAAGAAGTGAAGCCATTCTGCAATGAGTGACAAAGTGGTTGTTTTTGTGGGGACAATGTGCAGGATTGCTGCTTTCAATAGTACAAGATGAGGCGTCTGGCACCCAGTGACAGTAACATCTTAACATTACAACCCTGCTGTGTGATTGTAGATGACGCTCCTGTCTGCACAGCCTCTGAGCCTGCTTCTTCAGCCTTCCTGGAGAGTCATGTCTTCTTACTAAATTCCTTTTCAGTTTAATGGGAAAGTTGGTTCTAACTCTAACAGAGGAGGTATTCAATAAATAGTTACTTATTTGAATATATTTTCTTCTTTGAAACCACCCCACCCTGGGTGAAACCACTGCATGGTTAATTTTGCCAAGCAGGTACCATGTTTTCTTTTTCTTCCCCCAGCAGGTTGGAAATGAGGCTTAGAAAAGCTAAATAACTTGCAAAGTCACATGGCTGGCAGTGAGGAACCCCTTTCTACACTGTATCAGGGACCACACACACTGTTGCTTATGAATGCAACACATAAAAATAATCAGGGCATCTCTTATTTCTGATCCAGTATTCACTTTGAAAGTAACAAAATAAGGTTAGACTAGCCCTGCATTCCTGCTGCCACCACCTAGAGCTGGGCTGTCTTCAGGCAGAGTCTGCACTACCAGCTCATAGCAGTCACTGGCCCCTATTGTCTCAAGTCCTGCCCTCTTCAGGCGGGCAGGCCACTTACCTGGCTACAGAACTGCACCACTCTACCTCCCGGGAATACGGAAAGCAAAGCAAACAAGCATCCACGTTTTATTGCTTCTGCACTAGAAAAGTATTCTGGATCTAAAGTGTGAAAGTCAAAAACATATTTAAAAACAAACAAACAAAAAAAACCACCACACAAAACCCCCCAGCAACTTAAAAAGTTAGGATTCTGGCTAATGGGTCAGGGTCTAAAAAGGATAAAAAGAAAGCATAGGTCAGGGGGAGGCGGGGCATCAAAATTCCTTGCCCTTGCTTCATGCTTCTCACCTTATGTGCTAACCTAGAATCTTATTTTAAAAAATAACATTCAAATGATATTATGCAGAATACTTTTAATTTTTTTCAATCACAGTTTAATTTTCTGATTGCAGAAGTATTATGCATGGTGTGGTTAACTTAGAAAATAAAAAGGTCAAAAAATAAAAAAGGAGAAACAACATATATACCACTCAATTTCTAAACCCAAAGAAAATCATTTTAGGGGGTATATCTAATATTTCAGATTCTCTTGAAGCATTCTAAATTATAAAGTTCTCTACGAATGTACGTTTTTGTTAATGTTTCATATTTACTGCTCAAGTCCTATGTGTCATAGACATAGACAATTTAGAGTATTGAAAGTTGAAAACAAGCATCTGGAGACCTAGAATCCAGGCAGAGAAAGTGCCATGGCTCTGGAAGAATTCCTGAGAGAGTCAGAGGCAGGAGAAGGGAAGGGAGGAAGTTTCTCTGCCAGTCTCCAGAGAGGACAGAGCTCTACATTCTATTTGTTAGAGGCAGGGATGAAATGATGTGGAATAAGTGCCCCAGAGCTTGGGATTGAAATAGACACCCCCCCCAAGAAAGGAATTATGAAGGCAATGAGGCATGATGCAGTTAAAAGGGCAGCCTTCCAGGGGTGGGAGAATAAATATAGCAGACTAGATCCACCCCCTACTCCCAAGGAAGAGGGTGGTCAAGGCGGAAACATTATGGGGTGGGGAAGTCAATACTTCCAGGATGCAGGAAAGTAAATGAATGAAGTAGGCCAGGTATGAGGAAAAGAAGATATAGAGACACTTTGCTGGAATTTTAAACACAGAAATATCCTTCCACAGAGATATAGTCTGTCTTTCCACAGACTGTCTTGGAAACATGGCAGCCTTCTTTATTCATCTTTCATTTTCACAGTAGGAAAAACAGCAGGTCAGATACAATGATAACTGGAAATTGATGATGGATCTTGGTTTCATGGAGATAATTGGACATGGTGGGAGATCTAGAAGCCTGGTGAACTCATACCCCATCTGAAGGGCTATCTGCTGGCTAATGAGAATAAGGAATCAGGATAAAAACATTTTTGTCAGATGTTCCAATTTTTTAAGACAAGCCAAAATTATGGATGCTTATGTGCATTTTTCTGGTTTTAAAATTGCTTCAAAGTTTGTTTTTAATTTAAATATATTAACCATATTAAACACACTCCTGTGCTCCCACAGGCCCCATGGACAGCTCATTTGTGACTACAGCCTCATGCCCTTCCAGATCTCATACCACAGCAAGATAGCCACTTAGGGCCCAGGGTGCTGGGTGTCTGTGCCTCTCCTCTTATTCATTGCACAGTGATAGAGTATTATTTCTAAAACTGGTGCTTAAGGGGGACATTGACAAATTCAAACACGACCAAAAGACAGGAAAGGGACTTACAATCATATGCATTGGGGAATAGTTCTAGGAACAGACATAAATAATATGACATGAGCTAGTGATAAAAGATTATTGTTTAGAATTATACAATGCTCTCTAGTTTACAAGGTATTTTCACACATACTGTCATTGGAGCCCACAATAAATTCCAAAAATAGGCTGAAAGGTATTATTAATACCATTAATGGGGGTAGGGAGCTACAAGAGAGGGAAGAAGAGGAGAAAGAGAGAAAGAGAGAGATGAATGAATATGAATAGCTGCTGAGAGGTTACATGACTTGCCAATATCAACATAAAAATAAGCAATGGAAAGAATAACTCATTAATTTATGAAAAAAGGGGAGAATTTCACGTTTACTGTCACTTATAGAAAACACAATAAAACTAGTGGTTTTTCCCTCTAAAAGTACTTTGACAAAAGGATTAAATTCAATAGACTGCAGTTGTTGTGGGGCGGGGGAAGTGGTGTGAGATTTTTGTTTCTTGCTAATTTACTCCACTTTGAAGAATCAATCCTAACACCTACAACTATTTCATGGAAAGGATTCAGATTTTTTCCTTAACTTCTAACTGTAAGAAAGGTACAGGATAATATTTTAGATCAATATAAAGAAGAATTTAAAATCAAGAATTATTCACATAAAAGAAAATAATACCAAGAGTCTGGATACTGGGTTCTGGAACCAGCACGGTGTGTGGCCTTAGCCAGACAACAATCTTTTGAGACTCAGTTGCCTCTTTTTAAAATGAGTGTAGTAACACCTATATGTGAAAAGGGAGTTGGATATTCATGAACTCTCTGCAAATTGCCAAGCCTTCTACAGACATACACGTAAGGTAAGGTAGGCTGACATGATTCAAAAATCTATAAATATATAGAAAATATTTTTTATTAAATTTAAAATTCTTATTTTGGAGTTCAAGGATCTTATGTCATTTTGTCCAACCCCACTCAGCTAACCTCATCCCTACCATGTCTCACCCTAATCACGCTACACCCTGTAGCCATAGGTGCTTCCAATCTGAGAGCCAGGAGACCCCCAAAATTGTATACTCCTAGAATTAAAAATTAGACCAAACTTAGTTCAAATCTGATGCCATAAGCTTAGCCTCCTCTGATCCTGTTTTCTGAACCAGAAAATTGAGATCCTAAGGCCTACGTCAGAGGTTGTTTTATAGGTAGATAAGGGATGTAAGATACCTATTAGAGCCTAGAATAAAGAAATTACCGAATAAATGGAACTTGTCATTTTTGGTTGTAATATGATTTTTTTCTGTGACTGCCATTAGAAAACTCTCCATAGGCCAGGTGCAGTGGTTTACACCTGCAATCCCAGCACTTTGGAAGGCTGAGGCGGGAGAATCGCTTGAGCCCAAGAGTTCGAGACTGCAGTGAGCTATGCTTCCACTGCACTGCAGCCTGGGTGACAAAGTGAGACCTTGTCTCTGGGGAAAAAAAAAGAAACAAACAAACAAAAAACTCCTGAGACAGAGATTTCTCTCCAACGACATGGACCAGTTCACCCTTGATCATTCAGTGCTGTGTTACATTATCTAGTGTCACATGTATACCCTGTAGTCATCATAACAATCACCATGTCACAAACTTCTTCAGGGCAAGAATCATTTGTTCAATACTTACTGAGTGTCTTCCCTATGCTAGGCACTTTTCTCAGACCTGGGACTCTCCAGCAGACTGGCTCCCTCTGCTCTCATGAAGCTTACATTCTGAGAAGAGACAGCCTATCAACAGGTGCACAAATAAAAAAGCAGCTCACAGCAGATGGTATAGATGAAATAACCAGGTGGTGTGATAGAGATTACCTATCTCTGCATTAGACAGATGGGCAAGGAAGGGCCTTTGAAGACGAAGCCCGACAAATGAGGAAGAGCAGCTGCGGACAGATCTGAATGGGGAAAGCCATGCTAGCAAAGGAAGTGCAAGTTAAAGTACTCTGGAGGAGGAACCCACTTTATGTCTCTGAGGAACAGCAGGAAGTCCTGGGGAGCTACATGAGGGGGAGGAATCATACAAAGTGAAATTAGAGAGGTAGGCCGGGCCCACATCTCATAGGGCTAAGGAAGGAAGGGCTCCAAGCATATGCCTCTGTTCTCACCATCGAGAGACATTCATCATTTCTGGGTGGCTGAATAAGAATACTTTTCTGTTTCTTTTTCTTTTCCTTTTTTTTTTTTTTTTTGCAACATGATTTCATCTGGGTCATCCTTGCCTTAGCCCCTTGCAAGAAGACACTGGGTGTCATTCCCACATTCCCGGCCCCCCCCTCCCCCGTCATCTGAAGAGTAAGAATCCAAGGGGGGAAACCCCTGACCCACTTCAAAGTGCGCTCCTTCCGGCTGCCACTGTTGCGCTCAGTGTGACGGCCCAGCCAGGATTTCTGCAGCCCGTATTCCCTATTCCACTTCCCTCTGGCATTTAAGAAGTTGGCGGTTGTCTCCATTGCCCGAGGGAGACATTTTAGGAGAGGTTTCCATAGAAACTCAAACTTTCTTTCCAGCAGCTCATGTAGTTTTTCCCTTTATTTTTAAATGCATATTATTATTATTTCTTTCAATCAGTTTTTGAGCTTTTGCTTCCTTAGGTTCAAATAATAACAAATCTCTGGAAACATGAGCTCTCTCATTCTCCATGCAACAATCTCTCCTAATTGTGCTTCCATGGCTGACAGAGAGGGTTATAAAACTTTCCTGCCATAATTAGTCATTTCTCAGATTAATATTCACGCTCTCCCTCAGCATCACTTAGCCCTCAATCACCAGGCATTTCCTGGCCTCCCAAGACTGGGTTGGATTCACTTATGATGGTTTTCTCACGACACTTCTCATAATTACAGTAAAATTATTATTTTGACGGTTATACATTTGATGTCTATCTCTCTGTATTAAGATGTAAACTCCATACGGAATTATGTCTTCTGTATCTTTTGTATCTATAACACTTAGCAGTGTTTTCTGAAACAAAAATTACCATTTCCCCAATACAGTCATTTTAAGTCCAAGAAAAAAGAAGAATCAAGTAGCTAAATAAATTCTGCTTTGTATATTTAGGAGAAAAAATTTATTTTCCTCAAGGTAACAAGAACATATGCCACCTATTGTGAAACAACTGGGAAAAATAAGTATGTTGTGGTTTTAATGAAGCCGTCATTTGACATGGAATGGATCAAAGCGAAAGAAAGGCTATTCAAGAGCTGGACACAGTGGTTTTACGTAGGAATAAGGTACCTCTCCACCTCCTCTGTGTACATCTGAGCAACAGGTGAGTAGGACTGTGAGCATGGGCCAGAATTCTCACTCCATGTTGACAGACAGAGAATGGAGGAAAAGGGCAGACAAAGGGAAAGAGGGAAGCAGAGAGACAGAGAGAGTACTAGGGAAATGAGAAGAAAAAGAGGCCATGCCCAAAGAGGAGGCAAAGAGAATGAAAGAGACCTAATGGAGAATCCAAGTCCACTTTGGAGTGGGAGGAGCGTAAAGTAATAAAATGGGCTGGGAGTAGAGGCATGGAGAAGACATCCTACATGCCATTTCAGGAGCACAGAACTCTCGACAGTTTACAATTCTGTTCTGAGAAGAGGGGCCGTCCTGTGCTAGATACCAGCCAAGAGGCTGCTGTGTGAGGTGATTTCTTTAAGCCTGCAAGTCAAGCCTAATCTTAACAGTTAAGGTTTACTGAATCTGTTATGTATGCCGTGTGCCTTAGACACATTGCTGTATTAAATCCTCACAAGAATCTCTTTTATCCGTGGGGAAACTCGGGCTCAGAAAGCTTACAGCACTTGCTGAAAGCCACCCAGCTAAAATGTGGCATATCTTAAGTCTGTCTGACTCCAAAGTTGAGCTCTGTCTATTATGCTACCCTGGCTTGGCTCATAAAGGGGACTTCAAAAATAAAATAGAATAAAATAAGAAAAAAAGGAAGACTGTCATTCTACAACACAATGGGCGGTGGGGGAGGAGAACCCTACCAGGTGAATATAATACGTGGCACTCAACTAAACCTTCTAATAATAGAAAAGCTGCTTGAGAGGGGACATAAATTTTCTCTGAGGGCGTAACTCCACTGTGGGGGATTCAACATGATGTTCTTCATAAAGCAAATCTGATTATCTTATTCCCCTGCCTAACACCCTCCAGTGATTTCCCACTGCACTTAGAGTAAGACTCAATATCCTCACCATGGCCTGCAAGAGTCTACACCATCTAGCCCCTGCCTAGCCCTGCAGCCACATTTGGTCCTCTGCTCCCCAGCTTCTGCCACCTCTCCAGCTATGTGGGTCTTCCTCTTCCTGTTCAGTGGCACACACCTGTCCCAAGGACTTTACATTGGACAATCTGCCTTTATGGAAGGTTCTACCCTCCGTTCTTCACCTGGCTTTAGGAGTCTCGGGTCTTCAGAAAAGCCTTCCCAGATCTCATGATATAATTCAGGCCCACACTTTCCTCTTTCCTGTGGCACCTTGCACCCTGCCTTCATAATATATGACAATAACCTGTGCATATTTATTCATATGATGATTTGGTTAATGCCTGCCTGTCTCACTAGATCATGGCCTCCAGGAGGGCAGGGACTGTGTGTGTCTCTTGTTCACTGGGGTATCCCAACAGTGTCTGAGATATGGAATTATAAGAACTCAATTTTTTTTTGTTGCTGTTGACCATTGAAATGACTTTCATTCAGGAATATTGTACAGAAAACATCCAAAATGAGTGAAGTAGTAAGATGACCACTGAGGAAGTTCGAATTGCAGCCATGACCTAAGCTTTTAAGCTGTGCTTGTAATTTTACTTTCTACAACAAGTAACTTAAACTATTCATAAATAGTGATTATTATTTGGACAAAAATGGAAACTGTCCCCCTACTCAGCACCCCACCACCATCACATACACACACACACTGCTGTCTGCACTGGCCTTTTTACCCTACCTCACGGGTTTCTTATAATTTTGTTCTCATATTTGTTTTATATCCATTCCTTCTTTGTTCCAAATACCCCAGAAAGCTGATGCTATAGAGATCCAGGTCCTTGGCTACCATTAGGAAAATGAAAAACGTAATGAATCACCAACAGAATTAGCATGAAAACAGTCTCTGAGTCAGACAGAGCCCAGATCTGCTCAGAGTCATCAAGGCATTTCTACACAAACGATTTTGATATTACCATCCTAGGATTTTGAATTCATGTGGTGCCCAAGTCGGAAACCTGAACTCCAGGAAAACAAAGAATCTATTATTATGCAAATAATTTTAGACACTAAAAAAGAGAGGAAATGAAAAGATAAGCAAACACAGACTGCATAATGCCACCTGGCTTCTAAAATAGTTCCCTCTCAAAGTTTTAATAAGTGTCAACTCATCCGAAACAAAGATCTCTAATCACACAGAAAGTGTTTTACTCAAATGACTTCATCTTCTATTTTGATAACTCTTCCAATGGTGTGATTATGCTTTCAGAGAAAAGGATAACAGGAGACCTTGAATGTTTTCCTTGTATTGGGAGAAATTTCCACCTCTTCTGCCAAATAACTAATGGGCAATCACGCTGCATGCTTATTCAACCAGCACTGGTTATGTGCCACACACAGTACTTGGCACTAGGGGATAAAGCATGGAGCAGATACAGAGAAGTCCTGTCTTCCTGGAATCAGGACATGTATGCAGCTCGTCCGTCCCAAAGATGTTTGCCTTGCTATTAAAATACATGCATTATGGCACTTTATGTTTCACAACGTTTTTTCACATATACCACTTTTTGTCATCTTCTCAACAATCCTGTATGAACAGCATGGGCATTAAGATTTTTTTTCATTTTTAGAAAATGAAGTAAGGCTCAGAGCCCAAAAGAACTGGCCACAAATCACATAAGTCATGTTCTTGCAACCACACCATTAGCAACAAAACACAGCAAATGTTTAGTAAGCATTTATAAAGGCTAAGCATTTACATGCATTCTCATAGTTAATCCTTGCAATAAACCTATGATTACCCATTTAAAAATGGTACAACTGAGGTTCAGAGGCTGAGTAATTTATTTTAAGTCAGGTGAAAAGAAAGATTTGAACCCAAGAAATTTGGCCCTAGAGCTGGCATTCAACTACAGCAATGTACTGCCCAGATAATATAAATTGGTCATATTCTTTATTTCAGTTGGAATATCTCTCATTATGATTAATTTGAAAATAGAGAAATTAAGACCTATAGGGTTTAAAAGCCACATTCAAGGTCATACTGTCTAGGGTATTCAAGTTAAACTAACATTTACATTTCTAAGATGTGAAATCCCACTCACTTTTCCACTTGGTCAAGGATCTCACTTCAGCACAGCTCAAAGGAAAACGATGTGTTGAGAGACCATCCTATCTACACTGTTGCTTCAAGGTGGAATGAGGGATTCTCTCATACTGGACCCAGACTTGGTCAATATGCTCAGGTGTAAGCACGAATTGAAACTAGAACACTCAGCATCAGACAGCTCAGGGCTGTCTAACACCTCATCAGTGCTGGAGTCCCTATTCTAAATGAAATTTTATTTTTGCTGATGTGTCAAAGTTTGCCTGTCTAAAGAGATTCATTGCTTTCTTCCTTCCAAAGAAGTATGTTAGGGGAGCCATTCTCATTAGTGAGAGGGTAGGATAACAAGAGGTGCACTTGGGTATAATGTAGGGCTCATAGAAGAGAATAGTGTGATAAATTGGAGAGCAGGATGAAGTTCATGCCACCCATTCATCCAAAAAAAAAAAAAAAAAACCTCCTTTAGTTCTTTCTATGTTACCAGTGCTATAATCCTGGGGAACCGAGATGAACATGACAGTCCCAGTCCTTGGCCCTTAAAATCCAGTAGATAGTGAATCAGAGGGCTTAGAGAATTTATACATTTTTTTCCTTCAGATGCTGGAAAGCTACTGAAAGTTTACAAGAAGAGAATGATGTAATCATAGCTGTTTCTCCTACAAATTCAGATGCTGTCAGAGTTGAAAGGGACTTCAGAGGTTAAAATATCCCTTTCCTGTACCTCAAGCTTCCATGCAAAAATGCCCTGTTTAGCTGTACTATCTGGTGCAGTAGCCACTTAGGGCTACTGAGCACTTGACATACAGCTAGTTAGACTGAGATGTTCGATAAGTAAAAAAAAAAAAAAAAAAAAAAAAAAAAAAAAAAAAAGTACACTGGATTTTGAAGATTTAGTATTAAAAAAAAGTAAATTCTCATTAAAACATTTTATATTAGTTATACATAGAATACTTAGAATATATTGGGTTAAGTCTATTACTAAAATTAATCTCACCTGTTTCTTTTTAACTTTTTAACGTGGCTACTAGAATGCTTAAAATTATACATATAGCTTGAATTATATTTTTTTTGGACAGTATTATTCTATAGAATTCCTGATAAATGTTCACCTAGGTTTTCTAGAATACTTCCACAGACTGAACATTCACTGGCCCCTGAGGAATTTCATTTTGTTGCTCAATAGCTCTGGCTACAAGGGAGCAGTTCCTTTGGTTAAGCCACAATTTGTCCTTTTGTATATTATACCCATTGGAAATCATGATGCCCTAGGGTTTCCTTTCAACAGCGACCTTCAACTATTTATTTTCCATCTGCCCCACATCTTTCAGTCTTGTCTTAAATAAACACCTCCAGTTGGTTTTATTATTCTTTGCACATTATGTTTTCTAGGTCTCAGATGATCCTTATCATTCTTCTCTTATATGCTCTACATTATCAGTACTCTCTCAGAAAGAAAAACAAAAAACTTCTCCAGTTGTCTGGCTGGAGGTAGCAGGGTATGGCAGAAAGACCCTTAGAGTAGAAATCAGAGGTAAGTTTGCTTTACATCTGTTATGGTTTTGACATGGTTTGGTTGTCCCCACCAAAACTCATGTTGAAATTTGATCCTCAATGTGGCAGTGTTGGGAGGGGGGTCTGGAGGGAAGTGTTTGAGTCATGGAGGCAGATCTTTTAAGAATAGATGAATGTCCTCTAATGCCCTCCTGCTGGTGTTAGTGAGTTCTCTGGGAGGTGGGGAATGGATTACTTCCTGAGAGAGTAGGTTGTCACAGAGTCTGGCTTTCTTTGTTTTGCTCTCTTGCTTCCTCTCTTGCCATGTGATCTCTTTGTACATGCTGGCAGCTGTCCACCATGAGTTGAAGCAGTCTGGGGCCCTCACCAGATACAGATGCCCAATCTTGAACTTTCCAGCCACCAGAATCAGGAGCTAAATAAACTTCTCTTCTTTATGAATCACCCAGTCTCTGGTATTCTGTTATAGCAACACAAAACTGACAAAGATGACATCTCTTCCATCAGTGTGCAACCTTGGATAAGTAATTTCACCTTATTCACAAAAGCATATTAAAGACCACTTAAAGGCAAAAAAAGAGCATAGGCTCCAAATGTAGTTTTCTGCAGTGAACCTTGTTTCTAACTGCTCACCAGTCATGTCCCTGCCAATAGAATCCACTCTTAAATTGAGTAATTTCTGCTGTTGTTAGAGAGAGGAAAGATGGGTTAACCTTATATCTCCAGCTTCAGGGAAGGCTGAAGCCAAGCCTGGAGAGCAAAGTCACAGCAATTGGTTTAGTGATGGGCATAGTACTCAGCTAAGGCAAATGCTTTACATGGAAAGAGCTTGCTTGAGAATAAAACCAACAGAGGAAATAGAACTAAAATATTCAGGGGGAGGAGGGACAAGATTTAATAACATAATTCACATTATCTGAACCCATGGTTGACCTGTGCTTAAAGTAATATATTTTTGGCTGTGTTTTTTAAAACCCTGAATTAATAAATTCTTTTTATTGCCTAAGCCAGTTCGAGTTTACAAACAAGAACCCTAACTAATGCATTGTTGTCAGGTACTAAAATATTTCCAGATCTGCTCCCTTATTTCAAGCCATTTTGATTTGTTATGCATGTACTCAGCCTCACCAACAAGCAGCAATGTTTTAAAAGTAAACACAGAAGGACAGACATGTTAAGATGGCAGAAGGTAGGGATGGCAGGGCCCTGATTCTCTATCCTTTCCTCTGAAGAAGCATATCCAATCATTCGCCCATGTTACACAAAAACATGGTCAATATTTCATTTACTCAAGTTGTCGTTGCACATTAAAATGATACTTGTTATGCGTTTCCTCTGAGGTGTGTGGCGAGTAATTAAATAACACTACAGCATGCCTCATCTTATAAAATCAAAGCATGTGCAAAAACAAATTGACTTCCATTAGAATTCATCATACTTTATCTGTACTTCTGATTGATTTTCAGTAGGCATCTCCCAACACTTAAGCCTTCTAGATCTGTCCCCTGTCCCCATGTCCACCTAACAGAAGGTTTTATTATAGCACCCAAGAACTAGAAAGGGCCTGAAGAAATGGCTACTACTTTATTCCCTAAAGTGACTTTTTTAATGTGAAATATAGTTGGAGACAGAATCCAGACAAGAGTTTAGTGTTCCTGAAATATGATATCACACAGTTTCTGTATTCTAAATGGAGCTCCCTGTTTAGTGGTCTCTTTTGAGTATGCAAATAACCTTCAAATTTAATTCTTTCACAAGATCAGATTACTTTGTTTTGATTTTCATAAAGTAGGTTTATCTCAATTTGAGTGCATAAGTTGTTATTAATCTGAGTAGCCACTACTATTTATGCACCAGGTACTTTCCATATACTTTATGGGAATTATCTGGCTCAATCTTCATAAAACCTGTTTGAGGTTGGTACTATTTAGAATTTCCCTTTTATAGAGATGAAGTCTAGAGTTTAAGGAGACTATGGACTTGGTCTAAATCAAACATCTGATAAATGGTAAACAGAATTGATTCAATTTCTAGCTCTGACTCCAAAGCCTGAGCTTTTAACATGAATATTCTATATCCTCAGGAAGATTAAGCAAACTATTTTGTTAGAACATGTCTGAAAACAGACAAGACTTTTGAGATTAGAAGGATCACTTTTTGAGTCCTTAATGACCTGTAAAACTTTTCAATATATTATCAGATATGTTCAGGAGTATTGGTGCCCAAGTCCTCTGATCCATTACTTGAATGCACATAATTGATGTATTTCTGAGCTGTGTGTTCAACTATTTACACCAGTTTTTACAGACAGCTTAAGAACAGAAATGTAAAACAAGAGATAGAAGGCAAAAGCTATCTCCTTGGAAAATACTTTTATTCCCTCTATGGCTTTTGACCTCACATCCTGCAGACCACATTTACTTGTTGGTTTAACAGAGTGTCTCATTTTCAATACATAGAGAAGAATGTACCTGAACAGTCCTGGATTGATTGTGTAGTAGTCATCTATTGCTACATAAGAAACCACCCCCAAAACTTAGCGGCTTAAAATAACATATTTCTTGCAGAAACTGACAAGTTGATCTTAAAATTTCCACGGAAATTTAAGGGACACAGCCAAAACAATCTTTAAAAAGAAAAACAAAGCTGAAGGACTTAATTTCTAATTTCAAAACTTACTATAAAGCTTCAGTTATCAAGACAGTGGAGTACTTGTATAAGGATAAACATATAGATCAATGAAATAGAATTGCGAGTCCAGAAATAAACCTTCAAATTTATAGTCACTTGATTTTCAACAAGGATGCCAAGACAATTCAGAGGGGAAAGAATTATCTTTCCTATAAATGGTTTTGGGACAACTGGATATCCACCTACAAAAGAATGAAATTGGACCCTTACCTCACACTATGTACAAAAAATAACACAAATGTATCAAAGTTCTAAATGTAAAAACTAATACTATAAAACTCTTAGAAGGAAACATAGGTGTTCATCCTTATTGGATTAAGCAATGTTTTTCTAGATATGGCACCAAAAGTATAAGCAATTAAAAAAATAGATAAACTTGACATTATCAAAAAAACCTTTTATACTTTAATAGATGACATCAAGAAAGTTTAAACAATTCACTGAATGAGAGAAAATTTTTGCAAATCATATGTCTGATAAAACACTTACATCAGGAATACATAAAGAATCATTACAAGTCAATAATAAAAGGACAAATAACCCAGTTTAAAAAATTACAAAGTTTATGAATAGACAGATCTCCAAGGAATATATACAAATGGCCAATAAACACGTGAAAAGATGCTTAGCATCATTAGCCATCAGGGAAATGTAAATCAAAACCACAATGACACACTATTTATATTTCATACCTTCTAGAATGGCTATAATCAAAAGATAGAAAATAAAAAGTATTGATGAAGATGTGGAGAAGGTGGAACTGTCATATTGCTGGTGTGAATTTAAAAATGGTACCGCCACTTTGGAAAACAGTTTCGTGGTTTCTCAAAAGTCTAAACATAGAGTGGTGTATGACCTAGCAATTCCATTCCTACATGTATACCCAAGAGACATGAAAAAATATGTTCACCCTTCATCATGGAGTAACACATAGTCCAGAAGTCAAAGAATCTGAAAGAGGATCCAGAAGGTGCTTTTGTTGCTGCAGGAAACTTCCCCCAGGCCAACCAGGTGATCCAGCAGACATGTTACTACATGTGAGCTGTAGCGATGCCTCATATCCTGCTGTATAACTTTCTGAGCCTAAAAAGCAAGATGGTTACAGTTCCATTTCTGCCGCCCACATCTCACACAAAATATCTGTTGTGGCTCATGCTAATCCATAACTATATAAAAAATGGAATTCTGGGAAGCATAGTTCCAGCTTGGCTAAATTGATACAGTATAAATTAACCACAGCTATCATTAAAGAGTTTGGAAGCCAGATAGGGAATATTATGGTGCATAAATACATTTCATTCTTAAGCAGAAATGCAAACTTGTCCTAAATTCCCTGGTCTAATCTGCTCCTTAATATTAAGAAGATTTATGCAAAAGTGTGTTCTTTAAATCAGTGTTTTTCAACCTCAGCACTATTGACATTTTGTGCTGAATTATGCTTAGTTATGGGAACTGTCCTGTGCATCGCAGGGTGTTTAGCAGCATCCTTAGCCTCTACCAACTAAATACCTGTAGCACCTCCCCAGTCTTGGTGATCAAATTTATCTCCAGAAAATGCCAAATATTCTGGTGGGTGGGGGGAAGGGTGTGTAGTAGAATCACCTCCAACCGAGAGCCATTACTTTAAATGATACAAAATATGCAGCAGCTTTGTTTTGCAATATATTCACTTTTAGTAGAAAACAGATTATATATTGTACTGCTTATACATTTAATTCTCTAGATTATATTTTTTGATTATATAAAATCCTGTTCTACATAAATGTTAATTCACTGAATTAGAAGAGAATCTCTGTTGGTTCAACTCTGAGTCAAAGCTTAAAAGCAGGGCTTAGTTGGTCAAGATCAGTAATTTAAAACATCATGAATGTATTAGCTTCAGAAGATTCTACCTTTTAACCCAATAAGGAGAAGGATACAGCAGAGCATGCGTGGCCCTAGGCAAATCCATACTTGTTTCAAGAAAGTTTAGCAAACTCACTTCCGTTAATGATGTACTAAAAGGCTATAGAGATGATACTCTTACAATGGTGAATCACCTTTATTGGCCAGTTCAAATTCTTCTCATTATTAAAAAAAAATAGAATGAAATGATTGGTCTCACTCAATCATCCATTCCTGAATGGCCCATCCTATGACAGTTACATGTATTTCAAAAATGACTAACAGAACCAGTTAACATTATCAAAAGAAAAGAACTAACTAGTTGCATCTTGCTCATATCAAATCATACACTAACCCAAGGACACGAGAACTTGAGTATCATCAGGGGCCAGGTAGGCAAAGTTAACCCCACGGTGAGTTGTAGGGACTATGGCAAACTGGAAAGTTTATGCCTCATCTAAAAAGTAAGCCATTCCTGCTGATGCCACTCCAGAAGATGTGACTTTTCCAGGAAGCCAGAGCCTGTATATTTTTATGAAATTACTTGGCAACTGATTCAATTTTCAAAAATCATCACAAGGCAATACCGTAAGAGGGAAGTAAATAAATATATATTTATATAAGTATGTATATGTATATATGTATATGTATGTATTTGTGTGTAAAAGCATGGCTCCATTGGTCAAGTTGGTATGTATGTATTTGCATATATTGATGTATTATTGATGTATATATAGGTGTATATTTATATGTTTGTGTATGTATTATATGTATACACATACATATGTATTTATGTGTCTGTAGGCTGAATTCACCCATTATGAGACTAGATTATTAATTTTATGCTGAACAATCAACCAAGAGGCAATCAAATTTACTCAATAACAGGGAGGTGGGAAAAGTAGTTGCTTCAGAGAACTTCCTCTCCCCACTCAGAGCTAAGTTGTTTGTAAATAACAACATTAAAACTCAATATCACCCATGTGGTCAAAGCACCCATTATAAGCTTACCATTCTAGAGATTAGTAGGAAAAACTTACTTCATAAAAGGCATCCAAACCAGAAAGGAAGAAGTTAAATTGTTGCTGTTTGTAGACAATATAATCTTATATATAGGAAACCCTAAATATTCCACCAAAAAAATCACTAGAACTGATAAATGAATTCAATAAAATTGAATGATACAAAATCAATATGTAAAAACCAGTAGCATTTCTCTACACTAATAAGCGTTCTGCAAAAGAAAGAGAACAATTCTATTTACAATAGCTATCAAAAAAATATTTAGAAATAAATTTAACCAAGAAGATAAAATACCGTTACACTAAAAATTATGAATGAAAGAAATTGAAGAAGATACAAATAAATGAAAGCATTCTGTGTTCATGAATTGGAAAAATATTGTTAACATGTCCATACTACCCAAAGTGATCTACAGATTCAATAAAAAATTCCTATCAAAATTCCAACATTATTTCTCTTATATATAGAAAAAACAATCCTAAAATTCATATAGAACAACAAAAACCCCAAATACCCAAGACAATCATGTAAAAAAAAGAACAATGCAGAAGCATTGATTGATACCTGATTTCAAACTATACTACAAAGTGATAGTAATTAAAACAGCACGGTACTTGCACAGAACAGAAATAGATTAGCCAATGCAATGGAAAACCCAGGAAAGAATCAATGCATCTCTGATCAATTGATCTTCAACAAAGGTGACAAGAATATACAATGGGAAAGAACAGTCTCTTTAATAAATGGTGGAAAAACTGGATATCCATATGCAAATGAATGAAATTGGATCCTTTTCTCATACCATATACAAAAATCAACTCAACGGATTAAAGATAAACATAAAACCTGAAACTAAAACAATTAGAAGAAAACATAGGGGAAAAACTATACAATGTTGGTGAGGGCAATGATGTTTTAGTTTTGACCCCAAAATCTCAGGCAACAAAACCAAAATAGACAAATAGGATTACATCAAAATACAAGCTTCTGCACATCAAAGGAAACAAGTAACAGAGTGAAGAGACAACCTATGGATTGAGAGAAAATATTTGCAAGCCATACATCTGATAAGAGGTTAATATCAAAAATATATAAGGAGCTCAAATAACTCTACAGAAAGAAAACAAATAATCCCATTAAGAAATGGGCACGGGAACAGAATGAACATTTCTCAGAAGAAGACATACAAACAGAAAAAGACAATGAGGTATCTTTTCACACTGTTAGAATGGCTATTATCCAAAAAAAAAAAACAACAAGTATTGGTGAGGATGTGGGGAAAAGGAAACCCTTGTACACTGTTGGTGGGAATGTTAATTAGTACAGCTGCTATGGAAAACAGTGTGGAGGCTCCTCATAAAATGAAAAATAGAATTTTCATGTTATCCAGCAATCCTACTTCCAGGAACTTACCCGAAAGATTTGAAATGTCATAAAGATGTCTTCACTCCCATGTTCACTGCAGCACTATTCACAATAGCCAAGTGTGGAATCAACCTAAGTGTCCATAAACAGATGAATGGATAAAGAAACTGTGGTATATATACACAACGGAACACTATTCAGGCCTTAAGAAAGAAATTTTGTCATGTGTGACAACATGGATGGGATAAAGAATATTATGCCAAGTGAAATAAGCCAAACACAGAAAGACAAATACTGTATGTTTTTACTTATATTTGGAATCTAAAACAATTGAATTCATAAAAGCATGTAACGGGGAATGGCCTGAAAAAGGGTAAAAATGTTTTCTGTCTCTCTAAAACATCCCCCACTCCTTTTGGGAATTAAAAACTGCATCCCTGCAAATTAGTAAACTTCTCTTTCCTTCTATTTCAACCTCTTGTCCTCATTCTTCTGATGCCGCCTTGGGGACAAGTGCCAAAACTTTGGTAACAAGCACAGAGTAGAATGGTGGTTACCAGGGACGGGGAGGTAGGAGGAACAGGGAGATGATATTCAAAGGGTACAATGCTTCAGTTAAACAGAAATAAATTTAATTTTTTTTAGATCAATAGCAGGCTTGTTGAATATAGTTAATAATTGATTACTGTACCTTTCAACATCACTAATTTCTAATATTCTCATCACACAAAAAAATGTTGAATATTTGAGGTGATTAATAAAAAAGAAAACATTTCCAAATTTCACAAGAGAAAACTGAGGATCAGAGAGCTACTGTGAGTTTTCTAAGATCACAAAGCTTGGAATTAGTTGTGCCAGGGCTCAAACTCAGATCTCCTAAATGTTCACTCAGTGCCCTTTTGCTACTGAGAAATATTTAGGGCATGGCTTAAATTAACATAAATTTATGAGGGATCTGTGTACAATCTTCATTCTTGATAAAGGTTCTACTTTCCCCTGTAGGTCCCCAGGTAGAAGTCTGACAAATGTTGAGAACAAATTATGCTGTGTTGCATGTGCATCAATTTATTGGCCAATATTTCAATTCACTACATTGCAAACCCCTTCAGAGCCATCATGATCTGGAAGCATGTGTTTATTGCTTCTAAATATTTGAATTCCAATTTTGGGGGCTGTCAATCTACCTAGACTTGTAAGTTGCCATAGCCTGATTTTCTGTTTCATGATAATATTGTTTAGTATTTGTTGGGCTGTATTTGACATAAGGAAATTTTATATTACCTTTAGTTAAACAGATTGAAAGTCGCTAAAATGGCCCTTCTCTCTAAATTTGCATGGCATTGCATTTTTTTTTTTCTTTTTAACTCTGGTGAGTCTGTTATCAAAGTAATTATAGAGTTTATCTACATTGGGAAACTGTCAAATACATAAAACCCAGCATGGTATGAATCTCACATTTTGAAGAAAGGATTAAGGACCCCCTTTACTCTCCTGAGAGCCCTTTCATGGAGGAAGCACTTAGATTCTCCACAAGTAGCTTGGCTATCTACTAACTTCCTTTATGAAAAAGAAGTGCTATTTACAAGTCAAATAAATAAATAAATTTCACATTTCTTAACACCCTGTCCAGTAATTTTTTGCATCTCCTTTCTCACTTTATAGCATCAGTAAATAAGAAAGTATAGGAAATTAGAAATATTGTACCTCAAAATATGACATTTTGACATTCTGGACTGACTGAAGAAGCTTCGAGGACTCTCTGACCTTGCCTCCCACCACCACTAGCTTCCCCAAATTATTGAAGTTTGTTTATCTGCCTGAGATCCAGACAGACCTAAGAGAATAATTGTTTTTTTCTTCTCTTCCCTGTAAGACCAGGAATGTGACCACACCTGAACAGACTCTTTAAGAAAATAATATCCCATCTCTCAGACTCATTCAAATTCTGAAGGGAACTAGGTGACAGTTACTCTTCCTTCCCCATCCATTCATTCTCCTTGATAATCTTTTATTGCCCCTCAACAGAATTCTTTTCTCCCTTCCATAACCCATTTTATCAGAAAAGCATATAAGCTTCTGAACCACATTGGGAGTTGAATCTTCATTTTCTGAGGGTTCCCATGTATACATGTTAAAATAAATTTCATAACTTTTCTCTTACTAATCTGCTTTATTGTGAGTTATTTTTCAGCAAAACTTCTAAGAGTAACAGGGAAGTTTTCCCTTTGCCCCAACAAAAGTGATATGCTTAAAAAAAAAAAAGTCAAGAAGTCATCCTCAATTCTTTGATTGCATGTATGAGGGAGAGGAAAGTCTCAGAAAGTCATGTCAGTTCTGGCTTCAAAATAGCTCTCAGGTTCATCCTTTCTCCATTTCCAACTCTTTACCCCATCAACCCCATACCCCAAGGTAGCTTGAGCCAAAAATTTTAGTGGTCTAGATCTTTGTGATAGCCCCTCTATTGTTTATAGTCTCTGCTCCCCTCCAATCCATTGATGCAGAGCATGTGTGGCAGAAACTGCTGGTTGCCTTTCCAGTAAGTGTTCCTTCTTAGTAAGAGAAACCTGATTTTCTTCTGGATAGAAATGTATTCAGCTAAAAAGGCTGTACAGCCTGGTTCCCCTGAAGTTAGAAGTAGCTAATTATTTGGAATTTCAGTGTGCAAAGTTTCCACAAAATGGAACCAAGCAACAGAGACAGCTGTCATATGATGCTTTCTCACCTACCTCCTGCCCCCCCAAATCTGGAAGACAGGAGGAATGCGGGAGCTTTAGCAGCTATTTTATGTATTTGAGGATGCCATTCAGGGATAAAGAGAGCAGAGCAAAAAAGACAGGAGCCCAGGTCCCTGATGCTTCTGCTGAGCTGCCATACCAGCCCTGACTACCTTTCTTTTCTTTTTTTTTCCTATGTAAGAACTAACCCTGATATGTTTGAACCACTGTTGCAGTGTAACAAGCTCCATTAACACATTTCAATTACCCCTATATGTTCTTTATAATCCTCTCCCTTAACTAACTACTTGACCTTTTGGGTTGTTTCCCAGAAGTGATGGATTTTCTGCAAGACAAAGGAATTGAGATTCTGAAGGCCCCTGGGCAGACTTCCTGATGCCAGGACTCACCATCCCCCTTGACCTGCCCCAGGCAAGTGGCCCCTCCTTAAAAGCCCACTGATCTCCTTTTGTTGGAGAGACAATTTGAGGCAGCTTCTCCCATTATCCTAACTAGATGGCCATTGTGTTAAAAATTCCTTTCTTTCTTGGCAATTCTCATTGTCTCAATAATTGGATCTTTGTGTGATGAGCAACTGGACCTAGGTCAAAACCCCGTTGTGGTTTTAACAACAGCAGCTGGAAAAAAATCTTCTTTGAGCAAGCAAGCAAAATAATGGTTTTTAAGGTGAATCAGAGCAACTCACTAACCTTTATAAATCATTCAGATTCTCACCTACTTGCTAATTATAACTCCTCCAAGAGTTGTAAGTAAAAATAAATTTTATTATGTAATGAATAAGCCCTTTTGTGATCTGGCCTTATATCCTCCACTACCCACACTTCCTGAAATGTTATTCTCTCCCCTTTGCATGTGCAGTTCCTGCCAATTAAAAGATTCACTTGGATGAATTCTAGTCCCTCGAAAATTTCTATAAGGTATCACCCTCTCCATAAGACTTACTGGATTCCAACCCTCAAATCTGAGGTAATCCTTAGAGAGGTTTGGAGATTATCACATAAAGTGGTATGCTTTTGGAGCAAGGATTTGGAGTAAGTTTAGGTTCAAATCCCAGATCTGTCATTCAGTGTTTGTACAATCTAGAATAGTTCTGGTCATTATCGGTTAAAAACTGAGATGCATGGCATCAAATAATGCACATAAACACACTTGCTAAGGTAAGTTTCAGTCAAGAGTGACATTATCATTAATAACTACTTCTACCTAAACAGCACATAACACCCTGTGTATGCTACTATCTTATTTTTAATAATGTAATAGATATTATAAATCTTGATAGTCTACCCAGTAAATTGAGAGCTGACAATAACAGGAGGGGTTTGTAATGCTTGTTAACCCATAATGTTACTGAAAGTTCAGCACTTGTCCCTGAGCCTGCATCAGAAGAATGAAGACAAGTGGTTTGAGGAGAAGGAAAGAGGAGTTTATTAATTTGCTGGCAAATGAGGAGATCAGCAGGCTCCCATCTTAAAGTACCAACATCCTGCCTCTGAGCAGGAACACAGAGATTTTAAAGGGAGGTTTTCAGCTTCAGGCTACTTCTGTTCAACTACAGTTGATGGTTCTGATTCATTCCATCTTCAGCTAAGACAATCTCTGACCTCCACCTGGACAATTCCCTTGAGCCATCTCCTGTGGTACAAAGAACAAAGGATACTCCCCTGCCCCTCCCAGCCACTGGTCTGTGGTAGCGATGCCGGTTTTAGCTCTCAAAAAGGATGAGGTGATTTTGAAGAGACAGAAAACATTTTTACCCTTTTTTAGGCCATTCTTTCTGTTGCAATAATGTCAAACATCACACCTAGCACAAGTATTCAATTCGTAACTGAATGTACTGTGCTGATGATGGGAGCAATTCAATTAAAATGTATTATTAAACACAGTGCAGTGCCTGGTACTGTCCTAAAGGCATAACAGCTAACAGATTGGCCATGATGCTCATCTTCATGGAGTTATAGTGAAGCTACGGGAACATATAATAAGAAGATTAAACCTTGCCTACTTTTCCTCCCGGTCTGCTTAAGGATTGACCGTCATGAACAACCCAGTAACTATCCAGACCGGGAAGTTCATGACCAACTGATTACTTCAGAGGAAAGAAATGGTCATCAATATTCTTCACCATAGGAAGGCAACAGTACTCAAAGACAGAAATTCGGGAAAAACTAGCCAAAATAAACAAGACCACACGAGATGTCATCTTTGTATTTGGATTAAGAACTCACTTTGGTGGTGGCAAGACAACTGGCTTTGGCATGATTTATGATTCCTTGGACTATGCAAAGAAAAATGAACCCAAACACAGATTTGCAAGGCATGGACTGCATGAGAAGAAAAAGACCTCAAGAAAGTAGCGAAAGGAATGCAAGAACTGAACAAAGAAAGTCAGGGGACTGCAAGGGCCAATGTTGGTGTTGGCAAAAAGCAGAAGTAAAGATTCTGCAATGATGTTATCTGAAGCCATCATGTGGATTTTTCACAAGAGGATTAATAAACATAAAAACTTTTACACACACACACACACACACACACACACACAAATCTTGTCTAGGGGGAAAAGGATTCATTGCTTTCTGCATATTTGAAACTCCCTAGAGCCCATCCCAAAACCTCACACATGGGAGGTATACAATGATTGTTCATTAGTTTCTTTAGAAGAAGTATCAAGCATATATTAATATTATTCTGTTTAAGGTTGTTCCCCTTCAGACTTTAGCTCTCCAGACACCCATCACATTTTACAACCTTGATGAAGCTTGATGTTCAGTAGATGATTGGATTCTTTTAGAAAAAGGGAAAAGAAAAATTTGCAAATAATTGCAAACATTTTACTTACTCTCACTTAAAAGGAAGTCCATTATCCTGTCAGGCCAGGGAGGGGGAAGAGAAAAGTTTTCTAAAGTGAACAAACAAAAAAGGAATGCTAACCTCAGGGTCAATGCTGGGAGGTAGGGAAAAACACAGAAGACATAAGAAAAAAAGAGAAGGAAGCACAGCATATCACCAGAACTAAGTGGAAATCCTGAGGGGGTTAATGTGCTAGGACAGTCTCATAGCAAGTAATTAATTTTCATTATTAATCTGTACAAACAAGTTATATAAACGAATAATTATAAATAGCTGCAGCAGCATGGATTTGAAGTTTTGGAATTCTCTTCCAACCTAGGATGTTAGTGCTACAAAGCAAGTATATACATACCATCTCAGCTGCATGCCCGTGTAACCCTCTCTGAATGATGGACACAGACTATAGAATAGTGGGTTAAAAGTACACCCTTTGGTATAAAACAAAAGTAGCTTCAATTCTGGTTGTGATGTGTGATGGCCATGTGACTTGGATAAAATAATTTCCTCCTCTGAAAAACAGATAATAACTCCTGAAGTTATCCTGAAACCTACCCTGAAAAAAATCATAGAAAACTATGCTGAGGGTTAAATTCCTTGACAATGATGCAAAACAAATTTCTCTGAAATTCATCAAGCTTTGTAAAATGGACCAGACCTAAACTTTCTAGTGCCGAAAAGGCAGTTCCAGGTGAAGTAATTACCAGGTTGATTGCAGTGGCTGGGAACTGCTGGAGTGAGTCACTGATTAAGAGATTGATTTGGCTTTCTATTTGAGCTGTGCCTGATTAGCTTGTCCATGACAGTGAGTAATGTAGTCTTCATGGGCACATTCCACTGGACACAGAATAGCTCCATATTCCCAACCGCGATTGCCATTCAGGAAAGAGGCATAGGTTGGTGTCATTAACACATGTTCATTTAGTTTAATGGGGCATTAAGACTGATTTATATGGTGGCATTAAAGGAGATAAATTATTCCAACCTTAACCTATATAAGAGCATTTAACATGATCTCCCCAATAGGCTTTCTCAAAGGATGAACACGAATGTCTCCAATTCAGGAAACTTCTATTTCACTGTGCCACCAGGTTGATTGCTCAGCAGAAAAGGGAGCAGGAGCAGACAGGAAATCAGATTCATCTTGCATGTTTCTTTTCCGCAATGAAGCTCATATTACTGCTGATTACTGGAGAACTCAAATGTTGGCAGAGAACAAAAGTCATACTTATTTTCCTGAATTTCTAAGAATAGCCTAAAGGCTGCCATAATTCCTTTTAATAAAAATGCTTCTTTTTTTTGTTGTTGGTAATACTTTAAGATAACGGTGTAATCATTATTGATTTTACTGCCATCACATCTTACATGACAGCCATAAGAGCACTCAGCTCCCTATTTCTTTACAAGAAAATCAGGAAAAACATTACACATTATCAATCTCCTTGTATACTTTTCCCCCTTCAGCATTAGTTCCTCCTCAATTCCTGTTTGCTATTTTGCCTTCCCTTTCCTAATGATTGTCTCTTTATCTGCATCATTAATCACCAGTGGTTTTATAAGAAAAGAACCCATGGAGGGGAAAACGACAAAACTTGTGCCTGCTAACATCACGCTTACTCTATTGAGAACGTGGGGGAAGATAACTTTTGGGGGAAGACGCTGAAACAACTGGGTGAGAAGAGAGCTTTCTGTGCCTGTATTTGTACTGATGCAAAGAAAGGTAAATATTTAGTGATTTATTTGTAAGCTATCTGTTTAATTTCTCACTTGTCCATTAACCTTAAACTTTCTGAAGACAAGATCTGATTCTGAATGTTCACAAATGAATCCTCATTCCTTATTATTTGTCACATGAGGTGCTCAACAAATACATCAAAGTAATGAAGGAGCAGAGGGCTTAGTTTGCTGGTACTGTTCTCCCTGTTCACTGCCATCCCTCCTTGTTAGGGGAGTAAAATTGTCAGGCAACCATCTTCCACTTTGGCTTTGTTCAGACCTTCTCAGGCTAACAGGATGTATCCGTGGCCTCTCAAGTCTGTCCCAGAGCCTTGATGTGTGTAGGATGGATCCACTACACAGACAAAGGAATATTCACAATGATAGACAATAAGAAAAATAATTTGAGAAGTTGAGAGCTGGAAAGGAAAGAGCGTTCCCAGAACAACAGCTCTACTCAAGTCTCATGTTCTGACCCAACAGGATCAAAATGCTATTTTCAGTCAAGGTACAGAATCAAAACCAAATATTAAAAGAATATGTTTACAGAAGCTGCACATGTCTTAGTATAAGATCCTCTCCATTATTATCAAGACAAGAGCATCTGAAAATTTGGGACACGTTTCATACGTGACACCACCTTATGCTGGTTTTGAAACTGAGAATATAACAGTGTTTGTATTATCAGCACCTCACCCTTCCAAAAATAAATGCAATCAGGCCCCCAGATACTTCTAAACATATTGCACTTTTACTTTACATCTGAACACAAGATGTTTCCCAGGTGTTTCTGATTTTTATGTATTAAAAATAAGGTATAAGGCTTATACCTATTGATCACGCACATCTGCGATGCCATATCTTGTTAGTTTGAAGTGAATTCATTTTCATTTTATCATTCTTTCAATCTAACACCATCAGTAATTTCACATGAGAATCAACTTTAATATGCTCATATCTCATCAAGAAAGATAATGGCCCTGCCAAGAAGATATATTTTTTTAGGTGTGATTCTTCAGTGAAGCAGAACTTTGTAGAAGCAGAGAGGCTGGAATGACATTTCTGATTTTCATAGATTTAACTGACCCTGACATATTCTCAGGAAAAATTGCTCTGTCAATCAAGGAAACAACATATTTAAATTGCTTATTTTGGTATTGCTACCTATAGCTTTCCTTTATGCCAAACATCTAAGCTGATGAATTTACTATTCAATAGTTGGTGATTTCATCCATGCTGTAAAATGAAAACAAATCAAGGTAGTAATCCCAAGGAACAAACTGCTATGAGCTCATAAAACCTAGTTCTCCCATCCAATATTTTAAGCCCTAAAGTCTTTTGAACTGTCAAAGCAATGGGACAAAATTCATGATTTCTCTCCTATTTACAGAAAATCACATAAGAAAGAAACTGTGCCCATGCAAGTAGACTGAGCAAAAAAGAATGTTTTGGGTGTGATGTGGCAACTGGCCACATCTAAATTTAGTGTGTGTGGGGGGGGCGGTTGGGGCAACAAAACCTAAATCTGATTCCATCTACTCACATGACAGATATCCAGACTCTACCATAACCCTCATTTTTATGAACTGTAAAACATATACCTCTAGCACTCCAGAGCCAAAATGAGGTAAATCTGTTAAAACATAATTTTCAGGAAAAGGCAATATGATGATTCTCATACAAATATAAAAATGAATGTTAAAGATTTTATTTAACTCATGATGAAACCAGCAAATGTTATAACTTGTGTAAAGGAAAAGTCACAGAAGCATAAATTTATATGGAGTAAAGGGATCTTAAAATAAATTACAAATGGAGGCAAACTCCCCATCCCCCACCCACACACACAGGGGAGAGAGGAGAAAGGAGTCAACTGAACCTCCACCAGACAGGACAGTGTTTACACGCCCATTAGATACCTACAATTTACAGAGTTTTAAAATAGCTGCCATAGAATCAGAATATAAGGCATAAGGTAGAAGGGTGTGCTATAGATAATGTGTAGTTTTCCAATGATGTGCACAGTTTTTTCCCCTACACTGTTACAAAGTAAGAACTAGAAAGAGAGAATAAACAGATAAGAAAATAGCCTGCAAGCACCCTCTCTGGGTACAAACAGGAAGACCACCCAGCTCTTACTCAGTCATCTGTGTCTTTAGTTGTTGCCTCTCTTTCCCACACACCTCAGTTATTACTGCTTGAGCTAGGAGTTGGCATTGTCCTATTTGCACTGGATGAGTGCCAAATGTATGCACTGACTATCCACATATGTACCAGGATCTAAACAGTGCTATCTATGTAAAGACACTATTCAAATACTCAATTCATAAATCTGTACCAGGAACCCGTATTAAGACCCTCTCTTCAAATCCTATGACATCAATATTATAAGACGAAAGTGAAGAAAGAGACAAAACTGTCTCAAGAAGATTTTATTGGCACAATTGAGGGAAAAAAATACTCTGCTTCCAAGCCTACCTCAAGCAAGGAACATCCATAAAGATTTTATGCATGATTCACTACTCAATATCATTTTGTCTTTTCTAATTTTCTCCCAACTTCACTTTCCTCCCATCATCGTTATAATCCACGTCCTATAATGATCAGAATAAAAGGCCTGTTGATCTTGCCTTTCTGGGCTATTTCTGATATCTCACGACATACATAGCACCTCTAATTAAGACATTAGATTAGAGGACACCGCCAGCCATTCTAGATTTACCCCCAGTTTCTTGCCATATTTAAATCTGGCATTGTGCTTTAAAGAACCCAAGCTGTGTATATGACACAGCAGATAAAGGAAACTAGCTTTTATATGTTACATATCAGATAAAGGAAACAAGACTTCTATCAGGCAGCCATAAAATGGCACTAATAAAAGAAAAAAAACAGAGGGTCAGCAAGATATTCAAAAGCAATTTCCTAAGAAAACAAAGAACAAAGAAAGATAATTAGTAAAAGCCTGGCTATTCATGCTATTCCAAACCAGAGGAAATAGTCCCCAACGCCTGGTTCCAAACTAGAAAAAGAGGAGAGAGAAGACATGTAAAACTTCTGCTCCTTCAGTGAAGTGCACTCCTATTCTGTTTTAACATTAGGACTTTATAATATTACAATGTAATAGTAACCAAATGAGCCTCTAATCAAAAAGGCAGTTTGACCGGAGACAGAACTGTTATCAGCAAACCTTGCTTTTCTTCCCAAGGCTTTCTCCCAGGTCTCACGGGCTTCCTGTAGCTGCCTGACTGCTGAACGTTTCACCTCATTTCAGCAACAATTGCTCTGGGCTAGTGGTTGTCAATAGCGTCCACTTTGCCCCCCAGAAGACATTTGGCACTCTTCCTCTAGTGTAAGGGAAAATTTAAAACAATTTTTTTTCCTTTGCTTATAAAGGGAAAGGAAGCAGCTACTTCCTCTTTCCCTCTTGAAAAAGTCCCCTTGAAGACATGGTGAACTTGAATTCTTTCTCTAACCACTGTGCTATGGATAAACTTCTCCAGGAACTAGAAAAGCCTGGTCTACAGTGCAGAGATGTTTCTAAGGTCACACATCCCTAGCCCCTTGAAATGTAAGAATATACAGACTTGATATAGGAGCCCATCTCCAGATGTGACTGTCTTTCAGAGAGACTCAAGGTATCTTTGGGGGAGATAGGTCATTTTATTATTCTTTCTGAGGAGGACAATTAACTAAACAATGGCTACCTTAATTCCAAAGAGAACTTTGGACCTGCTTTGCTATATAAATTTTGTGGTATTTTATTGGCTTTGTAGTCTTTTATGGGCTACCTACATGCATATAGACTGTTGTACTTGTTCAATAATAAACCAGTTTTCTTTCTTTCCATACTCACATGGATAAATCTCTGATAGGACATTTATCTCCCCCACACTGGAGCCATTTTTGTTGTCACAGTGGATGGAGTAGTTATTAGTAGTGTCAATGGAAAAGAACCCAAACTCCATAAAATAATTTAAAGAGGTTTATTCTAAGCCAAGTATGAGTGACCATGGATAGGAGCCACACTCAGGAAGCCTTGAGCAAGTAGACTGGCCATGGTTGGGTTACAGTTTGGTTTTATACATTTTAGGGAGACAGGAATTACATAAATCAATACGTGCAAGGTGTACACTGGTTTGGCCTAAAAAGGTGGGACATCTTGAAGCAGGGGATTACAGGTTATAGGGCAGTTTAAAGATTCTTTAATTTGTAATTGGTTAAAGAAATGAAGCTTTGTCTAAAGGCCTGGAGTGTTTTAAGTTAAGGTAAACAAGTCTGCTAATCAGAGACAAGTCACCAGACATATACTTAGACTCACAGATCTGTTGGGTAAATTGAGGACCTGCAAGTGTGGTTTAAGTTTTGTCTTGTATAGCCTTCGGCCTGTTAATCAATTACAAATGACATCTCCAAGAAGGGAGGGAGGCATGACCTCCCTTCTCATGGCCAGCAACTCAGCTTTAGGGTATTTCTGGAGTCCCCTTGGCCAAAACGGGGGGTCCGTTAAGTCAGCTGGGGGCCTGAAGATTTTATTTTAGTTCACAGTGGGCATCTAGTAGAGGTAGAGGCCAGGGTAGAGGCCAGGGATGCTGCTAAACATTCTACAATGCACAAGACAGCCCCCAACAACAAAGAATTATCTGGCCAAAAATGCCAACAGTGCAATGGTTGAAAAGCCCAGCTCTAGGCCAATGGTCTTCAAAATGGACTACTGGAATAAAATGCTAAATTTCCATTTATGTATTGTAACGCATGCTGATGGTGTCCTACCCAGATTCTCTCTAACCTATCAGGTATACCTGTCTCCTAGCTGTTCCAGATGACTGCTTATGCCTCCCACCTACACTCTTCTCCAGTGGATTGCTCTTGACTGACAAGAGCTACCTCCCCAAGAGGATGCCCAGGAGGTTATGCACTTCCTGGGGGTGGCTGTTGTAACACTGAATCACTGATGCTGGGGTGTAATACTCCAGATCCCCTTACCTCTGGGAGAGACAACCACCTGCGGTATAGTTTATACTCCAGAGCTCCCTGTGAAATCAGGCCGAGGCTAGACTTCTCCTGAAATTACGTCCTTGCCAGCTTCTTCCCCTGCCCAGTCCTGCTTCCCTTACTCCCTTACAGGTTTCTCTTTAGCACACCCCCTCCGTAAGTCACTTGCCAAGAATCTCCATCTCAGGGTCTGCCTCTAGGGAACCCTAGATATAGCTGTAGGGAACAAGGCCCTTGGCCTCCTAAAAGGTCACTTAAAAAAAAAAAAAAGAAAAAATCACTGACATGAAGCAGATTGATAAGAGAAAAGGGCATTCAAGTTTATTTGACATGTATACACAGGAGCCTTCAGAATGAAGACTCAACCTCCCAGTGAGGTACAGAACTTTATAAAGAATGGGGACTTGGATTGTGGCAAAATAGGTTTTAGTGGCAAGACAGGTTATGGGAAGGAGAAAGGAAGAAACTTGGCTAGCCAAGGTGGTCTTGTTATGTAGATGAAGCCTCACAGGCAGCAGCCCTCAGAGAGAATAGATAGCAAATGTTTCTTTCCAGACTTTCAAAGGTGTCAGACTCTCAGTTAATCTTTCCCAGATCAGACATGGGACAGGTTGGCTGCATTAATGGAGATTCTCTACAGATACAAATTTGCCTCCACAAAAGACAGCTTTGCAGTGTTACCTCTGCCTGCTGGACCTGTGGCAGCCATCTCAAAATATGTCAAAGAAATATATTTTGTGGCAAGATATTCTGATTTCCTTCATAGCATTAATCTAAATTAAGAAATTGAATTTTACTAATATTTAACACTTACACTGACACTGGCACTATCACCCTAACCTGGTGTCACATGTAAGACGCATATAGCATTCAGGAAACCCAAGGAAAGGCTAAGAGTTTTATGGCATAAAGAGGTTGACGAGAATGACCTCACTTATATTTTGCTATCAGCATATTGCAAAATATTACATTTCAACTGTGCTAGGTCAAGCGGATTTATAGATTACTTTATCTAGTTTTAGTTAAACTAACCTTTAAAGAAAGAACAAGTGGCTTTAAGAGATCTGTGCAAAGAAACCACAGATTAGAGATAATATTGATGATGAAAACACCAGAAAACATCAAGAAAATGGCAGGGCTGCCACATCTATAAAGGTCTTCATCTGCCATATGATGAGACAGAATCAGTGATTCTGATGAGAAGTCAGTAAAATATACTGAAGTTAAGGATATTTTGAAATGTGGATTTATAACCATTGAATATCTAGTGGAGGATATTAGAAATATTCTTACCACAAAATATGGCATTTTGACATCCTCAACTGAGTAAAGGAGCCTTAAGATCTCTCTGACACCCCGCCACCACCACCATAGACTCTCAAAATCATTGAGGTTTCTTTAACTGCCTGAGATACAGACACACCTAGAACAATTATTCTTTTCTTCCCCTCCTTGTAAGACCAGGGATGTGACCACACCTGAGCAGATTCTTTAAGAATAACCTGTCTCTCAAACTCATTCAAATTCCAAAGGGAACTATTTACCAATTAATCTTCATTCCCCATCCATTCATCCTACATGGTGGTCCTTCATTGCCCCTCAACGGAATTCCTCTTTTCCCCCTCCCATAACCCATTTTATCAGAAAGGTGTATAAGCTTCTGAACCCCGCTGGGGAGTTGAATATTTATTTTCTGATGGTTCCTGTGTATACACATTAAAATAAATTTTTTAACTTGCTTTAAGTTGATTTTTTTTCAGTGAACTTTCTGAGGGCAAAACAAAAGTTTTCCCTTCACCAACACTAATGTCAAACATTATCCCAAGTATATATGTTGTGACTTGAAGTATTATGCAATAAAGGTATAAAACCTCTTTAATAATCAAGGGAATATAAAATGCTTGTGAAATAGACTGAAAAATGGCCCCCAAAACATATACATGTCCTAATTCATGGAACCTGTAAATATTGCCTTCTATGTAAGAGGTATCTTTGCAAATGAGATTAAATTAAGGATTTTAAGATGAGGGAATTATCCTGGATTATCGGAGTGGGTTCTAAATCTAATATGCATCTTTAGAACAGGGAAGGAGAGGGAGACTTGACAAAGAGGATAAGATAATATAAAGATGAAATAGATTTGAAGATGCTAACTTTGAAGACAGGAGTGTTGTGGCTGCAAGCCAAGCAATGCCAGCAATCACCAGAAACTGGAAGAGGCAAGGAGCAGTTTCTCCTCTAGAGCCTCCAGAAGGCACATGGCCTTGCTGACATCTTGGTTTCAGCCCATTGAAACTGATTTTGGACCTCTGGCTTCTAGAACTCTGAGAAGATAATTTTCTGTTTTAAACCACTAAATCTGTGATAATTTGTTATAGCAGCCACAAGAAACTAATACAGCTTATTTATTTAACTTTTTTTAGACTCTAAGTTTAATAATTTACATAATATTAGTAATTTATTTTTACATATGATCTATAAACAAACATTGTATCCTTAAAAAAGCACACAATTAAATGAAAAACTTGAAAACTACTCCTTCCCTGAAGTGTAAATTACTTGAGATATTTTGCTGTTGTTGCCTACAAAATGTTTTAAAATCATTGAAGCAAATATTTAAATACCAAGGTGTTTCACATGTACATCCAAACTTTCAGGTTCCCTTGAAAAATGGGATGATCTGGCAACACAACACCCACGTTCTCATGTCCACACTCAGCATCCATAGTCCCAATTAGACACAGTGGGATGATGATGAATATAGGCTTCCCCTTTCGGGATATATGTTCTTCAGTTCCCACCTGCCTGTTCACCTTTACCTTGCCTGCCCAGACCTTGGGTGGTGAGAGTCGTCCACTTCTAATCTTTCCCAATATCCTTCCCCATCACTTTTATGTTCCATATCCCACATTCTATGTTTTTTTCTCTACTTAGAAGCAGCAAGCACAGGAGGAAAAAAAAGTGGATGTCATAACTGTTCAGTAGACAAATAATAATTAATACATTAATACCACATATTTGTAAACTAGAAACACTCTGGATGATCCCATTCAAGTCTATGGATCTTCTAGGAACTATTTCTAGGACAGATAGACAATTAGAAAGATTACTTGACTGAGTCAGGAAACCCCCAGGCCCAGACTTCACTTGCGACTTTGGGCGCATGTAGGCCATGTGACCTTTCCAAGTCACAGTTACCACATTTCCTAAAACAAAGCAGAGTTTAGGGGAATGGCAGAGAAGGAAAGTTAGACTAGGTCAGTGTCCTGAAGATCCACAGGGTCACATATGTGTGCCTGTAGAGCTGTGGTCACTTTAGGATGGTCAGTCCTGCTCTCACCCTGATACGATCTACAAGTCCCTGCTTGGTCTCTCTCCTACCTAACTGAGCAGCCACACACTTCAGGTCATTCTCTCCTTCATTCTCTAGTCTTCCCTATGTCCTTCCAATTTCGCCAATGCTTCTACTTGCTCCAAGCCATTGTGCATATTTGATTAGATCACCTCTCTGCTTGAAATATAGACTGTTGTTTTTTTTTTTTTAATGTGCCACTCACTGTCACATTCAATACCCTTGCCTTGGGCATCATTCTAGAGTCTGGCATCTGCTTACTTCATCATGTACTACTCTCCCTCTATTTTGTCCACACTGTTCTAATTTCTACTTTAGAAATATGACCAACACTTTCAACCTTGGGGCCCTTTCTCCTGCTAGTCCCTCTGCCTGGAGCTCTTTCAGCCTTCTACACTTAGTCAGCAGCTACTCATCTTTGATATGGCAGCTCTTTCTCAGGGAAGCCTCCTTATCATTAAGGAAGTTTTCAGCTATGAGTAAGAGAAATTTTAAATGGTTTAAACAATGAGAAATGTATTTCCTCACATAACAAGACAATGGAAAATAGAGAGTTCCAGGGTTAATTCAGGTGTTCAGTAATCTCATCAGGTTCCCAGGTACTTCCCAACTTTCTGCTCTCCCCTTATATTTATAAGACACCTTCAGCAGAAGCAGGTATCACAGAGGGACCCTTGGCTTCCACAGGAGTGGGAGTCACTTTCCTCCATGTATGTCTTTAGTAGGGTGTAAAATATTTCCCCAAAGCACCTCCATAGACTGCCTACCTCCCCCTGGCTGGCACTGGTACTTTTCTAACTGCAAGGGAAGGAAAGGAAGACTACAGTCGGTCCTCTGGATCTGTAGGTTCCTGTGTCTGCAGATTCAACCAACAGCAGATCAAAAATATTCAGAAAAAAACAAAAACAAAACAAATACAAATAAGAGATTACAGTACAATAACTATTTACATAGAATTTACATTGTGTTAGGTATTATAAGAAATCTAGAAATGACTTAAAGCATATGAGAGGATGTACATAGGTTATATACAAATACTATGCCATTTTATACCAGGGACCTGAGCATCCATAGATTTTGGTATCCTCAAGGGTCCTGAGACCAATCCTCACAGATACCGAAGAACAACTGTATTTTTAGTCTATAGAATGAGAAGCAGACTCTACTAGGAAGAAAAAACAAAGATATGCCGGCAAGATCAGGCTCTCCTAATGCAAGCATTCCCAGACTCCTATATTCTTTTGGAATATGTACAACATTGGTAATCACATAATTATTTTGGTAATTGCTTGGTCAGTGTCTTGTTCCTGTACAACACTATAAGTTTCTTAAAAACAGACTAAGTCTTATTCACAGCTGTGTATCTTTGCTTCTTTTTTGACACTGCATGATCAGTAACTCCATTTCCAGGGGCCTCTAGCAGTTCCCAAACTTTCAGTAAACCAAAATATGTCCAAACAACAATTTATGACATTCACACTTCAAAAGACTAAAGTTAAATAGATTCACTATACCGTGGAGAGAGTATCAAGTGAATGAGTGCTGATAATAAGGTCAATTATGGAGTCAGAGAACAATGGGTTCATGGGCATGGCTGTTAACTTGCAATATGACCTTAGGCAACTACTTAACTTGGTTGAGAATCATTTTTCTCAGCTGAAAAATGGTGATAAGGATGATAACTCCATGAGGTTCTATTGATGATTCAATGAATGTGTGGGCAAATCTCTCAGCAAAGAGCTTGGCAGTACTTAAGTCAACTGATTGCTATTATCAAGATTATAATTACTACGAATAACTGTATCATAGAAAGACACTTGCTTTATTTTTTCTTACCTATATCCTAATCACAGGGGTATACAGCAAAAAGAAAACACAAAGGCATCAGTAGCTCCCTCCTCTTATATTAGGGGAGGTGATTATGAGAACAAAGGGGATACATAAAGATTATTAGGCTCTGGAGAAAATAGAATTCATCATCAGCCAGATCACAGAGAGAGAGGTCAAACTCTAAAGGCTTTTGTGATTCTGCACAATTCAGCCTAATTCTGTTTGGATATTAGGCCTCAGCACGGCAAACAGTGAACCTCTTTAACACCTTCCAACTGAAAATCCTGTAAACCTATTGAAAAAACACAGCTAGCTTTCTTCCCAGCACATTTATCACCATTGTTATCCTTGCCCTAGCCACTTTTAAAATTCAATATGACAGAACCCATGGTATTGCTTTTTTTTTTAAACAGCAATATTATGAGAAAATGTAAATATCTGCAAAGAGAGCAGGTGCACATGGTCACTTGGGGGGAAGAAGACAATGCGTATGGCTTCAAAATTGCTGTCACACCTCTCAGAATCACATTTTCACCTGCCACTGAGCCTTGTTTTCAGAGTACTCTGCGGTCTCTGTATCCCCTACTGTGACTTCAGCCACTCCTGCAGAAGTCATCTTCACCACTTTAAGAAGTGTTACCAGCCCGCATAAACATGAGCAAGAATAACTGAGTAAACAAAGCCAGGTGCAACTTGAATGCATGTTTAAAAAAAGAACACCTTTCAAGGGAAAAGACTAAAGATCTAGGTTTTATAACAGGCTGCTTTAACATCTCTAATCAGGAATAAACACTGGATTTAAAATGGGCAACATGGGGAGGGACAACAGAGGGAAAGCAATTGTGTTTTGTAATATTGAATTTCTCCTTCCTTTAGAAAAATTCCTGACCAAATTAATATTCCAGGTTTGGTGGTTCTTCCACAAACACTGGGTAAATACTTTAAATAACTGGACCCTGAATGATTCGACAAGTTAAAACATCAATTGACTGTGTCTATACAAAAATAAAGAACTTATGTAGGAGAGGGAGATAGAGATAGTTAAGTTTAGGGACACATAATTGAATAAAAACAGCTGAAAAAAATCACTATGAATAGAGAGCTTTCATATAAAACTTTGAGAGTCTGGGTGATTGACTGAAAGAGTTGTCATTCATATCAGAACAGTTGAACACTTGTCTTCACAGAGAAAATCTAAATGTCTAGATGAATATATTCCCTACACTACCTGCGTGCCACTAGATGTGGGCTCATTGTGTGTAGAAGAATTCTTGGTGTTTCTTTGTTCATATCCAGGGTTTTGTTTAACTTTTTCAATAGTAGCTAAAATAGAATGTCTCCTAGTGTCAGATATCAATACTGGCTTAAACTCAGAACTAGATTCATTAATTGTACTGAGCTTGAAATTCTAGTTAATCTAAACCTCACAGTAGATGAAATATCAGTCACTGAACTTGACATTTATACAAACAATGACAATTTCATGGATATGCCCTCCAAATCAGAGAGTCCAAAATAACATTTAGTGGCAAAAGTGAATGTCAACCAGATATTTTTTCCTCCACAAAAACAAAATTTGCCATTGGATGTATTTTGAGGAAATAATCAAACCATGTATGTATGGAGGCTTGAGAAGAAAATGTATAAAGGAAGACAAATATCTGTATTAAAAAAGAAGCAGTGGCAGCAATAAAAGAACTAATGTTAGAGTTGTTTGCTATCCTGGAAACATCGTTAATTAAATAGCATAGGTAAAATCTTCAGCAGATCATTGTTTGGAAAAAAAAAAATCAAACCAACAAAAAATCCCTCCCATTGTTAGAGAAGGGAATAGACCACTCTCTGTACTACAAGCATCATTTTACCCCACACACTGCCCATACAGGCAATGATAAAGAGAGAGACAGAGAGGGGAGAGAGAGAGAAGAAAGGACAAGAAAGAGACACAGAAGATGGGTTGAGGCTCCTAACATGTATTTGATAGAAGTTCTAAAACAACAAAGAAAAAGGGAAGATGGACAAAACAATATTTGAATGAGAATACTTAAATTTTTCCAGAATAAAAGAAATTCCCAGACTTCAGTTTAAAAGGACTGCTAGTGCCAAGCAGGACAAATAAAATAAGTCCATGTATAGACATATCATCATCCTCCAGAAAGACATACATACATACATACATACATACATAAATAAATAAATAAATACCTCATAAATTAGTAGGGATCAAAGACAAATTATCTTTAGTAGAATGCCAATTAAATTGAAAGCAGACATTTCATCAGCAACAATAGATGCTAATTCCAAGCAGTGCTGAGGAAAAATAGTCAACCAAGAAATGTTACCCAATCAATCATTCAAAATCCATAATAAAATAAAGAATTGTCAAGTATATGAAGACTAAATGTACCCAAACCAAAACCATTATTAAAGGAAGAAAAATGAATTCAAAAGGAAAACATGAAGTTTACAAAAAAAGTACAGTGAACACAAATATTGATTTAGAATATTGCTAAAATTTTAGGTGAACATAAAAATAACTATATAATTTGTTTGAAATAAATTCTTATTCAGAAATAATTGTAGGTTACCATTCAGTTGTAAGAAAGTGAACAGATTCAATAGGGAGGGCTCTTGTTTAGGTTAAATATAGAGGGCTGACTGATAAATGTGGAGCACGTGCTAGATATGGAAAATAAGCATTTTTCAACCATCATAATACAGACTGATTCATAAAAGAATCATTAATAGGGGAAATTATATTGAGAATCAGGACAGTATGATTTTTGTAATAAAGAACCTAACTCCATTATTTGATGTTTTACTGTGGACAGGTTTTAGACCTCACTTCTCTCTCTTCCCTTTCTACTCCATATCTGGGCAAGCTGATAAGAAAGTCCAGGCGCCCTTCTTTGGGACTGGCAGCAGTTTGAAATCAAACAAGCCCGTGATCACCCCTAACCAAAATAAATACTCAAGCCAGTTTCCTTTCCTCACTTTTTACAAGCCATTTTTGTACCACCTTAGGAAGCCTATTCTGCTCTCTTCCCCAAAAAGTCTTTAATTATGTGAGTATTACATATTTTCATACTCTCTTGATTTGTGTGTGACATCATGAATCTTGAAATCCAAACCAAATTTTGGGTCAGAGTCCATCCTGTTTATTCAGGGTAGCCCCGGTCTTAAAGTATCTAGTTTTAAGAGAAAATATAAGAATTATACAGTAGAGAAATAAATCTTGAGTGATCAAAATTGATGTCACTATGTAGCTCCTGTTGATACCCTGAGAATGATATGCCACCTATGTAATTTTCCAACTGAGAGTGCATAATTTAAAACCAATTCTGAAGAAACAAGAGAAACCCAAAATGAGAAAAATCTCATTAAAAAGGGGAGGGAATGTGGATTTTATTCTTAATGTCAATGTCATAAAAGACAAAGAAAGGCTCTAGAAATGTCCCAAATTAAAGGAGACATGACAGCTAAATGGAATACCTGACCTTAAATTGGATTCAGTACTAGATGGGGAAGAAATGCTATAAGGACATGGGATATGGCAGTATATTAAAGTATTGTAATATGTCATATTTACTAAAGTTGATAACTACCCTGTTATAACTTAAAGTATCCCTATTATTAGGAAATATTTACCTAACTATTCCACTATAAAGAGTCATGTTATAAATAACTTGTCCGTAACTGGGCCAGAAAAAAAGTCATTGTGTGTGTGTATATACATATGTGCACACAGAGCAAGCACATAACGATAAAACAAATGGAGTAAAATATTAACAACACATGAATCTACGTAAATGTTATACAGACATTCTTTTTACTATTCTTAGAATTTTTCTGGAAGTTTTAATTAATTTGAAATAAAAAGTTAAAAGAGCTTGCATACTTTTGAATATGCATAGTCTTAAAAAACAAGTCAGTGAGACTTTTAATCTACTTGTATCACAATAAGTTAATAATACTCAAATAACTTTTAAAAAGAAACTTAAAATTTGATTACACATTTGGATATACATATTCCTGTACTCAATAAGTAATAAATATACATATTTTCAAAACTCATGGAATATACACAAAGCATGTCTATGTACAGACTGGGTCAAAAAGTATCATTGACAACAATGCATTTAGATTAGAAAATAACCGAGTTTTAAAATTGTTTGGAAGCTTCAAGTAATTCATGTAACACAAAGAACTTAGAAATGATATTCTTAGAACGGAATATTAATTAAAACATCATGTACCATAATTGGTAGGAAATAGCTAAAATGATACTAAGAGGTAGAATTATAGCCATACTGAATTTTTTTTAAAAAGAAAGTTTTAAAATAATAAACATTCATTTTCAAAAGGTGAAATAGAACACAATAAACCAAATGAAAAAAGAGATGGAGAAATAAAAAATAAAGAATTGAAATTAATATAACAAAACATGATGTAATATTAAAGGTAAGAAGAAAAATATAAACACCAAAAGCAGTATCTTTAGAAGGTAGACAAAGCTTTAGCTAGGCTTATTGGGAAAAAAATACATACTAGAATAAATACTTATTGGGGAAAAATAAATACTAGAATAAATACTATTAAAAAACACTAATGTCAAAGAAGGATATCCACAATTATCTGAAAAAGGCAAGTGATAGTTTCTTAAAAGTTTTGCAATGTGAAATCTGAAACTGTATCAAAAAACTTTTCATATTCCATTACATTAAAATCTACTGGTTTATCTTGTTTAAAAAAATACTAGAAAAAAGCAACACAACTGAAGATAGAAACAGAAACTTTGTCCTATCTGTTGTCTGAATGACAAAGATAAATTTAAAAACAAACACAATAGCCAGTTTTCTGGGAGAACTATCAAAATACCTAAAACAGTAGAAAATTGGAACCAATAACAATTTAAAAAATCAATAATAGAAATATTCCACCCAATTTCACCTCAACAAAAAGTTTAAAAATCCCCGTAAATGATGCCAACCAGCAAGGAGTAGATATTTCTTTGATTATCTAATTAGATTCAGAAAATAGGAAAAAAAGAAAAAACAAAAAAAACTTCTAACCATTATGAGACAGGTTTGACACCAAACCAGGCAAAGAAAATTTGAGAAGAAACAATTATACCATTTCACTCGATTACATGGATGCAAAAAGATGTGGGAAAAAAATCTAAATACATTATTCATGAACAGTCTGATCCTCCAATATAGATCAATTTCTTTGTTTTAATTGTTGAAATACTGGTCTCTTCTACTATGTTCTTAGGTCTTTGAGAATAGGCACTATGAATTATCTATTTGGATGTCCCAGCACAAAAGCTTAAATAGGCATAAGCATAGAATCAATTGTGGATTATTTTTTGTGGTTACTTTTTTTATTTAGATCTGCAGATTTCATCTCTGGAGAAATTGATTAGGGAGGCAGGGCAGGACATGGCCATCCTTATTCAAAAAAAAACAACAAACAAACTCTACAGGTGATTCCAATACCCAGCTCTAAATAACAACTATGCTTGTACATACAAGATAGATCTGCACAGAAGAGACATTCAATAAGTGCTTGTTAAGAGGAATTTAGTTTGTGATATACCTATCCTGTCCTTGATTTTTCTCCTGGCTTCTTGAAGCCCTCTAAAAGTGGGGTCTTTCTTATTGATGAGGTTTTAGTCTCCTTAGCCCAAATCTGCCTTTGCTCACCCTACTCTGAGCTCTTGGGGCTCACTCTTTCTGCTTCCCTGCCATGCCCATATCCATAAACACTGTCAAATCCATTGGATCCCAGGAGCAAAGATAACATTGGAAGAGCCATAATCCAGAGATGATAGAAGCCCTCAGCCCAAAGAATCAACACTCAACAACTACATGGCTCAGACATGAGAAATGAGAAGTTAAAGCTGATATCTTCGTGATGAGATTTGCCATCTCAGTGACTACGGTATCACAGGTCTTCATGGCCATCCTCCTGGGATTAAAGATTTTAGCATTAGACTGTTCCTACAAGATGGCAAAATAAGTTGGAGAAATAGAAAAGCAGCGGTATATTAGCCTGTAGTTTTGCCTGTACAGTGTCTTTGATCAGGTTTAAAAGCAAATTAACTCTCATGGCTAAGAAAAAGACCAGGAACAGGGGTATCCTCATTCAGAGGTTGAGAGCCTGATGTCTTTTCAGAATAGGACTATTCAGAAGGGTCCATCTTTCCCCACTTTCTTTCATGCCTCTACACATTTACATCTCATCTGTCAGTTTGCCGATCTTTGACCTTCAGTGGAAGTAGAGAGGAAAAGGAGAGGCTGAGGGGCTTCCTCCAGGGCAGCAGATCCCATGGAATGAAGACAAGGAGAACCATCCTGATGCAAGGACAAAGTCGACCACAGTGGGGAAGTCTGAAGTTTGCATATACTATGATAGCTGCTGTAGGTCCAGACCTATAGACATATCAGGGAGGAGAGTAGGGGAGGGAGAGAAGGGGCAGGAAGCAGATTCTAGATTAACCCTAAAGGATGAAACAACTGTGTGATTAATTTATTAAAGGACACTTGGGAGGCACAAGATTGCTTTGAGGACAACCTAAAGGTGAAATGCCAAAAACTGAGAGACTTTCCTCTCACTTCTCCGCACACCATTCTGTAGCCACTGCATCAGGGAAGCTCCAGCACGTTGGCCAATTTTCCCTTTGCAGCTTGGTGCTCTGCAGGACTAGGCATATTAAGGAACAATCATGCATACCTTCTTGGAGATAGTAGGAAGAACAGATATAGGTGGTTATAGAAGAGCTACAGATGGATTTCCTCAAAGGGCAGAGCAGATGCAAAAAATGTGAATTAATTTGTCAAATAACAATTAATGTGACCTCATCTGTTCTCACAGGCTGATGATCAAGGAAACTAAGGTTACACAGATATCAAGTCCTTTACTAATGACAGATCTGAACAGGAAATGAGATACCAGTTAGTTGGAAAAAAAAATGATTGTATAGAGAGAAGTAGAGACGCATTAACTCAAATATTTCAACAAAGGCTGAATCTGATAGACACTGCCATTGTGCAAGAAACACCATTGGAAGAACAAACTCACCATTAATTTTTGTATGGAATATCCACATATGTTCTGCCTCAACTGTGTCTACCCCAGGAACACAAGAATTATTGGGGAGAAATTTCAGGTGTGGTCTGTTGCTAGGACAGAAGCATGTTTTTCTTATGTAAATATTATCTTTGAGTCACTCTGAAAGTGATCTCCTAGTTAAAATAGGTGACATTTTTCTGCCTCTCTCCAAAGTTTACTTCCTTTATGGTGGAGTCTGTGCTATGTTTGTTTCTGATCTTCCTTCTTTTAACTATTATATTTATTACACTTATATTCAGCCTACGGTCCACAGCCAATTAGTTATATGCACAAAAATATAAATTACTGAAACTGAGCAACAGGTATTAGCTAATGACCTTGGATGGGGCCACACACATTCCCCAATACCCAGCCGTGTAAGTCATCAATACAGAGTCTATTCTAGAGTTGGTAATGATTGATTTGGAGATAACAGATGTATGCACATGAAATGATTGGCAAGCAAGCCAAAATGGTTTATAATTAGATTTTGCATTGTGTGACTCAGTCTATGAGTGTGATGGATCAGAAAAGGGAGAGATCAATGTGGTTTGAGTCACTAAGAAAGTTTTAGAGGAGACTAAATTTGTGTTGGCACTTGAAGAATGGCTAAGAAAAGTAGAGGAGGTAAGAAAGAAGCTAGGATTTTTAAATACTTTTTAATCTTTTTTTCTTTTCTTTTTTTTTCTTTTCTTTTTTTTAATTCTTACAACCATCTTGCCAGTCCAGGATTTTTAAATACTTTTTGGTCACCACATATCTGAACCTCTTTTGGTGTTTGAGAAATTATCTAATATGTAAGGCAGAGTTGGGCTACTGATATAGAGGCTGAAAATGCCACATATTCTTTTTTCCAATCAGCCCTTTGAGTTTAGGCATGGACACATGATCTGGGTATGCCAAATCAGATGCTCCTATCCCAAACTGTCAACCAGAAGCTGGATGTTAAAGGAAGTAGGGACCATTTCCCAAGTGGCCACTTGCAGAATATCTTCACTAGACCAGTCTGAGTCATTATTTTGGACATTTTTTCTGGCTTCATGGCTTCAAAATGAGGCTTTCTGGCTTTTCTGAATATTCTTATATACTACCACATATCCTTTTAATAAATATAATTTTCTAGTTAAATTTGCCAGAGGTAGTTTCTATTGCTTTCTACTAAAAATTTTGAAAGAAGTAGGAATGTTGCACATATAAAGACATCAGAGATAAGACACAGACAGAATCAGCACATGATATGGGTTTCAGGAGGCATCTCACCTGGCTAGAATAATGGAAAGAGATAGTCTTTCTCAAACTTACCTGACGTGTCCCTTTGGGCTGGCCAAATTAACCACTGAACACCAGACACTTAACAAAAAGATAGGAAGCCTGTTTGTCTGGACAAAGAAAAAATTTACACCAACCTCCCACGGTTGTTCTTCCAACTTGGTCCCAATCCATGATAGTCTCATGATCTGGTCATTTTTCATAGTTTGACAGGCTAGTAGGAGATGTAGTATCAATGACTTCTTCTATTTGGACCCTAATATCCCTTCCCTGGGTCTAAGCAAGACAATTCTCTGGGGAGCAGCTAAGGTGATGAGTCTAAAAATATGCCGTGTTGACAACCTACCAAAAAATCCTGAGGAACTCATTTAAAAATGCACATTCCCTGGCCAGTCCTCCTAAGATCAATTCAGTGGATGGCTGTGGAATGTCCTGGAATCTGCATTTTAACAAACCTCTGGCTATTCTTGAACACATTAAGGTTAGGGAACCAGTGACCTAAGGGTTCAAACTGGGTTTTAGTACATAATCCAAAAAGTGATCATTTCATCTTCTGACAGGGGCTCAATCTTATAGAGTTTCTCCTCAAACCCCACCTAGTAGAAGCAGGTTCTGTTACTCTTTGCTTTGTTTTCCCATTGATCACTGCATCAGAATTAGCACTTTATTCTAGTACTCTTCTCATAGAAGCAAGATCTAATTTATTGGCTCTCCCTCTTCATTTTAGTTAGGGATGCCAAAATTAATGTTAATATAGGGACATACTATTTTATGGCAAAGCCTTCTTGAACAATACAAAATGCATCTAAAATCTATCCATACAGCCATTAAACTAGACTGTATTCAGCATGACTCTTATGTTTATCATTCCCCAAATTAAATAAAGATACAATATTTAAAAAGTTCTTCATTCATATGGATCAGAAGATACAAGGGGAAAGGAACCAGATGTATGGAAAAACTTAAACTCCAGATCATGGGCATAGGAAGTTTTTGTGTGTTTGACCGGTATAGTGAGAAGTAGGATGTGGCCCTTCAATCACACACTATTTAGTCATGGTAGTATGGATGCTCAAGGGCCTCATGTTTACTTTCTAGAGTAGTAGAATGCATTAGTTTCCTGGGGCTGATGTAATAAATTATCACAAACTGGGAGACTAAAAAGAGAAATTTATTCTTTCATGGTTCTGGAGGCCAGAAGTCTGAAACCAAGGCAACAGCAGGGCCAAACTCCCTCTAGAGCAGCAGTCCCCAACTTTTTTGGTACCAGGGAATGGTTTCATGGAAGACAATTTTTCCACGGACCGGGGGTGGGGATGGTTTCAGGATGACTCAAGCGCATTACATTTATTGTGCAGTCAAACGTCTCTGCTAACAATAATCTGTATTTGCAGCCACTCCCCAGTGCTAGCATCACTGCCTCAGCTCCATCTCAGATCATCAGGCCTTAGATTCTCATAAGTAGCGTGCAACCTAGATCCCTCGCATGCGCAGTTTGTTTACAGTAGGGTTCGAGCACCTATAAGAATCTAATGCCACTGCTGCTGATCTGACAGGAGGCGGAGCTTATGCGGTGATGCGAGGGATGGGGAGGGGCTGTAAATACAGATTAAGCCTCACTCCCTCCCCCTCACTCACCTCCTGCTGTGCGGCCCGGGGTTTCTAACAGGCCACCAGTGGTGGGGAGGGGGTGGTTGGGGACCACAGCTCTAGAGGGTCTAAATGAGAATTCATTCTTTGCCTCTTCCAGCTTCTGGTGGCTGCCAGCATTCCTTGACTTGTGGCCATACCACTATAATCTCTACCTCCATGAAGAGGAGGGGGCAATGCATCTCTTCTGTCAAATCTTCCTCTGTCTCACTTTTATAAAGAACTTGTATTAATAACTAAATAATTGTATTTGGGGTTCATCCAGATAATCCAGTGCAAGTTACTCCTCACAAAATCCTTGACTTAATTATTGGCATGTAAAGTAACATTTACTCTTATTATACAAAGTAATATTGACAGTGTAATAGACTGAATGTTTGTATCCCCCCCAAAAAAATTCATATGTTGAAACCTAAACTCCAAAGTGATGGTATTAGGAGGTGAGAATTTTGGGAGGTGATTAGGTTGAGGGCAGAGATTTCACAATTGGGATTAGTGTCCTTATAAAAGAGATCCTAGAAAGCTAGCTCTTCCCTTCCCCCATGTGGGGAGACAATGAGAACACCCCACCTGTGAACCAGGAATCAGGTCCTCACTAGACTCAATCTGCTGGGACCATGATCTTGGTCTTCCCAGCCTCTAGAACTGTGAGAAATTAATTTTCGTTGTTTATTAGATACCCAGTTTATGGTATTTTGTTATAGCAGCCTGAATAGACTCATACACAGCAATTCCAGGGATTAGGATGTGGACATATTTTGAGGGGGCCACAATTTAGCTCACTACAGGGGTCTTAACTTGTCTTTAGGGAGAGGCTATATCCCTTTAAACTCAATGCAAAATTGTCTGTGTATGTGTTTTTCTGGGGAGAGAATTCATAGCTTCTCTTAGATTCCCAAAATGTCCTTGATTCAAAAAAAGTTTTAAATCACTTCTTTAGTAAAAGAGGATGTTGGGAAGAGAATGCACTTTCAAAGTTGGAAGATGCTTGGAAAATATATAGTCCAACTTCCTCAACTGCCAATATGAGATTTATTCAGAATTTTACTCGTTATCTCTCTTCTTCTGCTTCCTTCTCCCTCCGCGAGCTCCTGGGCTTGTACGGAGCTCCACATCCACCCTCAGCTCCAAAACTGACAGAAAGGGGACTGGCACTGTGCCATCTCTCTCAAGTCACCGCTCATCTCTGAGCCTCAGATGCTCTCACCTTCAACGGAGGGAAACAGTTCTTGACAAATGATTTCTATGATCTTTCTGGATATTTCATAAGAGTAGGAAGCCATCAAAAAATGATATTCCTCAGCCCACCATGACTGTCTCATGACTTTTACTCAATAGAGTTTTGCTCCTTCAGATTTCCTGAAATCCCTTCCGCTCCATCTACCTCCCATTCAGAAGAAAAAAATAAATATTTTTTTGGTCCTAATAAATTGGGATGGAATTTCTCTCAAGTAGCAACTACAAAATTCTTCTAATTTCTTTTAAGGAGACATCTTGGGTTAGATGATGATAATAGCTGAAGGAAGAGAGAAGCGAGGGTAAATTTACAGGCAAAACAGGAAATAATCAGTGTTCCCTAAGCTCATAGGCTCACATGGTTTTCCTTGCATCCTTTCATCATTTCACAGGCCCCTTTCTACTCACCAGATATTTTTCATTTTCACCTTAAATTGTTAAATTTATTTTACATTTACTACAAACTCATCTAGTGTTTCTGAAGCTATAGTTCTCTATAAAACAAATAGTTTGCCATATTTGCTCAACTGTTTTTATTTTCCCTAAGATACATCACTTTTACTTAAATTTATGTCCAAATATACAGTTTAATGTACTAACCTTTTTTCTCTAATGCCCATTAAAATAAGTAACTATTAAAGTTTGGAAAATGTTCATGAATCACCCTAAGTCATCAGGGGTATAGATTTCACCTTTGGGAAACATGTCATCATTAGCTCATTTGTTTTTCAACATTTGCCTGCTATAGCCATAACCCACGGGTTTCACATTGTGATGGCATGCTTGTTTGGATAGCCTATAGGGATGAAAAGGCTTAACCTGATTTGAAGGGAATCCACCAATCAAGCAAAAAAGAATAGCCTTTGAGGGTTATTTGAGGCACATCTTCTATCACATAGATATGATTACTACATCTCCTGGGAAAACTGTTATAGAAAAAGAAGTTTCCAGGAAATCAGCTACCAGTGACTCATGAATTCCTTGTCAATTTATCAGCTTTCTCCCCATTTAATGATGCCCTACTCAGCAATCAATTTTATAAGTCAGATTCTCTGTTGTGAACTGGGCAGCCTAAGAAAGCACAAGTTCCTAGCCTGATCACATGCTTACAAATAAGAAGGTTATGCCAGGACAAGAACACACATCTTATTGAAGGAACTAAAGGTGAGGAATAAAGAGAGGTCACCCCTCCACATCAGAATTGGGGATTAAAGCAAGAGACCACGTGAGTGAGAAGCCCCCCCATAAAACCATAATAGAAGTGATGGAGAACATGATGAGCCATCAATAGCCTAAGTGGTATAGACACCAAGCACCCTGAAAACAGTGTCCAGAGCTGGAGGAGTCATCACAGATGTTCCATAACTGGCTTTAACGTTGCTGGCCTTGGATCATTCCCTTCTCCTCTTCTAGACTCAGTTTCTTCATCTATATAATTGAGAAATCTCAAATGAGTCTTAATATGTCACAGTTATCAATACCGTAGGCTCTAAGGTCAAATATACTTGGGTTCAAATGTTGGCTTCATAATATCCTATGTGACCTGCAACAAGTAATTTTAAGCTCTTATCCTCAGTTTCCTCAAGTATAAAATGTATAATTGGGAGAATGAAGTGAGGCAATGTGTGAGCACATGGCTCAGATCCTGCTACACAGCAAATGTTCAGGAAAGGTAGCCAGTGTCATCACCACTCCATTGATGGGCCTAAGTCAGGAAGCAAACAGACTTGAACAACAGAGACTAGGGGTGATGTGGGCCAATCAAAAGTGGACGCGGAATGGATACTTGCTAGAAAACTCCTGACTTAGAGTTGTAATTAGTAGCAGACTCAGAAAACAAGTTTTCCACAGACTGAATGCCAAACGTATACAGGAGTGTCCCTCAGAATCACCAGAGGAGTTCTTAACAATATGGATTCCTGGGTCATACTACAGGAGAAAAGGAGACCTTGAGCAATAGGTCTACATGGAGTCATTGACACCTATTTTTATTTTTGAGCTACTTAAGAAGTTAGAAATAAGCACAAAGAATATTACAAAAATATTCCTGTACCTACGAACTAAAGCTGACATCTTCATCTTTGTTTTTAGGACTTGTGCTTTTTAAAAGAAACTATAATCTCACAGATCAAGTTAAAGTCCATTTGCCCTCATCTTTGTCCTTTTGCCCTCTTGTTTGTTCAACAGGCCATGCTGAGGAGCCCCAGAAGTGGGGACCCCCAGTGAAGGCAGGTATTCTCCCACAATCACCTTAGGTTTCCCAATTACACCCCTCTCTTGTGCCTCAACACAAAGCTATGTGCACCACAGTCAAAATCATCACTCTGCCTTCAATTATCAGAAACTTGAAAGAGCAAAGTCTTTAGTGGTGGCAGACTCTCTCCTACTTGCTAATTCACTGTAAGGGTCCACACATTTCAACTCGATTTTCTCTCCTAGTCCCGCACACTGGGAAGGCGAGTCCTAGCAATGAATTCATCAGAGCAGAGCGAGTCCACAGAGCACCGCTCTCCTACAAAGGGTCTGAAGCATTCAGATTTGCTTTTTAGTAGTTCGAGCGCACATTTCCCACACTCTAACGCCATCCCTCCCCAGAGGACCCCTGACAAAGATGTAAAATCGGAAGAACACATCAATGAATTGGACCAGTGACACACCAGAAAGTCAGCCATAGATCAAATCTTCTTTCTGTCACTCTGCAGCCTTAATTACAGCACCACCATTGCTCATTATCCATTTTCCTTTGCAGTCTGTGTAAGCAGAGAGACCGCAGAACACTTAACAAATGCAGGGGTTATAAGGCTAGGAGAGATACACCCTTGGGACTCTATGAAGTATGTTTTAAGCAATGGTGAGCATAAATTCAGCCTGTACAGTTATTTGGATGAAAGGCAACGTATAAATGCAGCTCGTTATCATAATCATTAAGCAACTGTTCGGGATGAACAAAGCTCTGTCTCTGCACCTCCTCCTTCCTTTAGGAAAAAAAAGACTTAATTGGTCCCTGTCCACTGATGGTGGAAAATGCAGCCCAGAAGGAGATTTTGACACTCGATTTTTTGAGCCCAGATTCATTAATAGGCAAAGTGCCTTGTTCTCCATTGGCGAATGCTTTGAAATTCTCAGATAGGCCAAGTTCTGACCCAAGTCTTTGTTCCACTTAGCACATGACATACTTTTTACATCTAACCATCAGAAAACACTTACCTGGTGTTGGCACCGAGGGTGGAAGCATGTTGTGAACATGGAGAAGACAGAGAAGAAGGCATCAGGACCCACAGAGAGGACCAGCTGGAAGAGCGGAGTCTAGATCAGCAGGGCCCATCAGTGGCTCTAATCAAGCGGATCTTCCAAAATGTTTGTGGGCGGCAGCTGGTTAGCATAGGGTAGGTCAGGGCAGGTAATCAAGGAAATTTCTAACACCTCCAATAAGGGGCACCTGGACACGTTTTGACTGCCATGTGCTAAACCCAGCCAATCTCAGAGAAATATGGGGTGGGGTGACAAGTCTATACCTGTAGGCATCAGAATCACCTGTAAGGTTTGAAAAACACAGATTTCTGGCCTAGAGTTTCTGATTCAGCCATCTGGGGCTGGGTTTTAGAATTTTCTTTTCTTACAAGATCGCAGGTGATGTTGATGCTGCTAGTCCAGGAAAGACACTGCTATAGGGTAAGAGGCCAGAGCTGCAAAGGAAGAAAACAGGATTTGAACTGTATGACGGGCGCACTTTGTCACATTAAGTGCAGCACTTTCCCTTTCTGGGGCTAGCTGAGAACTAGATTGGGGCTTCTCAAAGTGTGTTTCTTTGATTATCTGCAACTGAATTACCCAGAATTTCAGTGAAAAGCAAATTCCTCGGCCCAAATCCAGTTATCAGAACCCTGGAGCTCTTGCCTTGGATCTGTAGCTTAACCATCGCTCCAGCTGATTCTTATAATCATTGAAGTTTGCGAATGGCTAAACTACATAATTCCCAGTGTTCCTATTTGCCCAAAAATGCCATAAACCTGATGATAAGACAAAAAAGAAATATTATTGTCTGCTCCTGAAGAGACAATCATCATGATCTTCATATAAGTAAACCTTGGGGATTAAACTTCAGACTATTTTGAAAGAATAAACCCAAATCTGGATGCATATTAGAATTACTCATATTGCTTATAAAACAAAACAAATGTACAGATTCTCAAGTTTAAACCAAATTTTCTGGATCAGAGTGGAAGGAAAAGAGGTGAAAAAGTTGAAGAAGAAAAGCAATAGGCTTTTGACCCCTTTTTCCCTGCTCTCTTTATCACGGTGCTCATCGCTTGCATTAGTCAGGGTCCTCCAGAACAAACAGGAAACGTGTATATATGGGGAGGTCAATATTTTTTCTATTAAGGCCTGCAATTTATTAGATGAGGCCAACCCACACTATGGAGGGCAATGTGCTTTACTCAAAGCCCACTGATTAACGTTTAAATCTCATCCCAAACACCCTCACAGAAACATCCAGAATAATTATTTGACCAAATATCTGGACACCATGGCCCAACCAAGTTGACACATAAAATTAACCGTCATATCACTCTCTAACCTATTCTATAGTCTATTTATTCCTGAAGTGTTTTGTCTGTCTCACACAGATAGAATGTAAGCTAGCTCCACTGCGCCAGTGCTTGTCTGTTTGGTTTACTAATGTATCTCCAGAGAAAGGAACAATGTCTGATGCATTGTAGGCAGACAATAAGTATCTGTTGGATAAATCTCCATCATCATCACTATCCTCCTCCTCATTTTCACCCAAGGTCACATGGTTACTTGGGGCGGGGGGAGAAACAACCAGAACTTAAACTCCAAACTTCCTTATGTCTAATGCTCTTCCTATTTTTATAATGGAAAATTCATCTTCAGAAATATCTTTAAGCCCCAGGATTCTCCCAAATAAAGTGGGTGCTTTTTATTTATGGAACAGGATCTATGTTCTTTAAAACCCAAGGCTTATTTTAGACTGGGTGTTCTCCCTCTTCTACCAGAGAAGGCCAGAGGGCATTTCTTCAGAAAGGGGAAGTAGTGTCCCAATTCCCCTGTTACCAACAGAAAACTGGGAGCCAAGTGGCCCAGGACATAGATAATAGCGCTAATTGGAAATTATTTACAGCTTTAATATCCCTTTTCTATCTTGGCTCTCTGAGTTATGGGATTCCTACTGCCAAGATTCACAGTGACAGGCTGTGGCTCATTCGGTTTCTTTCCCTCCTCCTTTCCCTGTTTCAGATTCATGGCCCTGAACCTGCCAGTTATTTATGGATAATTCTTGGGCAGGGTCCTCAGTGGTGAAGGAAGACTGCTTGGTTCAAAAGAGACTTGGGTATTCATAACCTGTGCAGGAAGATGTTTTTAATAAATGATTGCCCAATCCTGTCAAAGAAAAACAAAGTGAAAATTGATACACCCTTTTGGAAACCAATTGGTAATGACGCATGTCAAGAAATTTAACAGTGGCCTTATTCTTTGACCCAGTAATTTCACTTTAGAGAATCTATTGTAAATGTTGAGAAAGATTTATACTCCAAGATGTCCATCATAATATTTGTTCTAATAGCAAACATTGGTAACACCTTAAATGCCCAACATACAGATTTGCTTAAATTGGAATCACTAAAGAGAATAAAAACAGACATTCTAAATATTGTTTGCAAAATTAACATTGAGATAAAACTCTTTATTACATTTCATGAAAATTCAGTGCATAAAATTATTTGCAAAATATGACTCAATATAAACCTGAAGAAAAAATAAACTAGTTTGAAAAAAAAGACTGAATAGGAAAAAAAGATAATTTTAATATTATTTTCATCTGATTAAAGCAGTAATGAGTGATTTTCTCTCTTCTTTTAACTTTTCCAGGTTTTAAATACAATGCATATATACAACTTTTTGACCCCCATGCTGCGTAAGGGCACAGCTTTAGTTATTATTTTTTGAAGGATATCTTTTTTAAAATTAATTTTTACATCTCCTTTACCAATATTCAAAGCCAAAATGGCCACGTCACATTTTGCCTCTCCTAGCTGCTGGGTGCTATTTGCTTTTCCTTTCCCGTCTTTTCACTGAGTAGCCCTTGTGTAGAGTGACAATGTAATTTATTATCCTAACCTAGGTATTTCTGGAAGGAAAGCAGGTTCTATTAGAAATTTTGCAGAGACAACAGGCACAAACTAGGACTGTCTTAGGCAAGCAAGGATGTGTGGTCAACCTCTTATTGAAAGGCTTCATTTAACCAGGTAATGACTGGGTTGGGATTTCTTTTCCAAATATCCACCAGGTACAGACTCTGGGCCTGGTCTATCACATAGCTGCTAGAACCCACAGTGGAGCTCCCTAGTATCCCTGAGGATAGCTACTGTTTCAGGCTGAATTCTTTGGTTTAAAAGTCTGGATTTCTGCCTTGCTCTCTGTTTATGGGCCATGTGGATTTCCCTGAAGGTCTGACAAGGTCTGATGTATATTTAAAGACCTCTGCTTCTACTTTATCCAGGATTTTTGGTGTTTTGTAGTGGAAGTTCCCACCTCAACTTTCTACTCCTCCAAATTGCCAGAAGCAGAGGTCAATTAAAGCTTCTGGAGAACTTTTTGAAAATGTGTTTTCCAAGTTTTTATCCAGAGATTCAGTGGGTGATTTATGGACCACATGTGAGACACTGCATTCAATTGTATATTCTGTGGGACAGGAGTCATCACTGAATTCACAAAATGTGGCTTTTCATCTGGCACAAAATACACACTCAGTAAATACTTGTGGAGTAAAAGAATATGTGAATGAATAAGAACAACCATTTACAAAACTGTGTAACATTTCATTTTGCTTCACAACAATATCCCACTTTCTAGCTCAATGAATATGTATTTCAATTCTTTAACCTAAAAATAGTTTAAATAATTGCATTTGATTATTATTAATACCTGCTTATAGACCTTAATAAAGGAATAAGTACTTACATGTTTCTTCATTGGTACATTTTGTTGAACGTAAATTTTGTGAAAAAGCCAATCTACAAAAGATCTGATGGAGAGAGGAGATAAAATTGTCCTTGTTTCCTTAAATCCTGACTGAAAGACACTTTCTATTAGCAAACTAAGTAGATCACTTTAAGAAATGAATCATTTCTGAGACATATGTGAAAAATGTGACAGAGGTATGGGTTGCAATAATTCATCATAATGAAACTGAGAGGTAGAGTTGAATAAAAAAAAAAAAACTCACCTCTTCAGGGGATTCTCCCCAAGCCAACAAAATAATGTTAATGATAGTGTCACCGGCAGTTGATGTGAACATTTTGGTTCTTGTCTCCTCACCATCGAAGAATGAAAGCAAGGGACACACAAATTTAAATCAGCAAGCAAAGAAGTTTATTAATAAGCAATAGTACATTCCTAAGAGGGTAGGAGCAGGTACACATTGAAATGAACAGTGGCCCCAGGGTTCCTGTGCCATCCCGTTTTCTTACATCTGGCCTCTCCTCCTTCCTGAACTTGTCTCCTCCCCTATTTTCCTGATCAATGAGGATGTTGTCTCCTCCCTGCTGTCAGGTAGGAGAGTTTTTCACTTTCTGTGGTTAGGCCCGGATGCTTCGTGTTGACCAAAGCCCACTGAGGTGGGAGGAAGCCTAATGTGGTATGATGTGCCTTGTGTTGTTCCCGTTATGTATTTTGTGACACTTGTGGTGAGATGGAAAATAATAAAACTCACTGAAAACCTTTTACCTTGAAAAGAGAAGCTATAGCCCTGTTTATGGTAGCTTGTTTAATCTGCTTCTGAAGACGCTTGTACCTCCTAGTCCAAGGAATGCTTGAATGGCCACGCTGTTGCCAGAACGATATTAGTGAGCAGCTTATGTCCTGCACCAGCCCCTCCCGCAAACTCTTATCGTATGCACTGCTCTGTACCCTTCCCCCTTGTTTAAATTATAAAAGACAAGTTCCCCTGACCTGGGGTGCTCGATTTGGAAAAAATTCCTCTGGGCCCGCCGGCGTTAACAATTAATAAACCTGACCTCTCTGCATCCTCGTGTACCTCTCTCGGTGTTTCCTTGACAGCGTGACTCTGGTTTTTGCCGTTACAGTGGTTACCCTTATCTTGTTATTGTCACGTTATGTTCTCTTACTCAGCATCCCATTTGTTCACGCTGCCCATTCCGCACTTCCTCTGCTCAAGTCTCACTTCCCTCCCTACACTAATAATAGTAATGACAATAACAAGAAAAAGAATAACAAAATGAAAACAATGTAGAAAAGGGATTCTGGATTAGAGGCTCAATCTAGCTTGAGGAAAAGACTTACACAGCATTAGAGAACAATATAAAATGCTCTGCAATCCAGTGCTAAATTGTACAGTACAAAAAGAAATGCTCTAAAAGTTTCAAAAAGAATAATGTAAATTGGAATTTTGAGGGGTGTGCTTCCCGCTCGGATTCCTCTCTGAGAAACAGAGGCAACCTTCCTAATGAAAATGTTTCCCCTTCGTCAGCTCGGAGTGGCCTTGGTGGAAAGTTTGAGCAGTTGAAAGAAGATATAGTTTTAGAAGAGATGAAAGAATCCTTTGTCAATCTATCAACATTGCTGTTTCATCAAGGAAACAAGGGCAAGAGGTTGGGCACTTGTTAAGGATGAATGAAATTTGTTTCAAATCCACATTTCTTCAATATCATCAAGAGTAGTGGAATGAGATTTGTTCTTTCTCCTCTAATACTTATTCTCCTATTTTAAATTTTCTAAAATTATAATTTTCATGTTTTACAAGCAGCACGTTTATTGTAGAAAAATCAGAATAAAAACATACAAGCAAAAAAGATAAAAATTAAATAACATATTATCCTACCACTTATAAATTCCTACTGTTACTCCTTGACATGTATGTTCCAGACTCTTTTTAAATGCATATATACCTACCTGGTTTCATTTTATTTTTCAAAAATGGGTACTGTTTTTAACCTATTTTCCACTTAAAATATCTACTAACTTTCTCCTTGTAATAATGATATTTCCACAATACCATTATTATTTATAGTTTGTATACCACTTTTTGTAAATGAACTATAATGTATTTAACTGGTACTCTATTGATAAACATCTTCACTGTAATGAATTGGTATAATGAACATCCCTGTTCTCAGATGGATTCACTTTAAAAATAGGAATCAAAGCCTTAAGCTACAGCCTTAGGCTCTGGTGGGGTGTGGTTAAGGACTCACCCAGTGGGTACAGAAGACATTGTGAAGCGGGAAGCCATTTCTATTATTTTGGGCATTTGGGGCATTTTTCTTCCTCCTGTGGCTGAAATTGACTATTTAGGTGGCATTACGTCATACCTGCTAGTGCTCAGACCTGTCCAACAAGTTGCTTACTTAATTACCCTGAGTTTGGAACCAGGAAGGCCTGTGCTCAAGTCACAAACAGAAGACTTCTCCATTTCCTTTCCTTGGTTGTGATGATTAAGTAATATCACTAGGGTTAAAATGAAAAACTCTAGGACTATACTTTGCCAATCACGTGTATTTCTTTCAAACTCTTCCTTTCCATCACCCTTTTTTTCACTCCCTCCATTTCTTTCTTTCTTCCACTTTTCCTTCCATGTATCCAGCACACGTTCCCTGAGCACCTACTCGGACATATTCGCCATTCTAGGGGTAATAGACAAAGTCCCTGATCTCACAGCTCTTGCATTATAGTGAGGATGAGGGACTGATAGTGCTCAGGAAGCAAAGGGTAATTAAGATAATGTCTTGTAATGATTAAAGCTGTAAAGGGCACAGCCTAAGTTAAGGGCCAGAGGATGACCTGCTGTGGAGGGAGTGCTTGGTCGGTGTGGTCTAGGACAGTCTCACTGTGGAGGTGTCATATGAACTGAACACTGAATAAAATCTGGAGGGAGATTATTCTGGGCATTGACAGCAAGATCAAAGGCCCTGAGGTAGAAACAAGCTTGGGAATTTCAAGGAAAACAAGAAAGGTCTGTAAGGCTGGGATGCAGTAAATATGGAGTGAGGATAGGAACTAGGATTATAGTAGTTAACAGGAATCGGACGGTGAAAGATCTTATAGGCCCCACAGGAGTTTAGATTTTACTTTATGCATAAGGAAGCCATTATAAATAAGGGTGGCACCATCTCATTTACATTACAAAAATCTCTTTGGCTGCACCTAGATAGGGAAGTATTGGGATACAAAAATGCCTCCAGGATGACAAGGAGACTGCTACAGTATCCTAGCCACCATCATCCCCTGTCAAGGTAGGGGATGGTGGTGGCTTGGATGTCCAAGGAAATGGCCATCCTGAAAGGAAATGAAGGCTCGATGCTTAAATAAAGACAGGAAAGTATGTCAATCTGTGGAAAACGACAGATTCTGAGATGTGTTTGAGTGGACCTTCACCAAACTTGGCTAAAAATCTAATTGTGTATGAGAAGTGGCAGGTGGCGGTGGTAAGGGTGGAAGGGATGATCCCTGTTAGATATTGATAGTGCAAGATTATTGAACTTGGACATGGAAATTTAATTATAGACTCTTTTGTGCCAGCTTGCTTTAGGTATGATTGACAAAAATTGTATATATGTAAGGTGTATGATGTGATAGTTTGATAGACATATACATTGTGAAATGATTAACATAATCAGGCTAATTAACATACATCACCTCACATAGTTACCCCCTTTTCTCATGTGTGGTGAGAATATTAAAGATATACACACTTAGCAAATTTCCAGTATTCAATACATAATTATTAATATTAACTATAGTCACCATGCTGTACATTAGATTTCCAGAACTTACTCATCTTATAACTGAAATTCTGTACCCTTTGACCAACATCTCCCTGTTACCCTCAACCCCCCAGCCCCTGGTAACCATCCTTCTAGTTTTTATAGACACTTGAAGTTAGAAGTCACCCTAGGAATTGTACTCAAACTTCCCATGGCATAGGTCAGAAGACTGAGTCTTAGAGAGGTATTGACTTGGCTGAGGTCACACAGTGAAGTAGGTTCAGAAGCCAGCTCTCCCATCTGCCATCTGAGGACCCTTTTTAGTGCAATCCCCTTTAGGCATGAGAGTCAACCTGTTTCAATATATTTAATAAAACCTGTGATAAGCCAGAGGAAGAACACATTTCTGAATGTTCCCTCATTCACCTTCCCTATCCCCTTTCTATTATCCCTGAATCAGGTTGCTTTCTTCCTCGGCCCCTATTATCCTAGGGGGTGGGGATACCCCATGCCTCCTCTGAGGTGCTGCCACTATGTTCAGATGTTCTTTTAGAAAACACAAGAGCCAATGAACATTTGACCATACTTTCTTTCCCTTGGCCTCACCAACTGACAATGATTCAGGGTGTCCTCTCTGTTGGCCTGGGTTCCAGGGTGAGAATGTGTAAAATGGAGTTTCCAGACGACCCAGGATGGACAGGAAAATGGGCAAGAAATACACCTTGGTTATTTTAAGTAACTGAAGTCTAGGGTCCTTTTTGTTACTATGATTTTTGTTACCTATCTGGTTTGTACTGACAAGGTACTTACCTTCTCTGTGCTTCAAGTTTCTAGTCTATAAATAGGCTACTACTACCTTCCTGGAAGGTTATTTGTGTGGATTAAGTGATAGGGCATATAAAATGCTCAGTGTAATGCCTGGTTCATAGAGGGAGCTTTTCTAGCTACATTCTTCAGTTGCCTGAAAATGAGTCCTACAAGAAATAGATACAGTATAGAAATTGATGAGGAGAGGATGACGGAGAACAAGGAACACCAGAGCAGGCTGTTTGTGAGGGTTGGGAGGGATAAAGATCTCAGGGTGTCACATGAAGAACCTTGTAATATGTTTATCTGAGTGAAATAATATTAAAAATTAATACCAGCTGGGTGCTGTGGAGCATGCCTATAATCCCAGCTACTTAGGAGGCTGAGGCAGGAGACTTGCTTGAGCCAAGGAATTTGAGTCCAGCCTGGGCAACACAGCAAGACCCTAGCTCTGAAAAAAGTATAAAATAAAATTATAAAAAGATGAAAAAATAAAAGTGAGTACAATTGACTATCTTCAAGGAGAAAGAGAGTCACAAATAGGCACCATGTAATTTGTTGTTGTGTGGCATCCGGGAAACATGGGTAGACAATAGCTAGAGGATGGCAGTGTCTATGTTACATGCAACTGTATTTTATCTACTGCCACCCTACTCCCAACCCCTATCCAAATTCCTGCCTTCCTTCAAGACTCAGCTCCAATATCACCAGATCTATGATTTCCAGATCGCCAGCTGAAATGTATACTTTCTCTGAATTTCCATGATACACAATCTAAATGGTATGTGTCCTCCCTTAGACTATGGACTTCCTCCTACAGATAATGGCCTTATATAATTCAACTTTGTCTCCTCCATAATGTTAGGTAGAACAACTCCCTTTGATGATAGCAGCTTCTGTTTATTCAAACAGGCCTATGCAGAGCACTTCAAATGCCTAATTCACTTAATCTCCCAGTAACCCTAAGAAGATGATGCTATTAGTATTACATTTCCACTTTGCAGGTGAGGCACAAAGGCTGGAAGAAGTTAAGAAAGTGGTTCAAGTTTACCCAGTCTTACAGTAGAGCTGATATACAAACCCAGATCTGTCTGACCTGACAGCTTCTTTTTTTTTCTTTTTGGACAACACCCTTAATCAGTGTTTGTTGAATGGGTGGATGAAAGACAGAGAATGATTATAAGCTAGTTTTAATGCACAGGTCTCCTCTGCCTGCCTTCCTGAGTGTCTGCACATCCATGTTTTAAGTTCCAGGGAATGTGCTAAGGCCACAAGAGAGCAAAAAAATAAGCGCAGAAAATTCACTCAAGAGAACCTCCTCTTTTTCCATTTTGCTGAGATGGAGCCATGCTTTCTTATCCCCAGTGATTTTCTACAGAGTGTGAAGGTTTATAGGGACCAAAAGAAAATGGAAGGAACACTGAAGAGGAGAGATTTAAATCAACCTATGACTTCAGAGGAAGAAAAGATCTCATAAAATGCTATAAAGGCTAACGGTTTAAATTAAATAGGTAAATTTCAATGTGATGGTTTGGAAGGTTCATCTCACCCCAAACCCTTGGTTTGATTGAACTTTTATCAGATTGCTCCAGTGCAAGTTCTCTCCATCGCATCTCAGTTGACTGAGATGGCTTTATTGGCCTTGCACATAGTAAGTTGATGTTAAGGTGATTTCAAGATCCTAGTACACTGGACTGTCATCCCATCTTCCAGAAGACCCACTATCAGTCTTATGCAGTTCACTAGCAGATGAGCCCTGAAGAAAAAGCAGAGCTTCAGATTTCCAAATCCAGTGCCCTTTTTATAAGTGACTTCTGGAGACCAAGATCTATCCTCAGAAAAATCAACCTGCTGATTATCTATAACAAACAAAAGCAGGTCTAACTACAGAGAACAGCTGTTAGCAAATTCTTTTATCAGAGTTTGATGATAGTTCTATTACAAATGATCGTTACAGATTCACTAGACTCAGATCCTGAGCCTTCTCAAGAACTGTCATTCCCCACAAATATTGATTGAGGCTGGTTTCCTGATGAGAAATGCAAGTGAAATTTGAGCTCATCATTGCTTCCTGGCAGGCAGTAAAGGCCATAATAAATTAAGATGAGCTCACTCCCAACAGATAATTATAGACACCGATATAAATGTAAATAGATTCCTCATTTTTAAATGTGCTAAATGTTATCCCTGTTAATGGACATTGGCTTGAGTTTGGTAGAGACCCAGGTGTAGCCCTAGATATTCATCAAGGCATAGGCAAAAAAGTGGGTATCACTGACCCCAGTTCCATCTGTGGTATATTCATTCAATGTTTAATTCTGACTATGAAAAACAAAACAAAACAAAACAAAACAAAACAAAAAAAACATGGGCTTTGTATTTTCCAGTTAGAAAAAAAAAATCAAAGATCAAAGGTAAACCCTACCCTCAAAAAGTACAAAGTCTATTTAGGGGGAAGGATAAAATATATACAAATAGCAAAGGGGGAATTACGAAAATCTATAAATTTAACTGCCTTTGTTCTTCTGCATAGGACATAAGTACATTAGGGCCTAAGGACTGGTGAGAGATGAAATGGCTCTGCAAGACAGAAGGAGAAGAGTTTGGGATTCCTAAGGACAATCCAATTTCAGGAGCAAATGCCGGTGAAATTTGAGTTATTATTGTTTCTACCATCTCATCTCTACCCACAAGATGTCAAATATGAAACTTAGATAGATAAATATATCTTGAGCTTATCTTTCTATACAAAAGCACCTCCTAGACTATTGTAATAGTCTCATCCAATAAAATGTTACAAGATTTACCTTCTAATGCTCTGACAAAATCACTCAACTTCTGCAAAGGCTTTAAAAGATATCCCTTTGGATGCCAACAGAAAAAAAAAATGTCTGAATCTGGCATTCTAGGCTTTCTACACCAAACCTCAGCCTTCTTCATCATCCACTATATCTTTGTTTCAGCTCCTTAATCCTGCTTCCTTATACATGATTTCCCCTTTCTTACTGCAATACTTATATTCAGGCTACACTTCCCACTTGGAATATCTCTTATTCCAGTCTTTACATGTTAAAGGCTTAACCCTTCTCCCAGACCTCATATCCTACCTTCTCCAAAAGACTTTCCCAATGCTTCCAATATCTTCTAGCAATAGAACCTCAATATTTTCAGGCAATTTGTTTAAACTTTCTGTTTTCCAGTTTTCTCATATATAAAAATGGGAAATAATAGTATCTACTTCATAGTAACGTGGTGATGAATGAATGAATTGACTGAATTAAGATATGGAAAGCACTCGCACAGCATGCTACATAATGAGCTTTTGAAAGCATTAGTTTTAAGAGTAGCAACCATATTATTGTTATTACTTTAACAGTTTTGTTTTGTCTTTTTTTAGTATGCTGTGGTTTGAATGTTTCCTCCAAAACTCATGTTGAAATTTAATTGCCATTGTGATGGTATTAAGAGGTGGAACATTTATGAGGTGATTATGTCATGAGGGCTTCACCCTCATAAATGCATTAATGTCATTATCATGGGAGTGGGCTCCTGATAAAAGGATAAGTCCAGCCTCCATTTTCTCTCTGTCTCACATGATCTTGCCCTCTCTTGCTCTTCCTCACCATATCATGCCTTCCATCATGTTATGACCCAGAAAGAAGACCCTCACCAGATGTCAGTGCCATGCTGTCAGACTTTCCAGCCTCCAGAACCATGAACCAAATAAATACACCTCTTGAAAAATTACCCAGTCTGTGGTATTCTCTTTTCACAGCAGAAAATGAACTAAGACATAGTACTGTTACTTTTCAGTTCTGTCACTGAATTTTATACCATTATTACAGCCTTGGTATAACCAGTGGGCCTTTGGTTATAGCTACAATCTTTCCCTAAGTTGTGATCCCACAATGGGCAGGGGCCATGTCATATTCATTCCTTCTCCAACATTGCACATTGCCAGGCATAGCCTGACATTGAGCACAGACTTGATGAATGATTGTTAAACCTTACTTAGCATGCATATTATATGTGTCAAATAAGCTACAACTTATATTCAAGAGGCTAACAGCAGCTTTCGTCTTAAGGATTAGATAATGCTTCGCAGGCTAAATCGAGTCAGACGGAAGAAGATATATTTTCATCAATGTTGAAGAATTTAATTTACAAGGTTGATGAAGAAAAATGCAACCATGTGGTGTGTGTTTGTGCATGTGATTTATTTATTTCTTCCTCCTATTTTAGCTATTTTCTTCTCTAGAATCCTCGTTTTGTGCCAAAGGCTCAGTAGGGACAAAGGTATGATTTTGTCTAAGAAGTAAAAGAGGAAAAAAAACAAAAAGAATAATGCCCAGAACATAGGGAATCAAAATCTCCCATACTCTGTTGCTGAGAATATAATTTAGTGCCCCTTACCATCAGCAATATATATATCAGAAACTTTCAAATGAGCCTAATCTTTGACCCAGCAATTCTGGCACTAGGAATTTATTCTAAAGAAATTATGAAAAATATGAATGAGGAAGATCATGCAAGAATAATATTCATTAAGTTGGAAATAAACTAAATCTTTAAAATTAAAGTATGAGTTACATAAATTATGGCATATTCACATATTAAAATACTAGGCAGGAATTGACATCATAATGTGAGAGAATAACTAACATGGGTAAATGTTTAACAAGATTGGGAAATGATTAAAATGATCCACAAAATTTTATGTTTCTTACAGTTTATAGATAGGTAGATAGACAGACAGACAGGAAGAGTCCCCAGTAGTTCACAAAAATCATGGAGACGGTATTGAAGTTCAATATAATAAGGGTCAGAAATTAGGTCTCTGCAAACAACTTTACTCAAATTTATCAAAGGAAGAGTCAGGAAGCCCCAGCTGACATAATAACGACTTTAGAATCATATGCCAAAAGAGTACAGTCATGTACATAGATACATATAATGTATATTTATAGCTATAAAAATACTTTTCAATTCATTATTTGTATGATAACACATCGTGCAATAAAGCTGGATAGATATTCATTAATCTTAAAGTCTGTGTTTAAGAGGGTATGATTTTGAAATATTGGCCCTTTGGGGTCCAATGCAGACCTCTTTAAGAGGAGCTAAAAAGGAGATTCAGTGAGAAGCCAAGTGGGACTCTTACTCCCAGAGGTATTCCATACGTATTAAGACAACACAAATAAAAGAAAACAAACCATGGTTTTAAATAAGAATCCCAAGTCTAATCATAAGAACAGATGCCAAAATTACAGGGGTTTATTTGCCACTGAGCTGCTTTTCGCAAGGACAATTCCCCAGGGGAAAAAAAAAAAAGGTGTGCCAGAAAGTGCTTTATTTAATGATGGTTAAATATCTCCCAGGCAACAGTGTGGCAAGTGGCCAGTATCTATACAATTAATGAGGAGAGAACATATGAGTCTTGACTGTCTAATGTCTTGATCCCCCACAATGGAGGGAAATTCAAAATATGGTTGGAATTGGGACCTAGAGATTAATTTTACCTGCTTCAGGATTTCCTCTACTGCTAACCTGAAGAAATATGGAAGATGTAGCTTAGTGGCAAGTACATTCTTTTTTCCCGTTTTTGTGGGTCATATTAAGGTCATAATTCTCTAAAAAGAACTCTGATTTTCTTTTTGCATTCTCAGAGGTTCCCTCGTGGAATGGGCTGCCTCATAGCTGTGCTTGGAGGTTGGAGCCGGTCTTTGCCTACCATCTGCTCCGGAAAGGATTTCATCCTCGAGTGAGAGTTTAGGCTGGATGACATTGGATGAGCTCTCTTCACTCAAAAATCTTATCATTCCGTACCTATCCAATAGCTTTGTATCAATGAGTGTTCGTTTGTTTTTCTAAGTATTCTTTCTACACAAGAATCTTTATATGGATTACTCACATAGACTTGCCCCACCTTTCTTATTAAAGGAATATTGTATACACAATTAAACTCAACAGATGAGAAATACAAGACCACAGCTAAAAGTGTTGGCCTGGTGCCCAGAATTCTTAAAAAAAAAAAAAAAAGAGGCTGTAATGGGGAGGGTTTATGAAGGGAAGACTAGGTGTCTCCCAGAAACAGCCATTTGTAATAGTGACCCATTTTTATGTCTTTTGAGAAAATCCCAGTGGTCAGGATAGTTACTATCTAAGTCTTAGATATTAATATCCCCTCGTATTCATGTTGATTAAGTGAAAGTTTCCAAACCAAAGCTAAAATTTGGAATCTTCCAGACATTTTATAAAAAATGTCTAAATATATTGCACTTGAGAAATGACTATGAATTCCCCAAAGGTTCAGATAGTGCATAGGGCATAGATTTTTGTCATCAGATATATGCAGTTTCAGATCTTAGCTTTGCTATTTACCTTTCTTTGGCAAGTTCCTTTATATCTCAACCTTCTCAACTGTAAAATTAGGGTGATGGTATTTACTTTTCAGGATTATTGCAAAGATTAAGCACATTTAAGATTTTGATTACAGTCCCTGGTACATAATAGACAGTCACAGGTTTTCCTCTCTCTTGCTCTGCTGCTCTCAAAGATATTACCACCTAGTTGGAGAGACAAACTTTAGTCACTTGGAAATTTCAACAAAAAAGGAAGACCATAAATGAGTTGCAAAGGAGTGCTGCCAACTACAAGTACTGCATGACAGAATTCTTGTACATTATCATCATTGTCATTGTCATCATGGTTCGTTTAGCAGGTGCTACCTCACCTGTCTCCACTTAAGCCTATCATTTCATTGCATGCCAGCTTGCCTTCCAAATGCGAGTCTGCATCTCTTTGGGTGAGGCTTTCTCTAGCATTTGAAGCCCACTCTGCTAAACTACCTGGCAAGTTAGAAGTGCAGAGGTATTAATGCCTCCAAGAGCAGCCCTCAACAAACCATTGATGAGAATTGATAGATAAGTGGTTCTCAAATTTAGTGGGCATCAAAATCATCTGAAGAGGCCTTGTTAAATCATCACTGCTGGGTTCACCCCCAGAGTTTCTAATTCAGTAGGTCTGGTGTGGGCCTGAGTATTTGGATTTCTAATAAGTTTCTTAGCAGTGCTGATGCTGCTGGTCCAGTGCTTTGAGAACCACTGGGATACATGTGTCCTACCATCTTTACTCCTCAGGTGGTGCATGTTCTACACTAGCAGTATTAGTGTGCTAGGGCTGCCGTAACAAAATACCAACTTAAACAACAGAAATCTATCCTCTTACAGTTCTGGAGGCTACAAGTCCAAGATCAATGTGCTGGAAGGTTTGATTTTTCCAGAGGCCACTCTCTCTCCTTGGCTTGCAGATGCCTGCCTTCTTGCTATTTTCTCACATGGTCTTTTCTCTGTGTAGGCACGTCCCTGGTATCTCTCCTCTTTGTATAAGGACAGGAGTCAGATTGGATAACAGCCCACCCTTCTGACCTCATTTAATGTTAATTACCTCTTTAAAGGCTGTGTCTTCAAACACAGTCACATTGATGGGGAAGCCTTCCACATCTGAATTTTGGTGGGACACAAGTCAGTCCATAACCTTGGCTTTAAGAATTCTCCAGGCAATTAAGCTGCATATATGCACAGCGATAACTTGCCTGAGAATGCACCCTTGGTCTGTCCTCTCTTCTCTGTCTCAGTTACTCATTCCCCTACTATTGTTTCCTAGAATTATGTTCCAAATAAACTACTTGTACTTTTTGGTTATAAGTAACAGAAAGCTATTTTATCTAGCTTAAACAACAAAAAAAGTCTTTATTAGAAGGTTAGCAGGTAACTTGAAGAATTGGAAACTGATAGGAACAAAAATGTTCTATGTCATCCAATACTACTTGACTCACCACTTGGGAGTAACACTGATATAGCAAAGGGTCATGAGAAAACAATGTCAGGACCATGAAGCCACAAGGGAAGTCATCCAAGGGTATAAATAACTGGAGTATATTCTGATGTAGTCTGCTGACCATATATACACTGTTGAGTTAGATACTGTCTAATTTGATATGTACCATCATCAATCTAGCTGGGGAGACTCTCACTTTTGAGTGTGTGCCTCAGATTTGATGGAGCTCCACTTTAATCAAGCTATTGACATTTGTGCCACTTAATAAAGAAAACTGGAAAAAAATAACACAGGGAAGAAGAAATGTATCATACAGATGATAGTTACTAAATATTGCTCACTACTATCTTAAGAATACTATCTCTGGACACACATTCTTAAAGGAAAGTAAGACGTTAGTTGGATTTTAATAATACACGTGGAACATCTGATCATCATGGTGCAATCTGTTGAAACATCAGTTTTATATGTATTGCAACCCTAATGAGTGACCTCTAAACTTGTCCTTATCCTGGAGCCACCATAGTCAATATTTACAGTCTTGGGAGAGAGTCTGATTGGAAAACCTTGAGTCACATGACTTCTCTTTGGCTGTACAAAGGCAACAAAAGGAAAGACCTGAAGGAAGAAATTTCCTGGCAACACTTTGATCTCTGCAGTAGGAAGGCAAGGTAACTTGGTGTGCATCACCGAGACATCACATGAAAGGGCAGAAGTAACTTCTTACACCCACTCCCCACTCCCCACACATACCCTGCAATTAGACAGAGGGAATTGGTGTTGGGTGCTGGATGGCCCCAAATGATCAGTCTCTATTGTAGAATCAAACGAGAAAACAAAAGTACTAGTGTTTTTAAAAGTATATAGTCCTATACCAATATAAAAGATTATTATTTCCCTCCTGCTATTGTGCATACATTTATTATTAATTATGGAATCTAAGAGTCTTGGCAAAGAAGTCTGAGCAGGGAAACTGAAAAAAAGTATTAAATTGAGGGCCTAATTAACTTCCCTAGTAATGAGGTCATCCAAAGAAATGCTTTCACATGCTATAATCCTATGTAAAGACTATGTAGGGATGCAGATAATACCCGTCCTCTTTAACATTTTCTGGAGAGCTTGCCTTAGTGACCATGCTATTTAACTTTGTTAGGAGTCGGGTAAGTATGCTGTGTTCTACCTCTTGCGTAGTTATAAGCTTATTGTAGGACATAGGCATGTCCCTTCCATTTCCTAAACTTCTACTTCCCCATCTCTAAATAGAAGATTAGGTTAGATCTTCACAGCTTGAATCCCATGTTTCAAAACTGAAAGCTGAGTGAACAATAAGCAGCCCTATTACAGAGTCAGGGAGTCAATATGCTATAATGGTTTCCCATGGAGCTGAGGCTTGGATTGGGTAGCCCAGGAGATCCAAGACAGAAAGACAGAGAGAGAGCAAGAGAGAGAGAACAGCAGGTATCTACCACTGTTAAGAAACACCATGGACTCCCATGGATAATACTTTAGCTTTGACAATCAAATTCTGCCCCCACCATGGAAGCCTATTCAATATTTCCATCATGCTATAATTGTTCAAGTGGAGGCCTGTACCATAGCTTGGTCCTGAGCATTTGAGACTAGAGAAAGAAATTTAAAATGATGTACAAGGGGAGGTGAAACTCTAGATCTATCTTCAACACCATTTTGACTATAATAATCTTTACAATACCTTCATTTGTCAGAAAACTGCAGAAACAATGTTGTCTTTATAAAAATGTGTGTGGGTGAAGGAGGTGGGGAGTTATTTATCAGATGCTATCCTTTTTAAACACTCTACTGATGATTTGTCTAAGACTTGTGTTTGTATGACACTGAATCAGATAAAGGTAATAATGAGAATGCCAACTTGTGATGACCTGCAGTCTGCAAGGAGAGTGACAATATTTAGAAATTTTTTCTGAAGAGAAAACTGTTTTATGACCTGATAAGATTCAGGCAGGGCAAATGATGGATGCCAATAGGAAACCCAAATAGCTGGAAGAATCTTTCTTTCTTAGAACAGTTTCTCAGCAGTAGAAAACAGGCGTCAGGGTTGATAGGGAAAGAAAGATTTGAGCAGGTCCATTTTATCCATTCACTGTACTAGGGCAGGGCCAACCAAAAACCATTCCATGTATATGACTTTTAAAAAATATATTTCAATTCAGTTAAATAGAAGAAATAAAATCTAGTATCTTTTAGCACAATAGGTCAACTATAGTTAATAATACTTTATTGTATATTTCAAAATAACTAGCAGAGTGTAATTGGAATGTTCCTAACACAAAGAAATGATACATGGTTAAGGTAATGGTATCCCAATTACCCTGACTTGATCATTACACATTGCATGCTTGTATCAAAATATCACATGTACCCCATAAATATGTGCAACTATTATGTATCCATAAAAATTAAAAAGAAATAAATTTCAGATTTCTATATCTGACCAAGATGGAGCAACAGGAACCAAATTTATACTCCTGCATAAAACTACCTAATACAAATAAACAAACAAAATATACAAAACAGTAGTTTCAAGACTCTGGACATCAGGTAGTGAGACAATAAATAAATAAGGTGAGCCATATGATTGTCCCAGGTTACTTTATTAAGAAAGTTTTCAGACACTGGTGCAGGAACAGGAAGCTGAAGTGGAGCTTTGCAGACTCCCTGTATTGAGGAGACAGAACTGAAAATTTGGGAAAATCAAGGCAATTAGAGTTCATAGGACTAACTGCTAGAGAGGAGAGAGATGAGAGATACACAGAGAGACCTACAGAGGGCCCTTCTTGAATATTTAGCAGAAGACTAATGAGAGAGAGAGGAGAGAGAGAGAGAGATACTACTGAACACTACCTATGGCCAGAGAAGAAATCTCTGAATGGATTAGAAGGAACATTATCTGATTTTCACATTGGGCTTGGAATAGAGCTAGTTTCTATAAGTCAGAAAGGAAAACTTTATGGGGCATTCATGGAAAATTGGGTTGAATATTAAGGAAGGTCTTGCCTTATTAGTGAGGAATAATTAGTCCTAGACTGAGTACTGCTCTGGACCCACCTAAAAAAAAAACACAAAATCAAGAGGCCAAAAAAATCAAATTGTTTTCAAATAACTAAACCACACATCACAACAAAGCTCAAAAATGTTTATATGAATACAGAAATAGCCATTACCCAATAAGGTAAAATTGACAATGTCTAGCATCCAATCAAGGATTATCAGACATGTAAAGAAGCAAGAAAACATGACACATAATAAAGAGAATAATTAATCAATCAAAACCAATGCAAAATTAAGACAGATATTAAATTTATGAAGCAATGACATTAAGATAGATAATTATATTTTATATGATCAAAAACTTAAGTAGAAACACTCAAAATGCAAAAAAGACCCAAATCAAACTTATAGGGAGAAAAGAATTAAAATGTCTGGGATGAAAAGTACACTGGCTGGGATTAATGGCAGTTTAGACATTGCAGGATAAAAGATTAGTTAACTTGAACTCACAGCAATATAAACTGCCCCAAATGAAATGCACAGAAGAAAATGAAGAAGAAAGAAGAAACAAGATGAAGATGAAGATGAAGATGAAGGAGAAGGAGGAAGAGGAGGAGGAGAAAGAGGAGGAAGGGGGGAAAAAAATAGAAGAGGAGGGAGAGGAGGAAGTGGAGGAAAGAACACCAATGAACTAAGGGAAAACATCAAATTACCTAATTTATGTGTAATTGAAATATCAAAAAAATAGGGGAGAATGGAAAAGATATTTGAAGAATTAATGGCTGAAAAAATTTTCAAATTTGATTAATACTGTAAACTCATAGATCAAAGAAACACAAAGAAACACGAACACAAGAAACATGGATACTACATAAAGACATATAATCAAATTGCTCAAAACCAGGGCTAAAGAGAAAATCTGAAATGCAGCTACAGAAAAGAAACCCATATTATATACAGAGGAAAAAGCTTAAGAGTAACAGTATGTTTCTTGTTCGAAACATGCAAACAAGAAGACAATGAAGCAAGATCTTTAAAGTACTGAAAGAAAAATCTGTCAACCTATTCTATGAAAAATATCTTTAAAAAAAAAAAAGCAAAATAAGCACTCACTAACAGCAGACCCAAACTACAAGAAATGTAACGGGAGGTTTTTCAGGCAGAAAAAATTTATACCAGAATGTAAATATGGATCTACTCAATTAAAGAAGGGAACCAAAAGTAGTGACTATATGGGAAAATATATAAGATTTCTTCTTATTACTTAAATCTCTTTAAAATATAAAGAGCTGTTTAAACAAAAGTAATTAAAACGTATTTAGGGGATTACAGTATTTATAAAAGTAAAATTTAGAATTAAAAAATCCAGGAGGAAAATAATAAGTATATTATTATAAGGATTTTATATGATATGTGAAGTGATAAAATATCACTTGAAGTAGATTATGATAAATATATTATTCATTTTTAGCTTTATTGAGATTTAATTGAAAAATAAAAATTGTATATATTCAAGGTATACAGCATGATGTTTTTAAATACATATACATTGTGAAATGACCTCACATAGTTACCTACCGTGTGTGTGTGTATGTATGTGTGTGGGGGGGGTAAGAATAATTATGATCTACTCTCAGGAAATTTCAAGTATACAATGCTTTATTATTAACTATAGTTACCATTCTGTACATTAGGTCTCCAGAACTTATTCATCTTATAATTACTATTCTGTACCCTTTGACCAACATCTCCCCATTTCCTCCAATTCCCAACCCCTGGTAAACACCATTCTACTTTCTGTTTCTATGAGTTCTACATTTTTATATTCCATATATTAATGACATCATTCAATATTTGTTTTTCTGTGCCTGGCTTATTTTTCTTATCATAATTTCCTCCAAGTTCATCCATGTTCTCACAAATGGCAAAATTTCCTTATTTTTAAAGGCTGAAGAATATTTCATTACATAGTGGAATAATATTCATGTATGGAATATAATATTCCATACATAAAAATATGTGTGTGTGTATATACCACATTTTCTTCACCCATTCATCTGTCAATGTATACTTAGGTTGTTTCCATATCTTGGCTATAGTGAATAATGCTGCAATAAACATGGGAGTGCAGATTACTGATTTCATTTCCTTTGGATATAGATCCAGAAGTGAGATTAAACATTTTAAGGAACCTCTATACTATTTTACAAAATTGCTGTACTAATTTACATTCTCACCAACAATGTACAAGAGCTCCCTTTTTTCCACATCCTTACAACACTTGTTATCTTTTGACTTTTGGTAATAGTTACCCTAACAGGCTTGAGGTGATATCTCATTGCGGGCTTGATTTGCAGTTTCCTGATGGTTAGTGGTGTTGAGCCCCTTTTCTTGGCCAACCGTATGTCTTCTTTAGAAAAATGTGTATTTAGGACCTTCACCCTTTTTAAAATTGGGCTGTTTGTCTTTTTGCTATTAAGTTGTAGGAGTTCCTTATATATTTTGGATATTAACCCCTTATCTAACACATGATTTGCAAATATTTCTCCTAGTACCAAGACCAATGTCTTAGAGCTTCTCTCCTATCTTTTTGTTCTAGGAGCTTTATGATATCAGATATTATGTTTAAGTCTTTAGTTCATTTCAAGTTGCACTTTGTATATGATGTAAGATAAGAATCTAATTTATTTGGGTTTTTTTTTCTTGTCTATTTATTTATTTATTTATTGTATATGGATATCTAGTTTTCCCAACACCATTTACTGAAAAGACTATCTTTTCCCCATTGTGTATTATTGGCATCTTTGTCAAAGATTAGCTAACATTACATGCATGAGTTTATTTTGGGGCTTTTAATTTTGTTCCATTGGTCTGTGTGTCTGCTTTTATTCCATTGCCATATAATTTTGATTACTATAGCTTTGTAATATAATTTGAAATCATAAAGTGTGATGCCTCCAGCTTTCATATTTTTGTTCAAATTTGCTCTAGCTATCTGTGGTCTTTTGTAGCACCATACGAATTTTAGGTTTGTTTTTTTCTATTTCTGTGAAAAATACAATCAATATTTTGATAGGTATTTCATTGAATCTATAGATCTCACTATGTAGTATGGACACTTTGACCATATTTTTTTCTCACAATTCATGAACACAGGATATTTCTCCATTTATTTTTGTCTTCTTTGATTTCTGTAATCAGTGTTTTATAGTTTTAAGTGTACAGATTTTCTACCTCCTTGGTTATATTTATTCCTAAGTATTTTATTCTTTCTGATGCTATAATAACTGGATTATTTTTGGATTTAATCCAGAAAAATAACTTATTTTTCTGGATACTTTGTTGTTACTTTATAGAAACACAACTGATTTTTGTATATAGATTTTATATCCTGCAAATTTACTGAATTCATTTATTAATTCTAACAGTTTTTTAATGGAGTCTTTAGGGTTTTCTACGTATAAGATCACGACATCTGCAAACAGAGACAATTTTACTTCTTTCTTTCTGATTTGCATGCTTGTCATTTGTTTTTCTTGCCTAATTGTTCTGGCTAGGACTTCCAGTACTATGTTGAATAAAAGTGGCAAAAGTGGGCATCCTTGTCTTGTTCTGGATCTTAGAGAAAAAGCATTCACCCTTTCACAATTATGTATGATGTTAGCCATGGGCTTGTTATACGTAGCCTTTATTGTGCTGAGGTACCTCCTTTTTATATCTAATTTGTTGAGTTTTTATCATGAAAGGATATTGAATTTTGTCAAATGCTTTTTCCACATCCATTAAGATGATCATATGTTTTTTATCTTTCATTTTGTTAATGTCATGTATCACATTGTTGATCTGCGTATGTTGAACCGTCCATGCAGCCCATGGATAAATCTCATTTGATTTTAGTGTTTAGTCCTTTCAATGTGCTGTTGAATTCAGGTTTCTCGTATTTTGTTGAGGATTTTGCCTCTATGTTCACCAGAGATATTGGCGTATAATTTTCTTTTCTTGTAGCATTTTTATTTGACTTTGGTGTCAAGATAATGCTAGCCTCATAGGATGCATTTGGAAACTCTCCCTTCTTTTCAGTTTTTGGGAGAGTTTGAGAAGGATTGGTATTAATTCTTCTTTAAATATTTGGTAGAATTCATCAGTGAAGCCATGAAATCCTGGGCTTTTCTTTGTTGGGAGATTTATGATAACTGATTTAATCTCCTCATTTGTTATAGGTTTGTTCAGATTTTGTATTTCTTTGTGATTCATTCTTGGTAGGTTGTAGTTTTCCAGGAATCTCTCCATTTCTTTTAGGTAATTAAATTCATTGGTATACAGTTGTTCATAGTAGTCTCTTATGATCTTTTGTATTTCTGTGGTATCAGTTGTAACACTTCCTCTTTCATTTCTATTTTTTTTTTTTTTTTTGAGATAGAGTCTTGTTCTGTTGCTCAGGCTAGAGTGCCGTGGCATCAGCCTAGCTCACAGCAACCTCAAACTACTGGGCTCAAGCGATCATCCTGCCTCAGCCTCCCGAGTAGCTAGGACTACAGGCGTGCACCACCACGCCCAGCTAATTTTTTCTATTTCTAGTAGAGATGAGGTCTCGCTGTTGCTCTAACTCCTGACCTCAAGCAATCCTCCTGCCTTGGCCTCCCGGAGTGCTAGGATTACAGGCGTGAGCCACTGCACCTGGCTCATTTCTAATTTTATTTGAGTCTTTTTTCTTTTTATCTTAGTTTAGCTAGAGGTTTGTCAATTTTGGTTATCTTTTCAAAAACCCAAATCTTAGTTTCATTAGTCTTTTCTCCTGTTTTTCTAGTATCTATTTCACATATTTCTGTTCTAATCTTTGCTTTTTTTTTCTTTTACTAATTTTGTGCTTGGTTTGTTCTTTTTCTATTTCCTTCAGTTGTAAAGTTAGGCTGTTTACTTGAGATCTCTCTTTTTTTCTTCATGTAAAACTTCTGTTTCAGAACTGCTTTTGCTTCACTCTGTAAGTTTTGCATGTTGCATTTCCTTTTTTTGGTTTGAAAATATTTTTTAGTTTCCTTTTTGATTTCTTCCTTAACCCACTTGTTGTTGAGGAGTATGTTGTTTAATTCCCACAAAATACCAGTAACAGATATTTTCTAGTTTTCCTCTTGTAGATTTCTAGTTTCATGCCATTATGTCCAAAAAAGATACTTGATGTGATTCCAATCTTCTTAATTTTGTGAAGACTTATTTTATGGCTTAAAATATGATCTATCATACAAAATGTTCCATGTGCACTTGAGAAAAATGTATATTCTACTGCTGTGGAATCGAAGTTCTGTTAAGTCCACTGGGTATAAAGCAGCGGTCCCCAACCTTTTTGGCACCAGGGACTGGTTTCACGGAAGACAATTTTTCCATAGACTGGGGGATGGGGGGTGGGATGGTGAGCAATGGGAGCAGCTGTAAATACAGACGAAGCTTCACTAATTTGCCTACTGCTCACCTCCTGCTGTGCAGCCTGGTTCCTAATAGGCTACAGACCAGTACCAGGCCACAGCCTGGGTGCTGGGGACCGCAAGTATAGAGTACAATTCAAATCCAATTTTTTTTCTTTTTTTTCCTTTCTATGTATCTATTGTTAAAAATGGATTATTGAAGTCCCCTACCATTATTATATTACTGCTATGTGGGCTGTTGAAGTTCGCAGTGGCAAAAGCTGCTAGGGTCCTCTGCCGAGCAGGCCACTGGGGACCACAGTGGTACCCACTGCATGGCTGATACTGATAGCTCCCCTTCTTTGTTGTTTCTAGATGTCTCAGGTATGCTGATCTCCCCAGCAATTCTTCTGTACAGTTATTCTTCATCTTTTGCTCCACTGTGTTGCTATAGGTTCTGAATTTGACCCTTGAGGCCTCCCAAGTCTACTTTTATTTATGGATAGCTGAATATTTTTTTGTGGGGGGATGAAGATTGGTATCTCCTACTCTGTATCTTGTTCATATCGTTCCCTGGACTGATAAATTAAAGATGTAAACTATAAACCCTAAAGCAACAAATAAATTATGAAACAAAAAGTTATGCCTAATAAGTCAATAAGGGAGATGAAATAAAATCATACCTACTCAATTCAAAAGAAGGCAGAAGAAGAGAAAAAAGGGAAGAAAAGAACCAATGGGATTACTAGAAAACAAATAGCAAAACAATAGATTTAAACTAACCGTATTAATAATCATACTATAGAAATATCCTAAACACCCCAATTAAATATCAGATTGTCAAATGGTATAAAAATTTAGGATCCAAATATATGCTGTCCACAAGAAGTATACTTTAGTTATAAAGACACATTTGGTTAAAAGAAAGGATGCAAAAAGATATATCATGCTACCACTAATTGAAAGAAAGCTGGAGTGGTTATATTAATATCCAAGTAAATTTCAGAGCAAATAATATTTCCAAGAATAAAGAAAGTTATCTTATGGTGATAAACATGTCAATTCATCAAGAATACATAATAATCCTGAAAAAATATCAGTAACAGAGCTTCAAAATTGCAAGACAAATAGACAAATTTATAATCATAGCTAAATATTTTAATTCCCTTCTCCCAATAGTTAATAGAGCAACAAGTCAGAAAAATCTGTCAAGATATAAAAGTCTTGAACAACACTTTCAAACAATTTGGGCTAATTGGTATTTATAGAACACTACACTCAACATCAGCCAAGTACAATTCTTGTCAAGTGTACACCAATATGTACAAAGGCTTACTATATTTTGGGCCATAATATGTCTCAATAAATTTAAAATAACTCAAGTTATTCAAATTATGTTTTTTGACCAACTTGTGCTTTAAAATAGACTTATCAATTGTCCCAGGAAATCTGCCTCTATGAATTTATCCTAAAGACAATGGGACATTATAATAGATATTGTGTTACTTTGCCCAGATACCCCTTTCAATACCCTCATTTTCCCAGGTGCTAATAGTGTTGCCTGCTGGTGAATCATGCTGAGCCCATCCCCAGGAATTGCCCTCAACCAAATGGAGCTACTTCACCCAAGTTTTGTCCTTCCCCTACGGGTATCTCGTGTCTAGTGACTAGTATGTGCATGGAGACAAAATCTTGGCTATCCCCATTTCATAGGTTTCTGTGGGATTGGCTGAGGCCTCTGTTGTAACTACATCACATTCCTCACTTCCTCATTCCCAAAAGCACCCCCAGTGAATCATCTGAATGAGAATCTCTCTGGGTCTGCTTCTCAGAAACATGTATGCAAAGAGCTATGTACACAAGTGTTTATTGCAATATTGTTTATAACTTGCACTAAATTGAAAGCAACCTTAGTGCCCATCAATAATTAACTAGTTAAATAAATTATTATGCAACCATTAGGAGATAACTACAGCAGACCTCTTGAAATTAAAATAGTTGAAAGAAAAATAGTAGATAAGGAAGACAGAAAAATGTAAAAAACAATGTAAACAAGGACCAAAGTCATAAAGAGAAAGATATGTCCCTGTACCCGACCCCAGTTAGAGGACTGAGACTAGAAATGCCAGAGCCAGGTAGAGGGATGTGAGTCTAGTCTGTTGATCAAAGTCCTAAGGGTATTAAAAGAATAGATGGAAAAAAGTTAATGTAGGCAGTGGAGAACATGCTGGACTTGGGATATCTGGTTGAAAGCAGGGCTACCACTGCAAGCTCTGCTAAAGGTAGAGTAACAGTGGAGCTGAGCAGAAGCAGTGTGGGGGACTCCAAAGGCAGAAGAATGATAGGGCTGAAACTGAGAATAAGGAAACTTGACACTTGAGAATAGAGGAGAGCAGCAGGCTGAAGGAAGTTCTAAGTAGAGGCTGTAGTGCAGAGGGAGCAATGGGTGAGTAAAAGAAAGGGGGCTGAAGAAAATTACATAATGCTGAAATGGGTGGAGCCTGAGGAGGGTGCTTTCCCCTCATGTTATAAACCTATACACCCAGAAAGACGAAATGACTATGAGAAGTGACACTTAGAACTCCTCTCAATTCTACATTCCAGTTTAAATGAGTTTCCAAAATGCAAAGTGTTCTCAGTAGCAAGAGATGGGGTAGAGCTCCTGTCCTTTTCTGCAACAGATTGCATTTCCAAAGAGGTGCACACCAATATCTACCATCCCACATGGTTTTCTTACAATGGGACCTTGACATTCCTCCATTAAGAGGTGGTCTCTTTTCCCTCCTCTTGAATCTTGGTGGGCTTCTGACTACAGTGGAAGTGATGCTGCATGACATCTGATGCTAGGCTATAAAAGGTATTACATCTGTCTTGTTCTTTTGAGATATGTACCTTGGGGGCACCAAGACAACAGGTAAGAAATCTGGCTGCCCTGAAACTGTCATGCTAGAGAGATCACATGGTAAAGCCATGTACTACTACATAGTGATAGAGAAGCCACAGGTGTTCCAGCTCCCAGAACTTTGCCCTCTTCTCAGCTCTGGTACCAGACATGAGAGAGAGCAAGCTTTCAGTTGCTTCCACTTCCTGGAGTTTGAGCTGTCCCAGCTCACTCCAAGAGTGGTCTCCAACAAGTTCTGCTCAGAATGCTGATTTGTGAGCAAATGAGTATTGTTTTAAGCTAAATTTTGTATTTGTTTGTTAGGTAACTGAAACACTATCCCACCTGCATTTTGTTTGGGAAGGCAGCTGTGGACAAGCTCAAGGATCTTCTGGGGGTGGGAGTGATGATCAGGATGATGGAAGGGCCATTGTGGTATCTCCTGCTCACCACTGAGACTATCAAATAAAACATGTTAGAAAAAACAACGCATTTCATCATAAGTGCTTTTGAAAAGTGCTTGAAATCAGTGATTCTACCTTGGCCCTATGAGGCAAAAATTAAATAGAGGAGGAATTAATCCTGGCAGGCACTGTGGGAGTAAAGGAGTCCTTTAATGTGGTCCTGGATGCAGTGACATGGTTTCTAAAGACATGCACTATTTTAAAAATCAATAAATCATTTTAAGTAAGACCAAGGCTGAGAAGGTTAGAAGAATTTGAGTACATACTTAGAATATTGAGAGCCCATGCCTTTTCTTCTTATGGGATAATGCTACCTAGAATGCTGTCACAAGGGGTCATTTACAAAACAACTCAAAGCACTTTTAAGCAAAACCTAAAAGTTGTAAAAAGCTATGTTATCTGACATTTCATTAATTAGAAATTTCTGGAAACCAAAACTTCTTACATTCCCTCAGTTCAATTTTTCAAGCTAGTAACTGCACCAATTTTCAGTGTTAGTGTGAATAATCAGATGAGTTTCTTAGAATTAGAAAGAGCTCTAATAAGGAGTTGTTATGTCTTATTTCTATCATATTCAGGGACAAAGTAAATTAATGTTAGCTTCACAGGCCTTTTGCTACAAATCTCAACTTTTACATACACTTAGCATAATTTAGAAGTAAAATGACATGGGTTAATACTTAATAGACTATCAATTAAAATTCTGAAATCTACAGTCAGAAGAATTATGGATTTTTTTAGCTTGGAGATGAACAATGGACCATGGGAACTCTTCCACTGTCTGAAAGACTGTAAGTGAAAAAGGCAGTAGACATGACTTGTGATAACTTGAGTATACCACCAGGACAAAGAGAAGGATGCCGCAAGGAACTTTATTTCAGATTAATAATAATCATAACATCAACAATAACAATAATAACATCTCTAATGATTATATCTATTCAACCAAGAAATGTCCTCTGTGTTGCTAGCTTTGCTGAAGCAAAAGCTAAGCAAAGGCACGTCAGGACCAAGCAGAAACTAAATGAAAGCTCTATCATCCAGTTTAAGTGTCATGAGTCAGGGATCATGAGCAATCATTCTGTCTTGTCCAAAGTCTTCCCTCCCTGGCACAGTGCCAGGCCCATATTAGCGTCCTCAGTGTATACTTTTTTGTGTCCATAAATGATCACATGATGCAGAGGTGCATTAAGTGGCCCATTCCAAAGAGTGAATATTATAATTCTGTCCTTCCCTTCATGAAATCCTGAAGACAAGACTATTTGAGCAACTGATCCAACTTGCTCAACCACATGCCAACAGCTGATGTGACACACACAAGCTGACGAAGCAGAAGTTATTCTTTGGATTCCAACTTGAGACATTTTTTGCATGTATTTTGAAGCACCAATCTAGCTGTCCAAAATGCCTTTGTTCCAATAGAATAATAATCAATTTTTAGTTCAACAGCTGTGTGCAATGCATATTTAAAAAGAACATTTTTTGAATTACTCCCCATTTCCATTTTTCCATGTACTCAGTTTTTCAGTGTTGATGCTATTAAAACCGTAGTTGACAGGCGTGAAAATGAAAAGAAAGGAACAAAGGGGATGCTCTCAGGGGATGCTGGTTCGGTGTGCGAGCCTTCCTCCTCAGTGTTATTAAAAACGTCCTAATTCCAGACTGAGGATCAGTAAACTTTTACTGTGAGGGTCCAGAGAGCAAATATTTAGGGTTTGTAGACCATCCAGTCAGTTTCTGTTGAAACTCCTCATTTTAGCACAAAAACAGCCATGGACAATACTTAAACAATTGAATATGTCTTTGTCCTCATAAGATTTTATTTACAAAAACAGGTGGCAGACCAGATTTGGCCTGAAGGGCTGTAATGTGAAAAAGGCAGCAGGCGTGACCTGTGATAACTTGAGTACACCACCAGGACAAAGAGAGGGATGCTGCAAGGAGCAGGACAGCCCCTGTTCTCGACACTGACGTTGGCTTGTACGGCAGCGTATCTGTTACACTGGGCCGTGACACAGACCGTCTCCTTCTGCACCTCAGCTGGGAGTTTGACGTAGCAGGTGATATGAACCCAATTTGATATGTGAAAGTGCTGCGGTTCAGAAAGCTGCAGCTGCTTGAACAGGGTCTCAGAGCAAGTTGTTTATAGGGCCAGCACCAGAACTCTGGTCCCTGAACATCTATTCTCTCAGCTAGATACTTCATATCCACTTATGGACAAGTACTTTGACACATTACCTACGTGATTTAAAGGACTGACATATACTTGCCACACTGGTATAACCTGGTACTCAGATTTTCACCAATAGAAATTTATTCCCCTGAGGACACAGTCCACTTTGGAAGAGAAAATGTCCTTTACCTGGTGTATTATTCAGGGCATTTTTAGTAGCAAGAGACAAAAACTCAACTCAAACTGGATTAAGCAAAAATAAAAAGGATTAGGATTTATTGGCTAACATAACTGAGAAATTTAGGGATATACTGGTATCAGACATGTCTGTATCCAGAGACTCAAAAATATACCATCAGGGTGTCATCTTTTTTTTACATCTCTCTGTTCTGCTGTCCTTCGTGTTGGTGTCATGTTGAGGAAGACTCTTTCCACATAGTATCCCCCAATATTTTTAAGTGTAGACAATTAAGTTCTAGGATGATGGAAAAGAAAGCCTCCCTTCTTCAGCAGTACCAACCAGAGTCTGAGGCCTATCTCCCATTGGCCCAAACTGGGTCATGTGCCCACCCTTTAGAAATCAATCAATCCAATTAATCCAGGAGAAAGCTATGTGCTGATGGGCTTATGCATGACTCATTGACCCCTGCAGAGATTGATTCAGTCCCACTCTAATCATATGGACTGAGGTGTGATTGGTTTGGTTCTCCAAATGAAAATTAGATTTTCCGTTGCCAGAGAAAGGAGGAATGGATTATCGTAGCAAAACAGACAGATGTTCAGTATGGAGGGGCAAAACATAAAGTCAGTATTAATAATTATCTATTTAGTATAATTTATTCCCATAGAAATTAGTCATTCAGTTATTTTACAGACCTTAGGACAGGATAAATTTGAGGGGAGGGTTAGCAAAAGCAATTTAGCACTTATGCATGAAAAAAAAAAAGGATGCTTAGATTGACATGTTCGGTGGCTCTGTGCGTAAAACTTTGGGTTACTTTGGTTTCCAAGTTGAGCTTCCTATGGAATGCACTATGAATTGGCTACCCCAATTCTCTCTTGCTTTTTTACACTACAGAAGATGGAAAGCTAAAATTCTTGATTTCCTGCTCTCACTTGCACGTACAGGTAGCCCTATTACACAGGAGCGGACAATGAGATTAGGAAAAAGTCCCTGGACAGGACTTGTCTTTCTGAATATAAAGATAAACCTCACTGGAAATAGACATTGTGTTCCTTTTTCCTGCCTGGAAATTGGAAATGAGGCCTGGAGGTGCAGCATCCATCTTGTAACCAGGAGGCAACATACATGAGGACAAAGGATCATAATACTGCTATACCATCCCTGGATTGTTTACCTTCTGACTTCTTGTAGCATGAGATAATTAAACTCCTATTTCCTCAAGCTATTGAAGTAGGATTTTCTGTTTGCTTGCAGATGAATATACTCCCATGTGATAAAACTCCCAAATGAATCTAATGTTGTTTATGGATGCTAGGAAACTGGGACCATAGACACCAAGATAGCATCCCCATATGCTGGATATTAACAAGTTACTCATAATCTTGGACATTTTGGCTTATTGCGTTGGAAAGATGTGACTAGAAAGTTCTGATTATTCTCCCCTTCAATGTTTAGAAAACCCTCTGGGAACCCTTACAGCCATATGGACCAGGACCTGAAAGGAGATAAACCAATTCTCTGTTTATATTTACACTGGGATATGGTATTTACTCAGCCATTTTCTTTGGCAAGTGATGCTGTAAAATTGCAAAATCCTTTCCAAAAGCAATCTGTTGACTTTTTCTTTTTATTTTGGTCTGGGATTTTACCTAAATGATACTTGGGAAATGCTGAGAGGCATAGAAGATAAACATTTTAATCTTCATTAAGTTCCCCAAAATATTCAAGGATTTTAACTCAGAAGGACAAAAAGATATAAAAGTTTCAAAAATATATAGGTAAGGATTTTCATATAGAAATTGTTCTGCAATTTCTTTAATAGGTTTAGAGGACAAAGGAAAATATCTCTCTAAATTGAAAGTGAGTAAGACAATGTATAACTGTATGAGAAGTTTTTACTGCTATTATAACATCCCCCCCTTCATCAGGAGGCAAGAAAGAGATCAAAGTGTGCTGTTTCTTCCTGGAAAGACTATTTCACCTCTTTTCTGATATTCTAAATCCTCCCTCCTTTGGCCCAATCCAACACATCTCCATAAACTATTGTCTATGAGGGATTTTGGTTAAAACTTTCTTCAAAATATAACTAATAATTTAAAATAAAAGATTAACAATAAAAGGAAGTTTTTTGTTAGTCTTATCTCATTATTTCACTATTTCACACACTGAGAAGTATTTTCTGTTATATGATTTGTTCTTTGTAGCTTGTGTTTTCTTTATTTTTCCTTATTATAAGTTATATTTCACATACATGTCTCAAAATATCATTCACCACATAAACAGAAACAAAAACAATGACCACATGATCATCTCAATAGATGTAGAAAAAGCATTCAAAAAAATCCAGCATCCTTTCATGATAAAAACCCTCAACAAACTAGGCATATAAGGAACATGCCTCAAAATTATAAAAGCCATACATGACAAACCCACAGCCAACATCATACTGAGTGGGGAAATTTTGAAAGTATTCCCCCGAAGAACTGGAACAAGACAAGGGTGCCCACTGTCACCACTTTTATTCAATATAGTACTGGAAGTCCTAGCCAGGACAATCAGGCAAGAGAAGGAAATAAAGGACATCCAAATCAGGAAAGAGGTGGTCAAACTATCACTGTTTGCTGACAATATGATCCCTTCAGTATATATAGTAGAAAAGTTTGAACTCTCTGCAGGACCTTGAGATGCAATAGTTTTCTCACAAACCTCAATTTTTCTCCCTTGTTAACAAAAGAAATTTGGATTGTCAGTAAGTGAATTTCAAACTATTTTAGCCAAGGAAGATTTGTTTAAAAAGCATTTCTGGGAAGTCCAATATTTAAAAGAAAACACATGTAGCTGGCCCAATTTAATATGGGGTACCACCTGGAGACCCTTACCTAACTACAAGATGGTCCATAGACTCCTAAGATTCTGTAGAAAACTAAAAACCACTGGTTTATGGTTTCTAGGATCCCTCCTAGCTCTAGCAGTTTTGATCTGTATGATCCTATTGTATTACTTTGCCTTTCTTACTCTTCTTAATCTTGACAAGATGCATAGTTCTTACCAACATAATCATTAATCTCTCAGCCGTGTATATATCACCACTTATTTGGAAAATATTTTCAGAGCATAGATGGTGTCTCTTATTTCTTTATCTCCCACATTCATTCAACAAACTGTTTTTGACAGCCCGTCTTTACTCTATTCCAAGCACTATAGTAGCAGTGACTAAGCTAGGAACATAAGCAAGGTGACAAAATCAAACAGTGTCTGCAAGCTCCTCATTTTGTGGTGGTCTCATCCCCCATTCCCAAAGATCTGAGGCACTCATCAAGTTGCTTCACAGATTTTTTTTTCACCTATAAACCTCCATATGTTAATATTGTATTCAAATGTGCATTTCCCTTCAGTAGATTTCTGGAAATACGCTTATAAATTTGAGAAGTGTTCACTATGGGAAAATGACTGAGCATACATAGGCAGCCCTCTGTGAATGAGTTTCAGACACAAGACTGCATCTGATGCTTACAGTATGCTGAGGAGACAGATCAGGCAGTTATCACTGTCCCATTGACCAGATAAGGAAAGGGAGTCCTGAAGAGATTTAGTGTTTGGCTCTTACAGCATGGTGGAATTGAGCCTTGAAGCTGATTTCCTGGTACCTAGATACCTAGACTAGCTCTTTCTATTAAACCACACTGACATCTAGGGGGAAAATAAAAGTGTATATCTCCTCTATTACTTCAGTCTCAATGCATAGAAGGGCAGATTGTTTGAGTCAAAATCCACATTAGCAAATGGATAAAGATAAAGGATTTTATTAATTTTTGCAGACTTTTTGGAGAAGTAGTATATTAGCATTAGTGGGAAGTATATATGGAAGTTAGGGATACAGACTAGGAAGCCAGACTACCTGGGCCCCAGTCCCAGCTCTGCCATTGACCAGCTGCATGACCTTGGCAAGTGGATTAAACTCTCTCTGCTTTAGTTTCCTCACTAGAATAATAGTAGAAAGAGGACAATAGAATAATAATAGTACACAGCTCAGAGTTATTGTAAGAATCATGTGTTGATATTTATGAGGTTTTTAGAAGAGTGTTTAGCCCATAGTAAATACTAAATAAATCTTTATTTTTCATCTCTCTACTCAAAGACTGTAAAGCAAAATAAGAAAGCTGCACCCCACCCCACCGTTCCACTATTCACTCCTCCCCACAGGTAATCTCAGTCAACTTGTTTATATATATCCTTCTAGCCCCCTTTCCATACATTCTCTCATATATATATAAGTTTATATGTATTATATAAGTATACATATGTTTATTTACAAAAACAGTATTACATCATACATATTATTGAGTAATGCGCTTTTTTCCTATTTAGCAGTATGTGTAGAGCTCAACTTCTTTTTTTTGTTTGTTTGTGTCCTTTTTTGCATGGAGGGGTTTTCCAGTGAGGACCATAAAACCTGATAGACAAATTCTAAAAGAGCTGTAACACTTAGAGCTCCACTTCTTCATCTTCTAAATAAACACTTACGAAGAATCACATTGCAAGGTGCTGGGAGAGATGTTGGGCCAGATGTGCTCCTGAGGCTTCATCCTAATCCTTCAATTTATCCCCTTTCTCCTGATTCCTATAATAGCCCACTAATTGATTTCACCACCTCTGGTCTCCATCCATCCCAACTCATCTTGCACATCACCACTAGATATTTTAATACTTTTGCTAGCAGAGAAGTAAATTTTAGATAGGTCAAAATTGAATGATCACAAATTCAAATCAGTTGGTGCTGATATAGTCACATGGTCCTAAAATATAATTGCAGGTGGTCCTAAATTTCACCATTTGTTTCTCAAGTCAGAGCTTCCAACTGGAGTGCCCGGGTCCTGATCCCTTAGCCCTGGGGTGGCAACTGTTACCTTGGGCCAATCAGCTTCATCCAATTACCTCACTGTGTGTATAAATATGTTCATGTTTTATGTGTTACAACACGAAAGAGGTTGGAAACATTGGCTCGAGTCACTCCCACTTGATATTTTATAAAGCAGCTAAAAGTAAAATCTTACATTTGTTTTATATTTCTAGTGTAATTTTTAGGAATTCAGTAGATAGAAAAAAGAAATGGCTTGAGAAGATCTGATAGGGATATGCATGGGCTTATTTTTAATTATCATAATGTAAAGATCAAAGGAAATGTGCTCATTCTTCTAATGGCCTTCAGATCTTTTTGTCAGCCAGCCAACCTTAGGTATTCTTATTCCCTATGATAGAATTCATGTTGCTCCAGGTGTTGCCGTCCCATGGATACAAATGAGGTGATGCTCATGTTGATAAACTGATTTTTAGTCCAACAGAGTTCCTTCAGAGGAGAGCCAGCTAGAGGGGTGAAGGGCACTCTCAAAACCACATCATATGGGGACCGGAGAAGGTAGTATCATAAGAACAATGACAGCCAGTGTACATTAAGCGCTCACTCTGTGCCATTCACCTTTCTAAGTGCTTTACATGCGTCATCCCATCAACTCCTCCCTAGAGGAAAGAGCCTGGACTTTCAGGGCCTAGCGTTATTAAGGAGATGCTCAAAGTAGATCATGTCTATAAAGTGGGGTGAAACTGGGGATTGTGTAACTTCACTGTTAACCCCCATGCTATACTGGATCTATTTAAAATGAGGAAGACTCAGAGGAGAATGATTACTCTCTTCCAATGTCTGAAGCACTGTCATTCATTATGAGTATATTTTAATTCATACTTTACAGGCTGCCCTTGTCTTTTATTAGTTCAACTTTCCAAGAATTCAGTTTTAAGACTTATATATTGACAGCTCTAAGCCAGCTTTGGAGTACCAAATGTAGACTTCACATATCAGTCAGCAGTTACGCTACCATAAATAACATTTCCAGCTAATGCAGTCATCGGTGAAGCTTCTTACAAACACATAGTGTGTGCACACACCTACACACATTTGTAAATACTTCTGCCATTGGCCACTTGGATAGCCACCTTGCCCTTTATCCTACTAGATTTGGAATCAGTACTATTAAATTCAATCTTTATAGATATTGAAGATATGTTGGGATTATATTACCCCTAAAATTGCAGTAAGATTAAAATTTCATCAATTTTAGTTCTGGAGAATGAAATTATGTTTACATTATGCATGTGCATTGTTGGACATTTATGCACACATATTTTAAGTAACACAATAGTTATCAAAGTAGAAGTCTACATAAAAGTATCAGATATATATATAAAATATTTTTAAGGGGATTACAATAAAAGGTACTAATAAAAAGATGTTTATAAAATAGAAAATAAATTAGTAAATACTATATATGCAAAGTTTACATTTCAAAAATCTAAATTAATATAGGTTTTGAGCTTCCTGGCAGCCAAAGCAGAAGAAGATATATATAATTCTCATATATCGGTAATCCATTACTTTAACCTCTTCACTTCCCAAACTCTTTGCTTCCTTTTGGCTCACCCTGGCCATAGACTAGAATTTATTTGATATTGTTACATAAGATTGATAGGGATGCCTAAATGGTGTAAAGTGAGGAGCATAAAAGGCCCACATGACCAACTATATCTCTCCTATGAACCAACTGTAACGTTTAAAATTTCCGTAATTAGGCAGGACTAATAACGATATATTTAGGTGGATTTTTGACTAGGTAAATCACCATCTTTAGGGTGTGGATTAGTGTACTGATGCCAAATAGGAGGGCATTTGCTAGTGTCTGACCACACAGCCGTGTCCTCAATTGAGTCACAGTAAATATTTTTATATCTGAGTTGGATAAGGGCATTGATTGTGTTTGAATTAAATCTCCTTCAAATCTGGGAGAAGCAATAAACATTTTATAGGATCATTTTAGAATCCTAAAAATTCTCAACGTGTTGCAATAATGGAAATAATTTTAAAAGTTGAAATTTACCAGGAATAAGTACAGATTCCCATGGAATTGGCTAGATAATTACTTAGGTACCTTTCAATTCTTACAACACTGTTGTTTGATTCTAAAGTAGATGTGCCTCCCCATACACAATGGAGTTATGTTCCAGGAGGTGCAATTCACTGACACTGCAGTGTGGATACTGTTCACCCTCCCCCAATTGTGTAGCACAGCACCCTTTAGTATGCCAAGTTCATCCACGTCTCTCTGTCTCCACTGTTATCACCTGATCCAGGTTACCAGCATCTCTAACCTAGAACATTGCAATAGTCCATGAAAGGTCTCCTGACTCCAATATTGCCACCACCTAAAGTTTACCCTCCACACATAAACCAGAATAAACTTTTAAAATGCAAAAATGTTTGTATCATGTCTCTGCCTAAAACCCTCTCAATTATTTTCCAATATTAGGGGTTTTTTAAAATTAAATCCTTATAATGGCTCTAAAGGCCCTGCAAGATAAGTCCTTATCGTTACTTCCAGGCCCGCCTCAATCATCCTCCGCAAACCACCAGCACCCCAGGTGCACTCTGCTCCGGCCACACTGGCCTCCTTTCTTTTCTGCAAGTATACCAAGCTGGGTTCTAGCTCAGGGTCTTTGAATTTGCTGGTCTCTCTACCTGGAACACCCTTCTCTCATATCTTTACGTGACCAGCTTAGCCTCATCATTTTTCCTTTCTTTGTTGCCAACTGTACTGTTTTTATATTTCATTTATTTGTTTCATTATGTCTTTATTTTCTCTCTCGTTATAATTTAAATTCTATGAGAGCTAAGAATTTGTATGTCATTTTCTCCTGAATCCCCAGGATCTAGATAGAACAACGTCTGGTCCAGAGTAGAGATTCAATGTGTATTTGTAGGAAGAAAATAAGAAACTAAGGGAAAAAAAAAAAGGAAGATAGGAAGGAAGGAAGGGAGGAAGGAAGAGAAGGAAATAGGGAAGAAAGAAAGGGAAGAAGGGGAGGAAGAGAGAGGGAGAAACGAAATTGCCTGTACAAAATGCCTTTAGAACTGGCCTCATGCCTGTTTCCACAAGAGCAATAATTCTATAATGTCAAATTTATAATCATAAAGGTATAACAATTCTTCAAAAACAGAAGAGAATAGAGAACTAAGCTATTTATCATCTTTAATAGAACAGAACATGAGTTGCCTTCAAACAAGGTATTTTCCAGATGCAATTTGTCATTTAGAGCTAAAGTCCAATTAATCAAGTTCCTAGTAATGAGACTTGAATTTTCACTACAAGTGTGAAATTAAAGATCATTATAGACAATTACACAAAGAAGAAAATCAAATTATAGTGGGCTACCTCTTTGCCTCCATAAAAATAAATAAAGAAATAAATACGTAAATAAATTTTCTACATACCACCTAGGAGATCTGATGTGTAGGATGTCAATAAATTTCAGGTAAGGGTGTTACCAATTTATCTTTGTTAAGTGGTGGCAAATTTAGTCTTGAAATGGGAACTTTCTTCAGAAGGAAGGCTAGGTATTGGTAGCAGTAAAAAAAATAAAAAAATTAAAAAGAAGATAGATTTGACATTCTTCTAGAGAAAATGTGGGAAGTACTTGTTCTCTCATTAAAAATGATCTTTTAGTGGTTTGCTGCTCCAAAGGAGAATGTTCTGTACTTTGTCTTCATCTTTTCAGGTCGAGGGGAAAGCAGTGATTTTAACATTAGATATAAAGAATTGTATGATACTGTCTATAATCTGCATGGCTGGAATGTTCCTAGTCAGCAAATAATCCTTATTTTAACAAGCCATGGTGACCATGCTCAGGGGAAAAGAAAAGCTTTGTTCAGAATATTATAGGTTTCATTGTGGTTCTTCAAAGGTTTTTGCCATCAATTATCCAAATCCTTTGTCCCTCTGAATTCTTCATTTGCCTAGTATTCCTTTTCCCTGGATGAGAAACATCTGTGGTTACTTTCATTCCTGCCCATGCCACACACACTTTGAAATGTGGGACCATGCCATGGTGAGGAATTAATCATATATCTTGTCCCACTCAATGTCCTACACAGTCCAGGACTGTGCTCATTTATCAGATACTTCAACAGATATTTACTGAGCACCTACTAATCACAGAGGATGACACTGACCTAGACAAAAACAGTCCCCACTTGAAGTTTACATTCCATCAGGGCATGTAGATATTAATCTAATAATTAGATGTGTGAGAAGCATTAGGAAAAAGGAAATACAGGGTGGTGTGTCAAGAGTTAGTTCTCTCTGAAGAAGTGACATTTAAGCTGAAATCTGAAGGATGAAGAGGCATTATCCAGGTGAAAAGAATGAGGAATGGGGGATGGGGGCAGGGACTGCGTTTCCAGGCAAGGAAATAAGTGCTCTAAAGCCCAGAGGAGAAGAGGAAGGGCACTTTCAAGAAACCAAAAGATAGAGAGGAGGAAAAGACTTGAGGCACGAAAGACCATGTTGAGCCCTCTAGCTCGGGCAGTGGAAAGGCTCTGGGGAGCTTCATGCACTAAGCAACTTGATCAGATTTACTTTTCGTGAGGATTATCCCCCTGCTCTGTAGACACCTTCCTAATGGGGACTCAAGGTGGAAGAAGGAGGCCTAATCAGAGGTCATTGCCATACTCCATGTAGGAGAAAGTGGCAGCTCGGTGGAGTGCTGGAGTTCGGTCTGGAAATGAGTGGGAAGATAAGAGATATTTAAGGAAACACTGGAAATGGATCAATTTGGGGGGAATGATGAGTCTACTTTGAAAAACTAGGTGGTAAGTGATGGTTGATGTGAGATGTCAAACCTAGAAGGCCACTTTAGCCTTTTCAGTCCTAAGTTCAAGGACCCACCGCCTAAAGAAAAAGTCCAGACTCCTCAATCTATCTATGCTAAGATTTCTCAGCACTATTGATATTGGGGCCAAATAATTCTTTGTTGTGGGGGTATGCCTTGTGCATTATAGGATGATTAGCAGCATTTCTGGTCTTCCTTTATGAAATGCCAGAAACAACCCTGGCCCTGCAGGTTGTGACAACCAAAAATGTCTCCAGATAATTCCATATGTCTCCCGGGGAACAAAATTGCCCCTAGTTGAGAACCACTAGCCTATGCTGACATCTTACCCACCCAATTTATTATGAGTCTTTCCCCAACATACCTCCACCCTGGACAATCATATTCTTCTCATTATTTCCTATATGTGTCAAAAGAGAGTAGGAAGCTTTGTTTGACAACATTGCCTTTGGTATCATAGAGACCTAGGATTAAATCTTAGCTCTGTAATTCACTAATTATGTGGTCTTACACAAGTTACCTAACCACTTATGGTTCTTCATTTGAAAAACAAAAATATCAGTTCCTCCTCATGAGGTCATTGGGAAGATTATCACTAAATAAGAAACACAAAGCCTAACACATTTTAGGTGCTCAATTTATTTTAGTTACTATGAAAATATGTTTATTCCACCCTTCATGTCTTTGCCTGTAGCATACCCATAGTCTGAAATGACACCCACTTCCCTTGACCTCCGTCCACCCTTCAAATTCAAATTTGACATATCTTTGAAGACCCTCATTGCCATTTGCTTCAAGTGGAAGACTTCTACCAATTATCCTAATATATATGGATTAGTGCTGTTTTCAAACTCCAATAGCAGTTAGAATTCATATTATATAATTTAGGACTTTATTACATGGTACTAACATATCTTCCACTTATTTTGTCTATGCACATTTTCTGGACCCTAACAGCACATAAGTTTCATGATGATGTGGGGATGATAAGCTATAGTGGTGGGCCACAACAGATGTTGAGTGGATGCCAGTGGATCAAAATCACCCACATATCTGGGGAAAGTCAACTTCTAATTATAGCTAAGTAGTCACAGAACCATCTTCTGCAGGGGCAGCTGGATGAATAAGATTAACTTATGCCTTCTGATCTTTTTTATGCACATGGATGCCAATCTGCATGAAATATAAATGAATTTCCAGCAGAAAGAGTGAGAGAGTGAGCTCTTCTAAAAGACTGATATTTTCTCCTGTGTTTGACGAGAGTGAGAGTTCCAGGAATTCGAGGTGCACAAACACAGAGCTGCCACACACCTTCACAGGAGACTCTGACTGTGAGCTAGGACCTCGTCTGGCTTTGAACTCAGCGTGTATTCAACTCTTAGATCCACTGTAAAAACTGAGACTTTAAAACCAACCATTTATTCTTTAACCTTGACTTTGCTAAGCCACGGAAATGGACGCGAATGAAATAGAAGACTTGACCATTGTAAACATATAAGTCATGAGGCTGAGGGTTAAGAAATGTGGTTTCTATTATCACCTATATTGAGTGGCTTGCTGTATCTTTGCTATTAGCCAAACTCACATACAGTAGATGCTGCATAAATATTTATTGAAATAGATTCTCCAACTATATATATCACGGCTTTAAATAAGATACTTAATCTTTCTAGCCTTAGTTTTTCTGTCTGTAACACAAAAAATTGAGTCAACATCAAGGAGTTTTAAACTAAATGTCCAGAGTTTCATAGATGTATGCAAAGGTTGACTGTGGGGACTGGAAACTAGTCATGAGGTATGAAATGACCAGGACTCTGGACCTGCCATTCCCACTTCAATCAGAGCAGCAGCTTTTTAATTGTCATTGCTATTTTATAATTTTGTGCTCTGCTTAAGATTTTGTTTAAATAAAGGAATAAGCTTCTGAAAATAAACAAAAAGTTTCAAATCACTGACCTAGACAATGCTTAAGGTTTTTTCCAACTGTGTTGTATGATCTATGATATTCATTATGGATAAACAAAAGAAAACACTTTGAGAGGAATTTAGGTTATATTCACAAAAGAGTTTAGCTAGAAAAAATTAGAACTTATGATGGAATAAGTGAATTAGCAATTCCTTTCCTTAAATAATTCAAAAGTTGGCCCAAAGATAACTTTGTAAATTGACATTTTTGGGAGCAAGATCGATTTTACTCAGCCAACAAACATTAGCACTACATTGACTATAGCCCTGTATAGGACACTTTAAAAGAAATGATTGTGACTCAGGCATGGTGTCTGCCCTCAAGATGTTCACAATCCAATATGCGAGAAAAGGCATCTCAAATATTTAAGTGGGGTAAAATTAGAAAATTATAAATGTCATACAAGATAGATGGACAAAGTACAGAGGAGTGTCATATGACATCTTAGAAGGCAAAATTAATTTTGAGGGGAAAGATCAGAAAATACTGAGAAAGTGGCTTTTGAGCTGAACCTTGCAATGCAGGAGTAATTTGGAAACAAGGACATGGAGGAAAGGCTGAGAAAACACACTAAACCAATGATCTGAGGAGAGTGCTCTATCCAGAACACAGCAAGAAGACATTTGTTGAAGAACGTAGTCCTCATTTGTGTTTTCACCAATAGGTCCAATCTTCTGTTAGGACACCAAGTAGAATTGTGCTTCCCTGACACCTTCAAGTTACTGATTGCCATGCCACTTGCTTTGATCACAGATATTTGAGTGGAAGCAAGATTTACTACATTTCATTTTTTTTTTTTTGAGAAAGGGTCTCACTCTGTTGCGCAGACTGTTGTGCAGTGGCATCATCATAGCTCACTGTAATCTCGAATTCCTGGGCCCAAGTGATCCTGCTGCTTCAGCCTCCTGAGTAGCTGAGACTACAGGGGCATGTCACTATGCCCAGCTAACTTTAAAAAATTTTTTGTAGATACAGGGTCTCACTATGTTGCTCAGGCTGGTCTTGAACTCCTGGCCTCAAATGATCCTCCCACCTCCACCTCCCAAAGTACTAGGATTACAGATGTGAGCCACCATGCCCAGCCACATTTTATTTTTCTGACCTTGGCAATAGGGGAGTGTGGAGTTGGAGCCTCCTTCCAGTTGATTTCCTATGACAGATATAAGCCATTATTGTCTTAAGGCATGATTTTTTTTCTTTTTGTTTCAACTTTTTATTTTGAAATAATTATAGATTTATAGGAAGTTACAAAAATAGTAAAAAGAGATCCTGTACATCCATCACCCAGTTTATCTCAAAGATTATACCTTCCACAAGTTTGACAGTATTGAAACCAGGAAACTGACATTGGTACAATGTGTATGTATATAATTTTGTCATTTTATCACATGTGTAGATTCAACCACAATCATTTAAAACCAAGATAGATAACTATTCCTTCATCACCACAAAGATTTCTCTCATGACACCCTGTATAGTCTCAATTATCTCCCTAACTCTAAACATCTCTAACTCCTGGTAGCCACTATTTTATTCTCCAACCCTAACATTATATTTAATAGTAAAACACAGCAACTTAATTTGCAAACACCAACAAATAAGATGGAAGGACGGATGGATGGAAGGATGGATGGAGCAATAAGACAAATATAACAAAATGTTAATTATAGAATCTGGGTGGAGGCTGCATTGCTGTTCAATGAACAACTCTTTAAATTTGTATGCTTGCAAATTTTCATCAATATAATGTTGGAACAAAATCAACCTAAATGTCCACCAGTACGGAAATGGATAAGTAAATTATAATATATTTTCTTTTTTTTCACTGATTAAAAAAAATCATAGGTGACACAAACAAATGGAAAAATGTCCCATAATCATGGATCAGAAGAATCAATATTGTTAAAATGTCCATACTGCCCTAAGTGATTTACAGATTCAATGCAATTACCATCAAAATACCAATGCCATTTTTTACAGAACTAAAAAAAAAAATCCTAAATTTCATGTGGAATCAAAAAAGAACCCTAATAGCCAAAGAAATCCTAAGCAAAAAGAACAAATCTGTAGGCATCATATAACCTGACTTCAAATTATGCTACAAGGCTATAGTAACCAAAACAGCATGGTACTACTGGTATAAAGGTAGACATATAGATCAATGGAACAGAATAGAGAACCCAGAAATAAAACCAAATAGCTAAAACCAACTGATTTTCAACAAATCAGACAAAAACATACACTGAGGAAAGGATATCCTATTAAATAAATGGGAAAATTGGACAGCCACATGCAGAAGAATGAAATTGGATCCCTATCTCTTAGCATATACAAAAATTAACTCAAGATGGATTAAAGATTTAAATGTAAGTGCTTCAACCATAAAAATTCTAGAAGAAAACATAGGAAAAACTTTTCTAGACACTGGCCTAGGCAAATAATTTATAACTAGGACCCCAGAAGCAAATACAGCAACAACAAAGTAAATAAATGGGACTTAATTAAACTAAAAAGTTTCTGCACAGCAAAGGAAATAATCAACAGATTAAATAGACAACCTATAGAATGAGACAAAATATTCACAAACACTACATCTGACAGAGGACTTATATCCAGAATCTACAAAGAACTCAAAAAAAATCAGCAAGAAAAAAACAAATAAACCCATCATAAAGTGGGCAAATGACTTGAACAGATTTTTTACAAAAGAAGATATACAAATGGCCAACAAACATGAAAAACATGTTCAACATCACTAATAATCAGGGAAATGCAAATTAAAACTACACTGAGATACTGTCTGACCCAATTAGAATGGCCATTATTAAAAAGTCAAAAAACAATATATGTTGGTGCAGATGCAGTGAAAAGAGAACACTTATACACTGTTGTAAGGAATGTAAAGTAGTACCACCTCTATGGAAAACAGTAAGAAGGTTCCTCAAAGAACTAAAAGTAGTCCTACCATTCAATCCAGTAATCCCACTGTTAGGAAAAGAAGTCATTATATTAAAAAGATACCTTCACTCAAATGTTTATTGTAGCACAATTCACAATCCAAAGATATGGGATCAACCCAAGTGCCCATCGACTGATGAGTGGATAAAGAAAATGTGGTATATATACATACTATGGCCTTAGAAGGGAATGAAATATTGTCTTTTGCAGCAACTTGGGTGTAACTGGAGAACATCATCTTAAGTGAAGCATCTCAAGAATTGAAAAACAAATACCATGTTCTCACTTATAAGTGGGAGCTAAATGATGGGTTTATATGGTCATAAAGTGGCATAATGGACATTGCAAACTAAGAAGGGAAGAAGGGGGAAGGAGGGTGAGGGACTAAAAATTACATATTGGGTACAATGTACAGTATTCTGACAATAGATACACTAGAAGACCTGACTTCAGCATTATATAATTCATCCACATAACAAAAAAATACTTGTACCCCCTAAATCTATTGTAATTTGTAAAAGACATGAGATTTAGGGGTTGTTTGTCACCACAGCATGGTAGGCAGAATTCTAAGATGGCCCCCATCATTCTCATTTCCTGGTATCCAGACTTTTGTGTAATCCTCTTCCCTCGAGCAGTGACCTACTTCAAACAAATAAAATATGGCAAAAGTGACAGAAAGACCACCACTGTGGTTATATTATGTGATATAAGATTCCATCTAAATGGATTAAAGTAAGAGATTCTCCTAGCAGCTTTGAAAAAGTAGGCTTCCATGTTATGAGTAGGCTTGTGAGTGAGCCACAGGGCAAGGAATCGTGGGGGGGGCCTTTAGGAGCTAAAAATGACCTCTGGCTGACAGCTACAGGAAAGATGGGCTATCCCTCACCTATAACGGAAAGGAATTGAATTTTTCCAACAATCATTATGCAAGCTTGGGAAATGACCCTGAGCTCCAGAAAGGATGGCAGTCCAGCCGACATCTAGCCTGTGAGACCCTGAACAAAGGACCCAATTAAAGCATCTCTCAATCCACAGAAACTCTGAGATGATAAATATATGTTACTTTAAGCTGTTGAGTTTGTGGTCATTCGTTACACAGCAATAGAAAACTAAGGTACACAACCTAAACTAGACTCTCCTGATTCATACAAAAATGGTGGGAATTAAATCTGGAAAAGTATTTCGGATCTCTCCTTCAGAAGGCTTTAAATGCCCAGCTAGTGAGTCAGAGCTTTTCTGTGGGCAAAGAAAGCCTTTGAAGGTATTTGAGCAAAGAGTTTGGTTGGAATAGTACATTCAGAGGGAATGATTTGTAGGCATATGGATGAAAAAGATAAATTTGAAAATAGATGGCCATTTATATTTTTATATGTGTGTGTATAGATAGATAGGAATCAAGTAAAAATAGAATACTAATTTCTCTTATCAAATTATTTACATGTAGAAGGAACCTATTCAAAGGAATGATGCTGACATTCTTTCCTATATCAATTATGATGCTTCCTCTACCTGTAATTCTACTTTAGCATGATTAAAATACCCATGTCTACCCCTGGAGTTAAAATGACAAATGTACCCAGTTACACGCCTCCATGTTGCCACCGGGGGACTGTTCCATTTGTTAATAGGCATTGCTTTTTGCCAGGAATTTCACTTTCAGCTCAGAGTAAATTGCCTTTCATCTACACCAAAATTTGAAGGATGTACAAAGTGGTTTATGTTTTATTTACCACTTGTTCTGGCAGGGAGATGGGTTTAAGGGAGCTTAGATTCAGTTTCTCAAGTCGTGTGGGCTGCAATACGTAACTGCATTGCATTCTTTTATTTGCCATGCTATAATGCTCATGAAGACAAAAGTATTTGGCTTGTGTGAGTACTGATACAACAAGTACTTTCAGAGAGGTACCCAAACTAGCACGTGAGAATTTTTATTTTGCTGACAAGATTCCCTTTCACAGAAGAATAACCAAATTGATCTTGAGTTTTCTGGACTTTATAGGTCACTCTTTCCTTTAAAACATCATAGTAGATATCTGTTGTTCTAAAGCCCATTGTTTATACTTCCTATATCTTCATATTTCTTTTGGCAAATCAACTGCAACCTCACTTTTAGTCTACAGGGCTTGGGTGGGACACCGTCACTAACCTGAAAGTTACTCAAGTCTAAGGTAATCAAAGTATTACCTTTCTTAGGCCAACTAAACTGGCCAAACAGAGTGAATTTCTGGTCCTTTGAAGAAGCTACTAAAAGAATAGGCTCCTTCTCCTCACCCTACTTGAACATAAATGTATGTAAAGCAAGAGCTGCTGCTGTCATCCTGCCATTATACAGATCTGCAAAACTTGCCTAATGTAGGGAAGATGGAAGATTACCAGGTCCTGATGACAGTATTTGAGCCTTCAACTCCAGTAAAGCCTGAAGACAGTTTTACCTCCATGTTCAGTTTTTCTTATTTATCTGAGCCAACAAATGCTCTTTTAGTATAATCAACTGCTGGCTGGGTTTTCTTGCAACTAAGCCAGCATCCCACAAACCTCCAGGAGTCCATTTTTCTACCAGAGTCTTCCTTCTCACACACCAAGTGATTTCTGCCAATCTCTGAGAAATGCAGTCTGGGCACTTGCCTCATCTGTTGATGAACTTTATTTTTCCCTATAGTTGTTTCAGAATTGTATGTATCAGTTCTTACCCTCTCTGAATTAAATGTCCACTCCCAGTTGCCCCTACTATCTCTGTAATTCTGCTCCAAATGTGCACACAGCTGACAGGGTCTGCCTTAGTAGGGAAGTCATGCTTTTCCTCCTGCAGGAAGCCAACAGCCAGTGTCTGCTGGATAGGGGAGGTCCAAAGAGTGGCCTTCCTCTGTGGTACAATTTAAGCTCCAGCACTCCCCACTCCAGCTGAAAACCAGTCTTGCCTGGCTTCTTCCCTTTCCCTGCCCTGTTTACCTCACTCCTTTACAGATTCCCACTGGGAGCACACCCTCCACAAATCACATGCACAAGAATCCCCATCTCCAGCTCTAATTTTATTTAGGAAACCTTTCCTAAGATACCTTCTAAATACACACCAAGATGGCATTCAGAAATTAGGGAGGAAGGGAGTGGTAAACAACTATCTTCAATTTATAAGGGAAAGTCCAGATAGTGTCTGTAGACCATTTTATGTATGTAGACCATAGTATCAGTAGAACATTTTATTTATATATATATATATATATATATATATATATATATATAAATGTATTGTTTAAAAGTTATAAATATGAGCAACAGAAGAAATAAAAATATTAGTATAATTATCAAACACTGAGAGGGAAGACATGGGGACAATGGGGAATTATAATGGAACAAATAAATCTTCAGTTCTTATATAATGGAGTAAAAAAACATAGTCTAAATTTGATGAATCAAGAAATGATGTGCAGTCACATTATTTAGATATATGGACTCGGAAGAAAGAAAAATAGAAATGGTTGAGGGAGGTTTCCTCTGAGGAGTGCAATAAGCAACAGAAAAAGGAGAGCAGGAGACTGCAGCTTTTCATCATGAACTCCTGTATACTATTTGATTTTTTCCCTTATACATGTGCCCCCATGTCTAAACACACACACACAAAGGCAGAAGCCTTTTCTTCTGGAATTGACTGCAATAGATCTCTTAATTAGTCTATACAACAATAACAGCTAGGATTTGAAAAGTGTTAGGTTCTGAGTTAAAAGCTTTATACAGATAGTCTGAATTAATCCTCAGAGATACCCTATGAGTTAGTTACTATTATTATCCTGATATTAAAGGCTGGGCGACTGAGGCTCATAGAGTTTAAATAGTCTTCTCAAGGTCATGACGCTGGTTGTTAAGGATAGAAATAAAATTCAGAATGAAAATTCACATCCTTAACTGCAGGGCAATACTGCCTCCCATATAATTTACAATGTCCTGTCCTGTCCTGAGGGAAAGCCTCTCCTGAAACAGACACCACTTGAACCTCTCCAGATTTTGCTCAATGATTTTATCTGCAATGGTGGTGTTCATTTCTTCAGATATAATAATGAAAAGAGAATGAGTTTTAAAACAGCTCACAAACCCCCAAATGTCAGCACACAAATACTTTCCTGTGTTTGAATTCATACAATAAGAATGAGTATTCTAGTTGATGAATTGAGTTCCTGGATGTTTTCTATTAGTTACCAAATTCCTGGCTTTTCAGATCTGTTCCACAGCTTCAGTAAGCTTGCATATAGACTATTGAGAAGTTTCATGTAAGCATTAAACAACACTCTTGAAATTTTTTCATCATCATTTGTTGATAATAATGGTGTACATGACACGAATTGTCTAATGAGTGCCTGTGTGTATATCAAAAAGAGAAAATGGTATGTCTAATTGAATCCTACTAAAAGGTTTATTTATTATTTATTTTGCTTTAGGAAAAACTACAAGGAGTACTCTTTACACCCAAAAATAAATAAATGAACCCTATCTTTCATTTTGTATGTTCATTTTCATTCTTATTTAGCTGAGATGTCATGAAAACCATCCAGCTCAACACTGGAAATTGAAAATGGATGTTGGAGCCTGATAAACGGCCCAGAATAAGAGGAAAATATGCTGGACTCACAGACATTTCTTACAAACAAACCAAGAGGAAACAAAAAAGATAATTTACTGCTCTGTGTAGCACCACAGCTGACTTGGTTGATGTAGTTTTTTTCACTTTGCTCAGGGGAAAATGAAGAACTGATTATCTGAGTCTTTCCCGGCCCCTCTCCTTGGAGAATCTGGACATGGGCTTCTTCGTCACCCACGAAAGAGTGGCTCCAGCTCTGAGTCTCCAAGGGGCGAACCAGCAGCATTTCGCACGGGCAGCAGTAGGGCCGGCCAGGCATTCTGAGAGCACCCAAAGACCCTGGAGATGTGGCCCTACCCTGCAACCGCACCTCCTGCCCTGCCTTCTTCTCCCGCCACACACACTCTTTCTTTTCCTCAGACCCTCAAGCTGTCTCTTTATTTCGCAATCACTTCCTTCAGCTTGGAGACCTCCTTCCAGGTTCTTTGCATATTTTGGTCACATCTCAAATGTCACCTACTCAGAAAGGCTTTCCAGGACCCTTCTCTTGGATATCCAGGCTCCTCCCGTACACACACTCTGTCTCATCTTGGTCTTTCATTTTCTTCTCCCAGTCTTTAAAAAAATAGTTTTTGTTTTCATTCTTGTTTTTAAGTCCAAGAATTGTTTTTATTCATTTGGTTCGGGTAATAGATTCTTGGGTCTTGCCAGTGGATGGGGAATTTGGGACCTGGCTTCCAGTTCATCTTCTGCAGTTAAGGGACTGTGTGGCTTGGAGCAGGGTTTCATTTATAAATTGGGGGTCTGGGGGTGGACTCTGCTAATCAAATCTATCCTCCCCTGCACAGCTCATTGTCTGAACTGATATGACTTCACCAGTCTCCTGTCTTCATCAGCATAGCTTCACTATTCCAGGAAATATTGCCCAGAAAGATAAAAGTTGCCAATAAATTTTTCATTGCAAGAATTTTCTGAAAGACCCATCAACTCCTCAGTGAAAAGTATCAGCCAACTGTTGCCACCAACTCCTTGAATCCCTTGCCTCAAAATCCTTGCCTTGCTCTGTCCACCAATTCTAAACTATTGTATCATGATCCTTACCCAATTCTAAGCAAAACCTTCCTAATGCTTTGAAGGACACACTTTAAACTCTGGCTTAAAAAGTCTCAATAAATATTCTGAATTTGTTCTTCCCTTTCTGAGATGCAATCAAGACCATCTAGCAAGTAGTGTTCTCTCTGACAACAGTTAAGTGATAAACTCAGCTTTGACTTATTAACAGGTTGTTCTGACAATATTCGAGGGAGCTAGCAATGGGCTGTAAGGCTTAGATTAAATCCTTCCTGCCCTTGGGATATCATTTATAAATTAAGGAGGTTGGACTCAATAATCGTTAAGAGACCTTCCAGCTTCGATATTCTTTAAGATCCCTATGAAAGGCAATTCTTTTCCTTCTTGGTGGTCTCTTTCCAAGCTGACTGCTTCTTAAAGAAAAGGACAATTGCCTCCTGTGGTTGTCAGAAAGTAGATTCAGGTCAGGTTACCGGGGTGCCAGGGAGTTCAGTGGCTAAGTTTTCAAAAGCTAGCTTTATACTTTTCTCCTGCTTGTCACCTCCAGGAGAGAAAGGGTGGCCATTGTTTGCTTTTGTCTTGCTACACAAAGGCTAGACCAGTGTTGGAGGGAAGAAAGAAGCACTGCCTTCCTGGCCAAGAGCCACACTTGTTATCTGAATGGAGCTTTCTCCTGAGGATACCTCTTTTTACTCCCATGGGGAGACCTTTGGCTGCAGCCACAGCAGTGAGTAGCTTAATTGTGAGTGTTCATTTGGCTGCACAAACAGAAGCATGCAGCCTTGTGAAGGTGAAAACTGAACTGACCCCACGTCTCTTTGAACAATACTAAGATGGATGATGAATGGATATTTTGGAAATATAGCAAACACAATGATTTATATTCATGATGGGCTAAACCCAGAGGGACTTCTGGAATGGGCATAGCTCTTTGATCTTTCAGAGTGTGAACTGAGTGAAAAAAGATTTGTAAAGCCATTCCCTGTGAGGTCTAGAGAAAAGAGGGTTGGGCTCTTTATACAGATAATTTGCTTTTAAACCAAGCCTCAGATTTGGAAGGTTGAAAAAGGCAAAATAAGTACTCAAATATGAGGAGACCAATGAGGGGAAAATTTTAAAACTTTGAAAATGCAAGTTTTTATTGTCATCATTGCTATTATTATTAGAAGTTTGAATTAGGTAATCAAATACAGTTTAAACTGCTTTAGCATTTGTCTGTCTATCTAATTCAATCATTATCAAATCTAGTTTGAGAATATCGGTATTCGGGTTCTTCAGTGTTAATATGACATAATCCCTCTCCATACCCTCCATCCCATCCCCATTTCTATTTTGTTTTTCACATCTCTTTATGTCCCTTTCGTATATTCCTAGATGTGACAGTTGGGTCTTCTAACTATTCTCTCAGTTCTAGTCGCAGGAGGAGTCAAGTCAAGGCCCCCTTTCATCTGTAACATGGGAGTACACACAGCTGAAGATCTAGTTAAAGAAAGGGTGTGAGAGACCCAGACACAACATCTGACAGAGTCATACTCATTTAATATGCTTCTTTTATCCCTCCCTCCTTCCTTTCTTTTTACCTGAATGGAAGATAATCCAGGAAGCCACGACATGGAGGAAGTTCCTTTTGCCACACTTGTAATCAGCCTTTCTATGCTCAACAAGTGATCACAAACCTTCACCCATTTATAAAGAGTATGGGTGTTTAAAACGAGAGGAAGAAAGCAGTGCATCAAAATCAAATTGCCCACTGTGATTACTTTTTCTCCCACTCTGAAAAAATACAGTTTTCATTTAGCCTGTTTTCATTCAGCTGGCATCTTGTGCATCGTTGCAAATTAACACAGTTAACAATAGGACAGAAGTGCTCAGCCAAGGCTCTGAATAATCTCATTACATATCTCTCAACAATTAGATGCACTAATTAAGTCCCGGTATCAGAGGGGATGTTGGTGACGCAGCTCACATTTAGTTACATCTTTCTGTGCTTCCTGTTCACATAAGGAATTCTTCATGGTACCTCAAAGGGTTGGGAATTATTGCCAAAAACATGGCCCTGGATTATTCTGCATGAGTGACTTTCAAAGTCCCAGAGGTTCTTCTTCCACTTCTTTTTGTAGCAAGAGTGACTACGGTATAGCAGTCTCTAGTTTGGTTTCAGGGATCAGAAGAATCTGTGCTCACATTTCAGATTACCAGCTTATTAGCTCTCTGACATCTCCATGCCTCAGTTTCTTCATCTGTCATAAAAGGACAATAAAAGTACCACCCCATGGTGTTGTTGTGAAGATTAACTGATCTAATTGAGGGAAGACACATAGCCCAGTGCCTAGTTTGTAGTAAATGTTCAATCAATCATAGATGATAGTAGTAGCAGCAATATAATTTTCACAATGGAGGCCACGTGGTACATCAGTAGAGAAAGGTGCCAGTGAACAGAAAACTTGGGCTCTGGTCCTGGTGCCTATTAGCTGTTTTGACCTCTTCTTCTCAAGTGTCCTTTACTATGCAAGATTGTTGTGAGAATTAACCGTTATAATAGATGTAAATGTACTTTGTAAACTATACAGATATACATGATTAATGTCATTATAAACTCGTTGCTGAAGGTCACTGTTTTTTCCAAGTCTCTCAATAAGACAATTGCAAAACCATCTACAAAGTATAAATTTCTGTTTGTCACTATAATTGTCAGAGTTAAAGCTCTTTGATTGCAAAGAACAAAAACCAAATCAAGCTGCTCATGTAAAAGTGATGCTTGTGGAGAGAGTAAGGTAAAGTACATCATGAGTATCCATTCATTTAAACATGTGTTTATTGAGCACTTAGTATATTCCAGAAACTGTACTGAGTGCTGAATATATTAAGGTGAGTCAAATCCTTTACTCAAGAAGTTAATACCATAATTGAGATAAGAAAATGAAAATTAGGTTGGGACATAGGCAAACATGGTAAACAAATAGATTCATGTATATTTACAAATTAAGAAAATAAACTGAGGCTATGCATGCAATGGATAGGATGTAATTACAGAAACTACCTGGGAAGTAGTGGGATACCACAGTGGAGAAAGTTTTTGGCCAACACTTGAAGGACGAGCCCAGAGAAATCTTTGCAGACAGAGGAAATACGTCTTCCAAGTCTGTAAGACAAGAAAGAGCTTAGCAAATCAGAGAAACTGAAAGGCATACAGTGCGGTAGGGGCTCGATGCAAAATGTGGGAAGTGACTTAGGTCTGGGCAGAAGCCACAAATCCAGCTCATTTATTCATTCATTTAGCCCATATTTGTTGAGTGCCTACTCTGTGTCAGGCACTGCTGTGAGCCAAACAGATGAAGTTTTTTCAACATGACTGAACCCCCCATTCTAATAAGGAATGAGACCATTTTTTAAAATAAGTACATATAAAAACTTAAGGAATTGTCGGCATATAACTAGTGTTCAACTGAGATATTCTAAGGAGTAAGTGTGAATAGGGGGGAATGGGAACATAAAATGGAGTGCCAGGAACACATGTAGGGAAATAAGTCAACAAAGAAGAGTGAGAGGAGCATCCTGAGAGGCAGGAGAATAACGGGGGAGGACGGTGTCGTAGAAATAAAAAGGAGAGTCAGGGAATGGGTGGCTAAAGATGGCGGAGCACGTACAACCAGTCCGCCCAACTCCAGGGCCTGGAAGACCGGTACGCTTCGCCTTTCTGGGAGGCCGCGTGGTTATTTCCACTGCCCATCTCTGCACGTCTCCACCACTTTCCTATTTCTCTTAACAGATTGACTTTCTCTGGTGACTCCTGGCTACCACATGTTCCTCCAGAACTTTGGTTTCCATGGCCTTTGGCTTTGTTTCCTGCCACATTCTTCCAGTCCCAACTCTGCCTTAGTTTTAGCTCCAGAATTGCCATTATCAGCCACAGACTCAGCTTCTCCCTATCCCAGTTCAGAACTACTGGGGAAGAGAATCTGACTGGTTTGCCGCAGATCAGGTGTTGACTTCAGGTCCACCCATCTGGGACCAAAGTGAAGGAAGGCAGTGTCACATGGTACCTGGCACTACCTAACTAACTCCTCTCCCTTGAGAGGGCCGAGGTGGGGAAAACACGTAATTTTTAAAAATCGAGCATGATCTGGGCAGGTCCCCAGATGGGCTACTGAACCCTGCTACATAGCATTCTTTCAAAACATTCGTGGATGCTTCTGTGTCTAATAACATAATCACGATTTCCACTGTCAGTGAAACCACAAGGAAGCATGGTGTTACAGTCTAGGCACCATATCAAGGGACAGCAGACTCTAATACTGATTCAAATACAGCAGGTGATGCATATGAAGTATTGTAATAAATAGTGCGACAGTGATACAACAGAGAGTAGTGGGAACTATGACAATGCAGATACAAATGACTTATACAAAGGAGACAGCCCCTGCTCACCTCCAGCTGAAGACTGTCATGCAGGAATGTGGGCTTGGTGTTTGTCAGATCTGATTTTTCAAAAAGTTTTAAGAAATGTAGATTGTGATGCAAAATTGTAAAATCTCTCAATTTTAAAATATAGGCAAGTAACCAAAACAAATAAATAAAAAAACAATTTGACCACAACTGTAAAGGGTAAACAAAATAAGTCTGCAGATAGAATCCAGCCCATAGGTTCTCTGCTTGACACCTCTGCTCTAAATCTTACACTGGAGGAGTTAGAGAAGTGCCGGAAAATCCACTCACTGGAGAAGATGTAGAATGTGGTTGTTACTGTTAGTATTGTTACAACTAAGAGGATGTTCCAGGCACCATCTCAAGTATTTTAAACATGAAATCTCATCCAACCCTAAGACAAAAGTAGTTATCCTTTTAACATTAGAGGGAAGAGGATTAGAGAGGTTAAGAAACTAGTCCAACTAAGTTTACTCATTTAGTCAAGCGAATTTTGTTAGTGACGAAGCAGGAATCTGAGCCCAAGTTACCCTACTCAAAAGCCTGCATCTTTTACCAAATTACTTAGGTTCCATTAAGTAATTTTTAAGATGCCTTCTGTCCCTAACAACCCAGGATTTTCTTAACCCTCATGCTGCAGCTCACAAGACCCTCAAGTTCACTCTAGTTTAGAGTGGTCATGTCAGTGGTCAAACCCACTATGGAATGAGCTGCTCTCTGAGTGCCAGACCTACCCTTTAGGGATCCCCTAGAATCCCCCTTGTGGGGAAGTCTCCCCAAGCAATTCTGAGCAAATGTGGTTTCAAGAAAAGAACATTTTTAGTATGATAATCACCACAAAATCCTCAGCTCCTTTACTTATTCTTTTCAATTGGTATGGGGGGGAGGTGTCTGAAAGAGTGGGGTTGGGGAACATGCTGTGAAATGGGAAGGAAGTGATTCATATACACATTTGTGTATGATTCAGATAGAAGCTGACAGATGCTTAGAAAATCCGTTAGAAAATGGACAAAATCATAGAGCCCCAAGCACATTTGTTTAAAAATCTACAGCTCTTCACAGCAGAGACCCAAGGAAATGTATGAACAGGAAGGGTAGTGGTAAGGTTTGGAGAACCCATCCTCCTCAGGATTGCTGGTTAATCTGTTCTTTGCCCTGATTCAGGCCGGCTGGCTCTAATTTTGCCTCTGATTTAGGCCATCAGTAATTAAATCACTGCCCTTGCTCTCTGTTGCTAAAAAGGATTGGGTTTTAAAATAGATCCTCTGCTTAGCAGATTCTTGTGGATCTGGGCTTTTTCATCCAATTCCGATAAGCTTCCTGCCACTGGGATGGCTCCTCTCCCATCTCTGTTCATTTAACAGGGAACTGATTCCTTGGAGCTCATTGGTGCAGGTCGCAGCACTAAGTCATCCAGGGGAGTTTGGACCAGGAAGGAATGGGCTCAACCTTTTCACTGGACAGGCATGTAAACGGAGGCCCAGTAAACAGTATGATTTCCCAGCAGTGACAAGAACCCACACCCTGAATTAGAGCCCAGTGTTCTTTCCAATTTTTTTGCACTTCTCTAAAAGGTACTCAGTAAATATCCACCCTTGGAAGGAGGCAAAGACTCATACTGCAGCATGATCCTTCATAAATAAATTTGTTTGCCTTTATGCCAACAACAATTAACATTTATAGGGCACTTACTATGTGCCAGACCCTCAGCTAAGAACTTTACAAGTGACGTCGTTGTCTCCTTCAATCTTCTCAGAAAATGCCCATGCTTCCATTGTGCAGATGAAGAATCTGAAGCTCAGGGCGCTTCAGTAATATGTCCAGTCGTGGTGTGCAGTGAGCGCATGGCAGAGACAAGATCTGAACCCAGGACTCCGACCCGCAAGCTGTCTTCTTAACCACCTGCCACGCCAAGGCTGACAAGTGACTTTTTCTAATCTCTCTGCTAATTCAGGTTGACTGAGAGCCTTGCTGTGTCCTCCTGACCATCAGAATCAGCATCACCTGGAAGCTTGTTAGAAATGCAAACACTCAAGCCCCCATCCCAGGCCTACAAAATCAGAATCTGCATTTTTATAAGATACTCAGAAAAGGCACAGTCAACATATTTTACGTTTGAAAAGCATGCCCTAGGGGCTGTTCCACAGGGAAATATAGCTGTGAGAGTTAGAAATGCTTTTCAAGAGCATTTGGCCAAATATCCTGATTTCCTGAAAAAGAAACTGAGGCTTAAAGAGTGACTCATTGGGCCCAACTTCTAGATCCTTGAAATCCAGTACATGTTCTTTGGACAACAATCCTGAGTGGACCATAAAAATGGGATATTTTCCCTGTATGCCCTCTTGGCCTTGCTACCCCCACTCCCACTTGGTAGAGGGGGGCCTTGCCCACCCCCATTCCCACTAGGTAGACAGGGGCCTTGCTACCCCCTCTCCCACTAGGTACTAAAAAGAGGCAGAGAGCTACGGTCCTTCACCTCCAAACCATTCTCACCAAAGAGAACAATGGTATGTAGTTCAGGGTCATCATCAAACTCCGTTTCTTAGATATTCTTATTAAATTCAGACCCAGCTAAGAAGATTAAAAAAAACCCACTATATTCAGGGAGTTGATATTTTTCCTCCTGTTAAACTGAGCTGTGGGAGGTATCATATGCTGAACTAGTACATTTCAAAAGACAAAAACCCTAATGTTTTAAGGAGTGTTTTTCCCCATTAACATGTTGCTAAGCAACATTTTTACAATATCAGCAGCTCTATAACTACAAGCTGAATGAATGTCTGCAAATGCAGAAAGAATCAAAAAAGCAAAGAAAGGAAAATTTATTGCTCCTATTAGTATACTTTCTTTCCTATTCCTGTTGGGGTAATCTCAAACATGTTAATGCAGAGATGATGGAGCACTTTCCCACAGTTTAGTTTATAATAATGTGATATTTACAAGAGTTGTGCCCTAATTTTAGTAATATAATTTTTATTAATTTTTATATTATGAAAAATTTCATATATATAAAAAAATGGGACAGCATAATGAAGTCCCACATATTCATCAGCCAGCTTTAACAATTATCAACTCACGGCCAATCTTATTTTACCTATTTCTTCTACTTCCTCCTTATTTGAAGCAAATCCCAGACATTGTATCATTTCATCTGTAAACACTTCAGTATTTATCTCAGAAAGGTAAGGATTTTTTTTTTTTTAAAGAAAAACACAGTATTATTATCAACACCTAAATCAAAAGTTAACAATTTTTTTTTTTTTTGAGACAGAGTCTCGCTCTGTCGTTCTGGGTAGAGTAGTGCAGTGGCATCATTGTAGCTCACTGCAACCTTAAACTTCTGGGTTCATGCACTCCTTCTGCCTCAGCCTCCCCGAGCAGCTGGGACTATAGGCGCGCGCCACTGTGCCCGGCTAATTTGTTCTATTTTTAGTATGAAAGGGGTCTTCCTCTTGCCCAGGCTGGTCTCAAACTCCTGAGCTCAAGTGATCCTCCCGCCTCAGTCTCCAAGAGTGCAAGGATTACAGGTGCGAGCCACCCAAACACTCATTCTTAAATGTTAGCAAATATCCAATCAATGTTCCAATTTCCAATTATTTCATGTTTTCTCTTTTTACCATTTCAATAAGGATCCAAATAAGGTCCATACATTGGTTGATGTGTCTTAAATCTATTTTAATCTACAAGTTGATCTCCATTTGTCTCTCTTTCTTTTTTTCTTTCCACTTTATTTAATAAATAAACCAGATCATTTGTCCTGTAGAGGCTCATGAAGTCTGGATTTTGCAGCTTGTATCCCTGGGTTTCTTACAAATTATTTGGATCTAAAGGCTTGATCAGATTAAGGATTGATATTTTTTTGCAAGACTAATTCATAAATGATATCATATTCTTACATCAAGAGGCATATAAAGTCTGTTTGACTCTTTATTTTGTGATATTATCAGACTTTTTATGATATATACCTTGACTCATTAATTCATTACAGACTGCAAAAGGATATTCATTTATTAGCCATGCTTCTATGAAGAAAAGTTTACATTTCCCATCTATTTGTGTACCGAGTGGTATGGTTCATATAGGAAAGAAAGGATAAATGCCGGATTCTTCCCTGCTGTTTACCAGTTTCCAAAATACTGGTTTACTAGCATCCTCCAATGGTGACCAGTCAGTTTGTTTGTTTTGGTTCTCATCATAGATTTAGACATTTTGGGTATGTTTCAGTCCTCTGCAGTTATTATCTTTGTTGAAGTTTAAATGTTCCTATATTTGGCCAGTGAGAGCCTCTTCTTCAAGTTGGCTTGAATTCTTAAGTGTTAACCTCTGAACACTGGGAAAACTGGGTATAATGGTTTTTTGAGTGAGTTCTTTAATAATTTTGTGATTTGTTTTAGATTGAGAAATGTGATATGTTACAATCTCTTATAATTAGTGTATCTCTGTCAATTCCTCTTTGCACCTTTTGTGGTTTCTGCTTTATGAAGTCATTGCTGTGCTGCTGAGTATGTGAATATTAACAACTGACACACCTTCCTTGTGAATTAGAGGCTCCTTTCTCTGTAATGCCTTTTCTTTATATTTCGCACTGTCAGATAACAATATCATGACCTCTTTTTTCTTTTTATTTGCATCTGTCTGGTCCAAGATTTTATCCCCCCTCCCTGAATCTCTGTTTTAGGTATGTCTATTGTATATAGGAGCATTTTACTTTGCTAACCAGTAAGAATTTTTTTTTCTCCTGTTAGGTTGGTAAGTCCAGTTAAATTTATTAATAAATTGACCAACTGAAGCTCCCTTCCAGAACTGAGAAAAATGACCAAGAGTATATTCCAAATTGGTTATAACAAGTATAATACAAACAAAGGGGGGGAAAAAGATCCAGATGAAATTAGAAAAGAAAAACAAAGGAAGATCTTGGAAAGTATAAGATCATATACTTATATGAAAGTGTATTTGAAAGTGTGTGTTTGTGTGTGTGTGTTGCAAAAATAGCAGAAGGAGCTCTAGATCAATAAAGTCAGAAAAGTAATCCCGGTCCACTCTCCCCTCCTAAAAATATTTGTAAAGGCATGATCAGTGTCTTTTCTGCTGCTGCTTATTCCAACAAGTTAATTACAAACAAACCATTAAAATCACAATGCTTCCCAGGCTTCCACCCTTTGGTTATAATATAAACACTACTCTTTTCAGTTCCCATCAGTCAGGGATCAGAGGAAGTGTTTTCTAGGTATGACATATTATTTATCTTCTAATGGTCATATACCTACTTCAAAAAACAGTGCTTCTACAAAGTGATTGCCTTCTGAGGGGTTCTTATCCTTCAGAAGTTCTTTCTTGTTCATTATAAATTCTTCAGCAACTAATCCCTTTATACTGCTACAACTGCTACTAACAACTATCATTTGAAAGCTTACTACATCTCTGAGCATATGTTTAAGTTATTTAGATAAATTATCCCATTTAATAACATGTTGAGGCAAGTAATATGATCATCCTAATTTTCAAAAGAGGAAACTGAATGCATAGAAACTTGCCCAAGATCATGCTCCTGGTAAGTGCTTTGAACTCCAGTCTGTCCAGTTCCAGAGTCAGATCTCTTAATGTTTAAATTAAATCAATCTGTGTTTGTATTAAATGTTGGTAGTGTGTTTGTGATGGCACAGTATCAGCAACACTTTCAGATAATACTGGCCCATACAATTGATGCTGTTAATATCACAGAATACTATGAAAGGAAGTAGGTGCATTCCGATTTTTAGAGACTTACTACGACATTGCCTTCCTTAGAGTACAGCGGCTCAATAAATATTCATTTAAAGAATGTGGAAGCAGATGTTTTTTAAGATTAAAAAATTACCCTTCTTGATCATGGAATTTTATTATATGGATTTTTGACTTTCCCCCTTATCCAAAGTCAGTTTGTTTATTCAACTTAGCCAAAGGGCACAGCCTTTAAAACAGGAGGTTTCAAAGTCAAACATTTATAAAGGACAGAATAGGAACACAAATGAGTAAAACAGGCTGAGTGAAGACTACAACAAACCATCTAAAAGGGGGCAATTGCTATTTAGCTCTGGCTGATTGTTGCAAAGTAGAACTAGATGAGCCTCAGTCATGTAAAATCTTTCAGTTTTTTCATGAGAAACCAGAAATCTGGATTTGATTATTAAATTCTCAGACTTTTAGATGACTGACATGTAAATCAAAAATGTTTAAACTCTGTGTTATCTAATAAAAAAGCCCTACAATCCCATGCCCTTCTAGTGCTTGGCATATCCTTTAAAGAAACATATATGCCTTGGCAGAAGAGAGAAATCAGTATGAGAAGAGAGTGATATAACCAAAGGCCTTCATTCCTTTACTGAACCCACCATACACCTGTCTTTGTGCTGGCTGATTAGGATATAATGAGGAATAAACCAGGCAATAGTCCTGCCATAGTGAAGCTCACAGTCTAAGGCGGCAAATGGACAAGAGAACAGAAATTACAACGTGGCGAGGCAAGTCACAGCAGAAGGAACTTCAGGGTGCTATAGAAGTTCAGTCAAGGGGCATATATTGTGGACTTAATGAGTAACAGAAATTTTTCTAGAAAAAGTAACATCACAGCTGAGACTTAAAAGAATGAGCAGAAGTATTAGTAAATATGGAGCATGTATTATATTCCAGGCATACTTCTAATGCATTTAATTTTCCTAACATTTTATGGAGAAGTTTTATTATTATTATTATTGTTATGCACATTTTACAGATGAAGAAATTCAAATAATGTGCTCAGGATTACATAGCAAGTAAGTGGCCAAGCCAGGGTTCAAATTCGATTTAATTTGAGTGTGTTGGACTCCAAAATCCAAGAATTTTAATAATGAAAAATAATAATAAAACAATAAAAATAATAACAACTAAGATTTTTTCCCAACAATATTTATTGCATACTTACCATGTGCTAGGTAATGTTCTAAGTGCTCTACGTTGGTTGATTCCTGATTTATTTCTCATGATAATCTTATCAGGTACTGTTATTATTCCTATTTTCTAGATAAGGAAATTGAGAAAAGTTCTGCAATTCTCCCAGAGTGTTACACAGCTATTAGGTGTAAGACCTGGCATTTGAACTGAGTGCCTCGTACTCTTAACCACGAGGCAAGGAGATGGTGGGCAGGATGAGGGTGGACAGTGTTCCAGGCAGAAGGAACCCCACATGTGTAGCCATGGAGGTAAGAAAGCACGACTCATAGGAGAAATGAAAAAAAAAAATAGCATGGCTGGACCTGACAGAAAGTTATAAAATATAGTTTGATATTCAACTTGGGTACAAAACTGAGAGCACTTATAGGGATTGACATGATTTTTGTAGTAAGTGCTTGGAGAGCTTCACTGTCAGATGGGAACAGCTTATGGGACACCAGTTCCAGCTTAGTTCCATCTGCTGATGTGCCTAGGAAAATTATCTTTCTGTTCCTGATGGGCAGGGGTGTGAGGCACTAGAAAATACTTGTAAATTAGAGTCTGGTTTCTAAGAGTCTAGGCTAGCAAACTCATTTCCTAACAACAAGGCTCTTGATTTTTGGTTAATTCCATTTGGCCAGTGCTTCCTCATATCACCCCACCTCCTTCTCCAGAGAACATTTAGTCTCCCAAATTGAAAGCACTATTGTAGAAGGCAGGGTTCTCATCCAGGAAATTTTGAAACATAATGCTCCAGCTCCATTTGACAACACTAGGAGCTTGTCAGCATGTGGTCCATTTGGGTTTTTTTTTTTTCTGTCTGCAGCATTTTAAAAATGTAAAAGAGAACAAGCCCAATGGAGAAGGAGGAGGAAGATGAAAGCCTATTCTTCCTCCATGTACAATAGAGGCAAGACTCAAAGACTTGTTAAAAGAGGATAAAGCAGATTTCCCATTCTGCATGTGGTTTTGATTTTTCAAAGATTGTATGTAATATTTCCATAAAGATGAGGAAACAAACTGGTACTGTCAATCAGGGACCAGGTAAACATGCATCCAGTGCTGGCTGTGCCACTGATCTGCTTGGTAAGGTCTGGAAAATTGGCTCACCCTTTATAGCCTCTGTTTTCTCATTTTGTATCCCATTAGGCTGTGCATTTTGGGGGAACTGGATTTATTTTTGATTCATCATTGCTGCCCTCTACTCCAGTGCATAATATTGCTAAACCAGGGTAACTCTAAGGTCAACCTCAAATATTCAGGGACTCCATGACTTCAGCAGAGAAAGAGAACAGGCTATGGATGTTTGGGGAAAAAAGTCTGGATTAGAAGGGAAAGAATTCTATAAAACATTGAATTTCTGGTCATAGTACACACTGAACATTCAAGTAATTAACTTCTTATCTGGCTGCTTGGCATAGAGCCTTTATTTACAAACCAATTTTTCCTGAAGGTAGAATGAATTGAAGGCTCAATTTTAATCATGAAAAACTTGAGCATTCCTAGTTATAAATTCTCCACGGAACTCAAAGGTAGGCAGTATGTCTCCCTAAGTAAAATGGCAAGCTGAAGGAACAGGAGGTGACAAAGCTGGGTTGGGTTTGCATAAACCATGCTGATTGTCTATGATTAAGAAACTTCCCTTTCTAGTTGATAGATTTTGCCTGAGGAGACATGAATAGGATGTCTGATTACCCAATTTCTATGATGTCATGGAGACAGTGTCTATACACTCAAACAAACCAATAATAGCTAATGTGTGGCAGGGCTCACTATGTGCCAGGCACTGTGCCAAGTCTTTCACTTTCATTAACTCATTTACTCTGTGTAATAACCCTATGAAGAAGTACTATTATTTTTCACATTTCATAGGTAAGGAAATTGAAACTTTAGGATGCTAAATAACATTCTCCAGTTGGATAATTAAGTGGTCAAGTCATTCACTTTTCTATTCAACAAATTTTTATTGAGTGTTTATTATGTGCTCAGGCACCCTTTTTGGCACTTAGAATACATTAGTGAATAAAATAAACAAGGATATCTATCCCCAAATAATTTACATTAGAGTGGGGTTAGATGAACTATACACAAACATAATAAATAAGTGAATCAAATCACATATTAGAAGGTGATAAGCTATCAAAAAAAGGAAAGATCAGGTTAAGGGGGGTCTGGGAGTACTGAAAGAAGCCAGAGCCTGGGTCCCTTGTTGCCACTATGGGATGACCCTGAGAGGACTAAGGGAATTAAAAATAGGAGAGAAGCTGCTGCTTCTCCTGCTGTTTTAGTTTGGGTTCCCCTCAAAGTAGAGCATGACAAAGGCTTGGGCACAGATAGTTTATTTAGGAAATGATCCCAGGAAGCAGGAGTGAGGAAATGGGAAGAATAGGATGGAAAAAAGAAAAAAGCCAAACATGGATGTATCATGAAGAGTATTGACTTTAAGCAATAAAGGTTTGATTCCTCTCATGAGAAGAATTCAGAATTCCTCCCAAAATTGTACATCTGAAGGCCAGGAGGTTGGAGTATTTAGCCAATCCCATTGGTTGAGGGTTTTCTTCAGGAGTGTTAACTTACCTGAACTTCTGTACTATGCCTGAATACAGGCTAAGTGGGTCCTGCAGCTTGAGAGAGGGCCCTGCAGCATAAAAGCTAAAAGAGAATGGAAAGCCCTTTGATAGAATACTGTCAGCATGCATGGCACTCTCCATCATACTGCAGCTGAAATTAAAGGTGGGTCCAGGGCATGGGAGGCAAGGTATAAAAAGGATCTGCTATGTCCACCTCCCAGTCTATGTATCTCCACTTGGATATTGTGCTGGTTATTTATGTGATAACTTTCAGTTTCAAATCTATTCCTTGAAACTTTTCTCACTGATACTGGTCCTGATATTGACACTAATATTCTGAACACTATATATCCCAGATTCCCATGCCAGTAATATTCTCTTAGATTCTGCCAGCTGGCAAGTGGAGATGCTGAGTAGGCCATCGGATATACAAATAATGAGAGAGGTGTCAGAAGGAAGTATATACCAGAATATAGATGGTATTTAAAGCCAAGATGGGATGAGATCACTAAAGAAGCACATATAGATAAAAAGAGCAGAGTATATGTAGAATGACCACCCACCATTAGGAGGATGGGAAGAAGAGGAGGAAGCAGCAAAGGATATTGAAGAATGGTCAATGAAATAGAAAAAAAACAAGAGCGGGTTGTGTCCTGTAATAGGTGGAAAGTTAGATTTCACCAGATGTGTTTTGCTAAGCCATAGAAAGGGGGAGTGACTGTAAAAATTGATATAGGATAAGAAGGATAGTGAAGGCATCAAGGGAAAGAAAGAGAGAGAGAATTTGGGAGGATTCATGAACTGAAGGAGCCAGTAGGGTCAAAGAATTATTGCGGTCAGTATTAGAGGCAGTGAGTTAAAAATAGAAGAGGGGGTAGTCAAGGAGAAGGATATATATAAAGAAAATAATGGCAAGTTTATTGGTCATGAATTGAACTTAAGAAATCCGACTACAGAAACTAATTCATTGAATTTTAATGAAGTTTTGGCTTGGAGTTTTCCAATAATTGCTTCAGTTTTGGCCTATGTCTACTCTGCAAGTTTAGACTCAATATAAATTAGCTAAGCTACTAACATACCTGTGTGAAACAATATTAGATTGTAAGATACAGAAGGGACTCTCATGTATTCTGTCACGGATCAAAATGGAAGAAATTTCATCCTGATTCTTACCTAAGTTTCTCTTATCACCTCTAATGACCTAGAAAAATTGTCAGGGGAATTCTGTGGTTCTCAGCTGAAGTATACTTTTACAGCGGGTTCAAAATGCTTCCTTTGAAGAGGAAGCCAGTTTCAAGGCTCCAAAAGAATGAACATGTTGCTTTTTTTTGATAATTCAGGAACTCATAGTTCTGTTGCAGACTGCTCTTAAGTAAGTTAAAGACTAAAAAGCAGATTTTGTTGTTGATTTTTTTGTTTCCCCTTGCTCCACGCCCCAGCTTTTGTTACAGCAGCCTCCTAACTATTTTCTCCTTCTGTAGTTTCTTTCTCATCATAGCTCATCTAACTCACAATTTCTTAAGGTACAATTTTATCATTTAATTTTCTTCTGAAGCTTAAATAGCTCCCAGTGATTTAAAGATATAATTCAAATATCTTTGTCTGGCATTTAAGGCCATTCATGATCTAATCCCAGCCTATTTTTTTAATCACTACTGACTTCATACTGTTTCGATTTTACCCAAACTAAGTTCCTGACATTCTTAATTTATGACCAACATTTTCCTAATTTGATGACTATTCATATTTTTTTCCATCTGTTAGGAAGGTCCTTTTCTCTGCCTCTTCAAATAACTAATTTCAATGTACTTTTTGAGAATCAGTAAAAGTTCTATCTTTTTTCCATGCTTTTATGATTATCTCAGCTGGAAGTGATCTCTTCTTCCTCAGATGGCCCTTTGTTATGTCCTCTATACTTTTTCTGTGATACAAGGTCTAAGGAGAAATTCCATCATTTCTAGGTTATAGGATTTACGTAAGAGAAAGACCATTTTACACATATTCCAGATCTTAAGAGAGGGGAAGAGATGAGTTGGTGCTGACAAAGGCCTAAAGTCCATGAGTGGGGAAGATGAAGAATCCAAGGCATAGCAAGGACAAGTGGAGCAAAGATAGGACCATGATAATGGATCATAGCTTGAAGGTTCACCAGGTAAAGAATTTCTTTCCTAATTATAGAAGCAATTTATTTTGTTACCAAATACCTATGGAATATCTACCACATTCTAGACAGAAAGCAAGCAGAAAAACAAATATGTCCCCTGATCTCATAAAGATTAAATTAGGGACAGGTGAGAAGTTAGATGGGGTACCAGGGGTCCTCAAGACCATCCTCAGGTTTGATGATTCATAAGAAGGCTCACAGAACTCAGAAAAGCTGTCATATTCATGATTAAGGTTTATTGCAACTAAAAAATACAGAGTAAATTCAGCAAAGGTAGAAGGCACATAGGACAGAGTCCAGGAGAAATCAGGTATGAGCTTCCAATTGTCTTCTTCCAGTGTAGACACAAAAACAGCACTTAATTCTCTGAGGAACAATGCGTAACAACAGGTACAAAGAATTGGCAACCAGAGAAGCTCATCTGAGCCTTGGTGTCCAGGGTTTTTGTTGGGAGTCAGTCACATAAGCGTGGTCACCTGCATGACTGGCCTTAGCTACTTATTCTTCAGCACCACCTCGCAAAAGGTCAAACGGATACAGCATGGCTCAAAGCTCCAGATTTATAAAAGCAGGCATTCATCATAAGTCACATTGTTAGCATAAACTACCTGGCATGGGTAAAGTCCCCAAGTATACAAGAAAACTCTTGGGCAAGATATTCTAAGGGTTTATACGTTGTCTTCCAGGAGCTAGTTAAGGGTCAGTTATAAAGACCTTTGGAATGTGTGAGGTTTGGGAAGCTCAGGCCTGCGGAGTTAAGCCTTTATTGCACAGGTAGGATTCCATTTACCTAATCATAAAACAAAGATATTGGGTAAACTCATTGGTTCTTAAGGTTTGTGAGCATGGTGCAGGTAAAGTGGAAGTTTGCATATTAGAATCCCCAGTGGAGTCTAAATCACCTGAGAATCTGTAATTTTTAAGAACTCTCTCCTCTGATTCTGACATTTACTCTTTGGTACAGCACCACTGAACATAGTGAGATGTTTACAAGCCCAACTTCTGGAGTCAGATTACCTCATTTTGAATCTTATCTCTGCTACTTACTAGCTATTTCACTTTTGACAAGTCACTTCCACTTTTTATGTCTATGTTTCCTTATCTATTAAAATGAGAATAGTAACAGCACATAGCTTTTAGGATTGTTTTTAAGAATTAAAGGGGTAATAAATATTTAGAACAGTGCCTGGACTATAGTAAAAGCTATATAAATATCTATTGCTATTACCCCAAAAATTTCCTACTGTAATAGTCTAGTATTCTAGGAATCAGAAATACAGCATAATGGACTCTGGGGGGTTCCTTTTACCCACATAATTAACAAGCCTACCATGTTTCCCTTTTTGATTTTTTCCTGCCAATTATGCTTAGAGTTGGATAGTTGTATAACAGGAGGTGATCCTATGGTTGAACCTTGCTTAGCAACTATTCATTATGACTACCACATGGGAAGACTGCTCATCTTTTGCTGCTGATGCCCCACTATAATTTAACATATGGTAATAAACTCTTACAGGATCATTGGTGTCATAAGTTTAAAGCCAGCTAATAGCACTGGTTCAAATAAATCACCTCTTGACCGAAAAAATAGCCCAATATTTTGGGATTTAGTGGCTATTCAATTGCAAGTTAACCTATTGACAACATATAGAAATGATGTAATTTTAAGTAGGGTTGACATGTTGCCTGGTACACTTCAGATGGATTGATACACACACACACACACACACACACACAAAGTCTAAATCTCAAATAGCAACCCCATGACATTTTGGGCTTCTTAGAGAAGTTTTGAAACTTTTTCAAAAATCTATTTCAGTAGATTTATGGGGTACAATTTTTTTTTTTGTTACACAGATGAAATGTATAGTGGTGAAATCAGGGTTTTTAATATACCCATTACCCAAATAGTGTACACTATACCCATGAATACCATATCAGAGAAAAAAATTATTTATAAATTACATACGACCCCTACTATTTTAACATATCATGTATTATAAAATATTTTAATGTTTTAGATGATAAAATAAATACTATTAAAATAAAGATTATAAAGTAATAATTAAAATAAAATTGAATTTTATATTATAATTATTGTTATAAAACATGATAGAATTAATGCTTTATTATTTCTTTAAAATATTGTTTTAACACTTTTTGGAAAAAGCAATTTGAAGCTTTCATTCTAAGTTTCATGCTTCTATTTATATTCATAATTAAATCTAATAGCTGAAAAAGGTCCTCACAAATACATGATTCTTATTTTGGGTTATCTGCACAAAGGCAAGGACTATCTTAATCAGTGTTCTTAGAACAAGAGTTTGTTTCTTCCTTTTAAGAAACAGAGTCTCTAAAGATGAATATAGAAAAATCCATTTCAACATCCCTCCTTGATATCAAATACCTACTAGATATACTTTACATATTGTCTATTACCTCCAAATTCTAGTAAACACAAGTTTAGGTTCTTCTTAAACTTAAATTTGACAATATCACTTTTCTTCACTGTATGATTAACAAGTCTGGGCAACACAATGCTGGTTTAATATTCATTATATTCTATTGTGAAGAAAGGTAATACACCTATAGGTGGTCATAGCACTTGACAAGGGACAATATGTTCTCATATAAATAAATCACTTCTATGAACCTGGGAAGTAGATAGGAATACCTGGCTGAAAACAACTTACATATATATCTTCATGTTATATTTCAGTGATTCTCAAAGTGTTGTCTTGGGACCAGCAGCATCAATATCACCTGAAAACATGGCAGAAATGCAGATTCTCAGGCCCCACCCCAGACACTGAAGCAGAACCACTGGAGGTGGGACCCAGCCCTCTGTGTTTTAACAAGACCTCTAGGTGATTCTGATACATGCTCAAGTTTCAGAACCATTGTTTTAGTATGTCTTTATGTTATGCTTACTTTAAAAATTTCTGCTAATCATGATGACTTCCCATGATCATTAGATGTTCTCTCAAGGTACCATTTGCACATAGGGTAAAGTTCATAGCTCAAGTTGGAGGATAATAGTTTTTAAAACTCCCCAGGTAATTCCCAGCATATGGCCAACATAAAAGAAGGGTGCCACATAAAGTCATTTACCCACTCTTCATAAACAGGGCCACATGAAAGGATATGGAAAAATGGTAGACACTCTCAGGCAAGGAATGACAAAAATATAATTTAGGCATCATTTCAAGTTCCTCCATTTTGGCTACTATCATTTCAGTCTGGAAATTTAAACCCTAAAGTGATATTATCAAGTTAGAAAATTCCTGAAAGTATCAAAATATATTTCTTAAGACTATTTTCTAAAATGTATTCTTTGCAATGGTAATTTTGTGGGATATATTATCAATATAACCCATAATCATGTAAGTTTGGGAAACACAAACAGATCTCCTCACTGTTGCTTGTAAGATTTTTTTTTAGAGACATTCATATTGTTAATCTCCTAGAAAAGGATTGCAGCACACAGTATTTCCCAAACATTTTTCCCAAGAACTCTTTAATAAGACCTATCAGTGACTTGATGGATATTATTAATAGTATTCTATCTAAAGACTTTGGAAGATGCAGCCTTGTGAATGTCGATAATTTACTGTCTAAGTAGCAGAGCACACAGTTGTTACTTTTTGGCTGCTTAGCTTCCACTTTCTAATAGCATCCTGATTTCCTTTTGAAGAATTATATCTCCCCTCTTGAGTGTAGTGTTAGCAGGCTGGTAAACTAAGATGGCTGCTTTACAAAATGGAGTCAACCAAGTTCAAGGAAAGAATTAACCTTGATGTCTAAGGCATCCAATGCATGTAATTACTTCTCTCCCGTGCATGTAGAAGGGTACTAGTTATGTACCATTCTTGGAAGAATTGAGAAAATTACAACATAAATCATTTTCAATATTCTATTATTCAGATGAAGAACCCTTCTTGAGAAACACTGCTACAGCTAAGAACTTTGGTGAAGTTATTTCTGCCAGATTCATGCTTATAACCCAGGTAAAGCTTGGTGGTGGACATATGTCCTAAATTTAGGCACTTGGTTTCTCTCTCCTAGGACTTTAAATCTTGAAAATAGCAGAACATGAATTGTTTCCTGCATATGTCCATGACTGATCGTATAGCCTTCCCATTGATTCTATATCTTGCTAATACCCTTTAAATAAGTTTCTTAAAGCTTAAATTGGCCAGATTAGGTTTCTCATGCTTATAATGTATGATATGTCCCTAATAACAGTAGCTTCACATACAACCAACAATTTGGGGGATTTTTTTAGGGGTCAAGACAGAAAAAGAAAAACAGACTCCAGTGCAATGAATATAAAAATCAATTTTGAGACATGATTGGAATCTGGCACCACAATTAAATCCAACTTGATACGCTGAATTCTAAGCTCCACTCCTTTCTCTCAACAAACAAACCTCTTAGCTTCTCTGCTTTCTCTTGGCTGATGAAAACAGGCAAACACAATGAGCTACTAAGTTCACATTTGGGTCCTTGGATGAAATAACTGTATAAATAAAAACACAGAACTTCATACAATTCAGATGTACATGGTTTTAGATAATGGACAAAATCAATCTTCAACAAGTGGAAAAAGAAAGGAGAAACAAAGGGGAAAACTTCTATTGAAACAGCTGTCAGGGTATTCATCACGCTTACTGAATCTTTAAGAGTGGCCACTTGATCCAGGAGAGAATGAGAAAGGGCTATGGCAAAGGATGTCTAAAAATACCTAGAACATTTATTTGGATTTTTTAAGCAGACCACCTGCCGTTTTATAAGTAATTATTTGTGCTTTAGCAATGAAAGGCAGTTACAATATCAGCAGGGGAGGTCTCAGTTATACCCCCATCTTGGTACTGAATGTGAGGTTCTCCTTGGAAGCCAAAAAAAAAAAAAAAAAACCACAAGAAATTACAAATGTTCCAAACCAGATGTTCACTTTGAAATCTAATGAAGATCTCCCCAATTATCCTGCTTTCATTAATGAAGCTGTAGAGTGCTAGCATGTGGTTTTACAAGCAGGAGGCCATACAGGAAGCACTGAGTGCCAGGAACATTTCTGCAATGAATGCAATGTTGGAGCCATGTTGGGGAGAGTGAGGGGCCCCCTAGACTCTTCCGTGATTTCTTTGGATTTTATCATCATGCTAGTCTAGGAGTTTCTACACTGGCCCAGCTAAAAGAGAAATCAGCCCCCAAATGACATTTGATTTGCTTTGACATTTCTCATACCATGAGCAGAAATATACTGATCATGTTTCTTAAAACCAGACTGTGTGCTTTCCTTTCAAAGAGCAATCTCTGAAGATGAATATGAAAAAATTCTCCTTGCAGATCCTGATTACACTCATACAAGGCAACACCTTACATTGCTGGAGGAAAAGAGCATCACACTTCAAATTAATGCTCTCAGAACAGGTTTCTCATTAAGACTTCAAAAGGTGGTTTTCTTAGATTAAATACCAATTGATTTTAAAAAGCATATTAGCTGAGGAGTAACAACCAAGTAATTTATCTGGATCTGGTATATGATGCTTAATCTATGGTATTTTTCAGTCATCAATCATGTTTGAAAATAATATAAATGAAGAGAAAATATCATGTGGATTAGGAAATGATGCAGATTTTAGATCTGACATAGAAAATTCTTGCAACTTTCTGGGAGAATATTTGGAAAGTGCATCACAACTTAAACTTTTGGTTAAATGGGATTTTTGTTTACCCAAAACACTGAAAATGCTTAAAAAAATTGTTTTTGTTGTTTGGGCAATTTTGTTTTATTTTGTTTTGTTTTGTTTTCTTGTGGGGGGGTGGGGGGGAGTGTATGATTGATCTTGAGGAAGATGAAAATGATGCAGGGGGTGTCCAAATGAATGGAGGAAAGCCCCCTGAACTCACGAAGTAGGTTCTTGGCTTCACACAGGAAAAGAATTCTAGAGGGAGCCAACTAGCTACAGTGAAGTTTTATGGAGAGAGAGACAGACAACAGATCCTACTCCACAGACAGCATAGGAGTCCTCTCCTGAGCAGGAGGGGGACCCCTTACGAGGCAATGGTAACATTTTTAAATGTTCAAAAACCCCGTTGGGAAACACCCATATGTGACCAGCATTGTCTTAAGGTCAGGCCATAAAGGTTAATCATAAACTTCTGTCATAGAAAGGTAAGTGCAAACAGTTTATAAGGCATCTGGCTTAGTAATTCATCCATCCTTCGGTGGTCCCGGGCCAGCGACTTGCTGGCGACTTCCTTGTCCAGGGTGATGGTTTGGTTAGGGTCTGCTATTGGTTAAAATGGCTCCACTCAGGTTCTCTTGACCTTCCTTTTCTGCCTTATCCCTACACTAAAAGAAGCCCAATAACTAAACACTAAACATTAAAGTAACATGAATATGGTTCACTTATATATACTCATACCAAATTTGGAGGTATAAGTACAAACTAATTCTCATATCAATATTCTGTTGGTCAGATTTGGCCATTATTCAGTAAAAGAAAATGATTTATCAAAGCTAAGCATTAGAAAGAAGAACCTGGCAGTGCATGCAGGACAGATTATGGTCAAGAGAAAATGGAAGATGGTAGAACAGTTAGGAGTAGTTATAGTAGTTCGATGGTAGTCCCAGTGAGGCAATAACAGGGACAAGCATAGGATAAGAGGGAGTGAGCTTTGGAGAAAAGACCGTAAAGGCTAGAGGCACTCACTCCAGAAGTAGGAGTTCCCAAGCATTTCCAAAACAAGCTGCTCTTTGTAACGGCAAAAATTTTGTTCATCCCACACGATATTACTACCTGTTTAGTATATGTTGAAAAAGTAAACATATGAGGTCAAAGAACACATTCATCTACTTCACTGTAACATACCTAGTACATGGTAGAATGTCTAGAATAGACACTTAATAATTAATGACAAATACTAATATAAATTCAACAAGTAAATGTTTATGCTTCTCAACTCTATTGACATAAATTTGAAAAGACTAGTATGAATACATGTGAGATAATTATTTGGCTTACAAACAATGATTCCTGTGCATATGGATTTAACTACCCCTTGAAACTATGCTATAGCTCATGTTATAACTCCCTCTCCCTAGGATCCACAGACCCTAAATTGGGAACCACTATCTTAAGGGAGTAATTTACAGAAGAGGGTCATGTTTAGAAGTTTCAGATATATAATCTGATAAACCTTTGCCATTGCCTCTTAAAAGCTCTGATTCCTCAAAATATTAAATTGTTTACTATTTCATAGGCCTTGGTTTCTTCATCTATAATAATTGCTTTGAGAACTAAATGATGTAATTAATATAAAGTGCTAAGAAAAGTGGCTAGCATGATAGGGACTTTTAAAATTTATTTTTATTTTTTCCAGCTTTATTAAAATATAATTGACAAAAAATAAAATATACAAAAATTTTTATATATTTAAGATATACAATGTGATGTTTTGATATGTGTATACAATGTGAAATGATGACCATTATCAAGCTATTTAACATATCCATCACCTCATAGTTACTTTTTGTGTGTATATGTGATGAAAACACTTAAGATCTACTCTCTTAGCAAATTGAAATTATCCAATACAGTATTATTACCTACAGTCACCATGCTGTACATTAGATCTCCAGAACTTATTCATCCTGCATAAATGTAACTTTGTATACTTTGACCAATATCTTCCCATTTCTACCACTCCAAGCCCCTAAAAATCACGTTTCTACTCTCTGCTTCTATGAGTTCAACTGTTTTAGATTCCGCATATAAGTGAGATCATGAAGTTTTTGTCTTTCTATGCCTGGTTTATTTTATAGCATAACGTCCTCCAGGTTCATACATGTTGTTGCAAAGGACAAAATTTCCTTCTTTAAGGTTAAATAACATTCCACTGTGTATATACCACATTTTATTTATCCATTCTTCTGTTGATGGACATTTAGCTAAATTCCATATTTTGATTATTGTGAATACTGCTGCAATGAACACGGAAGTACAGATATCTCTTAGAGCTAGTGGTTTTATTTCCTTTGGATATATACCCAGAAGTGGATTGCTGGATCATGTGGTAGTTATATTTTTAATTTTTTGAGGAACCTCCATATTATTTTCCATAATGGCTGGACCAATTTATATTCCCACCAACAATATATAAGTGTTCCCTTTTCTCCACATTCTTGCCAACACTTGTTACCTTTGACTTTTTGATAATAACTATCCTAACAAGTGGGAGGTGATATCTCATTGTGCTTTTGATTTTCATTCCCTCAATGATTAGTGATGTTGAGCATTTTTATTTTTCATATACCTGTTGACCATTTATGTATCTTCCTTTGAGAAATGGCTGTTCAGATCCTTTGCTTACTTTTTCATTCAGGTTATTTGTTTTCCTCCTAGGGTTGTTTGAGTTTCTTATATAATTTGGATATTATCCCCTTATCAGATGAATGGTTTGCAAATATTTTCTTCCACTTAATAAATTGTCTTTTTATATTGCTGATTGTTTCCTTTACTGTTCAGAAGCATTTCAGTTTGGTGCAATTGTATTGTCTATTTTTGCTTTTGTTGCCTGTGTTTTCTGAATCATAGCTTAAAAAAAAAAAATCATCGCCCAGGCCAATGTCAAAAATCATTTTTGCCACGTTTTCTTCTGGAAGTTTGCCTGCTTTGGGTCTTACATTTAAGTCTTTGACCCATTTTGAGGTGTTTTTCTTTTAATATGAATAGAATGAGATAAAGGTCCAATTTTATTCTTCTGCATATGAATATACAGTGTTCTTTACACTATATATTGAAGAGAGTATCCTTTCCTCACTACGTGTTCTTATCACCTTTGCTGAAGACCAATTGACTATAAATATGTATATTTATTTCTGGGCTTGCTATTCTCTTGCATTGGCCTATGTGTCTGTTTTTAGACCAATACTAATACTATAGTGTTTAGATTACTATAGCTTTGTAGTATACTTTTATATCAGGTAGAGTAATACCTGTAGCTTTGATCTTTTTGCTCAAAATTGCTTTAAATATTCAGGGTCTTTTGTGATTCAATACAAATTTTAGGATTTTTTTTCTATTTCTGTGAAAATGCTATTGGAATTTTAATAGGGATTTTCACCACTGAGTATGATGTCAGCTGTGGGCTTGTCATATATGGCCTTTCTTGTGTTGAAGTACAATCCTTCTATAGTTATCTTTTTGGGATTTTTTAATGATAAAAGGATGTTGATTTCCTTATGCATCTATTGAGATGACCGTATGATTTTTGTTCTTCTCTCTGTTAATGTTATGTATCACATTTAGTGATTTGTCTATAGTGAACCATCCTTGCATCTCAAAGATAAATCCCACTTTATCATGGCAAATGATTCTTGCAATGTGCTATTGAATTCAGTTTCCTAGTATTTTGTTGAGGATTTTTGTATTTATGATTATCAGGGCTATTGGCTTATACTTTTCTTTTCTTGTAGTGCCCTTGTCCAGATTCGGTGGGAGGGTAATGCTGCCCTCACAAAATAAGTTAGGAAGTATTTCCTCCCTCTCAATTTTTTGAAAGAATTTGAGAAGCATTGGTATTAATTTTTCTTTAAATATTTGGTATAATTTTTTCCAGCAAAACCATCAGCTTCTGGAGTTTTCTTTGCTGGGAGGTTTGTGATGACCGATTCAATCCCCTTACTTGTTTTTGGTTTGTTAAGATTTTCTCTTTCCTCATGATTCAGATTTGGTAAGTTGTGTGTGTTTAGGAATTTATCAGTTTCTTCTAGGTTATCCAATTTGTTGGTACATAATTGTTTATAGTAATCTCTTATGATCCTTTGTATTTCTGTGGTATCAGTTGTGATGTCTCCTTTTTTTATTTCCGATTTTATTTATTTGAGTCTTCTCTCTTTTCTTCTTAGTCTACTTAAAGTTTCATCAACTTTGTTTATCTTTTAAAAAAACAATTCTTAGTTTTGTTAATCTTTTCTATTGGTTTTCTAGACTTTATTTTATTTATTTCTAGTTTTATATTTATTATTTCTTTCCTTCTAATTGTGTGCTTAGTTTGTTCTTTTCCTAGTTACCACGTGTGAAGTTAGGCTGTTTTTTTGAATCTATCTTTTTACTTAATGTAGACTTTTATCACTATAAACTCTCCTCTTAGAACTTCTTTTGCTGTGTCTTGAAAGTATTTCCATGTTTGTTACAAGATTATTTTTCATTTTAAATTTTATTTTGAATTGACAAATAATAATTGTACATATTTATAAGGTACATAGTGATGTTTCAATACATGTACATATAATGTATAGTGATCAGGTACTATCTGTCACTTCAGACATTTACCATTTCTTTGTGTTGGGGAACATTCAATATACTCCTTCTAGCTATTTGAAACTACATAATATATTATTGTTAACCATAGTCATGCTACAGTGGAATCAAACACTAGAACTTATTTCTCCCACCTAGCTATAATTTTGTGTTCTTTAACAACTTCTTCCTATTTCTCCCTTCTCCCTACACTTTCCATACTCTTCTACCCTCTGTTCTACCTTTTACTCCTATGAGATCAATGTTTTTTAGTTTCCATATATGAGTGAGAACACGTGGTGTTTAACTTTCTCTTCCTGGCTTATTTCACTTAACAAAATGTTCTCCAATTCTATCCATATTACCATGAATGACAAGATTTCATTCTGTTTTATGGCTGAATAATATTCCATTATGTATATATACCATATTTTCTCTATCCATTCATCTGATGTTGGACACGTAGGTTGATTCCATATCTTGGCTATTGTGAATAGTGCTGTAATAAACGTGGGAGTGCAGATGTCTCTTTGATATATTGATTTCCTTTCCTTTTGATAAATGCACAATAGTGGGATTGCTGGATCATGTAGTAATTCTATTTGTAGTTTTTTGAGGGACCTCCATATTGTACTCCCTAGTGTCTGTATGAGTTTGCATTCCCACCAACAGTACATAAGAGTTCCCTTTTTTCCACATCCTCACCAGCATTTGCTATTTTTTGTCTTTTTGACAACAGCCATTCTAACTGGGGTGAGATGATAGCCCATTGTGGCTTTGATTTACATTTCCCTGATATTAGTGATATGGAGCATTTTTTCCTTTATTTGTTGGCCATTTGTTTGTCTTCTTTTGAGAAATGTCTGTTCAGGTCATTTGCCCTTAATTTTCCTTTTGATTTCTTCTATGACACTTTGATTGTTTGGGAATATGTGATTTAATTTCCATATATTTGTGAATTTTCTAGTTTTCCTCTATTATTGATTTCTAGTGTTGTAAAATTGTTGTCAGAAAAGATACTTTATATGATTTCTATCTTCCTAATTTTTTAAGAGTTGCGTGATGGCCTAAGATAAGATCTGTTTTGGAGAGTGTTTTGTGTGTATTTGAAAAGAGTGTGTATTCTTCTGCTGTTGGATGGAATATTCTGTATATGTCTATTAGCTCTGTTTAGCCTTACATGTAGTTCATGTCCATTGTTTTCTTATTGATAATCTGTCTGATTGATCCATCCATTGTTAAAAGTGAGTTACTGAAGTCCCCTACTATAATTTTATCACTGTCCATCTCCTCCAGTTCTGTTAATATTTGCTTTACATATTTTTGTGTTCCAATGTTATGTTTGTATATATTTATGATTGTTATATTCTCTTTATCCTTATATAATGGCCTTCTTTGTCTCTTGTGACAGTTTTTGACTTAAAGTCTATTTTTTCTGATATAAATATAGCCACCCCTTATCTCTTTTAATTACCATTCTCATGGAATACTATTTTCAGCCCTTCACCTTTAGCCTATGTGTGTCCTTAAAGCTAACATGAGTCTCTTGTAGGCAGCACACAATTGAATTTTGTTACTTTATCCATTCATCCACTTTATGTCTTTTGATTGCAGATAATCCATTTACATTTATAGTAATTATTGATATGTAAGAATTTACTATTGCCATTTTTTAAATTGTTTTCTGGTTGTTTTCTATATCTGTTGTTTCTTTCTTCCTCTCTTGCTGTCATCCTTTATGTTTTGATGATTTTATTTGTAATGGTGTGCTCTGATTCCTTTCTCTTTATTTTTCATGTATCTACTATAGATTTTTTTTCTTTGTGGTTACCATGAGTCTTACATAAACATCATATAGCTATAATAGTCTATTTTAAGCTGATAATAACTTTAACCACATATAAAATCTCTGCACTTTAACTTTTCCTCCTCCCACATTTTATATTATTGATGTCACAATTAACATCTTTTGATATTCTGTATCAATTAATGATTATTTAGTAATTTTAAATTCTTTTATCTTTTAACTTTTGCTCTAGAGTTAAAAATGATATACACACTACCACTACAGTATTATGGTATTCTGAACTTGACTTTATTCTTACCTTTAAAGTAAGTTGTATACATTTATATGTTTTCATGTAGTTAGTTAGTGCCTTTTCCTTTCAAGTGGAATAATTTCCTTTAGCATCTCCTGTAAGGAAGGTCTAGTGGTAATGAACTCCCTCAGCTTTTGTTTGTCTGGGAAAGTCTTTATTTTTTTTCTCAGTTCTGAAAGAAAGCTTTGCTAGGTATTCTTGGTTGGCAGTTTTCTTTTTTCTTTCAGTACTTTGAATATATCCCACTCTCTGCTGGCCTGCAAAGTTTTTGCTGAGAAATCTGCTCATTGTCTTATGGTTGGTCCCTTGTCTTAGTCTCTTTGGTGTTGCTATAAAGAAATACCTAAGGCTGAGTAATTTTTTTTAAAAAAAAGGTTTATTTGGCTCATCGTTCTGCAGGCTGTACAAGAAGCATAACACCAGCATCTGCATCTGGTGAGGCCTCAGGCTGCTTCCACTCATGACGGAAAGGGAAGGGGAGCTGGCATGTGCACGGATCACATGGCAAAAGAGAAAGCAAGAGAGAGGGGAGGAGCCAGGCTTTTATTGGACACTTAATCTGATCATTTAATGAGTATATTTCAAAGAAACAAAATGTACTTGCCAGGCCCTTTTTAACAACCAGTTCTCATGGAAACTAATAGAGTAAGTCACTACACATTACTGTCAGGATGGCACCAAACCATTTATGAAGGATCTTCCCCCATGATCCAAACTTCACCTATTAGGCCCCACTTACAACATTGGGGATTAAATTTCAACATGAAGTTTGGGGAGACAAACATTCAAACTATATCCCCTTGTATGTGACAAATTGCTTTTATCTTGCTGCTTTCAAAATTTTCTTTGTCTTCCACTTTTTAGAACTGGATTATAATACATCTCAGTGAGGGTCTCTTTATGTTCAATCTATTTGGAGTTCTTTGAGATATATATCTTTATCTCTCACCAAATTTGGGAAGTTTTCTGTCATTACTTTTTAAAATAAGCTTTCTTCCCATTCTTCTTTCTTCATTACTTACTTCTGAGACTCTCATAATGTGTGTATCAGCTTGCTTGATGGTGTTCTATAAGTGCCATAGGCTATCCTCTTTCGTTTTTATTCTTTTTATTCATTTTATTCCTCTGACTTCAAATTACTTATTTTTAAGCTCACTGATTCTTTCTCCTGCTCAATATGGTCTGCCATTAAAGCTCTCTACAGAATTTTTCAGTTCAGTCATTGTCTTCTTCTCTTCCAAAATTTTTGTTTGGTTCTTTTTATGGTTTCTATCTCTTTGTTAAACATCTTGTTTTTTCTTTTATTGTTTTCCTAATTTTATTTAATTGCCTGTGTTCTCTTGTAGCTCACTGAACTTCCTTAAGACACTTATTTTGAATTTTTTGTTGGACAGTCCATAGATCTCCATGTCTTTAAGGTCAGTTACTGAAGCTTAAATTTGTTCCTTTTGTGGTATCTTGTTTCCCTGATTATCCCTGTTCCTTGTGGACCTACACTGGTGCTTGTGCATTTAAAAAAATAAGCACCTTATCCAGTCTTTATAGACTGGCCTTGGCAGGGAAAGCCCTTCCAGACTGGTCTTGGCAGGGAAAGAGATCTGGGTGGGCCAGCTGCTGGGGTCCATGGATGGGCTATTTTGTTTCTTAGGTCCATGAAGACAAAACTGGAACTAGGATCTGCAAAAGGGGGCTTGATTTCTGGGTCCATGGGGATGGCCTGGAGCCTGGCTTCATGGGGGCCAGCATGACACCAGGTTCCACTGGGGTGAGCCTGGTGCCTGTGTCCACAGGGATGGGTCTGGAGACTGTTTCTGCAGGAGCCAACCTGAAGCTCAAGTCCACAAGGGCCAACCTCACACTGGGATAGGCCTGTAGTTCATGGGGCAGGCTTGGAGCCTGGGTCTTCAGGGGCCATCCTGGGGTCTGGAACCATGTGAACCAGATTAGTGCTAGGGTTCACTGGGGAGAACCTGGTACTGAGGTCTGCGACAAAATCAGGTGCTCACTTCACTCTCCTTCCCTCATGTGGAAAGTATCTCTCTCCACTCTGCACCACACAGGCTTGAAGGGAGGGTGACACAGGTAATGTAAAATTGTCCTTCCTACCATCCACAGTGCCTCTCTTTTTATTTCTGTTCTCCATCCAGAAGAATCTCTCATCTTGATTCCTTAGCTCTTGTGAAGGTATTTTTGTACATGGATAGTTGTTAAAATTGATGTTTCTGTGAGGGGATGAGTACGGAAAACTCTTTTTCTGACATCTTGCTGATGTCACTCCCTTCAATAAAGGCGATTTAATGTTTGCTGTTAGTGTTGTTGTCATTATTCTCACTCTTTGGATAATAAGGATTTTACAAAAGAACTGATGGGGAATTAATCTGAAGGTCCTATTAGAGTCATTTCCTTTCTTCTTTTGGTAGCTTTGCAGGATTAAGCTCAGCACATCTAGGTTTGTCTCATTCTAACAAGGGCCCTTCTCTACCAGAAAGCTTCCATTATTAACAGTTGCAGTGGTGTGTTAATAAATCAGCACTCAAGAAAAAAAAACCTGATTTGTAGTGTGCCAATTTCTGAGGTGTAAATACTCTCACCATAGCGAAATCAAGCTGACAATGTAATGTCACTGAAGGCACAGCTAGGAGGAAATAAGTACAATTGGCTTTTATGATGCAGTAAAAGCCTGCTCCATTAAACCATTGAAATAGTCACATATACGTTCCCTGCCTGTGAATATACAAATAATGTAGAGCATATGCCATGTTCTCTCTCTTTTAGAATGTTGACCATGATGTCTACAGAAAATCTATGCCTGGCCTATGTGTCAGGAAATGAGAATTCAAGAGATTGCATTCACTCCTATTACTTCTAAGTTTTCCCCCAATAAATACTATGTTATATTTGCACTACTTGGTGCTAATGGCATGTGACCATGACCCCTTTGTACAACAAAAGAAATGGCCGACACAAAGAACATTGTAGTTTCAAACATCAAAGTCATATATTTGGGGATGGTAGAGATGAATCCTCTCAATCATAACAAGTAGATGAACACCTACTTTACTTTCCCAAGCATAAGCCTTTATAAGCTGGAAGCTTATAAACCATTTCTAAAGCAGAACTTGATTTTCAGCTACAAATCACCTTGGTGTCTTTGTTTCCCATATTTAAAATGACCTCTAGTAAGATCCCTAAGGACACTTCAGTTCTGACATTCCCAAATGTTGACCCATATTCAAAGCATTACCTAGGCCTGTTAAACCCTTTCTCCAAAGAGCAATTTTATTTTAAAAATATAAAATCATACCTAAGAACCGTAAAGGCTAAAGCATTCAATGAAGCTTTTTTGTTGTTCTTATCACTGATTAGATGCATTTGGGAAGAATAACCTATCAAGAAAAATTATTAGCTTTTTGTACAAACTTGAAATGCAGAGTAGTAAAAATCTGTCAAATGCAGAATTTTATTGTGCACAGATCTATACTTTAACCAGTATTCATTAAATGGGTCTCTCACTGTTGGCAAGTGTGTTCAGCCTTGGCATGCACAACTTTTAACTCATTTAACTAAATGATTCCTTTAGCTGCAAGTGACTGCCTTTGGCTATAGACTTATTTAAAAGGGGCTTAAGGGCATGTTTCTCCTCTCCTTTAAGTCTAAATTTATTCCAAGTTTCCTTCCTGACAGGTTAACATTCATCTCATCTACCTTTGGACTCTCCATGTCTCTTGGTCCATCCCTGTCAATTGTGTTGTAAGATGTCCTTCAGGGAAGGGTAGGGATGGAAGATGGATGGGGGGGTATAGAGATCTGGTCTCTAGATAGAATATTAAGATTAGATGCTATCTAATCAGAGCATCAGGAGCACTTCTGAGAAATGATGGCTGGGAACTACATGACCTCTAATTCCCTAACACAGCTCTCACATTCTGTAAATCTCTAAAGCTCAAGCATATGTAATGGATATAGATAGGATTCTAGATATCTACTTACCTAGGTAATAGTATAGTAAGGTGCAACAATACCCTAGGTAAACAGTAAGGAAGAAGAATATTGAAAATAGATTGGATGCTTAATAAGTTCTGGGCATTATCTATAGATGTGTTATCACATTCTGTCGACACACAAAATAATATTCCCATTTTACTGATAAGGACACTAAGGCTAAGGAAGCTTACATTTTTATCCAAATTTTTGCGGCTTACAAGTGTCAGACTTACAAACCAAGCCCTAGTCTGAAACTAAAGTCTAGTTCTTACCCACTCTACACACAAGCCTCCATTCAGTACTCCAGAGTTAAGGGAAGTTGATTAATGCTGGAAAATCAAACACTGTTCTCCACAGCTTGACCAGAACTTTATTGTTATTTTAATCATTACTTGTGATTGACCTGCAATAAGCAATAATCAGGTTCAGTTTTAAGTTTCTTCAACATTCTTTGTTATCATGCCATAAAAAAAAAAGTTTGTATACTAAGGGAGCTTTAGTTGTTTTCAGGGAAAATATGCAAAACAGTAAAAAACAAAAAAAAAATCTTGGGGGCATATCACAGTGCAAATAATTTGTCCTAATTTTTTGTGCCCTTAGGTCATGTTTTTGTATATTGAACATATTGCTTTATGTTCCATATGAACTATAGGCTAGAACAATGCTGAGAGTGTCACATTTCTCTGGGTGGTTGAATGACTATAACACTAGTCCTTCATTTCTAATGACAATAGTGAATGTTTACTGGATGCATTCCCACATCATTTCACTTTACCCTCACCACAATCCTATGAGGTAGATACTATTTATTGTACCCATTTTCAGATGAGAAGACAAATGTACACTGTCACACACAACAAAGAAATGACATAGCCAGTGTTGGAATCCTGGTTCTCTGATTCCAAATTCTATTCTTGTTCTACTTCACCACTCATAACTCCAAATCCAAAATAGTCAAACACTTGGAACCTTGTAATAACGACTTTTGTGTCAATTTGTTGTTTTTCCCATTACCTTCTTTCAAGCTTCCATTTGACTTGTTCCTTGTCTACAAAAATAGTGAAGCTAAGACATGCTAAAATTGATCAGGTCCTTTCTCCCCCACTCCACAATACTAAATTAGAAAATTTTCTTTCTAGAGGGAGGTCATAAAAAGCAGGAACAGAGCTTTTCAGATTAGAACACAGTGAGCCTAGGGTTGAATCTCATTATAGTCCAATACCTTGAAATAGAATGTTTTCCATAATCAAGCTGTTCTGTCTTCTAGTGGCTGGCTGAACTACTTGGAAGTCACCAAGAGAAAAAGCAGTTCATATTCCTGAGAAACTGGGTGCAAAAATACAATTGCTGGACTTTAGACAACTTGGCTAAAGACTTAAGTTGCAATAGCTATTTGCTGGGTACACATAATATATTATATTATATTTACTTTTATATATTAATCTGCATATAATAATATATATAATTTTTATTGAGTATTTATGCTATACATTCTGCCAAAATATTTGCATGTATTAACTCAATTAATCTTCATTAAAAAAACTAAGAAGTAGGTATTTCCCCCATTTCATAGACAGGAAAACTGAGACAAGGCAGTATAAACAAAGTCGGTGGGCAGAAAATAGAAAACTTAGGAAACTCATTTCATTCTCTTACCTTCAATTTCCACATCTAAAACATGGAATTAATAACATAATCACAATACTACACTGGGTATTATGGGATCTGTAAAAGAAATCTATTATATCCCTAGTATCAAGAAGCTTAGAGTCTAATTTTAGAGAGAAGCTTTTCACATGTAAAAAATAATAGAAAAGATAAATTTTAACACAAAGTAGAAACTGAAATAAAATGTGATCAGAAGTCAAAATTCATGAAAATGACAAGAGGCACTGAGTACTATATTACTCTCCTGCAGATATAAGGGCTCTGAGTCCTGCAGTAAAGAAAACTGCTGACTTTTACTCAATTTAGAGTTTCCCTAAGTATTTATGGATTGAAGGATTAAAATGGGATGAGGAACTCAAAACATTACTTTACAACTTCATCTAAGGTATAAGCACCCTAGAAAGAGGTAGGAGGAAACCCCCAATTAATTAAGCACTTATTCTTTTCAAAGATCACTTCTGAAGCTCCATAGCTGAGCTAAATAAAATATGAGAGAATTGTAATAAAAGAAAGCAAAATGTACTTCTGATAAAGCTTATGATTGTTAGTTAAAGGTCAGGGAAAGAGCAAATTGGATGGAGATAGGAGGGATTGGATTGTGACTATGAAGAGTGTATAGTTCAGGATTTGTAATGCAGAAAAGGGCAACATGGAGCATTCCAGTTGTGGGAAAGCACAGCTTTCCATTTCTGTTTCTTTCTTTGGTACATGATTTTTTCCAATTCAATTATGCCTTTCTAATGTCTTATTGTCTCTAATGTCTAATTGCACATGTCTTAATTAACAAGTCAGGCGGTGGGGGGAGGAGGGGATGGTATATTCACACCTAATGGGTGCAGTATGAACTGTCTGGGGATGAGCACATTTGTAGCTATGACTTGGTCAGTGCACAGGCAATATATGTAACCTCAATGTTTGTACCCCACAATATTCTGGAATAAAAAATAAAAAATTTAAATTTAAATTTAAAAAAACCAAACAAATATATAGAATAATGCTGTGCCTGCTTCCAGATGAGGTTCCAGAAAACAAGCCAAGGAGATCCAAGAAAGTAAAAGACATAAATTATGAACTACTAAACTGGTGTTGTCAGTGTGTGGCTGAGGTTGGTGAAAAGTCATTATTCTCCTATTACTGGGCTTCTGGGGCTCAATTAATTCAATTATTTCACAGACACTCTAGACAAGAGATAGGAAGGAACCTGAAATTAATTAAGCATCTATTCTTTTCAAAGATTACTTCTGAAGCTCAGTATCTGAGCTAAATAAACTAAAAGGGAATTGTAATAAAAGAAAGGAAAATGTGTTTCTGATAAAGCTTATGATTATTAGTTAAGTGGAAACTGGATCCATACTAGAAAACTGAGGTAGAGGGAAAAACCTACTCCGTAAAATCAGCTCCCTGTTCCTCCAACTCTGAATTAGGTGTCCAAGACCAAGGTTTCAAACTTGGTGCTAACATTAACTCACTCTAGGAATTTTGAAGGTATTACATAGCATCAGTTTAGTTACCTGCAAAGTGAATTCTGCATGTTTAGTTCCAAACCGTTGTGGGTTGCTCTGAGGATGAAATAAGATCATTTATGTATATGGACTTACTTTAAAAGCTCATCATACTCATGTAAGGAACGAAAGAACAGCCTGGAAATTTCAGTGCATAGACTGAAAAATCTGCTTTTTAACTGACAATTATTCTTTCATTTGTTCCTATATCATTTGGTTAGTGATTGTCTAGCTTCTCCCCTTTCTTCGTCTATGTCTGCACATGCAAAAGTAAATGAAGCCACAGAAACTTGCGCTTGCCATTCAGAGATAGCAAGTACCTTCCTGATTGATTAGCAATGACTGGCTGGACAAGTCTATTAAGAATTTAGAAGCCACATCTGGGAGTGGCATCAATTAGTGCTACCTGACATGGGTATAGAATTAAGGTAGTGAAGACTACCTAGCTATATGCCCCCTCTGCCTTACTTCTATTAATTAAATCCTATAATTCAGATGATTACAGATTTCAGAATTCAGACTATGAATGTCTTCTGTGAATCAAATCTCTTTTCACTTAACAACCTAAATTTTCAATACTCTCCTTCACATCTTGTTCTTCAAACTACATGATCTACTATCCTTTACTTGCACCCTGTACTTTCCTGACTTTGCCAATGTTTGAGTTCTTCTTTAGTTAATATTAAAAACTAACATTTACTAAGTGGTTATAGTGTGCCAGGCACTTTCCTAAGTGTTTACATGTACATCTCACTTAATTCTCATATAGTCAAAAACTATAATGACTTCTCATCTGAGCTTCAGAAGTGCACATCTAAATATTAAATGTATAGTCACTTTGAAATTTCCCACAAATACCAAACACTCAACATGTCCTAAAATAAACTTACACTTCATCCCTATCCTATCTTACTGGATACTATATCTCCATGAATGGTACCATCTTTGACCCAACTCTCAAGCCAGAAACCTAGGAGTCCACTATATCTCCTTCCTTTCAATATTCAGCTCAGATGTTACACCCTCCCAGCTGCCTCTACCAGGATTTTTAGCTGCATTGTGTGTGTGTGTGCGTGCGCACCCACACATGCATGGCTATATTTGGTCTGTATTATGGAATTCAAAGTATACGTAGGGCTAAAATACTGTACTTGTATCTTTCCCCTTTTTCTGGTAGTATGATAAATTGCATTTATTGATTTTTAAATGTTTAACCAACTTTGAAGGTTCATGTGTGTGTCTGAGTGTGAGAGAGAGAGAGAGAGAGAGAGAAGTTATGGGCTGATTCTAAGATAATACAAACACTCGAAGGTATAAGAACAACTAGTACTATATTAAAAAAGAAGAACAAAAAAGAAGACTTACTCTACAAGTATCATAATTTATCATAAAGCCATAGTAACTATGAGCATACTACATTAGCACAAGGATAGAAATAAAGAGACCAAGGGAATAAAGAGAGTCCAGGAAGAGACTCTTACACATATGGTCACTTGATTGATGACAAAGGTGACAGATATTACAGAGAAGTAGGGAAATCATGGGCTGTTCAATAAATTATGCTAGATAAACTAGATATCCATATGGAAAAATATGTCTTAATTTCTATTTCATACTATATGAAAAAATTAATTCTAGGTAGAATGTTGATCTAAACAGAAAAAGCAAAACAATAAAGATTTGGAATATATCATAGGAAGTCATTTTCATAACCTTGTGGGAAAAAATACACAGGACTATTTCAAATTTAAGAACTTCTCTCATCAAAAAATAAAAAAGTCCCATTTATTTATTTTTGTTGTTGCTGTGATTGCCATTAGGGTCTTCTTCATAAATTCTTTGCTTAGGCTGATGTCTAGAAGAGTTTTTCCAACATTTTCTTCTAGAATTCTTATGGTGCCATGCCTTACATTTAAGTCCTTTATCCATCTTGAATTAAATTTTGTGAGTGGTGAGAGATATGGATCCTGTTTCATTCTTCTGCATGTGGCTCTCCAATTTTGCCAGCACCATTTATTGAGTAGAGATTCTTCTCCCCAGTGTATATTGTTGTCTCCTTTTTCAAAGATCAGTTGGCTGTATGTGAATGGTTTTATATCTGGGTTCTGTTCTGTTCCATTGGTCTATGTCTCTATTTTTGTGCCAATACCATTTTGTTTTGGTTACTAAAGACTTGTAGTACAGTTTGAAGTCTGGTAATGTGATACCTCCTGATCTGTTCCTTTTGCTTAAGATTTCTTTGGCTATTCAGGCTCTTTTCTGGTTCCAAATAAAGCATAGAATTATTTTTTCTAGATCTGTGAAATATGACATTGGTATTTTGATGGGGATTGCATTGAATCTATAAATCACAGAAGTAATTTTATCAAAAAGATGCCTGTACTCAAATGTTTATTGCAGCACAATTCTCAATTGCAAAGATGTGGTATCAATCCAAATGCCCACCAATTCATGAGTGGTTTAATAAAATGTGGTATATGTATACCATGGAATACTACACAGCCATGAAGAAGGATGAGTTAATGCCTTTTGCAACAATTTGGATGGAACTGGAAACCATTATCCTAAGTGAAGTATGGTAAGAATGGAAAAACAAACACCACATGTACTCACTATTAAATTGGAACTAACTGATGAGCACACATGTGCATAGAGGGAAGTAAATCTCAAGGGAAATTAACCAGGGAGGAAGGGGGAGAAGGGGATGGGAGAAAACCTACCTAACGGGTACAACAAAAACTATCTGGGTAACAGGCACACTTTTAACCCTGACTCGAGCATTACAAAAGCGATCCATGTAACCAAAAACATTTGTACCCCATAATACTTTGAAATTTGAAAAAAGGAAAAAAATAAAACAAAGCAAAATAAAATCCACCATAGAAAGAGTAAAAAGTCAAGTAACAGAATGGGAGAATATGTTTGTAATACATTTATCTGACAAGGACTCACAACCAGAATACTTTAAAATCCCTAAAGCTCAATAGAAAAACAGAAAAATGGCCAAAGAAGCACTTTACTAAGGAAGATATACAAATGACCAATAAACATGTAAAAAGGAGCTCAATTTTATTATTTATTAAGGAAATGCAAATTAAAGCTACAACGAGATACCATTACACATACCTCAGAAAGGCTAAAATGAAATGGGAAAAAATTGCCAGTATTAGCAGAAATGTGGAGCAGTTGAAATTCTCATACGCTGCTGATCCAACACAACTAACTGCTTTGGAGAATACTTTGGTAAAATATATTTAAACTGAAAAGTAAATACCCTATTACTTTCCTAGTATGCTCAACAAAATGCTTAACTATGTACATCAAAGGGTATGCAAAATTATTCAAAGCAGCATTAATCCTAGTAGTCAAAATTAGAAACAATCTAAAGACAGTGAAATGGATAAATATACTGTGTTATAGTCATGCAATGAGTAGTATTCAGAAATAAAAATGAAGTAGTCATTACTATCTATACCCAACAATATGGATGAAACTCACAAACATAATATTGAGTAAAAGAAGCCAGACAGAAAACAATACATTGTGTTTCCACTTATATAAAGTTTAAAAGCAAGTAAAACTAAAATCTTGTGAAAACTAAAATCATTGAGATAAACAGGGAATAAATAATGACTGAGATTGGGCTTGAGGGAGGCTTTTGGGCTGCTGGTAATATTCTGCATCCTGATCAAACTAAGCCAGTTTCATGAGTGTATTCACCTTGTACAAATTCATGATACTATCTACTTATGATCTGTGTACTTTTCTGATTGTACATTTTCAATTCATTTTAAAAGAAGAAAAAAAAATTGAGCTTGGTGAAATTGTCTAGGTAGAGGATAGAGAGTGGAAACCTTGGCAACCAGCAATGTTTACAGCCTGAATAGAGGAGGGGACATTTGGTGAAGGCATTAGGAGGAAAAGAGGATCTATGATCTCTGTATGATTCTTTTGGCTATGAGCTACAGAACCTAGAACAATACTTTCGTTCATTTATTCATACACTAATTCAACAAATATTTTTGAGCACTGATCCTTGCCAACTATTGTACCAAACTCTGGGGATACAGTAGTGAACAAAAAAAGAAGTGAATGCTACTTTCATGGAGCCATGTGCCTTCTACATGGTGCTTTAAATTATTGTGGGTGGATGAACAAATATAGAGGAATACTTGAGGCTTAGCAGTCTGGTTAATGGGTAGACTTTTCCTTTTCATTTATCATATATGGACATAACCACAGGTCCCATGAAACCAGACATAAATGTCTAGTTTTCTGTGCTGAAATTGGACTTTGTGATTCCTGATTTCCTTATAGAGCTATAAGGTACATGTTTACCTAATTCTTCAAATTCTTTCTGGTTTTGTTCTTTGTGGCATCCTCAAAATATGAGACATTAAAATACCTCTCTGGGAGCAAATGAAAACACCATACAATTCAAACTAAATATCATAGAGAAACTCTCTGTATTCCTCTTGTATAGAAAACTCAATTTTGAGATGAAAGTGTATAAAATTGTGCTTCATGAATACAAATATGGATAATTACAACAAAGACCCAGCTATCTATTTTTTCAAAGTTATATTTATGCCTATTCACTTGGAGAGAAACACATATTCCTGTATTTTCCAAGTTCAGTGTCTACTTAAGAGCTCCTTCCAAATGGTTTTTCTAGAGTATTCAGGAGAGTAATATGTTAGTGTTTGTGTTTGTGTATTAATACAGGAATAGTAACTTGTGAAGGTCTCGCTCAGAGGCTGAAAAAAATACACAATGAGGGTTTCGCAGTTACCATCATCGCGCTTCAGGGTTTACAAATTATCCTACCATTGCTCATCTTTATAGCACTTTGGCCACCATTCTTTTTTTTTTCTTTCCTTTTTATATGAGGCAGCAATTTTTTTCCTCCTTTTTTTCCTTCTAGCCTACAGAGAAGAAAGAGGCAGCTATTTTTATCTGTATTTTATACACACACACACAGGCCTATCATTGAGACATGCAAAACGCCTTGACTAAGGTCACGTAGGTAAGTGGCACAGACAGCACTAGAATCTAGAAGTCTCAGACTTCTAGTGCAATGGTTTTTCTACTCCTCCATGTAGTAGAAATCTACCACAGGTTGAGTTTTCTAGAGAGCAGACTCTGAAACAATTTAATGTGCAGGATATTTATTGGGAAGTACCCTTGGAATTAACACCTGTGACAGAGAAGGGAAGGAAGCAGGATTGGGCAGAGAGAGAAGTCGAGCTGTGAAGCAGACCCAATGGCAACCTTGGCCAACTCCGCAGGGAATTCAAGAACTAAAATATAGCCCTTCAGAATTGTCCCACTTTAGTCAGAAATGACCAGGCTTTTATATCCAACTTTGATCAAACATTGGATATGGATTACCTGGGAAAGAAATTACTTTGGGTGAGGTGACTTTCTGTAGCTGACACAATCCCTGAAGGTGTTGTCAGTTGAAAGCTGTTTGCTGAGAGCATTCCCAGTAGCCCAGACCACAAGTTCTCCTTGAAGGGAAAACTTGAAGGTGCATTCCCCTTCCATGACGGTTCTTACCAATGATCACCTAAGTCAATCCACATTTTTCTGGTCTTTTAAACTTTCTAACAAGGATGGTCTGTTGCTTTCTAAATACTATGAAACTTGTCTAGAGGAATATATGTCACTGGAGTACAGATTAATATGGAAATCTAAGAAAATATGAACCAAAACTTATCATCTTCATTATTCCCTTTACACTGCACGGTATCCCAAATGTTGCCAGAGCTAGCAAGAAAACCTTTCACTTAAGAACACAGAGAATGACCCTCTCTCAATTGTCTCTGTGGGGCAAGCTGCCTGGCTTGTTGTAGTTTGTAAGAGAGTGACTTTTTGTCCCAAAGAGTAGGGACACTCAACTATGAAGTCGTTCTGAGAAACTCATCTGCATCATCATAAGACAGAATGTCTCCTCCCCTAAATTATCTGTGGTAGACCTAGTAGGGAGTCACGAACTAATTTTCTCTTTCTAAAATCTTATTATAATTTCAACTTCTAGTACCTCTTCATCTATCATTCTTTACATATTTCCCATGGAGAGGAATGACTTTCTTTCTTTTTTTTTCTTTTTCTTTTCTTTTTTCTTTGAGACAGGGTCTCATATATCATCACCCAGATCACCCAGGCTGGAGTGCAGTGGTGCAATCATAGTTCACTGCAACCTCCAACTGGGCTCAAGCCATTCTCCTGCCTCATCCTTCTCAGTAGTTAGGACAACAGGTATGTGCCACCATGCCTGGATAATTTTTTAATTTTTTGTTAGAGACGGGGTCTCACTATGTTGCCCAGGCTGGTCTCTAACTCCTTGGCTCAAGTGATCTTCCTACCTTGGCCTCCCACAGTGCTAGGATTATAGGCATGAGCCACCACACCTGGCCAACTTTCTTATTATGTATCTTAACAATTGTCTGAAACTTCTGCTAGAAAACACTGGCCACTATCATTACCATCAGCCTTACCTATATAATATTAGGTCACTAAATATGAAATGTCCCATTTCGAATCAAAAGTTTAGTTTATTATATCTCAAATAAGAAGCAGTACAATTAATCAAAGTATGTGCCTAAACTATCGGCATAGTTTTGCCATCTTAACTGTAGCTTGTTTATGCCAGCAGTGAAGAAGCCTGGAGAGCGAGTGGCGATGAAATCGTGAAAGGCGTTTTCCAGAGCTTGTTGAGAATTGAATATTTTTCCTTGCAAGAAGTGGTCCAAAGCCTGGAAGAAGTGGTAGACAGTTGGTGCAAGGTCTGGTGAATGTGGTGGATGACAGAGAGTTTCCAAGTCCAGCTTCTGTAGTTTGAGCAGTGTTGTTTTTTACAACATGTGGTCTTGCAAGAGGATTGGCCTGTCTCCATGGACCAATCTTGGCTGCTTAATCGCAAGCATCATTTCATCCAATTGGTTGCAGTAGACATCGCTGTAATCAATTGACCAGGTTTCATAAGCTGTAGTGGCTAATACCAGAACAGACACTATTAGTTTTTTTCATGAATATTCAGTTTTGAACTGTGTTCAGCACTTTGTCTTTATCCAACCATTGTGCCCAATGCTTGTGATCGCCAAAAAGAATCCATTTTTCATCACACATAACAATACAGTGTAGAAATGTTTTGCCTTTATGTCGTGACAGCAAAGAAAGGCAAGCCTCAAGACAATTTCTCTTCTGATGCTCGTTTAATTCATGCAGTGCCCATCTATCCAGCTTCTTTACCTTGCCGATTTGTTTCAAATGGTCCAATATTGTTGGAATAGTAATGTCAAACTTGCTGCTAATTCATGCATAGGTTCAGATGGATTTGCTTCCAGTGCAGCTTTCAGCTCATCGTTATCCACCTTGGTCTCAGGTCACCCATATGGCTCATTTTCAAGAGTAAAATCACCAGAATGAAACTTCTCAAACCATCGAACATAATGTGCATTTATTAGCCACATCCTTCCCAAACACCTTGTTGATATTTTGAGCTGTCTGCACTGCATTAGTTCCATGACTGAACTCATATTAAAAAATAACATGAATTTTTGACTTATCCATGGTTTCACAAATACTGTGCTAAAAAAAATTTTTGAAAGATAATCACAAGCCAAAACATGCATTTGAAAGAATGAGAATGTACCTTCACACACACAAAAAAGAAGAAGTGTCAAAATGAAATGTCAGAGATATCAACTGTCAAACTTATAGTTAAAGCAATTGGGCATTCCATACTTAATAACCTAATAACTAATAGTTATTAAAAGCTTTCTATATTCTAAGATATCACAAATATTACCTATCCAGTCCTAACAACATTACCACTTAATAAATACAATATTTATTAGGCAGATTTGGGACCTTTGGAAGTATGGTGTGGCCAAGGAAAAGACCTTAATTCATCCCAGGATAGATATTGGTCATGGCCACCCCCAACACACACTTTGCTTTTGCTATACTTGGGTAAGAACTGCTCACTGCGTGTTATTTAATATCACGTTTTGGGTAGGTTGATAATATAGAAAATAAGAACTCTAGTAGGAATTCCTTGTGGGATTGGCCAAGGATGTCACTGGGTTTACCTCAGCTGAACTTCTCTCTCTGCCCAACCCTTCTCTTTCACAGGTGTTAATTTTGAGATTATGCTACCAGTGAGAAACAGGAGTACAAGAAACATAAAATCATCTACTACTAGGGAAAAGGAAAGAGTTCTAGTGATGAAACAGAAAGAGAAATCATTACCCACTGATCAACTAAAACCATCTCACCAGAGTGGGCATATAAGAGGGCTTCCCAAAATACTCCTGTGAATACTGTTTACTGTTCTTGAAGACTAAGAGATTTCTCTATCACTTGGTTCCTTTCCTATTGATTATGACACTAGCTTTTCAAGAAGTATCTGTAAATTTTAACTATCTGCCTTGTCTCTTTTCTCCACACATCTGGGTGACTGAATATTAACAGGGGTGTTAATAATAAACTGCTCTGCACCTGAACCCATTGTAATTTCTTGTTTCTGGTTCTTCTGAGCAAAAGACTATTGCAACCTTGACAGGGACATAATAAACCCTGCACAGAAGTCAGAAACAAATATCACAGTTAATATAGGAAGTAAAAAATGGGAGGGGGGAGACTAACATTAATAGAGCCCCCTGAATGAGCCAGGCATAGGCCAATTCTTTGTATACATTGTCATTTAAAAACTCTATGTTAGTTATCATAAAAACTCTATAAAAAAGGTATTATTATCCTTATTTTTAGCTGAGGAAGTTCAGGCCCAAAGAAGCTGAATGACACAATTTATGAGAAGGCATAGCTGGGGTCTACACCCAGGATCTTCCTGTTGCTCCACATATGTGTGAGAGGAAAGGTTCTGAACCCAAATTTCTCTACTTTTTTTCCCCACATTTCCCATTCATTCTAATGAATTTCACATCATCAAAGTTCCCTCCTGTTCTCAAAGTCCAATGTCCCTAATGTCCATCTTTCTCCAACTATTATTTCAGGGTGGTTTGGAATTTCCATTACCTCAAAGGTCTTTCCCAGCTAAAGAGTAAAAAACAATAACCCCCAAACTATAAGCTTTTATTAGTAATTTATTGTCAAAATAGAAAAAATCCATGTATTAAATTCTTTAGTTAGAAAAATTCTAAGTCATTGTCTCTTAAAGTATTGCTTCTGCCTCATTCTCTCTCTTCTCTCCTGGGAATCCAATTACACCTCTGTTAAGTCTTTTCAAAAGAGCATGTTCTGTATGCTCTTTTATGCACTTTCGTCCTTTTATCTGTATTTCAGGCTGTATATTTTTTTCTGACCATATTTCCACTTTTGTTCTCTACCAAATATATTGTTAAACCTTCCTATTGATTTATAAATATGAGATATTATAGTTTTTAGTTCTGGAATTTCTATTTTATTCTTTTTTTTTGTAAATATCAATTTTCTATGAAAATTCTTCAACTTGTCATTTAGTATCTTGAGCATACAGTAGTCTCCTCCTTATCTGCAATTTTGCTTTCCACAGTTTCAGTCACCTATGGTTAACTGCAGTCTGAAAATATTAAATGGAAAATTCCAGAAATAAACAATTCAAAAATTTAAAATTATCTACCATTCTGAGTAGTATGACGAAATATCATGCCATACCACCCAGGACATGAATTATCCCTTTGTCCAGGGTATCCATGCTATAGAGGCTACCTGTCCATTAGTCACTTACTAGTCATCTTAGTTATCAGATTGACTGTCACAATATCACAGTGATTGTGTTCAAATTACCCTTCTTTTATTTAGTAATGACTCCAAAGCACAAGAGTAGTGATGCTGGCAAATTAAATATGCCAAAGATAAGCCATAAAGTACTTCCTTTAAGTAAAAGGGTGAGTTTTCAACTTAATAAGAAAAGGGAAAAAAATCATATGCTGAGGTTGCAAAGATCTACAGTAAGAACAAATATCCTATCCATGAAATTGTAAAGAAGGAAATATTACAGTATGTTATAATTGTTCTATTTTATTATTAATTATTATTAATCTCTTACAGTGCCCCATTTATAAATTAAACTTTATCACAGGTATGTTTTTTCCTATAGTAAAGACTATGTATAAAGGAAAAAACATAGTACACAGGGCTTGGTACTATCCGCAGTTTCAGACATCAACTGGGGGTCATAAAACATCTCCCATGAGTAAGAGGGAATTACCATATTAGTTACAGTTACTTTAAACCCATAACTCTTATATCTGGATCTCTTGTAGTTCTGTTATGTTTTCATAGTCCTTGGTCAATTCTTGATATCCAGTGTTTTTTTTAACTTGAATTTTGATTTTCATTGTATATGGAAAAATCAAAGAGTGTCTTTGAGACTTTGGATGATGCCATTTGCCTTAACAGATTTGCTTTTGCTTGTAGGAGGCAGATTGAGTAGGGCAAGATCATCTTAACACAATAAGGAATTAAGTTTATTTAGAGGGAGACTTTAGTCTTTTTTGAGGGTTAATCTAGTCCCAGTTCACCTTTACTGTTAAAGTGAGGTCACAATTGAAAACCTAGAGTATCTACCAGGGATCCTACTGGTGGACTTTAAACTACAATTTGTGTCCCCTAGCTCCATGAAACTACAAAAGGTTCAACTCAGCTTTTCAACCTTTCAGCAGCAATTTTTGGTCAATGCCTCAAAATGAAAATGGTGCTGAATGCCACCTTTGTGACTCTGAGTTCCTCTTCTCTCTGGGAACATAACTCCTTGATTGCTCACTGCCTTAGTAGCTCTCCAATATCTTTAAACAGAGTTTTAGGTATAGCTTTTCTGATATTCTCAGTGGAAGTCTTGGTTTCAAAGAAGAATATTGCTGGAAGTAAAAATCTTCACATATAAATCTGAATCTATTTTATACTGGAGGAATAAATCATTGCAACATAGTGGGTAAAAGCTCCTGCTCTGGAGTCAGATTGCCGGAGGTTTGAATGTGAGTGCCATCATTTGTTAACTGCATCATTGAGCAAGTACTCAAATTTTTGAGTCTGGTACTCTAACTACAAAAAGGAGAAACTAAGGTAACTTTCTCAAGGATTGTTATGAGCATAAAATGGAAAAATGCATGTAGAATGGTCAAGGCAGTGTATGGCATATAGTTAGTGCTCAATTAAACATTAGCTAGTCACAATTACTTTAAAACAACTACTTACTGTTACCACTTTTACTATTTTTGCTACCACGGAAAACATATATAAGTATAAATATCTTCCCATGCAATATTTCATTTGCACTCTATAAGAATTCTGCAAGATAGAATAGATATTATTATACCAATTTATACCCATTTTCCCATCCAAGTACTAACCATGTCCGACCCTGCTTAGCTTTTGAGATCAGATGAGATCAGGCACATTCAGGGTGGCATGGCCTTAGACATATACCTACTTTCAATTTGAGAGATGTTGAGCTTTAGCTCATCTATGCAACTTAGTAGAGACTAAAAGGTAGCAGACCTGACCTTTACATACTAGTTCCTCTGAACCCAAATTGTGTATTGTTTTTATAAAGTCATTCCTAGAGCAGTACTGATGTTTTGGGTCTGTCTGGCTTAATGCTACGGTTTAAGTAACACATGTCATATATAGATTCAAGACTTAAAGTTTATCTAATCTAATACCATAATTTTACAAATGGAGAAACCAAGGGCAAGAAGGAGAAAAGTTTTGATTTAGTTCACACACAGCTAGTAATGGGTAGAGTTGGAGATAGAGCAAGTCCCCAGGCTTTTTTCTACTTTGGATAGCTCCTTCTATGTCAAAAATATTTGGCTAGCAATAGCTGTGATTTTGGCCATGCAATATCATTAGTAATATCAACACATTCTCCCCTTCCATAAAGTAGCAAAGCAGCAGAGAGGTAATCTTATCCCTGATGTTAATGCCCCATTATTATATTACATCAGTTTAAGCATTTTATCATAACATTTTAAAAATTTAAGGCAGCATCATCTGCTCAGCCAGGAGGTAAAGGGAAAATGGATGTTTATGATGTGTTATTTTCAATTACTGGTTTATTGTGTGTGATTTGGGCTATTATAAATCAATTCAAGTAACACTAACTTTTCAATAGCTTTAGAGTTGTTTTATTGTTGTTGTTGTTGTTTTGTTTTGTTTTGTTTTAATCATGGAGTATGCAATAACTACCCTGGAGCAAATAACAACTTTTATTAGAAATACCAATTGAAAATACTCTGTTCAGAGTTCCCTTTGGGTACCTAGATGTTAAAATAATATTTTGGCCTATATTGAACTTGGCTTAATCAATTGTTGAGAAAACAATTATCGGATGCCAGAAATTCTAAGTAAAGGACTTCTTTTTATAGATCGGATACACGCTCATTCCTTGATAACAGCTTTGGCCAGCTAGGAGGGCTCATGTATTAACTAAAAACATGACTACTTCTACAGGAACCTTATGAGTAGAGTTTGTGGGAAGGCTATTCCACCAGAGAATCTTTCACAGTGCAAGGGGCAGGGAAGTTGGGCCGCAGATCTCCCATGCAGCTGTCTCCGCACCTCGTCCAGTGCTGAGTCACCCAAGATGCTGAGGAAGGACTATCCGCTTAAGTTTTGTGGAACCCTGTATGAAAGGAACACTTATGATCTTTAGTTTAAGGGTTTGGTCTTGACTCTGTTCCTATGGTCTCCTTTTTCCAACCATTTTCTTTTCTTTCTCCTTCTTCTCCCCTGATCTGTTCTCTTCCACTTTTCAACAACCTCTTCACCTTCAATAATCTCAACATTATTATAATCATCACATATACCATCACATAGGGATCCAATTGAATCAACCAATTCACCCTAAGGTAAGGGCTTAAGGGATTCATTCAAAGTAAGATTAGTAGTTACAAAGAGAATCAGAGACTGCAAAGCTTATCCCCAAATATTAAATAACTATCTTTCTATTTGGGGTAGATGGTTTCCTTAATTTCCCTCAAATCATGTCTCATTTGCATCCAGAAAAGTATGACTAATGCCATATCAAAGAAGAAATTATAATTTCTAGCCTTTCAGCTGCACAAACAGTAAGACCGCTGCATCCTCTTGCCCTGAATATCTTGTGGAAAGGATACATTGCTTTTATTAAAGGAGAAGCATTCCTTGTCCCAAAGGGCACACATTTCTTAAGATAAAATCTGACAAGAGGATGGGTTGAGACACTGAAAAAAGATAGGGTATGCTCTAAGGGCTTTTTCTTTAAAAAAAAAAAAGTTGTATTGAGATATGATTCACATGTCATGTAATTCACCCATTTAAAATGCATGATTCAAATAGTTTTTAGCATATTCATAGAGTTTTACAATTATCACCATAATCAATATTAGACATTTTTCCATCACCCCACAAAGAAACACTGTACTCATTAGCAGTCATTCCCCATTTCATAATCCATGAAAATTAGCCTGTGATGGAAGTTCTAAGGATAATCCCTCTATATGTCAAATTTGTCCACACATTTTAAGAGGCCAAGGACCTGAGAAAGTACTCTTGTGGGCATTCCAACAAAGGCAAATCTTTGCCTCCTGCAGGTCTGGGTTGAACCCGTATTTGGAGCCATAGGCACGCTAAATTGCTGGGTTGGCTTCATCTAATCCATCGAAGGCTTGAATAGAATAAAAAGCCCAGGTAAGAAAGAATTCTGACTAAATTCATGCCTGACTGCATGAGCTGGAGCATTTGTCTTTTCCATCCTTCAAACTCTGACTGAAACATCAGCTCTTCTGGGATCTCAAGCATGCTGACTTCTGGACTGGACTTTATACTAACAGCTCTCCTAGTTCTCAAGCCTTCAGACTTGGGCTGGAACCATAATTTGGCTCTCCTGGGTCACTAGCTACCTGGCTGCACATCTTGGGACTACTCAGCCTCCATAATCATGTGATTCAATTCCTTATACTCTACCTATCTATCTACACACACACACACTCACACACCCTACTAGTTTTGTTTCTCTGGAGAACTCTGACTAATATAGTTTCTTTGCCCAGAAGTCAAGCAACTGGCAAAATCAAAGCAAGTGTGAAGTCACTCAGTGTGGCTATTCACGGCCACAGAGTAGCTAGTGTCAGAGCTCAGCCCAGAACCCAGGTGGCTCTGATTCCCAGTTCAAGGCTCTTTCCGTCATCACACTGCCTCCTCTAGGATGAGCTTTCAAAGGTACAGGAAATGCCTTCTACCCCAAATTCTTCTCCAAAATGCTGAGCAATGTCTGCTATTCATTTCCCAAAAGACCTCACCTTTGTTTACATGTGTAGAAAAGGGGCAAAAATGAACAACAGAGTCTGAGATACACTCTCCAAGAGAAAGTGAGAGGTTTATGTTCTAAGAAGGATAAAGAGAACAACTAGAGATCCTGGAGACAGAATCATTCTGACTTCCCATACTGACTGAGGCCTGTCCCCAAGGAAGATACGGGATGAACTGCTTCCAGAACTAGTTGCTCTGGGCTTCTGACAGTCTTCAGTGCTTTGGTGACTTCCACTAGGTGGAGAAACAGTCCTTATTGGTCTTTCTGGCAAAAAATTGCTGATTAGGCTCTCCAATTCTGCAGTCTGAAACCAACTTAGGATAGTTGAAAAATAACGTGTGTAAGTAAAATCTAGGTCCGAAGGCACTGTTGTGAAACAGGTATGGACCTACACAGAATAAGACAAACGTGTCTTTTATATTGGAATAACAGCAAGCTCTATGGTTACTTTTGCATTAAAAAAAAAAGACTGCTTTGTCCACATTCCTTGAAAATATCTTGCCTGAGGCAGAAGTGTATAGTAGAAAGGCATGATCTTGAGTGTATTAAAACAAACAAAAGTATGTTTCAACAACCACGGCTTTGGAAAAATTATGCAATCTATATAAGTTAATTTCTTATGATTATATTAGGCATAATGGAGCTGTTTTGTTTTGAAGAATATATGGTAAAATGTATGTAAAGTTGTGTAACAGTGCCTGGAACACAGCAAGTAGCTATTATTGTGACTATTTTTGAGCCATCCTTTCCTCCACAATCTATCCTCATATTCTTTTTCTTCCCTCCTATTCCTGAAGGGACTGAAAATTTAGTTTATGTCAATAGGATAGTGATTAAAGGGGTCTAATGACATTAGACATTAGATGGAGACAATGAAAGAAATAAATAGAGTACTTATGCCATAGTGGAACTCCATCTGTAAGTCAACTACTGCAGCAGCTATTTAGGGAAACATGACAACTCCTGAAATCACTATACCAGAGAATGCCTCTTTAGTTGATCTGTAGGAAGCACTCCAAAGAAGTATGGTTAATATGCTTGCTCCAGAAGTCAGCTCTAGTGTGGGAGACTTCATGATGGGCCTCCATAATGACAAAGTACCAGGTTCTATAGTGGTCAGGAGTTATAGGCAGTCTCTAGGTAAGTCATTTAACTTGTGGGCCTCAGTTTCTCTGCCAGTAAAATGTGTTTAATTATCTCTTTCCACAAATAAGTGGTGATGTGTAATTTTCTGTCACGTTTGGAATACTGGATGTCAAGGGCTGGGAGGAGGAATACTATTTTCAGGCAGCAATATATGGAGAAATAAGGAAAACAGAAATATATCTGCGGTGAAGTCAGGATCAAGGAAAATAAACAATGCTACTGTAGGCCTACAGAAATTCTTCAATGCTGAAAGAGTATTTGATGGGCTAATGAAACCTTTCTTGTATTTAAAAAATGAACTGCTATGGACACTAAAAAAACTGTCACAAAACTTTATCTTTCCAATTTATCTCAAAAGTTATTCTGCAATTTAAATGAGATAATCTGTGTGATGACAATTTGAATGTCAGCCGTATATTATTGCAACTTTATGAGAACATTTTTCTATTTATACCAGAAAAAGAAATGTCCTCACCATTTAAATGATAAACCAGATTTCATAGCTATTTGGTACATTCAGAATTTAAGTTAACATAAAGGCAGATTAATTGTTATATGGTTACAGGCCAGCAAATCTGGGAATAGAGAGAGAACACAGTGTTTATAGATAAGAGTCCTATGTTGGAGATCTGGCCACTTAGCAACAGTATTACCTTAGACAAGTAGTGTAGACTCACTCTCATCATCTTAAGAAAAAAAAAAGAGGGATAATTATTCCTGTCTTTGTAATTTGATCTTGTTAGGATCAAATTATAGATTGCAATGTGAAAGTACTTTGTAAGTGGAAATGTGCTGTGCAAATGTAATAATGGGTAGAACTTAAAATTAGCCCTTTCTAGAGTTCAACAGCTTCAAAACCCCAGGGAAGTTCTGTCTCAGCATTGCATTCTTCTGATAAATCTGCCCCATGTCCACCCCAAACACACACACACACACACAATCTTGCATTTCAATCTGTCTATAAAGTCAGATTGGTCTTCAGAGAACAAGTGAATGAAGTGCATGAGTTGACTGGACTTAACCCATTTGATCCATTGCTGTGGAGAACACACAGAAACATTTGTCATTGCCCTAACAACTAATAAGCCCCTGTGAGCAGAGTTGGGATGGGGCACTGTGCCCCCAGATGGCAGCAGCCTGACTGGATGACTTTACCCCCTGAGGCTATGACTGCACTGACAGCAACTGAAGTAGTATTAAGACAATTTTAGCAGAATTGCTTCCTTCTCTATTATCTTTTTTTTTCTTTTTATTAAGAACAGGCTCTCCTCAGCTGACATTCTGCAGTAGGAGGAAGACAAGTGACATACAAAGGCTCACAGCCAAGTGTTTGATTGGGATACTGATGCAGAATGTGTCTCCTCAGAGCTGCCATGAACAAATTGCCCACTTCCTCACCCTTTTGGCGTGTGGGCATTTGGCAGTAAAAATCAAGTTGCCACCTTGATTCATTTTTCATGATCTATCTTATGGCAACATTTAAAGCTATATTTGTCTCAATAAATACCCCAAATATATCAATAATAAAAAATATTTCCCCAAGTTAATTGATTTTGCTGATATGGGCAAATTTAGAACCAGGCAGAATATATAGGGACACGCTCATTTATGAGATTAAGGCTTAATTTTATTTTTATTGCATATTTTTTAAGTTGCACAATTAATGCATGCAAGTGTATAAACTCATAAAATATAAAAAAGCAAAAGGAAAAAGATGATGTTCTCCCTACTTCACTACTGTTTAATATACAAGAAGGTTTGTGTGTGTGTGTGTGTGTGTGAGAGAGAAACAGAGACAAACTTATATAAGAAATGACAACTGAAGTCAGAAGAAAAATAAAACATAATGGCAATTAGAACCAGACAAGGAAAGAACAATCCTTAGCAGAACAGGTCAATTTTAGTAACAGTGTGCACTCTGACCAAGTAGTGCAAAAGGAGCTTTCAATCAAATTAATAATTAGATTTTTCAAATAACCAATAATAGGTAAAGAAGAAAGGTGCAAAAAAAATAACAGAGTAGAGTTTTAAAAAAAAAGTCTGTTATTTTTTGTCAGGCATCTATAGAAAATGCCTGGACAAAAGTAAATTATGATACTTACTAGATCTCTCTAACTTACTAGATCTATCTACTTTTTATTGAGTCATTACTGAAGTTCATTTCAGTTAGGTGTTTATATATTCATATTTTATTTTTGGTTTAATGTTAGAAAGGTGGTCCTTCTTTGTCATATCCTAATGCTCAATGAGATGTAGAAAGTATGTCCCTTTCTTTTCTTTTCTTTTTTTTAAGGGTTGGGTGGGCAGGGTATATCAGTCACCTTTCCAAACCTAGTCTCAGAATCTATGTTCAAGGTGAAAGTTCTGTTTATCAATCTTTATGAAGTGATTGAGCTGTTATAAATCAATTTCTTGCCCTACATAGGACTGATCAGATAGTGGATTTTTACTTGGTTTGCATGTCATGTCCAAGCATCCTTTTCCTTGTCTCCATTTATACCCTGAAACAAGTATGATTGTTAACAGAAGCTCCTTACTTTTTGCTGTACCCACTTAGCCTAGTCGTCATGGAAAAGGTTCAGCACCATGGATAGACCACAGACAAGATGTTATTATACCTACAAAACAAGAAGCAGGATCCACATTCTCAAGGAACTTACAGTGCTGTTTCTGAAACCATAGTAATCCATAAAAACACAATAGATAAATAACCAATCAATGTATTATTATAATTCTATAAAATAAAAGGGAGCACAGAGGAACAGATAATCCAGTTACTGGGGTTTTAGGCAAATTATTTCCTCTCCCTGGCCAGCAATTTCCCATTTTAAGGTAAGAGATTAGATTACACCAGTGATTTACAGATTGCCATATTCTCAATCCAATGAAATTTTGAAAAATAAATTTATGTGATGAACATAGGATGCTTAACCCTTTATTGTGCCAAGTAAGGGCATTAAAAGTAACTTCTAACATCATTTCCTTTAAAAAAAAACTATTTTAACACCAAGAAAGAACATAATAAAAGAATAAACAATAGTTCTTTCTAAAATAAGACACTGCATTTATTCGTTTTTTCAAAAAAACTTGTATTGTTGAAAAAACACAATGCTTATTGTGTGCCATGCTGTACCTGGTGGTGGAAATATTGTGGTGTGGAAGCAGACAAGTCTCAATTGCAAAACCATCAATGAGATTAGGAAGTGGCAACTTTGACAATCTATAAATTGTACAGATACATTTATTCATTAGTCATATGCTAGTGAAAACATCATGCATCAACACCCATTCTTGAATCAGAATTTGGAAACCACTGCTCTACAGTATTACAAGTTCCAAGATCCTATGGTTAATAAGGTCCAGAGTCTCTAGCATAAATATTAAGTGTAAATGGGGAAGTTTCAAGGTTGGTGGGAATCATTTAAACACAACAAGAGAATCTAAAAGGAGATGGAAAGCATTTTATTTTTATTTTAGTTTGGTGAGAAATGAAGTTGTTATAAATTGCTTGGAATTCATTCTTTTCTACTCATTGGCCAAAACATTCAAAATAGTATTGGTTACCAACATCATAATTAATGTATTGCCTTCTCTGGTAACCCCAAATGGGGGATGGCATCCTAACTTCCACAAGATACTGATAGAAAGGGATGACATAAAGTTTCCAGGACACAATAACACAACAATTCTTTTAATTTGGGTAGTTGCTTTGCCCTAGAAGATGTAAAGCTACTAGAACTAACTTTTCCAGGTTTGCTGTAGGTCTGAATAAGATTAGTAAGTGTACTGATTGCAATCATTGTCTGACTCAAGTTGTCATTTGTTTGACCATGTGATGAAGGTCCTGGTAAGTTCATTTTGGGGTTCCATGATAATTATTTAGAATAAAGAACAATGAGCAAATAATATTCCATGGCTTTCACAATATCGTTCCCTTAGAAATGAGATAGGCAAGATGGAGTTGTCATCTTTGCCCCTAAAGTTTTTGCTGAATCAGACCTAATGTCCAGGATAAAGGGATTGGAAAGGAATTAAAATGAGAATAACTGGAGAACATACTCAGGCCTCCTAGGCTGACAGGGATTGGGGGAAATGTAAGTGGACTTACAGAATAAGTAAGTATAGATGGGGCACAAATTATGTCAGCATTGAGTCATGAGAGGGATGACTAAAAGACACCCAGTTGTCATGGAGCAGGAGAGAGAGGGGGAGAGAGGGAGACAGAAAGAGAGAAAGAAATAATGATGCTGAAATAACAGAACATGGTAATTAGAAAAGCCATTGACTTTAACACAGGGAACATGAGACCTTTATTCTAGTTCTTGTTCTGTTGCTAATTTACAACATGACACTGGGAAAATCATCTGTCTTCTTTCCACTTCAGATATCTTTTTTCTGTGTATGCTGGGTGGATTAAGCAATCCTGTTCCATGGGATACACTTATATGCACTCAACGGGCAATACAGTTCATTTTTGAGAGTAAAAAGATACTGTGGTCAATCATATCAGGGTTCAAACCATGACTGACCAGCCATAACACCAGCTACATGGATCAGCCATATTATTTAACCTCTCTGCCTAATTCTCTTAATTAGTGAAATATAAATAGCAATAATATCAACATTAGGTAGTTCTTGTGAGAATTAAATAAAGTATGCACATAAAGCTCTTAGTTCAATGCCACGTATGCAGTCTATTATTGTTACTCATGGCTGCTGCCAACTGAACTTTTCAGGTCATGTCCTCACCATTAAGCAGCTACATTAAAGATTAAGTCTCTGCAGGACTCTTTACTTATCATCTGACTACACAAAATAACAAATCCAGAAACCTGATTGAAAGGGTGGACTCTTAGTATTATTATCAGATTTAAAGACTAGCAGCCAGCACATTTTCCCTTGTGCTTGTTGTTACATGCATCAGAAATGAAAAAAATATACACACACACACACACACTAAAAGCTTCAGCAAACCAGAAATCACACTGAGACTGTCACCTTGTTCCTGCCCCCTGTGTTCCTTGGCTTCAGTAATTTGGTTAAAACAGAAAAGATGTTAAATGCCACATGGCTAGGGAAGACAGACAAAGGCAACTTCTGTTTCTTAAGGAAAAATTCTTTCTGGAAAAAATATGAGTCAGTTCAAATGTTATTCCTTTGGAAAGATAGGCTTGTTTTCACTGTATGGAGTAATTCATGAAATTTTTCCAAAGTAAAAGAAATTCAATTTTATAAATATTTATTATGTGCCTATCATAATTCAGGCACAGAATTTGGGGTATGCAAGGAAGAGGAGTTATAAGATAAATAAGACATTTTTCCTTGCTCTCCCTTGCCCTTACCATCCTCTGATTGCTTGCACGTGTGCACACACACACACACACACACACACACACACTATTAGGGAACTGAAAAGCAATAAAAACACAGTGGTTTTCTATCTTTGTTCTTTCCATCAGAAGTACCAGCAACAGCTGGGAATCTGTTAGAAATGCAAATTCTCAGGCCTCCTGGGTGATCTCTAAAATCAGAAACTCTGGGGGTGGTGCCCAGGAATCATTGTTTTAACAAGCCCTCTAGGGGATTTGATGCATCCTCAAGTTTGAGAAAACTTCTCTAGCAGAACTTTGAGTGTCTTTTGAGAGAGAGGCAATTTACACACAGGTAACCTCAGTATCATGGAATCAGCACATAAGCTTGGGGAAATTAATTGATATCCTATGTCTCAGTATTTCAACTATAAAATGGGAACAAAATATCTTTCTACTTTTGAAGCATGATCTGAAATATACTTGTAGCTGTGAGAATGTGCCTAGCTGACCTCCTGCTAAAGGGAGTGTGACTTTGGGTCCCAGCTGATGCACTTTCAAATCCATCCACAGATTTGCACTGATACCATGCCTTTCTCAGGCTGCCAGTCAATGACTAGGTTCATAGAGGATACCAAGACAGACCCATCCTGAGACATACAGGCAACTCTGATAGTCTTGAGACTATCTGATGGTTTTGCTGAACCATGTGTAGACTTCACGGCAGTTAAGGATGATTCTGTCCAACTTCTCTCTCTTCTTCAATTAAGGCTCATTGCACTGTGACTCTCTCGGCCTTTCTGATTTCCTCCCTGTTTCCTTTTACCCAGGCATTTTCCCTTAGGAAATCCTTGCACATTTAATCCCATCTGGATGACTGCTTCACAGAGGACCCAGATTAACCCACTTGTGTTAGCCAGTTATCCATTTAGGAGAATTCTATTCAAAAGACATATCCTCTGCCTTGGAAAAGTAGACTGATAACCCCATTTTATAGTTGCCAATCGTGAAGCATCAATTCCACTTTATTAGATTTATTAGAAGAGGATAAAGACACAAGAGGAGTAGTGTACATTTTTCAATCTTGGACCCCTATTTTAAGAACCAAATTTCTGCTTCATTTAGAGCCTTCATTATTGTCACTCTTCCTGAAAATTCTGCTTCTGGTATCTACACACTCCTCCTAGGGTTGTGATCTGATCTTTCCTGCAACCCTTTCTCTCTGATCTGAACCATAGAACCTACTGAGATATTTCCTGGATGCTCACTCATCATTTTCCTGAACATGTGAACTGTCCTTTTTTCTAATATTTTCTATGACTGTGGTCTACTTAACTGTGGAATCACTTGCTTCTTTATTCTATTCTGAAATGTTTAATAGTTAAATGTACAAGCCCTGGGGTTATACATACCTGAATTTGAATTTCAGTTCATCTCCCCAATAGTTGGATGCAACATGTTACTAACAACCTCTCTGACCTCAGTTCATCACCTGACTTCTAGAGTTATGAAGAGTATTCAAGGAGAAACCATCATTAAGGGACTACCACAGAAGCTGACATATAGTAAATGTTCAATACATAATAACCTCTACTACTATCATTATCATTACTACTTGATAGGCCAAGTAGTAATGCATGTTATGAACACCATACTTTGGAAGGAAAATTAATTTCTCAAGTTCTCAGCCTGCCTTGAGGGAATGAATGATCAATACAGTTCTGGCTACTGCTTCTCTCTGCTGCCCCCTTTTTCTACAAGCCCAGCCCCATGACAGGATGCTCTCATATTTCACAGGGAGCTGTACAAAATAAACCCCATTAAATTAAGAATGTGAAATGTCTTTGAATAATACCAACTAAAGTCTCCTGAGTGCAGAGATTACATCTTAATTCATCTGGTTCCCTCTGTGTTTAGCATAATACCTGGCACTGGCATAGTATAGTCAACAGATAATGAATGAAGAAGCACTTTGGTAAATATTTGGAAGAAGACAACACTTCTTCCACTCTTGATGTGTCCTTCCATGTGGAGATAATTTTAATATGCATGATACTTCTAGATGTTTTCTGCTCATTTACTGCCTGCACCAAGAGCAAGTGGAGTGATCTACATGATTGGTAATTGGGGAAAGAGAAATTATTTATGTCTTCTCAACTGTTCCCTTTTTTCTCTTGGGTGTGTACTGGCCACAGGAAGCAGGTATTCTCTCTCCTCTGCTCCTAAATGCTATAAGTCTAACCAGGGGGTTCTGTTAGGAAGTCCATTGAGCTCTTAAGCAAGACATATTCTCCACTCTATTCTTAGCAATTGTGATATTTTGACTTCCATCTGCCTTATACTTTGTCTTAATTCTCAGTTTTGTTTAGAATGCAGACAGGGAAGAGGTTCCTATTTTTTAGCCTCCTTTGAAGACCCCAAAGGCAAAATGTGCCAAAAGCCTAAAAATGGGTATACCACTTGACCCAGATGTTCTGAGTCCAGGAATTTATACAAAGAAAACAGCCAGTAATGTAGTCAAAGATTTCTACAAACAGGAGTCCCTCACTATTAAAAAATAAAATATCCAAAAAGTGGAGACTATGTCATCCCCATGTGATGAAATGAGATCCTGCCAAATCATTTGTTTCAAAGAATATTTAATGGTATTGGGAAATTTTCATGGAACAACATATGAAAGAAGGCACAACTCAAATAATATAACACACACACACACAAACACACACACACTCTTAAATAAAATAGACATCTTAGATGTATTTGTTAATCTTCTGGGAACAAATTAGCTTTGTCTTTCTTTTCCAATAGAGAAATCCTGGAGGGAAGGACTATTATGGCCATTTAGACTGTATCTTATTCCAATAGTTATGGGAAAATGGTACTAGATTAGGGAAACGGAGTAAATAAGGGTTGAATTCATCACATGGTTCTGCCTCCTACCTGCTATTCTTGCTGTTTCCTTTCTTCTGCCTCAGCTTCCACACCTATAAAAAGAAGGATTTGGAATCAATGATCTCTAAGACACCTTCCCATTCCAAAATGTTAGGATTCCATGATCTCTTTCTTACAAATTTTATGCTGAGTCATTCCAGCTAATTAGGCTGGAAGGCTGACAATTCTTCAGTGAATTAGAGTTCTGTGAAGTTATCTAGTTAAGTCACTGTAATACTGAAATAGATTCCATGGTGAAGTAATTATTAAATTCTAAACATTTTTCAAGTTGCCAGGATGATCTAGAGAAATCATCCATACCTCCATACTTTCAATTTCCTTTTCTGTTGCCCTATTTTTTATAAGCCTTCTTCTGAAAATAGAGGAAAGAAAATATGTTGTTGTTGTTTTTTTATAAAATACATTACCTTTTAAAACCCTCAATGACTTTGCAAAAAAAAAAAGGAAGAAGAAGAGGAAGAAAAAATACCTCCTCAAATATTTTCCCTGCAGATGCAGAGACACTTAAAAATCCATGAAAAAAAACACATAAAGAAAGAAAATTGGTATCATTTTGTATTTGTTTTTAAATGGAAAAAAATAATTATTCCTATTCAGTTACTCATTGAAATGCCATCATTCCTAATTTTTTATTGTTTCTTCTTCTAACATAACTCAGCAAACGATTTAGTTCTATTTTTCTCTTTCTGCCTGATATTTTCATAAGCTTTAGTACTTCAGAAGGATAATGACTCACCTCAGGTTTGATGCCTGCTGTATCCTTCCTCCCTGAGATGGGATGTTATTCTATGATAATCTTAGCCTATACCTTCCAGATAAAAGAGGGACTTTAATAAAGTAGAAACAACCATAACTCTCTACTTTTCCAGAAGTGAGGTTTCATATCTCATCATGTTGTAATTAAGCAATAAGTTAGATGTCAAGAGCAATTACAGTCTTGAAGGTCAAAGCTTGCTTAATTAAAAAATTAGAAGGGCCTCTCCTTGTTCAACTATTTTGAAAGTGCCAAGAGACCTCTAACATTGACCTGGGGAGTCAAAGGAAATGAAGTCAGGGACAAACAGGCTAACACTTTGTATTGGAATTTAGACTCATGTTTCCTCCTGCTAGGCTGCATTGGCCTCCACAAAAACCCATGGTTTGATACATAAATTGAAATGTATGGCATTATGACCCAAGGCGGCAAACAGTTAATGTTCTGAAAGTGCTTTTAACTAGCAGAGAATTTCAGCATTTGTTAGGTTTAAGCAGGTGAGAGGCAAAAGATACAAAATATCAGACCTTCTATGGATCTTTTTCCCCAGGATATTTTCATTTTTTCAGGTGTGGTCCTAGAAGCACCTTCCTTAGAATTCTCTTAGGAATTTGATACAATGAAGATTCAAGGGCCCTACCCCAAATCAATTAATCAGAATCTCTGAGAATGGGCCTCTGGAATCTGTTTTTTTTTTAAGTTCCCTAGATCAGGGGTCCCCAACCTATGGTGAGTTGTATGATTATTTCACTATATGTTACAATGTAATAATAATACAAATAAAGTGCTCAATAAATGTAATGTGCTTGAATCATCTCAAAACCACCCCACCTCCCAGTCTGTGGAAAAATTGTCTTCCATGAAAACGGTCCCTGGTGCCCAAAAGGTTGAGGACCACTGCCCTAGATGATTCTTATGTTCACTAAAGTTTGAGAAACTATACATCTAGTCCACCTTTCTCAATTTATCAATGTGAATCTAAAATTCAGAGAGATGAAGCACCTCTGATAACCACTTTTGGGGTCAAAATTACCACCTCTGTCTTCTTACTTCATGTTTAGATCCTTTTTCACAAACCAATCTGACTACTTAGGTGAATCCCTACAACAAGGTTTCCTCACTTCCAGGTTAATAGGTATGCATTGAGGGGCACCCTTGCCCCAAAAGATTCTCCATACTGTTTGTCACAATGACTGACAATATTCTGATATTCGATGTGTATACTTTTAGGTTTAAAAGGTATTAGCCATCTTATAATCCTGACAGCCATTTCTCCCAATACATTCTTACTTCTTTACTGTCTTCTTGCAATTATATTTCTATCATTAACATTTGCTCCATTTTGAATTTTAGCAATCTGAGATATTCCTGAATTGAGAGGTTCATTTTCTAGATATCCCTACAACTGCACTCCTTTTGAAACTGCAACCCCTATTGCCTATATAACACAAGCACCAAGATGTAGTTGATCTTGTAATATAAACCCACGCAACATGGAACTGAAGAAAGAGCACAGACTTAAGAGTTAGAGATTTTATTTCTAACCCTTTCACAGCCACTAACTCATTTCAGGCAGGTCATTTTTCCTTTTGAGCTCCTATTTACTCATTCTAGAAGTAGGGAGCAGTTCTTAAAAACAGGTTCCTTTTCAGTGTTGACATTCTATAAGAGAAAGTAGGAAAATTAAGACCCTATGCTGTCATTAATTTACATTGGTCTTGAGAAGTGTGAAAAATCAGGAGATGCAAGTATCTCCAATTATGTCAAGCTACCAAAGAAACAACTGTCAATGTATTCTATTATTTGGCTGGTAAGGAGCTCTAGGAGCTGTTGAGTGCCCTGTGGTTAGAGGGGAAGAAATGAATGAGCTCCTACAGGGGGTGTTAATGAGGTTCGAGAATTTGTATGGGAGGTCAGAGGAGACTTTAGGGAGAAAATAACTCCAGAGGATTGAGTTCACCCTATGCTCTTTCTGCAAAGACTGAGGAGGCTAGGGAGGAGCACCCTCTTTAAAAAAGCAGTTTAGAAAGTTGGTTTGCAGTGCAAGAGATTTAGTTCAGAACATTGTGTGACTAAACAATTTAAGCTAATTAAAGCATTCTCCTGTGACTCAAGGAGAAATGCATGTGTAAATTTGATATTTCTTCAATAATTCAATGCTAAAAACAAAACAAAACAACCACACACACACACACACAAAACTGATAGAATAGTGACCTGGGCACCTAATTACCAGCAGGCCCTCCTTAGGTGTCAAGGATATATGTGGACCTGCAGACAAGTGAGCTGGATTTGAATTTCACCTGACACATCTTAGCAGTACCTTGGTATGACTCATTTTAATGTATCTAAGTCTACTTTTCTTTCTCTTAGGCTGGGATAAGTAATACCTTCCATACCTTACTCAAGTGGTGGACAAGGAACAAAGGTCAATAAAAGATGTATAATGAAGTTATATTAAACTTGTTATTACGCAAGTGTAAGGTGGAGGCTAAGAAACTGATTACAGAGATAGATTAAATTTCTTTTTTTTAAGGTTAAATATATTTATTGTCAATGAGAATAGTCAGGACAGTAATTAAAATTCAGCAACAATTTATCAATATTTTTTGTAATTTTTTGTAGGCTCCTAGTATTTGTTTAAGGTATAAGCAAAAGACTCTGGTCATTTTCTCCTCCTTGAAGAGTGAACAGTACAATGACGGAGAGAATGGGTTCTAGAGCCAGATGGCACTGGGTTTCTGTTTTGGCTTGCTATTTCCTGGGACTGTGGTTTTAGGTAATTTACTTTACCTCTCTGAGTTTCTGTTTCCATTTCTGTAAAATATTGTATAGTAGTTATTTATTGCTGTATAATAAATTATCAAAAACTTGATGGCTTAAAGCAACGAATATCTGTTATCTCACGTAGTTTCAGAGAGTCAAGAATTCTGGAGCAGCTTAGGTAGGTGGTTCCAGCTCAATGTATCTAGGGGTTGCAGTCATGATGCAGGCTGGGGCTGCAGTCTTTTGAAGGTTTGACTGGGGCTGCAGGATGCATTACCATGATGGCTGACTCATGTGGCTATTGGCTGGAGGCCTCAGTTCCTCACCACATGAAACTCTCCATGAGGCTGCTTGAGTATCCTCATGACATGGCATCTGGCTTCTTTCAGAGAAAGAGCAAGATGGAAGCCAGAGTGCTTTTTAATCACCTCGCCTTGGAAGTCACATACCATCACTACTTTCATTTTCCTTGGTCACACAGACCAATCCTGATATACCATAGGAGGGAACTATATATGGACATAAATACCAGGAGGTGGGAATCATTGGAGGATATCTTGGAGGCTGGCTATGGTACTTATTTATCTTGTTGTTATGATAAAAATTAAATAAAATATAGCATACAAATTCACTATCCTAGGCCCTGATACATGGTAAGGGTTCAATTGGATAGTGGCTAAGTCTAAGTAAGAGCTTCATGTTTTTTCCACTATCTGATCTTAAGTACTTAGTTATTATTATTACTATTACCAACATTATTGTCATTTATGCTCATCAATTTACAAAGTCTTTAGCACTATAATATTTTTGACTATTAGCAGACAATGCTTCTTTGTGGGAGATTAACCCTTACCTCCAAACACAAGTACCCTCACTTTGGGAGTGGAAAGAGGTATTTGGGAATTTTTTTTCCCCAGAATATTACAGGGATACAATTATTTTTATTACATGGATTGCTTTTGTACTGCTTGAGTCAAAGTTATAAGTGTGCTGATCACCCAGATACTGTACATTGTACCTGGTAGGTATGATTTCACCCATTCCCTCCACCCCTTCCCACCTGCATGATTTCCGTTGAGTTTTACTTCCCTCTGTGCACATGGGTGTTGATCAGTTAGTTCCAATTGAATAGTGAGTGCATGTGGTGTTTGTTTTTCCATTCTTACAATACTTTGTTTAGGAGGATGGCCTCCAGTTCCATCCAGATTGTTGCAAAAGGTATTAATTCATTTTTTATGGCTGGGTATACTCCACGGTGTACATATGCCATATTTTATTAATCCACTCATGAATTGATAGGCAATTGGGTTGATGCCACATCTTTGTGATTGTGAATTGTGCTACAATAACAATTCTAGTGGAAGTGTTTTTTTGATGAAATGACTTTTATTCCTTTGGGTAAATATTCAGTAGTGGGAATGCTGGATCAAATTGTAGATCTACTTTTAGTTCTTCTTGAAATCTCCATACTATTTTCCATAGACGTTACACTAGTTTGCAGTCCCACCAACAGCATATAAGTGTCCCTTTCTCGCTGCATCCCTGCCAGCAACTATTGCTTTGAGACTTTTTGATAAAAGCCATTCTCACCAGGGTTAGGTGATATCTCCTTGTGGTTTTGATTTGCATTTCTCTGATGATTAGAGATGTTGAGCATTTTTCATATGTTTATTGGCTATTAGTCTATCTTCTTTTGAAAAGCTTCTGCTCATGTCTTTTGCACACTTTTTAATAGAGTTGTTTGATTTTTGCCTTGCCAATTTGCTTGAGTTCTTTGTAGATTCTTGTTATTAGCCCTTTATCAGATGTATAGCATGTGAATATTTTCTCCCATTCTGTAGGTTGTCTATTTGCTGTGTTGATTGTTTCGTTGGCTGGGCAGAAGCTTTTTAATTTAATCCAGTCCCAATTATTTATTTTTGTTGTTGTTGTGATTGCCCTTGGGGTCTTCTTCATAAATTCTTTGCCTAGGCTGATACCTAGAAGAGTTTTTCCAACATTTTCTTCTAGAATTCTTACCATTTCATGTCTTAGATTTAAGTCTGCTATCCTTCTTGAATTAATTTTTGTGCATGGTGAGAGATATGGTTCTTGTTTCAATCTTCTACATGTGGCTATCCAAATTTCCCAGCACCATTTATTGAGTAGAGATTCTATTCCCCAGTGTATATTAATGTCTACTTTGTCAAATATCAGATAGTAATATGTTGATGGTTTTATAACTGGGTTCTCTGTTCTGTTCCATTGGTCTATGTCTCTATTTTTGTGCCATACTGTTTTGGTTACTATAGCCTTGTAGTATAGCTTGGAGTCTGGTAAAGTGATACCTCTAGATTTTTTCCTTTTGCTTAAGGTTGCTTTGGTTATTTGGGGTTTCTTCTGCTTCCGAATGAAGCATAGAATTATTTTTTCTAGATCTGCTCAATCAGAAATGAAAAAGGAGATATTACAACTGATACCACAGAAATATTAAATATCATCTGTGAATACTATAAAAATCTCTGTGCACATAAACTTGAAAACATTGAGTAAATGGACAAATTCCTGGAAACACAACCTCCCAAGGCTCAATCAAGAAGAAACAGAACTACTGAACAGACCAATTATGAGCAACAAAATTGAAACAGCAATAAAAAATCTTCCAACAAAAAAAAGTTCCAGACCAGATGGTTTCACAGCCAAAATTTATAAGACCTACAAAGAAGAATTGGTACCCATACCACAGAAATTATTTTATAACATTGAGAAGGAATCCTCCAAAACTCATTCTATGAAGCCAGTATTACCTTGATACGAAAGCCAGGAAAGGACAACACAAAAAAACTATAGACCAATATCTTTTATGAATATAGACGCAAAATTCCCCAATAAAATTCTAGCAAACTGAATTCAGCAGCACATTAAAAAAATAATTCATCACGACCAAGTGGGCTTCATCTCAGGGATGCAAGGATGGCTAAACATATGTAAATCTATAAATGTGATTCACCACATAAACAGAAGCAAAAACAAAGATCATATGATCATTTCAATAGATGCAGAAAAAGCATTTGACAAAATTCAGCACCCTTTTATGATAAAAACTCTTAACAAAATAGGCATAGACAGAACATACCTCAAAATTATAAAAGCCATATGTGACAAACCCATAGCCAACATCATACTGAATGGGGAAAGTTGAAAGCATTTCCTCCTCAGAACTGGAACAAGACAAGTATGCCTACTGTCACCACCTCTATTCAACATAGTACTAAAAGTCCTAGCCAGAGCAATCAGGCAAGAGAAGGAAATTAAGGATATTCAAATGGGGAAAGAGGAAGTCAAACTATCACTCTTTGCAGATGCTATGATCTTATATCTAGAAAACCCCAAAGATTCTGCAAAGAGACTTCTGGAATTGATACATAAATTCAGCAAAGTCTCAGGCTACAAAACCAATGTACACAAATCAGTAGCATTCCTATGCACCAACAACAGTCAAGCTGAGAATCAAATCAAAGATTCAATACCTTTCACGATAGCTACAAAGAAAATAAAATACCTAGGAATATATTTAACCAAGGAGGTGAAAAATCTCTACAAAGAGAACTATGAATCACTGAGGAAGGAAATTGCAGATGATGAAAACAAATGGGCAAACATGCCATTCACATGGATCGGCAGGATCAACATTGTTAAAATGTCCATACTACCCAAAGTGATTTACAGATTCACTGCAATCCCCATTGAGATATATTACATTTCAATCACTGTTCTGGCACTTTCTTTTTTTTTTTTTTTCTTGTTTTTTGTTTTTAATTTATTTTTTTAATTTCGGAATATCATGGGGGTACAACACTTTGGCCATACACATTGCCCCTGTTCTGCCCGTGTCAGAGCCACAATCATGGTCATCCCCCAAACTGTGCTCCCCACATCCATTCAGTGAGAGTTTTTCCCATCCCCTCCACCCCCCTCCTGCCCGCCCACCTTCAGATGAATGTTATTGCCCTGTGTGATGTAAGTGTTCATCAGTTAGTGCCAGTTTGATGGTGAGTGCCAGTGGTGCTTGTTTTTCCAATCCTGTGGCACTTCGCTTCAAAGAATGGGTTCTAGCTCCAACCAGGATAATACCAGATGAGTTAATTCACTGTTGTTCCTTATTGCTGAGTAATACTCCATGGTATACATATACCACATTTTATTGATCCACTCGTGTATTGATGGGCACCTTGGTTGTTTCCACAACTTTGCAATTGTGAATTGTGCTGCTAAGAACATTTGAGAGAAGATGTCTTTATTATAAAATGTCTTTTTTTCTTTTGGATAAATACCCAGTAGTGGGATTGCTGGGTCAAATGGTAATTCTACTTTTAATTCTTTGAGGTATCTCCATATTCTTTTCCATAGAGGTTGTACTAATTTGCAGTCCACCAGCAGTGTATGAGTGTTCCTATCTGTCCACATCCCCGCCAACATTTGTTATTTGGGGATTTTTTGATATGAGCCAATCTCACTGGAGTTAAGTGATATCTCATTGTGGTTTTGATTTGCATTTCCCTGATGATTAGAGAAGTTGAGCACTTTTTTATATGTTTGCCGGCCATCATTCTGTCTTCTTTGGAAAAGTTTTTGTTCATGTCCTTTGCCCATTTTTTAATAGGGTTATTTGATTTTTTCTTGTTGATTTTCCTAAGTTCTGTATAGATTCTGGTTATCAGCCCTTTATCAGAGGTGTAGCATGCAAATATTATCTCCCATTCTGTAGGTTGTCTGTTCACTCTAGTGATAGTTTCCTTGGTTGTGCAGAAGCTTTTCAATTTGATCAGGTCCCATGTATTTATTTTCGTTGCTGCTGTGATTGCTTTGGGGGTCTTCATAAATTCTTTGCCTAGGCCAATGTCCATAAGAGTTTTTCCAATGTTTTCTTCGAGAATTCTTATGGCTTCATGTCTTAGGTTTAGATCTGTTATCCATTGTGAGTTGATTTTTGTGAGAGGTGAGAGGTGTGGGTCCACTTTCAGTCTTCTACATATGGCCATCCAGTTTTCCCAGCACCATTTGTTGAATAGGGAATCTTTTCCCCAGTGTACATTTTTCTGGAATTTGTCAAACATCAGGTGACTGTATGAGCTTGGTTTTATATTTGGGTTCTCGGTCCTGTTCCATTGGTCTACGTCTCTGTTCTTGTGCCAATACCATGCAGTTTTGGTTACTATAGCCTTGTAGTATAGTTTGAAGTCTGTTAGACAAATGCCTCCCAATTTGTTCTTTTTGCTTAAGATTGCTTTGGCTAGACGGGGTCTTCTCTGGTTCCACACGAAGCGTAGAATTATTTTTTTCTAGATCGGCAAAAAATGATGTTGGTATTTTGATAGGGATTGCATTGATTCTGTAAATTAATTTAGGTAGCAAAGCCATTTTTACTATGTTGACTCTGCCTATCCAAGAGCATGGTAGGGCTTTCCATCTATTTACGTCCTCTGCAATTTCTTTTCTCAGTGTTTCATAATTCTCTGTATATAGGTCTTTGACCTCCTTAGTTAGATATGTTCCTAAATATTTAATTTTCTTTGTTGCTATTGCGAAAGGTATTGCATCTTTAATTTGTTTCTCAGCTTGATTGTTATTAGCATATATGAAGGCTATGGATTTGTGTGCATTAATTTTGTATCCTGAGACTTTGCTGAATTCATTTATCAATTCCAGTAATCTCTTGGTTGAATCTTTGGGGTTTTCTATGTATAATATCATATCGTCTGCGAATAGTGAAAGTTTGACCTCTTCTGCCCCCATCTGGACCCCCCTGATTCCTCTGTCTTGTCTAATTGCTGTGGCCAGGACTTCCAGCACTATGTTGAAAAGAAGTGGAGATAGCGGGCACCCTTGTCTGGTGCAAGTTTTAAGGGGGAATGCCTTCAATTTTTCCCCATTCAGTATGATATTGGCTGTGGGTTTATCGTATAATGCTTTAATAGTTTCTAGGAATGAGCCATCTATGCCTATACTGTTAAGAGTTCTTATCATAAAAGGATGCTGGATTTTGTCAAAAGCCTTTTCTGCATCTATTGAAAGGATCATATAATCTTTGTCCTTGCTTTTATTTATATGGTGGATTACATTTATAGATTTGCGTATGTTGAACCATCCCTGCATCTCGGGAATAAAGCCCACCTGATCGTGATGGATTATTTGTTTGATGTACATTTGAATTCGGTTTGCAAGGATTTTATTGAGAATTTGTGCATCTATATTCATAAGGGATATTGGTCTGTAGTTTTCTTTTTTTGTTGTGTCCTTTCCTGCCTTTGGTATCAAGGTGATATTGGCTTCGTAGAATGAGTTTGGGAGGATTCCATCCTTCTGGATATTTTCAAATAATTTCTGCAGTATAGGCACCAGTTCTTCTTTGTAGGCTTGGTAGAATTCAGGTGTGAACCCATCTGGTCCGGGACTTTTTTTTGTGGGTATATTTTTTATTACTGCTTCAATTTCGGTGCTTGATATTGGTCTGTTTAGAAATTCTGTTTCTTCCTGGTTGAGCCTGGGGAGGTAGTGTGTTTCTAAGAATTTGTCCATTTCCTCCACATTTTCGTGTTTGTGGGCATAGAGATTTTTGTAGTATTCGAAGATGATGTTTTGTATTTCCACAGTATCAGTTGTGACTTCTCCTTTTTTATTTCTAATTGAGCTTATTAGAGTCCTTTCCTTTCTGCTTCTGGTCAACCTGGCAAGTGGCCTGTCTATTTTGTTTATCTTTTCGAAGAACCAACTTTTCGTTTCATTGATCTTCTGTATTGTTCTCTTGTTCTTGATTTCATTTAATTCTGCTCTGATTTTGGTTATTTCTTTTCTTCTGCTGGCTTTAGGATTGCTTTGCTCTTCCTTTTCCATTTCCTTAAGATGATTCGTTAGTTTACTGATTTGTGACTTTTCTGTCTTTTGGATGTGGGAATTTATGGCGATAAGTTTTCCTCTTAGGACTGCTTTTGCTGTATCCCACAGATTTTGATAACTTGTGTCCCCATTATCATTTAGTTCAAAGAATCTTTTGATTTCAATTTGAATCTCCTCCTTGACCCAATAATCCTTCAGCAATAGATTGTTTAGTTTCCACATTTTTGGAGGACGATGTGAGTTTCTGTTGGAATTGATTTCTAATTTTATTCCACTGTGGTCTGAAAAGATACATGGTATGATTTCTATTTTTTTGAATTTGTTTAGATCTGTTTTGTTGCCTAGGATGTGATCAATTTTAGAGACAGTTCCATGAGCTGATGAGAAGAATGTATATTCAGTGTTATTTGGGTGGAGTGTTCTGTAGATATCTGTTAGGCCCAAATGTTCTAGAGTCCTGTTTAGGTCTTTTATTTCTCTATTTGTTTTTTGTTTGGAGGATCTGTCCAGTTCTGTCAGTGGAGTGTTGAAGTCCCCTGCTCTTATGGCGTTGCTGCTTATTATGTTGTCTAGATCTAGCAGTATTTGCTTTATGTACCTGGGTGCTCCTGTGTTGGGTGCATAAATGTTTAGGATTGTTAAATCCTCTTGTGAGATTTTTCCCTTCACCGCTATATAGTGTCCATTTTTGTCCTTCATTACTTTTATTGCTTTAAAGTTTATGTCATCTGAAATGAGGATGGCTACTCCGGATTTCTTTTGGTTTCCATTAGCCTGGCAAATTGTATTCCATCCTTTCACCTTGAGTCTGAATGTGTCTTTGTGTGTAAGGTGTGTTTCCTGAAGACAACAGATACTTGGTTTGTATTTTTTAATCCATTCAGCCAGCCTATGTCTCTTCAGTGGGCAGTTCAAGCCATTTACATTTATTGAGAGAATTGATATTTGGGGTAAATTTCTGATTATTCTGTTGGGTGGTATCTTTTGTTTTACCTCTTGTGTCATTGTGGAATCTGGTTTCTGGGGTTTTAGCTTTTGTGTAGTTTTACATAGGTGGGTGTCTGTTGTTCTGTTTAGTGTATAATGCAGGTCTAAGCATTTCTTGCAAGGCCGGTCTGGATTTCGCAAATTCTATCAGTGATTGCTTATCTGGAAAGGTCTTTATTTCTCCCTCATATAAGAAGCTTAGTTTGGCAGGATACAGAATTCTGGGTTGACCTGTGTTTTGTTTTAGGAGACTGATGATGTCTCCCCATTCCCTTCTGGCTTGTAAGGTTTCAGCTGAGAAATCTGCAGTTAATCTGATCGGTTTCCCTTTGTAGGTTACCTCCTCTTTTCGTCTTACAGCTCTGAGGAGTGCCTCTTTTGTGTTTACTTTGGTCAGTCTAATAATTATGTGGCGTGGTGAATGCCTTTTCACGTTGACTCTCCCAGGAGTCCTGTGTGCTTCTTGTACTTGGATATCGAGATTTCTGGCTAAGCCATGGAAATTTTCCTCTATTATTCCTTCAAATAAATTTTCTAGCCCATGCAAATTTTCCTCCTCTCCCTCGGGGATACCTATAATCCTTATGTTTGGCCTCTTTACATAATCCCACATTTCTTGTATGCTTTAGGAGCTGCCTTCTAGCTCTGAAATTCTTTCCTCTGTATGGTCCAGCCTATTCTTAAGGCTTTCCACTGTGTTTTGTAGATCCTTGAACGCTTCTTTCATTTCTAGGATTTCTATTTGATTTTTCAGTAATATTTCTATTTCTTTGCAGAATTTTTCGTTCATTTCTTGCATTTTTCTTGTGGTTTCTTTGTGCTGGGATTCAATTTTCTCTTGAATTTCATTGAGCTTTCTTATAATCCATAAATGAAATTCCTCTTCTCTCATTCTACCCATTTCATTTGGGTTGGTATCCATTGCTGAGGAACTGATAATTTCTTTTGGGGGTGACTTTTCACTCTGATTTTTCATGTTCCCTGAGTTCTTTCGCTGGTTTTTTCTCATCTGGCCTCTTGGTCGAGAGCTGGGGGTGTTAGAGCTAGTTTATGGCCCTGTCACCAGGCTCACAATTATTGTTCCTTGGCAAAGCCAGGGAGAGAAGTAGTGGCCTGTATTGCCTTAGGTGTATTTTAGCAAGTTTGTTGGATCTTGAGTTAACTCTGACCTGTGGTCTTCTCCTCTTCCCAGTGGAGTGTGGTGAGAATGACCTCCCAGCTTGGGCTCTGAGCTAATGAATTGTACTTGAGGATATGAGTCCTCTGCTCTCTATTAGCTCGGTATTCTGGTATGTCCGTGGCAGACTCTGATTCCCCAGTTGGGGTATGCGAAAGCCCCGTGCTTTGGGAGGGGCCTTGTAGCTCCTAGGGGTTACTTTGACCCTCCTCCTCCTGAGGTGCAGGTAGAAACAAAATTTCTTTTGGCTGCAGTGTGAGAGCTGAGTTGGGAAAATTCTACACAGCTCAGAGGTTGCTCATCTAGCCACGTGTGTCTGCCCTTCTGATGTGTGTCTCCGCGTGATACTGGTTGATAGGGGGATCTCCAATTGTGCACCCCTTTTCCACCACTAGACCCCAAGGCGAGGCGGGTGGCCGTCTCTATCCCCAGCAGTCTCCACCGGGAGAATGTTCCCACAGGGAGGGGGGAGTAGTGGCCGTTGGAAGCGCTCTTGGGTGGTGCGAAATTCCCTATTAAAGTGGGCAGGATTATGGGGAGCTGCTCTGGTTCAGCCTGTGGCTCTTGAGGTATTTGGTTGTCATGGGAACCGGCAGTTATACCAAATGAGTCACTATAGCCAGCAACCTTCAAAATGAGCGCTCTCTGGGGTACAGGAGGGCTGGGACCTGAAGGGCGGGCACTAGGACCAGCACGTAGCGGACTTGTCGGAGGCCAGAGCCGGGGTAGCAGAACCAGATGGACGAGCTGCAAACTGTTTCCAATACCCAAAGGTCCCGCCGCTACAGTTCTGGGACCTGGTCCCACCTGGAACCCACGGATGCAGCTGTCCCTGGCCACCAAAGGCAAAGCCTGTCTCGCCCCAGCAGAAGAGCCCTGGGCCAGGGTGGGGCGGAGCTAGAGACGCGGCTCACAGCTCCATGCGGGCGGCTGTAAAGATGGCGGCCGCCGCCAGCCTGGCACACAGCCGGGCTCCGATCGCGCTGGGAGCGCAGTTTTTCTCCGCCGGCCGCAGCGGCAGTTGCTAGCAGCCTCTAAGGGCGTGTCCCGCTCCCCGTTAAACTCCTGGGCCCAGTCCCGCTGACTTCCAGTGACGCAGTGCCAGCCTGCGGGTTCCCGCGCACTGTCCCGGGAAGCTGAATCTCCGCCCAGCGTGATCCCCAGCCCTGCGCGGTCTCTGTACACTGCAGCTGAGGGTTGTGTTTGGATTTCGTGATTACTCCAACTCCACAGCGTCTGTTGTCTTGTGCAACTGCCCTGCCCCAACTCTGGGATTGTCCCTGACTGAGTGGATGGGCAGGCGCGTAACCGCTTGGGGGGCCGGTTGCGCTGCGCCGACCTGGCGAGTGCGTTCTTCCCGCGCTCTGGGCTCTATTGTGCTCCGTGCGCCCTCCGATCTTTGTGAAAATTTTGTACCTGTTTTCTTGGGCTGGGTGTTCGGCGTTGTTTCTCTGTCATTCGCAATGCTGTTTTCGGAGTGAGCGGTCCGTGCTCGCAGGCAGCCGCTGGCGTTCTTCACCTCCTTCCCTGGGAGCGGTGCGGTGGTAGGACGCTATCAGATCGCCATTTTTCCGGAAGTCCTCTGTTCTGGCACTTTCCAAATGGGTGACCCATTTGAGTCATTTGAAATTTCGAATGCTCTGTTTCTTAAGTTGAAAAATTGGGGGGGAAATGCTAGCTATTGCCAAAAAAAAAAAAACCAACCAGAGTTGTGTTGGGGCTCAGAACATGATAGCCCAAAGTATAGTGCTTCAGCATACTGAGTACTTTGACCTAAGGAGATTGAAAGGCCTCAGAAACAAAATCTCTCTGACCTTCTCCTGTCTTCCTCTCTTCCATCTATCTTTCTCCCCCACCACTTTGCCCCACAAGCAATTCACAGAAACCAGAATTCCTCTTTCCCAAGGAAGGTCATAGAAATTAGAACCCCTGTCCCCCAAAGCCTACCATAAAACTTAGAAAGGTCACTTCTCCCTTCTTCCTTAAAGACCCTCATTCCAGTGGGGTCCTCCCCCATACCTGGAAAGAACTCTACAGAGAGGTCAAGAATAATCTGAACAGACAGTTCTTGCTGGGTTTCCCCCCTCAATCTATTACCATTAGATCATATCCCTTTTTTCTAATCACATTTCCACATGTCTTTCCATTCTTCACCAAGTTAAACAAGGAAACAGGCAGTTTTCCCTGGGTCCTTGGGTCTTCATTTCTGAAGATTCTTGTGTGACATAAAACTTTGATTAAATAAATTTGTTATGCTTTTCTCTTAACTTGTCTTTTGGCATAGGAGTGTTGGTCATGAACCTTCCCACCCCTACAACTGGACAGTTGATATTAATATTATATTTAAGAAGGTTTTGCCTAGCTCAAAGTCACAAAAGTTAACTTCCACATTTTCTTCATTGAATTTTATAATTTTGAGCTAATTTTGGGATATGGTCTGAGGAAGAGGAAATTCATTCTTTTGAATTTGAATACCAATTATTTAACCACTATTGTTATGGAAAAGGCTATTCTTTAAACAAAAAAGACTATTTTTCGCCCCAATGAATTGTGCTGGCACTCTTGTTTGTTGACTATAAATGTGAGGGCTTATTTCTAAACTCTCATTTCTATTACATTTTGAATTATGGGACTGTGTTTATGCCAGTACCATACTTTGTTGATTGCTATACTTTGCAGTGATAAATTCTCTGTTTTTATTTATCTTGGAATGTTTTTATTTTGGCTTCATTTTTGAAAGATATTTTTGCTGAATATAAAATTCTTGGTTGACAGGTTTTTTTTTTTTTCTTTAAACACATTGACTATCCATCCCACTGCCTCTAGGCTTCCATTGTTTTTAATGAGAAGTAAGCTGTTAATCTTATTGGACTTTCTTTGCATATGATGGCATCCTTATTATCTTGCTTCTTTCAAGATTCCTCTTTGTCTATGGCCTTTAACATTTTTCTGTGATTTTCTATTTTTGAGTGTGTTTGGATTTATCCTGGTTGGAGTTTGTTGAGCTTCTTAGATGCACAAAGGTTTTTCATCAAATTTGGGAATTTTGCAGCTATCATTTATTTAAATTTTTTTCTGGTTCTTTCATTCTCTCCTCTCATTCTGGTATTCCCATTGTGCAAAAGTTGATGTTCTTATTGGTGTCCCACATTCCTCTGAGGCTCTGTTTATTTTTTTTTTAATTCTGTTTTTCTCTTGTTCTTCATAATGCATAATCTTTAATATCTATCTTCAAGTTTGTTGGTTCTTTCTTCCCATTCTTTTTTAAGATATTGTTGAGCACATTAGTGAATTTTTCATTTCAGTTCTTGTACTTACCCAACTCCAGAATTTTTGTTTGGTTCCTCTTTTAATATATGTCTATCTCTTGAATGATATTCTCTATTTGATGAAAAACTGTCATCATACATTTCTTTACTTTTTTGATCATGGTTTCCTTTAGTTCTTTGAATATATTTTAATGTTTGTTTTGAAGATTTGTCTGCTAAATCTGACATATGGGCTCTCTCAAAGCAGTTTCTGTTGCTTTTTTAATTTATTGTGTATGAGTCACTTTTCTGTTTCTTTGAATGTTCCATAATTTTTCGTTAAAAACTGGACTGTTCAATAATATTTTTGTAGCAACTCTGGATACTAACCTTTCTCCCCACTCTAGTTCTTGTTCCTTGTTGTTTGCTTGTTTATTTGCTTAGTGACTTGGCTGGCCTATTTTAGTAGAATCTATGTGCCCCACAGCATGAAGCCTCTGATGTTATTCCTCTGTCATGTGCACATTCACCCTGTGATGCCAGTGTCTTTAGCAGGGCTCTCTTTTAGTATCTCTTTCCATGATATTTATGTTAAGCTTTCTGTCACTGTTGTTATAATTCCAAGCTGTTAGGCTCCACTAATTGCTAGTTGATCACTCTATTATTTTTTATTCTGGGCATAAATTAATCTACAGTCTGATCAAATTAAATTTGAGCTTCTTTGCACAGGTAGTTTTGAGGCCAGTCTTTGAAATTTCTTCTTACATATGTCTTTCCCTAGTGCTCTCAGGCAAACTAGCTGACCTACAGTTTAGCTGATAGCTTTTATAGACTTACTAGCCTCCTCTCAATTGCTTACCAAAATCCCCATTGTTTCTGAGATCACCATTAGGCTTAAACTTTCCCACACTCTGTTTAAAATAAAGTTAATTCCATTGGGGAGAACTTCAAAGCTCTCTATTCTTATAGCCGGCCTCTCTTTCTAGACATACCCTCTGAGCCACTGCTCCACAGCTGGAACAGTGGCCTGATTATATCAGAGTGACTCCCATGCATTACAAACAGAATGGGTATTGAGTGAAAGCAGTAGCTTCTGGTATTCTCAGCTTGCCTCCCTTTGGCAAGCAAGTTAGCATAAAGGCAATCAGGATCCATTATTCAGAGCCTATCACACCAGGGGTAGAGCCTCCTTCCAATAAGTGGAAGATAGGTGAAGGAAGAAAGCATCTGATCTTTCCACCACATTCAAGTGAAATTTATATTCCATAACATGAAGTTGTAACACAGATGAGCAAAGCTGGCAGGGAGCTTGGGAAAAAGACAGCCCCATATTTTTTGTAATACCTACATGTAGTGGAGCTTTTGTCATGCTGAGATGAAGAAAGAATGAAGGATCATAACATGGTTCATGTGCCACAGATTCTTATTGTCTTTACCCAGATTTCACAGATTTTCTTGAGTAAATACTTATTCACTTACTGTATGCCCCTAGGATAATTTCCAGAGACTTTAAATGTTTTCTTTTTTTAATATAATTTTTACCAGTTATGATTGTTTTACCAGGGACCAGATCCATGAAAATACTTACGCTGCCATTCCAGAACGTGTATCCTCAAATTCTACCTATAGTTTTATTTTGATTCTTTTTATAAATTTTTAATGATTATGGATACATTATAGTTATACATACTTGTAAAGTACTGACGTTTTCAAACTTAATATAAATGAAATCTTAACACATTTATTTTGGGGAGGTTGACTTCTTTTATTCACATTAGATTTTAGGATATATTCATGTTGTTAGTGACAGCTCTCATTCATTCATTCACTCATTCATTTTTCACTGCTGTATAGTATGCCATTTAATAAATTTTAATTTATTTACCTAAGCTTGGTTAATTTATATCTGTTATGAGTGTTTCCATACTTCTAACCCGAGGCATATAAGCATGCATTTCTGTGGTATATGTCCTGAAGTAGTGTAACGTATTTCCATTATATTATTTAAGAATATTCAATTCTGCTTTAGAAAATAAAGAAAAACATATAAGAAGTTTAGAAGTAGCTTGTGAGACATATTAGACCTCGACAAAGTGAGAAGAAATGTGTGCTAAACATATATAGAAAAAGATGGAGTACCAAGTAGTTGCTAAATATTCATGAGGCACCTGAGTCCAGAGATGCTCCTGAGGCACATGATATTTATGCTACACTAAATACGCACAATGCACAAGAGGAACCCAGTATTCATGAGGTCTTAAACCACTTGCCCATTGGTGACACCCATTAAGGTCCTATACCTGCTCCATGTTTTCTCTGCCCCAAAAAACAGATGTTTGTTCATTAGGCTAATTGAGGGAGCTCCAGCAGTGGGGAGGCATATTTGCATTTCCCCAATGAGCCACTGTGTTTTAGATTCAGTCAGTACTTTCCCTCTGTTAAGCCTCCTTGTTCAAAGCTAACTCTGGTTCTTGGAATTGAACAATTGGCAGGGAACGCTGTGTAGGAAGTGGGTGGGGGAAAGAGTGAGAACGAGAGCAAGAGAGAATAGAACAACACATAAACATTGTATCACACAGAATTCAGGAAGTTAAGTACTTCCATCCTGCTTGTGCCCTATATTTGCCATTACTTCTTGATGTTTGTTTTAAACTGAATAAATAAACCACATGATTTAAGCATTTTAACTTGGTCTGTGAATCACTGTGTTTCATGAGTTTTTGAATAGAATTCCTGGTAGTGTACTTGGAATCTACTATTGCATGAAGACATTTTCCTACCTGACAAATAAGATTGTTGGGCCACAGGATATGTGTACTTAAATTTAAGAGATAATGTTAAAAATATTTCCCAGTATTTGTTCCAGTTCATACTCTAACCTAGAGTATATACATGTGTTATTGTTGATTCCCACTCTTGTCAACACCTGCTATTGTCAGAATTGTTCATTTTAGCTATGCTGGCAAAAGTAGGTGGCATGTCTTCATGCTTTTAATTTGCATTTCCCAGATTACTCATGATAGTAAGCACTTCTTCATATATTCATATTGGCCATTTAAATTTCCTCTTTTGTGAAAGGCCTGTTCAAAATCTTTGCCATTTTCTATTTGGGCTTCTATTGTTTTGTTATAAATATGTAAGAGTTATTTTTATATCTTGACAAATTCTTTATCATTTAATGCATTTAGAATATCTTTTCCATTCCATGGCTTTATTTTTTCCTCTCTTAATGATATCATTTAATGCATAGATATTCCTAATTTCAGTGTAGTTAAATTGCTATCTTTTTTCTTTAGGATAGTGCTTTTTGTATACTCTTTAACAAAAAATTTACCAAGGACAAGAATATAAAGATATTTCTCTTTATATCTTGTAAGTTTTATTATTTTGCCCTTTGCATTTAGATCAACAATCCATCTGAAACTGACACTTACGTATGGTGAGAAATAGAGATCAAGCTTGTTTCACTTTTTCAATCAAATGGTTAAAATTGTCCCAGCAACATTTATTGAAATTACCATCCCATCCCCACCATTTTGCACAGTAAGTCAAGCAGCCTTTTATGCATGTATATCATTTCTGGTATATTAGATTATTTGTCTAGTGCTGTATTAACATAATAATATCTTAGTTACTGTAGCTTCTTAATAAGTCTTATATCTGATATATCAAATCTTTCTACCTTGTTTTTGTCTACAAAATAACCTTGGATAATCTTATACATTTGCATTTTCATGTATATATTAATATATGTGCCAATATGTATAAAAACTATTAGGATTTTGATTAGGATTTTACTGACTCTATAAAGCATTTTGTAGATAATTCATATTTTTAACATTGACAATCTTTCCATCCATGCTCATGGCATATCCCTCCATTTATTTAACTCTTCATTAATTTTCTCATAATACACCACACCTATTTAAGTAGAGATTTTGTAACATCCCTTGTTAGATTTGACACTAGGTACTTGGTTTCTTTTCCAAAACTATTCTAAATGGTATCTTTATAAAAATTGCATTTTTACAATTTTTAATGATGGTAAACAGAATAATAGTTTTTATATAGTGATTTGTGTATCCACCAATGTTGCTTGCTGAATTTTTAATTCTTTCTATTATTTCTAATAATTTATATGAAAATTATTTGGATTATCTACTCTATGGCCAAATAATTCATAAATAATGACAGCTTTACTTGTTTATTTCTAATTTTTGTGCCTTTTACTATTCTTTCTTGCCTTAATTCACGAGCTGGACTATCAGCTATGATGTTAAGTAAAAGTGATGATGTTGGAAATGCTTGCATTGCTCCCAATGTAAAAAAAAAAAATTCAACATTTCACCATTAAGAATGACATATGTTATAGTCTTTGCAGATACTATTTATCAAATTAAGAATATCACTTTCTGTTTCTAGTTTGTTATGCGTTTTTATCATGATTGGATGTTAAATTTTATCAAATAATTTCTCCTGATCTATTGATATGATCATATAATTTTCTTCTCTAATATATTATTAATGTGATGAATTACATTGATTACTTTTTAAGGATAAATAATCTGGAATTATTGAAATCAACCCAACTTGGTCATTATTGTATTTTTTTCTGCATATTGCTGGATTCCATTTGCTGATGGTATTTAATTTAAGATTTTTGTATCTATGTTTTTTTTGCATGTGATGTAATATAATATTAGAATGTAACACACACTAAATATATCAATCACAGCACTGTTACAGTTGCAAAAACTTAAAAGCAATCTAAAATATCAATCACAAAGGTAAAGCTTACAAAAATGATAAATTACACACGAAATTCTAAGTAGTCATTATATCTATGTTTTTAAGTGAGATTGATCTATAATTTTTATTCCTCATAAAATCCTTGCTAACCTAATGTGATGTGTTGGTGAGTATACTCTTTTTTGTATTCACTGAAAGTATTCATATAAGATTAAAGTTATTTATTTTTCCTGAAATGTTTGGAAGAATTCTCCAGTAAAGCCATTTAGAGGTTTGGAGTTCACTCTGTAGAAAAGTTTTTAATTACAGATTTAATTACTTGTACAAGTATAAAATTATTCAGTTTCCTTATTCTTTTTTGTGTGCCAATTTTGAAAATTCATTTATTCCTTTAAATTTATAGAATAAAATTATTTATAGTAACTCTTATTATTCTTTTAATATTTAAATGATTGAAAGTGAGGTCATATTTTCACAGTTTTTATTAGTTATTTGGGTTTTATCTCTTTTCTTGATCAGGCTCATCAGTGGTTTATCAATATAAGTAGTATTTCAAAAAAAACAATGTTTGGCTTTGGTGATTTTCTCTATTGAATATTTGTAATCTCTTTATTAATGTCTGCTGTTATCCTCTTTCTGCTTTCTTTGAGTTTATTTTGCTATTCTTTTTTTTCTAATCTTATTCAATGAATGCTTTGTTTATTAATTTTTAGGATTTCTTATTTTCTACTATATACATTTATAACTTCCCTCTAATCACTCTTTTAGCGGCATCCCACAATTGTCGATGTGTAATATTTTTCTTAGTATTTGGTTAATATATATTTCAATATTCATTATGATCTTTTCTTTAACCAATGAGTTATTTAGAAGTATATTTCTTAATATCCAAATATATGTGTGTTTGGTTATGAGAATAATTGCATTGGGGCCACAGAAAATACTCTGTATAATTTTAGACATGTGAAATTATTCAAACTTGCTTTATGACCCAAGAAATAACCAATTTTTATAAATATTCTGCATAAACTTGAAAATAATATGTGTCCTGCAGTTATTGGACTTCCTGTTCTATTTATGTCTACTAGGCCAACTTATTTAAATATATTGTTTAAAATATCTGGAAAATTAGAATTTCTAGAAAATTATGAACTTAGAATTATTATGCATTCCTGATGAATTAAAACTTTTAGCATTTAAAATTTCCTCTTTATTTCTAGTAAAGCATTTTGACTTAAGGTTCATTACTTCTGTTAATATAATAACCATACCAGCATTCCTTTGGTGAGTGTTTGCTTACCACATTTTTTCTTATCCTTTTATTTTCAACCTTTCTATACCTTTATGTGTAGAATGTGACTCTTGAGTTTTTGAAGAATCCCAAATGAGTTTGTGTTCTTTTTTGTAATTTATTCTAATAATTTTTCTTCTACCTATTTAGTTCCATTAAATGTAATATAATTATGTATTTCTATGTATTTTACACTCCCTTGCTTGCCCTGTGTTTATTTTACTTGCCTTTTATTGCCTTGTTTTGGATTTGTTAAAAAAATTATATTTAGTTTTTTCCTCTGTTAGCTTGAAATTTATATACTCATTTTCTATTTTTTATGGTTACCCCAGAAATTACTCTTGATTTTTATTCTCCTGTTCAATGAAAAGACTTTAGCACACCTTAACTCCATTTACCTCCTTCACTACTCATATGCTACTGCTGTTGAATACTTTGTCTCTGTATTTTTATACCCATGAGATAATGTAATTGTTTATGCAGTCAGTATTCATATAGATTTACCCACAGGTCCACAAGCTCTTACCCCGAATCCCTGGGTTTCAGAATTTCAATTATTTTGTAATTTGAAAGGTAAAATTGCCACATAAACCTTGTATTACTTATCACTTCCAGCGGAATCTCGACAACATCTCATAAATATGCACATTAGTATCTGTGCAGAGAAATGTATGACTATTCATTTCAAATGGAAAAAATAAAGGCTCAAGTCAGTTCAGGGCAGGTTTACCACCAAGTAGGTACAGATCAGGTCTTGCTAGTTTTGGGGAGATTTGCAACTGTGGATGAGAGACTGAGGACAGACATTATACAGTGACTGGTTTCCAGAAGGATCTCAACAAAGGCTATAGTTGACCTGATGTGTCAGCAAGGAGATTTTTAAATAATATTTTCTTTCTATCCCAAATGGTGAGCTTTTGGGGTCCTATGACTTTCACATTGCAAATCCACCTGTCTAGCTGACATTCTTGCAGCCAATATGTTTATGCTGGAAAAATTGCAACAATAAGATTGTGGAGCTTGGCTAACATGCACAGGTTCAGAACAGAAGTGGCATCTGAACTCAGAATCTTAGACTTTGTGTGGTCTTACTTTAAACACATCCCGACTCCCAGAGCGAGAAGAAAATATCACAGTTGGATGAAAACAGGTGATTCAAATCAGACAGTGAAGGGCAAATGGCAAGTCAAGGGACAAAAGGAAAGCTCCCTCACAGATGAGTGATGTGAATGAAGATCTTGAAAGACATTTGAAGTGGGGGAGAAAATCAGTGTCTACTTTTCCAGAACGGAGATATAAATAATCTGTTTCAACTGGAAGGCTGCACAGCCTTATAGATTTTATGTAGAAATAAATTATTTTCAACATGGACCCAACATTTATTATACTAATTATACCATTATTCACATCCCTGTCTTAGAATGATCCAACATGTATGCATTTTAAAATATAGATTTACAGAACTTTGTCTCATAAATCTCTCTGAAAAAACCCATCAGGTGTTATAATGGGAAAAGCCTTGCTCTCTTAGCAGTTTCAAGTTTCCAGGCACCAAGGGGAAATGGACTGGAGTTAAATCTATCCCTGATAAAGCACCTATACACACAATGTCAAACAATACTAGAAGGTGGAAGTGAATACAGTCTTTAAGACAATCTCAAAGAGACCTAAACAAATTTTTCCTGACTTACTTAGAAGTCATTAACGATATGTGAATTACTTAAGCTACTTGGAGCTATTAGAAGTGGAGAGATTAAAATTTCAAAAAAGAATAGTTTTGAAGCAAAAATATCAAAGGATAAAATCACCCAGTGCTTCAGCTGACACAGGGAAATGACTGCTTTCATACATTGTTGGTAGGAGAATGGATTGCTATGATCTTTCAGGAAATTAATCTGGCAATATCAGTACAATTAAAAATAAAATTTGATAAAGCAATACCACTTTTGGGAAATCTATCCTATAAAAACAAAAGCACCCATGCATGAGGACCTGTGCACATAATTCTTATTCTTTCAATGTTTATCGGGTACATACTCTATGCCAATTACAAAAGGCAGAGAAGGGCCCTATTCTTGCAACACTTACATTCTAAAGGAAAGAGATGAATAATAAATATGTAAGGAAAAATATCAGGCAGAGATAAATGCTATGCAGTGACTTTAAATGGGCAACATGATAACTTGTAACTTTAGAATGGGGGATTAAGAAAGGGCTCCTCTGAGCGGCAGGTGGCATTTAACCTGAGAATTGACCAGAAAGAATCCAGCCTTAGAAACATCACAGCCACGTTTATACTTATAAAAGTCTACTAACAACCTGAATTTCAGCAACAATGGAATGGTTAAACTAATTATGTTATGCTCGTGTTATGGAATATGATACAGCTATTAAAATAATGTCTACTTGGTATTTCAAACTTAAATATGCCTAAAATTTGTCTCCTGATTCCTCTCCTGAAAACACCTGCTCATTTTGCAGTCTGCCTCATCTGAGCTATGACAACTCTATTCTTCCAGTTTGGGGACTAAAAGCCTTGGTATCATCCTTGGCTCTCTGTTTTGTTTTATATCTCACATCTGGTCCCGCAGCAAATCTGAGGACTCAATCTTGAAAACATATCCAGAATTCCATCACTGTACACCACACCCACCCCCACCTCTCTGTACCACCACCTTTCACCCGAATTACTAGAGTGGCCTTCTAACCGGGCTCTCTGCTTATACCCGGCCATTCTTCCATCTCCTCAGCGTGGCAGCTAGAGTGAGCCTATTAAATGTAAGTCAGGTTACATTATTCCTGGATCAAAACCGTTCACTCTCTTTTAGAAAGACCCTTAAGGCCCCACAGGAACTAACTCCTGCCACTGCTCTAACTTCCCCCTTTCTACAATCTCCCTCGGTCACTTTGCTCTGGCAGAGCTTGGCAACTTGTTATTCTTTGAGCACACAAGGACACTCATGCCTCAGAAATTTAGTGCTTAACTTTTCCCTTTCCCCAGATATGACTAACTCTTTGCATTAAAATCTTCACTGGCTACACCAACTAAATTGCAACCTCCTAATACTTCTAGTCCCCTTTCCTATTTTACTTATATCCTTACTGTGTGTCACCGTCTAATAATACCACACATTTTACTCAATTAGATTGTCTATTGTCTCTGTCCTTATCATTAGAATGTAAGTTCCATGAAGGCCAGAGTTTTGTTTTGTTCACTCTGTATTCCCTATGCCTAGAACAGTGCCTGATGCAGGATAAACACTCCATAAGCATTTGCCCAATCCATGAATAAATATACTATTTTAAAGAACTCACAAAAGTAAGTTGATATATGTATGTATATATGTATGAATATATAGATTGGTGTGGGAGAATATAAATCAGACTGTTCACATTGGTTTCCTTAAGATAGTAGAATAGAGGTGATGAGGCAGTTATTGAGGTTTTTCCTTAAGCATCTCTGAATTGATTGAGCTCTTATTATAGGGGTTACATTTGTGACTTTTTTAGGTAAATGTTATAATTCAATTTTATATAAAGCATATTGACGTTAGCAAGAAAACATTCTTAAAAACCTCAAACCCAAAGATTAATTTATTTTCCCCTTTTTAATTATTACTGTTCACATTTTAATTAGAAACATATAAATATTTAGCCTTGGTAGCTGTTTATACAATAAACAATCTAGGAATTTCAGTGGATTCTAAGCTTCTGAGAGCCAGAAGCTGCTATAGGATTCCTCAATAAAGGCACAGCCTCTGTATCATGACCACAGATAATAAAAATGAACTTGGAGGAAACCAACCCTCACTCAGAGGGTTTTGTCCATACTCCAACTAATTCTGGCATTAGGAAATAGTTAAAGAAAGCGGAAAACCCATGACTACCCAATCTTTCTTTTTAAATGAAGCAGTGTACAGAAACATAAACGAATAAACATAGACAGCTAAAGGGGGGGTTGCTGAAAAGCAGCCTCTGCGGCTGGCCCCCAGGTAGCGTCTAAGAGAGCTTAAGGGAAGTTTTAGGGGGCCCATGGAACCAGAATATTTATGAACCATATGTGGGCAGGGTGAAGAGCAGAGCAGTCTGTTAACTTTTGAATAAAGTTGAAGGAATGTTTGAAAGGAATGAGACAAGATAACTGTCTTCAATTATTTTAAAGAAGCAAGTTGACTTTTGTGTGAAGCTCCAGACAGCATCAGTAAGATTAGTGAAGGGATGGTTTAAGAAGGCAATCTCTTTGGTATTAGGAAAAATAGACTGTCTGGAAACTATACTTGGCCAATGGTGAAATGAACTATCAAGTGTCGTAACTGACCTAGGTAACCAATGACAGCAGTGAGATCTACGGCACAGATTACCAGGTGAGAGATTACATCATTAAGATCCCCCCTAATTCTAAGGTTCTAGGAGTTCGTGCATCAGGACTCTTTTGGTTGCAAGTGACAGAAACCCTGCTTTTGCTTAAGCTTGCACAATTGGAAACTCCAAATTAGATCCTAGCTTCAGATATGGCTCAGATCAAGAGTTTAAGGTTTCATATCTCTTCCCTCCCTATCTTGAACCTTTGAACATTTTTTTCTTTTCTTTTTTGGCTTCATTCTCAGGCAGACTCATTTCACATGTCAGCAAAGGCTCCCAGCAATCCCAGGCTTGCATTATCCTCATACCTAGAAATATAATTGGCCCTCAGCACATCAAAAATATTTGAAAAAAATATAAAAATAAATAAATACAAATAGAAAATACAGTACAACAACTATTTGCATAGAATTTACATTGCATTAGGTATTATAAATAATCTAGAGATGATTTAAAGTATACAGGAGAATATATGTAGGTTATATGCAAATACTTTGCCATTTTATATAAAGGACTTGAGCATCCATGGATTTGGGTATCCTCAGGAGTCTTGGAAACAATCCTCCTAGTGAGGGAGGACTGAACCAAAGAGGGGAAAGATCCTCTTCCTCAAGGGAACACGCAAAAGTCTAGGGGAAAACTCTGACTGTTTCACTTTCTGTCATGCACTCATCCTTGAAAGGATTTCAACATCCAAGCAGGTGAGACCCATCAATTGTCCATCCTGGGTCATGAGCCCATCTCTGTCACAGATAAGACAGGATCACATGAATGACAATCCCATCAGGGGATGGTAGAACAGTTCCCCACAGGGAAAACATGCTGGATAGATAAAAAAGTAACACGTGTCCATTATATTCTGAGAAAAGCACATAAAACAAAAAAGTTTGATTGTTACATACATCCAATCATTCAGGTAGATTCAGAAGGAACAACAAAGGTTATAACCGTTGTTGTATAGATTACAACCAAGAAATCACTGAGTCCCCTCACATATTTTGGCTTGGAGAAGCTTTCCAGAATTAAAGAAGAAAATCAGGCTGTTTTCACCATTGCACTGCAATGGGATGATACTAGGATAAGGAGACGTGTGCTGTCACTGAATATGTTTCTATAACAGATGGGAATAGCTTTTTCTTGAAATAGCTACTGATGTGGGGATGTTAAGATTAGCTAGGGCAATGGTTTTCCATTTGTAGGAATTTGTATTATGGTAATCAACCAACCAGAAGGAACTGTTAGTCATCCTTTCCCTGTTTAGAGGCAGAGCTTTGCAAAAGAAAGAGAACAATATACATGTAGGATATATGCATGTGTATGTGTGTGTGTATTTCTCTCTCCTATGTATATGCAGACATTTATAGGCTATGCATAAAATGAGTCCACGTACTTCTGACAAAAAAAGCAACATAATGTGTAAGAGCAAAGTTTGGGAATCATTCCGCCTGAGTTGAAATCCTGGCTTCCTCACTTACTAGCTTTGTAACCTTATGCAAAATATTTAACCTTTCTGTGTCTCGTTTTCTTATCATCTGTTATTAATAATAGCAACAACTCCATAGAATGGCTTATTGATTTAAATGAGTAGAAAACTGAAAAACATTTAGAAGAGTGCCTGGAATATCATGAATGCACAACAAAATTTGCAATCATTATTATTACTGTCACCAACTGCTTGTGTCATTTTGTGCAAATCACTTACCATTTCTGGGCCTCAGTTTCCACTCCCTGACAACCACGTGGTGTTCCCAGGGGCAAGTTTCCTGTAGAATTCTAACATGCTGTGTTAGATAGACTCTGTTTGGGTCATTTTTAGTTTTGTGATTTTCCTCACGTTCATGTCAAACAATAGCCAAAACAACATTCTGCGTTTTCAGAACCAAAAAAAGAAAGAAAAAACATAAAAAAGATTTGTTAACAAACAAGGAAATTTAACTAATAATGAATCATTAAAGTTAAAAATTCCATACATACAAGGGTTTGGAACCAAAGACATTCTGTAAATGTGAATTTTTTAAAAAGAGTACAAGGGTATAAAAACCAGAAATAGGGCATTTAATTTCTTGAAATAAATTATATCCCTATCAAGTAGTGCTTGGGACATGAATAGTGAAAACATCCAAAGAGGGAGAGAGGAAGAAAATAAAAACCAATTGTGTCATATGGCTTAGTAAGGTAAATTCATCATCATTCACTAATGGTTAATTTGAATGTCTGAAAATAGTGAGGCACGAACTTATTCTGGGCCCAGCTACTTGAGAGATAAATAATTAAAAAATAGAAGATGAGGGTTTCCAGAAGTGAAATTTCTGTGTATATCACCAAGTTTGCGTCTTTCTTCCCACAAAGATGATTTGCTGGATATGAATGGAAACTTTCCCTTTTGGAATCCCTCATCTGTCACTGTATAAACCGAGTCTGGAGAAAGTAATTTGAGTGCTGCAAATAGATTTCAGTAACACAGGTAAGCTAGGCAGGGGAACAAAGCAGCGACCAAGGCCCCGTGTCAGGAAACCAGCCTTTTAAGGGAAGAATTAACGGAGAAACTTAGCAAATGTATTAACTCAAAGCCAAATTATCCCCAAATAAAGCATACGCATGTCATGGATTTCCAAGAGGTATCAGTTACTCTCCAGTGGCTGCTAGTGCTTTTTAGCTATTATGACAAAATTTAGTATAGCTTAACAGCTATGGTCAAGAAAGGAGCACTAGGCAGAAAAAATAAAAATAGCTATTGGTGGATATACATGATGCAAAGATTGCCTAGCTTGTTGATAACTTCAGCAAGTGCTAAAAACGTACTCCAGTGAGATTTCTTGCCTCCATTTGAACTTAGAGGTACTGGGAAGATAAAGCCAGTAGGAATTTTAAAGGATATCTAGTTTAATCCTTCATCTCCTTCATGAATGCTCATTATGATATTCCCCAAAAGCAGTCTTTCATCTTGACTAGAATATACTCAGTGGTATTTTCCAGAACAGTACATTGCAACATTATGCAGTGTAGACTGAGAAAATTCTTTTTAACCAGAGTATAAATTGATCTCCTAGTAACTTCCACCCAGTGATCCTAGATTGGTCTCTTTAGAACTTTTCTATAATTACTAAAATTCATTTATTAAATTATTCTACAACCTTTTTCACATATAAGACACTTTTAAAAACCTGTATAGGGGATATGACAATGAAGAAAACAAACAAACAAAAAGTCCTTGCCTTGAAGCTGCTTACAGAGACAAAAGAGAGGGGCAGGATTAGTTTCAGCACAGATCTGTTTTATGGTACGAGCTACAAGGGAGAGGCAAGCAAAATTTCATTATTTCAGTGTGAAGAGAAGAATCACTTCTTCTTAGGGTATACAGAGAAGTTTTCTTGGAGGCAAGAGAATGGAAAGTAGTATTACAGGGAGATCCAACAGCACGGGGAGAGGCAAAAACAAAATAAAGAGCCTATGGGTTTTGATGACTCCTGGATTTCTAGCTTGTGCATTAAGGTGGAGAACCCTGAAAATATTCTGTCACTGCTTAAGTGCACCTTTGACATATGGGCATGTCATAAATTTTCATATCATGATCAGGTAATGAATGAACTCTAACTTCAACTTGTGTGTGTTTGTGTGTGTGTATGGTGTGCGGTACTGCTAAATTGGCAAAGGATGAGGTCACTCACCTTGTCAGTCATCTCTAGATGAGCCCTCACTTCACCTGGAAGAGAACTAAGTGGAAAAGCCACAGATAGATAAAGCTTTGGCAAGTGATATTTTACTCTTGACTAATAGGTGAGTACTTGCCCTAAAGCTAATTCCAAGTGGCAGAAATGCAATTGTGCCCACTTCAGGGGACCTAAGTAAGGCTCCAGGAGGGGACCAAATGTGCTGCTTTTGATTCCACAAGGAACCAGCCAGCCTTTTAGAGGACTAGAAGCTTGTATTTTAAACATGACAATTGTTATGCTTTTTGTATTTTCTGTAATTATTGCCTTTTTGTTCTCTGAGTATTAAAGTTCTTTTGAAAATGTCAGCCTGTCTCAGCTGAGCAGAAGGAAACAAGAAAAGTTCTTACAATTTATGTATGCATTTGCAGTTTTTAAGAGGGAACAAATCTCCGTTTCAGTGTTAAGGGGCCCAGTGTGGCGCAGGCCACAATAATCTAATGGAGAAGCCTCCAGAGAAAGGAAAAATTGGGGGGTAAGAAGCCAGGCCCCTTAACTAGCCACCTTCTTCACATAGACAGTTTGCTGGATTCTTTATGTTTTCCCATTATGAAATGTTCTGTATTTTTAAAAAATGGTTTCAAAATCAAGCTTTTTGTTAAATAAAAAGGACTATGCATTGTAAAAAAGCTAAAATAAAATAGAAAATGCAGATAGGGTTAAGCAGAAAATCAAAATGAGCCATAATTCTATCACCTGAACATGGGTAACATTCTGGTGTTTCCTTCTACATTTTTAAATTTTATAAATGTATACATGTTTTTGGCACAAAAATGGAGTAAAGTTGAATTTAGTATTTTGATTTTTTTACATTTATTATCCTATAACCCTTTTTCTATTTTTCATAAATTTTACTTCTGTGGCAGCATTTTTAGTGGTGGCACAGCATTCTATAATGTATTTAATCACATCTCAATTGTAAGGCATTTAACTGGGTTCCATTTTTATACATTTAATATGACATTGCAATAACTATATTTTATTTTTATTAGATAGAAGGGAGGGGTAGGAAGAGGACACTCTTATAACCTGAATCCTTTTCTGTTCATCTAAAGTTTTTTATTGCAGATTCTGGGTCTTCTCCAAGTATACCTTAGACAGAAGTGGGCAAACTTTTCTATACAGGGCCAGCAGCAAATATTTTTGACTTTGAGGGCTATACAGTCTCTGTTGCAACTTCTCATCTCTGTTGTTGTAGCACAAACACAAAAACAGTCATAGATGATACATTAACAAATGAACATTACTAATGTTTCAATAAATCTTTATTTACATAAGCAGGCAGTGGCCTGAACTTTGCCCATGGGCCAGGGTTTGCCAACATGTGCCTTAAGGACACGTGTAACATCAGAGCCCTACCTCCATCCCTTATATGGCCTGCTCTACAATATTATGAACTTCATATACTATGCCAATGCTTGTGTAGGCTTGGAGAATACAAAGGTGAAGTACACACAGATTCTGCCCTTGCAGAATTTAATATTCTGTAACATTGATTTGAGAGAAAAATTCTAATAGGAATCTATACAATTGGCCATTTGGGATGGAGCATTTATGATCATCTCCATTGTTAGGATCATGGAAACATGATGGTAATGCCCAGTAACAACACTTTCTGCTATCTCAGTCATACAAACCACACCTGGGAACCCTAAAATGTGGAACAAAAACAGAGTAATTGACCAGAAAATAGAAGTCACAAAACTCTAGTACATTTCTTGCAACTCACTATTTGCTTGACCTTAGGTAATATCCTTAACTTCTCTAAGTCTCAGTTTTCTCATCTGTAAAACAGAGAGAATAATGGGGCTGCATGAGGATTAAGTGAAGTCATACATGAAAAGTAAGTGACTCAGTATATAAAATAAGCATACAATAAATGTCATCTGTTCTTAGTGAGAGGAAAAAAGCCATTTTGGGGCTCTCACATAGTTGCCTATAAAATTAGGCAATATTTATTCACTCATCCATTCATTAAACATTTTCTAATTACAACACATAGAAAGAGCACACATGCCTCAGGCAACAAAGGAAAGAAAGAAAAGTGTAAAAATCAGGCATAGAACTGAAGTCTAGAGATCTGAAGTCATTTATTACAATGGCCCGCCTTATTCTTTACATATTTAAAGGTATTTTTCACACACATTACCTGACCCAGTTTATGCATCTCAGTAGATCTCAGTTCAGCCAGCCTACCAGGCCTCAGCTCTTTGCTCTGTTCCAGGGGCTGTGCAGCAGCAGCAGGTGCTGTCTTCGTGGTCATGAAACCCTGGCCACATTCACCAGTCCTCACAGCCTCTCTGGGGGTGAGAATCACAGAGGCTTATGTGCCAGGTTCTATCCCCGGCCACTAACAAATGATGGCTCTGCTTTCCCAGGAGCTTTCAGGAGGGCAGGTGACACAATCCAGAAAGATGGGGGAGTTAACTTCCAAAGGGTCAACGTTTTACCAAAAAGAGACAGGAGATCGACTGATGGGGAGCCAGAAGATACAATGTTCACCCTTCCTCCATTTCTCAGACCGTTCTGAGCCTCCCAATTGAGTTTTGTGCCCACCCCTAGCAGTATAAGTATGTGTTAACATGTTAGTATGTGTTAGCACATAAGCTGTGCCTCAGACTGCATTGTCAGGAAACCAAGGCTAAGATATACATAGTATCTTATTTAATCATTATGACAGTCTGAACAGGAATCCTGTAAAGTAGATAAGTCATTTTTATAAATAGGAAATGGAGCCTTGCTCCGAGAGGTGATGTGGCTTGCACAAGCAAGCCAAAACTAGACCCAGCCACTTGACTCTTAATGAATTTCCATGGCACTAAGCTGTTTTTAACATCATGTGCTTCCAATTAGGCTTTATAAGCCTTCAGAGTGAAAAAGAAAGTTCATTCTTTCTCTTCTCCCAGCCTTATTCCATGCCAACCAAGGGCTTAGAGCCCAGGTCTGCTCACTCAGAAATCATGGAGAAGAAAGGACTTGGTATTAAAGGAGCTCAGGCAATTTCACCCCAAAATATTACTCCTTGGTATAAAGAATATTTTGAATTAAAGGCCCTTCCAGATAAAGAGGCATTGGAAGGGGCTTTCCCTCTATCTGCATAAACCCGACTGACCATCACAAGATCAAAAAGCACAATGGACTTCCCTTCCTCTCCCTGCCATCTCAATATATTGCAGAATACAAACAGATCTGGCCCAAATCATTTAAAACATAATACCTCCCTCTCAGGTTAACTTACAAGTAAATCTGTTTCCCTCCATCCGTTTATCCTCCCTAGTAACCATTTATTGCCCCTAAACAAAATTACCTATACTCCTCATTTTCCCCCCTCCCCTCTAAAAGGCATGTGTAAAAATATCTGGATCCCATTGGGATATTGGGTAATCACTCTGTAATTCTCCCCATGTGCATGATAAATAAACCTTTCTCCTATTAATCTGCCTTAATTGTGAGTTGATCTTTCAACAAACTTTTGGGGGAAAGGACAAGTTTCCCCTCACCCCTACGGCATAAAAGCCTATGAGGTCCCATATGATGTCAGCCTGACTTCTGGCCCAGAAATCCAACCTATCCTCACCTCTCTTCCAAAGATATTGCCCCATTGTCATTCAGAGCTTTACACCATGCCTTTCCATCTGGGACTGGTGGAGTGAAGCATGTTTTGGAGGTCAGCATCCTGCTTTAAGAGTACTGGTTTCTAGTCTGAACTCTAATATCTTTTAGATGATTGACCTCTCAAGCCTCAGTTTCCTTTCCTATAAAATGGGGATAATCTTTGTGGTAAGCACTTCCAACTCTCACTAGATAGTTCTTGGGACACCTCCATGGTTCTCTGTATCTCCCTGCCTGAGGGTGCTTTCTGGCCACGGCAGTGAGCAGGGCATACTGAGAAGTGCCTGAGAGTTAATGCCTCAGAAGCAACCTCAACCCATAGAGGACAGGAGTTGGTGGATGACTACCTCAGCTTTCTTGCTTCCCACATAGGTCAATTCTTAAATGTGTTCTACACAGTCTCTCAGAGTGTTCCCTGCAGGACTAAGCCCACACTGGTGACACACTCCTTTATACACCTCTAGTTAGCCTACCTCCCTTCCTCATCTCACTTGCCCATCCCCTCACCATGTTTCCTGGGATGAAATCCCAAATAGATCCATTCACACCCAAATCTTTGTCTCTGGCCCTGCTTGGCAATAACTCCATCCTGCCTATCCCAGAGGATAGTTTAAAAATAATAAAAAGGAAAGCCCCAAGCTCCATTGCTAAACTCCAGGAGAGCCAGGGCTGTTTTCCTCACTACTAAATACCCAGCACTTAGCACAGTGTTTGCACATAGCAGGTTTTGAATGAATATTTGGTAGATGAACAAATGAATGAATTAATTAATTTGACCTTAGCTACTGATGCTCATGAAGAATTTACAATGACATATTTGACAAAGTGACCATGCTCTATAGATGTCAGGGGTTCATTCCCTCCCTTTCATCCATTCCCTCTTTTTTGGGTCTGTTCATGGTGGTTTTGGAGTGGCTAAACAGGACCCAGGGTCCTTGGAACCCTTTCTTACTCTATGCCCTGCCTCTTCTCTCTACCACAATCCAACCTCTAAGACATTTTTTAAATACACATCACTGTCGATCACTTTTCTGCTAGGAATTGCTTTGCTGCCTGCACTCACCTTTTAAATAATAGCATCAATTAGCAGCTACAGCAAAAAGCAGTTACATTGCTGACAATCAATGCCTTATGGGGTTTCCATGGTGTGGAAAAAAAAGTCCATAATGGATTTCTGAGCTTTTTTCCCCTCTTCCCCAAGATGTGTGGCCAACTAGGTGGCTTCTTATATGCCAGGAAAAAAAGAAAAGAAAAAGAAAGAAAGGAAGAGAAAAGAAAAAAATTTTCAACCAAGTATGCAAAGTTCAACGCATTTTTTCGTACCACTTGGCTTTCCAGTGGCATACATCTAAAAGTGGTCACAATTACAGCTGGAGTAAGAGTTTCATGGCCTGCTGAAAGATGAGAGACTGCCTTTCAGAGCTCACACGTACCATCCCCCAGTCTCCAGGCAGTGCTTCCCTCCCCAAAACTACCACCACCACCACAACAAAACCCTCTCCAGAAAGCTGTGGTGTTTACAGGCTGTTGTGTCAGAATACGAGAAAGTGCATTCCATCTGAGAAATCCAGAGGAAGAGATTGCATCTGTCCTTCTCAGTTTACAGATGATTCACACATGAGGCACAGAGAGATTGCCAATTGCTCAAGATCACACAGCATGTCAAGGCTGAAACCAGCTCCCTGATCTTCTGATCATTCCTGATGCATCTCCACACACTGCCTCCTTAGCTCTTGTCAACAGGGCAAAAGTAGTTATATGGGAAGTATGTGCATAGCTAAGCATGTAAGTGAATTTTCATGGTATGTTATTCAGGGTTTCTGCCTGTTTATGTCAGGTTTCCAAGGATCTTATAATTATAAGAGATCAACTACATATATTGCCTAACCTCAGAGCCTTCTTAATCACATAGGCCTCATCCTGTTTTCCTTGATTTATATTTTAGGGACCATGAATCTATAGACTACAGACATTCTACTAGTTTTGTCCTTTTCTGGATCTGTTTTTCCTATCAATAAGATGAGGAAGTTGAACAAATTTAATCACTAGTGTGTCTTAAATGGAAAATTCTGTGGCCCTAGGAATTTTTGTGATAGTTAGTAAGTAGTGGCGTGGGCTTTCCTTGTCCGCTGTTGCTTCCCAGTATCGAACACATTTCACCACACCATATTTCCTTCATCTAAGATGTGAACTAAGGTACTAGATGTTTGTTGGATAGATGAACGGATAGATGGGAGGACAGAAGATGGGATGAATCTACCTCCAGAAGGAGTAGTCTTCTTACACTGAAATTGTTTGTGATTATAAATAATACTGGCATAATCCAGCAGAGACTCCTAATAATTTTTATATATAAAACTCAGGATCTTAACCCACATGCTTTAAGTTACTCATTACATTAATCTACATGATGAATTTAATAACTTCACATTCCATGAATTTCAGTCATCTTCTCTTTCATTCTCTCACTCATTCATTATTTACTTAATTAATTAACTCACTCGGTTAACATTTATTGAGCACTAGCTATATGATGTTCCTCTCCCAAATTAGCTTACTTTTTAAATTGTTCACATCCTAAATTAGACCAGAAAAATAATGACAAAAACCTAAATTCACTGAAAAAGAAAAACTATCAACCAGATTTTATGGCCTTCATATTGGTCTTTCTTAAATTAGTAAGCCAATATATATAAATCAAGGTACTAATCAATGTGTATTATTATTACTACTTATCATAAATCATCCAAAAAACATAGATATTGTGAACCAGGGCCTAGGAGTATGTGACAGAATATATTAGGTCAAGTTAGCAAAGGCTTTTTAATAGTTAGAAGAGTTGAAAACTCAGATCGAAGGATCACTCACAGGGGTAGTCTAGGTTAGTCGTTCTCAAGAATGTTGAGGTCAGCCCCACCCACCATCTGGGGCATTCGAGTGCTTCTCCTGAGGAACTAGAGCTGGTCCCAGGACCCAAAAACAACATTGTAACTTGTTCCTCCCAGCAAGCGCCACCTACTGGCAGGGAGTTCAATTTGCACACACTTTTACTGTATTTACTGACTCATCATACAGGGTGTGGTCAGTTCTCACCCACAAGCACCACCTACTGGCTCAGAGATTAAACTGGGCATGGCATTATCTAAACAAAAGAAAATCCAAAGGTAAGAAGCAACAGCTGCTCCAGATGAGAAGGAATCAGCAAAAGAACTCCAGAAGTATGAAGAATCAAAGGGAAAGGACACCCCCAAAAGGGAACTCTAGCTCTCCAGCAATGGATACTAACCAAAATCAAAATATTGAAATGACAGATGATGAATTTTGAACATGGATTGTAAAGAAGCTCAATGAAATGCAAGACAAAATGGAAGCCCAACAAAAAGAAACCACAAAAAGAATGCAGGAAATGAATGAAAAATTCACTAAAGAAATCGAAATATTAAAGAAAAATCAAACGGAACTTCTGGAAAGGAAAAATTCATTCAAGGAAATGCAAAACACAGTGGAAATCCTTAAGAATAGGTTAGATCAAGCAGAATAAAGAATCTCAGAGCTTGAAGAAAACACCTTTCAATTCAACAAGTCACTCACAGAGACAGAGCAGAGAAACAAGAGAAAAGAGCAAAGCCTACAAGAAATATGGGATTATGTGAAGAGGCCTAGCATAAGAATCATAGGCATCCCTGAGGGTGAAGAAGAAAAAACACAAGGGTTGGATAATCTATTTGAGGGAATAATTGAGGAAAATTTCCCTGGTTTTGCTAGAAATCTAGATTTCCAGAAATCTAGTACAAGAAGCTCAAAGGACTCCCAGGAGATTCATCACAAAGAGAAAAAAAACATGACACATGGTCATCAGACTGGCCAAAATAAACACAAAAGAGGCCCTCCTACAAACTGTAAGGTGAAAGCAGCAGGTAACTTACAAAGGAAAACCTATCAGACTAACTGCAGACTTCTCAACTGGGACCTTACAAGCTAGAAGGGACTGGGGCCCCATTCTCAGTCTTCTCAAACAGAATAATGCCCAGCCTAGAATCTTGTGTCCTGCAAAACTAAGTTTCAAATATGAGTGGAAAATAAAGTCTTTCTCAGACAAGCAAAGACTGAGGGAATTTGTCAAAACAAGACCTGCCCTGCAAGAAGTACTCGGAACTGCATTATGCATGGATCAGTACAATAGACACTCACCAGTGTAAAATCATCCAAAAGCTAAGGGTCAAAGGCCAGATACCACAATGGCTCAGGACAGAAAACAAACCAACAAAGTTCTACTCAACAGGATGAACAGAAATCCACCTCACATATCAATTCTTTCAATAAATGTGAATGGCTTGAACTGCCCACTGGAGAGACATAGTCTGGCTGAATGGATAAATATACACAAACCAAGTATCTGCTGTCTTCAATCAACACATCTAACCCACAAGGACTCATTCAGACTCAAGGTGAAGGGATAGAAGACAATATTATATGCCAATGCAAACCAAAAGATGCTGGGATAGCAGTTCTCATATCAAATAACTTAGTCTTCAAATCACCAAAAGTAATAAAAGGCAGAGATGATTATTATGTAATGGTAAAGGGAACAATTCAACAAGAAGACATAACAGTTGAAAATATCTATGCACCCAACACAGGTGCACCCAGATTCATAAAGCAAATCCTACTTGATCTAAACAGAATTATAAACAACAGTACTGTAATAGCCAGGGACTTCAACACTCCACTGACAGCACAGGACAGATCTTCCAAATAGAAAATAAACAAACAAACAATGGACTTAAACAGAACTCTAGAACAAATGGGCATAACAGATATTTACAGAACTTTCTGCCCAAAAACCACTGAATATACATTCTTCTCATCAGCTCATGGGACATTCTCTAAGATTGACCACATCCTAAGCAAAAAAACACATCTCAACAAATTTTAAAAAATAGAAATTATACCATGCATCTTCTCAGACCACAGTGGAATAAAATTAGAAATCAACTCCAACAGAAACACTTATCTCTACACAAAGTCATGGAAACTAAACAACCTACTGCTGAATGATTATCAGGTCAAGGAGGAAATTAAGATAGAAATCAAAAGAGTCTTTGAACTAAATGATAAAGGGAACACAAGTTATCAAAATCTGTGGGACACAGCTAAGGCAGTCCTGAGAGGAAAATTCATAGCCTTAAATGCTTACATCCAAAAGATAGAAAGATCTCAAATCAACAATCTAATGAATTGATGCAAAGAACTGGAAAAAGAAGAGCAAACCAATCCCAAGCCCAGCACAAGAAAGGAAATAACCAAAATTAGAGCTGAACTAAATGCAATTGATAACAAAAGAACAAAAGATTAATGAAACAAAAAGCTGGTTCTTTGAAAAGATAAACAAAATTGACATGCCTCTCGCTAGATTAACCAGAAGCAGAAAAGAAAATACTCTAATAAACTCAAACAGGAATGAAAAAGGAGAAATTATAAACACAAAATATCATCTCTGAATACTATAAAAATTTCTGTGCACATAAACTTGAAAACGTGGAGGAAATGGACAAATTCTTAGAAACACACAGCCTCCCTAGGCTCAATCAGGAAGAAATAGAACTCCTGAACAGACCAATATCAAGTACTGAAATTGAAGCAGCAATAAAAAACCTCCCTAAAAAAAAAGTCCTGGACCAGATGGTTTCACACCCGAATTCTACCAGACCTACAAAGAAGAACTGGTGCCTATCCTGCAGAAATTATTCCACAACATTGAGAAGTAAGGAATCTGCCCCAATATGTTTTATGAAGCCAGCATCACCCTGATACCAAAACCAGGAAGGGACTCAACAAAAAAAGAAAACTACAGGCCAATATCCCTCATGAATATAGATGCAAAAATTCTCAATAGAATACTAACAAATCGAATTCAGCTGCTCATCAAAAAAATAATCCATCATGACCAAGTGGACTTCATCCCAGAGATGCAGGGATGGTTCAACATACACAAACCTATAAATGAAATTCACCACATAAACAGAAGTAAAAACAAAGACCATATGATCCTCTCAATAGATGCAGAAAAAGCATTCGACAAAATTCAGCACCCTTTTATGATAAGAATGCTTAACAAAATAGGCATATATGGGACATACCTCAAAATGACAAAAGCCATATACAACAAACCCACAGCCAACACTATATTGAATGGGGAAAAATTGAAAGTATTTCCACTTAGAACCAGAAACAGACAAGGTTGACCTCTATCACCACTCCTATTCAACATAGTGCTGGAATTCCTAGTCAGAGCAATCAGACAAGAGACGGAAATTAAGGGGATCCAAATGGGGGCAAAAGAAGTCAAACTATTGCTCTTTTCTGACAATATGATCTTATATCTAGAAAACCCCAAAGATTCTGTGAAGAGACTACTAGAATTGACAAATAAGTTCAGCAAAGTCTCAGGTTACAAAATCAATGTATACAAATGAGTAGCATTCATATACACCAACAACAGTCAAACTGAGAACCAAATCAGAGACTCAATACCTTTCACAATAGCAACAAAGAAAATAAAATACCTAGGGATACATTTAACCAAGGAGGTTAAAGACCTCTACAGGGAGAACTATGAAACACTAAGGAAGGAAATAGCAGAGGACGTAAACAGATGGAAAACCACACCATGCTCATGCATCAGCAGAATCAACATTGTTAAAATGTCTATACTATCCAAAGTGATTTACAGATTCAATGCAATCCCTATTAAAATACCAACATCATTTTTTGCAGATCTAGAAAAAATAATTGTATGCTTCATATGGAACCAGAAAAGACCCCGTATAGCTAAAGCAACCTTAAGCAAAAAGAACAAATTTGGAGGCATCAACTCACCAGACTTCAAGCTATACTACAAGGCTATAGTCACCGAAACAACTTGGTACCGGCAGAAGAACAGACATAGACCAAAGGAACAGGACTGAGAACCCAGATATAAAACCATCCTCATATAGCCATCTGATCTTCAATAAGGTAGACAAAAACATACACTGGGGAGAAGAATCCCTATTCAATAAATAGTGCTGGGAAAATTGGATAGCCACATATAGAAGACTGAAACAGGATCCACACCTCTCACCTTTCACAAAAATCAACTCACGATGGACAACAGACTTAAACCTAAGGCATTAAACCATAAGAATTCTAAAAGAAAATGTTGGGAAAACTCTTATAGACATTGGCCTAGGCAAAGAATTCATGAGGAAGATGCCAAAAGCAATTCCAGCATCAATAAAGATAAATAAATGGAACATGATCAAATTAAAAAGCTTCTGCACAGCCAAAGAAACTATCGCTCGAGTGAATGGACAACCTACAGAATGGGAGAAAATATTTGCATGCTATACATCTGATAAAGGGCTGATAACTAGAATCTATATAGAACTCAGGAAAATCAGCAAGAAAAAATCAAACAACCACATTAAAAAGTGGGCAAAGGACATGAACAAAAACTTTTCAAAAGAAGATAGAGTAATGGCCAAGAAACATGAAAAAATGCTCAACATCTCTAATCATCTGGGAAATGCAAATCAAAACTACAAAGAGGTATCACTTAACTCCAGGGAGAATGGCTTTTATCAAAACGTCCCAAAACAACAAATATTGGTATGGATGCAGAGAGGTAGGAATGCTCATACACTGTTGGTGGGACTGAAAACTAGTACAACCACTATGGAAAGTAGTGTGGAGATACCTCAAAGAACTAAAAGTAGAACTTTCATTTGATCCAGCAATCCCACTATTGGCAGCTACCCAAAGGAAAAAAAAGACGTTCTATAATAAAGACATGTGCATCCGAATGTTTATAGCAACACAATTCACAATTGCAAAGATGCGGAAAAAACCCAAGTGCCCATAAATCCATGAGTGGATTAATAAAATGTGGAATATGTATGCCATGGAGTACTACTCAGCCACAAAAAACAATGGTGAACTAACACCTCTTGTATTATCCTGGGTGGAGCTAGAGCCCATCCTCCTAAGTGAAGTGTCACAAGAATGGAAAAACAAGCACCACATATACTCACCATCAAATTGGTACTAATTGATCAACACTTATGTGTACATATGAGAGTAACATTCACTGGGTGTCAGGCAGGTGGGAGGGAGGAGAGGGGTTGGGTAGATTAACACCTAATAAGTGTGGTGTTCACTGTCTGGGGGAGGGGCACGTTTGTAGCTCTGACTCAGGCAGTGCAAAGGCAATATATGTAACCTAAATGTTTGTACCCCTGTAATATTTTGAAATTTAAAAAAATGAATTAATTAAAAAAAAATGTTGAGGTCAGTGATGGATTGAGGAGGCTAATGAAATATGTTGATCTTTCCTAAGAAAAATCTATACACATACACACAAAAATAATTTTGCTTATAATCTCAGGGAGGTCAATGTATCCTCTGGGTTTACTCATTAAACCTAGATTAAGCAGAACAGCTCTGGAAAAATTCCTGCACTTGGTGGGAGACTGAAATAGTTAACCTTTTAGGTCCTCAGAAGTGTGAGAGTCCATATTTCATTATGCCATATTTCTTCTATCTAAAATAACCTTCTTTATTTCCTCCATCCCCATGTTAATGCTTTTAAAATTAGGATGAGTTTACCAATCAATGTGTACATTTAATACAGTGGATTTTTTGTTTATTTCCTAAAGAGCTTTTATTAAATCAGTGGTGCAGTCTCACAATCAATAGCATTTTTGAAGTAAGAAAACACAGTGGAGCATTTATTGGATGATGCATTTGGCATTGCTAAAAATAAAAAGCAAAAACAAGGTGTCTGCCTTCAAAGAGTTTGCAATTAAACAATGTTTGGGAAATAGACTAATACTTAATAACCCACCCTCAAGTAATCATTTCTGAGGTGGGTATTTTTCAGAAGGAAAGGACATCAGTACAGGTCAGAGAAAAAAATAAAAAGAGCTTGAGATGAAGCACATGACTGGGGTGGTGGGAGGTGAGTCTAAAACATTCTAAAATATTCAGTCCAATGGTGTGATTGTGTGGTGGAGACAAATTGGTTTTTAAGTCTGCCAGCAATTTATTTTAGCTGTTGTAAGTGAGTTATTCAAATTATCATTGAACTTATAAAAATGATGGAATGGGGAAGGATATCAAAAATCTTTTCTGCATTCTATAGTGAAGCTAGAATTTGTTCTCCATGTAGGTCTGTCCTTTGTTTTGAGAAATCACTTTGATGAATCATGTAGTCATAGATATTTCAGGCAACTACCCATTGTTCTCAGAAAACACTGAGACAGTGACATATGCCAAATGTTTCAGGCCAAGCATTCTGAATATAAAAAAGTCATTCACGGGGGGGGGCATAGTTGCCTCTCTGCAAATTTTATTATATCTTCACTTAGTGCCATAGTCATCACTCCCTAATCCCCCTTCCACAATAAAAGGGGGTAGGATTTTTGAGTCTAGAATCAAAGTTGAGAAGACTGGATTGGGGTCTCTAATCTATGGAGGCCAACTGACCCCTGTAGCCTAGCTGTGAATTGGAGTTCATAGGAGAGAGATGACCACTGGGGGACCTTCTGTGGAGGTCACAGTAATTAGATTTTACAGTAATTATTTCCAATATTCAGTTCCATTTCTCCTCCATCTCTGTACTATAATTCCTCTATCCTTAGCTTTTCATAAAGTTCTGTTAATACTATCATACAATCTGATATTAGCTAGTACAAACTAAGAGAGGGCCTATGTCCTGGCCTGGGTCAAAGGAGACCACAGAGTGTGGCAGCAATATGAAGAAATGTTCTTAAGCCATAAGCAGAGACTGATGGAGAAGTTCAGAGAAGTGGTTGATAGCAGCAGTTAGGACAAGTCGTCAAATTCCCAAAAAGCCCCAGAAATGCACAGGGAATTGGACTTCCCACATGCATTAAGGGTGGGGTTCACTTGATATTAGTGAAGTACTAAAGAGAAATATGACTCTTTGAACACCTCTGGGCTTGGAAACAGTAAATATATGTGTGCTTTTGTTTAGAGCAAGGGTCCTCAGGTTCTCCTCTAAGTGTTCCATGACCCCAAAAATTATTATGAACCATTGAACTCAATGTTAAAGGATGGCAGGAATTGGGCAGGCAAAAAAGGAGAAAAGCCTTTACAGAAAAATAAGATTTTCTCTAAATACACATTTTAAATGTACTAAGGAAAATATTTTAGAATGTCAACTATATGTTTGGTAATAGATTAGATGAAATTAGACTTTAAGACATACTATTAGTATATTATGCTTCTTGAAAATCATTGGTTCTTGGTTCCGATGCTCTCCCAGCAAGTCAACAGATAATGCAGCTGCCCCAGGGAGCTCATTCTTTGAGGAAGGTTGCAAAGCCCTGGGCACCTGGCTAATTAACAGCCATTTATCATTTTAGACTCCTACAGCATTAAAACATGCCAAGTATTAAAAGTGGAATACATCCTAAGGAAAAAATCAGATATAGATATATAAAAGTGGATGAACAAGGATGTTCATCTCAGGTTTATGTATAATAGTGAAAAAACTGAAAACAACCCAATGGAAAACAACCTAATAGGTAACGTACAGAATTCTTTCACTAAATTACAGTGTATCCATATGATAAAATATAATGCAACTGTTAAAAATTATGCTGTATCAAAATGTTAACATAAACTATCAATAATAATGATGATGATAGTTGTGGATAGTGTGGTTTGTTTTCATATTTTTTTTTGCCAATCTATTTCTGCATTTTCTAAAATAGTCATGTTTAATTTCTGTAGCAAGCAAAACAATCAAAGTTGTTAAAAACAGGTGTAGAAAAATATTTATGATTATGGTAAAACTATTCTATATTGCTAAGTAAAAAATTAGGTTATAAAAGAGTACCTTCAGGGCAATGCCATCTTAAATGTAGATATGTACAGAAAAATATGTAAAGAGCATGTAGTAAAATGATAATAGGTAATTATTATATTTTTCTTTGTATTTTATTTTTCAGGTTTTCTCCACTTAGCATGAGTTAATTTTTGAAATTATTTTTTCAAAAATGTAATTAAGGGATGCTAAATGTCATCATCAGGACATTTCTACTTTAACAAGTGGTCTTGTCTAAGAATTAGGTAACCATATTTGACCATTCCCTCTAACCCTTTGCAAAGTGTCAGAAAGTATCAGCCATCATTTGAGGAAACAGCACTCTCTTTGGCCACTGAAAGGCCTAATTTGGGCTCAGAGAAATGGCCCCTGTCATCTTGTCTCCCCCTGGTAATGGGTATGTGTGGTGCACATATATGTATAAATATGTATCTCACACACACACATATACAATGACAAATACTACCCTGATTCTCCTAATAAACTTCTCTTTTCAGCAATTAGCAGAAAGAAGCTTAAGTAATCTGTTAATTTGTATTGTCTCCAAGGGCAATAGAAAATGGGAATAAGATGTAAGACTACACGGACTATCGGCAAAAACAATGGCCAGATTTGGCAAGTGTTGGCTTACGGGTACGGAATTTTTAAATGACCTGCTTTAATATGCTATGGCTGATCCCCAATGTCAACACCACTACTACTCCAACCAACCCCAGGGTCCGACTCTCCCCTGCCCTTTCCTTGGCTCTTGCAATGCTGTTGACCAAAATAGTCCCCTTCTTCCTTCTCTTTACCATGAAAGCCCAGCCATTTTTCAAGGTCCCTGAAGACAAAACTGAGGGCACCAGTTTGAGGGGTGGAGGTCTCATACCGCTCTGCTCTAGGCTCAGGACTGTTTCACCGTTTACTGTGGTCGTGCTTTTATCACTTCTAAAGAGATCTATAATACACAACATGCACAGAATTTGTTTCTTCCATTCCCATTCGGTGCACAGGAGTCATGGGCCCATGAGATACCAGGAGGCCAGAAGAACTTGGCTTTCAGAATCCAAACCTTACTGATTCGGCAACTCAGAATCACAGGAATGGGCAAAATGTTATTTCAAATCCACCTCACAAGAATAATGTTTTCTTGAAGTTATAGAGCACAGATTACTTCCCTCATTACAACATCTTATGTAATTTAAAGAGTGTATTTGGAGTTCAACAGACTTGAGTTAAATTTCCACCACATTCTAGCTGTGTGACTTTGGACAAGTTACTGTCTATGCTTCAATTTTCTTATGAGTAGTGGAAGCATTAATATCTAACTCTAGAGTTATTATACTAACTAAATAAGGTAATGCTTATAGAGTGTGTAATACTGTAACTAGGTCCCTAATCAGTTCAGCGGTGGTGGTAGTAGTAATTATAATAGTGCTTTTTAAAATTCAAATCTGATAATTAGCAATTCCAGTTGTGAAAAATATCATTCACTTAGCGTTTATGCCTATTTATTCCATACCTTTCCTGGCATCAAGGGGTGTCCATGAAGGAGGCATATGTATGACTTTTGCTACCATGATTCTTGAGCACAATTATCTAATATATGTGGTTAATGATAGGTGGTATCTGTAGTTGTTATTAGTATTTTTAATCTTTTTCATCATTGTGGCTGTCTTTGGCTATGTATTAATATTAGACAGCTCTGCTTTGCTCACATGGCTGTCCCCTTTCTTTTGTTATCTAGGAAGCATTATTAACCCATTTAAAATCAACCCTGAAATACTCAGCTGAGCTATTTGACCTCCTTATAGTGCCTCTCTCTCCCCACTCTATCAGTTATATTTACATAGAATGGTTACCTTAATCCCACTGAAAGAAGTAGGGAAGAGTGGGAAAAAATCTCTAGCTGGATCAAATAACAGTTCAAGTGGAGATAAAACAGGGATCTGTTCTTTCAAACCAGCATTTTCTTGCCTTCACACCTCTCCTGGATAAGCTAGTTGCAGGTTCTCCTGCTACAGTGAAAAGGCAGACAGGCATCCTCCTAAAACATTACTGATGAGGGTTTATTTTCACGAGCTAGGAGTGTCCTCAATACACCACTAGCCCAGCTATCGAATTGTTGTAAAAAAAAATAAATGGTTCCAAATCGCAACTGCTTTGAAGCCAAAATCATTTTTGGCAGACACCTTCCACCCCACAATATTGAGCTATATCAGTGCTAACAACTCTGCAAGCAGATCAATTAATTTGATTATTTTATTACATTTCACAACTAGTTTTTCTCTGAGAGTTCACCAGGGTGTCACATGATTTGAAGTTTGCTGTTATTAAATTGTGCTATTGAGGTATTTTTAAATGACCATGCTGGTTGATGGTAAATACTTCCCAGGAAAATACTCCAGGCAAGTGACTCTCAACCTTGGCCACATGTTAGAATTATCTAGGAGCTTTTGAAAAATACCAATTTCCAGGTTACATCACAGAGCAGTTAAATAATAATCTCTGGACATGAGACCCAGACGTCAGTATTTTTTAAAACAGTTCAAGTGATTCCAGTGTGTAGCCAAGGTTGAGAACCACTATTCTAGGCTAAGATTATCATAGCCATAATCTATGAAGGTTGTGGTCAAATATTCTTGTCTTTCTGCTTGTAGCAAGGCATTCTTTCATCAAATAAAATTATAAACCAGATGTAATAGGCTCTTGTGTTACAATCCTCTGCTCTTGAATATGGGCTGAACTTATTGACTATCATCTAATTAATAGAATATCACAGAAGTAGTGGGATGTCATTTCTGAGATTAGTTTACAAATATACTGTGGTTTCCATCTTGGGCTCTCTCTCTCTCTCTCGATTTCTTTTGGAGCACTTGTTTCTGGAGAAAGCCAGAAACAAGTCATGAGGCAAACCTGTGGAAAGGCCCACATGAGTGAGCTTGGAAGTGGGTTTTCTGGATCCACCAATATCCATGTGAGTAAGCTACTTCTTAGAAACAGATCCTATCCAGGCCAAGCTTTGAAATAATTACAGTCCCTACCAGTCCTTCAGTTATAGCCTCTTGAGCAATTTGGAGCCAGAACTACCCTTCTAAGATCCTCCCAATCCCTGTCCCCTAGAAACTATGTGAGCCCATAAAGGGAAGGAAAGAGAGAAATAAAAATGAAAATAGTAACAAAAAATGAAAGAATGAAAAACCTACTATCGGTCTACATGTCTATCTCTTAGAGTTAATGATTATGTCTCACTCACCATAAGGCTGGACGTAATGTAGCATTTAATAATGATTCTTAATATACTTTTTTTTAACCACCTTCTTCTCCCGTGGTCTTTTCCCCCTTATTTGCTCCTGGCATAACATACTCAATTGTGAGTCCTCAGGATTTTGACACTGATCATGTCTTTGTTGATTGATTATATTAAAACAGAAAATCAGCTTGCATTTGTCAAATGTCACGCATGTGCCAGTAATTTCCCTGTCTTTTCTGTGACACATCATCTAATTTTCACCACATCTTCCAAGTGTCATTATTTCTATCTCATGGATGAGAAACCTAATATCAAAACAGTTCAGAAACTTTCAAAGATCACTTGGATAAGTAGTAAAGTCAGAATTTGAACTCAGAACTACCTAAGCCCATACACATTCTTTTTCAGATAAGACTTTAATGCCTTATGATACATAATGTTAAATATTAAAGTAATAATCAGAAGCATTAACTTGCAGGTATCTTGGAGAAATCTTCAGAGTCTGAAAGAGTGAAGATTACAGACCTCATCCCACAGATGAGAAAACTGTGGCCCAGAAAGGAAAAGTGACTCATCCATGTTCCCACAGCTCTTTAATTTTGAATCAGGGCATTAACACAGCTCTTCAAGAGGCAGGACACACAGCACTGAGGAATATGAAATTTGGTTTCAGACATATCCCGTTTAAAGACCATTTCCACCAATTTATTTACTCAATAACTATTTGTTGAGAAATTCCTATGTGCTGGTCCTAGTTTGGGTGCTGGAAACTGTGAACAACTGAGAAGACCCTACTGTAATGGAGGTGACAATCTATTTTGGGAGGATAAGAGAAAAAGAGAGATTAAGTTAGATAATTTCAAGTAGTTACATAAATGCTAAAAAATAAAGTAAAATCATATGACAGAGTGAAGGGAGAGGCAAGTTTGGATAGTGAGGTCAAGGAGGACCTCTGGGAGCAGGTGGCAGCAGGAGCTGAATCCTGACCGAGGGAAGCAGCCAGTCACATGGAGACCTGGAGAAGAGGAAATCAAGCAGAGGGAACAGCGTGTGCAAAGGCCCTGAAGGGAAGATGAACTTGAATGTGTGAGGAATGGCCACTCACCAGTTGATAGGCTTGATTAAGTTATTACATTTCTCTGGGCCTCATTTTTCTCATTCCTGGAAATGGCAACAACACTTCCTTCACAGGACCTGGCATATGATAAGCACTCGGTAAATGTTTCTGTATAAATGACACTGATTTCATTCTTTGTTCATTTCACTCATCGCTCAGGATCATGTCTACATGAGCCATCCCGGAAAATTTCCATCCCAGGCTTCTCTCCTTTCTACAAACAAACAAACAAACAAACAAACAAAAACAAATCCAAGTTGCATTTACTCAAGTGCCTTACCCAAAGCAGTTGTCCAGGTGCAAAGCTGCACTCAGCCCGGGCATCTGGGTTTGCCTCTCTGCCATTCGTCTGACAGTCTGGATTTGCTCCCTGAATATTTGCTGTCCTAACCTGCCTCCCTCCAGATGCAGGGCATTAATTCTGAGTCAGCTCCCCCTACCTTCCCATCAGAGGTTGTCATCCGCAGAGCGGGTGATGGAAGGACTGAGTGATGGATGGCAGTCCCTTCAGAGCCCATCAGCTTCATTCTCAAAGCAGACACTGAAAAATGTGAGGCTGGTGCCAAGCCATGGGGCTCAGAGAGAATCAGAAACCTTCTCCCAAAGGCTGAGATAATGAGAATCCTCTGGTCAGTCTCACGTTGCAGTGTAAGTAGGACACAACCCCAGTTACAATGCTAATAACAATAAGCTGTATCCGTTGAGCACTTATTCAACAACCCTAGCACATCAATAAAACATTTTTTCTATATCCATTCAACAGACACTTATTAAGTACCTGCTGTGTGCCAAGCATGCTACAAGGTTCTGAGGTTAGAGAAATAAACACCCCAAAGTCCTTGCCCTGGTGAGACTTACATTTGAAAGAGGAGCTCCAACAGTAAACAATAAAATAACACACTATGATGTAAGGTAGTAACAGCTTAGAAAACTAAAGCAGGGAAAGTGGTTAGGAGGCATAGACAGGGTGAGTGACCAGAACAGACATCCCAGGAGGTGACACCTGAGCAGAGGCCTGACCACAATAAGGGAGCTCGCCAGGTAGGTGTCTGCAGAAGAGTTTCCAGACACAGCAAGGAGAAATCAGGGGCTCTGTAGTAGGGAGAAGTACAGGCGGTGTCTCTCAAAATAATAGCGTTTCAGTCATCTCCTATCTGGATCTCCTACTGGGAAAGCTTTTCTGCCCTATAATAGGAATTTCCAATCTTGGCAATATTGGCATTAGGGGCCAGATAATTCTTTGTGGTGGGGGCTTGTCCTGTGCATTGTAAGATGTTTAGCAGCATCTCAGTCCTGTAGCCATCAGGTGCCAGGGGCACCCACCCACTCACTTGCCACCAGCAAGATCCCTTTGCCTAGCAACTCTCTCACTCGCTGCCTCATTGCTCTAATTCTTTGCAGATGCTCCCGGCTCTAGGTCAGGTATGTCAGACCCACCTTGCCAGTGATGCTACAGACTCCTTGATACCAGTGACCTCAGTTATGCATACAGGTATGTATGGAGGAGGATCTGCAGGATGCTAATGAAGCTATTAAAGTTTCAAGGCCTCTCTCTTATATGGGCCCCTTCGAAGGCTCTATCCCTAATTTTGTACTCATAATTTTGTATCTATTTTCTTAAGGTAGATCCCCTAAATATGTAAGCTGTAGACCCCATGAAGCCTGGCTCCATCTCTAGGTATTCATCTGAACAAAGTTCATAGAATTTACAGCATAGACCACAACAAGCGTGCTGGGTGTCAGCATTTCACTTGTCTCCCTCTCCAACCTAGCTCATATCCCTGAGCCCTGACTGCCTTGCTCTTAGTTCCTGAAATACACCATTTTTTCTCTTTTGGTTGGGAGATGGGGGCTCAGGAGAGACTTGTCTTCCCCATCAGAGTATGTTTTATAAGGGAAAACATATATCTGTCTTGCTCTTCCTTGTATCAAGCACATTGCCTGGAACATGGAGGTTACTTAATAGTTAGTTTTTATTAAATAAATAAAACAGGAAAACCTAACAGGTATTGATTACAAATCAGTGGTTTGAAAAGTGTGGTTGCTGTACCCGCAGCAGCAGCAGCAGCATCTGGGAACTAGTTAGACATGCAAATTCCCAGGCCTTCCCTGAGCAAATCAGAAACTCTGGGAATGGGGCCCATAATGCCATGTTTTCACAAGCCCTTTGGGTGAGTTTGAGGATGGGCAAGTTTGAGGATGCTTGAGTTTGAGAACTATTTTAAAAGATAGTGGCAGGTCTCGACATTTGCTATCCTATATAATTCTCTAAGAGAAATTCTTCAAGGTAGGCATTATTATTACTATCCCTGTTTTACAGAATTGGAGACTGAGACTCAGAGGCATTATTTCATCTAAGATCAGCATAGTAAGCAAGTAGAAAAGCCAGGATTTGAATTCTGGCACATCTGACTTCAAAACCCATCTTCTTTCCACTATACCACATTTCTTCTGGTGGGAGATTCCAAAATAATCTATGTCAAATCCCTCTGAAAAACAAGTCAATGTGACTGTGTGACAGTGTCATTAATAGCAACAGTAATAACCACCATCACAAGGAACACTTTTTGGCATATTTCTGTTGTGCCTGGTCCTGAGGACAGTGATATCCCGACATGGCTTCTCAGAGACCTGTAAGGGTTAATCCACCTCCCAGAAGCTCTGACTTCCTCCCAACGAGTCACTCAGCACAGAGGGGACCAGGTACGTGGGTGTAATAACACACACAGTGCAGCAGGCATGCACACACGTGCGCATCCCTACTGGGAGCGAAATGAAAATAGAAATGGAAAGCAAGGCCCCTTCTCTTGGTGCCTGTCTCTCCCTGTCACCTGTCATAAATCTTAGAGCCCACAGTTCTGTGGACAAATGAGATCCTCTCAGTCCGTTGCATGTGGCTTTTTGGAACGCTGGTCTAACGTGTAGCGGCGCACTTTCTGTGAACGCTTTGTGTCCTGTACGGATATTAGCATCAGGCACCGAAGTCTGTGGTTGGAGAAAGAATAATACAAAGAAAAGCAGAAAAAGTAAGATAACTGGCTATTTATATCTGCTCTGTCGGAAGTGGTGACAGGTATAATTACCGAGTAGAAATTACAGGGCTGATTCCAGTGGTGTTCCTCCCGCTGTTTTGGGGAAGATAAAAGATTGAAAATGTTCCTGACATCTTTTCAAAGACAGGGTGCTTTGGCATGCACTTCCATTTATTTCCACATTGATTAAAAGCAATTTCCTGTTGTTCATAGTTGAAACAAGATGCATTCCTGGTCCCCTCGATTCTGTGAAATGTCTTTGAAGGGAGAGATCCTTGAGACCCATGTACCTGGCTTCCTCTGAGCCCCACTCTCCTCCCAGCACCCCTCTCCTCCAGGACCTGCATCCAGGGTCCTTCCTGTCAAGAGAAAAACAAGCTATTAAATTAATTCACATGAAGATGTTACTGATTTAATGGACTATGATCCCAGGGGTATTTACAACAAAAACAGAAAGAGAACATAAGATAAAATCCTATGACATTAAAGCTGCAAGGAGCCTAAAAATGATCTAACTCAGTGGTTCCCAAACAGAATCAATTATCAGACTTACCTGGTCCTTTTAGACACAGATCTTTCCCCAGAACCCACCAGGCCTAATGAGTCAGACTCTCCAGCGGCCAGAGGTAGAAATTTGTAATTTTATGAAGCTCCCTGGGCCATTTTGGTCATTAGACAGGTTTAGGCAGCCCCTTAATTCATAGGTGGAGGAAATAAACATAGCAGGGCAGAGACTAGGATAAAGAGAGAGTGAGGCACTTGGCACTGGGCCAGAAATTTAAGGCATACCAAAAACCTCAGTAATCAAGATAGATAATATTTTAACGCAATAATTTAAAAAATCAAAATTAATGACAAAAATCCACGATGAATAAAATACCAGTTTTAAATAAAAATGGATCAGTATCACTGACGTTGTTTTCTTTTTCCTCAGATTTCAGTAGGGCTCAGATTGATCCTATTACTGATTATTTTTATTTACTTATTTTTAATCTTTTTTGTTTTTTTGTTTTTTTTTTTGTTTTTTGGGGACAGGGTCACGCTCTGTTGCCTGGGGCTAGAGCACAGTGGCATAGTCATAGCTCACTGCAACCTCAAACTCTCGGCCTCAAGCGATCCTCCTGCCTCAGCCTCCTGAGTAGCTGGGACTATAGGCGTGCACCACCATGTCTCATTTTTCTATTTTTTATAGAGATGGAATCTTGCTATTGCCCAGGCTGGTCTTGAACTCCTGGCCTCAAGCAATTCCCCTGCCTTGGCCTCCCAAAGTGCTAGGATTACAGGCGTGAGCCACCACGCCCGGCCTGATTATTATTTTTTTATATATTGCTTCCAAAATATTATTTATCTTGATTATGGAGGGCTTTTTGTTGCCACCTTAAATTTTATACCCAAAGGAAGTGCCTCACTCACTTCACCCTATATTTGGGCAAATACTGAAACTTTATGGTTATGAGGACATATACAATCAGTAGTAGTGATTCATTTTAAAGTAGGGAGATTTAACACTTAACATAAAAAGTTAGACCTAATAGTGAAAAATCTGAAGTTTTTTTTTTTTTTTCCAATAGGCCCCTCATAACACCAATTGGCTAGAGCTGAGTGGCTGCCACCCCCTTTTGGATGGGGCAGGGACAATTTGCCACAGGCAACACTACCTCTATAGATATAACTTCATTCCTTTATGTGTTCTACTGCCTTCTGTGGGCATTTGATTTTTACAATCTCTGATATAGCCGAAGACCACACAAAGGAGCAGTAGCAAAATAATGCTTAATCCAGTGTAGCCATTATCCAACAGATACAGATGGTTATTCTGTGCTTTCAATACAGCACGTGCCAGCCAGGCAAGGCCACTCTGACATGGGCTGTCACCCCTGCCTCACTCCTTTACCTCTGTTCTTGTCCCCACGTGCAAGTTCTGTCTTGCCTCAGGCTCTGGAACCAATATTCTCAAGAGGGGAGATTAAAGACAAAGCAGGTATTTGGCCAATTCTGTTTTAGATGGGTTTCTTTCCTTAACTGAATTTGCACTTGCAACCTTCCATCTCAGTGTCTGCATTTTCTGTAAGTGGAGATCCAGCTCCCAAGTCTCTGCCCTTCCTCCTACACCTGAGGCCTCAATACTCCAGGTACTGGGTGTCCCTATCATTGTGAACACTGGAGATTTGGCCCTGGCCCTACAAGCTGTTGACAGATATTTATAGAGTACTTGCAGCATGCAAGACACTGGTGCCACAACAGTTTACAACACAGACAGAATTGCTGCCCTTGTGGAGCTTTTAATCTAGTACGGTCATGGACAAGTACACAGGTCCTCACCGTCCTGATGCTTACTGCATTCTCCAACAAACTCTGTTGCCACCTCCCCTCAGAGGTTGCAAACTCAAGTGCCTACAGGACATGGCATAGCATAAATGAATGAAGGAGGCTCAGGGTAAAATGAAAGAAGGTATTAGGCACTGTGGAGAAATAGAGGACTTTCCCCATTGGATGGCATTCAAATTCATATTTTTAAAAATGTGTGGACACCAAGCAAGATACATTTGCTGAATTTTGCTTCTGAATCACGAATTTGAAACCCCTGCCTAGAGGCTTACCCCTTGCTGTAGCTTTGGCTGGGCTTCCCCGACCCTGGTCTACTGGGTCTGCCGACTCTCCTGTCACATGTTCCCCATAGCCAGCACTGGTCTTTCCTCATGCAATTCACCTGTCCCAGCTTCCAGGCAGCTCTCGACCTGGCTGTAGACCAAATCCCCATGCTAAGGAACATCATCCCCATTTACCTACAGGTGTTCTGTGCTATGGATCTGTTTGGCAGGATGATGAAACCTATGGACCCCTTCTCAGAGTAACGTTTTTAACATCTAAATTAAAAGACATGAGTACAATGAAAACAAAATATATTGAAATGTAGGTTTAAAATATTAAAAATAATAAATTTGACAATATTAGTAGATGTGCTGCTTTATTATTGAATTAATTGATAAGGTCTAGCAGCATGTTCATAACTGCCATAATTTCAAAGTAGCACTGAGCATAGAAGAGATTTTGAGCTATCTGCAACATTTGCACTGTGATATGAAAACATCTGTGATTTCTATTGGTGACAAAGTCACAATTATTGTCAATACTACTATGGCCTGTTGCTTATATTCACAATTGAAGGAAATCTAAATTTCAGTTAGAGATTAATAAAAATAAAGCTGTAATTTTTTTGCCATTTAAGTTCATAGGCCCCTGGAATTCTACCTGAGGACACATTGGGGATGCACGGAAAACAAACTTTTACCTGGAACAACACTTCCCAAAGTGTAGTGCAAGGCTTTGCAGATCTTCAGCACCCATGAAATGTCAGACTTATTGACAATGCTAACTTCATTTTTCATTGATTTAGAATAAAAGCGACCAATAGGATGTTAAATAGCATAGCCATAGCATTCTCATACACTGCAGGTAGGAGTAGAAATTGATACACCTTGATCGTTTGGCTATGTGTTCTAAAAGCCTTGAAACGGTACAAATACCCTTTTCCCCAGCATTTCTGCTTCTAGAAGGTATCCTAAAGAACCAATGAGACACGTGCAAAGCTTTAAGAACAAAGATGTTCGTGCACAGCTGTGCAAAAAATAATACACAGTCAACAAAAGATGATGTAGAGCCATGACTATTGACATGAAAAGATGACAAACACAATGTAAAAACAGTATGGGGAATAAAAAATAATTGCATATGCATATGTTGGCACAGAAAAAAAGCTTGGAAGGATATACACTAACTCTCTCTTAGTGGTAATTTCTGGTGATTTAATGATCATTTTGTATACTCATTTTCTTGGGTTTTTTCCCTTACAACGAAAGTATGTAATTTGTGTAAGTAAATGGAAAAAATGGGGGGAGGGAGGAGAAATGTTGCCATATTGAGTGCTTATTTACTCTGTTTTGGGAGATATTTCCTGGGGAGAATTTCTTTGTGTACATATTCTTATTCATTCAAAAACTAGGTGCCAATCACTATCCTAGATGCTAAAAATGCAAAATTGAGCAAGACAAACAAGGTGCCGTATCTCATGGAACTTACTTTTCAGTGCAGGAAGCAGACAATTATCCAACCAACAAATGCATAAAAAACCAATGTATTGGGCAGAGATACATGCTTTGAAAAAAAAAAATAAAACAAATTAAGCCAATAAGGAATAGATGGGGCAAGGGAAACTTCTTCAAATTGAGGGTCAGGCCTTTCATGGAAGTTGTAGTAAATGCAAAGACAGCAAGAGCCAGCCTTGTATAGATCTGGACTAGGGAAGAGCATTCCTTGCACAAGGAAAGCAGATTCTAGGTCCTAGGGCAGTAATGAACTTGGCATATTTGGTGAAAAGAAAGAAGATGAGTGTGTCTGAAATGCAGTGGGAGAGGCAGAAAGTGGCACTGGATAACATTGGCATAGTCAAGAGCAAAATGTCTTAGGGTCTTGAGACCATGGTAAGGAGCCTGAATGCTTTTTTAAGTGTGTGGTAGGTGGAATTATTGCTCATATTTCTTTGCTCCACGTGCAAGTATCTTGAATCCCTACCCTTGAGAGAAAGCCACGTGGGAGGAGTGTACTTTCTCACCTTGAATTTGGGCTTGGCCACATAACTTGGTTTGGCCAATGGCCTGTTGGCAGACATGACAAAAGCAGGAGTTTGGAATGTGCTTGTGCAGTTAGGTTTCCTCTTGAACTGGGCTTCTCCCACTACCATGAGAAAAATACAGTTGAGGTAACCCAATGGCCCCAAAAGAATGGGAGACGTGCCAAGCAGACCTGAACCAAACCTGCAGCCAGGAGCCAAGTTCAGCACAGTCCAACCAAGATCTTCAGAGCTATCCATCCAGCTTACAGGCACATGAGTTGGAAGAAATGGCTGTTGCTTTAAGTCACCGCACTTTGAGGTAGTTTGTTCTCCATATCCCTCACCATATGGAGAAGGGCATCAGCAGCACAGAGAGTACAGCCAACATGGAAGGGCAGAGAAAAGAGGTTAAGGGTCATACAGAGACAGCCAGGTGAATCAGAATCTGCCACCATTGTTGTAATAGCTGACTAATATGCGAAGCGACCAGAAGGTACTGGAGACTGTTATACTCAGCACTGGCAAGATCTGATTTACATTTTAAAAATTATTTTGGCAGCTGCGTGGAGAATGGATTGCAGAGATAAAGGTAGAAACAGGGCGACTAACTGAGAGTCTAACATATTCGCCCTGGTGAGAGATGATAATGGTGCAGTTTATTGTAATGGCATTGACAAAGAAAGGAGAAAGTTTAGGATAGCAGGAGAGGGTCCCTGTTGAAAGATAGGCACTACTGGGCGGAGACCTAACTTTATGAGAGACACCTTTAGTTGCCAGTCTCTCCCTCTGGAACCGAGACACTCTGCTCGGAACTTTCAGTCATCAATAGCGGTGCTTCCCACGGAGCCATACAGAACAAAGCTCTTTCATCCACAGGCTACGCCTCTATATAGGAAAGTAGTTTAGCTCTAGCCTCCTTCTAAAGCCTTCTCTTCTTAGAGTTGAATAGTCATATTTGCTTCAATCATTTTGTGTATATCTATCCTCCCCTGGGTCTGCATCACATAGGCCGTATCTTTTGTATTGTCTTGTAGTTGGTTGTTTACAAGTCCCGACCCCTATATATCACAAGGGCAGGTGTACTTTCTTCTACACCTTCCAGTGTCTAGAGCTATGCCCTCCACCTAGGAGAAGGTAGGTGAACTTTGATGAATTGAATTAACATATTTGAAAACAGCTATCATGTTGTTTTCTAAGTGTGCTCATTTCCTAGTCACTAAACCTAGGTTCTTTTTGAGAAAGTTCTAGTCATAGAACTGACACTAAGCTGATATTTCACTTTGAATAAGATGTAAGAACTCAGGTGGAAATCCTAAAAACTTAGTACACCAAAGAAGACCCCCAAAATGAATAAAAATAGAAGTCCAGGAAATATTTTGTTTCCTCAATTCCTCTTTTCTTCAGTTCCACTGGGAATCTTGTTGCTTTGTTACCTAGCAACACCGAGCTTATCACTGGGTAATTTACAACCATTTCTCATCTGTCATCATTTATCTAATCAGATCTGATCATAAATAAAATCTGCACACAATCCACTGACTTCTGTTTGTAATTAGAATCCATCTCCATCAGGGGAAGGACATTAAGAGTCTTGCACCTTGCATGTATTGATTTATTTGTGCTTTTTTGTCATTTTCTAATATGCTACCCCTCACCAGTTTACATGGTTCAATCTGTCTTGATTCCCTTCGGCAAAATCCTATCTTTTGTTGTAAGTTTCTATCAATCCAGATGTCTTTGGATAAAATTTTTAGGTCATCTCTGCTCATTTATTCTGAGCATATCATCTGTGCAAGGTGACTTAATTTTGCAGTATACTGCTAATGTTTAACAAAGCTTTTTGCCTCCTTTCTATCATGTCAACTAGCTTTGCCTACTCAAGTCAATCTCACCAACATTTCTTATTATGAACTGTAGTGTGCATGAGTTGTTTTGTGCGTCTGGCATTAGTACCCCTTATTCTGTTAACAGCAATTATATTCCATTGGAGATTCCAACCATAAAGTCATGGTTTGGGCTTATGATCAGAGTGCTCTATACCTTTAGTCATAGAAACAGGCACTAAAAAACAAAAAAAAAAATACCAACTACATTAGTCTTACTTCCTGGTCACAGTGCATGTTTCAGGCTGGGCCCACTGCACAAGTCAGACCAATCTTTTGGGGATTGTCCAAGTGAAGCTGACAAAGAGCATTCCTTCTCTGCTCACCTTCCTAAAATACAGTGAGGTAAGCCCAGTGTTTCCTGTGGCCATGTCCCTAGCCATCTGGAGAAGGCCGTCTACTACTGATAATATAGCCAACATAGAAGAGCAGAGACAAGAGGGTAAGGGTCATACAGAGACAGCCAGCTGCAACAGAAAGAGAGAGAATAAGAACGTGGGGAAGAGGCAGAGAAATGGAGAGGAGCGGGGGTGGGGAGAGACAGAACATGAGAGAGAATGTTGTTGGCACTTCAGTCCCTTTTTCCAATCACTGAGGGTGCAAAGTTGCCCTGATTCCTTCGATTGTATGATACATACCCAGTATTCTTCCCATAAAGCCCATATTTTCTTTAAGTGTGTTCAAGTTGAGTTTCCCTCAAGGATACTGACTTATACAATTTCATGATTCATAACCCCACAAAGTTGTCAAACACTCTTTAGTTTAAAAAATAGTTTCCCGTTTATTATCCAATTGGATCCTCATAACAATCCCCAACTCCTTGGAAGTAGCTAATGTAGAGAGAACTGTACCCATTTTACACATGAAGAAACAGAAATGCAGAAAAATGACATGCTATTTGGTTATGCAGCTAGTGAAGACAGGACTTCTGACTCTTAGTCCAGTGCTCTGCACAATACAGCAGTTACCTCCCCACATCACTCACAAAGCAGAGTGCAGCTGTGGAGCTACAGAGAAACATATGGCTCAGTAACTTGCCTGACACTCTAGAAATTTATCGAATTGGGGAGATAAGATAGATTCAGATACAATGACAAGTAAAAATGAAAAGATCAGCTTTATATAGACAGAGCTGAAGTAATTACTGTAGCATTCCTGGGCTGGGGTCATCAGAGAATAAGGAGTTCAGACTGGCAGGAGGAGGGAGAGAGCATCCCAGGCGCCAGAAACAACACAAGCCAAGAAGCAGAAGGAGTGCACATGGTGTGCTGCAGGAACACATCTGGCTGGAGGGGAGGGTGCTTGGCAATTTTACCGTCTAACTATAGCTTGAACCCTTCCATTTCTCCCCTCCGCCACTGCCACCACTCTGACTCTTTCGTCTTTCACCTGGACAATTGCAGTAGCCTCCCAGCTGATCTCCCCACATCCTCCCTTGCATTGAAATCCACTTGTCACTCTGCAGCCTAAGTGATCTTTGAAAACGTCAAATCTGAGTGTCCTTGAAAAAGATCATCTGTAAGTGTGCTCTGCTCTCTAAGCTCCCGCCACATGAATGTCTTTCAGTTGACACTATGTATCCTGTTCTTTCTGGCCACAGGACATTTGCACCTACTCATTTCTCTGCCAGCAGTGTTCTCTCTCTCCCTCCCTCTGTCTGTCTCTGTATCACTTCCTGTCTTCCTCTCTATCTCCTTCTTCCTTTATCCATTTATTCAAGGAATAATAATTGAATAATTGGGCAAATCTTATGCACCAGAAAGGCAGGTTTAAAATAGCCATTAAGATAAGGATTATGGGGCCAAACTGCTGTATTGAAACCTGGTTCTGACACTTACTACGTGTGTGACCTTTAAAAAGTTACTCAGATTCTGTCTCTATTTTATTATATTTGTACCTACCTCATGTGACTGAAGCTTAAATGAGCATATAGCAAGGCAAATATCAATGCCCAACATAGAAAGGGCTGTAGGAGTGTTTGCAATAATTATCGCAGCTGAATTCTACCCACTGTCAGGATGTTGGAGTAGATGTATGTCCACAAAGAAGCCTTTTCTAAGACCCAGGATTAGGCTGGGCCCCCATTCTATGAACTCACTCTGTTTTGTATTTCATTGTACTCATCTTACTTTAATCCATTTTTCTTCTTGGATTATAAATCTCAAGAAGGCAAGAATCACATCTGTTGTGTTCATCAATTTATTGAAAGATTCTAGTACAAAGACTGGTTCAGAATAGGAGTTTATTAATATATTATTCATTTATTAGAAAATCAAGGTCAAAATCATAATTTCTATGAAAGCCAGGAAAAATGAGTTGGGGCTTCACCTGTATGCAATGTTTTTTCCGGTTTGGAAAAGACAAGGGGCCTCTTTCACTTTAGGGAGTCGGATATCCATAGCACCTGCATCTTAAAGGTGATCTTGTCAGCCCTTAGTATCACCCAAAACAGTGATGATCCAAACAGCTTCTGAGAGGTTTGCCTTCCCCACCTGAGGACATTTGGGTTAAACTGTGACTCATGTTAATGGTAGGGATATGACAGGGCCCCATTGACACCAAGACCTTAAAAGATATTGCAAAAGATATCATGAAAACCAGGCCAAGGCATGAGGACCTACATTCACATGAAAGGCCAGGCAGGTTTTTAAACATCAGAGCAAAGGAACATCACTGTTTCCAGGCAAAGAGCATAGCAGCTTAAAAAGTCAGAAAGGAAGGCCTTTAAATGGGACTCAGGGACCATAGATCACCTAGGAGAGAGCAAACAGGAAGACTCACGTTGCTTTTGCTCCCATGCCTTGCAATCAGGATGGAACCCATTAAATATCTGACTCAATTACAGCCATTTCTTGCATGAAAATGGCCCAGACAAAAAGATCCTGGTGATAGAAGAGTATGTCCCTTGGTATGAACTAATGAAAATTCCATGATTAGAAGCTAATACATCTGCTCTGTTCCCCTCCTGTGCTGTGTGGCATTCATTCATCAGACAATAATTTGCCCTCTAGGCCACATGTGGGTGCTAGAGACGGAAACGTGAGGTCACTTCCCTTGGGAAGGTCATAGCATCCTTGGATAATAGACACGTGACGTGAGGGAAGCCCAGCAAGCTATGGCTGCAGCAGGGTTCAAAGAAGGTTAGGACAGAACTGACAAATTAGTTACTTAAAATCACCAGGATATCTTAATATAAAGTACTGACAAGTCTCCTGGGAAAGAGAGATTCAGGTAAACAACAAACAGCAAAGCCTCAGTCAGTAGAGGGGAGTGGGCAATTCTTAACATAACAACCTCCTCCAACTTTGTTTTCTCATCCAACCCACTGTGGACCCATGCCTGAATCCTTGGCGGGGGAGGATGGGGGCGATGTTGTGAGTCAAAACTGAAAGAAGAGTGTTCACTAGAGCTCCTAAGCAATTTAGGTACAAGGCAATATTGCCTTTGTACCCATGGCACTAAAGTACCATAGAAACCTCTCTATCTGAGCCATTGCTTGATTCAGCACATCCAGAGTGGCAGAGATGGCAACCCATTGGCACTTCCCGGGAGCTAGAGCTCCAAGGTATACAGCAGTGACTTGGGGTAATGATACAGGCAAAAGGCCTGTAGAGTGGTGTGCTGGTAAATGTTTAACAACTGGCTCTCCAAGAAAAGAAAATGGGTATGTGTATATAAGTAAACATAAGTTTCATGTGAATTTTGCTGATGTTAAGAATGTGTCACATACAGTTTGCAATTAATAATAAAATATACAATATTGTTTATTATAAATTCTATATAGCCAATCAATCCTCACAGAATGCTTTGGTCTGATTTTTGTAGAACTCTTGTATCTGTAACCAATCTATGGCTGTAGTTGACAAATGAGTATAGTTATGACTGAGTGTTAGTTAATATTTTCCTTATGCTAATGAGTAAGATGAAAGTGAAGCAATCAAGACAGAATATGACAGAACTTCACTCAATTGTCAGTAACGATTTCTTTGCTGAATTAGACAATGGTTTTTAAATAGTGGAAAAATATTTCCTCAAATTTTTATTCTATTCACAATGTAATGGCTACAGACGTGCTACACATGTAAATATAATCTGCATTGTTGACATTTTCCTTATTGACATTTTCTCTATCACTTTCTTATGTCTATATAATCAATAAAACAATAAATCAAGCCCTGATTTGTAGAGTTTTCTGGTTTCCATGGTGTAAATACTCCCAATATGGCCAATTTTAAGCTACCCACATGATGTTACTGAATGTGGAGTTGAGCAGAAATGCACATTGCACACCATCATATAGTATAATATAATCATGCAGATAAAATCAACATGTACAACCTCAGGAGCACAGATAATAGTAAAATGTAGCAAAATAGGCAATGATGGCTTTTAAGTACTTGTATCTTTGTGTTTAATATATATTGGTTTGTGAGTTTGTATTATTTTATTTTTAATAACGACTGTGTTTAACAATCAGCTTACAAAATTCCAAGACATGTAACAGTAAGCTCCAGTATGAACTGGCTCTAGCACACCGCTGAAGTGGCAGACATGGAGATGTGCTACTCAGACCCTCTTTTAAAATGTCTCACTCCCAGCTGTAAGGAGTATAGTTTGTTAAGAACCATAAGGGTCTGCCTCAGTTTTCAAGCCAATGTCATGCTCTTCACAGGGTGAACCCCAGCCAATGAATGAGCAATAATGGTACAAGCCTGGCCATTTCTGCCAACGTGGGACTTCTCTGATAGGCAATCTTTGCTCCAAAGTTCCCCTTTGGACTTACAGAAACTGTCAGGTCAGCATCACAGTCTGATATCTCTCCTGCCGTCTCCTGTGTCTGTCCTTTTCCTTTCACAGTCTTACTCTCAATGACCTTCTAATTCTCCCAATTTTATCTCATCATCTGCTTCTTAGACTCAACCTGAAAAAAGACTATAGAGTCAGAGGGAAAATAGCTTCCCATCATATCACAGGGAGTGGGGACCCAACAAGTGGAGATGACCAAAGGGGGACAGAGTCACCAGAGGAAGTGGATAGCACTTGGGTGAAACACGACTGGACACATTCATGAGCACAAGATAGATGTTCCACCCAGTGGGATCTTAAAGATCTAAGGGAGCTGGGAGACCTGAAATAGCAATACTGAAAAATGAGTTAATGTGACTCTATTGGTCCATTCCCAAATGGAATAGCCAGGCTGGGAAAGTACAGGTAATTATAATGCAATGTGACAAGTGCTCTACTGGATGTATGAATCAGATTCTTTCAAAACAGGAAAGGCTAGTCATTAAGTTAATAGGAAAGCCAGGGAAGGCCTCACAGAGGAGGTGCTACTTGAGCTGGATCTTGAATACTGAGTAGGAATTGGATAAGCAGACAATTTACTGGGAGAACTCGGTGGGGTATAGATTAGAACAGGCTCCAAGATATGATTAGTGACTCACCACCATTATTTGAATTTTTCCTGAGCAGATACACACTTCAGTGAAACATCTATACATTTCCCTGACCCTCCCCTAGGATCAGGAATATGTTTGTGCAACAACTCAGGGTGGGGCTGGGGGTATGAGTGGGGCAGTCTGAAACCTGGCAAAGGGCAATTAAGCTTTCTTCTCCTTGTGGAGATCAACCCTATGGCTGGTTATATGTTCTTATTGACCTGTTTTCTGACTTTGATACAGTAAAAAGCACTATGGGTCAGAAATCAAAGGAACCGTGTTCTAGAACTATGCCTAAATCTGTCTCCCTGCTTATAAAATAGAGTTAATAACCCATGCCTCCCTTTACAGAGCCTTTTAATTAAGTTTTATTTCATCCCTTTGTCATTGAGAAGCTGACCCTGACTACGAAACATTAATACCTCAAAGCAGGCATCATGTTTTTTCTTTTTAGTGTCAGCATCCTCAGTCCCTATCCCAATACTAAGCACATACTAGGTACTAATAAATATTTAATTGATGGGTAGCATACAGATAACTTCTTGGCACAACCTTTTGAATGTAGCAGGAACTCCATAATTCATTGCATGTTAAATGGCTATGAAAATACCTCTCTTTGCTTAGATACTTTCTCTAAATACTTATCCCTATATCTCAACTAGTGAAAAGAAAACAAAATAAAAACGATTCTACCCCCATTTGGAATGTTAAAGCAGTAGCACTGACTACTACAGAAATGTCAGGGGCTTTAGGGTCTTATTGGAGTTCCTTATATTAGAATCTACATATTAGCACTGTGGCCAGAGAAGAGTTACCTAACTCTCTGAGCCTCAGTTTCCTCATCTGTACAGTATGAATAATGTTTTTTAAAGATTAAATGAGATTAGGTATATGAAGGGCATTGTATAGCTTTCGCCGCTAGGAGGTTCTCAACAAATGTTAGCTTCCTTTTCGACTGGGATCTCCATTCTGCTTTCACTGATGTGTCAGAACTTTTCCTCTCCAAAGGCTAAAAGAGGAATTAAGTGGCGCTCTGCAGGGCTACCTTTTTCACCTCAATCTTTAGTAGGATGGAACAGAAAGGACACTGGATTTGGGATCTACCTAGGTCTAGTTCAGATTTTGGCATGGACTAGCTGTGCAACCTTATGGGGGCCATTCGTTCATAAGCTATTGTTTGACACCCTGACACTATTCTCAGCACTTGAAAATATATTAGAGGCAAAAACAGACAAAAATCCCTGCCTTTGTGGAATTTACAAATGTGTTTTCAGTAGGGAACACTGATCAAAAAAAGAACATAACACAATAAATTTGTAGGCTATTAGGAGGTAGTGAGTACTGTGGAACAAATAAAAAGTCACTCACTTGAGCAGGGGAAAGGCGAATAGAGTCCTGGAGTGGGGACCAGGAAGGTCACAGCCTTATAGACACTAGTCATTGAGGAAGTGAAATTGAGCCAAGACTTAAAATAAAAGAGGTGTCAACCAGGGATAGTTAAGTAAAGAGCACAGAGACAGAGATCAAGACCCTGAGGGGATGTGACTAAGAAACGCAAGAAGGCCAGCGCAGCTAGTGTGCAGCGAGCAAAGCACAAGGAAGAAGGTAAAGAGGGGCCATGAGAATTGCAGACCCTTAAGAGTTTTGGCCGAATCTGAAAGTGTTAACTGAAGTGGCTTTGACTTCGATTCTATGTATGTGAAAAAGGAATTTAGACTAGATTCTTCCCGAGATCTCTTCCAGCTCTTAAATTCAAGAATGTCCTTATTATTAAGTCTGTGATAACTGGCATGGACAGATCATGGGAAACTGGAAAAGTGTATATGCACTGTATTCTAACAGAATGGCACACACGGGATTTATATGGGCAATTTTATCTCCTGTCTAAAACTAAGAGAGCTATCATAGGACCCAGTGGCCAGGGCTCTGACACTGTCTCGGGATGAGGACAGGCCAGTTGTCAAACACTCACCCTGCCACGTTAGTGCTGCAGGTGTTTAATTTGCCTCACCTCAATTTCTTGCTCTGTAAGGTGGAGATAACTGCAGTTCCTAACTCATTGAGTTATTTTGAGAGTTAAATATGATGATGTGCCAAGTTCTTAGCACAGTATTGGACACATAGTAAACTCTCAATAAATTTTACTATTTTTCACTTTTTATAGTAAGTAATCAACAAATGCTTATTGAATTGAATTTTCAAAGCCTCTATATTTGGGACTTGTGTGCTAATTTTCCCTCTTTATATCATCAAATACGCATTTCAGGATTTCATTTCAACAAATGTTTGTTAATGCTTATTACGTGCAGGGCACAGATGCATGGATGAGTAGGATAGAGTCCCTATTTTTACAAGGGCATAAGTGGAGGAGACAGATCCATAAAATAACTAATTCAAGGTAGACTATTAAAACTGTTATAATAGAGGGGCCACACATAATGGCAGAATAGAGAATGAGAGATGATTAATTCCAACTGGCATCATATAAGATCGTTTTCGGGGGTAAATGAGAGATTTGAGCATATTGGAAAGTATGTCTCACGTCTACCTGTGGACCAATGACATTGTATATAATCTTCCTTCCCTGCCAGATGGCACTAGTAAATTATGAACTCAGTGACTTATAAAATTGTTACAAGTTTGTAGACACCTGGACTCATATGGCTCCTGGCAAAAGTGAATTCACATAAGCAATGCTGGGTCCTGATGGCCACAATGGTAAAGCCGTATTGAGGAGCTAAATTCAATTCATTCAATTCACATTGCTGCCTGCCAGGAGAACAGTGGAGAAAAGTTCTAAAAAAAAGAAGAAGAACAAGAAACATCTGTGGTTGCACTCAACTCCATGGTCATGTAGGGTATAATTACCCAAGAAAGTTATTTCCAAGTGGATCTTTGCCCCTTGCTCTTTTTTTCCCCCCAGATTCACTAATTCAGTTGTTGGACAGCCTGAGGCAAATTGCTGTTCTTGGTAAGTAACTACACATTTCTATTCCTGCTGGGAAAATATGAGATGCTTGGGAAAGATTTCACAAAAAGCTATCAGTTCACACGTACATGTTCCAGGAGTTGGTCCAAGCAGAGCTTGTATATTTCTAGGGCTATAACGTACTTCGCTAATAGAACATACTGGGTGTTCCCAAAGGAACAAATGAAACTTTCAAATATCCTTCCCTTTCTACTCCCCCTTGCCTTCTTCTGCTTTCAAGCCGCATGCATAAATGGCCAAGGCAATACATTTAAAACAGCTGTAGATTTCTAGACTTTTCACATTATGTTATTCTACTTAGTGGACAGTCTCCTATATTATCTGGCAAGGCTATGGTCAAAGAAATATTCTCTGTAGCATATCCTGCTCTCAGAAATCTGGCTGGACATGTGAAAAACGGCCCAGGGTATTTGACGATATGGGTAATTACTATGATGTGGTGTGGTTATATTTTTTCCCAAGTTCTTGTGATTTATAAATACATTTGAAAATACTTAAGCATAAAATAATATGCTGTCTGGATTTTCTTCCAAGTAATAGAGGGGAGACTGGGTGGAGGTAAGAGGAAACAAGATTTACTCTGAGTAGGTGTGACAGGTGCACATGGTTCATTATAGTCTTTTCTACTTTTATACATGTTTTAAATTTCCTACATATTCTATATGAACAGAAAGGCTTAGGCCCAAAGATTTTAATAAATTTGAAGAGGGACCCAGTGATCTACAAGAATGAGGAGTTTCAGTAGGAGAAAAGTGTTTGGCATTTAAGGTGTTAGAGACAGAAGAAGAGCAGATACCAAGAAAATGTGATGCTGAGCTGGAGGGAAGGTAGAATTTAAGGGATGGGAGGAAGTAAAGGAACTGTGAGACCAGAATTGTCAATGATTAAGGACTGACCAATGGGATTATTCATGTGGCTTTCGATACCTAATCCTGGCTCGACTATACTGGTTTACCTATGTCACTCACCAGAGAATAGACAGGGAACCAAGGATAGGAAGGAGTGAAGTGGAAAGAAGTGCTAAGATAGAAGCCACAGAAGGAAACTTCTTGGACCAGATCCTGCTCCACACAGAATATTAATTAATTCTTTGGATGATTCTATAGAAGCTACACTTACCACACTTAAAGAATGCCAAGCAGAAGTGGATAAGGAATTCATAGAATGATAGAAGCAGTATCCTCATATCTTAATGTGTCAAAATTGTGAACTGAATATAGCCTGATGAAATGAAACAAATAAATGTAAAGTCATACCCTGAGGTCCAAATACCAATGGCGTAAATACAGGGTGGGAGATATGGAACTTAGAAATAGCTTGTGTGAATATACTTAGGAAGATTTAACAGGTAATAAATGCCATATAAACAACATGATGAGGCTGACCAGAAAAGTTAATTCTTTTAAATGTGCATGAGAAGTAATGGAATATTTACATCGAGAAAATGGTAACCTATCTGTATTGGCCAGGCCTCCCTTGGAGTGTCAGGTTTATTCATACCTGGGAGACAAGAAAACAAACAACAAAAAAAAACAGAGAAACACAAAACAAACAAATAACAACAACAACAAAAAAAAACCCACCAGAGCACATCTAGTGCATTTAGAGGAGAATATAGAATGAAGAAGGGGTCCAAAGCCCTGTCCTTGAAAAATGACCAAAGGAACCGAGGGTGTTGAAAGAAAATGATTCACACACACATGAGGACCCTCTAACAGGCTGGGCCCTAGAAGAGAAGAAAGCATCATTCAGTGTGACTCCAAGGGGTGGAATTGGGCAAAATATGCACATATTATAGGGGATAAAATTACAGGTTAGTAAGAGGAAACTCTTTCTAGAGACCAAAAGTTTCCATAGATTGGAAGCCTTGTCATGTGGGTCACTGAATATCTCAGGATGGGTTAGAACGGTCCTGTCCAGTTGAAAAGCCATGAGTGGCCACTGAGCACTAAAATGTGGCTAGTTCAAATTGGGATGTGCTGTAAGTGTAAAATACACACCAGGTGCTATGGTTTAAATGTGTGCCCCAAAGTTCATGTGTTGGAAACTTGATCCCCAATGTGGTGGTGTTGGGAGGTGAGGCATAATGGGAGATATTTGGGTCATGGGGCACTGCACTTATGAATGGATTAATGCTATTATTGTGGGAGTAGGTTCCTTATTAAAAGGTCTGGACCACTCTTGCTCTCTTTCCCTCTCTTTGCCCTTCCACCATGGAATGACATAGCAAGGCTCTCACCATACGTTGGCCCCTCAATCTTGGACTTCCCAGCCTCCAGAACTGTGAGCCAATAAATTTTGGTTCATTATAAATTACCCAGTCTCAGGTTCTGTTATAGCAGCACAAAGTAGACTAAGACACCAGATTTCCTAGACTTAGCATGAAAAAAGAAATGTAAAATATCTAATTAATATGTATTAAATGTAAAATATCTAAATATCTCATTAATAATTTATATTGATAAAACTTTGGATATATTGAGCTAAATAAAACATTATTAAAATTAATTTTGCTTCTTTCTTTTTTTAATGTGGCTACTGAAAATTTTTAAATTACCTATGTGGCTCATACATAGGTAATGGATTTTGTGGATGGCACTTCTTCCATTGGACAAAATTGTATTAGAGAAACAATTAGTGGGGAGGAAGGTTTAAGATTGAGCTGGACTTTAAAGAATCCTGAGAATTTATAATTTAGGAGAAGCCTCTCTGTAAGTCTAAGACTCAAGGACATGGTTCTCAACCAAGGTCTGCTCTAACTGGCTGTGTCACCTTAGGCAAGTTACTTAACCACTCTGACTCTCAAATTCCTACCTGAAAGTGATAAAGCTGCATACTCTCTGAGGTATTTCCTATTGCTTAGATTTTGAGATTGTATGAAAGACCTCTGCCCAGTCTCGAGCTAAAGGCCATTTCCTGTCCTGGGACACAATAGGCAACCCCTGTAATAAGAAGTATTTCCTCCAACATTTTGTGCGCCCTCTCAACCAATCACTTCATAGTTTTCTTTATTTTCAAAGACCATGGAAAGAATATGGTCAAGATATGGACCAAGAAAGGGTTCCAGATCAGACAAAACTGAATTACACTTGTGACCTCACCACATCAGTATCAGCTTTACAATGATCATTATCATCTTCATCCCCAAAACAATATTCTGGCTACTATTTATCGTCTACTTACATCATGCTAGGTGCCCTGGTGCATTATGTCATTTAATCAACACAGACGTCTTCCAAGATGGGTGCTGTTCTATTCTTAGATATACTTAGATAACCTCTAAGGATAGTAACCTTGGTTGTGCTATTCATTCTAAGTCCCAGCAAGTTAACATAATAATTCTGGTCACCATAGTATACTCAATCATGGTATAAATTATAGTGAGGATTTAGGGAAATAAAGTATGTGAAATTCTATTTGAGTAGCAGATGTAAAATAGATAGACAATGCATGCTAGGATCTTCTCCTTGCTAAACTCTTCCTTTAAAAACCCTACATATCCTTTAAACCCAGCTTCAGAAACATCTTTTCCACACAGCCTCACCATTTCCCCACAGCTGGAAGTAAGGTCTACCCCTTCTGAAGCAATATAGCCCAATACCTGATCTTTTTTTTTTTTTTACTCTCATCATTTCCAGCCCTACTCTGAAGTCACATGCATGCATATCTTATCCTCCATATTAACTATAACTCTCTTGAGTGAAAACTCTGTATCAGAGTCACATTACATTCAGTTTTGTGTGTGACACAGAGTAGATTATTAAAAAGCATCAATTGAGTTAAAAAAGATGGCTACCATTTATTAAAAGTTTGTTAGTGTTAACCACTGCACAAAACTTAAGCTCTTTACATACATATCAAATTTATTCCTCACAACTTGAAAAGTAGATATTAATTTTACCCATTTTACAGATGAAAACACTGAGTCTTAAAGGGGTTAAGTAATTTCCCAAGATTACACCAATCTTAAATTGCAGAGCCAGAGTTTGAACTTTGGCTGGCTGGCTGGCTCCAAAGCCTGTGATCTTAACCATTATGATGGATGGCTAGATGGATGGATGGATGGTAGACAGAAGTATAACATTTGTATCCTTTGAATCCAAGCTCAAGATCTCCTTTCAAATTCAGTTTTCCCTTCTGGATATTAAACCCCCTAGCTCTAAACCCTTCATCCCAGCATATGACTGGGGAGTTCAGCAGAGAGGAAAAAGAGGCATATTTCACCATTTTAAAGATTCATAATGAGCTAAAAGGCCAAGTCAAAATCAATTTATTATTCACCAAAGTCTCAGGTCCCTGTATGTTTTGTTCTGAATAAAACATACCTTCTCAAGTGTACAAGCTGCCAGCAGCTGGGAAGAAAAAAAGGGAGTGAGTAATACATATTTACATAATTAGGAAGAAGAAAAAACATTCAAGTAGGTTTCCTTTTTAACGTTTATGTTTATCTGAGTCTCCAGCTCAGGAAAATGTTTATCTAGTGTAGAGAACATGTGTATTTTTCACCTGATAGCAGGATTTTTATGATAAGGGATTTCTTTTTCCTTTGGAACTACAAGCCCAGAATTGAGCAGCTACCCACAGCGCTCTGAGCCCAACAAAAGAAACTCTTTGTCCCCTATAAAACCTGAGGTTCTTTGGCCAGCCAACCACCAGCCCCAAGATAGTGACAGTCCATCTGCATCCCTAGCATAGGTTGGGACCAAGCCCTGTGGCTTTGAAAGTGACAGTGATTGTAATTTCTTACCTGCATTGATTCATAGAACATGGCTCCTTGTACAAATAAGCAGACATTTTTCAATTGTGCAATGTAATGGATAAATTATTTTGCATAGAAACTGTACTTTTAAAATTAATTAAGGTGGGCATTGCAGATGTATGCATTATGCATGTACAAATAATACATCCTTGGGTGAAAGTCCCAGATGGGTTCTATTTAAATTTAAAACTGTTTTATTAATGCATTCACAGAGAAGGAGCTTAAATCAACAACCCTACTCCCACTAAACCCAGAGCATTCAGGCAAAACAGAATCTAGGTTGCTTGTTACATTTTCCGCCCCCTCCCTGAAAGCAATGGCATTTCATTTTCCAACAGAGGCTTTTTTTATTCATAATGTCATATTTTAATCCAATCAATGTATATTAGCTACAACTAATGTAAATGTCATTGCTACTCTTTCCTCAAACCATTTTTTTTAATTTGCTAAAACTCAGTACAGCACAATCTTTCCACCTCAGATTAATAAGTATTGGACAGCTTTTCTATATTTCTTTTTTCTTCTCAGTGGAGTTTTATTGAACAAAGCTCTAGGACATTTTAGGGCAACCAATGAAGCAGATTCTCCTTGAATCCTAGTGAGTGCTTGGAAGTGTCAACTTCTAGGTCCACTACTTCCCTTCAATATTCCTACTAGAGCCAAGCAGAATTTGTCCCACCTGGCCCTCACCCTCCAACTTCCCTGCCTTTGTTCATGTTGTTTCTTCTACTCTGAATGCCCTTTCCCCATATCCAAATTTTGCATGTATTTTAGGATTTAATCAAATGCTCTTCTTCCAGGAAGTCTTCCTTGATTCCATCCTTATTTTGTTTCAGTTGGATGGAATTCCTTTATTCCCTCAATGCTCAAAGTGCTTCATATGCATTTCCCTTGGCACTCTGGAAATAGTTCATCTTGAATTGTAACCATTGAGGTCTTAGTATCATTACCATATGTAGATTATAAGTTCCTAGAACATAGGAACTAATACATGACATCTTTTATCCCCCATATTAGTTAGTGCAGTGCCTACACAGAAATTCTAATAAATGCCTAGATGAAGACAAGGAAAGAAGGGGAAAAAAGGAAGGGAAGCAGTAAAGAATAGTGGCAAAGGGAGAATGACAGAGGAAAGAGAGAGATAGAAGGGAGGGAAGGAGGAACTAGACTGAAAGACAGGGGAGGGAGGGCATAGTTACAAAGGACAACAAAGTTGCAGTGGTTACTGATTGCATAGTACTGAGCCATCATAGTTAATTCCACTTTTGCAGGGGAGTAGCTGGAGCCCTAGGAGAACCTGTTCACCTAACCTCGATTCTCTGCCTCCAGGATATACCCAGGGCAGTGGCTCTCAAAATTCAGTGTGCAAAAGAATCACCTGTGAAGCTTAATAAAATATTGATTCTTTGCAACTGGATTTTTGTCCCTGCATTACTCCCAAGAGAATTGGATTTAGCAGGCTTGGTAAGGGCACCAGGAAGAACCCTGCACTTCTAATAGGACTGCAGATGATTCTGTGGTAGGTGCAGGGGATCACGTTTTTGTGTGAAAGAGTGGCCTAGGGATGTTGCCAGGTTCTTCGGTCCTAGAGCTGGCTCTCTTCATTCATTGCCTCTGTTCACCACCTCAGCCAGGTTATATATTACCTGATTCCACCTGCAGGACTTAGCTGAGCTATGCTGGGATTTGTCCCTGACCATTAGAACCCAGAAAACATCTCTAGATTCAGGTTCCCTGACTTTTTGTTTTATATATCATTTTTTAAGTTATTATTATTTTTCAAGAGTTTTGTTCTTTGTCTTGCCAAGGGCCTTTGTCTCTTCTTAGATATCATTTGATGATATCGTGCTGATTTCTGACTTCCTTAGATCAGCTTAAATATGCTTACTCCCCCCTTTACGCACTGCCTTCAGTTACATCCCAGATATTTGGACAGACCTCCCTGGCCCCACCTTCCTATCTAGTTCATATTCATATTCAGTCTCGTGTGTAGCTGTCTATGCCCAAGTGCTGCCATGTGAGTAAAATCATAGCATTTTTACTCATTCTCACTGCCTGGTGATTACTTATGGTATAACAGGCCACTGGGCTCTTTCTCAAGACTCTGTATTTAAATCATGGTTCTGTGCATTATCCATAAGGTGATAATAAAATTTTGCCTTCAGAGTATTCATTCACTACATGAGAGTAATAATTGTTTATCCAAAAATTTTAACAATATTGGGCTTTGGAGTATAAAGACCTGGATTCAAAACCCAGTTCTACTACTTACGAGCTATGCGACTTGGGGAAATTATTTATCCTCTAAGTCTCAGTTTTGTTACCTGTAAAATCAGGCAAATAATGCCTATACCCAGGGTGTGGGCATCAAGAAGTGGTTGTAAGAACTAAATAAGACAATGAGTGTGAAGGGAAGAGCACAGTGTCTAATGCATGGTGAGTCCTCTACAAATAATGGTGTTAGTGATTGATGATATCATATTGTTGCTGCTGTCATCGTCACCATCATTGTCATCACCAGTTTCATTTACTCTATTTGTTCTATGAACACTGAAGTACACACCGCACTTAGCTGTTTATTGAGTCTCAGCCAGATTTTCAGTTTTAGGAAACCCAAAGGGAGACAAGCATGGTGTAAGTCCTGAAATTAAGGTTTAATATTAGGTGCTGCCTTGACATCTGGTAGAACTGGGAAGGCCTCCCTCAAGTGGTCTAACCACAAGTTCTCCTCCCTGATTTTGCTCCCACAGATCAGATCTCATCCTTAACAAGAGGACTAAGCATCATCCCTGCTTCTCCCTGAGTAGCAAGTTTCAGTTCCTCGCTAGGCTTCAGAATCATTTAAACAAGCCAATCATAGCCTCTCACGGAAATCAGAAGGCACCTCATTCTCTTAATACTACAAAGCCTGTCTCCTGCAGTTCCTGGCTGTTCACTCTGATCCTGAGTGAAACCCCTGTGTGGCCCTGTATGCAGTACCCTCCTTTCCCAGGCTGAGAATTCATGTGATTGCTATCAATCACATCTGTCCAGGGTCGGGTGTCGTGGGTCGTGTGTCTGGCCGTCCCCATAACCCGAGGGTGGGAATCCTTCCCTCACCAATGGGGTAAAAAGGAGATGAATAACACAACAAGCACGGGCACTGATTTTGCCATTCACCAGCTAAGAAAGATGTTTGGGTGAGTGGACCTTTAAATCCACTGGGGTGTGGTAAATGGAGAGGCAGAAAATGCTATGTGAGCAGAGAAAGGGAAGAAAGTAACCCTGGGTGGAGGGGTGCAGGACAGTAGATTTCATAGACAACAGAGGATTTAGTTCAACTGAGAAGCCTCACATAAAACCTCCTAAACAAATAATTATCATGTAGCCTCCTGCTAAAGTCCCCCTAGCCACACCCCTTACTCGGGTTCTTCCATTGAGAAGGGACCTGCTGATTCCATATTTAAGCTTAATGTTCTCTGTGCTTGAGGTAGGACTCTGTGGTTCAGAATTGCCTAATTGCCTATGTCCAGTATTGTTCTAGTTCTATCTTTATTGTCCAGGGGTTCCTTTTAAGCCACTTTAGTTGTACACTGTGTTGTTGCGTATTTCTTTGCTATAATAGAATAGTTGCCAACAGTTGTTCTCACCTGCGTATCCCTGCTCTACAAACAACATGCTCAGACTCGAGCTAGAGCAGCTGAGCCCCTAAATCACCCATCCAGGGCCAGAACTTTGACAAAGTGGAAATAAGCACTTTGCTACATCTTTCTTAGGAACTTCATTCTCTCTCTTTCTCTCTCTCTATCTTTATCTCTGTCTCTCTCTCTCCCCCCCGTGTGTGTGTGTGTGTGTGTGTGTGCATATGTGTTGACATACATTAAATTTATTGCATGTTTTAAATAAATACAATAACACTTACTATTTGAATGCTTGCTGTGCTCCAGGCACTATGTTAAGGATGTTCCATCATCTTATTTAATCCCTCCACAATCCTGCAACCCTACAAGGCAAAAAGTGTCCCCGGTGAGAATACTGATAATCATGGATGTTAAGTAACTAATCCAAGCTCACATAAATAGTGTGTGTGTATATATATATATATATATATAATTGAATGTTTGATTTCAGGTTTTCTTGACTCTAAATTCATGCTTGGAAACTCTATGCTATTCTGGTGTTATGTTTATTGTCCCTAGTTGAAACAGTTAGGCCAAAAAAACAACTGACTAGTAATAATTACCAGCACATCTTTTTTTTCATAAAAGCAAGCTTGTTTTGTTTTCTTTTAAATCAGATTAAATATTTAGAGGCAGCTTAAGTTGAGTGGCCTCCTAACTAGATGAAACAAGGATTCATGGCTGATGGACCTGCTGCTAAATATCTTTCCAAACATCTACAGCTAGGTTTTTGTTCTCTGCAGCTCTGCAGGTTAGTTTCATAAGAATCTGAATTAATATTTCTTCTGTGGGCACCAAAGAGACAAAGCAGCCTAAATAATATTGAAAGAAAAAAAAATGGCTTGTATTTTCTTTGTTGGGATTTTAAGTTGTCCAGAGGATTTTGTTATGACTTCTTTCAGAGACCCGAGATTACAATAAATCCTGCAACTCAGATATGCCCACTTGCAATAGCAAACAAGAAGACTGTGGAAAAATCTACCCAGAAAGCCATGTGGTGCTTGAAACGGGGTATCTTGTGAGGCCCAAAACATCATTCCATCCTATACTATTGTAGGCCCTTATTTAAAATTCTTCTTTCTTTGTGATAGCAGAGAGGAGACGTCAGCAACATCCAGAGATATTCTACTCCTGAGAAGTGGGACTAAATTTCCTGCCCTTCTGAACAGTTTGGCCAAGTGGAGAAGTTTATTTTAGGAAATCATATGTTTTCTGGAAGTAGTCCATCAACTTAAGAAAAATACCAACTTTTGATAAGAATTTGGCCTGAGAAATATTCTTGCTGGTGTCTCTCTCAGTGGATGACTCCCTGCTCTTTTCCAGGGAAACTATACTATCTGGGAGAACAAGCCTGAATTTCCAATAGATTGGATGTTGAATCTAATGTCAGGTTTAATAAAGCAGATGAATTTTATCCAGAAGTTTGCTTTATTGAGAAATCTCAGTCTAAAAGAAATCATTATTTCTTTAATCAACTACTCACTGAATCATAAAGTGATGAAATTTATAGGGAAGTAAAAGAGCATCTAGACCAGGAGCTTATAACCTGGCGTTCATAGAGCTCTATTTTGAGGCCAGGGATAGGCCTCAGTGGCCTCATTAATAACCAGAGATTATGTGCAGATTCACTTATGTTCATGTATAAACATTGCTTTCATTAGTTTTTTTCTAGAGAGTAGAAAATGTTCATCACTGTTTTTAAAGGGCTCAAAATGTTTAAGGATTCCTTATTTTATAGGTGAGCATACTGGTGAGCACAGAGTGGTCAAGTGACTTTATGAGATCACATGGCCATAGGGAAACAGAACTGCTGACACCAGGTCTTCTAAGTCCCAGTCCAGCGCTAGCATGTTGTTCCTAAGCCACCAACAACAATGGGCTTTCTTGTCTGGCTATGTTTGAGTTGGAGCCTATAACTGGGGTATAAGAAAACAAAACAAAAAAACATAAAATAGGTTGCTCAAGAGTAGGAGGTTTATATATTAAGTGGTATTTATGTCTAAATAACCAGATTCATACAATAGAGTGCTCAGTTATAGGATTTAGAATAGAAGGGTGAGTTTCCCCAAGAGGAGACCTGAGAGAAGCATTCAGACATGAACAGTTCAGTTTGCTGGGGATGCTAGCCAGGGAGCACTGTGAGGGAGTGCGGAGTAGGCAGGAAAGGGGCACATTAGTAATCAGTGTGTTACCTAGAGGTATATCACTGTAGACAATTATTGCACAATACTGGGGACCTCATGGCTCAGAGTTTTCTCACCAAAGGCAAGGGAGCTGCAGTGCTCATCTTCTACCTCCCATCCCTCATCAGTCAAAGTTTTTATTGGCCATAAACAAACCTCAGGTAGAGAGATGCAGGAATCATATATGAAAATTACCTACCCCCAGCAACCCCCAGGGTAGTCCAAAGGGATATGGGCAGGGTTTCATAATATCTGCTAAAAGGTGTTTTAGGAATTAAATGAAGAAAAATATACCTGTGGACTAAAGTATTGTCAGATCATAAAATTTAAGAAATAAAAGGGATCCCAGAAGTCATCTACTATTATGACTCCTTTTTCTACAATCCATGAAAAGTTAATATCCCCTCTTAATATCACTTAAAATAGTGATCTCTGCTATTCCCTTCAATGTCAGGGAGTACATTGCATGCAGATTTAGGGTTTTTTTGTTTTGTTTTGTATTTTGCTTCAGGGTCATCCCTATACATTACTGATTTCATTTGTATGGAATCAGAATCTAAGGGCCAACTTCCCTTATGAATCAATACAAATTATATTCAAAGTCTCTTCTAGATGATAGCCTGTAGTAGCCAGCCTCCAAGATGGGCCCTAGCGATCTCTGACTTCTGGTATTTATGCCCTTGTGTAGTTTCCTCTCACACTGAATAAGACTGACTTAGGTGTCCAATAGAATACCATGGAAATGACAGAATGAGACTTTCAAGACTAGGTCATAAAAGTTTTTGCAGTTTCCATCTTCTTCTCTTGGATTACTCACTCTGGGGGAAAATAACTGCCATGTCATGAGGACACCCAAGAAGCCCTATAGAGACATCTACGTGACGAACTGAGTGAATCCTCCTGCCAATAGCCATGTGAGTAAGCTATTTTGGAAGTGGGTCTCCCACTGCCAGCCAAGCCTTCAGATGATGGCACCTGCAGCCAACATTTTGACTGCAATTTCATGAGAGACCCTGAGCCAGAAACACCCAGCCTGTGCTCTTCCCAGATTCCTGACATCCAGAAACTATCTAAGATAATACATCTTGATTGTTTAAAGCCACTAGTTTTGGGATAATTTGTTACACAGCATAGATATCTAGTACTTAGCCTTTTTGATATTTAAATATAGCTATTCCCAATCTTCTATTCTAATAATCATTCCCCTTTGATTTCTTTCTTTGTGTGGTCTGGTTTTCTGCTTTTTTGCTGTATTATGTTACCCTTCCCGTATGTCAATATCCTTTTTCGTGTCAGTCTGCATTAGTTAAATCTCTTTGTTGAAAGTGACAGAAACCCATATTCAGCCAGTTTATGCATAAAAGTGGAGGATATGTTGTCTCATGTAATCAAATTTCTGAAGGGAAGAGGAGGATCTGGCCCTAGACCCGGCTGGAACCAGGGACTCAAATGACACATGGCCTCTTGTTCTCTCTTTCCTACTTTTTATCCTAGGTTTGACTTCGTTTTCAAATCTTCTGTCCCCAGAAAAGTTTAATTTTTTTATTAGCTTTTATACTCAGAGCTATATAGCCAGAGACCACAGTTCTCCCCTGCCAGACAGTTCCAATTTTTAAAAAATCTCAGGGAAGACTTGCAACTGGTCTAACATACATCATGTTCCTGTCCTTAGACCACTGTGACCAGGAACACTTTATCATGCCCAGATGGATCTTGTGTGCACCTCTGTGGCTAAAAGCACATTGAGTGGAGACTTATGAGAGAGTGGGGGGAGTAGATAACCTTAAAATGAGGGTAGCCTTATAGGCAGAGGAAACAATTAATAACTTCTGCCATCTTAGCTGGATGTGATGTCCCTGTTCTGTTTGGACTAGCATGAAATGAACAGAAATGACTTTCTGGCAGTTAGATCAGCGCATCTCATATCTTAAATATGGTAAGAAGATCATGGATAAGATCTCTGGAACAAGCAAGTTGGTGGACTAGAAGCAGCCAGAAGATGCCACTCCCACAGAGAACATTGAAAGAGATGATTAAATATTCAACTTCAGGTGGATCATTAGGGACAGAGCATCAGGATTCAACAGAGAAGTGACAGGAGGCACCAAAAGCAAGGGAGAGGGATGTAGGATGACTAGCCCAGCCAGATCAGTAGTAGCTGAAAGAGGTGCCCACATGTGGGGAAAGGGCAGGTGAGAAGCCCCTGGCACCCCACACTCCCCCTGCAGACTTTGAAAGTCAAGCTACAAGAGGGCCTCTTCACCCCTGCAGGCCTCAAAGCTGACGTTAGGAGTGGCCTGAGAGCTGTGCAGCAGCACTGCTCTGGGAAGGGAGCACAGTGGGTCCCATGGGCTTCTGGGCCCTGTGCACTGCAGCTAGTGTTTTTCTGGGAGCCCACCTCCAGAGTGCTGCATCTGCCTGCAGGCCAACTCTGACACTGCCACCTCCTCAGTGCTTCTTCCAGACCAGGAAGGAAGTAGGGAAGCACCCCAGGGTCAAGTATTGCCATGCCATCACTGCTGCTGCTGCCGGGAGTCCTGGGCAGAGCAAATGAACAAGGCTGCCTACCCTTGCTGATGCTGCCAAGTGGGCTCCTGCCCTATGCTACAGTTCTGCTGCCAAGGACCTGGGAGGGAACAGATGCACAGGACCACCCATCCCTTCTGACTCCACTGAGAAGGCCCCACTCATCACTGCTGCTACTGTGTAAACAGGTGCCAGCAAATCCCCATAGCCACCTACCTTTATTGCCACCATAGAGAGGGACACGCCCTACCCCCACTCAAGCTTTCAGCAGCAGCCTGGGGACCAGCCTGCCCCTCCACACAAACATCCCACAGCACCTGTGTGATCTGTACCAACCACAGGAAAGAGGGTGATGCAGGAAAGCAACAGCATTACAGACCTATAGTGTATCTACCCCATTCCTGCCTGAGCATTCCTCCAGAGCAGGACTCAAGCATGCCATCCAGGGCCCTGGAAACTGGGGATTACCAAGCCTAGTCTACCACCACTCGTACTTGAACACCCTCCCAGGGGTCTGAGTTCCAACTGACCCAAAATGCCAGCAACACCACAGTGAGTACCTACCAGCATGAGCTAAAAGGCAGCGTACCTCTCCCTCTCTACACTGGGCAACAGAAGAGAACAGGTGTACCGCAAAGCTATAAGTTTTGAGCCAAGAGAAGAGATTCCAGATGAGAAGGACCCAGCACAAGAATGCTGACAATATGAAAAAATAGGTTCCTTCAACAACCCCAAAGGATCACACTAACTCCCCAGCAATGAACTTCAACCAAAAGGAAACTTCCAAAATGCCAGATATGAAATTAAAAAATGAATTGCAAGTAAGCTCAATGGGACTGATGAGAAAGTCAAAAACCAACACAAAGAAACCAAAAAAAATAATTCAAGACAAGAATGAAAAATTCACTGAAGAGATAGATAGTTAACAACAGCAACAAAAAGACATCCTGGAAATAAAAGAGTCATTTAGGGAATTTCAAAATACAAGGGCTGTCCATAAAGAATCCCGCCATTGTCAATATAACAAAAACATATTACATGGGTGGATACTTTCTGGACAGCCCTCATACAGTAGAAATTTCAATAACAGACTAGACCAAGCAGAAGAAAGAATTTCAGTGATTGAAGACAAGGCTTTTGAATAAACCCAGGTAATTATAAATGAAGAAAAAGAATCAAGAGAAACCAAGAAAGCCTCTGAGAAATATGGAATTATGTGAAATGCACAAACATAAGAATCATAGGTATGTCTGAGGGAGAAGAAAAAAAGCAAAAAGCATGGAAAACCTATTTGCGGGAATAATGGAGGAACACTTCCCTGGTATTGCTAGAGATTTAGACACCCAGGTCCAAGAAGGTCAATGAATTCTTTGAAGATTTATTGCATATAGGACATCACCAAGACATATAGTCATTAGTTTAGCAAAGTCAAAGCAAAGGAGAAAATCTTACACGCTGCAAGATGAAACCATCAAGGAACTTGCAAAGGAAAACCCATCAGAGTGACAGCAGACTTCTCAGCAGAAACCATACAAACTAGAAGAGTGTAGAGTCCCATTTTTAGTATTCTCAAACAAAATAACTATCAGCCAAGAATTATGTATCCTGCAAAATTAAGCTTCATAAATAATGGAAAAAATGATATTGTTCCTAGACAAGCAAACTATAAGGAAATTTGTTGCCACTCATCCTTCCCTACAGAAAATGGTCAAAAGAGCTCTAAACACCAAAGAGAATGGTCAATATGCACCAGAGTAAAAATACTCGAAAGTAAAAACTCAAAGCTCCTATAAAATAGAAAAACAAGGGAGAATACAAAGCAAACAGGTAACAGTCAACATGATGACTAGAACAGTACTTCACTTATCAATATTAAAATTGAATGTAAATGGTCTAAATGCACCATTAAAAGATACAGACTGAGAGAATGGACCAAAAAAACACCCAAATATCTGCTATCTCAAGAAACCCATTTAACTTGTAAAAAGTGACACAGACTCAAGGTAAAGGGGTGGAAGAAAAATATTTCACACAATGGAAACCAAAAGCAAGTAGGACTAGCTATTCTTATATAAGATAAAATAGACTTTAAATCAACAACAGTGAAAAAAGACAAAGATGGTCATTATATAATGATAAAAAAATCAATTCAACAAGAAGATATAACAATCCTAAACATTTATGCACCCAACACTGGAGCTCCCAGATTCCCAAAACAAATACTACTAGACCCAAGAAATGAAATAAACAGCAACATATTAATAGTGGGGGAATTCAATATGCCACTGACAGAACTAGACAGGTCATTGAGGCAGAAAATCAACAAAGAAATGCTAGACTTAAACAGGGCTCTAGAACAAAGGGACCTAAAAGACATTTATAGAACACTCTACCTCAAAACTGCAGAATATACATTATTCTCATCAGCACACAGAACATTCTCCAAGACAGACCATATGTTAAGCCAAAAAACAAGTCACAGTAAATTTTAAAAAGCCAAAATCATACTTGTATCTTCTCAGACCACAGTGGAATGAAGCTAGATATCAATGCCAAGAGAAATTCTCAAAACTATACAAATATTAATACATGGAAGTTAAACAACCTGCTGCTGAATGTTCTTTGGATCAATGATGAAATCAAGATGAAAATCAAAAACATTTTGGAATTGCATGGCAATGGCAATACAAGCTACCTAACTCTCTGGGATGCAACAAAGCACTGCTAAGAGGGAAATTCATAGTGCTAAATGCCTACATCACCAAGACAGAAAGATCACACACTAATAACCTAATGTCACACCTCAGGGGACTAGAAAAGTAAGAACAAACCAAACCCAAAGCTACCAGAAGACAAGAAATAACAACAATCAGAGAAGCACTAAATGAAATTGAAACAAAAAAATTTATAAAGGTTCAATGAAAAAGTTGGTTCTCTGAAAAAAATAAATAAAATCAACAGACCACTAGCTAGATTAACCAAGAAAAGAAGAGAAAGGATTCAAATGAACTCAATCAGAAATGAAAAAGGAGACATTACAACTGACACCACAGAAATACAAAAGGCCATCTAAGACTATTACCAACACCTCTATGCACATAAACTAGAATATCTAGAGGAAATGGGATAAAATTTTTAAAAACACACAACCTCCCAAGCTTGAGTCAGGAAAAGAAAGATATCCTGAACAGACCAATATCAACTAGTGATATTGAATCAGTAATATAAAACCTCCCAACAATAAAAAAGCCCATAAACAGACAGATTCACAGCTGAATTGTATGAAACTGACAAAGAAGAACTGGTACCTATCCTGTGGAAACTGTTGCATAATATTAAGAAGGAGGGAATGCTCCCTAACTCATTCTACGAAGCCAGTATCACATTGATACCAAAGCCAGGAAAGGACACAACAAAAAAATAAAGCTACCAACTGATATCCCTCATGAACACAAATGCAAAAATCCTCAACAAAATACTAGCAACCTGAATCGAAAAGCACATTGAAAATATAATTCACCACAATCAAGTGGGTTTCACCCCAGATGCAAGGATGGTTCAACATATGCAAATCAATAAAGGTGATTCACCACATAAAGAGAATTAAAAACAAAAAGCATATGATCATCTCAATAGATGCAGAAAAAGCATTCCATAAAATCCCGCACCTCTTCATGATAAAAACCTTTAACAAAGTAGGCAATGGGGGAACATAACTCAAAATAACAAAAGCCATATATGACAACCCCCCAGTCAACATCACAGAGAATGGGGTAAAGTTGAAGGCATTCCCTGTAATAACTGGAACAAGACAAGGATGCCCACTTTTACCACTTCTATTCAACATAGTACTGGACATCCTAGATGGAGAAATCAGACCAGAGAAAGAAATAAAGGGCATCCAAGTTGGAAAAGAAGAGGTCAAACTATCCCTGTTTGTCAATGATATGATCTGATATCTAATAAGCCCTAAAGATTCCTTCAAAAGACTCCTAGAATTGATAAAGGAATTCAGTAAAATCTCAGGTTACAAAATTAATGTATACAAATCAGTGGCATTTCTATACACTAATAAAAACCAAGCTGAGAATCAAATCAAGAACTCAATCCTATTTACAATAGCTTCAAGAAAGTAAAGGGATACCTAGGAATATAATTAACCAAGGAGGTTAAAGATCTCTACAAGGAGTACTACAACACACTGATGAAAGAAATCATTGATGACACAAATAAATGGAAAAACATTTCATGCCCATGGATTGGAAGAACCTATATTGTTAAAATGTCTATACTTCCCAAAATGATATACAGAATCAATGCAATTTCCATCAAAATGCCAATGTCATTTTTCACAGAACTTGAAAAAACCATCCTAAATTTCATATGGTATCAAAAAAGAGCCTGGACATCCAAAGCAATCTTAAGCAAAAAGAACAAATCTGGAGGCATCACATTACCTGACTTCAAATTATACAGCAAAGATATAGTAACCTAAACAACATGATACTGGTATAAAAGCAGACACATAGAACAATGGAACAGGATAGAAAATCCAGAAATAAAACCACACATCTACAACCAAGTGATCTTCAACAAAGCAGATAAAAACATACACTGGGGGAAAAAAACCCTATGCAATAAATTGTGCTGGGAAAATCGGAGAGCCACATGCAGAAGAACAAAACTTGATCCCTACCTCTCACCATATACAAAAATTAACTCAAGATGGATTAAAGACCTAAATGTAAAACCTGACACCATAAAGATTCTAGAAGAAAACTTAGAACAAACTCTTCTGGACATTGGTCTAGGCAAACAATTTATGACTAAGATGCCAATAGCAAATACAACAAAAACAAAAATAAATGGGACTTAATTAAACTAAAAATTTTCTTCACAGCAAAAGAAATAATCAACATAATAAATAGACAACCTACAGAATGGGAGAAAATATTTGCAAACTATACATCTGGCAGAGGACTAATATCCAGAATCTACAAGGAACTCAAACAAATCCACAAGAAAAAAACAAATAACCCCATTAAAAAGTGGGCAAAAGACATGAACAGATATTTTTTTAAAAAAGATATACAAATGTCAACAAACATGAAAAAGTGCTCAATCTCACTAATCATCAGGGAAATGCAAATTAAAACCACAATGAGATACTACCTTACCCCACTCAGAATGGCCATTATTAAAATGTCAAAAAACTACAGATGTTGGTGCAGATGTGGTAAAAAGGGAACACTTATACATTGTTGGTGGGAATGTAAATTAGTCCTTCCTTTATAGAAAATAGTACAGAAATTTCTCAAAGAACTAAAAGTAAATCTACCATTAGACCCAGCAATCCCACTACTGGGGATCTACTCAAAGGAAAAGAAGTCATTATATCAAAAAGACACTTGAACTGTCATGTTTATCACAGTACAATTCATGATCACAAAGATATGGAATCAACCTAAGTGGCCATCAACTGATGGGTGGATAAAGAAAATGTGGTGTGTGTTTCACACACACACACCCCACCATGGAACACTACTCAGCCATGAAAAAGAATGAAATAATGTCTTTTGTAGCAACTTGGATGCAACTGGAGGCCGTTATTCTAAGTGAAGTAACACAGGAACAAAAACCCAAATACTGCACGTTCTTGCCTATAAGTGGGAGCTAAGCGATGGGTATTCATGGTTATACAGAGTGACCTAATGGACATTGGAGAGTCAGAAGAGGGGTGAGGAGGGCGTGGGATGAGAAATTACCTATTGGGTACAATATATACTATTCAGGTAATGGGCAGATTAAAAGCCTGGATTTCTCCATTATGCAATTCATCCAAGTAACAGAAATCCACTTGTACCCCCTAAATCCACTTAAATTAAAAATGAAAAAGAAAAGAAAAAAGAGCTCTGGAATAAAACAGAATAGTCAAGAATATGGTTTGTGATCGGAAGAAAATTCATTCTTATTTAAGTTAATGGGCTTATTGACAAAAGGGACAGTAGAGGGTATAGAACTCCTTAACAAAGAAGAAAGATCGGCCAGGGAAGTACTTGAACTTCTAGGACAGAAACATAAGAGTCAATATTCAAGGCCCTGGCTCTCAACCACAATGCTGTGTCACACTGGAATCACGGGTCTTTGTAAGGGAGTTTGAGAGGTTCATCTCAAATAATTCATTGAGCCAGTAGATAAACTACCATGGTTTATAAAGTAGTTCCTTTTTGTATGCACCAAGATGGATTCATAGTCATCCCTATAACAGTCCTTTCACTAGGATGCATCCCAAAAGACTGTATAGCCTAATGGTTAGAAGATGGTCACCTGAACAGTCAACCTGGATTTGAATCTTTGATTTGTTACTTACCAGATGTGTAATCTTGAACAAGTTCTTTAAACTCTCTGTGCCTTCTCAATTGTGCCTTGTAGAATTTGGAATGATGATAATCATACTGTCTCATAGAGATTTTATGAATTCAATAAATTAATATATACAAAGTTCTCACAATAGCATCTCACATATACTAAGTGCTATGCAGATATTAGAAATTACCATTACTATTATCATTGCCATTATCCTTGAATTGGGGCAATCCTTAAATCTATCCCCATGGAAATGTGTGCATACCCTACGATACCCTGATGTGAGTGTGTCACCCATCTATCATCTGACCCATATGTTATGAAAGAAGAGAACTTGGAAGTTGTCATTCTAAGCATTCGGTGGACTTTATCATAGTCTCTAGTAATAGATTGATAAGGCAAGCAAGTTGGAATTATTTGTAGGACATTTTGGCTGGAAATAGAGACCTCTTAAAAGATTACAACATCTAGCTTGTCATGTGTTAAAGTCTGTACTGATTGCACATAAATCTGTCTTCAAATAACACAAGAGCAAATATATCCCAATGCATTTCCATAAGAGATGAGCATTCACTCATGGGTTGTTGGTTTTCCAATTGCAGTAGCAAAGATTTAAACCATATTTAGGACCCAACATACCCATCATAAAAGCTTATCTTTCCACTAATGTCCATTTTTATCCAAATACAGTGCATAATTAAATGCCAGCACTGAGAAGCAGTATATTTAGAAAAGAGCAAGGCAAGACCATCAACCACAGCTGTTTGTATATTCCTCCAGCTCAAATATTTCATACTGTATATACTTGCTGCTGACATTGCTTATTTTTAAAAATCCTTTTTTAAAACTTTATAAATCATATTTTTTAAAAACGTGGCAGTTGGATCATTACATCATACAATCACAAAGCTTTAAAAACTAAATGATGCTTAAAGATCACTCAGTATACCTGTCTGAGACTCTTTTTGCCAAATATTTTGAAGATATCTGCCCTAAGTCACAGAATGACTTATGGAAGCAGTAATACTACAACACGTGTGCAGTCACTGTCCAGTGGCAGTCACTACCAATTCCCTGTAAAGCCTAGACTGAGCATCAGAATCCTTTTCGACACAGTGACCCAGGTAGCCACTTCAAAGCAATGAAAAGCAGCCGAAAAACGGAAATCTGTTTACGTTGCCCTAATGGTGGCTAGGTAAATAGAACCCAAGATACTCAATTTCCATACTAATATGATTATACCATTCAAATTCCTGTTATAAACTACTTGAATCAGATTTGTCCATCTCCACACTATTTTGTTGACTGTCCCACGAAGAATCAGTCTTTCTCAATGAATATATTACTAGAAACCCTTTCCTGAACCTGGTCAGTGATGAGCTCCTGCAGTGTAAATTACATGTTTTTAAAGAGGCATAATTCATGCACCATATAATTCACACTTTTTATAGTGCACAATTGAGCAGATTTTATATGTTCACAAAGTTGTACAACATTACCCCAAAAAGAAACCCCATCCTCATTAGTAGTCATTCCTCATTCTTCCCTCCCTTCTCCATGCCCTAGCCTCTGGGAACCATTAACCTATTTTCTGTCCCTATGGATCTTCCTGTTCTGGAGATTTCATATAAGTGGAATTATACAATACGTTCCTTCTATGTCCAGCTTCTTTCACTTACCATAATGTTTTCAAGGTTCATTGATGTTGCATGTATGAGTACTTCATTCCTTTTTTATACATGAATAATACTCCATTGTATGATATGCCACATTTTGTTTATCCATTCAAGAGTTGATGGACATTGGAGTTGTTTCCATTTGGGACTATTATAAGCAACAATTTTATTGATATTCCTGTACAAGTTTTTATATACATACGTTATCAGTTCTCTTAGATACATACCTAGGAGTAAAATTACTCAGCCATATGGTAATTCTATGTTTAACTTTTGAGGAACTGCTAAACTGTTTTCTAAAGTGGCTGTACAAGTTTACATTCACACCAGCAATGTATGAGGGTTCCAATTTCTCCACATCCTCACCAAAACTTGCTATTATCTTCTTTTTCATTTTACCCATCCTAGTGGGTGCGATTGGTATCTCGTTGTGGTTTTGATTTGCATTTCCCCAATAACTAATGATGTTAAATATCTTTTCACATATTTGCTGACCCTTTGTACATCTTCTTTGAAAAACTATTTATTCAAATCATCTGCCCCATTTTTTAATTGGGTCACTGGTCTTTTAATTGTTGGTTTTTAAGAATTCTCCTATTTGTGATTATTTAACACTAGTCAGATATATGATTTGCAAATATTTTCTTCTACTTTGGGGGCTGCCTTTTTACCTTCTTGATAATATCCTTGATGCACAAAAGGTTTTAGTTTGGATGATGTCCAATTTATCTATTTTTTCTTTGGTTGCTTCTAATTTTGATGTCATGTCTACAAAACCATTGTCTAATCCAAGGTCACCAAGATTTACACCTACATTTCATTCTAACAGTTTAATAGCATCAGTTCTTATACTTGTGTCTTTGATCAATTGATACCAATGGAGTTTCAATAGTATACAAAAACTTTGTTCCTATATATTAATAGCTCCCTTTTCCCTTTTTTGTTCTGTTACTTTTATACAAATTACATCTTTATACATTGTATGCCCATTGACACAGATGTATAGCTTTTGCCATATACAGTTGTCTTTATGGCTCTGTTTATTTTTCTTCCTTTTCTGTTTTATTTTGTAGACTGGATAATCTCAACTGACCTATCTTTAAGTTTGAGGGCTCTTTCTTCTGCTTGCTGTTGAGCTCCTCTGGTTAAATTTTTATTCCAGTGGTTGAACTTTTCAGAGTTTAATTTTTTGTTTTTTTTTTAGAGATGGGGTCTTGCTCTGTCTCCCATGCTGGAGTTCAGTGGCATGATCATAGCTCACTGCAGCCTCCAACTCCTGGGCTCAAACAATCCTCCCACCTCAGCCTCTTGAGTGACAGGGATTATAGGTGTGAGCTCAGCTCAGAATTTCTATTTGGTTCTTTTTTATAATTTACCTCTTTACGTATATTCCATATATCTAAGACACTATTTTCATATTTTCTTCTTCTAATTGTTTTGACATGGTTTCTCTTAGTTCTTTGACATGTTTTATTTAAAATATAAATATATTTTAATTATATATATATATATAAAATAGCTGATATGAAATCTAGTCTAATAAATCCCATGTCTGGCTTCCCATCAGGGACAGTTGCTTTTCTTTTTCTATGTGTGAGCCATATATTCTTGCTTCTAGGTATGTCTTGTAATATATTGTTAAAAACAGGATATTTTAAATAATATAAAGTTGTAAATCTGGAAATCAGTTTCTTCTCCCTCCCCAGGGTTTGTTGATATTGTTTTTTTGGTGATTTTTCTGAACTAATTCTCTAAAGCCTATATTCTATTCATTGTGTATATTGCAACTGAAATCTGGGGTCAGTTATTTTAGTGCTGAACTGATGATTGGACAGATACTTCCTTAAATGCATCAAACTAACCAGTCTTTCAGCCTCCGCTGAGGGGTATGTGTGTTGGGGCATGCCTTAAACACTTAGCCAGGCAGCTTAAAACTCTTCCTTACCCTTCTCTTCCTGCTTGCCCATAGCCTCAAGGTCAGCCAGAGATGGAGCTTAGGGTCTTCCCAGGTCTTTGCTGAACATGTGCACAACTCTATGCACGTGCACGGCCTTCTAGATTCCCAGAAATATGTCAAAGACTTTCAAAGCCTCCTACGGACATTTCATTCCTCAGCTTTTTAAAAATTTTTGGTTAGCCTCATGTTTGCCCCAACTATTATCCACTACCTCAAGCTGCTGCAATGATAAAAAAATTAGCTCTGATCATTCTTAACAAATACTCTCAGGAAAAAGGCTGTTCACACTGGGTAAGCTCCAGATCTAGGTCTAATATCTAATGTATCGCTTCTTGGCTTTTGACTAAGATCAAATGTAGTATCTGTTCTTATCAGCTTAATAAAGGCAGTCTTGTGAGTCAGTTCTTCCAAAAAACCACCAGACAGGTGAAATGATCATAATACTCTTAGAATGGGGCTTTGAAGGAGCTGGTCATTGCTCTGTCCCCTCCAGTGGCTGCCAGGTTGCTGGTTTTCATTGTTGTTGCAGTCTGTTCATTTTCAAGGCTAATGCACAGCTGGGGGTGGGGGTGGGAATAGGACAAATTAAAATGCCACAGAACTTGCTAGTCTTACCAATATTCAGCCAGTTTTCTTGCATAATACTCCTCAGATGTCTACAGGTCTTGGTTAATTTCCAGAGTTTTTAAAAAGTTTATTCTGACAATTTTGGTTATGTTCTTATTGTGTCTATGGACAAAAGGATTTTCAGAAGTCCTTCACTATCTTCTCTAAGGTCACAAATTATTTTTATATTTGTTCTATATGCATTATTGTTTATATATAATATAGATTTATAGAATCAGAAGTCTTTATCATGGCTTACAAGGCCCTACATGACCTGATATCCCACTTTCTTCTTAAAAGGGGTCTCTTATCCAGCTCTCCCTGGCTCACCATGAACTATTGCTGTGGCCCCCTTTCTGTACCTCCAACATTGCACCATCAAAGCCTTTGGGTTTGGTATTGTTTCTGTCTGGAGTTTTCTTCCCCTAGAAGAAACTTCTCATCCTTGTGGTCTAACCTCAGATACCAGCTTCTCAGAGGCCACCTCTGACCACGTGTTCCGAAAGAGCTCTGTCTCCTGTGACCACACAGCCCTCCCATCTGCAGGTCATCTTTATCACAGCACAACTTTTTCTTTCACAGCCTTTATTAAACTCCACAATTATAATGTTTGTGTTGCTCTTTTTATTTATTTCTTCTGTAGAATGTGAGCTTCATGAGAATAGGAACCTTGTTGGTCCTATGTATCTCTATATCTCTTTGGCCTGCACAGTTACAAGCACATAGTAGGTGTACAAGAGTAGATAGTTGAATGAATAATAGAGAGGTGAATGATGAGAATTCTACTTAGCATCAATAACATCCCTGGGTTTAGGATCCTACACGTATACTCTATCGTTCAGTTAAATTCCAAGGGCAACCAACCAAAATGTGATGAGGAGTCAATTGCACTGAGAAGATGATGAGAAGCACCTTGAATTTCTTCTATTGGAGAAAAGTAGATAGGGAAGGAAGGTTTCTTGCCTAAGGATTGGGATATATTGCTCATTTTTGCCATTGCCTAGAACAAGACACCATTTTTATCTCAGTCTCCAATTTCCTCATCTTTAAAATCACAGGATGAATCAGGTGATCACATAGTGTCTTCCACCCTCCACCCTTCCTGTTCTTGGAGTCTCACAATGTACCATATTACCAATTAGAGAGAAAACTGCTTAAACTTCAAAAAGTGAAATTGACTTCAAACACTACACAATGAAAGAATAAATATGAAACACCAGGATACCACTTCAGCAGAATCTTTTTTACATCCATAATGGTACTTTAATGTTTTTTGCCAGGGACATTTTGAGGTTTATAGCACTAGAATAAAACATATAATCTTTCATCTGGTTAAGCAATTTACGGCTATTCTAAACTGCTCTGCGATGCCACTGGGATTAAATTTGCTGAGGTTTTTATATCATTTTATCTTACATGAAATAAGTTGTGAATCAAATTCACCAAGTGATAAAAGAAATTTGAGGTTTGTCTTCATATGGGTAGCACAGTAAACTGGAATATTTCTTTGGCTTTCAGAAGCTCTGGCTCTTATCTCAAAAGACCACTTTGGAGTTACAAACTTTACAGGGCTCTTAATTCAGGAAAACACAGGAAAGGGGGAAATGAACAAATAGCATGGAAATTTCCATCTCTTAAGTAGAAGAAAGAATACTTTAAAAGATGCTGGTTTTCTTAGATCTGGATAATGAAGTTTGAGTACTTAAGATAGAGGCCAGATGGGTAAATCAAGTGAATGTTGCATGCCTATTTTTGGATGATATAATTTCTCAACCATCACTCTCATGGATTGAAATTTCCCTGTGTGCATGGCACAGTGCTCATTATAAAATAGGTAACACAGTTACAGCTTGAATGAGGAATTAATCATTATTTAGTCTATCTCAAAATAAGAAAAACCCACCTACTTCAGCTTTCTTCCTGGAAGGTGGAGAATGCTGTCCCACCCAGAGTTACTCCTTTCCTTCAACAGCACTTAGAATGTGCCACGTGGTTGCTACAATTCTCTGGAAGAGTGTACTTGGAAGGAGTGTACTGTGGGCCCCAGCCAGGTTCAGGTTGAGAGGCAGGCAGAACACAGCAACATTGTACATGGGATGACCTCTTTTAAATTTTTCTAAAGTTTTTTAACATCTGATTTATTCAACTAGACTGAAGACTTTTTAGAGGCTTTTTGCACTAATATAAACCAGGATTTCTCAATCTTGGTACTATTGACATTGGGGCTGGATAATTCTTTGTTGTAGAGGTCTGTTCTGTGCATTGAAGGATGTTTAGCAGCATCCCTGGCCTCTACGTATTAATTTCCAGTAGGAACTCCCCTGCCAGAAAGTTTGACAACAAAAAATGCCACTAGACATTGACAAATATTATGTCCAGTTCAAACTCCTGGTTGAGAGCTGGTAGGTTCCTCCGAGTATGCACCTCTGATATGAGAGAAACTGAACCAAGAACACCGGTACAGAGTACGCTAATCACCAGCTTATAAAGGAAACCTCAGCTTTGGGTCATTCTTTTTAGACCAATAACATGATATTTTATTTACTCAACAAGTATTCTTATGTCTACATTATAGAAACATTTCTAGTGTAGTAATGGCTACTTTTTGAGTAACTTCTCTGTGCTGAATGTTTTACATCCTTTGGCTCATTTAAATGTCATAAGAACCGTACAAGGTGTGAAGGTGATTAGTGGTAGAACCTGGATTTGGATTCATACTCTTGACGCCCCAAGCTCTTTAATCCTTCTCTTATTACGGTGGTTCTTGTGACCTTGGAAATTTTATAGACAACAGAACATAGTGGTTAAGAGTACAGGTTCTGAGGACTAACTTCCTAGATCTGAATCTTGTCTCAACTAATTCCTAGCTGTATAATGTGTAGCTTGAGAAAGTTACTTAAACTCTCTGAGCTCAGTTTTTAGTCTATAAAATGCACCCCTCTCAGAGGATTGCTGTGAGAATTAAGGGAGGCAACGTATAAAAATACTTGGCATGTAGAATGTGCACAACCACAAGGAGTTTAGGTTTCAAACTCATATGCCTAGCAGGACTAGAAAGTAACATACAGGAGGAGAGTGGGCCTAGGCATTGCATTAGGAAGTGGTGAGGACTGCAGTGTACTATATAGGTCATGCCCTGTCTGTAGGTTTTCCAGCCAATTTTTTAAAACACAGGTATAAGCCAAATAACTTACGTTGGCAGAATGGATTGGGATCATAAGCCCCCAGTTTATTGATAAGGTCATCAAACCCAGAGAAACTTGCAGGGCCATGTATCTCAGTGGTAGGGTTTTACACGGAACCCAGGCCCTGTTTCATCCCTGTCCAGGTCTCATCTTACTGCCGTGGATGTATCTCCTCCCACTTATGGAAAAACATCTCTTGCTTTTATTTATGTAAATAAGTTCTGATTTCTTCATGAGCTGAAAGAATATATTCATACAGAGACCTGAGCACTGCTCGTGGACAAGGGATTGCTCCTGCCATGGCACCCAGGCATTTAAATTGCTCCCCACTGGGTGTCAGAGCTCCCCAGTGACAGATTGCAGAGTGCTCCAGCACGAGGATTATAGTTTTCTGTAGGGATGAAAAGGGCCAAGACTTGTGAATAAATACAACCACCAATTAGACTCCCTCAACACTATATTTAATTTAGAGGCCTTAAAACAAACAAGGTTTGTTTTATTTTAAATATCTGATTTTTTTTTTAAGCCACAACCCTTTAAACTATGTCTTGCTTTTGATCCTAAGGCAACTGGTTGGTAGAACTTGAGAATGAAAAACATCACATTTGACAGAATCATACTTCTGACATATAATGACAGCTTAAGAGTCCAGGAAAATCCCCAATATTGTGCATGAATTTCCAAATATTTCTGCCAGTTTATTCCAACAAACATACACACACACACACACACATACCCCCTCTACTCACTATTTATTATTCTCCAGTAGGACAGAGGTCATAACTGTTTTATTCATCTTTGTATCTTTAGCACAAAAAAAATGATGCCTGGCATGATATCTTCTTTTTCTGTTTTCATAATTTCTTCCTTATAACTTCTATCCATTGATCCTAGGACTGGCCTCATAGGTTATAAAAAGAAGAGTTTTCCCTCTTTTCTAAGCACTTGAAGGCTGGTTTTATGATTCCCCAGTTTCTTTTCTTTTATAATCCAAAATTTCGTTTCCTTCCTTCTATGGCATGATTTCAAGTCCCTATGACACACTGATCATCCTAATTGAGCTATTCAATAACTTGTTTTTATTTAAATTCTGTGGCAGAGACTTCCAGTTATCCTCAACATCCATATACCATTTTTTATATAATGTAGTCACATGTCTTCCCCCCCACCCCCCAGGTAAAGACTATATTTCCCAGCCTTCCTTTTATCAGTTATAACTGTGTGGCTATTCTGGACAATAAAATGTGAATGAAAGCGATGTGTACAATTTCTGAGTCATGATCCTAAAGAGAGTTATTCTCTCTTCCCCTTTTCACTCTGCTTCCTGGATTATGGAGGTGGGGGCAAACCATTTTAGACCATGCAGATGAGTGGCCATATCTTAGGAATGGCAGGACAATAAATTAAGAAGGAACCTGGGTTCTTGGGATAGTCTTAAAGAGATGTTCTTCCAGCTTTAGACTGTCCACCTTTAGACAATTACATGATTGGGAAATGTGTGTACTTTATTTAAACCACTGTTGAGTTGAAACTATTTCATGCATCTAGATTTATAGTCTACTATTAGTGCCAGCTCCCTATATTCTGGTGCAAAGGTGAAGTTCAGCAGATAAAAAAATACCTAGAATTTACATCACTGATGCAGCATTCGGGGAATAGATGGAGAAGGTGTAAACATCACAAACTAAAGCTGGTGGCTTTTACTATGCCCTATAATAATCTGTGAAGGTAGACCAGCTACTCTTTGCAGCAGCAGTTTAATATTAAAACCTCATTATATTTCTTCATTCTAATCCAATCCCCTGTTCCTCTCTGTTGTGAGCCCTAATCTGTCCTGGAATGTAAGTTTTCTCCATCCTCACATCCAGCTCTTTACTAGGTGATAAATATGCCTTATGAATTTATTTAAATTTACATTTTTAACTGAAATGCTAAGCATACCACATTGTGGTATATCATCAGGTATTTCCCTCAAGTTTAATAAATTTATCAGATTTGGGGGGACAAGTGTTCAATTGTACCCAAGGGAAATTCCTCTTAATTGTTCATTCATATAACTGTCTTTTTTAATGTTCACATATACAATCATCTTAATTTATCTGCATATTAATAAGGCATTTATCTTGTATTTTTATGGTTTTTATAATGATCCCCAAACCAAGGTTCTGCAAACTATGACCCATGAGCCAAATATAGCCCTTCTCTTTTTTTTTTTAATAAAGTTTTATTGGAACATAGCCATCCCCGTTTGTTTATCTATTGTTTGTCCTTGGCTGCTTTCGTGCTATAATGGCAGACTTGAGTAGTTGCCACAAAGACTGTGTGGTCACAAAGGGAAAAATATTTACTATCTGGCCCTATGCAGAAAAAGTTTTCTAATCCCTGCTCTAGATAGTTTCTATTAAACTTTTTTTCATTATTAGTCCCCCAAAGAGCCTTTTGAGACTTTTTTTTTTTCCTAATTACCTGTCCTGTGAAATTTAATACTACAGATATACCATATATCTGTTCATGTACTATATATGTATTTGTGCTTTATACATAAAAACAGGATTTCTCAGCCCCTAAAAACCAATTTTTGCTCCCTTACAGGCAATAATACTCTTGTTGAGAATGCATGCTCTAGACCAGAATGTCTCAATTTCAGCACTATTGATATTTCGGGCCAAATAATTCTTTGTTGGGGCGGGGGAATGTCCTGTGCATTATAGGATGTTCAGAAACATCCCTGGCCTCTGCCCACCAGATGCAAGTACCACTCCTGTTCACAATCTGTGACAACCAAAAATGTTTCCAGATAATTCTAAATGTCCCAGGTAAGCGGGGAGGCAAAATTGTCCCCAGTTAAGAATCACTTACTCAAGACTAATAATATCATTTCAAAAAATGAAGGAAACTAATTTAATTACTATGTCATAAGCTTAATGTATATTCTTATACTATTCACCATTAACAGAAAATATTCTATCTCTTTATTTATTACAACTTCTTAAAAGGAGTCACAAACTACATCTTCACATACTTTTTCTAAGTTTTTCTCCAAAATCAACATTATACTCATTGGTCAAGAGTTGATTGAATTACCTTGCCTATCTCCAATCACCTATGACACTTTATTATAATGAGGTTCTTCAAAAACTAGTCAGGGGTTTAGTAATCTTATTTAACAATTCTCACAGAGTGTTTCTTCCAAGCCAGAAAAATTGGACATTTTGAAAGTAATTCTTACCATCCCTCTCATATATTGGGCTTCCATTTTGCATTAACAAAGGCCATTCTACCATTTCATTTGTAAGGATTACCCCCATTGTCAGGCAACGAATGAAAAATCAAGGATGGCTTTCATTGTCATTGAACACATGCAATCATTTTCTAGATTTTTTTGCTCTGAAGAAAAATATAAATGTTTTGTTGCCACTCAACCTCATCATATCATGTAGAATTGTCTTGAAAACAAAATGACAGACAAGGCACAGATACATTCCTGAGTGATAAGGACATACTCAAGCTACTATAATGCTCTCCTTTGGGGTTGTTTGCAGGAAAGACTGAGGACAAGCGAGTCCATAAAAGGAAAAAATGCGCTTAACTCTGACTTTCTTGGTAGAATCATGTGTTTATATCAAGAAACCATTTTTAGCACATCCCTAACTCTATCACACTTCTGTGTAATTTGCTGGAACTTGGCTTTTACAAGGTAATAATCCAAAGAAAAAATAAAATGACCTTTTAGAATTTCTTGAAAGCTTGGGAACAAGGACAAACATAAATGATTTGAGAACCAATTGAAAGTCATTGCAAAGTCTGAAAGGTGGTGCTGTGGGCTAATTAAATCAGAGTCCTGGTCCTTCCAGCCAGTCCTTCAGTCCATCAGGCAAAGCCTATGCTTAATATCCTAACATTGGCACATACTCAAAATTCAGTGAATTAGGATTTTTTGCTTATGTTACCATCTGCACTGAACAATGAAAAATCTAAATGCCTACATTTAAAAATCCTCATTACCTCACTTTGTGATTTCTGAATAAGCCATAAAACCTTTGCTCCAGCTTCCTGAAACCAGAAATGTATGTTTCATCAGCTGCATTGTTTGGTTATGTTTGAATGACCAAAATTGCTGTGCAAGATTTCTGCCTTGTGCTATGGTTTTATTGTTATATGGTTTGAGGTATTAGTCTCTGTGTGTTCCTGTTACTGCATTTGTCTCTTACCCTGAACTCTAGCTCTGCTAACCTTATCTTTTACGTTTTCTTTGCTTCATAAAACCTTATGCCTGTATATCATAAGAGTAAAATGAGCCCTGAACCTGGAGTCCAAAGACCTAGGTTGTTATTTTAATTCCACCACTCACCAGCCATGTGACTTTGAGTAAGATTCTTCCCTTTTCTGTACTTAAATCTCCCCCAACAATAGGAATATTATTGGATCATATAACTGAAAAGTTCATGTAAGGGCATCAGGCCTGGCTGGGTCTGGGAGCTCCAACAATATTGTCAGAACTCTGGCACTTTCCATATCTTGGCTCTAGTTTTCCTCTGGTAGGATCTCTGCATGGCAGAGCCTAGCAGCTAAAGGCATACATTTTTCCACGTCCAATCATGGTAAGGAGAGAAAATATTCTGTGTCACCATTTCCAGCACACATCCTAGATGCAAACATTATTTTCTGTTTTGCATCATGTGCCTGTTCCTGAACAGTCACATGGCCAGGACAACGGGTTGATTTAGCTATGGCTGAATTTTCACCATCCCCGGAGCCCCAGTGGTCATCAGGACTACGTGAAATGAGACTGAGATGTGGGAGGATTCTCCAAAAGGGAAATTAAGATGGTATTAAGCCAGAAGAAAATAGTTTGAAGGGTTCTAGCTTAAAGAAATGATAAATATTTAAGGTGATAAATATCCCAGCTACCCTGATTTGATTATATAAACGTAACAAACTATCACACACGTACCATGAAAATATATAGACCTATTATTTATCAATAAAAATAAATTAATTTTTAAAAACTAAATAAAAGATGCTATTACAGAAGAAAGAAGAACATCTCCTGTGCTGGACACAGGGAAAGAGGTCTACTGCAGAAAGAAAGGCAGTTCCCTTAGGAGTAAATGTCTCTCTACCCTAAACCAATATTTTAATCCCATCACCCACCTCTGCATCACCTGGGGCATCAGCCTCCCCTACTAGTGCCTATTTTGATTCTACAGCAAATACCTCAACCTCAGAATTTTGAGAGCCATTGCTAAAGGATTTTCCCCAGAACTGTCTTCTCTTAGAAGCTCATCAAGGGAGGAATCATTCATGAATGAGAACTCATCGATGAGTAAGTAAATTACTGGCCCTCTAGGGTAGGAGCTTATAGCCCTGTTCTATATTCCCATTTTCATCTATCATTACTGCAAAGTAACATGTTGTAGAAATTATAGTAGCTATCAAAACTCTCACCCCTAGAAACTGGGGACCAGAGGAACATTATTTGGGGACTACTATTTAATACCACATTTCTCCTTCTTCCAGGTAGCTTCTACTATGCTACGTAGTTCTATCACTGCATCTCTTCCATGAACCTATGGGAAGTGTCATCTCTACCCTAGGAGAGGCCTTGCCTTTTAGCTTACTTCCAGGGCATCTGTGACTCCATCTGCCATGGACCCACGGTGAGATTTCAGGTGAGATTTCAGTGGGACTTCAGGTGTGCAGCCTACTACTCCAGATCTCACTTCCCTCTTCTGAAAGAAAAAGAATGTATTTAATAAAACAGTATGTACTTTCCCTTTCTGGTGTGTTACTTAAAAAATTAAAAAGTTACATATGCAATCTGTAAAGTGATTCTATTACATTAGAAAAGTCTTTAGGGTAAGGATACATGTGGGCCTCATCTGTGGAGTTCTAGAGACAGAAACAACCCTGGATATTGTTATCATATAAAGTCAGTCAAATGGTACAAAAGATTAAAGGGCTTTCTTAATCATGTCTCAAATCATAATGTGTGAGCTACCACAAAGTCTGCTTGACTTTCTACTTAGCCTGTTTCCTACCCAAGCCCAGTGTTAGTCTCCACGAGGTCCCAGCACCACCTAATCAGATATCTCACCCAGGGTGTGTGCCCGGGAGGGAGATGTAGCCATGTTCCCTGTGTTCTGGATCACCAGAAGGTGGAGCAGGGCCATCTGCTCATACACAAGGACAGCTGTGTTCCACATTGTGAGGCATAGGATGAATCATTGGCCAAAAAGCAAATTTTATTTTACTGGATGAAAAATGCACAGAAACTTCATAATACCATGAGTTTGTTTGGGGTGTAACTGTAGAAAGTAATAAAGTTTAAAAACTTTTATTGAGCTTTTGAATTGATAATACATTTATGTGTTCCAAACTAAATTTTATGATGATATATATTATTTTATATAGTAATAATAATATATACAGGCAGTTCTCACTTTGCACAGTTCCAATATGCACACATTTAGTTGTCACAGTTTAGATAATTCCAGTTCCCAAACAACACAGTTTACATTTCAGTTACCACAGTGTATTAATTGTGGATACTGGATAGAGTGCACACTTTGCTGCTAGCTCTTCAGTCCCCCATCCACTACATAAATAACAGATGTGTGTCATAGTCAGTGAGCAATCATGTCATGTCTTACAAAGTCTGCTGGTAATTGGTCACTGCATATCTGTTATTCACAGACAGCAAAGCATGTAGTTGGTGTTGTCTTCTTATCTTCCAGTGATAAACCCATGTGACATTTTACAAAAATGGATAATCAAAAGAGTGTGAATTGGCCAACAAAGATGAAAGTACAGCAATGCTAGAATAAAAGTGATAATGATAGAAATAAAATTTGAATCAGACATAATGGAGTTAATAGAAGTAGCTGACCATGGGAATGTTGGCATTGCCTTGACTCTAAATATCCAACTAAAGGAACTTAGTGAAGGTAAAATTACTCACATTAATGAGAAAAATGTTTGTGACAAAAACTTTGTTTGTGAAGATATCCCTGAGAAAGTGACACCAGCAAAACACTTCATATTAAAGTAAGTCTTGCAGCTATTTCATGACATTAAAAGAGAAAAGGATCAAATGTTAAAATTTAATCAAAACTTAGAAAAGAGGGTGACAATTCGCCAAGGCATGGAAAACATGTTTGCTCTGTATGGTAAGCTACATGGCAAGCAGAAGGCAAGCACTGTCCAAACTACTTGATAAGTTTTTTTATAAAGAAATGGAGGAGGAGGAAGAGGAAGAAGAAGAGGAAGAAACTTAAACCAGACAGTGATGTAGAGCTGGAATTTGTAATTCCACCGAGCCCAGAAGGACCTTGGAGTGTTTGTCTGACTCTTATTCTCTGCCATTTGACAGATGGAATAAAGTATAAGTCTGTTTAGTCTCTTTCAAAAAAAAAAAAAAACACTTTAATTCCCAATGTTTCTAATATCTTAATTACAGTGTACCAAATGAATATTAGTTGTATTGTTTTTTTATTTTCTTCTATATTTATAACCAACAGAAAGAGAGTTTTTAAAGTTTTGACAAAAAATTTTAAAAGTCATAGAACAATCATAATTATTGCACTAGTGATTAAGATTGCTTTGTGTAAAGTTTGTACAGTAATTTTATGGTCTCATACTACCACCTCAAGCAAGGACTGCACACACACACACACACACACATACACCTTTTAAAAGAGAGAAAGTAGGTGACATGAGTCACAAAGGAAGTGTGTATTCATATAGTGTCTACTGGCTATAAAATATGGCTCTGGGAGCTGTGAAAAAGAAGAAGGAATTAGATGTGGCTATTACCCTCAAGGACTTCAAGATATTTAAGAAGATGAGGCTTTTACATAAAGGAAGTCCTTATTACATAAGGATAATTCACAAAATAAGTGCCCCTTTAAAGTAAACACTCAAAATAGGAACCAAATTTTTATAGTAAATATATGATGAAAGACATTTGGCCAGGAACTGATCTTGAAAAATGGTATTAAAATTATAAAACCAGGTTTATTTTTTCATTAATCAGCATTTAAGTTAAAATTGCAACAATGCGCTAATTCATAGGTGAATAAAGTATGAACTATGTTATCTGTTAGCATAATGTTTCTTTAATTTTGTGGTGGCAAAATATATCACCCTTTGCTTTAGGTTAGATTCTTAAACCATGATCATAAAATGAGTAATTTTTACAAAAAGTATTTGATAGTTCACCAATTTTCTCAAGGGCTTTTCTACATTCTTTGATATTTGAGTCCTCACTTGAAGTTCCTCTGCTGTTGTGATATTTATTGATTTTGTTTTTGTCTTTCATTGGTCTAATTCTGCCAGAATCTCATTTGTGCATAGCTTAAGGATAGTGCAAGCAGTTATCTAATATCACTTTCATGGACATCATGAAGTCTTGCAGTTTGCAAATGACTTTGTAGCTGCTTTACATTGTGTTGTAACTCTAAACTTTGATAATCAACAGAAAATTGTCAATGAAGGAGATATTATGGTTTACATCAGAGTCAGCAAACTATAGCCCAAGAACCACATCTGGCCATCTGACTGTTTTTGTAAATAAAGTTTTATTGGCACACAGCCATGCCCATTGATGTACATATTGTCTACCGCTGCTTTCATGCTACAATAAGAGAGTAGTTGTGACAGAGATTGTATGGCCCACAAAACCCAAGATATTTACTGTCTGGCATTCTACAGAAAAAAAATTGTCAATTCCTAGTCTGAAGTGATGTTAGTTATGAGTGAATAGAGATGGTTGCATGGACACTGACTTGATAAGAGTTCAGTTAAATAGTAAAGGTTTTGGGTTCATGATTTTTGCTTTCATATTAACTCCCAAGAGTGAAAAAATGCAGTAAAAATTCAGCTAAGGAGGAGCCCTCATTCTTATTAAAAGAATCTAACTTTTATTAGATTTCTAGGAGTGATACAAATTGCTATAGTATTTTGGATGAGAAAGAGCTCTGTATGGCTGCTAAAGGGAAGAGATGGTTCCTCGGGAGAGGTGGCATGGTGTCAGTACTTCAAAGGATGTATAGGATTAAGGGTCAGAAAATGCTCTAAAAAAACAATACGGACAGTCATTCTCTATGTTTTCAGCAAACAATAATTAACCACCTTGCTGAGATGACAGTGTAGCCAGTAGAAGAGATGGTTAAAGGCTGGGTCTGATTAAAACCTTTCTGATTCCTGTTGAGTTGGAGAAGCTGGCAGCAGTTCCAGTAACAAAGACATAGAACCCATCCATGGTCATAGCAAAATGTAATCAAGGTACTTGTCACCTGCCATGCTCAATGTTTTAATGCAACCCCCAAGCCTCAGGGGCATTCATTGTGACTAGTTCCTTCTCAACTAGTGGTCAGATTTTGGAAGGGCGCCTAAGTGAAATTCCTCTTTATGGCATTAGCTGATAATCAAATCTTGCCTCAAGGGCTATCAGTCCCAGAAAATCTTCAAGATCCAAAGGAGCTAGGCCCATGCCCCTGGTGTTAGAATTTCAGGCAAGATAGTAAACATATGGGGAGGAAGGATTTCCTTCTCATCAACAAAAATTTTAATTTCCATGGGGTTACTTTGTCTTTCCTCTTTAAGTTATACATTTAGCCTATGCCAGTCTCTTTCAATGTACAACTAAGGATATCTTAAAATGTACAATTGGATCACAGCTCCTGGAACCAAAGCAAAGGTGTTCAGAAACCCAGAAACCTGATCTCAGCAAGGTCTCTTTTTAATGACCAGTCCTCTGTGCCTTCCCTGCTCCCCCATGTGGACATGGGAGTGATTAGCGATGCGGGTGGCCCCACAAGGCTCTGGAGAGGAATTCCAGCCCTCAGATCTGTCTTAGAGTTTGTCAGCTGGGAGAAGGGCCCAAACTAAAGCACAGCAGTTGCCTGTCAGGGGAAAGAGTAGAGCTGCTGAGGCCTGTGGTGCCTGTGGGTTCGTGCCATGCTTCAAAGGGTGCTGCCAGCACACTGTGTGAGGCCACCCTGGTGGCGGGGGTGGAGGCAGCCTCCCTGGCTTTAGTTTCTGCTTCAAGGCCACTTCGGGATTTTAAGCTGCTTGGGGAATGACAGCTGTCACTGCATGTGCACTGGGGAATTTTGGGGGGAGGATTTGGGACTAACTACAGGGTCTGTTCCCTGCTGCTCCAGTTTTTGGTTTTTTTAGCAAAGATAATTATAGATAGTAATTTTAAAAGGCTGTGGCTGTTCCAACGTTGCTTTCTCCAAAAAACTAGACTATATACTGCTGAGAAGGCATGGTAAGTTATTTCCAGCATACACCTAACTTTGACCTCTGGCCCTCCTTCATCTGCCATTTGGTCAGTGGGCCCAAATTTCAAGGCCCAGATGCATCCTCCTGACCATCTCAGACCCTATGACTTCTTCCTGTTCAGGCTTGTTTCCCATAGCTGCCATCTTCCCTGCTAGTCTGGAAGTTCCTTTTGGGCACGGACTGTCTTGCTCATCTTCATGTCTCCTATATTACCTCGCACTATGATGTGTTCATAGTGCTTGCTGTGTGACATTGGCTAAGTTACTTCATCACTCTGACCCTCAATTTTCTTTACTATAAAATGAGGTAGTTGAAATAAATGATCCTTTAAGTCCCATCTGGCTTTTATGTAGGGTAAAATACTGCCCAATTTTGCTCTTATTACCTGTGTTACTATAAGCAAGTTATCATCTCCAGAGACTATTTTCATTTTTGGAAAGAGGGATAATATTCATTTCCTGTATGCTATCTGGGTATTAAATATTTATTATTATATAATTATTAAGGGCTTCTTTCTCTGTCGTATGTACGCAAGAACCTATATATTGAGATCTATTATTTCTGCTATAATCCAGGTGAGAAAATAGACTCAAAGAAGTAAAATAATTGGCTCAAGATCTAGTTAAGAAATAGACTAGTTGACATTTGAACCTAAGCAGGCTTTGTTACCTTTCCTGAGTTTATACGAGATGAGTGCTTCGTAGGCCAGCATCATAATAGCCCCCAAATCTTTAACCACTCTTTGCTGAGAACAAAATCTATAATGTTTTGAAAAGCATGTAAAGTCCCCCCATGACCTGACCTTGACCTTTACCTAATTTTCAACTTCCATGATTTAGACATACATTTTTTAAAATGTGCACGGAACCTGCCTTTGCTTGTGCTATGTTTCCACCTAAAATGTCTCTCCTCGTTTAGGTATGAACTCTCCTGGTGAGAAACGTTTTTCTTCTTTGTAATCTCAACTCAAATGATGGTACTTCTAGGAAAACTTCTCTCATTGTCATTCCTTTTACTTTCCCAAAAATTTGATTCAGTAACTCTCATACAATGAAAGTTCAGCAGAGGGAAGATATTGCAATGGGCTGGCACGGACTAGGAGTGCATATTGGATGGGTAGGGACTAACGTCAGGCTGGAAGAATGTATTCAGACATTCTAAAGAAGAGAGCTCTGCATCCTTATTAGCTGCCAAATGAATTGGGATGAGGAATAAATAATATGAGGAAAAAAAGGCATTTTGATATCAAATTTGGAGAAGCCTTAAATGCCAGGATAAGGAGTCTGGACTTCATCCTACATCCCTCTTTGTCCTAGGTGGTTCTGAAACCACCTATCCCACCTGGAGTGCTTATTTAGATTGAAGGTTCCAAACCTACTGAATTCCAGAAACTCACACCTTCACAAAGCCCCCCAGGTGACTCTGACACACCATGAAGTTTGAGAAACTGTGCTATAGGATTAGGGAGAATATGTGAATGAGTCTTTGAGGAAGATTACTGTGGCGGTGATGTGGACAGGGACTGAAGGAAACAGGGGACCAGTTGGGAGCTTCAGCAATAATCTGCCAAGATCACGATTCCATGCTGCCACCCTTGACAGGTGGTTGTCACCTGACTTTGACAGCTGGAATCCTGGGGCATCATCCTCTGTGAGCTTTGCTTCCTCCTCTTAATCAGTTTTCTAAATGAAAAAACCATGGGTCTTCAACATCAGTATCTATTCAATCTAAGCCAATGAATCTATAGGATTGGGCAATTTTTTCTAATAATAGATAATTTTTTTCAATGTGATACCACTCATCCCCACAAAAAGCACTTTTTCACCTTTTAGTTATTCTTCCCACAAGCTGTAGGGTTGTCAAGACAAGTATAACCATCTCCACTTCATGGATGAGGAAACTGGGCCCACATACACTATAACATTCATGGTCTAAGGGTTGACTCTTGCCTAGAACTGAGGTCTCTTGACACCAGGCCAGGACTTTCTCTTTTCTTTCTTTTCATTTTTTTCTTTCTTTTCTTTTTCTTTTTTTTGAAAGGTGGCAACCAGAGGATATTAAAGCCATGTATTTTGATTAAAAATAAAGAGCAGGTGCCAGGTTTCCCAAGGCACGTTGCAGCTATGGTGAAGCCTTTGGTTGTGAAAAGAATGCCCAAAGCCTGCCCTGTATTTGACTAAATGTACAGAAATGAGGAGGGGGGTGGCTTGAAATGTACATTCTTTGAATTATGCCATGGGGGGCCTGGAATAAGCTAAAGGAACCACCAGCTTTGCTGATATCACAAAATGCAGGTAGATAAAGCTGGCTCAGAACATTTTCTCAAATGGCACTTAGTGAATAGAGAGAACAGAATCCTGATGGAGAGGATGTATGACTCAGCATCATTAGTGTTTCCATGGGTTTGGTACAGCCTGAATCTTTAGGAGATCGGAAGAGTGGGAGATGGTAATGAGAGATCAAAGGGAACACGGGGGGGTTAATAGTGTGCCATGTCAACTTTCCTTCTCCTTCCATCAGACCACTTTGTCTAAGCCCAAATAAGGACTATGATCAATCAAGTGGCAAATCATCTGCTACCCAGTATGTTATATATTGCATTGAAATCTCTCTAACATCCTATTTCTTTTGCAGTTATTGGCACATATTTAAAATTGGCTAGTTATATCTACAGAACAAAGACTTACCCAAATTTCAAGGACTAGAGTTATTAGAAACAGAGGTTTGTGAGAAGCTAGCTCCTGGCTTAGGCCCACCATAATTTTGTTGTTTTTATTAGGATTGTTCTTAAGGACAGTGCTTTTGGTCTAACCATTTCATTGGGAATAGAGAGAGATGGCAGTGAGAAATTGCTTGGGGACAAGCATCTCTGTATGCTTAGCACCTGTCATCCAGTGGTAATCACTTAAACTGTATGAGTGAATGGTGTAAATCAAGGCATGCCAAGGGAAGCTTATTTAAAAAGCCAAAAATTCTGATTCTGATGCTAGGGCAAGGAAAATACAAGATGAGCCCCAACTATCTTTTAGTACTAGAAAGTAAAGATGTACTTAAAAAACAAAAGGACTGGGCATGTCAAAGGGACACAGGAACCAACCTGAAGGAGCTCCCAATACCCAAATCTTCAACAATTGGAGCAAAAAATAAATAATGTAATGTTGGATTATAACCCAAAGTATAAAATAAATATTCATGAGTCCATACTGAATAAATTATTGAAGAAACTAATAAATGGGAGAGAAAAGATAAATCTTTGCTATGGAATAATTACAAATAATATATAGGGAGATATTTCCTCCTATAAGAGGTGAGCATAAGTCCTGCTCCCCCTAGAATGTGACTCACTTCCTCAGAAGGGAATAGAGAAATGAAAACTAGTAAATTTATAGTAGAGAAATCTGACGAATACTACCTTAAAAAAGCAATGGAGTCAGCATCATCAATCCTGCTTTCTGTATGTCATATACCCTCTGATATATGATTAAAAATGACGCTTTACTTCTGTGCTATTCTTTCTATAAACCTGTAACCTTGGTCTAATCATGCGAAAAACATGAGACTAACTCAGATTGAGGGATATTTTACAGAATAGCTAGCCAGTATTCCTCAAGACTGTCAAACTCATGAAACACAAGAAAAGACTGAGGAACTGTCATAGAACCAAAGGACAGTAGGAGACATGAAAACTAAATGTGATGTGGTACCCCGGGTTGGACGTGGGAACAGAAAAACGACACCAATGCAGAAACAGAGAAATCCAAATAACGCCTGGAGTTTAGCTAATAGTTAATGACAATTTCTTAGTTTTGACAAGTGTACCATGGTAATATAAAACATTAATAATAAGGGAAAATGGGTGAGGGGTATGTGGGAATTCTCTGTCCTATCTTTGAAATTTTTCTGTAAGTTGAAAATTATGCCAAGACAAAAATGTTTTTAAAATATTAAATAAACAGTTCGGTTAATTCCCAATTGGGATACAATGGTATTTAACATTTACCCTATAAAACATTGTGTTACATAGGATTTAAGCTCTCTGATAAGCAAAAAGTAAAGTATAAAACAAACAAAAAAGGAGCCAAAAATTAAACTATTTAGGATGATTGACCATGAATTACATAATACTTTCCTCCTGAAATGGGCTCTTGAATAAAATACAAACTGTATCACAAAAACTTGGAAACAGTGAAATAGTGATAGCTAGATATCTTAATGCCTAACTTCAAGTTCATTTCTATACAAAACTAGGCTCCAGAAAGATTTTTTTAAAGGTGTTAGTTTTATAACCCTAATATTCAAAAACATCTCATATTTTGTCTATGTTTAGTGGCTTAGTCTTGTCTTTTGTCAAGAACTTAGTCAGACATACTGCACAGCCCATTAAACCTATTAGTTATCATTACATCATCCCAGCTATTTAGCTTGTTTTCTGTTTTTGCCTCTCTCGTTGTCTCTCTCTTTTTTGGCAGGGAGGGGTACTTTGTGTTCAAGTGTAGACCTTTACTTGTGAGAACAAAAGTAGCTCAGAATAAAGGAAACTATAGCAGAAACACACACACACACACACACAAACACAATAGTTTCTTAGTCACTGTTGCTCATGGTGGTTCTAAGTTACATTTAAACACATCACTACACAGAATAGAGCAGCTTCCCTCAGCTGTTTAGGGCCACAAATAGAGAAAACAAATTGGGAATTTGAAATGTCAATGGGTGCTACTGCATCTTCAAAGAGCAATAAGTGTGTATAAGTTGAACATGAGACAAATGACTAATTCCTAAAACCCAGACATTTATTGATTAATGTACTATCACCATTACAGATGAAGCCACGAGGGTCAGGGAGGTTGAATTATTAGGTATGTCCACAATGCTAATAAGCGATGGACTCAGGATTGGTTAGAACTACCTCTTTTCTTCTAGAACCCACATTCTCAACTTCTAAACTATACTAAGTACAATATTAGTACTGATTGTAGCTGTTATTTCTATTAAAATTAGGATCAGTGACCATCTTGGCTCATAAAACTTGGGCTACATCTGATTTTTTTTCTCTAGAAGTGAAATTGCTGGGTTAAAGGATATGAACATTTGAATTAATACTTTGTTAAATTTCTTTCTGTAATGATTTCACCAACCAATAATCAGTTAACTGCTACATGCTAACCACACCCTCACTAGCATTGAGTCTTATTATTTTCAGCCCGTATCTTCAGCCACATGAAATACTTCGTTTTCATTTGCGTTTCCTGATTCATGTGTGCCTATGCTGGACTTGTTAGTTATGGGTATTGGTCTTCTTAAAATTATGCTTTTGTGCCATTTTTATTTGGTTTGGGTAAGCCGTTTTATTCCATTGCCATCACTCCGCAAGTCTCTTATGTTCAAATACTTATTGAATGTCTACCCTATGTCAGGTATTTTGCCAGATGCCAGAATTATACTGGTGAACAAACAGTTTCAATTATGCGTTATGGAGTTTACAGTCCTGTGAAGGTAACATTGAACAAATGATGATGAGGGAAACGAGAAGAGCAGGTTTCTTTGGAAGCATATAGCAAGAGGACCTATTGTAATAGGGAAGTTCGAGAAAGACTTCCCTGAGGAAGAGACTAAGATCAAAAAGTTGAAGGAAAAGTAACTAGATAAAGGGAGGAGGCTGGTAACAACGTGTTCAACAGCACTAAGGTAAGGGAAACATTTTCTATTGGCTTTAAGGAGTTTATAGGGTTCATTTTTCTTGATAGGTATCTCAGAACTCTACATGCTAAGGGTATTCGTCTTTAATGCCATTTGTTACAAACGTCACTTGTCCTTTCCCTTACACTCTAATATACGGTGTTTTCATTTATAGGTGTTTTTTTTTTTTTGCTTCCATACAAATTATAATAAGTGGCTCTTTGTTCCGTTTTGTGTGAACTTTAACATACTCTATAACTTGTCTTTATTTCTGCTACAAAACCTATTAAATAATATTCTCCAGGTCAGAGATGTGTGATATGCACTTTCTTCAGCTTAACCTCCTCCGGCGGCTGAAACTCTCTTCCCAGTCCCTTTTCTCTGTCACCACCACCGCCATCAACACCGTGCCTGTTAGCTATCGCTGTGTAACAAACTAACGTAATGCCATGTGGCTTAAAGCAACAGTCATTTCTTATTGCCCAGAAGTCTGTGGGTTTCCAGGGTGGTTCTGCTGAGCTGAGCTTGGCTAGCAGGGCTCACTCGTGTATCTGAGGTTAGCTAAAGTCAGCTAGGTGGTTCTAGCTGGGCCTTTCAGATGCCTGGGACCTCAGCTTGGACAACTTGGCTGACTCATCTTTGTCACACATAACCCTTGTCCTCCAGCTGGCCAGCCTAGACTTTTTATAGTGGAGGCAGGGTTCCAGAGGGATGGGCAGATGTGTATAAAGCCTAGGCATGAAACTGGCACAGCATGATTTCTGCCACATTCTATTTGCCAAAGCAAATCACAAAGCCAGCTATAGCCAATAGGTGGAGAAATAGACTTATCTCATCATGAGAAGAAATATAAAGTCATATTACAAAGAGTATGAATCCAAGAGGTGGTGGACAATTGGGACTGAGTTTTCAATCTACCATAACTACTGATTGTGATTTTTGTTTCCTTATTTTTATTTGTTTAGATCTTCTTCCTTCTTCAAGGCCTAATTCAAACTTATTGACTTATTTTCTCATGCTATACATCCCACTAGCTGTATTGTGCTTATTTTCCTAAACACTGTGCTAAATGTTTTATGTCCTTATTTGAGTTAATCCCCACAACAAATATGTGAGGTGGGTACTATTATTGCTCCCATTTTGTAGTTAAAAAAAAATTTCTGAGAATAACTTTTCTTAAAGACTCACAGCTAGGGTGTTAGAACCTAAACCCAAATTCAAATATAACATAGAAGTTTATGGTTTTAACCTGAGTTTTTCCTACTTAAAAGTGTATTATGGAAAACCATAAAAAAATGTTATATTAAACCCACATAGCCATATTTCATTTTCTGCTAAATCAAATAACATTTTAAATTAGTTTATATAGTATAAACAGATGTATAGAGGTCATCTACTGTGGTAGTCTTCAACATTGAAAATGCTGCTCCTTAATTTATTTTCTTCCTACAGATTGAAGTAAAACCACATTATTCAATTTTTAGGGAAGGCTTTAGTCTGTTTCACAGCAGTATAGTTAGAGAAATCCCTACTCCAAAAGTGATAAGGTAAAGTTAGTCTTGTTTTTAGAATATACTTCAACTCACTGAGATCAGAAATCAGGTCTTATATATCTTCCTGGATCCCCTGTGCTTAGCAGTGTGAAGGATGATGAACATAACTGTAGAACTGAAGACTCTTGAAGAGCATTTGGTACAAACTTTGTATTTTATAAATGAGAAGTAGATCCACAGAAGTTGTTTGATTGACACCAAACCACCTGAACAAATAGTGATAGATTCTGGACTACGCACTGCTCTCTTACTCTCAGGTGAGAACTTCCTCTCCATCTTTGCTTGGTGTTCTCTAAGACAAAGGGACACTGTTTTCTTGCCTTTACACACAGTGGTATAGTTTTCTTTTTCTTTTTCTCTAACTCATAAGCTTGCTGGACTCAGTGCTCCTGGGAGCATTAAAGCAGAATGTGTTTATTTACTTTTATTTTTTGTACCATTTTCCTTCTTTTTTATGATCCTGGCTTCCAACTGTGTGGCAGAAACACATAAAAATTGGCATAAAAATAGGAAAATGTGCCCCAAATGCTGTATTAGCTGTGAAATAAGTTTAAATGCCTCCAAACAGGGCCTGGTCTCCTATCTGTTAGCTTCCAAAGAGGCTCATCCTGAAGTTTTCCTTTTGTCTACAATACAGGGGACATAGCATGGGGCAAAGACACTGCCAGCTGGCCAATGGCTTTGCAACAAATCGTTGCATAGGCTCAGGCGGCTCTCACATCTGTGGGCAAATAGGGAGCAACAAAAAAAGTAAGGCTCTAATATTGTCTCAGTAAACACTGGTGAAATTATTTGGGTATGGATTTATCATTACTGGGTTCCTACTGGGCCCAGAGCAACAGATTTTCAGGCAGAAGTCAGTATATACTAAGGTCAGAGCCGCTTTGTGTTTAGGAAATTTGACAAAGGGCACACCATCCTCACAACACTCAACCTCTCTCCCAGCCTCCGGTCTGACACGCGTCTTCCATTCTGCTCACTGCAGTCACAGGGACAGTTCAAAAGCACAAGTCATGCTGTGTCACTGCCCACTGCCCCATCTGAAACCCTCCCATATCTTCTTACTGCCCTCAGTGATGTCCAAGCCTCAAAGCAGGGCTCACGAGGCCATCCTCCCTGCAGCGCCTGCTGTTCTCCGCCTGCCATCTCTCTCATCCTGACCGTATTTCATGCGCTTCCTCAGACAAGCGGTGCTCTTTCTCCTCTCCATGTCTTCGCACATGCTGTTCCTCCTGCCTGGAACGTCCCTTTCTCTCGTTCCCACTCTCTTCCCTGCATGTTTAAGCCACAACCAAGACAGAACTTGGAAGGCTGCGTGACATAGGCCCTCACTCCCTTCCGCTGGGTTCCTTCCCGTGATCCCAGAGCACCTTGGACCCCTTTGTCATAGCACTACTTCTTTTTGTATTATAACTGAGGCTTATGTAGGATGAACAATTTATGAAATATGCCAAATTATGTCTTAATTGATATATGTCTCTAGCACCTAACATGGTGTTAGAGATGAGGATAGGTTAGTGGATACGATAGTAAATTCAATGTGTTTAATTCCTGGTCTATCAATTCTTAGCTGTGTAAATTTGAGAAAGCCATTTAGCCTCTCCAAACCTCAGTTTCCTCATCTGAAACAGAATAATAATAGGACCCACCTCATTGGGTTATGTTGAGAATCATCTATTAATTCACATAAAGTTCTTAGTACAGTGTCTATCCTGTCATAAGTCCTCAAATGTTAGCTCAAATGTTATTATTAAGATGCTCAATGAACAAATGTATCAAATGAATGAAAAACTGAGACATCGTCCCTATGTCTTCATGAACTTCCCATTTAACACCGGATAAACCACTTTCCCTTTTCTAGGTTTTAGTTTCTTCATCAGAAACATGAGAAGACTCAGCAAATCATCTCTAAGGGGACATACAGTCAGAAATTGTTCCAGGCAGAAGACACTGACAGTTCTGTTATTTAATTTTATCTCTCCAGAAACCTTTAGCATAGGTGGGTGATTTGACAAATGAGAAAAATAAAGCCTAGAGGAGTAAAGTGACTTGCCTAAGGTGTTATAGACAAATGGAAGAACTAAATCTAAAACTTGAGTCTGACAACCCAAGGCTAATATCTTTTTTCATTATTATGCCAGACTTTATATTTTGAGAAGGATCTCACTTAATCTTTGTCACGTAATGTTGTATATCAGCAAAATAAGAATTTTCTTAAGATCATAGACTTTTAGAGCCACAGTGAACTTTAAATTTATTCTAATTCCACAGATGTAGCACCTGAGGACTCAAAAGGTTAAATAAATCCAAGGTCACCCAGCCATCTCTGTGGGCTGCCTCTCACAGGGCAACAAACCTTTGATGGGCCCTTCTTGGCTCATAGCCTCAGTTTTCCTGGAATCTAAATTCTTCTGTATGTGATACCTCCTTTAATTAAGGATCAATTAAGCATAATGAACTAAGCAGGCAAAATAATCTGATGTGAGTCTTTTTGTAATTGGCAGTTGGTGCTATTAAGCATGGATTTAAAGAGGCCCATTACATGGATAATGGGTAGCACTCAGTGATATTTCCATTAAACATTAATCATTCATTTTATTCAGTGAAAGATGTTTGTGTGCTTACTATGTGCTAGGCCTTGTTCTAAATGCTAGGGATACTGAAGTAGATAAACAGATGAGTCCTTTATTTATCATAATTGATTTAAATGCATTTCACTATTCATTATCTAGCTTAAAGCCTTGGACTACTCTGATTAATTTAAAATGTATGTTACTCAAATGAAAATAAATAAATGGGACCTGATCAAATTAAAAAGTTTCTGCACAGCCAAGGAAACTATCACTAGAGTGAACAGACAACCTACAGAATGGGAGAAAATATTTGCACGCTACACATCTGATAAAGGGCTGATAACTAGAATCTATACAGAACTTAGGAAAATCAACAAGAAAAAATCAAACAATGCCATTAAAAAATGGGCAAAGGACATGAACAGGAACTTTTCAAAAGAAGACAGAATAATGGCCAGCAAACATAAAAAATTGCTCAACCTCTCAAATCATCAAGGAAATGCAAATCAAAACCATAATGAGATATCACTTAACTCCAGTGAGATTGGCTCATATCAAAAAGCCCCAAAACAACAAATGTTGGCAGGGATGCAGACAGATTAGGAACACTCACACACTGCTGGTGGGACTGCACATTAGTACAACCTCTATGGAAAGTAATATGGAGATACCTCAAAGAACTAAAAGTAGAATTACCATTTGATCCGGCAATCCCACTACTGGGTATTTACCCAAAGGAAAAAAAGACATTCTATAATAAAGACATCTGCACGCGAATGTTTATAGTAGCACAATTCACAATTGCAAAGATGTGGAAACAACCCAGGTGCCCATCAATACATGAGTGGATTAATAAAATATGGTATATGTATACCATGGAGTATTACTCAGCAATAAAAAACAATGGTGAATTAACACATCTGGTATTATCCTGGATGGAGCTAGAGCCCATTCTTGGGAGGGAAGTACCAAAAGAATGGAAAAACAAGCACCACTGGTACTCACCATCAAATTGGTACTAACTGATCAATACTTATGTGCACACATGGAAATAATATTCATCAGGGGGTGGGCAGGTGGGAGGGGGGTGGAAGGGGGGTGTAGGGCACACAGTTTGGGGAATGTCCACGATTGTAGCTCTGACTTGGACTGTGCATAGTCAATATATAACACCAAAGTGTTGTACCCCCATAATATTCTGAAATTAAAACAAAATTGTGTGTGTGTGTGTGTGTGTGTATATATATATATATATATATAAAAACTCAAATGGGTCAGACAATGATTTTAAAAGCTTGGTATTTGTGATGTCAAGTCATATATGGAGATGATTAGTAGTTAATGGGTTGGCTGATTATACCTTGGTACAAGGCTAAGGTCAGCAGTGCAATCCCATATGGGGTACTTGGTTTTATTCTAATCCAGGCCTGTAGATGCTGTCCCTGACTCTGGCCAGTCACAGGATGTTGTTCATCTTAAGAGAAGGTGGGTCAACCCTTTGTAAAGACAAACTTAGCACAATCCATCTCATGTTATCTTAACAATGCACTCTTTCAGCTTCACGGACTCCATTTATTCATGGTGTTTTTGTCAATATCCTCTTTGAAATCTGAGTTGAAGGGACCTACAGAGCCTATTTCATGAACTGGGAAATCTGTGTTCCAGAAATGGAGAAAGAATTTTCCAACAATACTAGTAAATGAGGTAAGTCAGGCCTAGGGCAGGGTCTCCTGATTCCCTATGATCTCTTTGCTACAAATATAGCCCTCTGAGTGAACCTAAGAAATGGGCAGGGGGAGAAGATGCCTTTATTTTATAAATGAAGACAATGAGAGCTGAGTAGGGAAGTGGCTTACCCAGGATCTCATGCCTGGGAAGCCACTGAAGTGCATTCAGAACTGAGGCTTCCTAACTCCAATGATATACCCCTGTTAAGAAGACCTTAGGATGATATGAAAGCCCAGAAAATAGTCCCAGAAAGGCATTAATCTTAAAATAGTGCAGCTAAGTTGCAGATACAGAGTAGTGGTTTCTGGATTCAACCAACTTGAGTTTAATTTCTGGCTCTACCACCTCCCAGCCATGTATTCTCTTACCTTGTAGTCTTTCTGTATAGGAAGCCTTGAGACTATATGGAGAAAGAGAGAGAAAGACTTGCTAAGCCCAGCCCTCTAGCTGCCCCCACCAAGGCTCTAGGCATGTGAATAAAATCATCTTGGATCTTTCAGAATAGTCCAGCTGCCAGCTGAATACCAGAAGAATTGGCCATCCACACCCTGCCTAAATTCCTGACCCTCCAAATCAAGAAATATAATAAAATGCTGTGATTTTCAGTCATTAATCTTAGAGCTAATCTGTTATACCATAATAAATAATCAGAACATCCTTCTATTCCCAACACCTAGCACAATGTTTAGAATATAGTAGGCACTCAATAAATACCTTTTGAATGATGGCCATGGGGCAGCCTGGAGAAAGAGAAGAATAATTAACTTGTACTGCATGCCTGCCCTGTCCACATGCTCAACTCTTCACAACTTTATGAGGGATGTTTTGCTATTATATTCAGTTTGTAAATGTTGAAACTCAAGAATAAACACATTAAATAACTTGCCCGAGGAGGTCACAGAGCTAGGAATAGAAAAACTCAGATTAGATTCCTGTTGTGCTCTTAGCCACTATGCTATGCTGTCTTCAGACAGTAAACCCCAACAGAGTAGGAAGCATTTGGGTCCTCGTAGTTGGGAGGGGAACACGTATGTCATACCACATACATATAAGAAATAAAAAATACAAAATACACTATGGATATGTGGATATTGAGGTAGGCATCAGTCAAGCTAATTGCACTCTTTCTTCTAAGATTCCCTTGGTCCTTAAGTCAGGCCATGGAATCATTTGAGGTGAGGGCTTTACAGTTAGACCTGAATTCAAACAATGGTTCTGTCATGTATTTATTGCTCAATTGTGGATGTCATTTAGCCTCTCTGAGTGTCAGTTTGAGAAATTAAAGTAGGGATAATTTCTCAAACTGAATAGTGGCTGCCTTTCAGGGCTGGATTATGTGGAAGAGGATCAGGTGGGATGGTGATCACGCTCTTATCACCCCTCCGAGACCATTTTTAGTCCCATCTCTCCCATGAAACGTCACTGAGAAGCAGTGATTCCTTGATGTTCTGTACCCTCCTTTTAGCCATATAATTCCCTTATTGAAAAGATATTTGCTGTACACCCACTGTGGGCCAGTTGCTAGAAATATGGTAGTCCTTGCCCTACGGGGGATTAGAGTTGAGAGAAGCAGATAGCCATCAGAGGTGTCTGTTTAAGAGTACAAGGCACTTTATGCTCTCTTTTCATTTGTGTCTGCCTCCCCAGTCAGTTTAATAAACTTAGAGAGGGCAAATATCTCTTATGTCTATTCCTCTCCATTTCCAACACTGCCTCCCTGGTCCACACAACCACCCTCTCTTGTCTGGTTAACAATTGCTTTCTAACTGGTCTCACTGAATCTTCTTGGGTCACCAACCAATTCATTTCTCAGTACTGCAGCCAGTGATATTTTTGCAAGGCAAATTGAATTAATCATTCCCCTTATTTAAAATCCCCTACCTACTTAATGGCTCTCCTTTACTCTTTGGGAACAGAATGAAATTTTTAACATGGTCCAAAAGGCCTCTGTGTTCTGGCTCTGGACGTCCCCTCCAGCTGTGTTCTATATGACTCTTCATGGGTCATGCCCTTGCTGTAGTTCTGTTCCTCCTATGCTCCACATCCCCTCTTCTATGGGGCTGCTCTGCCTAGAATAATATTCTTTCCTCTCTGTCTAGGTCTTTGTCAGAGACTTATGAAAGCTCAGTGGGGCTGACTTGATAATCTTGCCAAAGGTTGGTTCTTGGAGGAAATTGGTGCTCATTCTGAATGTTTTTATAACCTTAAAATTTGAGAGCAAAAGAAACCACATCCATCCCCTTCCCCAGGCTTTTCATGTATAAAGGAAGAAACTGAGAACGAGAGATAAGGCTTATGCCAAAGATTACAAAGTGATGAGAGTGGTATAAGAACAAGAATGCCAATGAAATTGATACTTTTTCTCTCCTGAAGGGTTTGAAACAGACCCGGCATTTTCTCAGAGATGCATGCTACTCTTGGTTGTGGTGTTACACATCACAGGGAAGTGCTGGGGTCTAAGCCTTGGGCTGCAGTGCTTTGATTTGCAGTTCAGACACTACCTGACAATTTATTGCCACCACCTTTCTGTTGTTGAACCCACTGAAAATGGATCCTATTCACACAGGAGGAAAAATAAATGGTCAATGGGCATATATGGAGATACTCAAGCTCATTACTGACCAGGGAAATGCAAATAAAAGCAACAGTCAGAGTGTATTTTTCATATATCAAATTGGCAAATATTAAAAAGATGACTTATACCCAAAGTATAGTCTTTAGGATGCAGAGAAATAGTATTTTCATATATTGTTAATGGGAATGTAAATCAGGAAAGCCTTTGGCAAAATGTATCATTAAAAAAGTAAAACCCTTTGACCAAGAAATTCTGCTTATAGGGCTCTATTCCACTGAAGTACTCTGGTAAGATTCAGAGATGTTTATAAGGTGATTCGTTGAAAACTGCATATAATAGTGAAATATCATAAGCAACTTGTAAGTCCCTCATAGAAACTAAGTAAATTAGGGTATATCCACTTCATGGATTGGATATAATCACTTGTAATGAGAAGATCTGCATGTACCAACAAGTTTAAAGAAAAAAGAAAGCAGGATATATGTACCAAAAAGAGATGATATATGTGAAAAGTGAAAAGGGTGAGGGAGTATGAAAGTAGATGTTTCATGTGTTATTTTATGTATTTGTGTTTAAAACTTTTCAAGAATAGAAATGCCTTCTGTAAATTTAAAAAAAAAAACCTCAAAGTTTTAAGGAGAAAAAAAATGATGGGGATTGAAGAGGATCCCAATCCTCTTCCTAAGTCTGATTTAGTCATAGTTCTGCCTACCCAGAAACTTGCAACTGCTGGAAACCCAAGGAAAAGTCTTGATGAGAAATCTAATGCTTATAAAATACTGCCATGTATGGGGGAAACCTGCTGATTTCAGCAGTTAGAACACCAGGAGAATAGCTGATTGGCAGATCAGAAGCAGCTTGTAGTGTGTAAATTGGCAGAAATGCAGGCCAGACCATGTACACAGACATCTTGTTGGATCTTTTATACCTAGGGATGGCAGCATCACAGTCTGGTAAACACTGTTCAAGTTAAGTCCTGTTTTCCTGCCTCTCTGAATAACGGATGTGCTCCCCCTGCACTTACCTGCCCAATTCTCTCAGATTCAGACTGTGTAACTGCACACCACCTGCATGGGTTTTTTATTGCTGCTGTAACAAATCATCAAAAACTTAGTGGCTTAAAACAACAACATTTATTATATTATAGTTCTGGAGGTCAGAAGTCTGAAATGAGTTTTATGGGGCTTGATTCAAGAGGTTGGCAAAGCTAGATTCCTTCTGGAGGCACTAAGGGAGAATCCATTCCTTGCCTTTCCCAGCTTCTAGAAGCCGCCCACATTTTTTGGCTCAAGGATGCATCACTCCAGATTCTGCTTATGTTGTCACATTTTCTCCTCTTACTCTGACCCACCTGCCTCCCTCAAATAATCCAAAATAATCTATCTCAAGATCCTTAACTAAATCACATCTGCAAAGTCCCTTTTGCCATCTTAAGTTTCCATATTCTCAGGTTCCAGGAATTAGGACATGGAAATTATTCTGTCATACCACCTGATCTGTTAGAAGAACCACAGTGATGCGCAGTATGACCCAGAAGAAGGCACCTTTGTTTGCTCTCTCAGCAAATTTGAAATTGGTAACCTATAGTTAACTCTATGTTCCTTATACCACCTCATGGGAGAGGCTGGGATGACCTGGGAAATGTCAGACTTGAAGGTCTTCATGCTGTTTTAGAAGGGTGTCTGAAAAATCACCGGTGATGGCATGAATTATATTATCAGTGATATCATCAATTTTTATTCTGCTCCATTTCTAAGGAGGTATGGATTTATTTCTGTTGTCATCAGTGAAAAGACTATTGTTTTAGCCCCTAGCTGAGGTTTTTTCCACACAGTCATCACTGTGAATGCTCATTACCTTTATTTTTGCCCTATTATATGTGGGGTATTTTAGAAGGAATTGAATCATTAGTTGTATAGTAACATAAGACATCCCCCCATAAAGTCACCTCCACGCACAAATCAATGATGCTAAATGCTCTACCAAGTTATCAATGCAGTTTCAAATGTCCCAGAAAAGAGTGAATGGGATCCAGGGATACCATGGCACAAATATATAGTAATAGGGAAAAAAACCCCAGAGTAATAGAAGAAAAAAAAAACAGAAAAATTACAAAGTTGAGCAAAAGATACTACTGCAAATATTAATGGAGTGGTGCTGCTAACGTGTAGTATTTTTGCTGCATCCAACACGAACCTGTGATATTATGTCCTGTATACCCCCAAATAATAACCCCTTATATGCCCATTTTTTAAAAAAATTTTCAGTATACAGAAGTACATTTATCATCCTATGTGATCTCTGTTTCAACCTTAAGATGTTGGCTGGGTCTCTTACCTTTATCATACAAAAAAGAGAAATGAGGCTCTGAGGCATTGCCCAAGGTTCAGTCTCCCTAAGAGAAGAATAATGACATGAACTTGTGTCACCTGCACCTCTACTTCCTAATCTGCAAAATGGAGATTAAAAATAGAATTTGAGGGAGGGAAGTAAACATTAATACTTGTAAAGTGCTTAGAATACTTGGTATATAATAAAAGCTCAGTAAATGACATCGAATCTAAATGCAAAATTAGAGCTCTTTTCCATATATCATCTTGTAACTGGAAATTTCTTGAATAATGAAATCAGCATTATGAAGGAGGTAGTGGTTGTGTGGGTTGTATGGATGATGGATTAAAAACCACGTATATGCAAGCTTTACCCCATTTTAACACCCTGACCCTCCACACACCCAGAACCCTCAATCAAAATTAGATCTCTCTTCTCCTGTGTTTTGGGTTGTTTTTTTTTTGGGGGGGGGCATAGCACTTATCTCAGTTTCTATTATGTGTGATAATTTAATCAGCAGCTTTACCCATTTGACTCTAGGCTCCATGAGAGCTAAGTCGTAGTCCCTATTGCTCACTGTTGTATTTCAAAGCACCTAAATGCTACCTAGTAGATGTTCAGATATTTAAAGGAATGGACCAGAAACTGGATCTAATTAAATTGTCATGTGCTCCATTACCAGCTGCTACATTTTTATTCCCTAATGAAACTGTGGGATGATATCAACCTCAAGTGTTGGGAAAATACTCCAATTCATAACTTTCTTTAATGCATAACTAGAGTCATTGGATTAATTGCCAACCCATGTTTGAGGCTATAAAATTCTTTTGCAGTCATTTACCCCTTTTCTTGAAGTCCCACTATAGCTCTTTGAGGTAGCTACGGCAGGTTTTGTCCCCATTTTCAGAGATAATAAAACAGAAGCCCCAAGAAATAAAATGTCTTTTCCAAGGTCATAAAGCTAATCCATGTTAGAAATAAAAGTAGGCAGTAGGTCATTTACATCTTATATAATAATAATAATTTATTGATTAATAGGCAGGGTTAGGCTAAACTATATACAGATATAGTCACATAATGCACCCAATATTCCAATTAATTAGGTGACATTATCACCATTTTACAGATAAAGAAAATGGGACAGCTTACTGGTTAAAATTTGTACAATTAGTACAAATTTTAATTGTTAGAACAGAAATTAAACCCATGCCTGTGTGGTTCCAGAGCCAAAGATTTAAACCACCACACTGTACTACCTTCTTTCTCAATCTTATTTTATTTCTACTGCAAGATGCTGACACCCCTGTGCCCTTCCTTGACAGTTAATGAGTTTATTGCCTTATTCCCTACTGTATGAAGTCCTACTTGTTTTCACTTTTCCTATTTTTACTGCGTTATGACCTATGGGAATAAGGTTTAGCAGAGCTGGGACACCCTACCTTTTCCAGCTGATGGAAAAAAAAAGAGATGATGCCTTTCAATTACCATCACCCTAACTGGTAGAAGCCATGCTTTTTGAAAAGAGTCCATAATGAGTTTTCACAGGACAGAGGAAATTATCCAAAGCATAGCATATTTTGACAGTGAAACCTGCTTATGAATATTTTGCCCTTAGCAGTTGTCAGTACATAGCATTTAATAATCCCTGTGGTATACATGTTCAGTGGAAAGCTCTTAGCACTTGCTCCTAGGAGAGTGCGACACGGTTTCCGTTTTCAAATCTGTTTAGGGTTTGGGATTGAGAGGCATGGCAGGATACTATAGTATCAAAGAAGGTTGGAGCTGAAAGAGAACTTAGAGCAGATCCAGAAGATGATTTCCGTGTCACTGCTGCATCCCTCACTTAACACAATGTCCAACACATAGGAGATACTCAATGAATATTTGAAATTTGTGGAATAAGAGTATAGTTAACAATAATCTATTATATATTTCAAAATAACTAGAAGAGAATAATTCAAATGTTCCTAGCATAAAGCAAAGATAAATATTTAAGGTGATAGATATCCCAGTTACCCTACTTTGATCTTTATACATTATATGAATGTATCAAAATATCACATGAACCCTGAAAATGTGCATCTATAATGTATCAATTAAAAAGATGATAAATTTTTTTTAATTTATTTAATTAATGAATGAGTACCATTTTACAGATGGAGTAATAGAGGCTCAGATAAAGAAAGTAATTTACCTAAAATCACTCAGAAAAATCAGAGGTAAAAATCAAGTTTTCTGAGTTTGATTTTTGTGACCTATTGTTTCAGTCCATTAATTTAGTCATTCATTCAGGGGATGTATGCTTGATTAAATACTGAGAAGAGTACACAAAGGAATAAGAAGTGATTCCTAATCTTTACACCCATTCAAGGAAATGAGACAGGATGGCAAATGTCAGTATAGAAAGTAATCAGTGATCCATCCTAAAGAGTCTTCACACACATTTCAGAGGCACGTAGAAAAAGAGATTTGTTGAAATGCCTTTGATATTGAGAACATATAAACACTTATATGCCTATCAATAGAATGAAGAAAAGGCAAACATGCATTCATATCAGAGAATACCATATAACCATTAAAATTTATGACATGGTCCGTAGGAGCTGACATAGAAAGATCACTGACAACAGTATGGAGTTGGAGACAATAAGCAAATCACAGAACATGCATAAAGCATACACTCATTTATGTATATCTGTTCATAAATCAGAGATTGTAGACCTGTGGGCTGTATCTGGCTTACCAATATCTTATATAGCCCATGCAGAATTTCCAAAAATTTAGAGTTCATTGCCAACATCTTAAGGTCAGAAGCTTTCACCAAAAAGTCTGGGTTTGGGGCTAGGCTTAAAAAATTAAAGCATCTGGCAGTGCTGGGAGTCTACATTGCCAGGAAGCAGCAATCTGTGGGAACAGGGTTGTGGCTGCCCCCTACAGACAGGGCATGTAGTCTTGAACATGACCTGCTTAGCATATTTATATTACTGCCTGGTCCACCCAGGCATCTGGGTTGCACACATCCCTCCCTTGCTAATAAAGATGTACCAAGATGACCTGGAAGTGTGCACGTTGAACTGCTTCCCCTGAAGGAAAGGGAGTAGTGAGGGTGGTGAGAGGGGATTAGGACTCTGGTGAGCAGTTTTCATGCTTCATTTTGTAACCCCACATGTTGCTTATCTCTTGTGGAAGGTAGTATTGCTTGTGTAAGATGACAAATTTTAAATACCAGGGAGGAAAAATAGAACCTTCAGGCGACATTTGGTCCACACCTGGAAGGATGGCTGTGGCCTGAGCATCTGGGGATGTAAGGGGCAGCTCGGTGGAGGAAATGATCTTAGTAAAGGTTCTTACTCCTCTTATTCCCTTTTTACCCTCAGAACTCATTTTACAACCCAGCCACCAGGTTCACAGGCACTTGGGAACATACATGAAATGCTTTGTGCAGAGAACTTACAGTATCTATGACTGTGTCTGCCAACACCCTCGGAGCTTTCCTTCTTCCCAAGGCAAATGCCCACAAGCCCTGTTCCTCTTAGGCTGCCAGCGGCCTCTTACCTGCCAAAGGACAGCTTTAGTCTCAGTTTTAGGAATTGAGAGATCATACACGTGGAGAAAAACCCTGAAAAGTAGCCTAGGTTAAGATTTGGGGAGAAAGAAAAGAGAGAAGAAAAGAAATAGAATTGTGACTTGCCTCATGGCTTTGACCTTGACTGAGGTTGCCACAGGCCTCAGTTTCCACATCTGTAAAATGAGGGAGATGAACTGGATGCTTTAATAGCATTAAAGCTCTAAAATTGGGTTTTGGTTTCTGGATTGACCCAGCTGGGAAATTACAAATGCAGTTCAAATGGCTTAATGTTGCCTGCCTTTCATGAATTTTATAAGAGTTCTTACTCGAGGAGATGGACAGAGCTCTCAGACAGTACCTTCTTTCCAAAAATTGTCCAAAGCTGTTATCACAGAGATTATTCTAATTGAGATACATTCTCCCTGCCTGTTTGAATTCTGTAACCTAGTAGTATAACAAGACCTTGCATTTGTAGCAATTTTTACATTTCTAAAGTGCTATCCATCTCTGTCCTAAATTTTATACTTATATCAATACTATAATGAAGGCAAGGCAAGATTTTTTAAAATCACATTTGAACACTGGGGAAACTTGGACTTGAGTTGCTCTCAGGGAAGCAGCAACGATATACAAAAGGGTAGCATAGGGGTGCTTTAGAGCTGGCTTTATCTCTTAGCTTAACTGTTAGAAGACTAGCCATGTGATTTTGAGCAAGTTCTTTCAGCTCCCCGAGCCACAATTCCTTATCTGCGCACTGGCGATAAATATTCATCTTCAAGATTAAATGATATGATGCATGTGCTAGGTCATAATAACCAGACTTGCCTGCCAGCACTTATCTTGTATGAAATGGAGACAAGCAATTGGCTTTAGAAAGGGGTATACATAGGAGTTAAATAGGACTAAAGATGATTTGGAGATGGGAATGAGGGATAAGGAGCTATTACAAATGACCTCCCCATTTCTGATGGGCAAGTCTGGCTGGCTGAGGATGTCTCTCTCTGAGAGAGTGAAAACTGGAGGGGTCTGGGACAGGCTCGATGCAGAAGAGGAGGAGTTTGAGTTTGGCTCTAGACAGGCTGATATTCAATGTCTTTAATACATTCAAAAGGAGATATCTAAAGGGCAGAATTTAGGGCTATGGATGGTGTATTTACTTGTTTCTTTGCTTGCTTGCTTATTTTTAACACTTGATCTAATAAGTTTTAAAATGTTGTGTTACTGAAATTAAAGTAGTGTCTTAGGATGTTGCCCTGAGTAACTCTTGAGGATGGACAGTCAGCAAGACATCATTTTTAGGTTCCAGTATTTCCCAAAGTAGTCAGAAAATACTACTCACTGAGATGTTATCTGATTAAAAAAAATAAAAATCCATAGTAAAATAATTTAAAGAAATACAATACACCTGCCTTCCCTCTCCCCTTCACCCATTTCACCCACAAGATTGACAGGTACTTATTAAAAGCTTTCAGACGTGTGGTCCTAAGGCAAGCTTCTTTAATTTTAAACTCAAAGTCTATCTATCTTTCTGGTCCAAAGAATCCCCTTTATTTTTTCCATGTCATTCTAATTGATAGCTTGTAAATCTGGTTTTGTGGAATAGATTTCAAAGTGTTTTCATGTGTCCAAGGAAGAAACAGAGGCCTGGGGAAGGTCTGTGCCTTGCCTGAAGTTCTTCAGGTAGTATATTGTAAAACCACAACCCAGTGTTCCTGACTACTGTTCTGGTTTCTATTTGCCTCCCTGTATTGCCTGCACTGTACCCTTCTGCAAAAAAAAAAGAGAACAGACAGCCAAATTCAGCATTCATTCTTCACCAGGCATTGCCAAACACCTCCTGAAATTGCCTTCACCCCATTGTCTGCTTAAGTCATCCACAAAACAATCCAATTCATGTTTTATAAGTTTACACTCTTGTCACACCTATTACTGGAGGTTATCAAATCATTCTACCAACCTTAATGAATTCTTACGATGCTCCTGCCAAAGACATTAAGAGAACAACTTACGGCTCTCTGGGGCCGTTTTAATGGGGATATTGATAACCTTTTGCTACACACTTCTTCAAGACAGTTCTTACGTGAGAAAGGAGCTTGTTTTGACCTGTAATTATTCTATACACCCACAGATCCAAAAGGCCCCATGCATCCCAACTAAAAATCCCCTATTTCTGTAGCATCTTACCATTTAAAAAGCCCCAGAACGTCCGTTACTAATTCTTTCCTGACCCCCAGTTTACAAAGGAGGGGTCAGCATCTAGCAAAAATAAAGTATCCTTTCCAAAGACCTGACAAGAGTCACAATTCATATGCAGACACAGTCATTCATTCCTACAAGTCCCTATGCTGGGTGTAGGGAGAGTACAGCAGTAAACTGCATAAATATGGTCTCTGCTATCATGGACTTACAGCTCAGTGAAGGGGACAGAGAATAGAAAATAAATTATGACACTTTCTGAAAACTGCCCTGAAGGAAACAAATAGGGGAAACATTTTTCCTGCAGATGTTCAGAAGTCTTGCTCTCTGACTTCATTCAGGTGTCTGCTCAAATCTCTACAGAGCCAGGAGGAACATGCTGTCTAGTAGAGCACAGATGAGGACAGAAAGAGATTTTGTTTGGTAGGATCAAGAGGTACCCAAAAGGAGAAGACAGGCGGCTAAAGCCATTATAGCTAAATGATAAGATCTTCATATTTTTTCTAGATTATTCTTTCCGGATCCCAAATTCATGTCAAAGGACAGCAAATGACTTGAACAGAGAGAAAGAGAGAGAAAGAGACCAACCAAAGGCCCTGCCTGTGGCTATTTCTTTCTCCAAGAAGGAAAGATATATGTCTTCGTATGTCTTCATTTGTCAGTATGGAGAGCCCAAGTATCACAGAAAAAGTAGAAACAGAACCTCTTTAGAGGACTCTAAAGACAAATAAATTGCGTCCTCCTCCTAACCTATAGCCTTTCTGGTTTCACTACCTGGAAATTCACTGGGCCCAGCCCCAGTCCTGCCACCAACCTCATTAGTTGCATCACCATAGCAACTTTTAGGGGCTGTATCCTCAACCACATGGCAAACTAATTGAACTGTACAACTTATTTTGCAGCTGGGAAATGTAAAAGTGAATCTTACATTTAATCATGCTTACAGCATTGACATTCAAATCAAAAGGCTTTGTTAGGGCTCCTGGAAAATGGAGTGTCATTTTGCCAGCACAATGTTTCACTCAGAGGCACATCCTTCCCGCTTTGAAGTGCTAAGTTAATGGTAAAGAGAAAAGCTTTTTGGCTTAGGGGTGGAGGAAGGTGGGGAGGGCGAAAGGAAAGAACAAAATCTGGATGAATGAATAACAGGAAAATGAACAAATGTCTTTAAATCAAATTCCAAGTTCAAGGCAAACGCTATTTATTGAAAATCCTTGTCTTGTGATTTTTTTTTTCTTCTTTTAAAGAGGCAGCAACATTTTTTGGAAAGAGCTTTGAAATCACAGACCTACTTTGTACTCCCCAGCTCTGAGATCTCAGAAAAGACACTCAACTCCTGATAACCTGAATTTCCTTGTATATAAACTGGAACTAAATTAACGCCCACCTGTCAGGTCTTTCTGAGAATCAATGAAGTATGTATAAGCATATATAAAACATATAGCATAGGGTCTGACACAAAGTAGACACTCATTGTCATTTTCCTTCCAAAGCTTAGACCTTAATATATGACTAATCACGTGCCAGCTCTTAGTACAGCAGACAGTGTGCTAGGTGCCTTATATACCTTGTCTCATGCAATCACAGAACTAGCTCTGGTACATAGGTATTGCTATTCCCATTTTACAGGTAAAGACACTGAGGCTTAGAAAGGTTAGTAATGATTCAAAATTATCCAAAATTGAGAATTTAGAGAAACAAATGGCCACACATCCTTTCAATGCTGGAGCATTTTCTAAACAGGCTCACCCACGGGTTAGCTGATTCTTAAGGGAAATATAATTTCATGCGATTTCTGATTAATTAGGCCCAGACTCTTTCATGTAAGATGTTAATGTGTAAAAGATGAATAAATTTACAAATGACTTTTGTCTGGTAGAAAGCAAATTATTTCTATCTAGTAGAAAAGATAACCTGAAAAGTTATGGTTTTATTGCCCTATAGAACATTAACTACCTTTGTATATAACTTAGCCATCCTATTTCAGTTTTTTTTTTTTTTTTAGTGACTAAATATACCAGCTCTCAGATCCTTCTTTGATTGAACTTTGTCATCCTTCTGGTTCCTTCATTAATGAGATAATAAATCTCTGATGTGTGCTCACATACACATATTTGTATGAAGGTCATGGAGTTTTGGTTTGGTTTTGCTTTTTGAGAATTACACACTTTGACATTGATCTGTGCAAGGATCATCGAGCTACAAAGGAGTATAGCCTGATTTGTCTGGCTCCAGTTTCTACAGACTTGGCTCCCTCTGGCTCATAGGAACCAGGACTAGGATGTGAAGGTTGGGCCCTGTCCTCAGGGAGCACCAAGAAAGACAGCCAGCTGTGCCACGATTTAACGCAGTATGTACCACAGTCTCGAGGTATTGGTAAAGTGTTACACTAGCTCTAAGGGGGGATACTACTGTTTCTCATTTGCAGGGTATGAGAATAATGGAAGATGACCTCCACCAGAATGGAGATATTTAAGGCAGCATTAAAGAATAAGCAGATTTTCCTGATTCTCATCATTTGTGGAAAAATGATCTCTAAGAGTTCTAGAGTATTAAAAAATAACACTAAGGATAATAACAGTAGCAGTGGTCATTGCAGCTAGTAGTTTTATAACTCTTACCTGAGGCTTTACAAAATCCCTATGAGGCAGGTACGATGTTAATCTCCATTTTCAGGTGAAACTGAGGTACAACAGCCTAAGTGGCTTCCACAAGGACACTGGGCAGGCCAGTGCAGAGCTAGGCAGTAGGCCTGTGCTCTGGCTCTAGGGCGTACATCCCCCTGGCCCTCTGCTGCCTCTGTTTCAGTGTGTGCATTAGGGTTCCTAGCTCTCGGTCTTGGGGAATGTGCAATCTCTGGGTTAGTCTCTTAGCTTCGGGCAGGCTAGGAATTTTTATTCCCATATGACATATAAGGATATCTTAGAAGCTAGAAATGACTTGTCAGCTAGGAAGGGTCGAAGGAGGAGACTATGAGTTGAAAATCCTGCTCTTTAAGACACTACATTGTTCCTTTTTCTGGCTAGGCTATTGCTAACTTGCTTTTTAATCCTTCTTAGCTATCCATCTGCATCTGGTCCTGGTGCTAAGTGGAGAGAAGAGTGAATGGCCTTCCTCATGTCATCCCCCATGGGGAGAGATGATGCAACACAGGGCTATGTGTCACAATGCAAAATGACAGAGGGTAACTGGAGGAGGGAGGGTGAGAGAAACCGTAGGACTTATCCTCACTGTGGACAGCCAATAACTTCATCCTTCAGGCTTTATGAAGATTATTTCTCTCCTACCTTAGGCATTTGCCATTCGCCATTCCTACACTGTCACTTCCTGAAGTACTCCTTGTGTGTTTATCGTTCTATCTTTGCAGAAGAAGATGAAAAGAGGGCTGGGTCATCCATCGTATAACAGAAGAGGGTGATGGAGTGAGTACTGGGTTAGGAATCAAGAAACTTGAGGTCTAGACCTAGCCCTGCCTCCAGTTCACCATGTGACCTTGGCTAAGTCCCTGTGCCTCAGTTTCCTCATTGGTGCACTAAGCAGGTTGGACTAGTATGCTATGATTCAAGGAAATGTATTTGTGCAGTCAGTGACAGAAGAAAGCATTACCAGTGAGGAGATTCAGTGATGAGGAACCCCACCCACCCCCTCACACACACAGGCTGGGAGGAGGCAACCACTTGGTGTGGAAGGAACCATCAGACCTCTCCTTCTAACTGGGACAGAGGTGGTAGCCTGCTATAAACAGAAAGAGCATTCAGAAAACAGATGGAGTGGAAGGCCTGAGTGAGAAGTTCCTGAGCAAATGGGCTCCACGCTGATGTGTTATCTTCAGATGTCACCAGTGAAAAGGCACAGGGAATGAGAAATTGCTTCACGATGAACCCGTTCTTGCTGGTTTCCCACACCCAAAGAGGGGAACTGGGAGGAGAGGGCCTAATTCAAGTCCTAATGCCTCTCTTAACCCCTCCCAACACACCCTGCCCTCATAGTTCTCTCTGCCCTTTCTGTCCTGGTATAGGGAATCAGAAGATAGGAATCTGGTCCTGGTCCTCCTAGCAATGACCCGAGTAGTTGAGCAAAAACTGTTCTTTCTTTGGGCCTCAGTTTTCTTCTCTGTAAATGAGAGATGAGATAAATAAGGGCTTGCAGTTATGCCATATTTATGTGCCAGACAATATGTTGTCTCTTGTGACACTGAAAAGTCCCTACGATAGGCTTTCATCCTCTTGACAGATGAGGAAGTTGACACCCAAGTTAAGTGATTTCCACATGGTCAACATCTAGGGAGTGGTTGTCTCAGTGCCAAGTCTGCACTTTCTCTCAAGGTGGAGACATAGCATGGGTGCTGCCTTCCTCCCTGCACCCCATCGCTCCTAATCCATCCAGGACAGACATCACCTATCCATCCCAGCCCTCTGATTCTAACTGACTTCAGAAAGACTGTAGCTTATCAACCTCGCACTTTCATTCTGCTACAGTCTATTCCCACCACAGAAGCTAAAGTGATCCTTTAAAAGTAAATCAGATTATGCCATTCCCCAGATGAAGCCTTCTAATGATTTCCCAACTCAGTCCTATATAAATATAAATCCTTACTGCGTTCTTCCAAGCCCTACATGATCTGGCTTCTTGCCATCCTTCCAACTTCATTTCCTAAATCTCTTCCTTTTGTTTATTATATTCCAGCCACTCTGGCCTTTTTGCTCTGCCAGAAAACTAAACTCAGCTTGTACCTGCCTCAAGACCTTTGCACTTGCTGTTTCCTCTGCCTGGGAAATATTTCTCCAAGATATTTATGTGATACCTCTTTTCATTCAGATCCTATTCAAATGACCTTTCCTCAAATAGGCTGCTGTTGACCGCCTCTCTAAAGTGATGCCTTTCTCCCCTCTTATTGGTCTATTTTTAATCTATTTTTCTTTGGTAACATTTATTGCTGACAAAAGCTAAAGTATATATTTGTTTATTTATCTATTTGTCTCCCTTCCCTTAATAAATTCTATTACATCAAGGACTTTCTTTTTTATTGCTGTGTCCTCAGCCCTCCAACAATGCCTTCCACCTAAGAGAAATCCAATAAATGTGTTGAATTAATGAATATTAATCATTATACCTTATCCTTGTTGAACATAGTAATTTTTACTAAGTTTTCACTGCAATAATTTGATGTACTCAACAATAAATGTTATGGTAACAGAGGATTGAACAGAGATTGCACAGAGACATTGCTCCAGAGAGGGAACCCACAGAGAATCCCACAGGCATCCAAGCCTACAGCACCTCCAACTGGCTGCCAATCTGAAAGCCTAGATAGTGGGGATCTACAGACACAGCTGCTGCCACTGTGCTGCTCTAAGGAGGGGGAAGGGAGACTGGGGGCTCCCACACAACCCTGGAAATGTCCCCACCACACTGCTACAGGTTGCTATTGAGACTAAGACATGAGCAGATCACACTCCCCACAGCTCCTTGCCCATGCTGCTTGCCTTGAAGGGGTCCCATCCTTTCTGGTCATAGTCCCAAGGTGCCATTTGGAGAGTTTAAAGCTGGGCCATGCCCTGCCCTCAGGCTGAGTTTGGGCTGATGCAATTGCACCCACCACCCAGATGAGGAAGGAGAGAAAAACCAGATTCTTCTAAGCATACCTAGGACAATATCCACCACCTGCAATGGGCTGCTGTGAGATTGAGACGTGAGTAGACCACATTCCTCATAGCTTCTTGTCCATGCTATTTGCCTGAGGGGGGCCCCACCCTCTCTGACTACAAGCCCATAGCCAGTGCCATTTTGAAAGTTTAATGCTGGGCTATGCCCTGCCCTCAAGCTGAGTTTGAGGTAAGCTTGGCTATAGCCACTACCTGGCTGGAGAGAGTCAGGGAAGACCAAACTCTCCTAAGCACACCTAGGATTATACCCACCACCTTGCTGTGGGAAACTGTGGAACTGGAGACTATCCCACCCAACACATTGTAGCTAACAGCAATGCCAACACAAACTCTTTGAGTCCCAGTGGGCTGTTCCACCACTACTAAGCCCATCACCCACATCACACCAGCTTCCCAGGGGCCTGAGAACCTCCCTCATACACCTGGTCCACTACTCCCACTATTAGCTTCTGAGCAAGCCCCCTAGAGGCCCAAGATTTGGCCCCCCAGAACACACTAACACCAGTGCCAGTGTAAGCTGCTCTGGGGCCTAAAAACAGGCATGCTCAGCCCGCTGCTGCCACCACTGGGGCCCAAAGACTGGCTCAGTTGGTGTCCAAGTCCCCAGAAAAACTTCACCATAGCCTCAACTGATAACTGTACCGTAAACCACTGAGTAACTAACAGATACCACTGACCCTGTATACTGCTAAAGAAATCATGTAAAGATCACACTACTGCAGTCACCCAAAATCAAAGCCAAAGTGTCCTACTCAACCAACAATATATATATAACTTCAGGAAAAAAATTCTCCCCTATGAAAGTAATTTCAACAAATTAGAAGAAGTGACTGCTACACCAGATGTGCAGATATCAACAGAAGGACACAGGAAACATGAAAAAGGAAATATGACACCACCAAAGGACCAAAACAATTGCCCAGCAACAGATCCCAATCAAAAAGAACTCTTCAAAATGCCAAAGAATTCAAAATATTGATTTTAAAAAAGTTCAATGAGATGTAAGAGAAACTATAAACAAATAGAAAGAAATCAGAAAATCAATTCAGGATATGAATGAAAAATTTACAAAGGAGATAGATATCTCTCAAAAAAAAAAAGAAAGAAATTCTGGAACTGGAAAACACATCAAGGAAATACAAAATACATTCAAGTGCTTTAATAAATGACTAAACCAAGCAGAAGAATGAATATCAGCACTTGAAGACAGGTCTTTTGAAATAATCCAGTTCAGAGAAAAATAAGAAAAAAAGAATAAAAAAGAATGAACAAAGCCCTCAAGACATCTGGGACTACATAAAGTGACCAAACATATGAATTATCAGTATTGCCAAGGGGGGAGAAAGATCAAAAAGTTCAGAAAACCTATTTAAAGAAATAATTGATGAAAACTTCCCAAGTATAGCAAGAGAGTTAGATATCCAGATACAGGAGGCCCATCAATCCCTAGGCAAATACATTGCAAAAAGGACTTCACCACAGCATATTTTATTCATAATGTCTAAACTAAAAATGAAAGATAGAATTTTAAAATTAGCAAAAGTATCTAGTCAACTATAAAGGAAATCCCATTACACTAACAGTGAGCTTCTCATCAGAAACCTTATAGGCCAGAAGAGAATGGGATGACATTTTCAAAGTGCTGAAAGAAAGAAACTGTTAGCCAAAGGTTTTATATGCTGCCAGAATAAGCTTTATAAATGAAGGAGAGACAAAGTCTTTCCCAGACAAACAAATGCTGATGGAATTTGTCATCATTAGACTGGCCTTACAGAAAATGCTCAAAGAGGTCTTAAACATGGAAACAAAAGGTCAATATTCACCATCACAAAAACACATGGAAGTATAAAACTCACAGGTCTTATGAAACGGTCACATAAAAGAGGAAGAGAAAGGAACCACATGACAACATGACAGAATTTCATCAAACCACAAAGACAAAAAGACAAAGAAAATGAAAGAAATAAAGAATTTTTAAAACTAGAAAAAAAGTAATAATATGACAGAAACAAAGCCTCACATATCAATATTAACCTTGAATGTAAATAGATTAAATGCTCCACTTAAAAGATATAATTGCAGAATGCATAAAAAAAATCCAACTACATGCTACTTAGGAGAAACTTATCTTACTTGTAAAGACACAGACTGAAAGTAAAGGGGTGGAAAAAGACATTCTATACAAACAGAAACCAAAAGCGAGCGGGAGTAGCTGTACTTATATCAGATAAAACAGACTTTACATCAAAAATAGTAAAAAAATGACAAAGAAGTTCGTTATATAATGATGAAGGGATCAATTCAATAAGAGGATATAACAACCCTAAATATATACACACCCAACATTGGGGTTCCCAGATTAATAAAACAATTGTTACTAGACCTTAAGAAAGGGATAGATGGCAATACAATAATAGTGGGGTACTTCAGCACCCCACTCACAGTGCTGGATAGATCATCAAGACAAAAAAAAAGTCAACAAAGAAACATTGGTCTTAAATTGGGCATTAGACCAAATGGACTTAACAGATATTTACAGAACATCCCACACAACAACTACAGAGTATACATTCTTTTCACCAGCCCATACAATATTCTCCAAGATAGATCACACATTAGGACACAAAACAAATCTTAACAAATTTATAAAAACTGAAATCATATCAAGTCTCTTGTCAGACCACTGTGGAATAATGATAGAAATCAATATGAAGAGGAACTTCAGAAACTATGCAAATACATTAAAATTAAACAACATGCTCCTGAACAATCTCAGGGTCAATAAAGAAATTAATACAAAAATTTTAAAAAATTTGAAATGAATGAAAATGAAAATAAAACATACCAAAACCTGTGCTAAGAGGAAAGTTTATATGTCTACATCAGAGAAGTATAAAGATCACAATTCAACAACCTAATGTCAAACCTCAAAGAACTAGAAAAAGAACAAACCAAACCCAAAGTTAGCAGAAGAAAAACAAATGACAAAGATCAGAACAGAACTAAATGAAAAAGAAAACATAAAAATAATACAAAGATTGACAAAATGAAAAGTTGGTTCTTCAAAAAGATAAACAAAATTAATAAACCATTAGCTAGAATAACCAAGAAAAGAATAGAGAAGACACAAACAGAATCAGAAATGAAAAAGGAGACATTACAACTGATATCACAGAAATACAAAAGATCATCAGAGACTATTATGAACAACTATATGCTCACAAACTAGAAAACCTAGAGGATGTGGATAAATTTTTGGAAACATATGACCTCCTGAGATTGAACCAGGAAGGAATATAACTCCTGAACAGACCTACAACAGTGGCAAGATTGAATCAGTAATAAAAAATCTCCTAACAACAACAAAAAGCTCAGGATCAGATGGATTCATAGCCAAACATACAAAAAAGAACTAACATCAATCTTCCTGAAACTATTCCAAAAAAATCGAGGAGAAAAGAATTCTCACCAACTCATTACACGAGGCCAGTATCACCCTGATACCAAAACCAGACAAAGATTCAACAACAACAACTAAAAAACTACAGACCCATATCCCTGATGAACATTTAAAAATCCTCAACAAAATACTAGCAAATCAGGTCCAATAACACATCAAAAAGATAATACACCATGATCAAGTGGGTTTTATACTAGGGATGCAGGGATGGTTCAGCATACACAAATAAATAAATGTGATATATCATATAAACAGGATTAAGGACAAAAACCATATGATCACCTCAATAGATGTATACAAAGCATTCAATAAAATTCAGCATCCCTTCATGATAAAAATCTCAACAAAATAGACATTGAAGGAACATACCTCAAAATAATAAAGTCCATATATGACAAACCCACAACCAACATCATATTTAATAGGGAAAAGTTGAAAGCATCTTCCCTAAGAACTGGAACAAGACAAGGATGCCCACTTTTACCACTCTTATTCAACATAGTATTGGAAATCCCTACCAGAACATTCAGGTAAGAGAAAAAAATAAAAGACATCCAAATAAGCAAAGAGGGAGCCAAGTTGTCCCTGTTTGCTGATGATATGATACGTAGAAAACCCTAAAGACTCCACCAAAAAACTCTTAGATTTGATAAATGAATTAAGTTTCAGGATACAAAATCAACGTACAGAAATAAGTAGCATTTCTATACACCAAGAGTGATCTAGCCAAAAACCAAATCAAGAGAGCAATCCCCTTTACAATAGCTGGGAAAAAAGAAAAACTAGGAATGTATTATTTAACCAAGGAGGTGAAAAATCTCTACAAGGAAAACTACAAAACACTGATTTAAAAATCATAGATGACGCAAATAGAAAAACATCCCATGCTCATGGACTGGAAGAATTAATATCATTAAAATGACCATACTGCCCAAAGCAATCTACAGAATCAATGCAATCCCTATCAAACTACCAACATAAGTTTTCACAAAATTAGTAAAAAAAAAAAAATCCTAAAATTCGTATGGAACCAAAAAAGAGCCCAAATAGCCAAAGCAATTCTAAGCAAAAAGGACAAAGCTGGAGGCATCACATTACCTGACCTCAAATTATACTACAAGCCTATCATAACCAAAACAGCATGGTACTGATATAAAAATAAACATATAGATCAATGGAATAGAATGGAGAACTCAGAAATAAAGCCACATATCTATAGCCACTGTATTTAATAAAGTCAACAAGAACATACACTGGGGGAAGGGTAGCCTTTTCAATAAATGATGCTAGGAAAATTGTATTGCCATATGCGGAAGAATTAAATTGGATCCCTATCCCTCACCATATACAAAAATCAACTCAAGATGGATTAAAGACTTGAATGTAAGACCTGAAATTATAAAAATACTGGAAGAAAACCTAAATAAAATTCTTCTAGACATTCATCTAGGCAAAGAATTCATGACTAAGACCTCAAAAGCACAGGCAATAAAAACAAAAATAGACAAATGGGACTTAATTAAACTACAAAGATTCTGCACAGCAAGAGAAATAATCAACAGAGTGAACAGACAACCTGCAGAACGGGAGAAAATATTTGCAAACTATATATCTGACAGGGGACTGATATCCAGAATTTGCAAGAAACTCAAACAACTCAACAACAAAAAAATCCTAATAACCCCAATAAAAAGTGGGCCAATGACACAAATAGAAATTTTTCAAAAGAAGACAAATGGCCAAGAAGTATATGTATAAGTGTTCAACATCACTAATCACTGGAGAAATGCAAATTAAAACCACAAGGATATATCATCTACACCAATAAGAATGGCCATTATTATGAATAAAAAGACAAAAAATAACAGATGTTGGCCAAGATGCAGAGAATAGTGAAATCTTACATGCTGTTGGTGGGAATGTAAATTAGTGCAACCTCTGTGGAAAACAGTATGGAGATTTCTCGAAGAACTAAAATTAAAACTACCATTAGATGCAGCAATCCCACTGCTGGGTATCTACTCAAAGGAAAAGAAATCAATATATTAAAAAAGATACCTGCATTTGTATGTTTATTGCAGCACTATTCACAACAGCAAAGATATGGAATCAACCTATGGGTTCATCAACAGAGGACTGGATAAAGAAAATGTGGTGTATATACACACAATAGAATTACTATTCAGCCACAAAAAAGAATGAAGTCATGTCTTTTACAGCAACATGGATGGAACTGGAGACCATTAGCTTAAGTAAAACAGCTCAGACACAGAAAGACAAATAGCACATGTCCTCACTTATAAGTGGGAGCTAAATGATACATACACACACACGGAAGCAGACTGTGGAATGGTGAACAATGGAGACTTGAAGGAGTGGGGGTTGGGAGGGTGGATGACGGAAGGTTTCTTGCTGTGTACAATGTGCATTGCTCCAGTGATGGATGTACTGAAGTCTCTGACTTCACCACAACGCAATACATTAACGTAGAAAAATTGCACTTGTACTCCATGAATATATACAAATAAAAAATAAATTTTAAAAATTGTACACATTAACAATACCAAACCTCCATTTGTTGAGCCCCAAAGGCATACCAAGGTGTACTGTGTGGGGTTCAGGCTCTAGATTCAGGCAGCCTAGGTTCAAATCTCAACTCTGCTTTGTATCTGGATACCTCAGCTTCCTCATCTGTAAAATGAGAATGCGGATAATTCCTGCCTCATAGAGTAGGAGGAGGATTAAATAAGGCAGTACATGTAGAGACATGTAGAACTGTGCCTGACATATGCCCATATCTCTCATTTTATCTTCACAAACACCCTAAGGGGTAAATTATAATTATCCCATTTTATAGATGAAGAAACTGAGGCTTAAAAACATTAAGCAGCAATTTCAACAGGGCTTTCCCTGGTGACCACGGGTAGGAGTAATATTCAAATGCAGGGCTTTGTGACCCCAAAGCCCTGGCCTGTATCCATGGAGCTATGCACATGGCTGCTCACCTGCATATGCTGCTTCTCAAAGGGCACTGGCATCTTGAAAGAGGATGCTGGAGTACAGCATGCTGAACACAAAGAGTTAAATTCTCAAGGTGAATTCACAGGTCAATGTCACGTGGGTGGAGTAGAACTTTTTAGGAGCAGGGAGAAAATATCATTGGGGCTTCTCAGGAGCGGGAAGAGAGTGTCCTTCCCAGCCTATTAGAGGCACAGGGCAGCCTGCGGACACCCCCTCCAGGATCACCTGAGGTGCGCCAGCATTTGTAACATCTGCTTTCCCCAGGCCTTCATGCCACACACCCACAGTTCTTTCCAATTAGATGACTAAAGGGCTTGCTCCATTACTTAGAAGGGAAGCTTCAGTGCAAAACTCTGTAAGGTGAAGACAATTTCCTGAGATTGTTAGCATGCTCTACTCAGGACCCAACTTCCTGTTAGCCTGAGGGGAAAAAAAGGCCCCTCCCGTTATTCCTGAGGGAACTCTCTACCCCCACCTTACCCTGCTCTTCACTACTTGGCAGAGAATTCTCTTTCCTGGAGGAAGATTGGTAATTCCCTTTGGAAACACTGAGCAGCTTTCCAGAGGACCTTTCTGGGGAGAGTGATGAAACATCACACGGAGTGCGCACCAGAAGACTTATAAAGTCAGGAAACTCAATTTTCTTCCCTTTAAAGTGAAATGAACTTGCCTTAACACACTGAAGCAGACAGATCCATGCTTCATAGTAGAGAAGGGAACACGAGTGAAACTGCAACCAGGAGACAGGGATGGTAGATTTGTGGCCAGGAATTTCTCCCCAGTTTGTGCTCAGGAAGGCAGAAATTTGGGATCACAGAAGGGCAGCAGACAAAGCGCACAGTGAGCATCCTCACCCCTCAGGGCCTTCTCCTGCCGAAATCAGAGCACCTGAGCATAATTACTCCCTCCCTCCCTAAGGCTATCTTCAGATCCATCCCTAACTTCCCTTCCCAGCCTTATCCCACACCCTCCCCTTCAAGCATTCCGCACACTCTCTGAAGGCTAAATCAATGTCATACTCCTACCACTTCTGGCTCTTTCTCTGACCTCTTGATTCTCACCCCTCCCTGATGTCTTATCTCACATGCTCTTGCTTTAAGAACCCTCTTCTCTCCTCCAAGCTGGAAGGGATCATCTCCTTATCCTCCAGACTCAAAACAATTTAACTTTACTGTTCTTGGTGCCCTTGTTGCTGTCTATCTCATAGGTTAAGGAACTGCCCCAAGGTCATAAAGCAATTTAAGGCCAGGTCTCCTGACTTTCTGTCCTGTGATCCTTGTACAGCATCAAACTTCTTCTCAAACTCTGGAAGGCAAATTCTGTAGCCAGAATAGAAGCAAAAGGGGAAGGCTTTGTTTCTTATGTTGCTAAACATGCTGCAAAAAGGCAGTGACCTCAGCCACAGAAGCTTTGATTTAGCATTGAGGATCACAGAGTCACTCAGGATGGCTTATTTGTCCACATGGGCAGAGCCCCTTGGTATACCTCTCACAGGAAAGATATCCCTGACCCCTGTGCCCCTGGGAGTATCTACGAGGCTGCTCACATCTATTAATACTAGAATTCCTCCTAGGAACATAGGGGGGATTAGAAAGAATATTTTGATAAAGGACTTGGGGTTAAGGGTTTGATGTCCAAAGATCATGTTTGGCCAACAGGAGGTATTTCCTAAACTGCTTCAAGGGGCACAACTGTTTGCCTTGCAGCCATCTATCTTCTTATTCTTCCTCCCTAAGGGACTCCTGATTGTTTTCAGGTGTCAACTTTCCTCATTTGAACCAGGAGAGGGACACCCCTTCCCTACTCCGGAAGGGCAACCTAATTAGTCTAAACCAGGGGTCAGCAAACTAAGGCCCATGGACCAAATGTTGCCTGCAAGCTAAGGCCACTGCTGCCTGTAAGCTAAGGATGGTTTTTACATTTTTAAATGGTTATAAAGATAAATTAAAAAAAGAATGATGTTTCTTGACATGTAAAAATTATATAAAATTCTAATTCAGTGCCCATAAAGTTTTTTAACAGCTTTATTGAGATACAATTTACAGAGTATAAAATTTGACCCATTTAAAGTGTACAATTAAATGGCTTACAGTAAATTCACAGGGTTGTACAACTACCACCACAATAGATTTTAGAACATTTCATAACCCCTAAAAGAAACCTCATGCCCCTTGAGCAATGACCCCTCAATCCCCCAGTCCTTCAAGCCCTAGGCAGCCACTAATCTATTTCCAGTCTCTATAGATTTGCCTGTTCTGGACATGTCATATACATAAATAAAGTTCTATTGGAACACATCCATGCTTATTTACATATTGTCCATGGCTGCTTTTGCACTACAATGGCAGAGTTGAATTGTTGTGACAGAGACCATATGTCCCACAAAAATCTAAATTATTGACTATCTGGTCCTTTACAGAAAAAGTTTGCAAATTTCTTGTCTAAGCCAATCGGAGTTTGGCGTTTCTTTAAAGTCTGTTTTTGAACCAGAGGTGAGCACTTGACCTATGCTGACCCAATCAGACATAAAGAAAGGACTTATTTCCTCTTCACATGGAATGAGTTTCTCTTTCCTGGCCTTTTCAGGGTGTGACTCAGTTGCTATCAGAAGCCATCTAGGTACCACAAGGGAATAGTCTGAGGACAACAATGAGAATGAAGGAACTAAGAAAGAGAAAGAACTTGGGTGCTGGATTACATTGAATCAACCAATTCTGAAACCTGCCTACCTCTGGATTTCCTGCCATATGAAACGTCCTCTTTGTTTAAGACAAAATGAGATAGAGTTTCTGTTACCTGTAGCCAAAAGCATCCTACCAGATACAACTTCTCGCTAAAGAAGGTGGTTGAATAACATATGCTGGTTTGGGCCAAAGTTGAATTTTCCCAGACAGTGGAAGGGAGGCTAAGCACAGCTGCCAGGAGACCTTGTACTCTACTTTTCCTCCAGGCAATGTTCTGCCTTTGTAAGCAACTGGTCAACGTTTGGAGGGCATCATTTTCAGGGAATACCAACTTATTGGCCTGCCTACTTGTCTACATGTCCCTGGCTTTTCATCTAGCCTGACTAATTTTAAGATGTGGCTCTTGATCTCATTTAAAAATAAATGAAATAGATAAAAGTTGAATTGCTGTGTTTGGAGTAGGAGTGTTATGTTGTGAGGGTGGTGGGTGAGGTCTGATCTATTATACAACTTACCTTTCCCCTGGTGCTTGAGAAAGCCATTGCCTATTTAAGAAAGCAGGTAACAGAAGATGTAAAGATATATTTTTCTTTCCTTCCTTCCTTCCTTTCTGTAGTGCGCACCCATTAAAGTAGTAAGGTTAAGAGATTTTAAATTGGACCTGCTATGGTGGTAGTATTTCAGGTATTTCTTTCTTATGCTTTTCCAAATTGTTGTTCTCTTTGAACATGTATACTTTTGAAAATCAAAATTTAGTTTAATTTAATATTCTAAAATGTTAGGTATGTGGTCTTTACCCTGAAGGAAGGTTTGCAAGCCGAAAAGGGGGTGTGACTGAAAACACAGACATCTCAAGGACTAGCCGTTTGCTACAGCACAACTTCTTCCCAAACGTCAAGGACTTGCCGTATACTGTGATTATTGTTTAATTCCCCCCACCCCAACTCTACTCCCTCCTCCCAACCCTCTATAAAAAACTCACTAGACCCCATTTTGGGGTGGACGCCCTTTGCAGCCTCCACCCTCCTGCACCCAGGTGCTCAAATAAACAATTCTTTATATCTTTGGGCTTCACGTGTTTTCCTCTCGGCTCCGACCTAACATAAAAAACTTATCTCATTAATATTTTCCCCGAGTTGTCCTGAAACCTTGGTTGGTCACCAGTGTGGTTGTTCAGTATGGAGATGAAGAATCATCTCATGTTCAGTAAAATGGCTAAAGATAATGCTATACAAAAACATTTTCATTAATTAAATTATTAATAGTATCAAGAACAAAGAGGTAGGATTTAAGACCCTGGGCTTGAAGGCTTGACTTGTCCCAAGTTTATGTGGCATTGACCAGTCAGTTCCCTTCTATTTCACTTTTTACTCCTAATTAAAACTTTGTTCCCTGGGTTTACTTCTTTTAAAAGCATGTCCTAATGTCACCTAGCCCTTCCAAAGTTGAATTAGATAATCAACTTCTATATTCCTAAGGTACCCTAGTACATTTCTCCATTATAGCACTTATCTGGCTGAACTTTTAAAGTTCTTTTACAGAACTCCTCAGCTAAACGGTGAGTACTTTGTAGGAAAGGACTCTCTCTCTTTATCTCAGTTTCCCTGAATTTGCTATAACCTACCCACTTGGTAAATGTTTTCCAAGTGAATTAATAACTGGCTTTCATTATTCCAGTCTAAAGAATAAGGCAGCTGGACAAAACTAGAGTCCTTTGCATCTCTAAAGTTGAATTTTTTTCTCTGATGTCTTAAATAAGACATGAGTTCACTTTTCTCTCCTGTAAAAGACATGTAGCAATGGGCACCCAGTCATCAGGGACTCAGTATCTCTCTTGTCTCTGTTCTACTATCCTTACTGAATGGCTGCTGTCTGCTAGGTTGCCTCATGTCTCCTAATGTCTGCTGAAGCTCCAGTCATTAAGTGAATGTTCTAGGCAGCTGGAAAGAGGGAGCAACAAAAAAGGGCATAGTTCCTTTGTGAGTCAGCTTCTTTTCAAGTCTCTACCAATGATTTCTACATATAACTTATATGTATGAGGGAGACTGGGCCATATAGACTTGTAACCAGGAAAATTGCCACACCCGACAATATAAAGGTCTCTTGCTAAGAAAGAAGGGAAATGGATATTGGGTGGATAGAGGGAAATCTCTACCATCCTTGGTGAGTGACCCCTTTATAACAGCTTGTCACAGATCATAATTGGCTTTCAGAGGCAGGCCCTTTTTGAAATTTAGTTCTTCATGTCATCACCTGTGTGACTTTGAGCAAGTAACCACTTGGAGAGTCAGGTTATACATTGATACAAACGGTGGCTGATTTGGTAAAATCTGATCTTATGTGGGGCTAAGCATATAATCAGTTTGTTAGATGAAAATCTTGAACTATTAAAATTACCCTTAAAATATTTTAATTTAGTCATGGAGAATGAGCATTTTCTTACCTGCTTTTTCCCACATGGAACACAAATATGTGTGTTTTTTACCCACAAGAGTACCAGTGAAACAAGGTGCTTCCACCATGAAAGGACTGGTGGGGCCAATACCCACCCACTACAGTGGCACCGCATGGACTTGTGCCGACTCACACTGACTCCTGGGCATGCACGGGTGAGTTGAAGAGTAACATTTAAAAGGCAACCACTTAAATTCTCCAGCTGCTGCCTCTGCCTCTCAACCTTCCCAGTTTGCCAAATAAGCAGAGTTCAATTTAGTAAGTTAAATCCCTATATGGGACCCCACTGAACTTACCATTCTGGATGTCTAGTTTTAAGTCTGATAAAATACTCCATGTATGTAGAATGCTGCCCAGAGAGTGGTGGGTACATGGGTGTTAATGAGCACATTTCTAGACACACTAGACCTTGCTCTGTTTCTGTGAGTCTGCATTATCCCTGGGCTGGCACAGAGTCTCCACTATGTTGTCTTCTGGTATTTGTCCTTCCAATAGGGTCTCATGCCTCCTTAATGGTGGAATTTTAGACACATCATCAGACAGTGGAAGCGAGATTATTTTTAGAAGACGAGCATACTCATTGCCTCACACAAAATCAATCTGCTTGCTTCTGCAGAAAGCTTGGACTTTAAGAGAGCTTGAGATTCTGGCTAGTTTTTCATTTCTGTTGCTTTTATATTTTTAAGAGAATATGGAACTGTTTCCACAGTGACATTTCATAATCACAGAGAGTCTGGAGCAAAAAATGCCGTAGTAGCAAAGCTAGAGGAGCAACGGGTTTCTACATAAATCACCAAGAATTTTGATGGTGCTGCCCAGCTTCCATGCACCACCCACATTGAGGCCTGTGGACAGTAACAAAGATCTAAAAGACCAGGAGACAAAAGCCCCAGGGAACTTTTATACGCTGGAAGACCCAGGCCGTGATAGCAAATTATTTATGTTTTTGAATATTCTTAAAATTATACCTTTTCCTTCCTTTTATTTTTTTTAAACCTGTGAGAGCTATTGTTTACAGAGCTTTAGCATTTTAATTTATGACCCCAGAACAGAGGGAAAAAGGAAGTGAGGAAGAAAAGAAAACCTGAATTTGAACATATATTTTCATTCCCCAAGCACACACACAAAAATATGGTTTGTCAGTTCAGGTTAGGTTGTGTGAGAGGGCCAGGACAATCCCTGATTCTTAAATCCCAGATTTTGGTCTTAGCTGTACCAAAAACTGGCAGTAACCTTGGATAAAAGAAGAGCTAATCTCTTTGCCTATATACCTGTGCATGAAACAAGTAGCTTGTAATAACCTCTGTTACAAAAATTGTGTTTTGTTTTGAAAAATTGTTCCAGGAAAGGATATTATGTTTTATTCCATAGCTAAAATGTTTTCTGTGGCTTATAACAGAATACCTGAAACTGGGTAATTTATAAAGAAAAGGAATTTATTTCTTACAGTTATGGAGGCTCCGAAGTTCAAGGTCAGGGGGCTGCATCTGGTGAGGGCCTTCTTGCTAGTGGGGACTCTGCAGAGTCCTGAAGCAACTCAGACCATCATATGGTGAGGGGGCTGAGCGTACTAGCTCAGGTCTCTCTTCTTCCTCTTAATAAGCTACCAGTCCCTCCCCCATGATAACATATTAATCCATTAACCCACTAATCCATTAATCCAAACCACTTCTTACAGGCCTCTCCTCTCAATACTGCCACTTTGGGGATTATATTTTAATATGAGTTTTGAGGGGGACAAATATTCAAATCATAGCACTAAATATGTTAGGAAAAACTATATATTCTTTCCTCCATTGTAGGATCATATTCCCATTACCACATTATAGGTTCTGAGAGGATCCATCATAATTTAAGATAAAATTAAATATTTCTTGAATTTATTTGACCAAATATATATATTTTTTCCCTCTGTTTCACATTTTAGCTTCTCATAGAATTAAATTTCTTGTGTAAGACAGTTTGACAAACCCTAGGTAAGAATGATAATTAAAGACCTCGGTGGTTTCTAAATATTGGCATTTTATGACTTGGTAGTACTCCATTAAGCAGCACATCAAGCCCGTTACCGTACTGTGATAACTGATGTTCATAATGATGGCCTGCACATTTTTAAGATCCTGGAGGGTAGTCTGAGAAATAAAGAAAGATTAAATTTATGTTCCTCATGGCTTAGGACTGGGTGCCTTTTTATATCTGGATCTTTTGAATGTTAGTAGCCTAAGAGTGAGTATGCATGTGCATGTGTCTGTGTACTCATAGTAGTGTACACTACTAAAAGGTGACAGTTTTAAACTGTACATATTTATGGTTGCACACACACACATACATAGTTCAGGTTTGAATAGAACTCTGTTCTGCTGAAGGGAAAAAAGTAGGCTGGCACCCAAAATCCTTTCATGTAGGGTTCTGATCAGAGGCATTGTTTTACATGAAAAGTGCATTGGCTTGGCAAACAGAAAGAAATGTAACTAGCAGACTTGGGTCTGTGACCCTGCAAAGGATTTATCTGAACCTCAGTTTCCCCATCTGTTAAATGGGAATAAGAGTAGCTACCTCTTGGTGTTAAATAACAAATGTAACGCATCTGGCACACAGGAGGAATCTAACAAAAATTTCAGGTAGATTTGAACCTCTTTTCAATGTATCTTCTTCAGGACAGGGTCTGTAACTTTTAACCTTGGATGCTGCACAGCATCTAGCACACAGTGCGTTCTACTGCCAGGTGTTAACTGCTTTGTGGATTAATTAGTCAATCATAAAACTTAAAGTTTGAAATAAACTAGGCATTTATTTTTGCCACACCCCCTTCTGCTAAAGTCCATTAGTGGAAGAACTGGGATCTTCTTCCCCACCTCATCCTAGTTTCTTTCTATAAACTTCAGATTGTCACTTCCTCAGGAGGCTTTCCTTGACCACCTTGACTAGTTCTTATCATGTTGACAGCACTGGGTACTTCTCATCTGGAACATGTACCATAGTGATCTCTCTCTCTCTCTCTCTCTCTCTCTCTCTCTCAATTTGCAATTTTTAAAATCTATTCTCCCCAACCAGTCTGTAAGCTATGTGAGGGCAGAGACCATGGCTGCTTTTGTCTGCCAGTTTTACCTCTAGTATTTAGCACAGTGTTTGGCACATAGAAGGTGCTGAATAAATATTTGAATGAATGAATAAAATGTTCTCTTTCCGCTTTTTACTAAGGACTCATTCCTTGAGGGTTTTTCATTGAGGCTGAGCGTCGTAAGTGTGCCGCAGCCAGAGTTCTGTCTGTGCCCTGCCCCTGCACGAAAACCTAACCCAGAAACAACTGAAAGGTAACAGCCTAAGGGCTTTCAGTCAGCTTGCTTATAATTGGTTCTCAACAGGATTAAAAGGAAGGGAAGGCAGTGAGACTGGGTCAGAAATCGTCTCCATGTTATGGTCCTTTTCTTGCTGCTGCAACCGTGTCACATACGGCTGTTTGCTTGGTTTGGCTCGGTTTCTGGTTTCCTTACATGACTCTTTAGCCACTGAACTTTGAAGACTTCATTTGTAGTGGGTTCATATTTGCAGGAGCTCTGGCCCTCCTGCATTGTGCCACCTGATAACATTTGTGACTCGACTCCTGGCTTCTGACCCCATCACGCTCCTGACAGCACATCTCCCTTGCTCTCTGTTCCCCATTCTCGGCTCTGTTCCCAAGGCCCTCAACCTGCTGCCACCCACAGCACAGCATGACAGAATGACTCGTTCAACAATATTTGCCTTTGGAAACATAGCCCACGGGCAAGATATGGCTGGACTTCAATATCTAAACTGTATTTCTCTGCTGCGAGGATTGAAGAATTATGTTCTCCAGGTTGTTTCCAAACCCAAGCCCTGTGTGCTCAGCAGGCTCTGTGGTTTTATGAGAGATTGTGGATGGCCTTGGTTTTATTCTTTAGCTATTTCCCCAGTTGACCTTGGCCGACTGCCCTGTGTCCTGGTATTCTTCTCCTCTAAATCCAAACGTGGAGATCCTGGGAAGAGAGAATGCTAAGCCAAGGCCAGTGGTGGTATTTACTTAGAACAGATGGTGACAGAACCCCAAGCTTTCTTTCCCTGAGCATTACTCCAGGAGAATTTTCTGGGTCTGATACAGCTGAGAAAGGATGAATTCAGACACATTTGCTCTCTGGGCCTGTCTACAAAGAGCATGTTAAAAACTCATTATTCATTTTTAAAAATAGAGACCTCTGCAATGAATTCCACTGCTATGTTCGTAGTATGTGCAACAGCATCATATTGGAGAGAAATCAGACTAGGTGTCTGGAGATTTGCATTCTACTTCCAGATTGGAAAAGTTACTTGATTTCTCTGGTCTCATTTAACTCATAGGTTCAGCTGCCTCCGGGTTCCTTATATTACTACATGCCTAATACCATGCCTGGCTAAAAATAATATGGACAACAACAAAATCTAGCATTCATCTAAGGTTTATGTGTGCCAAATACTCTTCTAAGTATTTTGAGGTATTTCACTATTTTATTGCACAAATAAATAACTGTGAAACAGAAAGATGAATTAAAATCCTTTTGAGAAATGTTATGTATTCTTTTTTCCTGCATATTCAAAGTTAGTTAGCACTAAAACATAAGCTCCATGAGGGCAATGGAGCAGTGGCTTTGTCTCTTGTATTTTCCTATACTCCCCTATGCTGAGAATTGTGCCTGGTAAAGGTAGATGCTCAACAGCTACATGAATGAGCAAATGAATACACAAACAAACCGATGAACAAACAGTGAAGAATCCATTGACAAAAGCACGTTTGCTTTGTTTAGGGGTACAAAACTACTTGAAGACCTATGGAGCAACAGCAAGACTTGAGGCAAGGTAGTCAGTGGATTTTAACCACACCTGGCAGGCACCTGGATCAGGCAGGGGGCTTTCAGATTGTGCAATGCAGCAGTTTGTGTTCGGTTGAGTGGGTTGTTCATCTTCTTTAAGTACAGCAACGATAAAGGAGAATTGGATCTCAAGCTGCTGCAAGGAATAAAAATTGATATTCCTTTTCCTTGAATAAGCAAGTCTTTTTCAAAACTTTGACTCTTTCGACTATTAGAAAGTCCTTGATCAGTCACGTCAGGCGAGGCCCACGTGCATGTTTGTCTGGTGGGTTTGCAAGGTAATCAGGGAAACACTGCTGCGCTGCCACCACACAGGTGATATCTCCGCCAGCCGTTTTGAATTGCAGCAATTGCTACCTCTCCAAGCTCCTCCTGTCCGGCCCCTTCTTTTTAATCTGCATCCTTTTATCTTTCTCATTTCACGTTTGTTTTCTGCTCTGCTTGGTTTTGATGCTAGGAATTAAAAACAAACATCAAATCATATTTTAGATCTGCAGAGCCCAATCTTCTCAACCTGTCACTGACCTTCCCAATAGTAATCCTGCTGAGAAAATTCAGGTGACAGGACCTTCTGGGTTCAAACCTCTGATGAAACCAAAGATACCAGGGGTTACTGATTGTACTCCAGGCCGCTTGAGCCTTTGGTTATGTAACAGAAAGAAAGAAATAACAAAAGCAGAAATTCCTAAAGCTGTGTTGCACATTTGAAGTCTAGGTTGTTGCATGTTAAACTATTTTATCAACTTTTGAAAATTTGTTTTTGATTGGGATATCACCTTGAAATGAAGAAGTATAACAATATATGTGGTGTAATAGAAAGATACTTAGGTGGGGAGTTAGAAGCCAGGTTTTGCTTTTAGCTATGACCTTCCTAGTGACCTTGAAAAACTTACTTTGCTCTTTAAAATGGATGATAACATATCATATTTTATATATTGAGATTTAGCCATGCATGGCCCAATTAATTATAGCAGGAGAGGGAAAGGGAAACAGGTTAGAACCAAGAAATTCCTGACCAAGGTTTCTCCCTCCTCTCAGGACAAATGCTTATTCCATAAAAGATAAGAATAATAAAAAATGATAATTATGATAGCCATTGCTAACATTTGACAATGTTTTTTGTGCCAGGCTTAGTGCTTTATAATCACCATATCTTATAATCCTCATAACACCACTGTAGGGTGACAACTTTTTTATTCTTAAAATATCAATAAAGAGATGTGGTTTAAAAGAGGTCCAAAAACTGACTCCCAAAACTGGGTCAAATTCCTTTGTTATATCCTGTGCTTTTCCTTTATATCAATTATCAAAGCTCATACTTAGATATTTGTGTGACTTTATTCAATGCCTGCCTTCCCATTAGATTATAAGCTTCATTACGGCATGGGCTGTAACTCTTTGCTCACTATTGTTTGCAGAGTATAATGCCTGGCACATAGTTAGGGCTCCATAAAAAATCACTGAGTTGGCTAGATTTACTCACTGATGTAGCAGCTGGGAAGACAGGTCCATTTGCAGGAGTTAGGTACCCTGAGGTCATGGGGACAGATATCAGATCCTAGTCAACCCTGGGGCCTTAGTTATGGAGTGAAGAGGTGTCAAGATTAATGAGAGCTCCAGAAACAGATAAGCTTCTGAAGTGTAGACACACATTAACCAAGAGATGACAGGCAAGTGATGGTTCATCAGATTTCAGTTTCTAGAAGGCAGAAAGGTACAGCAGGAAAAGCAGGAGCTTTGGAGCCAGAAAAGATCTTGAATTGAACTGTAGCTTGGCGACTCATAGCTGTATGGTGTTGTGTTTCTCAGGTGGAACACTTGTTTTTTAATATCTTAAAATTACCTGAAAGATGAGAATAAATCTTGTTTTTGTAAAGCTTTTGAAATACTTGATAACTACCATTATTGAGCACTTAGCATAGGGAAAGTTTGTGTGTGTTAACACTTTACTCTCATTAGCTCACTTATACTTCATACTTCTATGGTACAGGTACTATTATCACCATTTTACAGAGGAGGAAACTGGAAGTCAAATAGCCCTAGCTGTGGGGAGAGGCAGGCAAGAGGGGAAGGCACGGGAGGGGTGAAGATTATGAAGATCTAGGCTGGAGAAGAGATGGCTCACATTCCCCACTTTCACCCCTGGATCTCATCATGAGCCCCTCGATCCGGACAGGACTTACAGGCCTCTTCAACCCTGTGCTGCAGGCTACCAGTACCATTTTGGGAGTTGACATGCAAGGTGAAATGTAGTTACCTTCCCAATTCTGGATGATACTTGGGTTTGCTTCTGATATTCCAATGTTTTAACACAATTGGTAAATTCAGCTTCTCTTCTCTATCACGGCTTAACACATTGACTGCCACACCAGTAAAAAAAAATTTTTCCTCGGGGCTACAGTGTTTTATTACGAAAATAGAATAAAAACTTCGAAAACAAAATGATCCTTTCTAATTTAATGAAAAATGTGTTATTTTTTGTTGTTTTCTGTGCATGAGTTATATGCAATTAAATTGTCAAAATTAATTGTAACAATAAGAACATCAACAAGTAAGATTTTCACGAACCAACTGCAGGGTTTTGCCCCGGGGGGCCACCCATCACATAACATATATGCTACAGCATGGCAGTGTGAGTTGCCTGTACACCATGTGGCTCCCAAGGTAAAGAGACATGTGAATTACATATGCTTCACAAGGCGCCAGGCTCAAAACTAGCGTGAGTTAAATACAACTCACATGGCAGCTAATGTGTTAAAGAAATTCAAAGATTAGTAGAGGAAATGAGAGGATGTTTCTGGAAGCCAGAGCCTATCTGAGTCTGTTAGAAGGTGACAGATAGAGACTTTATGACATTTCCTCCCTTAAGATACTCCTTGACTTCTCCCAAGCACACAGGAGCCATCCGTCTATCCTTCACCTTCCATCAAACCTGTATTCAGAAATGCTTCCTGCCCAGTTAGCCGCAAGTGACTGAAGATGACAGGGTGTGACTATAGGGTTGTTAATTGCTGCAGAAACCAAAGGTTTGAAATAAAAGGAATAATTGTGAACATCAAATGGAATATTAAGAATATATGTTTTTAAGCAAAGCATAAAGGATATAGTAGAATTCTCAAATTTCTATAAAATTACAGATTTTGGATAGTAAATTACTTAACCTATACACAAGGCTAGCCCTGAAGTCACAATCTAATTCTGAGTCCTGGACATCTTGGTTGCTGCCTTTTAACTGACACAGTTTAAGAGCTGAAACTAATTTAAAAAAATTTTCCCAGATTAAAACAACAAAAAAAGAACAACAAACTTTTCCATTTGCTCTAAAGGAGATCTGACTTTCATAACATGTGGTACCTGGTAACCGTCAATTTGAAAAGCATACTCTGAGAGATGTCATCATCAAGCACTGTAATGTTGTCTCTTTCTGTTCCTTTAACCAGGGCTATTAGCTCCTCCCTGTCCATAGTGGTCTCATGGCTTTTTTGAGGTAATATGCACAGTCTCATTCCAGAGACTAAAATATCTAGTCCTATGTGACAATCAAAGTTTCAAATTTAAGAGGAAAACTTCTTCCTATACCCAATTGTACCCTTTATAGGTGAAAAGATACAAATGACAGACAGGAGCACGGATCGTGGATGGCTTCTAATCTCTCTCCCCACCTTGTGCTTCAGCGCTTGCTCCCTTTTGCTAACCACAATCTCAGATCTCTTCGGGATTGCGGGTGTGGGGTGGAGTGGAATGGGGAAGTTCTGGCTTGACTGATACTGTCACGCACTAGCATTGCTTTCCCCAGAACTGGCACTGTTTACAGGTGACTGTCTTCTTTGTGGAGGTTTTCAGAAAGATTTTATTAATGAGTATTTGGCATCTACAATTCCCTTGAAGAGGGTTAACACATCTCTATTACTTGCCTCATTACTTGTGGGTCCTAGCTCAGTCCCTGGGAATTGAGAGCACACCTCCAGTCTCTTTGGGGTGACACCCTTTTATTTCTTCAGGAAATCCTCTTTGAAATGCATAAGGTGACCCCATTCCACTGTCTATCACACATAGCCCACATCTAATCTGATTGCTTAGGGATCCTTTGAACTGGAAACCTTGCTTTGGGAACAAGCGACTGCCAACTCCATAACGTCTCCTGTGCTCTGGCCAGCCACCTTCTCAGGAATGATAACCAGGCTACTGCAATGTCCTCTAGCCCCACTCCTCCATCCCCCGAAACCCACAAGAAATGCAGAGGAACTTAGTAGAAAGTAGTCTTAAAGGCCCTCTGTGTAGGTGAGGGCCAGGCTCTTGCCCCATGTCAAGAAGGCTCACAGCCCGCTAGCATTTCTCTCCAAAAATCCTCTGTCTCTCTGTTCTCCATTTCTCAGACTCTCCAACTTTACAGGCTTACATGGGTGGGTGACTCAGTGAGGTAAATGATTTATCTGCCACTTACTTTTGCAAATCATGTACAATAGTAGTATTATATTGAAAGTGTAGCATCTATTTTCTTCATGCATCAACCAAAACTGAGACAGGAAATTTGGATGTCCTGTTAAACCTCCATTTGACCCTCAGAATCCTTTTTCAATACTGTTGCTTCATTTAGGTTGTCTTCTAAAGATATATCTAAACTCGATATTTGTAAAGATGTGCTAATTTCTTGAAGCGTTTTAATATCAATACTCATTTGATCTATCATCTCATGTGATCTGCAGGATTCTTTATTGTGGGCCTCTTCATTTGATCAGGACTCACATTTGGGGTGAGGTGTGTTCAAGGTTAGAATCCAGCCACCTCATCCTCAGTGACAGGCTGCTTTCCACAAATGTTGATGATTTAAAAAAACAATAATAATAATGTACATTTATTGTATGTAGACAGAGCTTTTAAATGTAATAGGTTTATTAACCTGACAACTTATACCTAGCTAATATTATGATGTCCATTTTACAGATGAGGAAACCGCTACACAGAAAGGTTAAGTAACTTACCCAAGGTCACATAGTAAGTGGCAGAGCAATTGGGTTCAGATCCTATATCCTTAACCCTTAGAAAAAGAGTGTTTTTGTCTTCTCACTGTACACTGCACATTCAGAGCACATTTTTTTTTTTTGAGATAGAATCTCCCTCTGTTGCCCAGGCTAAAGTGCACTGGCATGATCATAGCTCACTACAGCCTCAAACTCCTGGGTTCAAGCTACCCTCCTGCCTCAGCCTCCTAAATAGCTGGGACTACAGGTCCTTGCCACCACACCTGGCTGATGTTTTTTATTATTATTATTATTTTTGTAGAAATGGGGTCTTACTATATAGCCCAGACTAGTATCAAATTTTTGGCCTAAAAGGATCTTCCCACCTCAGGCTCCCAAAGTTCTGGGATTATATATATGAGCCACTGAGCCTAGCCTCAGAGCACTTTGATATACAATATCTGATATCTCTATATGATAAAAGGGGACAAGGATTACTTTCTGTCTTGACAAATGAGAAGTGCAAGACGTGCAAGTTGAGTGAGAGGCTGGTGTGAGGTCACATTGCTAAGGGGGGACAGAGCCCAAATGTGAACTCAGATTTCTTGAATCCCCATTCAGTATTTCCTACTATATCAGGTGGTCTGACATGATCCTCTGTGGTTGGTATTCCTGAAAGGGGGAAAGAAGTACTGCAAGGGACTTGTCCAGTGATCTAGTTTAGTACTTTTCAAACTAACTTATAGTAGCTTGAGAGGTACAGGAGGAGGATAGAGAAGACAGCATTGAACTCAAGGGAATCTCTGCTCCAAACTTAACTAGAGATTCTCCTTTGATGTTGTATATATCAGTTTGCACATAAGAGTTTGTTTGAATAAAAAGATGTGCTGCCTTTATTTATGTAAACTACCAATACAGTCCAACCCTCAATTTTACATGTGAGGAAAATGAGGCCCAGAGAAAAATAACTGAAGTCACATAGTGGGTTAATGCAGAGCTGAGTCTAGAAGCCAGTCCACACCCCAGTTCTCTGGCCCAGCACTTTGTCCCCTGGTCCCTGCTGGTCCTCCTGTGTGATCAAGAGAATATAACTCTGGAGTCAGGCTGGGAGCTGACATATAGGCTATATGACTTGTACCAATATCCTGGCAATAAAACAAAGTGATTAAGTTTCAATTAATGACATATGCATATGTATGCCAGAAAGAAACACCCTGCCATGCATATGCATATATTATTAATTATGCAACATGCTTTCTTACATTTATATTTTCATAGCTTTTTATAGCATTAATTACTTCATTAAATTGAAGAAAAATGTGAGGATGGCATAAACAGGCTTTACTGCCAGTAGGTAATCAAGTGCTAAGTGGCATGGGGCTGCCTATGTGTCAATGAACACTTCTTTCAATCCTGTGTCTTTGACAGGTGACACATCTATGCTTCTTGATTTCTACCATGATGCCTGCGTCTGCCATAGTGTCAGGTGCTCAAAAGCACCGGAAAACTGACATTCTATCCTACCATTTGAGTGTGAAGAAGTATTGGACTTGGAGTTTGGAGAGCTGAGAGTTGTAACCACACCTTGGCCCCAGCTAGCTGTGTGACTCTGGGTAATGCAATTCCTTTTCTAATTGTGTTTGTTCTTTGTCTCAACCATAATGGAGAAAATTTCTTGGCAAAGAAATGAAAGAAGATGAGGCACTGGTGGAAAGGTAGAATGAGGGCCAGAAGAGGGTAATCTCACAGAAGTGGAAAGGAAAGAGAATGTGAGCCACAGGACCACAGTGACTCGCTCACCCTCCACACTGCCCCCTTGTTGCTCTCCCCGGGGGTCTCTAGCCACACTGCCCTTCTTTCTGCTCCTTAAATATGCCATGCTTTCTCCTTCCTCAGCACCTTCCCACACTCTGCTCCCTCTGCCTGGACCCCTCCCCACCCTTGCATCCTTTATTGGCCTTACTCCTATCAGACCTTCTCATAAGTCCCTACGTTAGGCCCCCAGTGTATACATCCACAGGTGCCTCTCCCCTCATCAAATCACACAACAGGCTTTATTGTGATTATTTATTCAATATCTACCTTTCTTGGTAGACTGAACCTCCATGATGTCAGGAACCAGTACTGTTCAGTCCTTGGCTATATCCTTAAAGCCTAAGTGCACAAATATTTATTGAAGGACTGGTTTCTAAAAAGGGCACATACTATATCATTCTATTCATATAAAATTCTGAAAAATGCAAACTAATCTATAATGACAGAAAGCAGATCAGTGGTTGCCAGGGAACCTGAAAGGGGTGGGGCATGGGAGAGGGATAGATTTCCAAGGAGTAACAGGAAACTTTTAGGAGTGATAGATATATTCATTGTTTTGACTGTGGTGATTGTTTCACAGACATATACATTACCAAAACTCATCAAACTGTACACTTTAAATATGTGCAGTTCATTATACATCAGTTATAACTAAATAAAACTGTAAAAATACTAAAGCGTAAAACAAATAATGCTGTTATAGAAAAAAAAGAAAGGATTGGATAACATATTGAATGTTACAGAGAGCTCAAAAAGGTCACAGTAAAAAATTTCCATTAGATTTGAATGTTTTCAGGTCCTTGTGGGCTTTAGCCGAGTCAGTGGATAAAAACCCACCCATGGTGAACAGTTTCCGATTGGCTACTTTTCTGCCTAATTACTCCCACGGGATAGGACACCCTTCCCCCAGCCCTAGTGGCTCCCTACACCAGTGTATTAATCTGATAAGGACATTTTGCTTGTGAGATACAAAAATCACCCTGTGCTAGCTTAGGCAAAAAGAAGGAAATTATTATAAGGCTATAGGAGTCCCTGATAAAGCCCAAGGCCAGGAATGTCCTCCTAGACCTCAGGAAAAGCCTAAAATAAAGACCTGGGATGCTGGCAAGAACCCAGGCAGTGCTCAATCTCCAGTCCTTGCTCTTTTTGGCACCTCTGCTTCATTCCCTCTGCCTGCAAATCAGATTTGGGACCCCTCATTTGACTCAAAAAGAGTAAAAATGACCCGTGGCTCCCAGGTAGGAAAGGTCCGGCTACAGCCACCAGCATAGATGAGTTGTCACCTTTAAATCACCATTCTAAAGCTCTGGAAGAGAGAACGTGATTGGTCCAGCTAAGATTTGGGGTCCACTCCTGCCTGTTCAACTTTGGCTGGTGAGGAGAGTCCTTAGATGTTACATGCTGCATGAGGCTTACTTCTTGGCTGGGGGAAAATGGGAGGACATTTCTTAGAGAAAAGGAGAAATGGTGATTTGGATACACACTCTGAAGCTCACTATTAAAGTTTGTTGATGGGATCAACTAGATACACAGAGAGGGAATTAGAATTTCCCATTCACAGATGGTAAAATTGAGCCTCACATAGTTCATTCATCTCCCCAAAACACACAGTGCAAGAGAAAGTGCAAGGGCCCTACACTTCTAACTCTGAGTTCCATTGCCCTTGCTAGAATACCAGATGGTTTTCCTAAAGCAACCCTGCCGTCAAGAAAGAACCTAAATCTCATTGGAACGCAAGTCTAAATAAATGCAAATAGCTTGAGGCATGATCCCAGCATTTTTTGAGAGGAAAGAGTAGAGGGGAAGGCAAGATGGATTAATCTTTTAGCAGGAATCAAAGGCTTAAGCTGAAGAAGAGTGTATTAATGGCAATATTTCAGTCATTCTTTGGTGCATATGTGTTTCAAAAGGGACGTCAGTCCATTCTGAAGCCCATAAACCACACTGCACACGTAATGATAAATGCAGTTATTTTGAATTAGCTATTTCTTCTCTTTGCCTCTAGGGTCTTAAGGAGGCAAAGGGTGCATTCGGTAAAGTTGCTATCAGAGAGTTCTGACTCCAGATACTTCAAGTTTGTAGAAACAGAATGTATCAGAAATCTCCCAAGGAGACAGACCTTTTTTTTAATGCCTGTTTCAGGACAATCCCTCAGATCAGAGCAGCACAAATAGTTCAGATGTCTGAGAAATAACCACTTCTTGTGTGTGCACCTCAGGTGAACCAGATCTGGATACAACTTGCAAAAAAGCCACAGTGATGTAGGACCAGGAAATGAGCAGTGGGACCCAGAGTGAAGGTAAAATGAACAGCTTCTTCCAACTAGGGCTCAAAGAACCAGATTCGCCTATTTTGCTCATTGGGTGAGCACATCCTTGTGATTATTAGGTGCAAAGTTCAGCCCTGAGAGCTTGGTGGTAGGGACTGGTGTGTGAGATGAATGAATCAGATACTGTTTCTGGTCTCAGCACTCTAACAAGCAAGCAGAGGGAATGGACGTGGATGCAAACACAAATTACAGAGGGGTCTGTCCTAAGAGAGATGGGTGCACTTGAATATTTTAGATTTTTCATGCTTCAAATGTAATTCCCTCTTCCACACCCACCTGGAATGAGCTGCCTTTATCAGCAGTGGCACTACTATCCCTTTAGTTGTTCCGATGATTGAAATTATCCTTGAATCCTTCCTTTCCCTCACCTTCCATACCAAAGGTAGTCACATGTTCAACCGAATTTTGCTTTCAAAATATACCTTGAAGCTGCCCACTTGCATCCAGCCCCCTTCCAAGCCATCTTTCCCAAGCCACCACCTTCTCGCATCTGCCAACTGCAAAAGTTTCCTTGTAGTTCTACCTGTATTCAGTTATCCCTTTTAAGCCCATTCTGAACTCTATTGCTAGAGCAATCTTAAAAATGAAAACTTGAGCATTTTACTCTCTAAGAATATAACTTTTAGATTGCTTCCACTCGTCTTTAAGATCCAAACCCCCTGGCCTGGCTTGCAAAGCCCTCAGTGACTGGTCCTCACCCACGCTTATCCCTCTACCTCACCTCCTGCCACTCACTGCTTTCCTGTCCCTCAGCTCTGCGGGCCACCTGCAGGTCCTGACAAGGCCATATTCCCTCTCACATAAGGACATTTGAACAAACTGTACCCACTGGCTGAAATCATTTCCTCCTTCTTCACAGTTCATTTCCTGGGTGAATCCAGGTGAGGTCCCCTTCTGTACATCGCTCCTTCATAACACTCATGCCAGGAGTAAATTAATTATTTAACGTCTCTTTCCACTCAGCTGTCAGTCCCATGAGGACAGGGATCATCTGCTTCATTTACTGCTGAATTTCACTTTTGGCACGGTACCTGACAGCCAATACATGTTTGTTGAATGGAGCCCAGGAACTAAAATGAAAGGTCAGAAAAGTGAGAATAAGACCTAATTGTGGAGGGTCCAAATGCCAAGTAAAGGCGAGAAGACTTGAGACCTGTGACCTATCTCCAAAGCCTTCCGGTGGCCACCTTTGCAGCTACTCTTTTTATCATCAGTCCTGGTGTAAGACCTCTCCTCTGCCACCTTGTCCCTCACTCTTGCCACATTGAGGGCACAGATGGCGCTTTATGCACCTCTATATCTTCAACATAGGGCCAGCTAAAGAGTGCTGCAAATATCAGCCAGTCTAGACTAGGTTACGCTGCACTGGGAAACCACATCCAAATCTCAGCACTGGTTTATTTCTCGCTCACACAAAGTTCACAACAAAAGTGTAGTCGGGTCTCCAAGGCAGCTAGCCTTCATGCCATGGTCAGGTTCATGTGACAACTACTTTCATGTTAGCACATGCTTCCAAGCTCACAATGACAGGGGAAGAGTAAATTTGGCAGATCAAACTCGGGCAAATGAATGTTTCCTTCTAGTGGCCCTGTCACTCTCACTCATACTTGATTAGCCGAAGCAATTCACATGGCCGCTCATAACTCCAAGGAGACAAGAAATATACAAAATTCTCCATTTTTCCAGAAATAGAGGGGAAATGGCTGTCAGTAAACAGGAGTCATGTCTGCCCCAGTCCTGAATAAATAAACAATTCAATTTTTTAAAAAAGTTGGCGCGAGTGGCCCTTCCTCTGGACGGGATACAGAATGCCTGGTAAGGAACACCACTCTAATTCCAGTGCTCAGTAGTGCCCAGTCACCCTGGGAAGCTGTCATTCTAGCACTCTGGCCCCCTTGTTTCTTAACCTCCTTTCTTCTAATGGTCTTTTCCTTTCTGCAAGGGTCATAATTTAAATTTCATCAGGTCCTATCCTTTCAAATTCTCCAAAATATCAAGTTCAAGCCTACCTACCATCTCCTATATTTCCAGCTCATTCCCTGGACTCCCTGTCTCCACAATCCGTTGATCCTATCACCTTTACACTGCCCTTAGTTCCTTGCCCCATGGCCTTACTCCGTTCTTTATCCAGCTTACATCATGAGTTCAACCATCATACTCACTCTCTTTGACACCCTTTAATGCCCTTCCCCACGTCCTGAATTCCTAAATGCATCATATTCACCTGCCTAAACTATAATCCTGGATAAATTTATCTCTTCACCCACTCAGGGATAGACCTTATATCACAACAAGAGCCAGAAAATAAACCCCAACCAAATTACTGATTTCTCCTTAAATTTGTGATCCATAAGTTCTTACTACTGCCTAGCAATCACACTATACCTCCCCAGGCCGCTCCCCTCCCCACTGTCCCAGATAATTAGTTCACATTTTCTCTTTCTTCTTAAGCCCCCAACACCTTCTCCCCCATCCTCACTCACAGCTTCTGACCTTGCTTCCTCCTTGACTAAAATGAAGTATTCAGAAAAGAACATCATGGCCCTCTCACCGACATAATGGCTTTATTCCGGCAGCTCTTTCTGTTCTGTTCCCCACCCCTCTCTGTCAGATCCTCACCATCAGCACACAGACAAGCTGTTATAACTCCCGTCTTCCCCTCCACCCACAGCCCCCTTTCCTCTGCTTCTCTTTACAGCAGCACTCCCTGAAAGACATGTCTAAACTCACCGTCTTCAATTTCTCTCCTATTCCATCTTCAACCCACACCAATTGGTTTTTTTTTTTTTCTTCTCAACCATTTTGCAAAAACTCTTCTTATCAAGATTAATGACGACTTCCACATTGTTGAGTCCATGGACATTCCTCAGTCCTAATTTTACCTTTTTCCTACCAGCAGCATTTGACACAGGGGGTCATTCTGTTTCTGAAGCACTTTGTTCCCTTGGTTTCCAGGGTGCTCTACTCACTTGGCTCTCTCCCACACTTTGAGTGTTTTCTTGGCCTCTTTTGCTGGATCATCTGCATCTCCCTGACATCTGAACATTGAAATGCTCTGGGGCTCAGATCCTGAACTGCTTCTCTTTTACCTCTATGCTCACTCCTTAGTTGATCCCATCCAGTCTCCTTGCTTTAAATACCATCCATATGCAGCCAAATGCATGACCCCAGCCTGGATTTCTCCCCTAAACTCTAGATTTACATAGTGAACTTCCTACTTGACATCTCCACCTGAATGTTTAATAGGCATTTTAAATTAAACATATGTCTAAAAATGAGCTCATAAAATTCTCCCCATCCCCAAAAACATGCTTTATTAATGGCAATTCCATCCCTCCAGTGGCCTGGTGCGCTTCTTGGCTCCTCTCTCTCATATCCCACACCCAACCTTTTAAAAATCCTATTTGTTCTACCTTCAGAACATATCCAGAACTCAATTGCTTTCTGCTGCCACTCTGGTCAAGTCACCATCAGCTTTTGCTTTGATTACTGCAATAGTTTCCTGCCTAGTCTCTGTGCTTCTGCTCTTGCCCCCTTTAGTCTCTTTTCAATACAACAGCTTCAGCAATGCCGCTCAGACCCCTCCCGTGACTTCTCATTTTAATAAAAATTGAAATCCAAGACCTCACTGTGATTCACAGGGTCATACATGGGCTGAACCCCATTTCCTCTCTGACCTCATATCTTTATCCTTTCCCCTTCCTTCTCTCCAGGTCGGCCACACAAGCTTCCTTGCTGCTCACCAACACTCCAGGCATGTCCCTACCTCTGAGCCTTTTTCCTCGTTTTCCTCCTGCCCAGGGTATTCTTCCTGGATATCTGCATGTCTAGTTCCCCCACTGTCTTTGGGTTTTTACTCAAAAGACCTTCTTGGCCACTCTGTCTAAAATTTCTCCCCTCCCTCAATAATTTATATCCCCTTTCCTTGTGGTAATTTTGATCCCCAAAATGTTTCACTATCTAACATAATCTGGACTATACCTATTTCTCTTTTTTTATTGTCCCTTCTACTAAAATATAAGCTCCATGGAGGCAGAAATATTTGTCTTTCTTATTCATTGTTGTTTCCCCAGCTGTTAAAACAGTGCCTGACATAAATTAGATGCCCAATGTATATTTGTTGCATGAATAAATTCTTTTCAGGAATACTTCTTTGGGTGCACCAGCAGGCAGACTGTACCCTCGAAGGCATAGGCTGGCCTGCCAGAAAGAACACTGCCTTAGGAGTCTGGGAAACTAGGAATTTAGTCCCTGTTCTCTTATCAACTTGCTATATGTCTTTAGACAAATCACTTCCACTCTGCAGATGTCTGTTTTCTTGTCTGTAATGGAGCAGGTTGAATTGGATAATTTCCTATGTCCTACGCAGCTTAATAGGTAGCAGAATGTGAAGGTTGAAGGAATAGAAGGAATAGGAGGGTGATTTTCTTACATGGATTTAATGAGATGATGTGTGCTCTTAGAATTTTCAGTATTTTCAGTCTGTGGCTTATAGTAGGTACATTAAAGATTCATTGGAATGTTAATCCCTGGTTTGTTTTATTAGCAATCTATATGCACAGACCCACTTGGAAATCCCAGGCCACTTTGGATTTTGTTAGCTTTGTTATGCAGCCAAATCTTTGGTTCCTCTCCACAACTTGTGTCTTACCTTAACCTATAAGCTAATTGAGAAAAGAGCCAGGATTCAAACTAGGGTCCTTAAAATCTAACCACATTACCACACCAGGCTGCCTATTCCTGGTGAATGGAGGTGGTTGTTTTCAACATAAACCATGATTCATTTGCTACAGGCTGACTCAATAGAAAAACAATTGAGTGCTATCTATTTACCACAGCCTACTGTCATTTGTGAGTCTCGAACTGATCACGTCAAAGGAGCCTGGTTATCACTATTCTCTTAAAGAAATAAAGGCTCAGTGAAAACACTGTGGAATTCTATTCTCATAAGCATTCCACAAGTATTGACTAAAAACCAGTAATGCAAACTGCTTAACAGCCTGGGCTTCAGAATCTCCTCTCTCATTAACTAGCTACCCATATGCCTTCAACATGGGGCTTAGCCACTCTGAACTCCATTTCTCATAGCAGACTTGGGAGTCATTCTTGATACCTCTCTCTTTCCCCCCGCCCCACCCTCAGCCCCTATTTGTTTGCATCATGAATATCTTCAGACTTCACACACTCTATCCTCTCTCTTCTGGATTATTTTCCACTATAAATATGATATTGCTTCTTTTTTCCTTAGTTTTCTCTTGCCCTGAAGCTGAAGTCCCATAGCCTAAATAAAGACTACAAAGGGTGTCTGAGCTGCCCTTTACTTTCACTAGTCTTACTTCAGGAATTTGAGCCCTCTTGTCTTTCACCTCTCTCTGACTAGAATGTTCTTCACCCAAGCCACTTCATCTGTTCACTGCTGTTTGTACTTCAAGTCTCCATTTCAGTATTTTCTCAGAGAAACCTCTGAGTGAGTTGTCTTCTTGTTCTACTCTCACAGAACTTTGTATTTTACTTTTACAACAATTATCACAAATGTAACTAAATGCACAGTTTTCTGTAATTAATTCCTTTATTTGTCACTCTCCTTAGATGGCAAGCTCTATAAAGTCAGGAATCCATACATGTCTTATTTATCACTGCACACTCCATGTAATCAATGCCAGGCATACAGTAGGTCTGGATTTCTCCTTGAATAAATGAAGGGATAGAAGGAGGGTGATGCTATTTCTCTCATACGGTTGTGAAGATTCAATGAGTTAATGCCCACAATGCACTTAGCACAGTGTCTGGCACATAGCAAACCCTCAGTGAATCTTAGCTATTTCTTGAAGAGTCGTGTAAATTCTAGTGATCAATTATATGGTTCAGTCAAAATACTAGGAACATTGAGGAAATGGGAAAAAACAAATAAACAAAAAAAACATTTGGGGCTGACCGTAGGGCTTGGTGCTGAAGTCCTAACTGTGCTGCCTGGGTCTGTCTGGAATCCCCGCAGCCTCACCCCAGCAGGGGCCCCCAGTGCTGTTCCACAGTCCTTTTTTCCATCCCTGATTGACAGCCTGTTGCTTTCCCCACAGTGGATCCTCTGAGCCTGCTCTGCTTAAGCTCCCACATACACCCACACCCTGCACTTCAGCCTCTCAGAGCCACGCAACACTAGTTCCTCCCACTTCTGCCCCACCTCAGGCTCCCGGCGTCTGCGCTTCCCTCCTGTGTCTGAAGAGAATATTTCCTTCCCATTCTCTAAAGCAGAAACGCACAGCACATCTCCCGATCCGCCCCGCAGTCCAGCTGTCCCTTTCCCCTCTGCCTCTCTTTTTTCTCCTGAGTCTCTTTTTCTCTTCCTTCCTTCCTTTCTTTCATTCATTCTATTTTTTCAAATTTTACAATAGAAAATTTTAAACACAAATAAATGTAGGGAGAATAGTTCAATAGACTCCCATGTACCCATCACCCAATTAAAACAGCCACCAATTCATGGCCAATTTTGTTTACCTATAGACCCCCAGCATACACCCCCACTGGATTATTGTGATGAAAACCCCAGACATTAGTGTTTCATCCATATGTATTTCAGTGTCTCCAGGAAGGACTCCTGTTAAAAACAACCACAACATCATTATCACATAAAAAATTAACAATAGTTTTTTTAATGCTAAATATCCTGTCAGGGTTTAAATATCCTACCTGATACTAAAATTATTTTTAATTATTTATTCAAATCATTATCCAAACAAGCTCTGCACATGGCATTTGGTGGCTATGTCTATTGAGTCTTATATGATCTATAGGTTCTTGTTCTCACCTTTTTTGTTTCCCTTGCAATTTATTTGTTGAAGAAACTGGTAATTTGTTCCGAAGAGATTCCCATATTCTGGATTTTGCTGATTGGATCTCCACGTCTGTTTTCTTGGATCCTTATTTCTCTTCCTCCATTTGATACATCTTTCAGTAGATACGTTTGTTCAACATTTTTCCACCCCACCCCCTTCAAAAGCAATGCAAAATATATTCATGATAAAACTGATAAGCTATGATCTCATCCAAATAAATGCAGATATGTGAATGTCTATGTATGTGTAAAGAGATGCAGAAACAAATGGTCGCAGAAGTGTTGATAGTAGTTGTTTTGGTAGGGAAGGTTTTTAGGTGACTTGAACTTTCTTATACTTTTATGAACTAACATTTGCTATAATGAGCATGTATTTATATAATCTTAATATGTGGCTAGTTTTTGAAATGAGGCAATAGACAAAAATCCTAACTCCTACTTTATCTCTGTTCTACACTTCTATTTCATAAACTCGCTTTCTGAAATGAATGATAGAGATTCATTAATTTTATATCCTTTCATTAATTCATTATGTTTTTAGCATAACTAAATAACAGACATAGTACTTGAAAGATACGGGCTTACCTGTGCAACAGTGTTAAAAAGTAAAGCTGAACACACTGAGCCAGCTCTTTAATGTGTAGCTCTAGGTGGTACTGGTCAATTCCAAGAGAAAGCCCAAATGCTACCTTGTGACACACAAGAGCTTTCTGGTCTGGCCCCAGCACAGCTCTCTTGGACTCACCCTCTGCCACTTTCTGAACCGCTTGGCTTCTACAAATCTCACCACAATTTCTCTTAGCTCTAAAAGGCTTTGCTTGTGCTGGCCTTTCTGTCTGGAAAATTGTCTCCCTTTCCCTCAACCCTCGTCCCCCGTTCACATGGCCGACTCCTACTCCTCCTTCATTCTTTAAAATTCAGCTTAAATGTCACCTTTTCCAGGAAGCACCCCCTCCCGGCCAATATGATCCCATCACACCCTATGCATGTTTTGACCATAGAAGCAATGAATTGCCACCTCACACGCTATTAATTTGTAGATTTAAGCACTAAACTGTGAGCTCCTAGAGAGCAGAGAACCATGTTTAGCTCATTTCCTCAGATCCTCACACTGGACCATAACAAAATATCTACTCGATAGATAGATTTGGATGAATGAATGAATGAATGAACGAACGAGAGGTCCCTTACTTTAGTGAAATTGCTTTCTTAAGACTCCTCACTGCACTATTTATCATCAAATCCAGTGACTCTTCTCGATAGCCTGGAACACCATTGTCCACACTTTCCTTCTCGGAAATCCTCTTTTCCTTGGTTTCCATGACAACCATTGTCTTTGTATTCTTCTGGTTCCTGCAATCTCTTCTTGGTTTTTTCTTTTTCTTTTTTTTTTTTTTTAATATATCTTTTTTTCTTTAGTCCCTAAAATACTGATGGTTTCCAAGGCTTAGCCTTCAGAGTTTGTCTCTCTTCGCTTTACATTCTCCCTTTGAGACCCTGGCCACACCCACCATTCCAGTGACTCATCCGTACCCCAAGTGGATGCTACCCAAGCAAGATTCTGAGGCTATCTCTGACTTTTGATGCTGAATTCCCAAACTAACTTGCTCATGGCCAAATAGCCACAAAGATGTACTGCAGGGAACCGAGGTTAGCATATCTAAAGGATTACTCATTTTTCTTGGCAATCCCTTCCTACAACAGCATTCACACACATGCCCACAGCCACACACACTCACAACCTTTTATTTCTAAAATTCTAACCTTGGTTATCATTCCCATATTCTTACTTTATCAGGCCCAAAACACTAGCATATAATTTTTTACCCTCCCTCTCTAACTCTCTACATCCAGAAAATAGAAACTGTTTGCCAATCCTACCTTGCCCGAGTCTAATCTCACAACTCCTTTCTTTATATTAAAATATATATGTATAGTACAAAAATTTCAAACACATAAAATTCTGAAAATATTATAACAAACATTTCTGCTGTATCAAATTCAGAGATTTTCTTTCCTCCAAGAAATAAAATGTTATGATTACTGTTAGAACAATACTGTGCCATCCTATTTCCTTACCCTTTGCTAATGTAACTGCCAATCTGAAGTTAATTTATATTTTTCCTGTGCAGTGCAATTAAATAAATGTAAAAGCAAGACATTTATTAAGATTGAAAATAAAAAGCTGTGTATTAATAATATGCTACTTGGTTCAGAAATGGATAGTATTTAAATAATTATAATACAAATATGTGTTTGCAGGGATAGGAGGTGATTAGTGGTAGAGAAGTTGTATAAAATCTAAATTATTCGACACTTGTTTTTTACTTCCTCTTCTGTTGACCTAATTCTGGAATTCACCTAGTTAATTGTAATTGCATTGACTGCTCACATCTCCTGGATTATCTCTCTAAACAGCATGAAACATATCACTTCTGCTCAAAAACCTTTGATTACTCCCTTTAGGTTTGCCCTCTATAATCTGGCCTCAGTCTATCTTTCTGGAGTATCTCCCTCTAAACTGGGGGTTCTTAATCTCTGCACTATTGACATTTGGGCCAGATAATTCTTTATTGTGGGTAGCTGTCCTGTGCATTATAGGACGTTTAACATCATCCTTTGCCCTCTATCCCTAGGTGCCAGTAGTAAACGCTCCCCACCTCAAGTTGTGACAATCAAAAATGTTGCCAGATGTTGCCAAATATCCCCTAGGGGGTAAAATCACACACACACACACACACACATACACACACACACAGAGCACTACCCCTAGTAAACCACTGTTCTAAGTCATAACCCTCACTGACATTGTTTAACTCCCTCCCCCATATATATCTTAGGTTCAGGTTATTAGGAAATTCTTGCTGTTGCTTGAATCCCCACTGTGTGATTAGTACTAGGGCTGAGACTGGATCTCAGAAGTCTGAGGTTTGCCTTGGCTAAAAGCTACATTTGAGTGGAAGCTAGAATTAAAGTTCAGAAAAATAAAGCCATCGACCACAAGTGGAGAGGATATACACTGATAAGGAGAGAACAGCTTAAATATTTCCTTCCTAGAAGCTCCCTGGAAGTGGGTGGCGAAACCCAGTGAGAGGCAAGAATAGAGAATGTGAGGCTGTGAGAGGGAAGAGACTCTGAGGGTTTGAGCCATCAATAATAACAGCTAACATTTGCATTCTTACTATGTGCCAGACGCTCTGTTACAGTGCTTAATCTCAAAACAAATGTCTAAGGTCTGTATTATTATCATTGCCCCTTTACAGGTGAAGAAACTACAGCACTAAGAAATTAAGTAATTTTCCCAAAGGTCCCATAGTTTACTAGTGAGCAGAGCTGGGATTCAAACACAGGGACTTTGTCTCTGCAGCCTGAGATCTTACCCAATATATCACACTCTCTTTTATGAAGATGTGCTTTCCTGAGCCCAGGCTTTTTAGCCTAAAATAAAAGGGGTCTTGGCCTGATTGGGTCTCCCTACTACAGGTTGTGGGGCATTCAGAACCAGTTCTTTCACCTCCTCACAAGCCTGCATGGGTTAAGCATGATACAGATCCATTTAGATGCTAAGCTCAGAAGGTTTTGGTTAGGGATCTATTAAGGGTGCCCTCAGGGGACACTGAATGTCTAGTCCCTCCTCTGTCCTCATGTCCTAGATTAAAAGCCTCTTTAAGACTCCAAAGATTCCCCTTTGAATCTTCACGTTCTTTTCCTAGGCTGGCCTAGGATCTTCCCATCTCCCCCTTGGAGAGCTGAGGCTACACAAGCATCTCCACACCCTCCCGAAATTCCTTCTTATATTTCTCTCAGTAGTGAAAACAAGATAGAAACTGCCTTTCTAGTCCTGAGTATCCAGTTCCATGCTGGCCCAAATAAGATGCTAATAAATCATAGCTAACCATGAGCAGGTATTGAAGGTCAACTCTTTAGAGCTCTATACATGCAGCTTTTCATTTAATGCTCACAACAGCCCCCTGAGGTATTATTATCCCCATTTTATGGAGTGGGAAAAGGAGGCTCAGGAACCTAAAGTACCTTGCTTAAGGTCACATGGCAAATAAGCCTTGGAGCCAGTCTGCAAATGCAAGCATTCTGACTCCAGAGTCCATGCTCTAAATTAGTTGGGTAAAAAGTTAGTAATCTTGGGGGTTACTTTTTGGCAAGCTTAGCTTTGTCACTATGCTAATATCTGGGCCATCTCTATCGTGGTCAAGAAGTCCTTGAGAAATAATGCCCCACTCCAGACGCCCCAGTGAAAGTCACAAGGCTCCTCCCCATTCTTCCCTCCAGCCTCTCTGCATTTCTTACTTCAAAGTCCTGGCTCCTGTGGGACCCACTTCTTCTGGTTCCAGCTTCCTTTCCATGGCTTCCTCTGGTTCTCTGCGCTACAGCATGTGTGGCTGGCAGATTCCGCTGCCAATAAAAACTCTCACTCAGTCCTCAGCCCCACCCCTCTCCCCAGGTTCTCTGCCTTTCCCTAGAATGGTTTTCTGAGGGTTCTGCCAGGATCCCAGCACTGCAGTTTTCAGGGAGAAGCAGATTTTGCACCCAATGGAAGCAGGCACTCGCTATGGAGGGTGTTTTCCATAAAGAGAAGAGCTTATAAACAAAAGGGGAAAGTGGCCAGTTTAAAGAGGACATGCAAAATCTGGTCTTGAGGGAAGAGGCCAGCAAATGCTAGAATTGCACCTGCTAAGGCTGGGAATCAGGAGGAGTCAAGGCTGGCCTGCCTCTCTGGACTATTTCCCACCCCACCTCACCCCATACTGCCCATTACCCTGCGGGTCAGGAGTGCGTGAGGAGGGGAAACTGCCGTCAGGGACTCCTCACACCTGGCAGGCATCCTGGAGGCCTGTGCCCAAGCTGCACCTTTGGATTCTGCGGCTGCTTCCGTCTCTACCGCCCCTTGGTAGACATCCACGTGGATTACGTGGAAACTGGAGCAGAAGTGGCCTCCTGTCCATGGCTGAGCTCTTCTGGTGGCATTTTAAAGACTAAACAGCTCAGGCCTCTGATACCCCTGTGAGCCCAGGTGTGGAGATCCCCCTTTGAACAACCTGCTTGCCTTCGTCTCTCTGTTATCATTGCCTTTGGGATCAGAATGGAAGAATCTCTTCTTTCTTGCTCCATGGCCACTCAGCACAGGGGATCTCATAGCAGGAGAGCTAGTGACTGCACTTCCCCACTTGGCTTCTTGAGGCCCTCATTTTCCAGGACACTCCTCCTGGGCCAAGTTGTTCTGCTTCCTCTGGTGAAGTCAGAGCCCCTAGAGATGGGCCACCTGTCATTGGGATGAGATGGCCAGGGTATCTAGCCCTGGGAGAGATGGCTTCAGTGCTTTGAGAAGCAGAAGCTGAGTTAGAAAGGAGGCCCTTGGGATGGCACAGCGGGAGGTGCTGGGCAGCTTTAGACAGGGTAAGGAGGCTGCTTCTATCAGAGGTCAGGAGCTGGAGACCCACAGGAAGGGAGAGTACTCTGTGGCAGAAGGGCCGCCTGATACTTCACAGTGAAAGCATCCATAGAGAAAGTCAACTGGTGTTCTATGTCCCTCCCCAACCCAATTCCTCCACTTTCCAGCAATGGATCTCTGTGGGCTGCTTAACCATCACAGACACACAGATAGCCACAGCTCTGCAAGTGTGCAGAGGAGATAGCCAAATTGTGGTGAAGGCACAGGGTTCCCTGAGCTACATTATAGAGATTGTCGTGGCAATGACCTGGGTGTCGGCCATCCAGGGAACCTATACCCCAGGCCACAGATGCCTTTGCATCTCAAGATGTCTGTCCTGCCAAAGCTGTTGCAGGATGGTTGGTACACATCTATATCAGAGGGAGTATAGAAATCTCTAGGGCTGCCCTTCAGACTCTGCCTCCCACCTATGTCTCTGTTCTGATGTCTCACTTTTGCCCATTGTTAGGGCACCTGATTCCCTAGGAGTATCCCTATTTCAGGACTGCCATATGGTGATGACAGGCAGTGCTAGGACTTATTCACTCTGGACAGTGCCTCTGGCCATGGGAACCTGCCCTTACTGAGCAGCCTAACTGGTGCTGCTGGCCGGGGGCGCAGGCCATCATGGTGTAGCTTGGGCTGGCTCCAGAGAGTTGAGACTGGAAAAGCATGTCCTCACATTTAGCTTCCAGAGCAAATCCAGGCATGAGTGCTTTGCACTGAGTGAAGACAGCCACTGCTGGGTGTTTCAGATGCCTTTTGCCCTGCTAAAGTACTTCCTTGCCTATTCTATCCCCCTGGAGTCAAAGGCTGGTGTGATATTGTTCTCACCCGCTATTGTACCTTCTGATCAGGAAAAGATTCCAGAGACCCCTCCTTCCCCCATCGAAAGAAGTCTTACGCGTTAAGTAATTTGCCAATGATTTGAAGTCTCACTGTTGGTTTGAATCGAGGGAGTATATTTTCTTATATTCAGGTAAAAAATGCTATAAACAAATAATGGTTAGTTTTTCAGTAGAAAATGTTATAAATGAATAGTGGTTAGTTTCCCAGGTGAGCCTACCACAGCCAGGTTGACATTACTATAATTGAAATGCTATACTTTTGCTATAAAAAATAATAAAAGACAATACTGTAGAATCAGGTTTTATTTTTTTTAAAGTATCAGTTCAAACATGATATGCAGTTCATGAAGTTCTTGACATTATTGGTCCTGCCTGAGAGCCTTGTCTCGAGGGTCAGAGGTAGGAAACATTGTCTGCTACCTGAGTGCAAGGGAGGGGGAAGGTGGAGTGGAAAGACTGCCGACCCTCCAAAGAGTAAGGAGCATCATGGGAAGCAGAAACTGGCAGGGTTAAGTAGTGGAAATGATCTGTCTTAAGACCTGGTCCTACCACTTACTACCTGTGTGACTTTGGGTTAGTGCTTTAGCTTCCTTAGTCTCATCATTCGTTAAATAAAGGAGAGTTGATAATACTGTTTCTATAGGGTTTGTGGGGGAATAGCATAACATGTAATGCTTCTAGCAGAGTTCCCTGGTACATGGTGCTAAGTAGTGAATGGCTTTGAAGGCTAAAAGACCAAAGTGTGCCTCACCTGTAAAATGGGAATGGTCTAATGTGTGTAAAGCACTTAGCACAGTGTCCCGGATGTGATGGCAAATGGCAGCTGCTGTTAATGACATTATTATGTTACCTTCCCGAATTTTCCCAAGGAGGCTGATTCTCTTCTGCCATGCCTATACCCTGTTCTACCTGCAAGAACTAAGATGCTATTTCTGCTTGACTTATTGAATGGTGGGGCAGAGTGGCCAGCTAAGAGCAGGTAGGTATTGCATCAGGTCCCTAAGGATGCAAATCTACCTCAGAAGTAACTGGGATGGAAGGAGGGTGGGAAAGGTGAATGGTGAGTTCAGGGAGTGCTTTATCCAAGGGGCCCATAAAAGCTATAAAAGGAGAGGGGAAAGGAGAGATACAAGGTGTAGTGTAGAGGAGGGGAGGTAAGTCTTATTTGGAAATCTATGTTAAGGACATTGGGGAAGTTCACATGAACTCTTGCCTCTGTTTATTCTCACGTAAGATTTTCTCTACCAGTCAAACTGTCAGGTAACGTGCATCCTAACCATTTGTCCTTCCCTGTCTGTTATGCTGAAATATTATCTCAGAAATCTTCAGTGGAAAACTTACTGCATGAGCTATGGAACGGTGGGCAGATCATATTCTCCAAGGACTCCACCTGCCTCTTCAAAAAGATCTATCTAACTTAGGCCCCTTCTCTTGTGTTTCTATATAGGCTGTAGTTTTTGTAGCTATTACTTTAACTCCTCTAAATGAGCCCTGTGTCAGGTCTCACCGTGACAGGACACAAACAATACTGCTCATGCAGTTCAGCTCAGGTTTCAGGTCCCTGAACTGCAGCTATCTGGCTGTGTGACCCAGTGCAAATGACTTAACCTTTCTGAGGTCATGTGTAAATTGAACGTGCTGGACTCCATCATCTCAAAATTTCTTTCCAACTCTAACATTCTACCTGCTTCTCTTCCACATAAGAAATGTTCTACTCCTAGCGTTTTTATTTTTCTTCTGTGTGATTTTGTCTCCCTTAGAATAATAAAAGAGAGGCCAGAGGTTAGGCAAGCAGCAAAATTTAACACTAGGAGTATGGCAGTCAATTAGAATCATTTATGTTCTGAATCTCCTGAAAACTGATTAAAATCTTCCTTTGGTCATGAGGGTGAGTAGAGACTACAATAAGTACTATCATTACTATTTGGCCTCTATCACAGAAGGCTACCAGATGTGGGGAGAGAAACATTGGTTTGTCCTCTCTTTCTGAAGTGCAGTGAAGACATATTCATTTTTCAAAGCACTACCCCAGTCTTGTGCATGCTTGCTGAATGGCTTTTCAGAGCCCCTTTCTGAGAATAGTGTGACTGAGCCACTACAGGGTGGGGTCTTAAATGTGAGGACTCTCTGGCTAGGTCATGTGTCCTGAGACAAGGCCCTTTACATTTCTGGAAATATGGTGCACATTGTCAAGGGCCTGCCCAATGCAAATTGGCCAAATCAATGAGCACATCCCTTGAGACAATAGAGGATAGTGGTTAGAAGAATAAGCCTTGGAAACCAGGCAGATCTAGGTTGAAATCCCAGCCCTGTCTCTAAATAGCTGTATAAGTTTAAGCCAGTAACATAACCTCCCCAACCCTTTCTTCTCCACTTGTAAATGGAATAATAAGTGTTCGTACTTCATAGGGTTGCTGTGAATATCACATGAAATGAGGCAGCTATGTAGCCTGGCACTGTACCGGCACATGTAAGTGCTCAAAAAAATTAGCTCTCATATATTATAGGCATGATTTCTGCTCCCTAAGGAACTGAAAATCAAGTGGAAAGGGCCAAGCTAAATATCAATTAAAATCAGTAAGTGAAAAGTAAACAGATATTTAGAGAGGCCAAAATCAATGTGGAAGGGTGTTATAGGGAAGATGGGAATTGAATTGTGTCTTAAAAAATTAGAATGTGACAAAGAGTAGTAAAGGTACTTCAGGGAAGGGTAAGGCCCATCCATTCATTCTTTAAACAGGTATTTATTGAGAATCTACTATGTGTTAGACACTGTTCTAACACTGGAATGAACAAGATACATTCTAGTAATAGGTCAAATGATAACTAAATATATAATGTGGTTAGGTAGTGATAAATGCTGCAAAAAAGAGTAAAGTAAGGGAAACAAAAATCATGGCAGGAGGTGGGGTGCTCTGTTAGGTAAGAGACTTTGACCAGAGGCTGAAGTGGGAGAGGAAACAATGTGGCTCTCTGCAGGAGGTGCTTTCCAGGCAGAGAGATGAGCAAGTGCAGAGGACCTGGAAGAGATGGTATTTAGTGTGTCCAGAGAGCAGCAAGCAGGCCAAGGTGACTTGGGGAGATGCGCAAGGGAGGAGGGGCAGAGGAAGCGGGTTGAAGAGGCAGCCAGCTGCCAGGTTTCAGATTTTATGCTAAGTATGATACGAAGCTCTGGGATATTTTAGAGCTGGGGAGGGACAAGATCTGATTTCTGTTTTTAAAAATTTTACTCTGGCTGCTATAGAGAACAAATTATGTTGTAGCAGGGAAGGGGGAAGCACAGAGGAGTGGAAATAAGGAGTTGATAATGATTGTCATGGGTCAGGAGAGAGATGAGAGTAGAATGAATGAACTGGAGTGAAGAAGGGGTGGGGAGTGGTTGGATTCTATATTTTTAAAGTGCATCCCATAGAATTAGCTGATGGGTTAGATGTGAGGTCCTTGACAACTGGGCCAATAAAGATGTCACGTAGGGAGATGGGAGGAATGAGGGAGGGGTGGGGTGGGGGCAGTAGAGTCAGAAGTTTGTATATTCCTGATAGGCAGATGTTTCAAGGGTGGGGGTAGTGACATAAGCTGAACAGAAGATTGGCAAACTGAGCTGTGGGAGAAGCTTTCAGAAGTGGATTGGAACCACATGGAAGGCCTCCAATGGCAGGATCACTCTGGACTCCAGCCAGTAGGCAGGAATGATGACACTTCACACCTCTGTACAGTAATGGCCGGCGGAGTCCTTTCTGTTTGTTTGGAGCCTCGCCAGGCCCTTCACACACAGCATTTCGCCAATGCTCCTGCCAGCCCTAGGAGGTGCCGCCTCTCATTAGCCCCACTTCCCAGACAAAGACACTGAGACAAAGGGGTTAAATGGCTCATCCAAAACCACCCATCTGGTGAAGAGTGCAATGTGGGTCTGGCATCTTGTCTGTGTCCTAGACTGGGGCCCCTCTGGAGAGCTGCTGAAGGCGTTGCATGGTGGACACTCACCCTTGCAAGCACTGCCCAGGCGGCCTTTCTGAAGGCACCGCTGGCTTAGAGGAATAGTTAATGCTTCCAGTTTCTACCAGTAATGATGGTGCTGTGCAGGAGCCTCCCCCTGGAATAGACCTTTTTTTTTTTTCAGGCATTGATCCTGCCCCAGGGTGTTTTCCAGAACTTGCACTGCTCCCTAATTACCTAGTAATGGTGAGGGCTTATGAAAATGCTGTCATTTGTGGGAGAAGGGGAGGGAAGACGGATAGAAGAAGAAGGAAAAAAAAAAGAGACAGAAAATGCTGTTAAACCTGGCAGAACTCCAGGGTGGGTAATTACATTCTTTGGGGTGTGTTCTTGCCACACACACAGTCTGTGGAGTATTTTTGGAGCCTTCTGTATGAATTGTGCTAGAAAACATGAAAAGCATTATCTTTATTATTTTTTTTAAACATCTTTAAAAATGGGGCCTTTCGAAAGCCACAGAGGCACCCTCTCTCTGATTGCATTTTCGCCAATTTGTTAGCTGTCAGCGATCTGTTCTCAGATCATAAATTTGATGGTTTTTTCCCCCTTGAATTGTTTTACACTAGAAGCCTAAAATGTTCAAGCCGAAGAAACCCTGGTACAACACCCACATTTTGCAGGTGGAGACGTGAGCCCAGGGAGGAAGGGACCTGCCAATGTCACTGCCACCGGTAATAGGAGGTGGAGGAGAGAACGGCCCCCCAGACCTGATTCCTGTCCTTTTTCTTCCTCCCTCCAGTCCCTGCTGTCAGATGGAGTCACAATGCGTCAGAGCCAGAATGGTCTGTAGCCATCACCTCATCTCATCTTGTCATTCTATAGATGAGGAAACAGAGGCTCAGAGAGGAAATGACTTGACCCACAAATTAATATTAGGCAGATGTTTGGCCTTGTCCCCTGGCTTCCACTGGCACTCTGTGGCTGTGGGCCAGATCAAACCCAGAGACACTATTCTTACCCCCCTTCCCCATTTTCCTAACTTTGCAATGAAGGTACACCTAATTCAAAAAAAAAATCCATATTTCTACTTTTTCTAGACAAAAAAAAAAAAAAAATCTGAGGATCTGGCCACCCTGGGCTTACATTTCCTTATGGCAACAATCTATAGCCATTAAGTCCCTGCAGCCACCTTTGACAGGGGACAGACTCTCTTGTTCTCTGTGTCCTCACTGCTCTCTCCCCAGCTCAGCTCACTTCATTCATTCCCCTGCTTGGCCCAAGGAAGCATTTGGATTTGAAATCCCTGCTCAACACCATTCTCCTTGATTTGCTGCCAAAATAAATAAATCTTAGACAATTTTGGCTACATGGTAATAGGACTTAAAGTGTGCCAAAGATATGTGCTGGGATAGGTCATAATTAATCTGAGGAATAGGTGCCATACAGTCTCTGAAGCACAATTTGAGCATTTGGAAGGCTTTTCTCTGTCCTGTCAGCTGCCTGGAGTCCCTCCACTAGACACTTGTCCCTCTGGATCTTACGGAGCACCTATGTTATGGTGTCCCACATTAAAATGTGAAAGGTCTTGAAAGAAGAGAAATCTAGTTTTCCTCAATATAATATAATTGGAGGTAAGCTGGAACAGGGCTCTTGCTGTCTTGTTCCCGTTGTGCCAGTTGCTATGTCCCCTTAAGAAAGGGTTTTTGGCCTCTGTGGTAATTGCATTTTGAACCAGATAATTCTTTGTTGTAGGGTGGCTGTCCTGTGCATCTTACAATGTTTAGCAGCACCCCTAGCTTCTACTCACGAGATTCCAGTAGCACTTCCCCAATTGTGAGATCCAAAAATCCCTCTGGACATTGCCAAATATCCTCTGGGAGAGGAAATTGCTGCCAGTTGAGAACCACTGTCTTAAGCGAACCATCTAGCCACTCTGAGCCTTATTTAATCTGTAAAGTCGGCTCTAATTTCTGTCCTTGTGAGGTTGTTGGGAGGGTGAAATGAGATGATGGATGTACTGTGTAAATCACAGTGTGTCATATATCAATCATAACAGACCTAGGAAGAGTCAAGTCTTCCAAGACTGATTTGGGCACGGCAAAATAAGATTGGGGACTCTAAGGAGAGACAGCAGGATACATCAGAATAGCTTATTTAGGGAAACGAAGGTGTTTAGTAGGTTGTTCTAACCTTTGAGGGTGGGGAAATGAGGAAATCACCTTCCACCAGTGGCCAGTTTTTTCTTTCTTATGCACATACCTGCTATTGTAATTGTCACACTAGAAATATCTCCTGGTTTGCCATTGCCCGCCAGGAATTCTGTGGGCTCCAAATCCTGACCCCGACTTCCTCTAGGTTCCATGTTCCCCCACCTTCTCCTCCGGTTTGCACACACAGGTTTCCTCCCCTGCTGCCGGCCCTTGCTGGCACTCTTTCCTTGGTTTCTGCCTGTGAGCTCCTCATCCTTCGCCTCCCAGCTCTTTTGAAGCTTTGCTGGATCCCCACAAACAGACACACTGGTTGCTTCCTTCTTTGCTCCCCCACTGGTGTGTTTGCATCTCTCCTAGAGCGCTTGTCACAGTCTGCTTCAGGTGACAGTGGTCTGGGTTCATCTGTCTTCCTTTTCTACCATATTCACCTGCCTTGAGGCACAGACTGTGTCTGATTATTTTCCCTATCCCCCAGCACCTGGCGCCCTGTTGGATATAGACTAATTCCCCACAAACAGGTGAAAAGAATTTTGAAGAGAAGTGGAATTAACAGTTGAACCTAATTGTAGTTTGACCTAGATGCCCAAGCTTGAAATATGTAAGTTCTGTTTATTTAATCAGTGAAGAACTATGTATTTAACAGGCCAAGGGAAGCTATTGACTGTACTTGAGTAGGGCAGCAACACAGAGCTATATTTTAGGAAGATTGGTTTGACCATATGATTTATACTGATCAAAGAAAATGCATCATTTTGACTCCTTTACAAGTCCCCTCTCCCCAAAATATGCAAAACAAATCTTATTTTAGGTGGGTATTGAGGTTTTGCTAATTAATCCTTATACAGGGCTTTGAGATCTTTCTCTGAAAGGTGACAGAAGTATGAAGCCTTTAGTGACAGCCTAATTATTATTATTACCAGGCATGACGCTCAGAGAACTTAAAAGATCCCCAGGTACCATTCAAAATAGTAAGAGACAAAAAATGCAACTGGAGAAATTATAAGATAGAATCATTAAATTACAAACTCTTAATGTTGCAGAAACCTTAGGAGTCTATTCTTTCTCTTTCCAACTGAGGAAATGGTAGACTTTTCTTTTCCTGGATTATTCTTTGCTGGGTCGGAGTTTCGGCCGGAGCAGTAGTCAATTGGTAAAGGCCAGAGCACTCAAGTTTGTAGGTTAGACTGTACATCTTAGTAGGTCTGTGTCTTCATGATTTAATCCCAGGAGCCTTGATTTTTTTATCTGTAAAATAGGACTCATGACCGCTTTACAGGGCTGGTGTGAGGATAGCTGGAGATAACACTGTGAAGTTGCCTTACAAACTGTAAAGTACTCTGTGGCTATTAGTGACTGCTGCTTTGCAACCCACACTATTTTCCTGAACACAGTTGTTCTCTCTACAGGTTATTTGAGCGGAAGCCTTGGTCCAGAAGAGTCTATGGAGTTCCTGCTTACACTGGACATGACCAGCATCCAGAGAGAGCTGAAAGAAGCCTGAATCCTCTCACTAGAAACCCTGCAAAATGACTCATGTAATTGCTCTGTGTAAGTATCCTTAGTCTTTATTGTACACCCACACAATTCTGATGCTATAGACTCCTGTGGAATGCAGGGAAGGGGAAGGGCATTTTAAACGCCCAGGATGTAAATGAGACCACCAATTCCCCTTGTAAAGGTAGACGCACACTGCCAAACCCCTGGCGGTCAGGACACCTGCCAATCATCCCAGATCCTCCATTGTCTGTCTTTATCTATTATTCCTCCCGTTGGGGTTGGGGGCAGGGAGAGAAAGCGTTTTTCCCTTTAAATTTCCTAGGAGGGATTTCTAGGGTCTTCCCCTCAGGAATTAGTTGTAGGAATAATTGGGCCAGTGGAGTGCGGGAGATATATCCAGCGCAGCCTTGCGCTCCTAGAAAAAGTGACCTAGATCAAGCAGCTGATGGATTGAAGACTATTGTGGGGACCCCCTGCCACCTACTGACTTCCAGCTGATCCCACATTCCCAGCAGATTCTTAGGCCCCGAGGGCGGGTGAGGGGGCAGGGAGAGCTCGGGAAGGCGGGGGAGGGTAGAGGGGACTGCGGGGTTGCCCCTTTTGAGACCCCATCGCCACACGTCACCCCCCACCACCACCAACCCACCCCTCCGCACACTCGGAAAGGAGGGTGAGGTGAGGACGGGAGGCGGGCGGGTTAGGCAGGGGAGGCCGGCCGTGGAACTCCGAGCTGGCTCGTGGGTATTAGCAGAGAGCTGGCTGCCTGTGTGAGCGTGAGGGGGAGAGCGAGCGAGAGCGCAAGGGAGGGCGCGAGAGGCAGGCTGCGAGGGGAGCGGCGAGGGAGAGGGGGAGCCAGCGCTCCAGCTAGCATGAGGACGGGCTTCTCTTCCCGTGCTCAGTTAATCTGGCTGTCAGTTGGTGTTAACGCTGCAGTTTAAGTGTTCGGATTCCAAGGGAAACAGACAAATCTCACAGAAGGAAGGAAGCAAGGAAGCAAGGAAGGAAGGAACTGCAGGAGGAAAAGAACAGGCAGAACAGTGAGAGGAATAAAGGGAAGGGGGGGAAACACTAAATCTATGATTGGACTTGGGCTTCTTTTTCGCCAATGCAAAAAGGAATATGCAGCACATTTTTGCCTTCTTCTGCACCGGTTTCCTAGGCGCGGTAGTAGGTGCCAATTTCCCCAACAATATCCAGATCGGTGAGTGAGGGGGCAGCCTGGGGAGGGACTTTCTGGGTCTGGCCGTGGTTTTTTTGGGGGGGAGTGGGCTTGTGTCCCCCCTCCCCAGTACTGACTGTTGTGCTTGGCTCTCTAAAGCTATGCTGCGGTGATGGGAGGGAGACTTGGGCTGTCATCCATGGGAGGGGGCTTCTCCTGTGCTGATGAGGGGCAGAGGGGAAATGTTCTCACACACACACACCCCACTCACACTCTAGGCATGAGCATGTGAAATGGAGGAACCATCGCTTTGGAGGAAAAAAACCATCAGGCTGTAGCATGGAAAAGGGTGGTGGGTGTTTAAGGAGTTAACTCTATCACTTGGTAGATGGTGCTTGGTTTCATTTATTTATATAAGTATTATGGTGTGCGTCTTTATGTGTGTGACTATATATTAAATATGCACATATACATTTAACTGAGGGAGGCAGTGCTTTCTTAGCTAGGGGAGGGGAGAGAGACCCTCTGGAAGAAGGAGCGAAGGGTGCTGGGTGTATTGCAGCCCCTGAAATAAAGCCAGGAGGGCCCCCACTCCAGGACAGGCAGGCGGGCTCTCTCCTGCTCTGCACTGTTCTACCTGCCTTCTCTTTGCTCTCTGCCATGCTGGGCTGGTGGTCCTCACTCCCCCTCTCCTGGAACTTCCTAGCCTGCCTTTTCTCCATACCTTCAATTACCCACTCCTCTTAGATTTCCTGTCCACAGAGGTTGTCCATCTTTTACACACACACAAACACACACGTACACATGCTCCTTTCTCCTCCTGTTGGCTGTGCGCTGTCCTCATCACTGGGCTCCATCCTCTCAACTTGGAGGCAGGTTTCAACATGCTGCATGCCTTTTTGCTTCCCATTTCCCCCTCTTGGTTGTTGTGTTTCTAAAAGGCTCCCTACCTTCCCTGTATTTATGGGGAAGCTGACAAATATTGCTACTCTTAATAATAACAGGGAAGAGCAAAATAAACAGGAGCAAAAGCACCAATAACTAAGCATGCCCACAAGGGCTTGGGGCTTCAGTGTAACCAGCATTTCCGTGCTGTTTGTGTCCCCGGATCAAGTGAGGTGCTTTGCTTGGAAGCATCTTGGTTGGTTTGGTTTCTTTTCCCCACCCCCACCGCCCCACTCTCCCCCCAACCCCAGGGAGATAGCTCCACTAGGGAAAGTTCCCATTGCTGTAGTTTGTGTTCTTTGTGTGTGTGTTTGTGGGGGGATGTGTTAGAGTTGGTATTTTGTCGGGCACACATGTGCTGCAGTACCCATCTCTTTCAGCCTCTCTAGCTAGTTGGCTGGGAGGGTGGCTGGAGCAGCCTTGGAGTAACTTGCTTTGTTTCCTGACACCTGTTAAGCTACATTCTGAATTGTGTATGTGTATGTCTGCTAGTGCCTCACAAGCAAAACTTCCTGTCCTCACAGGAGACACTTCCCTTGCAGCCCAGCCTGTAGCCTTCTGTCTCCCCACCTCCTACCTCTTCTCTTCCATTCATTGCAGAGGGGGAGGAAGGGGGGCAGGGAAGCATTTGGGGTGTGGTCATCTGGGGGGTCACGCATCAGAATCAAGAATGTTTTTTGTTTTTACTCTTTAAAATGGGGGCACATGTACATGTGGAAGTCACTTGCTCTTATGTGTGGCATTATTTATGTTTGTACTTACTTATTGCCTGTCCTTTGCTGATTAGAAATGCTTGTCTAGTGTGCTTGTGTATATTGTCATTGGGATAAATGCATGGGGATGTTTTGTTGTGTATGCGTATATAGTATGTTTACTTGTGTATCTCTGCAGATTCTTTTTTTCACATTTAGCCCTAACTGACTTGTTCAACTGATAAAACCATGGCTACTGTTTTCAAATAAGAGGTTGAAACATTAAATTGTAGAACAAATGCTGCAAATATCACCGCCATCAGGTAGTACTTGATTCTACTTGTATGATCTCTAACAAAAGCCTTGCAATCCCTTTATTAGTTCTTAAAAGCAAACACATACCCACCATATAAAAAATGCATTATGTTGGGACTGCAATTCCTGTTGAATCTGAGATAAACTTTTGTGTAAACATTTATTATAGTTCAGTCTCTAGAAATAGCTGATTTTAATTCACAGAAATGTACTTTAATTCATTCACATGTCCACAGTAAATACAAAGGTAAGCCATGTACTCTTGTTTCTTGGAACAGGAGCTCCAACAGGCACCTTTACTGTGCTTTTTACTAGAATAGAATGTTTGTATTCTCTTGACATTTTCAAGAGCCCACCTCTTTGAAGCACAAGGTTCTATCATGCAAACACACAATGGTAATCCCTTACGTAACAAGTCATTCTTAGGCAGCTAGGATCATGTGTGGTAAAAGAAGCAGCAAAACATTGTTTGCTGAACATTAAGAGTTTTCAGAAGAAATGAATAATAAACCTTAGAGATGATAGAATAGTTAAATTGCAGGCAGGTCTTGCCAGAGTGTCCAAGACCAAAAGTATCCAAGCAAACCGTTATAGTGCTAGAGAAGCCCACGGGGCACTGGAGGTAGATTTCAATCAGTCTGCAGTGCTGATTAGCACCTACTTCCTGTAAGGCTCTGTAGTGAGAAATGGGGCTGATACAAGGCAAATTAGACACAGGGAGGGTTTATGTATGTGCAAGAGCAGAGCTGTCCTAGGTAATTTGTCCAAGGAGGGCAGAAGAGCAATGCCACAAGTCTCCTGTTTTCTCTGACCTTAGCTGAGTTGAGGGGCGCACCATCAAATGTTTGGGCAGTGTGATTGATGTTAGAGGCCCTTGTCACATAAAAGCTCATGTGCAGAAGTTTAAGCCTCAGCATCCAGTGGCTCTATTTGAACTCTCCTCTCCACTACTAAAGGCTACAACTAGTGAGTTTGGCGTGGGGAGAAGAAAAGGGCTCATCTGGGGTGGGCTGTTGAGGAACCCAAGGCTGTCTCTAGCCCAGATACCATGTTGCATTCTCTTTCTTCACAGGGGGATTATTTCCAAACCAGCAGTCACAGGAACATGCCGCTTTTAGATTTGCTTTGTCGCAACTCACAGAGCCCCCGAAGCTGCTCCCCCAGATTGATATTGTGAACATCAGCGACAGCTTTGAGATGACCTATAGATGTAAGTAATTGCTTCTATTTCTGAGACTTCTTTCTGTGCTAGACCAGTGAAAGGAGGGCCTGTGGGTAGGTGGTGGTGTTGCCAAAATGACTTCAGTTGCCATTCGTCTTCATAAGAGAAAGCCCTCCAAGAAAAATTTCCAGAGCTTTCTGAGTGATTCCAGCAGTTGGCATTTTAGCCCCGGCAATGCTTCATGGAATGGGTTTGCTTTTTCACTGTCAGCTAACTTTAAATGCCAGCAGATGGGTACTTGGGTTGACTGCATCTCCTTTACCTCACAGAGGTTTTTCTGGTTCAGCTAAGAGAGTTTCACACATAGAAACTTCTGAGAGACGTAGAATTAAAAGTTCTGATGTTATGAGAATGTGGTTTAAAATGCTGAAGTTGTTTCTTGTCCACAAGTTAAAAGGAGAAAATATCTTTGTGGCTTGATAAAAAAGGATAGCTGAGAAGTTGTACACATCTGGTTTCCCATTTTTGGAAGTGACCGATAATTATTATAACTTGATGTTTTGATTATTTTAAAAAAGGCTTGAAATGATTGATTGCTTAAGACACACTTTGTAGGATGGCCTTGAGCAGAAAACAGAACAAAGGTGGCCTCAAGGAGAAGAAGGGCTAGATAAATCTCAGGCATCTGAATTGAATGCATTATAAAATGTGGGCAACAAACATCATTCTGAGTTTTTCTGGCAACAAGGACTGAAAAGGAAGCCTGTATGGTTGCATGGTTGTCATTTTATGACAGATGAAAGAATAAAAATTAATCACTAGAGACATTTTCCCTTCAGGGATTAAACTCAACTAAAAATTTATGGCGTGGAAGTGTGAGCTGAATGTGCAAGAACAATTTGAGACCTGAAACTGAATTAAATTGGCACCATAGGCTTGTGTGTAACTATTGACTTAGTGACTTCTGCTGAGCTGTGGATGGTTGAAGGCACGGACCGTACTCGCTTTATCTCTTTCCCACATTCCCACGTGGTGGGCTCTCAGTGATTTGAACTGAGCATGCTTTGCAGTCTCAAAATGAGAAGTCAGAATTCTTCCTATCCCTAAGACCACTCATAATGTTGATATCAATTCCAAGAATTATAATTATACCTGATTTCATTTATTGAGAACTTACTGTGCATCAAGAATTATGATAAGTACTTTATAGACATTTATAGTAACATTCATCACCATTTATTAAGGATTGACTATGGCTCATGCGATGCACTAATTGCTTTTCATGTGTTAGCTCATTTAATCTTCATAGGAGCCTTGCAGAGTAGTATACATGACCTTCCTTTTAGAGATAAGAAAACTGAGGCTGTGATAGGCTATGTAACTTGCCCAAGGTCACCCAGTAAGTAAATGGTGGTCTTGTGACCCCAAGGTTCATGTTGCTGGACACTGTGATAGATAACACTGATCCTTATGGTAACCTGATCAACTATAGTGAGATTACCCAAGAAATGAAAGGGAATGTTCAAGGTCTTGTAAGTCAGTGACCTGATAAAGTGCCTAAGAAGAAAAACTTACAATGTTTCAAACTGTAGCTGTGATTTTGCACATGAGTGGCCCATTGAATAAATAAAATAGCAATTCTGCATTTTGGTAATGCTGAGGTTGAAAATCTTGTCTGCTGTGTTACTCACTACCCTTATAAAAAAGAGCTGAAGTTTAATTGTTGAATTATAGTTCCATGAAACCATCCCCTTAGGAAGCTAGAATAATACTGAGTAGATATTTACCTATCAGATAACCTTCAATTTCTTTTGATATGGCTTAGAGTAGGGTCTTTGCAGGGTGGTTTTGGGTGTGGGCATCAGTGCATCTATAAACCACCTGAGATTATGCATAATATTTTCCATGCATATGCATGTGCTAAATTATTTCCTGGGGAGAGGCTCCACAGCTTTTGTCATACTCCATAGCTTTTGTCATAGTCTCAAAGGGGCACATTATTCAAGAAGGATTACTTGCTTAGAGAATCAAGAAGAATAAATGGCTGGCATGTGTATTCACTCCTCTCCTACTGCTGAGAACTGCCTACAGCAAAGTTTGGTGGAAAGAGATGTTAACTGCTCTGCTAGTGTCAAGATGTTGACTGGCAGGACAAGATAATAAAAGACAAAAATAGGAGGAAATGTTCTAAAGCAAAAGGTGGTGCTTCTGTATCGCTATCTTAAAAACCTAAGACTTGATCTCTAATGGAGTTGTGAGCTATTTATTAGGGAGGGAGAAATATGGTACAGGCAATGATGTCCATTTTGGTCAATGGACCTAGAACAAATGGATCTGGGTTCTTGAATTTGATGCTTGCCATATGCTAGTGAACAGGTTTCCATGAATTCCTGCCTTGTTCATTTGGTTATTTTTTAAATGTTTCTTCCAAACCTATAAATTGAAATGGACATTGGGAATGCAGAGATGATAAAACAGTGTCCCCCACTGGAGGTTGCAGTCCAGTAGGGGACACTGTTTTGGAGATTGTCTGAGAAGCAATAAATTTATTTTGTGCTTAGACCTTTCATTTCGTCTCTTTAGCTCCAAGATGAGAGTGGGTACTGGGCAATTTGGGTGGCACTGTAATTCCTGGCCTGCCTGAAAGAATCTCTGCTAAATTTCATGTGAGGCTACAGAACCCTATGGGGCTATGTTCACTGTAGTCAATGGGTCTGGGAAAATTTTACATCTGTCCCAGTTTGAATTGAATAAAACATGTCAAAGACAGCAGAGCAATTTGGGGCAGAATGGGTTAATTAATCACACACGGAAAATCAGGAAAAGCATCTTATTCAGATTTAATTTCATGTGCTTTTTTGAAACTACTCATCTGGACTAGTAGTTACCTTCAATTAACTGCCCCAGTCAGTCATATCTCCAGAAAATGACCATAATTTTTGCTGTCATTTGATTTTTTTCCCTGTGCATTTTGCTATTCATTATCCCTCCACCAGAGGGTGGAGAAGGGAAGAGAGAGGGAGTTTAACAAGAACGGTTCCTGGGGGACGTGTTTGCAACAGGGGATTAAAAGGGAAGAGTGGTGGTTCTAGGGTGGGAACGCAGGCAAGATGGAAGAGGAGTATTACTAATACCACTGGCCAAGGTGAGAGTTTGGTGTCTTCTTTGTTTCAATCTTTCTTGGGTTTTTTTTTTTTTTTTTTTGGCCATAATTAAAGGGTAAAGTCATTGAATCAGCAACCTAAATGCCTTGGGCTCTTCTCTGAACACTCTTCCGAGCCTACAGGGGCATGGGTTGGGGGGCGGGGAGGGAGACTGTCCATAGAGAAGGTATTTACTGACCAGCTAACTATCCAGCTTATCTTGGCGTCTTTGTGGTAAGTTCAAATAAAAGGATGAATGAAATGCTGATTAGGGTTCCTGTTAGAGGTCTGGGTAGCATTGTTGCAGCTTAATTCTTACCTTTTCATTCACTGATCCATTCATTCAGCAAACACAGGCCAAATACCTACTTCATGCCAAGCCTTGTGCCAGATGCTAGTTATATAAGGGGCAATGAAGAAGACACAGCCTCTTTCCTTGTGGGGCTGATAGTTCGGCCCAAAGTTCCTCAAACTTCAGTGCACATAAAATTCACCTAAGGAGCTTGTTTAAAGCAAGACTCAGGGGCAAACTCTCTACTTCCTGAACCAGAATAGTCAAGAGCAAGCCCTGGGGGATTCTATAGCAGTTAATATGGGGCTTACACTTTAAAAAACTCTTTAATCTAAAAAGTCTTCCATTCCTTTAGTAACTATTTTTAAGCCCTTAGCCAAACCCAGGCATGATGTTAAGTACTAGAAATGCAGACAAAAGTATTATAAGATGCATTCCCTGCCCTGGAGTACTTTATCTCTAGTGAGGCAAGACTGTCCTGTAAAGACAAAATTAAAATGTAATGTTGTAAGTGCTATAGCAGCAATCTGTATGGAATGTTACAAATGCCTTGAGGACTGGGGTTGGCTTCTCAGCGGGTGGTGGTTGAACTGAGCCTTAAAAATAAATAGAGGTTTTCCAGGGGGACAAGGTGAGGGGGTAGAAAAGGGGAAGAGGCAAGCACTTTCCAGGCAGAGGGAATGGCATATGCTAAGGCAAAGAGGATGTTTACCTTGTTGTTCCCCTGCTTTGACCTCCAGTGGCACTCCATGGTGGACTTCTCACTTGGCACTTATCAAGTGTTGCAGGAAGGGTCACCAAATAGCCATCCAGAAGCCAGTTCCAGCACAGAGATGGACTTTTTGGACCCACATACTATTTAAGAATCATGGAATTTTACATCAAAACTTGTATATCTTGTCTCTCTTAAAATTTTAAAAGATCTGGGAACACTGGGCCCCACGTCTATGTAGCTTCAGTTTGCTGAGATGAAACAGAAATTACCCGATCTAGATAGACTCTTTCCCAACCAACCCATTTCTCTTGTTTCCTTTACCTGCTGGCTCTTGCAGGCATTGAATTGCAAGCCTTAATTGACTCGTCCTGCAGTGCTGCCTGTGTTGTGTCTTTATAGGTTAGCTCTACAACCAGAATATGAACTGCTATCCAGTAAGACCATGTAGATCTATAGTTTAATGTTGTTGAGAACACCTGGTTACACCTCTAACACAAATAAACAAATGTCTCCAAGAGTCAGGAAATCACACAACATAAAGATGCTGGGAGCCTCAGTGATGATCTGGTAGAGGGTAGCATCCCTAATTACAGTGGCACTGCCTCTGTTGTGGACCTACTTGGGAAGCCCAGGTAGCCTTACAAGACTTTAGGCACTGGCAACAGACAGATGACCTTTTAGCTCTAGCCTGAGCATGGCTCATCATTTTCAGAGTTGTAAACTAATAGTCCACAGACTTGTTTTGCTAGGCCTATTGCAATGCTTTTCAAAATTTGACATACAAATAAAAATTTCTGGCGTCTTTGAAGAAATTTAGGGAATTAAGCAACCCTGGACCCACATTCCTGCTCCGCTGCTATTGTCTAGAGCTGAGAAGTGCTGCTTTCTTTAAGTATAAGGCATGAACTCTCAAGTTAACCAAAGTTCTTACTACTTCCTGTTGTACATGTGGCCAATATAACCAAATTATGTCACTTGGGCAGGCCTGTAGGCCAATCTGCTCACACCTGATTTATATCCTTCAGCATCCATCATTTTATTAATTTATCCTATCTATTATTCACCCGGTAACAAAAATAGCAAAGTACATAAAAGATGTGCAACTCCTGCTCTCAAAAAATTTGTATACAGTAATGAAGAGAATGGTGGCTGGTGGTGATATAAACAAAGATTATTTTGAAGACCTACTATGTGCCAGATACTTCAGATATATTGTCTTATTTAAGTTTTATAATAATTTCAAAAGGTTATTATCCCCATTTTATGGACGATGGTACTGAGACTAAGAGAGCTATTATGTCTTCTTCATATTATGCAACAAATAAAAAAACCTAAGCCAGTGTATGAAGCCAATTTTGGGGCCTCCAAAACTCAGGGAGCTTTCTCTCTTTGAAGATTTATGACTATATGGACACAAAGAAGTGAAACAGCAGGGAAAGAGCCCAACAGTAGGAGTGCCACAGCGATTCAAGATTAAGAGTTAAGACTTCCAAGGCAGAAGCTATGGCTGTGGATAATGAAGACTTCTTGGGGGAGACGGAACTTTAGCAGGCATTAAAGTATGGAACAGATTTTAATGGTGGAGTGACAGGAGGGTGTTTGAATGGGAAAAGTCACAATATTCCTCCTGCCTTCCTCCAACCACTACTGCATATGCTTGTTTTCACATAGTGCAGAGTTCAGATTCGCCACCGGCACCCACACTATGCTTTCGATTCAATGGCAGATGTCTACCTTTTGCTGGTTAGTGTTACAATCCAATCTGATTTTGGTTCCCCCATCTCCACCTGTGCCTTCACTTTAAGACATGCAGGTGTCAACATTTGTCCATGGTTGACCCTTGGTTTGTATTATAATATTGATAATCATCGGTTTTTCTATACAGAAAAGTATTTGTAAACATTTCTTCCTCTGGCTGGTTTGAAGACCTCGGCTGGGATGAGTGAGATTCCTGCTCTCCTCTGAGATGCTCAGGATAAAGTAATCATATAGGACATTGGAAAAACTGATACGATTCATTTATTTGTTCATTCATTCAAAGCACTTTTATTATTGCTTTCTATGGGGGCATATGTACCAACACTGTCCCCTTCCTTACCCTTGCAGACAGCACTCATTGATTATAGAATTCTTTCTCACTGAATCTACACATGGCTTCAAATTCCCTCTTACCATAGCATTCTAAGCAGCTACCACAAATTGGTCAGAGCTGATGCAAGAGATGAAATCTATTTGCCGTTACAAGGCATTGCACTAGAAATTGAGGAAAATAAAATGCATTAGACATTGATTCTCCCCTTAAGGGGCTTAGGTTCTTATAGAGGAAATAGGCATGAACAAAAAAAGCTGTGATATGAGACTCTCTCTCTCTCACACGCACATTCGGAGGAGGAAAGGAAAACTTCTAGTTGGAGGAATCTAGGTTTCATGAAATAAGGACATTTGAGTTGAATTTGTAAAGGCAGGTAGAACATAGATGGGAAGATAATATACTCTCTGTCTATATCTATCTATCTATACACACTTGTATACACACACACACCACTTTTGATGTAGTAAGAAGTACACTAAATTGGGATTTAAAGACAAATTCAAATGTTGAACTATCTTCTTGAATCATTCAGGTGTGACTATGGAAAAGCGCCTCCCTCTCATGCTTACTTGTAAAATGAGGCTCATGATCTCTAAGAGTCCTTTTAGTGCTTTATTTCTATGCTGAGGGCATATGGAAAACTCCATGGATAGATACTTAAAAGAAGTTCTCTAGTCTTTGGTTGGGGAGAGGGTCCCTAAACCAACTAAGAATCTAAGGAAAGTTCTAGACTTCCTGCCCACCAAGTTGCTCATCCAGGCCACATTTTATATGCAAATGCAGGAGCATTAAGCCTACTATGGGCCTCAGGTGCACTCATTCAATATTCAACAAATATTTGTGGAATGCTTACTCTGGTGTACAACACAGAAAGCAGCCCCCTGTGCTCGTGGAGCTTAACAGTTAGGAAGGGATGCAGCTATTACTCAAATAATCTCACAAATGAGCATATCATTACAAGTTGTGGTGAATGATCTGAAAGAAAGGGCCATGATTCTATGAAAGTATATTACAAAGGAACCAGTTCTAGGCCGGGGGATGAACAGGTGTTTGAACTGAGAACTAAAGGCTTTGGTGATGTGGTGTTAGGAATAGGAGGAGTATTTAAGGAGCTTCCTGGCAGAGGCCTGGCCAGGCCCTGTAGGCCCTGTTGTGGATTTTGATCTTTAGCCCAAGAGCTGTGGGAAACCCACTGAATGCTTTTAAGCAGAGGAGTGCCAGGTTTAGATTTCTGTTTTCTCACTTGGAATCAGATGCTTGAGAGTACTTTGCCAAATTCATACTCCCTGGAGACTTTTGGCTTGTGCAGCAATGGCCTTTGTTCCTTTACTCCCATCACCAACTTGGGAAGGAGTCTGGCAGATGGGCAGAGGGATGGGGACAAATGCTGGTGGGGAGGGGAAGCTCATAACTGGGTGTAGGAGTGAGTTGCAGTCATGTGTGGCTCTGTGTATGCCTGTGGGTGTTCATGGAGATTGGAGGCTGATCCAGCGCAGGGCCTGGAGATTTGGTGAGCCTGTGTGGAGGCAGGGAATCATACAGAGTCCCCACTTACTTCATTAACAGGAAAGCCACACACTACCCTGAAGCTTGTTCCGTCTCTGGTCAAATCAGACAACTCAGTGGCCTTAAATTCACGCTGCTGTTTCCTCCACTTGTACCTCCAAACTGCTCCTCCTGTATTCCCCTGTTGAAATTCTGTCCTTCTGGTCAATCCTAGCACTTACTGCATCTTCTCCATTGAGACTTACTTGCCTTCTCTTGTTCATGCCCTCCTCTCCCCGTCGGCCCTTTGTACCTTCCCCATGGCAACTGTCACACTCAGCCCTGGGCTTCAGTCCCCTGGACCCTTGTCTTATCTGCCCAACTGGAGTAAGCACCATGAGATCAGCAGCTTTGTTTTCTTCAGCTTCCCAACACAGTCTCCGCAACAGATATTGTTCAGTGGGGCCAGGTGAATGGATGAATGGCGTATGCCATGTAACAGCAGTGGCGCTGTGAAAGTGGACCTGACTCATAGTTGTTTACAATAATGCTTTGATATCATGAGTTTGGAGGGTTCCAGCAAGCTGCACTGTAAATTTCTACAGATGGTTTTTATTGTGTAGCTGCCAAGTTATAGGGGTGAAAACCAGGTATAAGTCAAATTGAAAGCTCATTCCAGCTCCTCCTGGACTATTGTCATGAAAGGTCCTAAATAAGGCCTAAGTTTTCATTTTCTAAATAAAAGACTTCTGGTTCAAGGCCTGGTTTTGCCATGGCTTGTGCAAGTCAACTCTTTTTTGAGCCTCAGTTTCTTTCAAAAGAAGGTAGTAGTAATAGTATTAACCACACATGGTTATTGTGGGAAGGACCAAATGATAGTAGGTTTCAAATCAACTTTCCACTCAATAAAATGCCATGAGGTAGGCACTTTTAGTCTGCCCTTTTCACAGATGAGGAAACAGCTTTCAGAGGGAGCAGAGGTTTATGTGTTTCTGATTTAATCCCTAGACATTGTAGACGGAGAGGGCTTTCTTCATTCCTGCCATGAGGAATTGGCTGCCATGTTTGCTGCCTGCCTGTGGGCCCTGGGTCCCCTGCTGGAGCAGCAGCCCTCTTCCCCTTGCATCAGCACCTACTGCTTTGGCCACACTGCCCTCTGCACTTTCATGAAGCCTGTGGTGCTCTGTGCCAGCTGCTGTCACGGTGTGTAGGGCACTGAGGTTACTGGAAATCTCTTTTCCCTCCTGATTGCTCTTGTGACTTTGGTGTGTCCCAGCCTGCAGGCCAGAAAGTACAGGGAAGCCCGAGGCCGTGGGAGATCCAGGTCTCAGAGAATGCCGACAAAATTGGGGTTAATGAGGCAGTTGGAGGCTAATGAAATTGACACCCAATGGTTAGGCCAGTTTCAGTGTGTTTATTGTGTAGAACCTCTAGGATGGAAATGCACTTTTTGAGAATAGCCTTTATTTTGTCTACAAAAGTAATATGTGTATTGTAGAAAGCCATGAGAACACAGACAGCAAACACAATAAAATTTGTGTATAGTACTAAGAATAAACTTTCCATCTTTTTTGCTGAACTTAAATTTAAAAGTTAGTAGATTTACATTGCCATCTTATAATATGATTTTTTAACTTAGAATAACATTTATGTTACTTTTATTATTACATGTTCATCTTTAATGGCTTCCTAAAAGTCCATTGTACATATGTACCCTAATTTATTTAAGCCATCTCCTTTTATTGAATATCTCATGTATTTCCAATTTTTTTCTTAAAAACAATGCTGTGATGATTATCCCAATAAAATTTAAATCACCCATATATATTTTTTTCTGATGTTAAGAGCATTATAGATCAGTAGAACAATTTCCAATGACATTTCATAGAATGATTAGTGTATGCAGGACTTGCAATAACTTGTTCAATGCCAGTTCTGACACTGATTTGCTGTATGACCTTGAGAAGTCTTTGTATCCAGTTTAGTTTCCAGAGGTATAATATGGGTGATAATACCAGATTTTCAGAGTTATTAGAACAGGTGAATGCCATTACTTATATGAAAGAGCTTTGAAATATCAGAAGTGCTAGGCAAATGCAGGGTAATGTAATTAACCAAGCTTCCTATCTACTAACATAAATGCATGTAAGTATTATACAATGTGACTAATTAATCTTTGGTGTTTTCCTATGCAGGTGGTCATTATCTATGAATTAACCTATTTTGTGTATGGGGAAAATTGCAATTTTAAAGCTAAGTTTATCCTAGGTTCAAATATGTAGCAACAATAAGTCTGAAAGCATTTCTTTTCGATTACGATTCAGTCCACAAGAATGGACTAAATATGTGGATCATAGAGTCCCTTTGGATTAACAAATCATTGTTTATAGAAATAAGAAAGCAACCCCATTTAGGTGGTGAGCGGTCAGGACTCTTTTGGTGGCAAGTGATAGAAACCCAACTAAATGGATAGTTTTGACTTCAGGTATAGCTGGATCCTAGAACTTGAATGATGTCATCAGAGCTAAGACACGCCTTCCAGATTGTTAGTCTTACCTTTTGTTTAAATTGGCTTTACTCTCAGGCATATGTGTGCCACATACCAGATTCTAACACTGCCAGCCTTCATCTGCCCAGCTCAAAGTCCAGTGGAAAGGGAATATCTCTTTGCTCATCAGGTCCACAAAAGTCCTGGGCCTGAAGTCATTTTATGAAACTCGGCACACATACTCATTTCTGAATGTGATGCAGTGGCCAGGATATTGTAGTCTTTTGGCTGGCCTGGGCCTCATCAAATGATCATTCTTAGAGTTTGGGATGGTGAGAAGGACCAAACGATTGTTGATTTAAACTAGCTTACCTAAACTATATGGACATGGGAGAGGAGTAATTACCCCAAAGGAAATCAGGATGTATTACCAAAAGAATGGAGATTGGATGCTCAGCAGGCAAAAAAATATATAGATACCCTCCCATTGCACATCTCTTCAAAGAGAAAATTCAGAGAGGCTGGATCTGAACCAATGTAGACCAGGCTAAAGCCAGAAGATCCACCAATAAGAAAAGAACATATAAGGGATTCTGGTGGGTAAGGCAAGATCAGAAGTCAGGGTACGCAATAGGTTTGAAATTCAAGCTTATGAGTTAGTCAATGCTGGGAAAGGGTCTTTGGTAATCTCTGCCCAGCTAGGAGCAAACCTGTGTTCATGGAAGAGTTTTAGGAAGTGCCATCCACCCACATAGGTGTGGCAAGGGTTGGTCCCTTCAGGCCACTCTGACAATATGTTGGGGCTGGCAGCCCTAAGATATCTGGTGATCTTGAGGCACCTGTACTCTCACCCAGCGACCAAGACATTTCCTGCTCTACTCAAACACTCAAGGTATTGTGCACAAACTCTTTAACAGTCCCAATTGGAAACTTGGCTGCAAATCTGATGAGCCCACACCACCATATGGTAGGTTCTTCTAATTGGTTCCATCCCCTCTAGTTTTTGGCAGGAATGAAACATTCCCTATGCCTGAAGAGGGGGTACAGGGAGAGCCAGGATCAAATGAAGGAGGCTTTAACATCTGTTCAACAGGCAGAGATCTTAAGTTGGCTTCCATGGAAGGAGAACAGGGTGGTATGGTTCTTTTATATTAGGTCATGGATTTACAGTGGACTGAAATCCTAAAACTAACTCTGATGAGACACAGGTCTGTAGTGACTGAGAAGTGGTCTAGCTAAAAAGGTCAACGGATCTATAGGGAGACATTCATTTATGCAATCATTGATATTTGTGGAGCATCATGGTAGATTAGATTATTATTTGGCAATTATTCATTTCTCTCCCCAGCTCCTCAGGAAGATTATACCTCCCCATTCCATTAATGTTACCTTGGTCATGTGACTTGCTTTGGCAACTTAGATATTAGCAGACATGTTTCAAGCAGAGGCCATAAGAAGAACATACCCCAGAGAGCCTGCTGGCCCATAAGAAAAAGAAATACGATAAGCAGAGATGCCCCAGCCAACCCACAACCCACAGATGAAAGTCTGAAGCAGAGCTGTCCCAGCAAACCTGCAGACCTGTGAGCATTATAGTAAATGCTCATTGTTATATACCACTGAAATTGGGGGTGGTTTATTTTGCAGCAATAGCTAACCAATAGAAGCAACCACTCCTGTGTTCCACATTTTGCTAGGCACTGAGGGAACACTGGAGAATGATAGATATGGTCCTGGTCTCCATGGAGCATATATTCTAACTAGGAAGATAGGCAATAAATACATTTACAAATGAAAAACTTAGAGATCATTACTAGGGTCATAAAGTAAATAGGATGTGGTGACACAATCACTATGGTAAAAAAGGACACCTAGATTAGGTATTCAAGATACTTTAGATTAAGTGTTCAAGGAAGGCCTCTCTATGAAGGGGACTTTTGAATTCAGACATAAAAGTTGGAAAAGAACCAGATGGGAGTAAGATCCCCTGTGGAATGTAAAAAACTAGCACCAAGGGCAAATTATATTGAGAATCTTGGTCTAGGCAGAGGGGAATGAGGTGCCCTGGAAAAAATTCCCTGGAAACTAGGGTCACTCAGTTGTCTTGGGGAAGATGCTAGCTTCTCTCCACCATGTCATATGTGCAAGTCAAGGACTGGCAAAGATGTACTTGCGGCCAAGGATCGACGGCAGCAGGCATTGGAAGCCACTAAACATAGCAAGGCAGAGAGGATGAAGTACGCTAGGGAAGTCCTAATGGAGAGGTGACAGAATTGGCTATACTTCTTGTCTTGGCTCCAGAATAGTCAAGAGTTGTTGCTTATTAGGATGGCAGGAAGTGTGTGTGTGTGTGCGCGTGTGTGTGTGTGTGTTCATACATATATTCATTCTTTCACAGAGGAGGAAAATGAACTAGATGGCTTCTAGACCCCTTTCCAAGTGTGTGATTATAAAAAGGATTCTGAGATTTAACTTATGTGTGAAGGAAATGTTAAATCAAAGAACTTCATCTCAGCTCTGTGCCAAACCCCATTTGTTAATTGAGGTGGTTAATTAGAAAAGAGTCTCTCTTGAGCAAGCAGGGTAAGTTCTAGCATTCATAACCTATCTGGTAAAGGGTATGGAGGTGTCACAGCTACAAGGGAGGGCAGAGAACATCTAATGCAAGCCCTCCATTTACTCTTCACTCCAGACACTGAAAAGCAGGAATGTAGGGGGATGGGAAGTCCATAAGGCCCTACATGGAATCTAGAATCCAGGTAGCTTATTAACTTTGGGAAAATAATTTATGCTGCACTTACCAATTATTCTTCCTTACCCCACAATCGCTCTGAATACTTTAAAATATGGTTTCTATTCTGACGTAATAAAATAATTCTGCTAGGGTTAGGGATGAATTTCTCATCAGCAAACTCAGCTGTATTATGTCTTTGTTTCTTATAGCTTAAGGCCTATTAAGGTCTTCATACCCCTCTCCAAGAACCCTAAGCTTTCTGGGGCTATGTCCTCCTCAACCCCCACCATTGGGGCCCTCTCTGACTCCTTCGGCTCCTTTTTTCCTCCCTAATGTCTACCCTTTCCCCAAGATTCTGGCCTATCCATTCTGAATTTAACATATCAAAAACAGAACTTGGCATCTTTCTTGCCAAATTCATTGCTCTTCCCTCACTTTAGTTCTGTTGAATCATTCAGGCTCAAAATATGAGTGTCTTGTTTGACTCCTCAAATTCTGCCAACTTTTCCATATAACAAATATGATTTGTGGATTTCACCACCGCTATGATTCTTGAATCTATCCCCATTTTCTTCTTTTTTCACTGGATTATGGCTGTAGCCTTCTGATTATATCAGCCTAGTCTCCATGATATAATCTACTTGTCTCACAGCTGGAAGATCAATTTATTGAAGACTATTTCTAGCCATGAAGCTTCCCTGTCTCAAAAAAAAAAAAAAATCATCAGTGGCTCCCCATCTTGTTTTAAGTTCAAACTCAGCCAAGAATATGAGTCTCTCAAAAATATGCTCTCAACTGGCCACCTTTTGAGACTTATCTAACTCTGCACACTCTATGTTCTAGCCAAACTAGACTACCCATTGTTGCCACAAACATGCCTCTCAATCTCTTTGCTTTGTTGAAGCCACTGCTTCCACCTGGAATAGTCCTTACCACCAACTGGTAATACTTTATTCATTCATTCAGTCCACTAGCATTTACTGAGCACCCACACTCTACTAGACCCTGGGGATACAACAGAAAAAAAACCCAACAAGGTCCCTGCACTCTTGGGGTCTACATTCTGGGGAACAAATACATATAATTATTTCAAATACTTGATAAATGATACAAACATAGCCAAATAGAGTTAAGGGACAGAAAGTAAGCTAGAGAGCTACTTTAGAAGGGTGGTCAGGGCAGACTTCTTTAAAGAGGCAATATTTTAACTGAGCCTTGTTATGACCCATAGAATGTTTTGCAGTGATGAGAGACATTCTATAACCAGGCTATCTAACACGGTAGCCACGAGCCATGTATGCCTATTACACATTTGAAGTGTGGCTAGTATGACTGAAGAACTAAATATTTAATGTTATTTAATTTCCATTAATTTTAATTTAAATAGTCACATGTGGCTAATGACGACCACATTAGACAGCACAGATCTAGACTCCAGAATTTCCCAGACAAAAAGAACAGTAAGTATAAAGGCATCAAAGTGAGAGTGAGCTCGTATATTCAAAGAACAGAAAGAAGGCCAGGGGAGCCAAAGCATGCTGTGCAAAGATTTAGGCAGGGTGTTTCGTGAGCCATGATAAGGAATTTTGAGATTGACTTTAAATACAATAAAATTATTAATGGGTTTTAAGCTTGAGAGTGTGGTGATCTGATTTAACTTTTAAAAAATCACTGTGGCTCCTCTGTGGAGAAGGGGGGAAGTGATAAATTGGTGTGAAAACAGTATGTATCGGTCAGTTGTTGCTGCTTAACAAATAACATCAAAATCTCTGCAGGTTTCAGCCTGCAGTCTGCAGATTGGCTGTGGTCCTATGTTCTAGGCTAGATCGGGGGAACTCCTGGAGGGTTTAGGTCTGCCCCATGTGTCTTTGCTTGGGATTGAGGGTCAAGGAGCAGCAGCTACAAAAAGACCTGCTCTTCTCATGGAGGGGCACAGAGGCACAAGAGGCTAAACCTTATTATGCAAGTATATTTAAAGCCTTGGCTTGTGTCATGTCCTTTAATATTCCATTGGCTCAAGCAAGGCATGTGCCTAAACCTAACACTCATAGGGCAGGAAAACACACTCTGCCTTCTAAGAGGAACTACAAAGTCACATGGCAAAGGGATAGATGTGTAATTCTATAAAAAGTAATCCAGTGTACCAGAGGGGACTCAGGGAGACCAGGTCAGAGGCTCCTGCAATAGTCTAGATCTGCAGTCCCCAACCCCCAGGCCTGTTACCAGTCCATGGCCTGTTAGGAAATGAGCCACTCATCACTGCCTGAATTCCACACCCGCACCCCAACCCATGACACCCTACTCCCCCAGCTCTGGTCCGTGGAAAAATTGTCTTCCATGAAACCGGTCCCTGTTGCCAAAGAGGTGGAGGACGGCTGGTCTAGATGACAGATGATGGTAGCTTGGACAAGGTGGTAGTAGAGGAGAGATAGAAGGGGTAAGATTTTTTAAATATTTTGATGAAGGTGTCACCAGGATTTAGTGATTGAATGAATGGAAAGTATGAGATAAAGAAACCAGACTACTTTCCATGGTGCTGCTCAGATACTGCCACTGTCCTATGAAGCTGTTTCTCATTCCTTGAGTTATAGCTGATTTCTTTTTCCTTTATTTTACTAGCTCCCTTTTTTGTACTGCATTTTTTGGCCCTTTCGACTTTCTATTTTCTGTACTTACGAAAAGGTCATGTCTATTGTCAAGACCCTGAGATCTTTGGGTAGGAGCATAAAATTATTTGTATTTGCAACTCAGCTGCCTAGGGCAGATGCTCAATAAATATTTTCAGGGTAATACAATGCTTAAGAGCAAGGACTTTGGAGATACTTTCCTAATTTTGGATCCTGTGTGATCTTTATAATTGACTTAACCTCTCAAAGCCTTGGTTTCTTATTTTATAAACAGAGTAATAATACATTTCTTTTGGAGTTATGTGGATTGAAAGAGATAAACTTGGAAAGTGCTTAGCATAAGGCCTGGTGTAGAGGAAGTGCCCAATAAATGGAAGCTATTATTGTTTATTCAATTTAATTGTTTGTGATGACAAGCTTCTTTGGAAATGCCCTCCAGAGTCTTCATCAGAAAATTCAATGTTCTTGTTGAAATGAGGGGCGTAGAGAATAAAAACGTTTTGGATGGGATTTTGTAATTTAGTTAGGAGATCTCTAGATCTAAAGCCTCTTTGATCTGAAAATGACAGCAACAACAAAACTCCAAGATAAAGCCACTTTGCTACTTGTTTCCTTTTACCATCTGCCTGGATGGTTCTTTTTAGTTCTCTAGGTCTTGCTTGGAGTCAGCTGCCTTAAAATAATAAAGTAAAATAAAATTTAAATCTGGCCCTGCACTTATTTGGGAGCAAGAAGGCAAAATGTTTTAACTAAATATATAGCTAGTTGCTGCTGGAGTGAAATATAGGGCAAAGTTGACTAAAGTGTTTGAGGAATGAACTGCTCTGGGAAAGTGAGTTTTAGGATAAAACGAAGGATTAATCAGGACCTGACTTTTTTTTTAACATTTGAAACTGAGACAGTTTCTGAAATGTACTTTTCAGCTTTCTTGACTTAGTGAGATGACTGTATTGATCCTAGTTTAATGTTGCCTTGATCACACGTATCCTGTAGGTCTGGGGGGCATTGTGAATTATATCCAGGAATTGTCCAGGACTGTAGATGGGAATGGGAAGACTGGGGTTGAAATGTCCAAAAAAGAGTTCATGAGAGACGTGGGAAGTTAACATGGTGAGTTTGGAGATTTGCACAAGCGTTTCTGGGGATCCCTGGAAGATGCATTTGGAGAAGTAGGCTGGTATTAGACTAGAAGAGAAGGCTTTGAAGGCCAGGAAAGAGTATTTCAGAGAGAGAATAATAAGTTAAAGTTTCTTAGCCAATATTCTAAGGACTCTCTTTTTATGTAAATAAAGATGATTTTATTTAGCAATTACTAATAATCCTCAGTGAGAATAAAGTTACCTGATGTCAAATGATGCAGAAGATCCACATTTGTACCTAACAGACACTAAAGGGCTCATTTTTAGAGGACCTGAGGAACTCATCTAGTCAATGCTTCCCATTAGAACTCTGATGTTCTAAGGATATTAATAGGTTTGGGGGGAGTTGGGAGTGATAAGAGAAGGTTGCATGGTCATAAATGTAGTCACGCTGGATTACACAAAGTAGGAGGGCTGCTGTTCATTAGGATTGTGGGGAACCTTTAATATGCTAATGTGTTTTGTTAATTTCTAAAAAGAGGGTAGAGCATGTACTTTCCAAACTTAATAGTCCTTTTTGTTGAACTGGCTGGGAATATCTTGTAAGACTCAATGCTTAGGTTAATCCTCTGTTTCACATATGGTGAAACTAAGGCCCAGAGAGTACAAAGGGATTTGTCTGCAGTCAGTCAGTGTCTGGTCATGATTCTAACACAGGACTTCTGACCACCAAGACAGGCCTCCTTCCACTCTTCCAGGCTCCCCATCAATTTTTGGAGCCAGTCCTGCAAATAGTTTTTACCCAGAACAAGGAATTGCTAGGGATTTCAGAAACAACTGGCGGACTCAGGGAAGGCACTTGCCAAATTGGCCTGGATCAGCCTTGCTGCTGTTCTTCCTTTTCTCGTCTCTGCAAAGCCAGTTCTAGGTAGCCTGCCTTCAGATGTTCACCCAGGAAATAACACCCAGCCTCTGTACTGCTGTTAAAAAAAACAAAACAAAAACAAATCTGTTTCAAAAATAGGCAGGTTGAAATAAATTATTATTCATGCAACATATAACATTAATATCAAAAATAAAAGAGGCAGATTGCACAGAGAGACTGAGGAGGGGATGAAGAGATCAGTAGGCAGGATGACCAGATTGGGGGGGTGGGGTTGCCGTGGCCTTTATCCGATGGGGCGGAGGTGGGGAAGTGGCTAGTATAAGGAAATCCAGTGACTGGCCACACTTTACCTTGAGTGATTGGACTTCACACGGAGGTTGTAGGAATAATTGTGCCAAGCTTACAGAGCATGTTCAGATGGTCAAGGACATGGAAAGCATTTCCAGTGAGGAATGGTTAGAGGCTCTGAGAAGGAAAGACTTAGACTAGGGGTGGGTCGGTCTTCATCCCCAAACATCTAAATCTAAGTCGTCTTTGGAAAAGGATTACATTTATTCTCTGTGGCTCAGGAGGCCAAAAGGAAGAACAGTGAGTAGAAAGATTGGCTTGACAGATCATGAATCAACATGGCAGAGCCCCTCCTAAAAATGAGGACTGGCTAGCAGTGGTGAGGGTTTGGTTTCTCTGTTCCTGGGCATCTTTCAATCAGTAAGGCTATTAGAAACCTGGCTCTTTTGCAGAATTGCCTCTCTACCTCCACCTCGATGGCCCAGTGCCTGTGGCATTGCTGGTAGAAAGTCTTCCACTGGGTTCAAATTTGCCCTCTGTAGCATCCCTTGACCAATAAAGATAAATCTTTCTGAGCATAGCACTAAATCCATGGGCTGAATCCTTGGTGCTATGGATTGACTTATGCCCCCCCCCATCAAACTCTTATGTTAAAGCCCTAACCCTCAATGTGATGGTATTTGGGCCTTTGGGAGATAATTAGGTTTAGATGAGGTCATGAGGATGGGATCCTCATGATGAGATTAATGCTTTTATAAGAGACACCAAAGAGCTTGCTGTCTCTCATCCTCTGTGCACATGCACCAGGGAAAGACCACGTGAACATACAGTGAGATTGCAGCCATTTGCAAGCCGGGAAGGGAGCCCTTACCAGAACCCAGCCATGATGACACCCTGATCTTGCACTTCCAGCCTCCAGAACTATGAATAAATAAATTTTTATTGTTTAAACCACCCATGCTATAGTATTTTCTTATGGTTGCCTGAGCTGGCTTATATACCTGGTAATTGAGGTGTTTCCTCCATGATAAGGGAGACTATAGGATGGTGGCCAGGATGCAAACGGAAGCTTAAGTAAAGGGGGGGGTGCATCTGGGAATCGGAGGGAGTCCTACAGACTAGACCTGGGATTTTGACAGTGCTGCTAAGGGCTGGCCCTGTGCCCAGCCTCCTCCCACTTCTCTTCATCTCACTAGACCAAGAAAATATGCACATCTGCTATCCACAAATACTCTGAATTCCCCCGCCAACGCAGATGCCCGGGAAAACCTAACACAAGCAGAACAGTGGAAGATATGCACAGGGTATTTGGTGTTTCTCAGGAGGAGGGCTGATTTTTTGACACCGTCTATCTTGGTCGCTTAATTTGTCCTGAGTCAGTGAGCCACAGTGTGGTCTGGAGGAAAGATGGAAATAGGACAGTCAGGCTTAAGCCTCAGTTCTGTCACCGATTAGCCTGTGATCTTGGGCAGCTCACTGATGCTTTCTTTGTTTCAGTTCCCCTGCATGACCCTGCCTGCTTTAACAGCCTCCATCCCCCGTGTATCTCTGTTGAACAGAGATCACAAAGAGTAGTGATTATGAACCCAGTTTTTGGTGTCAAATATCACATGATTCTATATCTGCCACTTCACACCTATGAAACCTTGGACAAAATTATGTAATGTCTCTGAGTTTCAGTTTTCATAGTTGTCAAATGGGGTTCATAACAGTCCCTATCATAACTAGTCTTTATGAGGAAGGAATGAAAAATTCTTGTGAAATGCTGAGCATAGGGCCTGTTATGCCCAGTAAATATTAACTCTGTTTTGTTTCAACACAGTTTCGTAGTCTCCCCAAAACACCCTGCTGTAATACACAGCTAGGCTTTGGTTATGTTGGTGTAAGAAACTTCTAGTCACCTTTTATGACCCAAATGAAAATCTACTGAACTCAGGGAAGGCTTTCCTGGCTGTGTAGGTGGTGAGTACCACACACTCAAGGGAGCAACACTGTGCCTTTCTACAACTATTATTGCTCATAACCCATCATGTTGTGATGAGTTTTTTACAAGACTGTCTTTAGTTGCCTGTGCTTTTGGGGTCATATGCAAGACATCATTGCCCAGACCAATGTCATATAGCTTTACCCCTATGTATTTCTAGTAGTTTTACAGTTCCAGGTCTCACATTTAAGTCTTTAATTCATTTTGAGTTGATTCTTGTATAAGGGTGAAAAAGGGTCCAATTTCATTCTTCTGCATTTAGATAGCCAGTTTTCCCGGCATCATTTATTGAAGAGAATGTCCTTTCTACATTGTGTGTTCTTGGTGCCTTTGTTGAAAATCAATTCACGTAGATGTGTGGGTTTATTTTTGAGCTCTTTATTCTATTCCATTTGTCTATGTGTCTGTTTTTATGCTAGTACCATGCTGTTTTGATTACTATAGCTTTGTAATATATTTTGAAATCAGATAGTGGAATATCTCCAGCTTTATTTTTGCTCAAAATTGCTTTGGCTATTCAGGATCTTCTGTGGTTCCATACAAATTTTAGGATTTTTTTTCTATTTCTGTGAAGAATGACATTGGAATTTTGATAGAGATTGCATTTAGCAAGAAAAGAAACAAGCCTATTTAAAAATGGGCAAAGGACCTAAATAGACATTTCTCAGAAGAAGGCATACAAATGGTCAATAGACATATGAAAAAATGTTCCACATCACTAATCATCAGGGAAATGCAAATTAAAACCACAATGAGATATCACCTTATACCTGTTAGAATGGTTACTATCAAAAAGATGAAAGATAACAAGTATTGGCAAAGATGTGAAGAAAAGGGAACATTTGTACACTGTTGGGAGCAATGTAAATTAGTGCAGCCATTTTGAAAAACAGTATGAAGGTTCCTCAAAAAACTAAAAAAATTTTAATTCCTTTACACATATACCCAGAAATGGGATTGCTGGATCATGAAGTGCTGGATCAAGATGATGGATAAAAAATATGTGGTATATATACACAATGGAATACTATTTAGCCTTAAAAAAATCTTGTCATTTGTGACAACATGGATAACTCTAGGGGACATTATGCTAAGTGAAATAAGCCAGACACAGAAAGACAAATATTACATGATCTCACTCATATGTGGAATCTAGAACAGTCAAACTCGGAAGTAGAGAGTAGAATAGTGGTTGCCAGACGCTGGAGATAGGGAAGGATGTTGGTCAAAGGGTACAAAGTTTCAGTTAGACAGGAGGAATAAGTTCTGGTGATCTATTGCACAGCAAGATGATCCTAGTTAATAATAATATATTATACCTTTAAAAATTGCTAAGAGTATATTTTAAATGTTCTCACCACAAAGAAATAAATGATACTAAGTATGTGAGGTGATGAATATGTTAATTAGCCTGATTTGCTTATTCCACAAAGTATACATGTATTGAAACATCACATAGTACCTTATAAATATATATAATTATTATTTTTCAATTAAAAATAAAATTTGAATAAGAGACTGTCTTTCTTGCTGGATCCCACATTTCTCCAGGGCCAGGGTAGATGTCATTTTTAACCAGGTGGTAATCAGATTAGCCTGGCCTTCCATAGGCATTAAGTATTTGAAGGGTGGTTCATGGATGGATGAACAGGTAAAGGACTGAATAGATGAATAGAAATCCACCATATCCACTTCTGAGGCATGAATATGGTAACCATTTCCTTTAATTTTCCATCAGTTGAATAACTATTTATGAGCATCTATCTGCCAGACCTGTGTTTGGAGTCGTAGGGTTAGAAGAAATGTTCACCATTCACTCTATGTGCCATTCACATCAATCTCACTTGATCCTCACAGCACCCTTTGGGGGAAAGGGAGCAGCTGGCAATCTGATTCTACCACTGGGTGAAGGCCCAGAACAGTCCAACACCTTGTGATCCTAAAAGGTCACACAGCATTCCAACAGTGTAAAAAGACGTGCATTTAAGTCCTCTGCACACTGCTGACTTGCTGTGTGACCTTGACTCAGACACTTCCTCCTCTGGGGTATGGACTAATCTCTGAGGTCCCTTTTACCTCTGGAATCGCGTGAGCTGGAGAGCCTACCATCTGGGGAAACAGCAACGCCGATGCTTCCAGATTCCCCTTCACGAGGGAGAAATGTGTCTGCTCTTTGAACATATCAAAGCACTTGGGCAGCATGGGGGCGTATGATGAGGTTGACGGATCTTCCCTGAACTGGTGCTTCAGCGTTCCCATGCCAACTGAGGGAAAGAAAAGAAAAAAATGGAAAAACAAAAATCAAACACAAAAACCAAGCTTGATCTATGGCTGAAGAAAAATATTCTACTGGTGGCAACATTCACGACCATATTATGGAGAAAAAAATTAATAAAAACCTCAGCTTGGCCTTAATAGCTAGATTTCAGGATTAGTGACAAATAAATAGAGATTGGGTATGAGAGAGATGCAGGGGTGGGAGGGAAGCAGGCTCTGGGATCAGATTTCCTTATTTATAACATCTGACAGAATACATTGTCCTCAGCAGCCTGGGGAACCACAGAGGCCTCTACTTTTCTGAAGAAGATGCCATCTACTTTTCTGATGGTCCTGCCATTCCCACCAGTTCCAGGAGGCCCAAACCAGCAAGACAACATTGTCTCTCTCTTAATATTCAGCTGAATTTGTTTCAGTTTCCTGCCAGCATCCCAGATCCCAAGTGCTTCGTGGCTTTATTTTTTCATCCACTCCCTGCTGACTGGTCGCTCTGCTAATGTCTGCTCCCCTCCCCCACCAGGGTTTGCTTCCCCCTGTTTTGTGGGGAACAGGACATCTGAGCTTCTGGGATACTCACTCCCAGTGCTGGGCAGCAGAGCTTTGGAAATCAGGGCAGGGACCCTCAAAGAGCCTTGGAAAGCCCCCTGGGCCCTGAGAAAGGGAGGGATGGAATTAGGTAAGGGAAAGAGAAAGATGTGAGCAGATGGGAAGCTAAGTAGCTGTGGCAGCTCCTTATAAAGAGATCACAGCTGGAGATGCGTTCACTAAGTACACAGAATAGTCCTCTGTTTCATTTTCCTGAAGCCCCACATCTAGTTCATCAGCAAGTCAGTCAGTGGTAGCTACAAGATATATTTTGAATCCAAACTTTTTTTTAATCTCCATTGGAACGTCATATGCCACCATTATCTCTTTCCCGTATCACTACATTAACCTCCTACCTTATCGTCTTGCCTGCTTCCAGGTCATGCACCTCCCAGAGGCTAATGTGACTTTTTAAATGTATTGAGCTGAACATGTCATTTCTCTGCTTAAATAAATATAGACTCCCTACCTTGGCCTACAAGGCCTTCCATAACCCTGTTCCTCCCCAACCTTACCTCTGCCCCTCTCTCATAGAACTGGATTCCAGCCTTCCAGGCCTTCCTTCCGTTCCTTAAACAGGCCAAGCTGCTTTCAGCCTCAGGGCCTTTGCATTAGCTGTTACCTCTGCCTGGGATGCTCTTAGATCCACCGTGGTTGGCTCTATCTCATTATTTAGGTCTCAGCTCACATGTTACTTCCTCAGAGAGACCTTCCCTGAACACTTTACCTAAAGTAAATCTATATTTGCCTTCTATTCCAGCACTTTTCATTTCCTTCCAAGCATTTTTCATAATTAGCAACTATTTTGCTCTTTTACTTGTTGTATTATTTAATGTCTCTTTTCCCACTTAATGTAAGCTCTACAAGAACAGGGTCTGCTTCTTCTTGCTCCTTTTATCCTCACTGTCTAGTCTGGGCTGCCACAGATTAAATGCTCAGTAAACACTTATCAATTGGAAAAATAAGTAATCAAGTGAGTGAATGAAGTTCTACAGTGAGTTCTTTCTTTGTGCCTGGCATTGAGCACAACCCTAGGGATAAAGAAATCAACAAGGCAGGGCTGCTACTCTGAAGCTGCTCACGGGCTAAAGAGGAAGACTGAGATGCCAAGAGTTGCAGGGTAAGAAGTATAAGAACACATATGTGCGTAATATAATAGTGGCTAACCTTGATCACTCACTGTGTGGCTAACCTTGATCACTCACTGTGTGCTCAGCACCATACAAATATCATGCACATATTTTTTCATGTAATTGTCACAACTCTATGAGTTAGTATTATCACATTTAATCTACATAACAACTCATTTGACAGATACAGAAATGGAGACACAAAGAGGTTCAAGTAAGTAGACCATGGGGCCAGCTGGTAAGTGGCTGAGTAAGGTTTCAACCCAGGCATCCTAACTCCATGTCAGAGTCTGTACTCTAAAGCACTAGGCTAGTGATTCTGCAGGTGTGATCCTTCTGGACTAGTAATGTCAGCATCACCTGGACATTTGCTAGAAATGCCCATTCAAGGGCCCCACCCTGGACATCCTGAATCAGAACAGGCCCAGCAGTTTGTTTTAATAAACCTTCCCAATGATTGTGATGATGATCCAAAGCTTGAAAACCACTGCCTGTTGAATGTCTCAATTTTGTAGGATAATGAATTGGAGTAGAGTCAAAAGTTTTCCAATAACTCAAATCTCAGCTCGAATTCTGTGAGTATGGATTGCTCTCAGATCCAGAGTTGAAGAAGCCACACTGTGACCTGTACTGAGCCAGTTACCCTGCCTGACTCTGGCCTCAGGACCTGCAGCATATAAAACATCATCCAGATGTGCAGGCCCTGTGACAGTAACTGATCTGAAAGGGATGAAGTCTATGACGCTGTCAACTTTAAGAAATGTGCTTCAGTGGAAAAGGGAAGAGAGCCCTATACAAAGAACCATCACCAAGTTGCTTTTTTCCAAATGCAATCAATTGGGTGTGTAGTAATACTTCATGTCAGATCCTATTGCCATGGGCTAAAAGTATTTATATAATGACAATAATTAGTAAAAATAATACTACCATAAATTTTGAACACTCTTGACATTTTCAGGGCATCTTCATGTCTTAATAATCTATTTTCTTTCTTAATAATATTGTTTTCTTTCTTAATAATCTCACCAGTTATACAAAGTAGAGTAGGACTGAAAGTATTGTTTATCTGGCCAGGGAAGAGGAAGAGTGAAGAGATGTGTCTGAGATCTTTTGACCTGTTAGGTTCGTCGTAATAATAGCTGATGTGTGTTGGGGAGCTTAAGTGGGCCAGGCTTTATGCTAGATGTATCACAGTTGATTAATTTAATAAAACCTCTAGATCTGAGGCTTCCAGACTCCCAGCTGGTCTGCTTTAGCAAGCAAGACTTCTTTTCTTTCACCTCACTCTGAATTTCTTCAAACTCTCCATTCGTTTATTTCATTCATTCAACTTTTATTTAGCTTTTACATCCTGCAGAGAAAGTGAAGGCCACAGAGCTGAATGTGCTCGCCCACAAGTTGCTACCTCTCTCAACAGGGAGGCCTGAGCAATGCAATGACACCCATGGTGGAGCCTCCCAGGACAAAGGCAAATGATTTACCAATTCAAAAGTGGCTAGATTCAAGATTCTCTGCAGTCCTCTGAGGTTTGAGCTTGGTGCATAAGAAGAAAGGGTGCTTCAGTTCCAATCAAAGACAGGAGACATGAGGCCAGCTATGAAAGTTGCTGGGATAAATGAGGACACCATTAAAATTGTCTTTGTGGGGGCTCATGGATATGGAAGAGGGGTAGGAAAGGTGTACACAAGAGAAGGAAGGAATAAAAGATGGAGGACTTTCTAGATCTAGTGTAAGAGGCTCTGTAGTTCTGCCCCTTTCAAACTCAGTGACTTTATGTAAGCCTCTCAGCCTGTTCAAACCTCTGCTTCCTCCTCCGTGAAATAAGAACCTGGATTCCTGACCTGTCTGCTTCACAGGGGGTCTTTGAAAATCAAATGTAAGAATTAGTAATAGTAATAATAACAGAATTAATAGCTAACATCTATTAAGCAATTATATGTCTTACTTTTACTGGCTCATTTCATTTAATTCTCAAAGCATTCTTATAAGGCAGGTAATGTTTTAGACCTCAATTTATAGGTGATAAAAACAGACATTTAGTAACCTAATGAGGTCATTCACCCTTCAAGAAATGGTGGGGCAAGGATTTGAATTCAGGTCTGTCTGATCCCAGAATCTATTACTATTAAATCATTACACCAGAATTCAAAATCAACTGGGAAAACTCTGCAAGTCATGATGATGAAATGGGTGGAATTCAAAGAAGGAACAAAAGGGAGGGCCTGGGATCAGAAGCTGCTAGCGTGGCTCCCTAAATGGAAAGTGTTTCTGGATACCATCTACTGAGTGAACATGGGGCTCGGGCTAAGCAGCAGAACCTGGATGGTGGGAAAAGGTCTAAAAGTCAGAGTCAACCTGCAGGAAACTGACTTAATACATGACATTAACTGAAGAAAGCATCAGGGACCAGAGAAACAGACTGGGAGGCAGAGGTGGTATCAGGCAGCTGCAGATTCCAAAGGCTTCTGACTTTCTGCTATAGTTCCAAAGGTATATTTCATTTAACTCCATGCCCAGCCACCTGGCAGTCTTGAGGGGGGTGGGGAGGGGCCTTTGACAGAGGTACAGTTTCCACCTGTGGCTCAGTACTGGAGGGAAACTACATCTTCCTGGGCAAAGAAAAGCAGCTCAGTCTTAATGCTCTCCCCTGAGTCTGGACAGGACCACCAGTTGTTTCCTTGAAAAATTTTGAATAGCTTCAGATGTGGCTGTGGTGGTCAAAGCTAAGAACAATAATGAAAATAATATGATAGCTAACATTTATTGAACTCTATTCAGGGGATCATTTTAAGGCATATTTTAGGCTCTAGGCACTCTTACAAGTTCTATCTCCCCCATTACACAAAAGACATTACAGCACACCCACATCTCACGTTGAATCTAATTTATGTGTGAATTGAATGGTATTGCTGTGGACTAGTTGGTATAATGACATGTTTCATAGACACTTAAATATTTATTAATTTCATTTTACAGTTTGCTTTTAATATTTCAGAGCCAATATATTTCTTTTTCTGGTCAGAAGTACTTTTTAGGCCCACCCTTCAAAAGATCACAGAACCCAGACACTGTCTGTGCTTTTCATGCCTAATGGAGTAAATGATCCTGCAATCATTGTGTGCTGGGAGCTAAGTGCTCCCACTCATTGCCAGTGGATAAGTGCAAGAACTCTGGAATTAAACTGCCTTAGGTTTGAATACTTGTCCCACTACTTATTAGTTGTGTGATCTTTGGCAAGTGCCATAATCCTGTTTGCGCCTCATTTTCCTCATTTGCAAAATGGTTATTGTAGGGACTAAATCAGGTAACACACATACAAAGTTTACAATACTGCCTGTAACATGACATGTAGTTTTTTGTTGTTATTACTTTAAATAGTTACAATGTCCCTGTGATGTAGCCACTGGGGTTATTCCCACCTTGAAGATGAAATAAATAAGGCTTAGAGAGGTTATGATTCACCAAATTTGGTAACTGGTAGAGTGGGGACATTGAACTCAGGTAGTCTGACTACAGAGCTCATATTCTTCATTAGTAAGTGTTTGTATCAGTGAGGATAGACCAGATTATACTGCAGTAGCAAATGAGTCCCAAACTATAGTGGACTAATATAACCTGAGTTTATTTCTTGCTCATGCTTCAGGGCCAGCACAGAATGTTGGGAGGCCATTACTCCCCATGCTCACTCAGGGACCTAGGTCGAGAGAGGCACCATCCTAACAAATGCTCCCATGAGCACTATGGCAGAGAGACACATGTGACAAACCACACTCTAGCTCTAAAGCTTCATCCCCAAAGTGACAGACGTCACTTGCACTCACCGTTGATGGGACCAAGTAAGTTTCATGGCCAGGCCAAATATTAAAGAAAGTGGGAAAGTGCAATCATACAATGTGACCAGGAAATTGTGGACAGCCCTAAAATTAATTAATCTATGAAATTATTAAGAAATAGAGCCTAGAACATAGTAAAATCTTCTTTACTGTTAAGTATTAATTCTGATTAACTAATAAGTTGCCTCTTGTAGTAGCTCCCCCATATAAATATTTTCCACCTGATTCCCTTGTCATTGCTCTATCTATTCCAATGATCCATCCTGCAGACCACTACCTGATCCATTTGGTTCCCCAAATCTCTCTCTCATCATGTCATCTGTCTGTGATTCCCCACTGTCTGATTGGGTGAAGATCAGACTCCCAAGAGGGGAGCTCCATAATTCAGTTCCAACCTACTCTGGAGCTTTTTCTCTCACTCCTCTCTGACACCCTGGCTCTGCTCGAGCTGGAAGGACCCACTCACTGTTCCGAACATTAGTCTGGTGCATTCCTACCTCAGGCTTTGATGTACATCATTCCTATTGTATGATCTCTCCTTCTCAGTGCTTCTGCTCTTTCTGAATTTTTATATCCTTCATGATGCAGTTTTTATTATTTATTTTTTATTTTTTTAATTTCATAATATTGTGGGGGTAGAAATGTTTTCGTTACATGGATAGCTTTTGTACTGCTTGAGTCAAAGTTGTAAGTGTTCCCATCACCCAGGAGAGTGTACATTGTACCTGTTAGGTATGATTTCACCCATCCGCCCCCCAACTCCCGCCTGCATGATTTCTGTTGAGTTTTGCTTTCATCTGTGCACATGAGTGCTGATCGGTTAATTCCAATTTAATAGTGAGTATTTATGGTGTTTGTTTTTCCATTCTTGTGATACTGCACTTAGGAGGATGCTCTCCAATTCCATCCAGATTGTTGCAAAACGTATTAATTCATTTTTTATGGCTGAGTAGTACTCCATGGTATACATATGCCACATTTTATTAATCCACTCATGTATTGATGGGCACTTGGGTTGTTTCCACATCTTTGCAATTGTGAATTGTGCTGTAATAAACATTCTAGTGCAAGTGTCTTTTTGATAAAATGACTTTTTTTCCTTTGGGTAAATACCCTAGTGGGATTGCTGGATCAAATGGAAGGTCTACTTTTAGTTCTTTAGGAATCTTCATACTATTTTCCATAGAGGGTGCACTAGTTTGCAGTCCCACCAACAGTGTATAGTGTGCCTTTTTCTCTGCATCCATGCCAGCATCTATTGTTTTGGGACTTTTTGATAAAAGCCATTCTCACTGGAGTTAGATGATATCTCATTGTGGTTTTGATTTGCATTTCTCTGATGATTGAGCATGTTTTCATATGTTTATTGGTCCTTAGTCTATCTTCTTTTGAAAAGCTTCTGTTCACGTCTTTTGCCCACTTTTTAATGGGGTTGTTTGATTTTTTTCTTGCTCATTTGCTTGAGTTCTTTGTAGATTCTTGATATTAGCCCTTTATCAGAGGTATAGCATGCAAATATTTTCTCCCATTCTGTAGGTTGTCTATTTGCTCTGTTGATTATTTCCTTGGCTGTGGAGAAGCTTTTTAATTTAATCAAGTCCCAATTATTTATTTTGGTTTTTGCTGTGATTGCCCTTGGGGTCTTGTTCATAAATTCTTTGCCCGGGCCGATATCTCAAAGAGATATTCCAACATTTCCTTCTAGAATTCTTATGGTTTCATGTCTTAGATTTACGTCTGTTATCCATCTTGAATTAATTTTTGTGCTTGGTGAGAGATATGGATTCTGTTTCAATCTTCTGCATGTGGCTGTCCAATTTTCCCAGCACCATTTGTTGAATGGGGATTCTTTTCTCCAATGTATATTGCTGTCTACTTTGTCAAAGGTTAGATGGCAGTATGTGGATGGTTTTATATCTGTGTTCTCTGTTCTGTTCCATTGCTCTATGTCTCTATTTTTGTGCCAGTACCATGCTGTTTTAGTTACTATAGCCTTGTAGTATAGCTTAAAGTCAGGTAAAGTGATGCCTTCAGATTTGTTCCTTTTGCTTAAGGTTGCTTTGGCTATTCGGGCTCTTTTTTGGTTCCAAACGAAGCATAGAATTATTTTTTCTAGATATGCAAAAAATGACATTGGTATTTCGATGGGGATTGCATTGAATCTGTAAATCACTTTGGGTAGTATGGACATTTTAACAAAGTTGATTTTGCTGATCCATGAGCATGATATGTTTTTACATTTGTTTATATCATCTGCAACTTCTTTCCTCAGTAATTTGTAGTTCTCTTTGTGGAGATCTTTCACCTCTTTGGTTAAATATATTCCTAGGTATTTTATTTTCCTTGCAGCTATTGTGAAAGGTGTTGAGTCTTTGATTTGATTCTCAGCTTGACTGTTGGTGTATAGGAATGCTACTGATTTGTGTACATTGATTTTGTAGCCTGAGACTTTGCTGAATTTATTTATCAATTCCAGGAGTCTCTTGGCAGAATCTTTGTGGTTTTCTAGATATAAGATCATATCATCAGCAAAGAGTGATAGTTTGACCTCCTCTTTCCCCATTTGGATACACTTAATTTCCTTCTCTTGCCTGATTGCTCTGGCTAGGACTTCCAGCACTATGTTGAATAGAAGTGGTGACAGTGGCAACCTTGTCTGGTTCCAGTTCTAAGCGGAAATGCTTTCAATTTTCCCCATTCAGTATGATGTTGGCTGTGGGTTTGTCGTATATGGCCTTTGTAATTTTGAGGTATATTCCATCTATGCCTATTTTGTCAAGAGTTTTTATCATAAAAGGGTGCTGAATGTTGTCGAATGCTTTTTCTGCATTTATTGAGATGATCATATGGTCTTTGTATTCACTTCTATTTATGTGGTGAATCACATTTATGGATTTATGTACATTGAACCATCCTTGTATCCCTGGGATGAAGCCAACTTGGTCGTGATGGATTATTTTTTTGATGTGCTGCTGAATTTGGTTTGCTAGAATTTTATTGAGGATTTTTGCATCTATATTCATAAGGGATATTGGTCTATAGTTTTCTTTTTTTGTTGTGGTCTTTCCTGGCTTTGGTATCAAAGTGATACTGGCTTCACAGAATGAGTTGGGGAGGATTCCTCCCTTCTCAATGTTATGAAATAATTTCTGCAATATGGGTATCAATTCTTCTTTGTCTGTCTGATAACATTTGGTTGTGAAACCATCTGGTCCAGGCCTTTTTTTTGTTGGAAGATTTTTTATTGCTGCTTCAATGTCATTGCTTGCAATTGGTCTGTTCAGGAGTTCTATTTATTCCTGATTGAACCTTGGGAGGTTATGTGTTTCCAGGAATTTGTCCATTTCCTGAACGTTTTCAAGTTTATGTGCATAGAGATTTTTATAGTATTCAGAGATGATATGTTGTATTTCTGTATTATGATTTGTAATATCTCCTTTTTCATTTCTGATTGAGCTTATCTGGGTCCTTTCTTTCCTATTTGTGGTTAATTTAGCAAAAGTTCTATCAATTTTGTTTATCTTTACAAAGAACCAACTCTTTGTTTCATTAATCTTCTGTATTACTTTTTTTGTTTTTGATTTCATTTAGTTCTGACCTTAGTTATTTTTTTTCTTCTGCTGGGTTTGGGATTAGTTTGCTCTTCCTTTTCTAATTTCTTGAGACAATTCAGTAGATTGTTGATTTGTGATCTTCTGTCTTTTTGATGTAGGCATTTAAGGCTATGAATTTTCCCCTTAGGACTGCTTTTGCTGAATCCCACAGATTTTGATAACTTGTGTCTCCTCTGTCATTTCGTTCAAGAAATCTTTTAATGTCCACCTTAATTTCTTCTTTACCCAATAATAATTCAGCAGTAGGTTGTTTAATTTCTATGACTTTGTGTAGAATTCAGTGTTTCTGTTGGAGTTTATTTCTAATTTTATTCCACTATGGTCTGAGAAGATACATGGTATAATTTCTGTTTTTGTAAATTTGTTGAGACATGTTTTGTGGCCTATGATGTGATCAATCTTAGAGAATGTTCCATGTGCTAATGAGAAGAATGTATATTCAGTAGTTTTGGGGTAGAATGTTCTGTAAATGTCTGTTAGGCCCATTTGTTCTAGAGTCCCATTTAAGTCCAGTGTTTCTTTATTGATTTTCTGCTTGAAGGATCTGTCCAGTTCTGTCAGTGGGGTGTTGAAGTCCCCACCAATTACAACGTTGCTATTTATCACTTTGTTTAGATATAGTAGGGTTTACTTTATGAATCGGGCCGCACCTGTGTTGGGTACATAAATATTTAGGATTGTTGTGTCTTCTTGATGAATTATTCCCTTTACCATTATATAATTACCGTTTTGTCTTTCTTTACTATTGTTGATTTGAAGTCTATATTATCTAATATGAGAATAGCTACACCTGAGTTCTTTTGATTTCCATTTGCTTGGAATGTTTTTTTCCATCCCTTCACCTTGAGTCTAAATGAGTCCTTGTGGGTTAGATGTGTTTCTTGGAGAATCTTGGCTTTTTTTTTTTTTTTTATCCTGTCAGCCAGCTTATGTCTATTGAGTGGGGAATTCAAGCCATTCACATATATTGAAAGAATTGATAAGTGGGATGCATTTCTATTCATCCAGTTGGGTTGAACCTTATTGCTTTGCTTTATCTCTTGAGCCATTATTTTATATGGGCTCTGAACTTTAGCTTTTGGGTGATTTTACACTGGTGGGTTTCTATCATGCTGATCAATGTATAATGCATCTCTGAGTACTTCCTGCAGGGCAGATCTGGTCTTGATAAATTCCCTCAGTGTTTGCTTGTCTGAAAAAGATTTTATTTCTTCCTCAGATAAGAAACTTAGTTGTGCAGGATACAAAATTCTAGGCTGGCCATTTTTCTGTTTAAGAAGACTGAAGATGGGGCCCCAATCCCTTCTGGCTAGTAAGGTCTCAGTTGAAAAGTTTGCAGTTAGCCTTATGGGTTTTCCTTTGTAAGTTACCTGATGTTTTTGACTTACGGCTCACAGGAGTTCCTCCTTCGTGTTAACTTTGGCTAGTCTGATGACTATGTGTACTGGTGATTGTCTTTTTGTGATGAATCTCCCAGGTGTTCATTGAGTTTCTTGTACCTGGACATCTAAATTTCTAGTAAGACCAGGGAAGTTTTCCTCAATTATTCCCTCAAATAGGTTGTCCAACCCTTGTGTGTTTTCTTCTTCACCCTCAGGGATGCCTATAATTCTTATGTTTGGCCTCCTTACATAATCCCATATTTCTTGTAGGCTTTGTTCATTCTTCTTAATTCTCTGTTCTTTATCTTTGACTGACTTGTTTAATTTGAAGGTGTTGTCTTCAAGTTCTGAGATTCTTTCTTCTGCCTGGTTTAGTCTATTCTTAAGACTTTCCACTGTGTTTTGTATTTCCTCAAATGAATTTTTCATTTCCAGAAGTTCTGTTTGATTTTTTTTAATAATTCAATTTATTTAGTGAATTTTTCATTCATTTCCTGAATTTTTTTTTGTTTCTTTGTGTTGGTTTTCCATTTTCTCTTGGATTTTGTTGAGCTTACTTATAATCCATATTTGGAATTCTTTATGTGTCATTTCAATATTCTGATTTTGGTTGGTTGGCATTGCTAGAGAGCTGGTGTTCCCTTTTGGAGGTGACCTTTCTCACTGATTCTTCATACTTCCAGAGTTCTTTCACTAATTCCTTCTCATCTAGAGCAGAGGTTGCTACTTATTTTTGGATTTTCTTCTATTTAGATAGGGCTTTTTCCCCTCACCTCACTTGTATGGGTATGTTTATAGCATATGTTGGGTAAGAACCTCTGGCTTTGCTTGTGGGTGCTTTGATGGTCATCTGGGTTCTGGATGGATGCCTTGGTTATAGATTTCCTTGGCGTGGTGGTTTTCTCAGTTGCTAGTTGTTTGTGAGCTGTAGGAGTGGTGAGCTATGTGAGTGGGCAGACTCCCTGCATCTCTTTGATGATGGAGGATGGATATCTTCAAAATCCTTTCTCTTTCCCCAGCCCTGTGGTCTTCTTAACAATGTGAGTTGTAATGCCATGCCCAGTTTAATCACTGAGGCAGTAGGCTGTGCTTGTGTGTGAGAATCAACCACACCCTGTATGATTGAGTCAGTAAATGCTGTAAAAGGCATGTAAATTGACCTCCCTGTCAGTAGGTGGTGCTTGCTGGAAGGAAAAAGCTGCAGTGTTGTTTTTGGGTCCTGTGACTGGTTCTAGTCCCTCAGGAGAAGCACTCAAATGCCCCACGTGGTGGGTGGGGCCCCAGAACTTCAGGTGAGTTCTTGTTCTCTGCCACAGCAGAGGTGGGGGAGGAAGGAGTGAGGCTGGGTTGGGTGGGGTGGGTGATCTTGCCCTCAGACTCCACAAAAGCTGGCAAGGTAGCTATTTCAGCAGGGGTTGAATGTGTGCTCCCAGCTTCTGAGCAAAGCTGCCAGGGAGAGGCAGAAGTGGCCCCACCCAACCAGCAAGTCTGCTTGTGGAGATGGGGGCCATCTGAGATTCACAATCTGGCAGTCTGGACTGGGCCTTGCTCCTCTCTGTTCTGCCCTGCTCCACGATTTCCCCCTGATGTCTGCCAGCAGGCAGGAGCTCAAGCCAGCTGAGGTCCCCCACGACCAGGAGGTTCGTGCAGGCCAGGAGGTTCCCTGCCCAGGATCCTGGCCTGAGCTGAGGGCACAGCCCTCCTGTGGGGGGAGGGGTGCACCACAAACATACTGCAGCTAGGACCCACACTGCACTTTCCCCCCAATCTGCCCATGTGGGCTCCCTCACCTCCCGAGAATAATTCACAAATCTCCCCTCCTTGCCCCCAAGCAACATGATCGAGACCTGAGGGTATTGGATCTGGCCTGTGGGTCCATTCCCAGGTCCCTAAACATCAATCCCTGACCATGCCAGGGAGCAGTGTGCTGGTCCTGAGTTGCTCATGGGGTGCCCAAGGAGGTTTGATGTCCCTCCACCTTGGGGTGTGCCCCGCTCTGATGGAGTCACTGGGCAAGCAGCACCAGGGAGGGCGGGCAGGCAGGGGGTTCATAGTCTGAGCACACATCAGTCAGCTGCAGGACCCAGAAGGAAAGGTCTGAGCCCCACTCTCTATGTAAGCCTCAGGGTGGTGGCTCAATTGTCCCTCTTGGCAGCTGTGGGTGGGGGAGCAGAAAGGGAGAAAAACAGTCTGAATGGAGGAAAGCTAGCACTCTGGTCATATCTGTCCCTCACTCTGAGAGGCTGCCCACCAAGAATGTCCAGGCACTGGAGTCGTGTATATCACCTGGAACCCACTGGATCCCTGTGGCTCCTGCAGTCAGGGCCAGAGTTGGGAAATGTCTGTGTGGGAGTGAGCAAGATGAAACCTGAGGAGTTGAAGCCCCCTGGGGAGGACAAAGGTGCATGGTGGGCAGAGAAGCAATATGGCACCTGCTGTCCCAGCTCAGGTCTGTGGAGATGGGAGGTACCCCAGGGGGTCTGGGAGCCTGGTGCCCTGTCCACAAGAAGCTCCTAGCTCACTGGCAGCAGCAGTCTCTGGACTTGTATGGGCAGAAAGTCTCTCCAGCAGCTCAGGAACCCACCAACTATCAGAGATGCGAGGGAGGGAGAAACAAACTGCTCCACCTGCCCTTCTTACTGGACTCCAAGCCTCTTGGATGTTGATCTCTACTGATACCTTGCTCCTTCCTGTTCTGCTCTGCACCTTCTTCCCATATAGTCTCCTAAAGGTTCTGGCGCCCTTCCCTCAGATCCACTCCCGATATCTCTTTGTCTGTTTGTTTGTTTTTTCTCTTTCATCTAACATGTCTCCTTCTTACTGAGATGCTCTGGCAGCTGGTGTCTCTGGTCAGCCATCTTCTTTCTTCTCAACACTCCACGATGCAGTTTACTACTTTTGCCGAGAAGACTTCTCCCCAACCACAGCCTGAAATGATTTGATTCTCAGGACGGAACTTCCTCAGCATTTAAGAATTCTATTGTACTAGGCATTTGGCCTTGAACTCAGACTGCTTTGAACATTTTTCTTTTCTTTTATCTCTTTGTGCTTATGTTGTTACTGTTGCGGAAAGAACACAAAGTATGGCATCAGACAGATATTGATCTAAATTTCAAGTCCATCATTAACTGGTCTTGAGACCCTGTGCAGGTCAGCAACCTCCTTGAGCTTCTTGCTCCTTTCCTGTGACATGAAAGTAATTATACCTACCTCATAAGGATGTTATGATGAGAGAAGTGAAAATAAGGAGTAGTGACCAGCATATAGTAGAAGACTGTCCTCATCATGGCTGTCTCCCTAGTACCTAGAACAGTACCTGACATATAATAGGCAGTTTAATGACTATTTGTTGAGTGAATGAATTATTAGTAATCACCAGCAACCCTCACTGCATGCTAGTTTTCTCCAAAAACTGTATGTTCTTGGAAGAAAGCTTTGAAAAGTAGATGCTCTTTGGAGTCTTAGGCAATGGTTCTCAAGCTTAATTATGTAGAAGCAAAAAAGCTTATTAAAATTCTAACTGTTGGAATCTGGATTTACTGAATCAGAATTCCTGGCATAGGGTCTAAAAATCTTCATTATGACAAATTTCCTAAATGACAGTGATGCTAGAGTGTACAGATTGTGCCTTAAGAAACCTTGTTTTGCAAGAGCCCCTCTTGACTAGATACAAATCCTTTTAGGTAGGTCTCTGCAAGGTAATCCATCTATAAGGATGAATAAATTTTCTATCCTTCTGGATCAGCTTCCCTGCATAGCTAATTCACTTAATTTTAGACTAGAGCACTTCTAAAAATCAATTCATTTGAATTGGATTAGTCTGTGTCCACTTAATTGGTATAGTGTGTGCTTTTCTAAATGGTACTAGACTTGAAAGTGAAGCTGATGATAATTCTTTAGTGTAGGCTTCTGTAATAATACTTGATTTTGTCTTTGTACCCACTGCCTTCTGTTTAGCATTAGCTCAGGAATTTGTACATTGTTGGCCAACAACTTTTGTTGATGCATTGAAAAATACAATTTCCTAATTTCAACTCCAGTGCACCTGTGATATAGTAAGATCCTGAAAGTCTCTGGAGGGAAATATTGCCCTGAAAGTCAAAGATCACCCATTAAGCCCATCTGATAGTTGATAGAAGTCCAAGGGAAATATTTGCTGTATTTGGCAGAACTGTCCTTGGACAAATAGTGAACAGACACATTCCATCTTAGCAATGTCAGTTTTGGATCTCTTAAGGATTTGACTATTTACTTGACTGAGGTACAGCCCATGGGGCATGCATCACCTATTGAATTCCAGGACTTGGCAGTTTATTAAAAGTGTACACAATGCTTCCACACAAAACAGCCAACTTATCCAATTGCCAAAATGATTTACCTTTTTCTTCCTTCTTTACAATCTAGTGCAGTTGTCTCAACTAGGGGTGATTTTGAACATTTTCCTTCCCAGAGGACATGTAGCAATGTCTGGAGACATTTTTGATTGTCATAACTCAGAGTGGGGGAAGTACTACTGGCATCTAGGTAGAAGCAATGGATGCTGCTAAATATCTTACAATGCAAAGGACAAACCCTATAACAAAGAATTATCTAGTCTAAATTGTCAACAATACTGAGGTTAAGAAACTCCAGTCGGGGGCAAGTGCTGGGCACTGGTCCCCTCTGATATTTCACTGTGTGGAACCTGGATGGGCTATGCAGCATATTCCTCACTCAGAATCAACTCCAGCTGGCTTAACCTGAGTGGGAAGGCAAGAGTTTGCCTTCCCTCTAGAGTTTGCCTTCCCTCAAGCCTGAAACAGGTTTTATATGGCAGAGTATAAAGTGAAAATGTGGGAAGCCAACAATGATGTTTTATAAATCAAGCTTTAGTGGTTAGCCTTATAGCTGGAATCCAAACTACAACTCTCTCCTGGCTAACTGTAAGGGCCTGGAATGGACTTCTCCAGATACTGCCCTCCCTCTTCCCTGGCTTGGTTAGAAAACACTCAGTTCAGTAAATTGAAGAGTTTCTTCAGGTGCACAACTGGCACTTTGATTGATGAAACCGTGTTAGCTGTGATTGTGGTATAGAACAATCAGGATGGAAGTTGATTTTGCTATTAGTGACTTAGCAATAGTCACTCAACACTATAAAACAAAACTAGTGCTGTGGAAATTAAAGAGAGTCATTCTCATGTGGTAAAAAGGTCACTGGGTTTGACTCAATAGGTCTGGGTTTGAGTCTTGGCTACTAACCTTGCTAGTGGGCCTCTGTTTCTTTATCTGTATGATGGGGATAATAATTTCCACCCTGGTTACGTCAGTGATGGACAGCACCAATAAAAGGGCTGCTAAGTTGTGTAAAATGTACTGCAGTTGTTCCCCAAAAGTGAAATTTGGAATTGGTCAAACTTCTACACAGCCCCAATCTGTGGAACCATGTTTAGGAATCACTGCATTATTATTGAAGAAATATTTTTGTAACTGCAGCAAATCAGAAAAATGAGGCCAATATAGTAAAGAAAAATGTATATTTTATGGAATTCTTATTCTAACTTTATGTCCTTTTCTTTTTTGTTCAAATGCCTTTTCTGTTATGAAATGTGGTGGTGATAGATTACAGAATGTTTTGTTTTGTTTTAAAATACCTTACATGAAAATATCAAACATTAGCATTCTATATCAGTCCCAGAAATGTCTTTAAATATTTTTCTGCCCTTTGAAACCCAATGCAAGGGAACTCAGCAAAGTCACTTCAGCAGGAGTGTTATTATCATGGATTATACATTGTGCATAACTTTGTGTGCATGTAACCTGGATGTATTTGACATGTTAAAAGTACTTTCTACATGCCTTTTTAATTTGTGTGCAATTGTCTGCAGGAAGCAGATCTGATTTCCCTGGTAGCACACTGAAACGCAAAGAGGGTGAATGTGTGTACAGTGCAGCAAAGCAGAAAGATCGGTGGCTTTGGACTCAGAGAGAGTTGACATCCCCTCTAGGCTCAGCCCCTTCTAAGCTTCATGACTCCACACTAAATTTTAAGCACCTCAGTTTCCTCATCTGCAAAAAAGGAAAATAGTGATACTACCACACAGGGTTGTTAGAGTGATTAAGTGAACCGATATGGGGAGGGGCTAGATAGAGGGATTAACACTTGGTGAGTGCTCAGGATTGTTTGTTTAATTCTTTTAAATCCTTTTCTGTATCTTCTAACGTGTAAATGATGAATCTGTGACATGGAGCCTGTTCCAAGTTTAAACTGTTGCCATATTCCTTCTCAGTGCTGATCACAATCCTGAACAACACAATCCCAAATGCCATAATCCTGATTGTCAAAATCCCAAAAGATCAAAATCTCTAAAGTCTGAAAACCTGAATGCTGAAATCCTGCAAACCAAATTCTGGGGAAGGGATTAATGCGTTTTCTGTTGTATACAGGATAGGTGCATTATGTTAGTTGCATCATATTAGGTGGAACTATTACTTTGTTATTGTATTGTTAGGTGTCAACTTGACTGGATTGAGGAATACCTGTAAACCTGGTAAAGCATTATTTTGGGTGTGTCTGTGAGGGTGTTCCCAGAGGAGATGAGTGTGTGAGTCTGAGCGAGTTAGGTGGGGAAGATGTGTTGTGGGCACCAACCAAAGAGAACAAATACAGAAGACAAATTGGTCTCTCTCTGAGAGCAGGGAGAGACTTTTCTTCTGCTGCCATGAATGTCAGAAATTTGACTCCATGAAAATGAATTATCACAATGTTGACTTTATGTGTACGTAAGCATTGTGCATGCATGTGAAAATGTTGAAACTTTCTCAAGAAATGAAAAGGTGTCCTTTTTGTATATTTGCATTTGTGAAAGACAAAATTTCTTGACATCTTGGCTTTTTGAACAACTGCATATTTTGTGGTGACCCATTGTGGGTTTTGATAGATTTTCTCAAAAGACTTAGGTTGTCTGTCACAGTATTTCAGATGACTGCTGTTATGAAGTTATAAAGCTGGGTGCACACAATTACCAACCATAGTGATATATGTTTATACATTTCACTTTTTGACCTATTTCTGTATGAATACAGTTCATCTGCTCATAACTATTATACCCATGGGACTGTCATCAATATACGTGAGTGTTTATTCTTACAAAAATATGTATGCTCTTATTGCCTATTTTATTGTATAAAGTGGACTATGATGTATTCTGTCATGTTTTTATGTGTTTCTCAAATAAACCCCTTTTAAAAATATAAATAAATGTGAATAGTCTTTATTATTTTTTCCAGAATTATATTTTTGGATTTTGATCTTTTGGGATTTCAACATTCAGGATTATGGCATTCAGGATTTTATGTCTTTTGGGATTATGGCCAAACCCATTCCTTCTCTGCCTCTGAATATCTGTAACCCCATTATCCCAAGCCTCACTTTTGAGGGTACAGGCTCAGAGGACTACATTGAGGTCATCAAACTTTGATGTGCATCAGACTCACCTGGAGGGCTTGTTAAAACACAGCTTGCTGGGCCTAATTCCAGGATTTCTGATTTGGTAGGGCTGGTGTGAGGACAAAAATTTGCATTTCTACCAAGTTCCATGGGATGCTGATGCTGCCGGCCCAGGGACCACCTTTTGAGAACTACTGGCCATGTGTTTCCTTCTCTTTTCAGCAACATTTCACTCCTATGGCTCCTGCCTGCTGGAGGCAGTTTTCCTGCAATTTTCCAAACCTGGCCTTCATCTAATATGTCCTATCACAGTAAAGATACCACATCCATCCAGAAAATAAAGCATCCCACACATCTCCAGGTCTTGTCTCACTTGCCCGTGGCCCAGTCTCACAATCAGCTGACATCTATCCCACTGCCCCACTTGCTTTGAATCATACCTCCTCCCTTAATGGCTACGTGACCTTGTGTAGGTTGGCCCCCAGAGTAGATGTACAGAGAATGAATGAGTCTTCCCCACCTCAAGAGCTTGATTAGCAGTGTCCTGACTGGAACAATGGAGTATGTGCTATTGTCTGCAAACAGAAACAATTACAGCAGATTTCCTCATTAGGGTCAATAGGGTTTGCCTATTTTGTGTTAACGAGAACTTGTTTGTTTCGACTGAGTCGTCTTTATTCCAGTCGTTTCTGCTTCACAATAAAAGGCATCTGTGCTTGCAGTCCAGGGGATGAATTACTATCTTGTATTATCTGACAGCATTGTCCCTTGGGAAACACCTTTCCAGAACACCAGTTCTCACAGAGGTGCCAGGAGGGCAGGACATAAGCTGACAAACAATTATCTTTCACAGCAGAGCTACCAGAGGACCTCAAACTCCTGGGTTCCTCCCTAAGGGACTCACATTCATACCTTGGGCCCTAGGACCTTATGGCACAAAGGTAGTACATCTGACTCCACATCTTGGGCCCAGAACTCACTGTAACCTCAGAGACCAGGCTCTATGAAGGGACATCTGTCAACTCACAAGGGTCTTCACCCCACTTGTTCAGTCCATCTCAAATACTTTCTTGAAAGGAGAGTTGAAACTTAAAACAGTACCAGCCATAGGAGAGTATGACTTGTCTGCATCACATGGAGGTATTCATAATAAGCAACAGAGCTCTTCTGGGAAGAGATGAAGAGGAACACACAGGAATATCAAGACCCTAAAAGTTGGGGGCAACACAGTCTAACTGAGGAGAAACATGCAGAATGGCAGATTTGGAATCCTAAAGAGGCACTGAGTAATGATCACAAACTCTGGGGCATTATTTGTAACTTGAGCCTGGCCTTGGCATAAGTGGACATCCTGAGGCTTTTGGCAGAGCAGTTTCCAACTCCCCAAACTTCTGCTTTTCTTGGAGGTGATATTCATATGAAAAGCAGCTTTCTGGAATTCATGCAATGGAATGTGCCCTCTCACTTTTAGGCCCTCTGCTGGGTAACCTTGTGCAATATGCTTCCCCTCTCTAAGCCTCACTACCCTCTTCCCTCATTTTCGAAACAGGATCATAATCTCTGGCCTTCCTGCCTCACAAGGATATTATGAAGCCCAAGTGCTGCTGCTAATAATAATACCACCAATTATTATATGAACAGCAACAACCCTTACTGTGAGCATTTTGTGGTGTGCTCAGCTCTGTGCATTGTCTTATGTGTTGCATCAGCCCATTCTTACAGCAGCTCTGGGAGGCAGTTACTATCATTATACTCATCTTATAGGTGAAGAAATTCAGCCACAGAGAGGTCAAATAGCTTGCCTAAAGTCACACAACTAATACTGGTAGAGTAAGTATTAGAACCCAGGCCTGTCTGACTCACCTGCATTTAACCACCATGGGAGACTGTTCTGTGATAGGTGTTAAAATAGTTTTTGGTGAACTTTAAATAAAAACGGATGGAAGACAATTTTTTTGCCATGCCACAGGCTTGCTCTCCAAGCTTTAAGCAGATCACAACGAAGCCTAACTCCTCATGGCCTTGGCTGCCTCCATCCTGGTTTCTTGCCCTGCGTGGGTTCATCTTTTCTTTGTTTCCTCTCACTTGCATTATGAAAATGAGAAGCAGCTGTGAGCCCTGCAGAATTGTGAGTGTTGCTACCTCTGTGACAACTAATACGTTACCAGGTGGCGGACAGTTTACGCTGCACTGTTACAATCTATTTGGCTTCCAGGTGCCACACGGAATCAAAAACAATTTGTTCAGCGGTCTGGCCTTGGTGTTTGCGTTCAGACAGGGATACTCCACCTCCCTCTGCCCCTGAGGGCTGCCCTCTCTGATGAGGAGCCATCCTCTGAGTACAAAGGCTCTGCTCTGTGCACAGTTCGTAGAGACTGGAGGAAGCCTGCGCTTGGAAGGAATTCAGTTTAACCACTCATACCTTTCAGGAAATATTCCACAAATATTTATTGGGCACCCATGATGTGCCAGGTACTGTGCAAGGAGCTGGGGATGCAGTGACTGTAAGATAGACAGGCTTCTGGTACATATTCGGGTTGGGGAGAGGCAAACAATAAGCCAATCTACAGACAAATGATAGAGGTAACTTCAGATGATAATAAAAGGCAAGAAAAATATGAGACTGGGTGCTGTGGTAGAGAGGTGCTGGCCTGGGCAGGAAGAGATCCTTTAGCAGGATGCTCAAAGAGGGACCGGTGGAGGAGGAGATATTTGAGCTAAGATGGAAATGGTAAGCAAGAGTTGGTCCTGGGATAATAATGGGGAAGAACATTCTAGACAGAGGGGACTTAAAGTGCAAAAGTTCTTGGGTAGGTCCAAGTTGAGATGGTTCAAAAATAGAAAGGAGGCCCACATGTTTGGGGGGTGGTGAGCCCCCAAGGTAGATGCTAAGAGAGGTGGTTGGAGGGTCAGCAAGGGATAAATCATGCAGGGCCTGATAGACCATGGGCCTTCCTGGGTATCTTCTCTTTGAGGAGTCCTCTGGGGGCCCAGCCAGCTAAGGCAGGACTGCTCTCTGTGTATTCATCATATCTCTAATGTCCAATTGCAAACCTCTCCCAAGCTAAGACCATGTCTTTTTCTTTCTGCATCTCCCCATCCAAACCTTGCACAGTTCTGGGCACACAGCAGATTCTCAGGGCAGCTGGATGACTTGAAGGTATAGCTTAAGGAAGATGGTGCAGACCATAGAGACATACTTCACTTATAGCCAAGAAGAACTTATATTTAATGAAAGGATGGACTGCTTTAGTGGGTACTAAGCTCCCTGTCATTAGAGGTATATAAGCAGAAGATGCAAGATCAGGTCAGCTGGCAGGAATGTATTTGATAGACATAGTAGTCATGGTATTCTCCAAGAGAGATAGCAGTAGTCATTACAATTGTACTAATGGTAATATTCTCATGTATTGAACAGTCAATATATGCCAGACACTTGAAGTCTATTATCTCATTTAATCTTCCTAACAATCCTAAAAGGAAGAACGATTATTATCCCCACTTTTAGTCATGGAGACTGAAACTCTGGTATTTTAAGGACTGTGTAGTTGGGGTCAGGTAGTGAGTAAGTGGCAGGGTCCAGATTAGAAGTCCATACTTGAAAACCCTCTCTAGAAAAACTGGATTATTACAGTCCATATTTGGACATTATGTATCTCAGCTTTTTATTTCTATCATGAGCTTTATTGTGTGGTGTTGGGCGGGGTGCCATTCTCTTACAGACTTTGCAGCCCTCTCACATGTATTAGGTAATAATATAGAATTGAATTTAATAGAGTATGGTGGGAAAAATAGCTGAAAGTATGTTTTTCCTCCAGCAAAATCATTCCCCAAAGATCTTGTTGTGGTTCCCCACCCCACCCCCTTCTCTTCACTTTATTTGAGCAATATGTTAGCTGCCAAAAGCAAAGGTTAAACTATGTCAATGGAGAAATAAAAATAAAAACTCACCAGCCTAAGAACCTGATGCTTCCATCACCTTCTTTCACAACATTTGAAATGAGGCCATGGCTCTCTGAAAGCTGCAACACAAGTATCTTGAGAAAAGGTGAGGGTTTTAAAGAGCAGAAAATGAACCATTGGGATGAAGATAAACATATACAGAATTCAGTTCATTCAATGTCACCCAGCTGTTCCTGGCCTTGCCCAAATCCCATCTCTTCCTCGTAACTCTCTTTCCAAGATCCACCCCCACCCCCAATCCCTCTGAAGCGTCCTCCATCCTAGATCATTTGGGTTGAAATGGCCAGCCCAAGAACTGAGGCTGGTCTACAATGATGATTTTTTTTTCTGGGCAGCCGAGTACTTTAACAAGACTAGGATGAAATGTCTTTAGAAGGATGCACAGGTGCCCTGGCCAGCCTACCTCACCCATTCATGATAATTTGCCTGATCCCTCTGTGCATTTGCCTTGAGAACATGGTGAAAGTCATAGAACTTTGGAGCTACAAGGGATCCATAAGATCATTTCCAACAACATTCTGTGAAATCTTTTAAAGAGGAATGTTAAATATGAGGGCTTGTGTCATTGGACACATATTGGAGCTGACAAGCCTAGATTCATAAAAAGTCAGCATCATAATGTTTCAAAAATTTGATGATCTTACTAAAAATCTTAGTTAACATTTACTAAGCCCTTATAGAATCTTCCAGGTCCTGGGCTAAGTGTTCTTAAAAATTGCCTGACTTAGTCCTTACCTTATACCTATGCAGTGGTGACTGTTTTTTCCTCATTAGCTAGATGAGGTTAAGGAGCTTGCTCAAGGTCATACAGATAGTGAGGATATAGAGTTGATGTTTGACTCCAAGCATTGACTCAACAGCCTGCTTCCTGAACAGGAAACACCAGGAGGCTTTACCAAGATCCTCAGGTCAAGTTGGGTTCCAAATACAAATGGCCACAGGGGTTGAGCTGATAATGTGACAATCCTCTGAGGTCTATGCAACTTCAAAGCCACAATGTTTGAGGTGACACAGTGAACCTGGAGAGTGTCAAAAAATGAGAACAATGGTAAATGGCACATGATAGCCTCGATGTTGGGGAGACCAGGAGATTGCCATGGAGATTGTGGGAAATGAAAAGCATGTGTCCCAACTAAATGGGAGCAGCCAGCCTATAAAGATGATCAACAGAACCCTTCATTCATTCATTCAACCAATGTCCATTGGGTGCCTGCCATTTGCTAGGTACTGGGGACACAGTCCAGGTCCCTATTGGGAAGACAGATACTAAATCACACTAAGGTGTGACAAGTGTGACTGTCAGAGAAGTTCAGAGGTCTGTGGGAATGCATAAATACTATAAAGCAGTGGCAACTACCCTCAAGTGCCTCGAGGAGCTGCAATGATGACTCAAAAAACAAAGTACTACATGATATGAAAGAAAGCAACACCAAAGGAGCAAGATGCTTATCAGCTTGGGGGAGGGGTATCACAGAAGACTGTGTGGGAGAGGCAGCATTTGAACTGCTCCTTGAAGGATGGTTAGATTTCTACTGTTGGCAATAGCAATGGGAAAGGCTATTCTAGGAAAAACTACACATGCAAAAGCAAAGAAGCAGGAAGACAAAAGATATCTGGCTAGAAGTTTGCAATAATCACAATAGCTGTCATATGAGTGATGGGCACTCTGCTAAGCACATCTTCATACATAATCTCATTTAATGCTCACAACAGTCCTCTGAGGTCTATGCTATTTCAAAGCCTCGCTTGAGGCTTTGCGGAGACTAACTTACCCAAGGTCATGCATGTGAAAAAATGCAGAGCTAGGAATAGAATTGAGGTCTATGAAACTCCAGAGTGTGGGGACTGACCAAGGAGACCCTCCACTACCAGGCTAAGGTGTTTCTACACTTGATTTGTGACAAGGATTCCTCTGAAGGTCTGGGGACTATGCTGATGCTTGCTTATGCTGCCTTGAAAGGTCACCTAACCTGGAAATATTGTTTATTCTATTCCAAAGCAAGTTGAGAGAAGAGAATTACTCCTTTTTTCTCTCTCTGTGCCTCCATCTCTTGCTTCCTCTGAAGCTTAAGTTCCAAGAGTGTAATTAGCAGATCAGCCTGTCTTGGTGAACAGTCAGGTTACTTTTCTTCAGTATTTGATGCCAAGTGGAGGTTTAGCTGAAAGACTGGCTGATAAATGCCCCTCTGGGGAGAAGGAGCTATGAAATAGCCTGGATGTATTGGCGGATACTCGGGCCACAAAGTCCTTAGAAATTCAAGCTGAAAAAAATCTCCAGGGAAAGCAAAATGGCTAACTAAGGTAGTAAATGCTTCAGTAAACCTTGATAATAGCAATTTGAAAAATCTTGCATGTTTAGTTTCGTTTCATAAACCCCTTCAGTAACAGGATGAATAAAGATTTCTCACCTGGAAGTGTAACTGGTAAATATACAGATGGTAATGTATTGTCAGTCGCTCACTGAAAAACAGTGTCGACTTGTGGAGTAAGCATTTGACTGAGACCAAAAGGACTTGGTGTGAGCCTCGGGATCATCGCTGCCAGCTGTGTGACTCTGGGCAAGTCACGTGTTTTCCTGGGCATCTATGAAGCAGGATTATAACTCCCCAGCCCTAATGTATGGGCCATTCTTAAACAAGGGGTCAGATAAATGTCTGACCCCTGTGGGATGCATATCAATGTCTCCAGGGGAAAGGGCATATTTGAAAAAGTTTGTTCAATGTTGTAACATTCAAGAGAGGCACAGCTCATTTTTAATGGATTGTTAGGATAAGGTTAATGAGTAGATGTGATTTGCCCTATAAATTTAGAGTGTTGAACAGGCATCCACCAACATTGTTCATCCAATTGCACATCTGAGAAGTAGAATGGCCTGTTAGCCCGTGGGAGAGAGGATCTGAGGTGGTTAGGTATGGCCCATGTGTATCACATAGAGCAAGCTAGCTGGCACACATGGTGGATCACAACCTATCACTTTGGATTTGTGGATGTCATTCTCCAGCCAACTGAACAGATAGGCAGCAGACAGGAGTATAAATGATTCAACCTGTTTCAGAACATCTGTTTAGAAGGTAAGTCATGCGATTATTGAGCAGCTTTTATTTCTTGGTCTCAAGTTAGCCCTACCTATCAGGCATCCATAACATAAGTGTCTATAATTTCCAACTGGTCATTAGATGCACATGTCCAAATCCAAAGTCAATGTAATTTTCACCTCCACCTTCTTCTGCCCCTCTTCTTCCGCTTCCTGTCTCAGTGGCAGTGCCACAGTCCACCTAGTCACCCTGAAAGAAATCAAGAGACTTCTGACTCTTCTCCCTTACACATATCTTTGATCTGTCACCAAGTTCTGGAACTTTTACCTCCACTGTCTCCTTCTAATCTGTTACCTTCTCAAGAGCAGCAGGCAGTAACAGCAGCTCTGAACTGGCCTGTGCCTCTGGGTCCTCCCCACCACCAAACCTATCCCCATTCCTGCTGTCAGAATCATCCTCTTAGAACAAATCTTCTACTCTGGCCCTCCTTGTTACACCCACGGGGAAGTTCAGACTCTGTGGTATGACATTCAAGGCTCAGCAGACTCTAACCTTGTCCCATCTCACTTGTCCTCCCACAGCCCCGAACCCTGCCACAAATTCACATCTGTGTGTTCAACAACGGCCAGCTCTGCCTGCTTTTCTCTCCTGCTTCTACCTTGACATCAAACTGCTCTGTTTGCCAGCAATGCCTTTGTGCTCCTTTCTTCCTTACCCTTCCCTCTCTCCATTCAAGACTTTTACCTATCCCACAGGGCCAAGTTTATATCTAAGTCTCACCAATAATCTCTCCAGAATTTCCATCTCTACCCTGGCAAGAATTAGCCTCCCTCCGTGATATCCCTGTCATTTTGCCCTACCCTAGCAAGATTCGTATGCAGGGCTACCTCCCCTGTTAGATTGAAAGCTCCCTGGGGGAAAGGGCCTCCTGTGCTCCTCCGTCCACCTTCTTCCACTCACCTCCTCCCTCCTCAGCCCTCCCCCAGCCCAGGCACCTAAGTGCAGTACATTACGTGTAATAGACACTCTAGCAAAGTTTGTTGAATAGAATCCATTAATTTGCACTTCTTTTTTTTGGAAATAGCTATTAGAATCCTCTGGGATGAGAGTGAAAATTTCTACTAACATGATGTTGGAGAAAAACCTTAAATTTGGTGCACATATTCATTTAAAAAATGTTTTGCTTCACCCCATCACCTCTGCTAACCTCCCAACTAATTTGAGATAGCAGAAAAGGGGCAGCAGGCTTATTTTTCTACCTCTTTAATATTTCCAGTCAATTCCTTCTTCTCTACCAGTGTTGCCAGTGTCTTCATTGAGACAAGTCACCTTCATAGTTAAAGTTCAAGGGTCCTGAGATCAGACTGTCTGGGTTTTAAAAGTCATTATGCTGACAGATCTTGGGTGAGTTAATTATTCTCTCTGGGCCTCGGTTTCCTCAACTGTAAAATGAAAATACTAATGCTACCCATTTCGGACAGAGACCTAATTGGTAGACAGGGACCTTGGGATAATAAAAGCCATTGGACATCTTGGGAACGGTGATCTCCAAACATTCCAAAGTTACCTGATATCCCCTTTCAACCCCATATAGTGTGTACCGGTAGATTATAAACTGCATGAGGAAAGAAATGGCGTCTGATCCCTTCCACCTTCCTGGCTCCTGACATATAAGAGGATCATAAACAAGCTTCACAAAGCAAACCCCAGCTCTGGAATTCTGCAGCAGCCTGGAGACCAGGCCCCACACACCAAGTCAAGGCTCTGTGGAAAACTAATGATTTCTCTCCCATAGACCTGCCTAGCAAGCGGCCCTGTGGAGGCTGGCTGGGGAGAGCGTTCTTCTCCATGTGCCCCTGGCGCTTCCTCTCCCTCCCCACCTCTGCAGTTTCCCAGTCAAGCTATTATGGGTCTCCTGCTCTCTATGCCTCACTGCCTGGGTCCCTCTCTGTGCTTCTGCGGAGGCATTGTCTGTGATGTCTTCAGTGTGAAAGGTGATTTACAGAAATAAATTGCATTGTGTTTTAGGTCCGTGGCAGCCTACCTCTGTAATCATGTCTACAAGGAACTTCGTAATAGGTTGAGGGCCTTGGTGTCAGAACCAGGGACTCCAGTGGCTTCAAGATAGATAAATGCTGCAACCAAATGCACATTCAGCCAGTGGAATCACAAGCTAGAGATGAGGACGGGAGTGCTGATGCTGTGAACCCACTATGGCCCCAGCCTTTTTATCTGCAGGTTCATAGAAATCAATTAAAGGGTGAGAGGTGGCTTTTTAAAAATTTGTTTGCTTTTAATAACCACTGGAAAACTAAAGCTTGTTTAACCTAGCCTCAGCCAACATCTTGTGCTCTTATAAGCCCTGTGATTAGATGAAAGGGAAAGTTCAAAGTGTTGCTCAGGAAGAGGGTGGCACAAAGGGGAGGAGAGGCAGGGAGGTACACGGTGAAAGACAAGGAGAGCTGGGCTCAGATCTGGGAGGCCTGAGCATTGATCCGTTTGAATTATCACCTTATATGATGGTGGAGGACCAGGATCGTGGATGTAGGCACAAAACTGATGGGACAGACTCAACAGTAGTGGGGTGAGTATTAATAGGAAAGAAAGGAGGAGGCAAGTTGGTTCTCCTAAAAGACTAAAAAGTGAGTAGGGGGAACTGTGCTCCCTTGATCACATTTCCAGAAGTGACCCCGTTCCTATGGCATGTTTTTAACAGTTTTATTGTGATATAATGTACATACCATAGAGTTTATAGTATATATCCCATAATATTTTCAGGTGATACATTGTTAAGACTATGACAAAAAGATTTAAGAGAGGTAGTGTGAAACAAAGACCACAAGATGAGTAGTAATGTTGGGTTGCTTTGTTCAAAGTTTGCTCTGAAAATCCGTGTTGAACCCAGGTGCTTGGTGAGGTTGAAGGTAGGAAAGGCCAAATGACAGCTGTGGTCTGTGGGGTACATTTTCCCCTGTGGAAAGCCAGCCAGTGCACCTGGGGACGAACCAGCGCTGCCTCTGCCTGCCTTGCCTTAACAGCATACATCCTCCTGCAGGGCCAGCCTGCCCAGGTGAGCCTCTCCAGAAAGGCTTAGCAAGACCTCTTGCAAGGTTGGGTTAGGCCCTGCTAGAGAGACAAGGAGAAGGAAGAATTCTGTGAATGCCAAGTGGGCAGAAAATAGACTGCAGTGGGATCCGACTGGCTTGGATTAACTCTTCACATCCTGTGATGCCCCGGATACAGATCTGAGTCTGTGCCATGTTCATCTTTCTAAAGCTGTCCTTCCCCTGGTGAAACACATATGTCTATCGTCTAGAGACTAAAAACCAAATGTCTTAAACTGACCTTCATGTCCCCTTCGGTACTCCTAGCCTGACCTGTCTGCCTCGTCGCCCATGGTTGACCAATTGGTTCATTGATCAGCTGAGTGATTAGTTCATTCACCAGTTATTTTTGAGATACCTACTCTGGGCCAGGCCCTAGGTTAGTTCTTAGAATACAGTGTGGCCAAGATAAAAAAGGTCTCTGTTCTCATGAAATGTAAAGGGAAAACAATAAACAAGTAAGCAAGTAAATAAACAGGACTAACACAGATAGGGAAAAGTGTATTGGAGGAAAAGAATAGGGTGAGGTGATAAAGACCAGCAGACCACCTGTCTAAAGAGGGCACATGTGAGACCTGATGAAGGAAAAAAACCGGTCTTGCAAAGATTGGGGGAATTTTCCAGGTAGAGCGAAGACCCTGTGTGAGGCTCTGAGGCAGCAAAAAGATTGGGAAGCTTGAGGAATGGAAGAGAAGTTGGTGCAGCTGGAGTTAGGTAAGAGAAAGTAAGGGTGGAAGGAGATGATGTGGGAGAGGCAGGCAGTACCCAAAACCTGCGGGACCTGGGAGGTCACCATTCCAATGTCCAGGCCCTATTCTCTAGCCTACCTGGAATGCACTCTTTCTTGAACACGCCTCTCTGCTTCCCCACCACCTTGAACTTGTGTGCCTTAATACTTTTGCCTGGCATAGCTTGGCCCCTCATATCAGTATAAGCAAACCCTTCCTCCATTCTCTCATATCCAGCTCAAACTTTACCTCTTCCACAGAGCTTGTCCTGAACACCATGTTTATACAGAGGAGATGTGAGATTTTCCTTCCTGTGACCACTCAACTCCCACTGAACTTCATTTACTCTCTTTTTTTTGTTATCATTCCCGAGATTACCATGCAGTCTGAAAGTTCCCTGAGGGGAAGAGGGAAGGACCTAATATTTAAAGAGCACCTTCTCTGTGCCAGGTAGGAGTCGTTCCATGCTAGAAACTTTACATACACCATTTCATTGATTACTGCAGTCTTGTAAGGTAGGTATTATTAGCCTCATTTTAGAGATTAAGAAACCAGTGTTAAATTGCTTGGATTATAGCACAAAGTTACATGACCCAGGTATTATCTCTAAATTCCCTTAATATACCTAGCATGGCATCTTGCTCATCATTAGTGCTGATTTCTCTAAGTGCCTCTATCCTCTGACAGCCCCTAGTCCTCTTTTAAGACCAAGAAAGTGTTGTCAAAGTATTTGGCAGGTACCTAGAGCTGTGTCTATTCATCCTGCAACTTGAACTTCAGTCATCACCTTGATCCCTGATACTCACTTCTTTTAAGCCCAGCCTTCTCTGTCCTTCTGGGCCAATCTGTCCTTCCTTCTGGTAAGTCAGTCTTGGACCTGAACCCATTCTACCCTAGGATTCAGCTGAAGTGTCTAGTCCAAAGACCCTGATGTTCAGGAAGTGGCTCTAAGCAAACTTTTACCATCCAGAAGAGTATCCAAAGACAAACTCATTTTCTCTAAGAGAAATGAATAGAGATAGAATCTCTAAAAGTCAATATTTCATGCCTTCCAAACATTCTCCACTTTTTGTACATCTGAGAGCCATCCAAGTGCTCTCTTTTCCTGTTCATTACTGAACAGCTGTGGAATCAGCATGGCTCCCAATTCTTCCTTCCTTTTGAAGGAATTACATAGGAGCAGGAGTTGTCACATTGGGGTCATGGACTTACTTCAGATGTATAATAAATGGCATCCCATGGGAATGACTTAACAGCAGCTAACAGCACTTGGCAAAGCATTCTTTATTCACTATAGGGTGAAATCACCACTTTGCCAAAAGTAGAGTCCTCATGAGCAACTGGAGATCAGGGACTAGAGAAAACAATTCTATGTTCCAGATTGAAAGTTTACAGTGGATGGCAGTAGAATGAACTAGCAGTCACAGAATCTACTTTCAGGTCTGCCATGTGATAGTTATGAAGGCTTGGCTAGTTATGAAGGCTTGGCTAATTTCATTTTCCAAGATCTGCCTCACAATGCCTCCTCCAAGAAGCCTTTCTTAACCCCACCCTCTTCCCCCAGTTTGATTAGGTGGCCCTCGTATGTCCTTCCACAGCACCTTTTTGTTCTTTTAAGTTATCACGCAAGATCACCATAGTTATATAAATACCTCCCTCTCTCACTAGATTGTGTGAGTACAGTATAGTGATTAAGATCAGGGATGTTATAATCGGGCGGATATGAGTTGTAAGCATAGTTCAGCTGTCATCTAGCTATGTGATGATAACGCACCTCTCACAGGGTTGTTATAAAGATTTAGTATAGATAAAGCAATTAGCATAAGGTGTGGGGCATAACCAATAAATGTTTGCCTTTTATTTTTGTCTTCATTGTATAGCTGCAATGCCTAACCGATGCCTGGCACGTACTGGTAGTGGTGATTATGGCAGTGATGATGTTGTAATGGTGGTGGTGTTGATATTATAATAATGGTGGTGGTGGTGTTATTATGGTGGCAGTGGTGGTGGTACTGATGATTACATAGTGGTGGTGGTGGTGATATTATAGTAGTAGCAGTGGTGGTGGTGGTGATGGTATGATGACAGTAATAAATAAGGATAATAAAAATCAGCAGCAAATGTGTATTGAGAGTTTACTGTATGCCAGGCACTGTACTAAGTACTTGCATATATCTAATTTCATCCTCTAGACATCTTCAGATATTACTAGTACCACCCCCATCTTTCAGGTGAGTGAACTGAGGTTTCAGAAGTTGAATAATTTGCCTGAGATCCTACATTTAAGAAATTAAGACAAAGTCAGAATTTGACACAGGCTGTGTGACATCACCACGAATATGTAAAGCACTCGACTGTTGGTTATTTGAATAAGGAAGGAAGGGAATTGACTTGTTTTCTTATCTTAAGATTCCTAGTTCCTCACTCACCCATTCAAGAGATGTTTGGTTTTCTGTTCTAGGTGCTGGCAATACAGTGACCAAATGAAACTGAGGTGCCTGTCCTCATTGAGCTCTCAGTCTAGTGCCAGACAGTAAGGAAATAACAAGTAAAATATATAGACCTGTGGGGAAAAAATGCAACATGGAGGAGTCTGGGGGCATGTGTGTGTTGGAGATGGGATCATTCTTTTAACAGAATGGTCAGGGAAGGCCTCTGATAGGGTAACATTTGAGCAGGGCCTGAAGGAGGTAAGCCAGGGAGCTGTGCAGAGTCTGGGGAAGAGTGTTTTATATCCCACGGGACTGTTTAAAAGTCAAATTAGGAATATCCAGAAACAGCAAGGTCACTGTGATGAGAATGCTGGGAACAGGCTTATGCAGGAAGGCCAAGGCCTGTTGCCAGTGGAAAAATGCAAAGTTGATTCAGTCTTTTCCCTGGTAAGCTCCCCTAGCACTGTTCCTGAAGGTTCAGTCAGGCGTGATGTCCTGGAGGAGAGATACCGTTATCCGGAAGCATGGTTCCCCTGGCAACAGGCATTGGGCTGGAGGGAATAGCCTCTCCTCACCATTCAACCATCCATGGGCAAGATGACACTAGGCAGGTCATCTATGCTGGTGGCCTCCCTGCTCCCAGCTAGGAAAGACAAAGGCAAGTCAGCGGTTCTCGCCACATCAAATGGTAAAGCCCCGCTCCACCGGGGTCTAAAATGGGACTGTTTATTTAAGTCTATAATGATCTAAGATGAAGCTAATTATATGTTATTTAGATTTATGGACGATGCCAAATTATAGGATTGCAAGCACAGGAGAAAGTGATGAAAGAAATTATCAACCAGACTGACAAGCTTAGAGGAATAGGTAAACAGTCACAGGAAGAGATTTAATTTAGATAAACCTACGGCAGGATCTCTGGACGATGCTGAGGTCAGGGGGAAAGCAGAGAGGAAAAGAAAACTAGTTAGATGGAAGAGACAGAGAAAGGGTTCAGGAAATGATGTTGGTGGCAGTGTGGCCAGTATTATGGTAAAAGTAGAGGAAATGGGAAAGGTGTTACTGAAAAATGTGATTTCTCTTTAGAATCCAAAAGGAAATGGCGTAGTATGTGGCAAAGAAAACCAGACTACGAGTGTGAGGGCTGTAGTTCTATGCCCAAGTCTGCTAAGGAACTGCCTCTGTGACTAGGGAAAGCCTTTTGATTTTTTTCTGACCTTTAGCTTCCTCTTCTGTGATGACATATAATATGGGTCTCAGCCCAAATGTTCTCAGTTCTTTTATGTTTAAGGAGGGCATCATATGCTCTGAGGTGAACCCCTGCCCCTCCCAGCAGACCTTGATGGGAACAGCAAAAGATACAAGTTCATGACAAGTGGATATGTGGAAGAGCATTCATCTTGAAGATGGATCAAAGGTCCAGGCATCCTCAGAGACACTGAAAGAAAGTTTAAAGGTTGCAAAATTGAGGAAGGATGACAGTTATGATAGTTCAGTATAACTGGGTTTCGCCAGAGGTTGTAGAAAAAATAAAAGGGAAGATTTCATTTAAAGTGGTCAAGGGGAATATGCAATGCAGAATGAGGGGTGAATTAAATAAGACAAATTATAGGCTGGGTGATTTTAGGGACTGGAAGGAAGTTCAGGGAACTTTAAGATGGCATGGCAGTCTGGCATGCAGGAATAGGTGTCTTCTGCTGCAGACCATAAACTTCTATCCATTTTGGGGTTGGCCCAAGGAGATTTGCAAAAAATATACCAGAGAGAGAACATCAGGCTTGTCCTAGTTGCTCAGGTCTTGGGTTAGTTCACCACTACAGCAGTGTGGGGGCTAACTGCATGCTAAGCTTGGTATGCAGGGGTTGGCAAACTTTTTCTGTAAAAAGCCAGATAGTAAATATTTTAGGTTTTGTGAACCATACAGTCTCTGTTGCAACTACTCAACTCTGCTGTTAGAGAATGAAAGCAGCCTTTGACAATATATAAATGAATGAGCATAGCTGTATTACAATAAACTGTATTTACAAACACAGGCAGCTGGATTTGGCCCACATGCCATAGTCTGCTGACCCCTGTTTAAATGCATGATGACCCCCACCTGCCAGCAAATGTGTACTCATCAGTGTCTTGAAATCTGTCCAATTCTGTGAGTAACTCCTCCCTATTGAAGAAGGGAGTGAGGGCAGGAGAGCTCTTTTCCCATAGGTGGTCCAAATAATGGAATCACTGAGACGTGTGTCCCTGGAAATGCATTTCAAGATGACAAACATCTTAGGTACTCAACTTGGTCATTGGTATTTGAGGATGAATTTGTAGGAGAACAGTAGGTGCTCATATGATTGACAGATGTTGAAAAGAGACTCACCAAGGTGGAGGCAGGTTTTGACTTACTTCAAAGAGGGAGAGTTGAAGAAACAAGCTCTTCAGTCTAGAGGGTTGATCAGTGGGAGAATATTGGGGAAGAGACAGAAAAGTCAAATGGGCGTAAGTCCTAGGGAGCTCTACTATGGCTAGCGTAACATAGATTATGCATCTGGAGCTTTACATTTTATAAATATTTTGGGAAGGGCTTTGCTACCCTACTTATCTGAAGATGGAAAGGCCTTTGTCATAGTTTCCTCATATATAGAGGAATTCAATAATTATTATTGATGATGATTATGTATGCTTCTGATGATGCAATAGTACAGCAAACACCATTCACTGAGGCACTGTGCGGGCCGAGAGCTTCACATGCATCATCTCATTGAATCTGCACAACAACCTTGGGAAGCAGGTATGAGAAGCATTTTACAGATGAGAAAATTGAATCAGGCTTGGCAACTGGCCCAAGGAAAGACAGTTCATAATAAGTGCCAGAGCTGGGCCCAAACTCAGGTCTGATCACATAGCTGACACTCCTGATCACGATGTTGTCCTGCTACACAGATGTGGCATTCCTTCATTAGTGGTTATCTTAAAATGAAGTATCAGTGCTTGGACCAGTGCCCTATAAGGATCCTTTTAAACCAAGCTTTTATTGCAGTTGAAGGGCAGAAAGCTAAATCATCAAAATTTATAAACAGAGATAGAGACCAGAATGTAACCTTCATGAAGGCAATGTCCTTGTCTGTTTTGTTTTGTTTTTTCACCATATTATCCCTAGCATTTAGTTGTGTCTGATAAATATTTTAATAAATGTATCAGTGCACAAACATTGGGGTTATTTTCTCTTTTTAATATTAAAAAGCTCATAACCATCTAGGCCAAGTCTCCATGATTTCATGATCATACTTCATACTTCTCTCTTTTATGACCACATAGTCTAATATCCTAGGCATGGTAGGTACTTAAGAAATATTAGCTAAGGATGAGGCATGATAGCTCACTCTTAATATCTAAAGTTCTGTGTAGCTACAGTAATCAACAACCTTTTACCTTTCCTAGCTCCTGTGACAGATGCAACTACTTCTTATTCCCCTTGTGGGAGTTGGGACTCAACCCTTTTCTCTCCTATTTATGGATGTAGATTGGAAAGTAAATCAGAAAGGGATAAACTAAAATATGTTCTGATTTATAAATGATACCCTGTTTGAAACTTTGGAGACTATATTACTAAAGGCTGGTTATTTGTAACACAGTTTTGTAACACAGTTTAGAGCCATCAATAGAAGACCTGGTGGGACTTTTATATGGCTCCGTGTGGCAGAGCTCAGACTTGTGGAAGAATCAGGGGTAATGGCTGGAAGGATGTGATCACAGTACCATCCAAAGAGTGAATGGGCCGCAGGTGAACTATCGAGCCCCTGGTCTCAGAGATATTGAAGCAGTGATGGCCATGGGTCGGGTATAAAGAGTATGACTACATTAGGTGGAAGTCAGACATAATTATCACTAAGGCCCCTTTAAAATATAAACTTCCTGGGTTTTTGACATACCCTATGTCTCAGTTTATTGTGACATTGTCCTTTGGTAAACAAATTGCCCTTTTTAAAGACATTTTGTTGAAATACATAACTTGTTTGAATTTTTACTCCTCCTTGAGCAATCTGGGCCTGGCTGGTAACATTGGCATGACCTCAGTCTATGGCACATGTATTTATTCTTCCTTTGCACTTAGTGATTTTCAATTATCAAAGTTCATTCTATGTCAGATCACATAAGCTCGTGTATCCAGGAAAGATAGCTACCATGGCAACTAGTTCATAAAAGTTAGCTCAGCACTTTCTCGTGAGCCCTGGATTGTTCTGGAATGGCCTGAGGTGGGATCCAGCAGTATGTATTTTTAAAAAGTCATCTTGATTGTGAAACACGGTCCTAAAATGGAATGAACCCCTTCATTTGGGGTCTGCAAGGTGAATGGCATTATCCCCATTTTACTCACAAGTAAAACTGAGACCCAAGGATCAAAAGTTTCCATGGTCAAAGGTACACCAGTAGTTAGGGGCAGATTTAGGACTAAAATTCATGCTAGTTTTCTCCAGATACAGAAATATTTCTATCAGGCAACATTTTATACAAAGCTGTAATTTCAGGACTGATGATTTGGTAAGTTGTTTGTTGGTTATGTGTATATTTTTATATGTAATTATTATTAAAAACAGTATCCTTTTAAATGATATGGGTGATAAGTGTTTATTGTGGGAAACTATAAAATATAGGTAAGAAAAAGGTGACGGGAATCAAAGTACCCATCACTGCACAACTCTGAGATAACCCTGTTAATATGCTGGTATATATCCTTTTAGACTTGCTATTCATATGTTGGGCTTTTTATTATTTTATAAGACAGGGATCATGGTGTATGTACTGTTTTTCATTCTTCAATATTACTTACTATACTATAAGTATCTTTCCTGCCAATAAGCAGACATCCACACTAGGGCTTAAATGACTGTGTAGAATTCTTTGATGTAATATATCATAATGTGTTCAACAGAATCTTATTGTTGGACATTTAGGATGTCTGTGTATTTTTTAAACAACATACTTGAGTAAACAGTGTACAACCTCTAAAGCTCAAAAGTGGGATGTTTAGGTAATAAACAGCTCTGAAGAACTTATAGAGTTAGCATTCAGTTAACCAGAAAATGAATTCCCCCTCATCTTCAACCAGGTTGAAATCTGGTTCCTTCAACCAGGTTGGATAATTAAGGTGGTACACATTAATCACTCCTGTTCTCATCATTGTTCAGTGATAGGTGACACCAGCACTTTGATGGATTAAGGTCAGACTCACTGCATTTATTTCCAGGTTTGAAATAGAGCTATACACAATCCATTATTACTTGTGGATCCTTGAGGTTTCCCTGCCACATCTAAGAGCAGAAGTGAGGTCTTCTGAGGTTAGCCAGTCATCACTGAATTTTCATCACGAAAAAGAAAGCAAGCCAACAATTTAAACACTGTAAAACCCAATGCCTGCCTAGAAGCAGCAACAGAATCAGAATGTAGCCTGGAAGAAAGGTCCCCTAGAGTTGAGAAAGGTCAGGGTGAAATTGGGTTAGGTGTGGGTCTGACACCAGAAAATAAGAGGTATAAAGAGTTTAGGGCAACAACATCCCAAAAGTGGGCAAAAACGGCCAAATAATGGACTCTGCTATTTTGGGGGAGAGAAAATGAATCCTCTTCAAAAATTTGCCAGGAAACAAATTTGCAGAAAGGAGGCAACTCTCAGAGTGATTCAGAAATTCCAAAAACATTTTTTCTTCCACTGCTATGATCAGGAGAGATGCCTGGGTGGTTTATAAAGTGACCTGAAGTCTGCATTCTAGACCTGGCTTCAGTCCTTTTCTGTGGGACTAAGAAAACTTTGTTCTCTGTCTAGACTTTGACTTCCCATCCATTAAATAAGAAGTGGAAAGGCATTATAATACTCAACAGATTTTCAGTTTTATTATGTCCTAGCTGTATGAAATTGGATCATTTCTTTATCTCTTTGAGTCTCAATTTTCCATCTTTAAAATAGAGATAAAAATATGTTTCTTACAAGATTGCACTGAGTATTAAAATAAAATGAGGTATATAGAAAGCTTATCCTAGAACCTGTGACACAGTTGGTGTTTAATAATTGCAGGATTTGGCAGATGTTTTATTTTCTTTGTTCCTTTCCATCTCCAAAGTATCATTCTATGTTGAATGTTAGGGGTAAACAGATGTGCTAAGATATGTTCATTTCCCCTAAAGAGTTAGAGTCTACTGTGGGGAGAAGCCATGTAAACACATGTACTAGGAGATCAAGTAGAGAGCTGTGTCATTGAAGCTTTCCCAGGGTAAGAGTCTAACGGTGGAGGCAGCCTTTGCGGTGGGCTTTAAAAGATTTAAAAAAAATTTTTTTAAGGTAAGATAGGAGTAGAAGCATTCAGATAAGAAAGTCAAGAGCATAACTGGATGGATGATTCATTACTATTCTTGCTAATGGGCTGGTACAGTTTTTAAGATAAAGAAAAAAGCATATATATTTACAACTGAACCCAAATCAACTACTGCTAGAAAATTTAAATTTTTTCCTCAAGATCAAAGTTCAAAAAGCCTGGTGTCTTCATTTTGCAACTAACAACTAACAATCTGACCTTGGACAAATGACTTTACCTGTTCCTTAAAGTGAGGATTGTAAATCCTAACCTGTCCATCTCAATCGGTTATTGTGAAAATTCACTGAGATAGTGTAGTCTCCTTACAGTCATCTGGAGGGCTTGAGAAAGCACAGATTGCTGGATCCCATCCCCAGAGGTTCTGATCCAGTAGGTTGGGGCTGGGACCCAAGCATTTTTTTTTTTTTTTTTTTTGGTAAAGACAAGGGAGTCTCAGTAGGTCTGGAGGTCTTGCTGTGTTGCCCAGAATGGTCTTGAACTCCTGGCCTCCAGCGACCCTTCTGCCTGGGCCTCCCAGAGTGCTGGGATTACAGGCCAGAGCCACCATGTCCAGCCTTTATATGCTTAACAAGCTCCCAAGTGATGTTGACGTGACTGGTCTGGGGACCACACTTAGAAAACCACTGCTTTAGGTCAATGTAGGTTTTTTAAAGGTATTATTCATAATTGGCTCGACAGTAATGTGTTTATTATGCTTTATTATATTTCTAGCCCCTTGATAGACTATTATGGATATGCACAAGTAGAAGACATGATATTTGCACTTGTAGTCCCTACGCCTTATTAGCCTTGCTCAGTCTTACGTAGTTTATGCATGTGTTGATCTTATTTGTCCTCAGGTAGCTTCTAGTCTCACTAGAGAGACATAAATTTATTACAATGTATTAGGATGATATTAATCATTGGAATAAAATCAAGTCTTTTTCCAGTTTTATTTATTTTTTATTAGTAATCAAGCCTATGATTCCTAAAGGACTTTTTCTTTTCTTTTCTCTTAACCTTTGATAGAAACTACATCCTTAATGTGGCCACTGTCCTTTTCTGCTGCTATGACATTTCCCAGTAGTCTTTAAAGGCTCCAGGTTGGATGGGATTTCAATTAGTGGAAGAGAACAGACATCTGTGTAAATAGGGCCAGATGTCTCTTGTAATACCTGAAATGGACTGTCTCAGCCATCAGAACTGTAAATCACCTTTAGAAGGCTCCTCTTCCCATGAGTAGTCTTTGCATTATTTGTATCCCCATTACTATGGGACAGTCTCATCTCAGGAAGATCGCAGCCAAGCACCACGCCTTCACAGCCCATTGCCCTCCCAGGCCTCCTGCTTTCATGCTGCACCCTACCGTTTGCCCACTCCGCTCTTTGAACTTATTTGGGGAGCAGCGTTTTCCAGGACCTTGCTTCAGTCATGCCAAGAGTGTTGCATTTCTGTGATCATGCTACATTTTTAAGTATGTGTTTCCTCTTTGAAAAAGAAAAAACTGGACTCCTCCTTATTCCTTCAAGCAACTGGACAGAGAAAAAGCCCCCTCATTCTCTCTGAAGCGGTCACATGCTCTACACAGAATGAATCACTTTGGAATTGCCTGCTAGTGTTGTGGGGTGAGGCTTATACTCTTTCTACATGTAGACCTGTTTTCTCTTTGTGATAGGTCCCAAACTGGTGTTCTATGGACTGTGTTCTGTGGTCATAAGTTTTTTAAGAAGAAAAGAAAATGGAGTTTGTGATCAGCATTACAAAAAAAAAAAAAAACATGAAAATTTCCATAAAAATTTGGATTTTCAGCTTCTTAAAACAAAAAAAGTCAGAAGATTTGGCAGCACTGGACTCCCATGTTTAAAGGCAACAGCTGAGTGCTAGACACCTCCTTTACACAGGGTCGACACTCTCCAGCTTGCCACTGTCCATGCTGACTTGTGCTAGTCATTTATATTACTTGCATGACTCCTAAAGGTATTTGAATTAGTGCCTCATTTTTGCTCTTCTTGACAAGTTCACAGCCTACATAGCTTGGGAACTGGAGAGGTCCCTTAGAGCGGGGACTTTCAAATATTGCTGCACATCAAAATCACCCACACTAAAGCCCTATACCCAGGCTGCATCCAGTACCAGTTAAGTAAGAATCTCTAGGGTAGGACCCAGCGGTCAGTGGATTTTTTTTTTAATTCCCCAGATGATTCCAATATACAGACCAGTATATGTGAGAACCAGTACCTTAGAAGAGTATTTCTCAAAATATATTGTGCCTATGATCACCTGGGGATCTTGTTAGAATGGGGATTCTGATTCAGGAAGTAGAGGGTGGGGCCTGAGCTTCTGCATTTCTTACAAACTAACGCTGCTGGTCTAAGGCTTTTGTGTAGCAAAGTGTTAGAGATCCTCTAGTCTGGTCTCTTGTTCATAGGTTTAAAGGGGTGTCAAAATAACGCTTTCCTTGTTAAGTATTTAGCTTAGAAAGAATTATTATTTTTTTAGAATATACTTTTAAAAACATAAATATAGTGGCAACAAGGATATTCCTATAAGAAAGCAATTTTTTCCCCCTTATTTATTTACATTCCAATATGTCTTCTTAACTAAAAGAGGAAGGGATAGGTCTTCAGCCAAAAGAGCATTATTTCCCCCTGGTAGTACCCATGGGAATCCCATGGGAAAATCCTGTGCAATTTTCCATTTGTGGTGGTGAGTGGGGTGCAGATTAGAAAATAGATCCTTATTCACCTCCCTCCTCCACAGGTTATTGCTCAAGATCACCTAACTATGAAATAGCAGAGCTGATACCTTTAGAAAAACAGTTCCGTCTGTCTTTGTAAGTGGTCCAAAACCCTGTGAGCTGCTTTGTTTGATTTAATCTTAAGTCACATGGCAGCGTCTCCTTTCCGGGGAGAATGAAGCAGTCAGCCAGGACTAATTGCCTAGTTATGCGAGTAGACTGAGTGGGTAACTCTCTCAACAGTTTAATTTGGGGTCTGAAATTGAAGGGTTGATGCCGAAACACTTGCAAAGGGCCAAAGTTTCATTTCAGGCTAGCCATTTCTCTGAGCTGAAAATGCCACCATGGAGAATTCATTCTTCTAGGTCTGTGTGTTTCTCCAAGATATTTTCAAGGGACAATGTGTGTCAGAGTCCCTGGAGACTCTAGTTAATACATATTTCCAGGTCCCAATCCCAGAGATTCAGAGTCAGTATGTCTGGAGTAGGACTCAGGAAGTGGTGTTTTTAAGAAAACTTATCCAAGTGATTTTGATGCAGGGGGAGGGCCAGAGGTGGAGAAATATGATACATAAGTAGATGTCCTTTCTTCCCTGTCTACTAGGGTAGTGGCCATTTTCTTCTGAATCAAATGCTGCAGCCTAGGAACCAGTTGAAACCAGAACAGTGCCTGACTTCTACTGAGCTCAGAAGGAGGCTTTTCACTTGTTAAATTATGTATGACAGAGATCTCCGGACCCCTTTTGCTACAAAGACAAGCAGCTTGGAGCCCCTTGGTTCCCTGTGATGTAGCCATTTTCTTAGCATAGAGCAGCCTGGAATTTGTTCCAATGTGCTTACTACAGGAGGATGTGAAATGGGGTAAAATTTCTCTCAGTCTTGAGATATTGAAGTCTCACGACAGCAGTGTTTTGCAACTTTTAAAAAAAGAATCAACAATGACCCCTTAGAGGATCATAAACGCCTTGCATTCTGCTGACCCGTACTAGATTCTGATACACCTTTGGAGGATGCCAGTAAATACAGGGAACAAATTCCATTTTCTATGCATCCCTACTAATGAAGAGAAATTTAAGGCACAGAGTATTCTTGAAAGTTTGTATCATAAAGACAAAAGGTATACATAAATGGTTTATAATTTATAATGTTTTAATCTTGAATGTGTTTTTAACACCACTTTTGCGGCACTGGAGGCATTGTGATACATTGTTAAATAACTCCTGCCCCCCTTCCCATGCCCCTCCATTGAGACTCACTCTTACAATGCCAGGGCCAAGGAGGGCCTTGCGGAAGAAGGCAGCTGGGCACAAGCCTGTTGCCATGGGAAGCCCAGGGCAGGAAGTGATTATCAGTCTCTGGGTGCACAAACTGATCGAGAAGGCTTCAGAGTATCCGAATTGGCCTGTCCAGGCTGGAATTTCAGCCAGTCTAACAGACTGCTAAAGGGGACTCAGGTGTACACTTCAACAACTCAATAATTCTTCCCCAGCTGAAAGTCAAATCATTTGATCCAAGGGGAAAGAGGCTGAAATTGCCCTGTCTGGCAACTAAGTAACAATCTGGCCTTTGTAATAAGAAAGAATCTTTCATGTGATACAGAAAGTGAGTGTAGAGACTGCAATGATGATATCGATGATGATGGCATTTAGAGCAGTAGGCACTGCCATTAATTAAGAGATTACAATATGTCAGGCACATGCATTATCCCTCACACCAACCCTGGAAGGCACAGGTATCATTGTTTTTTCCATCTTACATGAGGAATCTGAGGTGTAAAGACATTCGGTGATCTTTGCATGGGTAACATGAGGCCTGGGTTTGGACCCTTGTTACATGTACCATTTTTGAGGGCTTTTAATTGTTGAGCCCTCAACATTAATAAGACCATGTTTCTGGGGGCCGTACTTGATCTTTGCACAGTGTAGAAGGTGAAGTTTGTCCTTTTAGTAATTCAACTATTTTCCTATCTGGTTGTGGCCAAGAAAGGAGGGGCTCGGAGATCAGTTGGTGCCTCAAAAAGTCACTCTTCCCTGCAGCTTACTTAATTCCTATACAAGTCTCCTAGCTCCCAGTCAAGTGCTCCAGCAAGATCCAGAAACTAAATATTCCCTGGAACCTTTGTAGTCTATTGGGAATATGCTACAAAATTAAACACCTGAGTTAAAAATCCCAGATCTCCAAGGCAGTAAGTCTCATTTTTCTTATTAGCTCAGATGGCCTCAACACCTAGGATAATATCTAGAATGCAGTAAGTGTGCTACCAATATTTATTGCAAGAATGAACATCACTAGTCAGGGATTGATCTTGGAGGCAGCATTTTATTTTCTTGGTCTCCAGTTTTTCTATTTTTGAAATAAGCAGATGTGGTCTAGATGTTTTGGGAGCCCGTTCCACTTTAAAACTTGTTTAATTCTAGAGCAAATGTTCTTTAACTGAGTTCTGAAGATTGACATGTTCTCTTTATAGCCCCATGCAAAATATCTCTAAAATGTGATTTACCATTATGCATTACTTAACAACAGGGATATGTTCTGAGAAATTCATCATTAGGTGATTTCATCATTTTGCAAACATCCTAGAGTGTACTTACACAAACATAGATGGCATAGCCTACTACACATCTAGGCTATATGGTATGGTCTGTTGCTCCTAGGCTACAAACCTGTACAGCATGTTAGTGTACTGAATACTGTAGGCAATTGTAACACAATGGTAAGTATTTGTATATCTAATCATATCTAAACATAGAAAAGGTAGAGTAAAATTACAGAATTAAAAATAAAAAATGCTACACCTGTATAGGGCACTTAACATAAATGGAACTTACAGGACTGGAAGTTGCTTGGGTGAGTTAGTGGTGAGTGAATGTGAAGGCCTAGGACATTGCTGTATACTACTGAAGACTTTATAAACACTGTACACTTAGGCTACACTAAATTTATAAAAAAAAATTTCCTTTCTTCAATAATAAATTAACTTTAGCTTAGTGTAACATTTTTACTTTATAAACTTTTAATTATTTTAACTTTTTGACTCATAATAACAGCTTAAAACACAAACACATTATACAGCTGTACGAAAATATTTTCTTTCTTTATATCATTATTCTGTAAATGTTTTTTCTATTTTTAAAATTTTTAATTTTTAATTTTTTACTTTTTAAATTTTTTTGTTAAAATCTAAGAGACGAACACACACCTTAGCCTAGGCCTACACAGGGTCAAGATCATCAATATCACTGTCTTCCACCTCCACATCTTGTCCCACTGGAAAGTCTTCAGGGGCAGTACACACATGGAGCTGTCATCTCTTCTGATAATAATGCCTTCTTCTGGAATAACTCCTAAAGGACCTACCTGAGGCTGTTTTAACTGAGTTAACTTTTTAAAAATGTAAGTACAGGGAGTACATTCTAATGATAAAAAGTATAGTATAGTAAATACATAAACCAGTAACATAGTTGCTTATTATCAAGTATTACATACTGCACATAACCATATGTGCTATATTTTTACAGAAATGGTGGCCCAGTAAGTTTGTTTATAGCAGCATCATATGAACAAATGGGAAATGTGTTGCACTATGACATTATGATGGCTGTGACATCACTAGGCAGTAGGAATTTTTCAGCTCCATTATATCTTATGGGACCACCACTGTATATTCGATCCATCATTGACCAAAATGTCATTATATGCTGCATGACTGTATTTTAGTATAATTTACACACAGTAAAATTCGCCCCTATTTTACAGTTCTATGAATTTTGGTGAATGTATATAATCATGTAATCACTACTATAATCAAGATATAGAATATTTTAATTACCCCAAAAAGTCCTCTTATGCACCCTTGTAGGCAATTCTCTCCCCACAACCCCTGACAACTACTGATCTGTTTTCTGTTCCTATAATTTTGTCTTTTCCAGAATGTCATATAAATGAAGTCATTCAAGATGTAAACTTTTCAATCTGGTTTTTTCCATTTAGATTCATTTTGAGATTCATTCATGTTGTCCTGTATATTAGTAGTTTTTTCCTTTTTATTGTTGAGCAAATATTTCACTATATGGACGTACCATAATTTGTTAATCCATTCCCCAGCTGATGGACATTTAGGTTGTATTCAATTTGGGGCATTTATAATGAGGCTGTTATAAATATTCATGTATAGATTTTTGTGTGAACTTATTTCTTAATATCTCTTGTGTAAATATTGTGAGTAGTGGGCTTATGTAGTATTATTGAGGAGGGTGTATATGTATATTTTTTTCTGGGAAGATGGTTCATAGCTTCTGTCAAATTCCCAAAAAGATCCAGGGCTCACAGAAGGTTCAGATCTGCTGATCCTGTCGCTGAGTCCTCTGATTTGTGTTGGGTTCCTTAAGCTCAGTGGCCTGGATTTTCAAGTGGGGTATTAACAAATTGAGAGGCAGCCAGGCTTAGTAAGATAGGCATTGGTTAGGGCTGAGGTGTGTCCATACCACAGTCCGGTCTTTCACTGTGTGGTATTGCCAGTCTTCTTTCCCTTTGCAGGACCTTGCAACCTCATCCATTGGTAACTGGTTTGATGACTAAATTTTATTTCTCTATCCTGCGTTTCCCAGGCAACGCAATGCAAGCTTACTCTCCAGTCTCCCGCCCCGTTGGAGCTCTGGCTCAGACACTAATCTCAGGCCCTCCAAGGACCCATCATTCAGGCCTGCCCTGCTTCCTGCAGAGGCACAAGTACGGTACATGAAGCTTTCTATCGAGTTGCTCTCATTTTTGTTCATTAATGTCTGTCCCTGGGAGCAGGCATGCCAGGGAGGATGTTTATCAAGATGTGGCACACCACAACAGGGGCACAGATTTCCAGTCCTGATTCTGCTACCAGAAGCTCACCAGACTTGGGAAAATCACTTCAACTTCCCTTGCTTAAAACCTTGAGTGGCTTTCCAATGTTTTGGGAATTAAAAACCCAAAGTCTTTACAAGATGTACAAGGCCCTAAATGGCCTGACCTTTGCCTGCCTCCCCATCCCCTACTGCTCCCCAGAGTTCTCTGCTTTTTGCATTCCAACCCCACTCACCTATTTGTAATTTTTCTGACACACCCTATTGCCTCCTTCACTTGGGTCTTACCCTGCAAATTTACTTTATGCACAATGCGGCAGCTATAAACCACAGCTGTCACCAGTTAATGTCTACTTCTTGCTCTGATCTCAGTTCACGCAGCACTTCCTCAGGGCAGCCCACCCTGCCTCCATGTGCACTTTCATAGCACCATGTTCCTCTACTTTATAGCACTATCACAGTAGAGAAGTTGCGTTTGTTTGTATGAATATTTGATTAGCATCGGTCTGTCTCACCAGACTATAAACTCCTTGAAGACAGAGAGTTGAGTTCATTCACCTAGATATATCCAGTGCCTGGCTCATAGGTGTTTGATAAATGTTTGCTCAATACATGGAATAAGATACTAATAATCACTGATCTGTTTTGAACACTGTGTGTCCACACTGTATTAATGTATCCATTCAATTTATCTGCATACAACCCTGTGAAATAGAGACTATTCATATTATTCTTTTGAAGAAAAGGAAACCAAGACACAGGGAGTTAAGTGCCATGCCCAATTTCACACAGCTGGTAAATGGCAAAGCTGAGGAAAATCCAAGGCAGTTTGGCTCTGAAGTCCGTGCTATTGACCACTTCCTGCCCTCCTGCCCCATCAGACCTCACTGGGTGGTCATGAAATGAAGGATGTATAAACAGTGTGACAGAAGCTGTGCTGGATTATTTTAGCTGAAACCTCACAGTGGCTTTTTATGGTACATCACTGCCTTATAGAGCTCTTTGCTCTGGAGTATGAACTTAGGTCTCTACCTTGTTGTCTCCTTCTAGATAATTTTTCAGGGACTCATCAGTGCCCACATGGGGCTGGATGTGCAATAGCTGGGGAAGCTGGTTGACACCAGGTCCTCTGGTATACAATGCAGCGGCCTCCAATGGCTTTCCCCCAAACCAGTGCTTTTGGAAGGTGCCATGGAGGCTTTGGGTATAAGGTATGGACCTTTGGTTTTGAAGTTCTCCAACCTTTAGCTGGGCAATTATGTACCAGTAAGTGGAGTTTTGAAAAAGCCTCCTGGAGAGTAATTAAACCAGAGCAGCAGAAAAATAAAGGCCTGCCTGCATGCAGAGGACAGAGTAGCAAGGCCAAGTTTCAGGCTGTACATTCCTCAGCAAAGTGAGAAGAGTGTCTTGAGAACTAAAGAACGGGAATTTTTTTGGTTGGCTCCTGCATTGTATGTAACTTGTTTCTCCTCAATAGCACAGGTTTCTCCATGACACATGTCTTTGGGACAGCCCTGCAGTAGTAAAGGATTCTTCATATGGCCTTGATTTATTCAGCTGGCCTTTATTAAATGTGTGCGGAAGGGAGCAGAAGTCCACTAAGACATCAGATCGTAACCCTGAAACAGCTTTTCTACTTGGGGTCATGATAGCTCCCATCTAACTAGTACCTTCTCTGTGCCCAGCATCTTGCTTGGAGTTTTATGTCCATTATCTCATGTAATTATTACAACAAACAACACTACTGATATTTTACAGATAAGGACGTGGAGGATTACACTGAGCCAGTTCTTGGCCAGGGTCATGAAGCTCTAACCTGTAGAGCCTGGACTCGTACTCAAGTGTCTGTGATGCCAAAGCCCATTCATGCAACTGCCAGTTACTATGTGGGAACTCAAGTTTATTACTTTACCTTATTAAGCTTCAGTTTCCTCTGTGAAATGGGATAAAACTTTTACCTTGACTTAAAGCATTTGCAAGAATTGAAAATTTAATTCATGTGAAGTGTTTATATATCATGATAACTGGCACATTGTAAGTCTCAATAAAGGCCATCTGCTGTCATCCTTATCATCATCATCACCATAATTATCTGTCAAGGTATATGGAAAGTACTGTGGTGGCTCAAAGGAGAGGGCAATCACTTTCACCAGGAGGAAGGTAAGGAGACAGTGTGAGGATAAGTGTAAAGCATCAGTGGTTGAACTTGAACTCACAAGGAGAATGTGCATGTGGGGTTTGGGGAGCAAAAGTGCATTTTACTAGAAGAAACAGCTGAGTGAAAGCAAAGAGATAGAACCCTGGTAATGACTAGGAATGGTGAATTGACCATTTTGGCTTACTGTTGTGTACCCGAAAGGGGATGAGGATGGACAGGTGCCTTGGGGTGAGAGTTTTGAGAACCAAGTTGAGTATGGGCTTGATTTATAGGAAGAGAGGACTCACTGAATATTTATGACATGAGCAGACATATGCCCCAGGAGGATTTGGCAGATCATCTATACCCACTATGGCTGGGGTACACGTGAGGGAGTTGCAGGATGTGAGACTTGGGAGGGGCTGGTTGATGGCAAACGTGACCCAACACAGTCCTGTGTCCAATTAGCAAGACATATTTTGGCTTTGAATGGGGAAGGAGAATCTGTGACCTCTGGATCAGCCTTATGGAACGCTCAAGACTTTGTAGGTCTTGCAAGGTGCATTCTCAACCAGTTGCAGTACTTTAATAATATCCCTTACTTTGCTTTACTAATTTGAAATTCATGCATGTCTTTGAAGTCCATGGGGTTCTCATAACAACCTTGTAATTAAATGAGGGAAATATTTGACTTGTCAGTTTATTGAGGGCACAGACTGTGTGTGATGTCTGACTGCTTGATGTTTGCATGCTCAACAAGTGGCTGAGTGAGTGAATAGTGAGTGAACGAGTGAGCCAGCGAATGACTGAATCTCCATTTAACTCTTGAAGCAACTGAGGTGAGGAGACACAACGAAATTCTCTCAAGGTCTCATGGTAGGTGACACATACGACTGGGACTTGAACCCAGGGCTTTTTACCTTTTCCAAGTTATTATTTTCACGCTTCTCCATTTACACTTCCTCAAAAGGGTACTTTCCAAAATATACAAAGCTTAATGACTTGGAATCCCGCTTGCTTTTTCTTGTCGTTTTCTTCCTAAAAGTGGACCTTTACCTTTTCCCTTTTAAATCAGTCACCACAGAGAGAACACTTGGCTTTTTGCCCTCTGAGAGTTGGTTTTCTAAGCCCATGAGCCCCAGGCTCTGATTCTGATGTGAGATAAGGCAGCTTAGCCTTCAGAGATATGAAAAGTACCAATTGTTTTGTTCTCCAAGCATTCAGAGACAGCTGTTGTTTTTCTTATCTTTTGTTTTCTTTCTTTTTTTTTTATTTCCCCTTACAAAGCTTTCTTGCAACAAGGAGAGTAAAAGATGGGAGACAGAAGGAGGAACTCAGGTTAGCCTATGGCTCAGAAGTCTTAAATAGTTTAAAAAAATGAAATAACATAAAATTATAACTTCTCATTGTTCTCTGCTGCTTCCACCTCCCACTGCCGGTCTGCTCTTTCGATCAAATATGTATAATGGTGGCTATGGAGCAGATCAAAAACTTCCCTTTTCTCTAGGATATATAGTCAGTCAATCTTGAAGAAGGAGCATGGTATCAAAGAAGTTCGTTGTCAAACACCTCCCTCCCCCGTCTGTCCTTCTTCTCTCCTTCAGGGGGAACAAAAAGCCTGGATTGCAGAAAGACTCTTTTATCTCAAATTGGTCTCTTTTCATTAGTGTCTTGGCTCTGAGGGAGAGTGGAGGGGCAGCATACTATAAATAGCATTGTTGCAGACACTAAATGTTAAATAATAAGATTTCATATTTGTAGAGTGCCGTGTTCATTGCTTTTACAGATAGAAACTTACGTTGCTGTGTTTTGAACGATTAAATTGAGAAGCTATTTTGTGTATATTGCATAAATCATAGTGGCTTGTTGAAGGGTGTGCTGAGATCAAGGTGTAACCTCTGCACAATCCAGGGTGCTCCTCTTGGACAGGTCTAGAGACTCAGCCTTGCCAATGCTTCAGAGATGATTAGGCTCAAGAGGCCTGCGTCATGCCAACAGAACCCTTGAGAGACTACCCTATAAATTGTTATTGCAGTGGCGTTTGTTTGCCAAGGTAAATATCTAGTCATATGGCTGGACCCTGCAGTTTTCAGACAATGCTGCCGTTCCCATAGGGAAGTCTTCCTGGACAGCCTCATTCTGATAAGAAGGTTTTGTCCACTTTGTTTGTATTTGTCATCACAACATAGTGATTAAGAACTTGGGGTTTAGGATCAGACAGATTTTGTGTATTACTTACCTATTGCTGCATAGCAAATTACCCCAAAGCTTAGTGGCCTACCACAGCAATAATTATTTATTTATTATCCCTTATGGTTCTGTGGGCCAGGAATTCACACCGAGCATAGTGGAGATGGCTTGTCTGTGCTCCGCAGTGTCTGAGATCTTAGCTGGAACACTTAAAAACTGGAGGCTGAAATCATCTGAAGGCTCTTTCATTCTCATGTGGTGGGCTTTGCTGGAGCTGTCAGCTGCAACACCTACACATGGCCTCTCCACATGGCCTGCCTTCCTCACAACATGGTGACTGGGTTTCGAGGGTTAGCATGGCCAAAGATAAGGCAGAGACCATACATTATGATGCTTTATGGAAAGTTCTGTCAACAAGGGAAGGTAGATTGTAAGGAGAGAGAGAGAGAGAGAGGGAGATTGACAGAGAGAGAGAAAGAAAGACAAAGGTAAGGAGGGAGAGTAATGAGTGTTAAGAATTCCAAAGGTGGCCGTGTTTGTCTAACACTGCTTCACAGAACCAATAGAGAAAAAGTTGCAGCCACCTCTCCTTGTCAGATCTGTGTATTTACTGTGTGAGAATGAATATTATCAGAAAGTTGTAGCTTAGTGATAAATTATCCAGCTAACATTCCCTCCTTCATTCCAGGTTCACCAGTACTGCCAAATTAACATTGCCTGAGCACCTCCTTTGCCCAAGCATTTTTACAAGCATAATATCATTTAATTCCCACACCAACCCAATGAACCCAGTGTTATAGTTTCCCTTTTTCCCCCTCTGGATCAGAACTTAGAGGGCTTAAAAACTTCTCAGTTTTCCACACATAAACTACTGCTGAGAAGGTTTACTTTTAAAGATGTGGAGCCATTATTCATTCTCAGACATTCACCTATTTTAGTTTCAGGGAGTACTTCTATGGTAGCCCTACCTAATACCTGTGGTCATATAGGAAAGTCTTTTGGATGATTAGTTAGGGTATTCTTGTCACATTATCTAACTTAACAACTTTTTTTCTGCCAGACTTGCCTTTGATCGCTTATGTCATTATTCTTCCAAAACCATCCCCAACAAAAATCTACGCGAAACAATGAAAGGTGCTTCAATAGATCTATATTTCTAAGCAATTGTCACCTCTCCTAAAAAAGTATAGTAGCAAAAGTGTTCCTTTTAAAAAAAAATCTTTCAATTTCTATAGTTGTCTTCTTGCTTTTAACAGTTTTATTGAGTTATGTCACATATCATATCATTCGTACATTTAAAGTGCTCAATTCATTGTCTTTTAGTATATTAATAGATATGTGCATCCATCACCGTAATCCAATTTTAAAACATTTCTCTCTCCTGCAAAAGAGGTCTTTACCCACTAGCTGTCACTCCCCAGCACCTTCCCACCATCTCTAGTCATAAGCAACCACAAATTAACCTTCTGTTTCTATACATTTTCCTATTCTGGCCATTTCATATAAATGGAATCACAAAATATGTGTTCCTTTGTGACTGGCTTCTTTCACTTAGTATGATGTTTTCAAGGTTCATCTATGTTGTACTATGCAGCACTTTATTCCTTTTTCTTGCCCAATAATAGTTCATTAAGTGGATATACCACATTTTCTTTATCCACTCATCAGTTGATGGGCATTTGGGTTGTTTCCCCTTGTTGGCTATTATGACTAAGGCTGCTATGAACATTCTTTTACAAGTCATCATGTGGATATGTTTTCATTTTTTCTTGGTATATACCTAGTAGTGAAATTGCTGTGTTGTACAGTAACTCAGTGATTAACTTTTTGAGGAACTCGCAAACTGTTTTCTAAATGCACCATTTTATATTCTCACCAGCAATATATAAGGGTTCAATTTCTCCTCATCCTTACCAACACTTGTTATTGTGTGTCTTTTTCATTGTAGCCATGTTGTGGGTGTGAAGTGGTATCTTATTGTGGTTTTGATTTACATTTTTTAAATGACTAATGGTGTTGAACATCTTTTTATTTGCTTAATGATTATTTGTATATCTTCTTTGGAGAAAAGTATCTGCAAATCCCTTGCCCATTTTTTAATTGGGTCACCTGTTATTGCTGGATTGTAAGAATTTTTTATATATTCTAGGTACAAGTCCCTTATCAAATACATGTTTGCAAATATTTTCTTCCATTCTGTGGGTTATCATTTAGCCTTCTTGATGGTATCATTTGCAGCACAATATTTAATTTTGAACTTTTTTGCTTGTTTAAGTTATTTATTTGTTTCATTTTTGTGTTCAAAAATGTTTTTGTTATTTTATTCATCAAGTGTCTATCATATGTCAGAAACTTTTCTACACACTGGTAATACATAAGTGAATAAGATAGGACAATGTCCTTTCTCTCATGAAACTAATATTTCATTCAAGGGAGACCAATGATAAATAAATACATCAAAGAATATCAGACAATGGTGAATATTTTTAAGAAAATAGTGAGATAATGAGGTAGAAAGTTTTCATGGCACAAGTATCCAAGGTGGGGAAGCAGCTTTAGGTAGATCAGGACTATTGGCGTTTGAGGCCAGATACCTCTTTGTTGTTTGGTGGCTGTCCTGTGCATTGCAGGTTATTTAGCAGCATCCCTGGTCTCTATCCACTAGATATGAGTAGCAACTCTCTCCCATGCTGTGATAATCAAAAATATCTACAGATGTTGCCAAATGTTCCCTGGGGAGCAAAATTACTCCCAGTTGAGGACCATTGAGGTTGATAGTTGAGAAAGTCATCTCTGAGTGGAGACCTGGAGAATAAGTCCATTTTATGGGAAGCTATGGGGCAGAAGCATGCAAGAGAGATGGTAAACCAAGTGCAAAAGCAAGGAAGGGATGTGCATGGTGTGTCTGAGGAATAGAAACCAGGCTTTTGAGTAAAAGTATAGAGAATAAGAGGAAGATTGGTAGGAAATGAAACCAGAGGTAGGCAGGGGTCAGATCATGAAGGATCTAGTAGACAGTAATAAAGAATTTAGAATTTATTCCAAGTACAGTATAATTGGAAGCCAGTAAGTTGGGAATGAATAGGTGCTCTCAAATATAGGAACTAAGCAGTAGATTTGGGCTTTTTGTTTTGTTTTGTTTTGTTTTGAGTTTTCTGGGGTTTTTGTTGTTGTTGTTGTTCCAGGACCCACAGTCAGATAACAATAGTGCTAGGACTAATAACCCAGGTCTCTAGACTATGAGGCTAGAGGTCTATTTATTTAACAAGGGATACTGAGCAATCTACACCTATTAACTGTGAGAATTACAGGTGTCCCCTAAAATGACTTAACTTTCCCTGAAGTCACCTTGTTTAAGAATTCCCAATATAGTTATTGACATTTGATATGAAAATCAAAGAAGAGAAACTCTACCAAGAGGCTAATCAAAGTCTGGGTCACAGACCAGCAGCCCCAGTGTCACCTAGGAACTTGTTCAAAATGCAGAATCTCAAGCCCCATCTCAAACCTACTGAATTAAAATCTGTATCTTTAGCAAGGCCCCCAGATAATTTGCATGAGTGTTAAAGTTTGAGTAGCACCAATCTAGTTTATTAAAATATCATCAGAAGCCATTGGGTGATTCAGATGGTTTTTGATGGGCTTTTACTGAGTCATAAGACTAATGATGGTGTCATCATTAAGCTTTTATTGTAATACCATTTTGATTCCTTTCTTACTTTGGCTGTCTGTAAGTCTTCACTCACAAAGTCCTATGGCATCTTCCTTAACAACAGCATGTATCCCTTCCTTTCCATTTCTACAGCCACCACCTTTGCCTTGGCCCTCACTAATCTGTGCCTGGACTAGTGCAGCCATATCAAAATGTGTCCCCTCCTCTTCATGCCCTTCAATTAGCCTAAAGCTCTCTGAATTTCAAATGCTCTCTGGCTTTTTCTTGTCTTCAAGATAAAATTCATATTCCCAGCTCTGACTCTGAAGGCCTTCTGTGTTCAAACTCCAAAGCACTTTTTCCAGAGAATCTGTTGCATGTATGTCTTCATGTCCATGCCTTAGTTCATACCCTGGAATGCCCTTTCCCACCCTTTCCGCTACCTTCAAGGCTCTGCTGAAATCCATCAGTAATGTCAGATCTACCCAGTTGCCTCCCCTGTTCTGAGGTCCCATGGCACTTGTTGCCTGTACCAGTTGTTTTTGTCTTATAGCATTATAATTTCAGGTACAAGCACAGGTCTTCACAACTATATTGTGGCTCATGGGGGTACATCTTTATCTGCTCCCACTTGGGGACCTGACAAGGCACTAAGCACATACTAGGGAAACGGTAAATATTTTGCTTCTGAATCTGATGAAGTTGTGGAGTAATGCCCAGATTTACAAGCACATCATTCCTACTAATTTATTTTCTCTAAGGGTCTATGCTACAGTTCAGCAATTATATAAACAGCATTGTTTATAAAGCCAGCCGTGGGTAGGCAGCCTCAAATCAGCTGGGCGGTAGGCATTGGATGCTATCCAGAATTTCAGGCCAAATAAAAACTGTGAAACTTTATTTCAAGAACCACTGTATTCTGTGGACCCAAGATCTATTCTGGGTGTCAGAAAAACAGGTATCCCTTCCCACCACCCTGCTGTGGTGCTCAAGGCCAGCTGCTTCTGAGAAGCTGTGTTAGGCACAGAGCCCCAGCCAAGTGAGCCTGGGGTAGCCCAGATATAAAATGCTGGTAACACTGACCCCAATTCTGTATTTTGTTACATTTTTGCTTTTGCTTAGTACTTCCTTCTTGAGGATGTTGGCAATAGCGTCTGCTGGTCACTTGCCTCAGTGTATTGCAGGATTTTTGTGTATGGTTTAGTTTTCCTATTCCTGGACATTGAATTGTAAAGATTCCTGTGAGTAGGCACTACTGCTAACAGCCTTTTGTGTGTATATGTTAGCTCTTTTGAACCTTATAAACCTAAGGAGGTACAAAGGGAAGATGCCACCATTTTCATTTCACAGCTGGGGAAATGGAGGCCCAGAAAAGTGATCTAACTTGCCCAAGTTTTCAAAGGAGTACTCAGAGCTGGGACCAGAGCTAAGGTTCAGGCTCTATGAACCTTAGATTAATATTCAGTTAATAGGCTCAGTGCAGATTTACTGGTTATTAAAAATAGGCAAAGTTAGGATATTGACCCAGATGGTCTTTTCCTGGACTCCACACTCTTACCCACTAGCAATGTGGCCTATCAGACAATCCACATTGATTCATGAAAAGAAATAAACTTGGTGTTTCTGTTCTAAGCCAGTTTTGCCAAAATTGACAGCAGTGTCCTCTGTCCCTGAGATTCATTGCTTCAAACACTTATCTATTTTCCCTCCAAAGTTATCCCTTTAACAATGGTTCAATTCTGATTATATTTGAGAGAGAAATAAGAAACCTATTTAGATGCTAATTGGCTTTAACATCTCAGTGAGTCGACAGGCTCATGTGTGTCCTAGAAGTCTCTAGAATATGGATCATATGGTTATCAAAGAGTTTTGCTGACCCACCAACTTCAAAATGGTTTAATGCATTTAAGTTTATAAAGCAATCTGTTTTATAGCAAAGGACGTTCATGCTCAGGATAGTGTCTTGAAGGCTAGACTTTTGGGGTGGCAATTATTTTCTTGCTGAGGTTGTAGGATGGACAAATTAAATTCTTTTGCCCACATCAAAGCAGGGAAATGAAGAATCAATGAATATTCTAGGAAGTTCATGGTGTAACGGTAAACATAAAAATTTCTAGTATCAGACTGCTGAAGTACAAATCACCACTTTATAACTTGGTAGCTTTATAACCTTTATCACCTTAACTTTTCTGAACTTCAGTTTCCTCATCTCCAAAATGGAGGTCATAATGGAACCTTCCTCACAAGGCTGAAATGATAACCAAATGTAAAATAGAGGAGAATGTGAATACTTTTATCCCCTCCCCCTTCATGCCTTTTCAGTAAATGTAAAACACTTAGCTCAATGCCTGGCACGTAGTAAGTGCTTCATAAAAACTGAGTGTTATTATTATTATTTATTTATTATTAATAATTCCTATAGTTAAATAGAGTAAGTCCTCCTGTTTTTCATAAATATTTACATGTGTCTTCTCTCAGGCCTGAATGAGTAATCCCTTCTGATTTACTAATATCAAGAGCCCATTTGTGTTTCACTGAGGTAAGAAAAGAAATGAAGGATGGAAAGGACCAGCCATGACTCCAGACTGTTTACACCAGGGTTTCCCAACCTCAACACTACTGGCATTTTGAGCTAGAGAAGCGTTTGTTGTGGGTCCTGGTTGTCCCATGCATTGAAGAATGTTTATCAGTATGTCTGGCCTCTACTCATTATAAGATGCCAGTAGCAACCCTCCCACCACCACCAAGTTGTGACAACCAAAAATGTCTCCAGACATTGCCAAATGTACCCTGGAGAGCAAAACTACACCCAGTTGAGAACCATTGATTACATAGTACCTTTGCTCATGATGGGGACATGCTCATGGGGTAGCCAGTGACAGGCCAAGGCAGGAGTAGGAAATTTTTTTTCTGTAAAAGGCCAAATTGGAAGTATTTTAGGCATGGTCTCAGTCCCAGCTACTCAATTCTGCCATTGTAGCTTGAAAGCAGCGCTAGTGCATAAATGAACATATTCCAATGAAACCTCATTTGTGGGCACTGATATTTGAATTTCATATGATTTTCATGTGCCACTGAGTATTCTTTGGAAAATTTTTTCAACCATTTGAAAATGATAAACCATAACAGGGGTCATACAAAAGCAGATAGTGGGCTAGATTTGGCCCATGGACCATAGTTTACTGACCCTTGGGCTAAGAAACACATGAAGCCATAACTTCCCATTTATCCCTGGGATAAACATGGGATAAACATGGTACTTTTCCTGAGAGCATCAATTTTACATAAAAGTTTGGGGGAAAATGTATCTTTTATTAAAATAAACATTGCTGTATTTTGGAGTAGAACCCAAACCCACAATTTTCAAGATAAACCATAATATTTTATAGTAATATCTTGCTTCCCATGGGCTGCTTGGAGCTATGCCTCAGATTCCTAGAGGTCTTCCCTCCATCATTCTCCTTTGCTTTTAGGCTACCTTGGTGGAAAAATTTGAGAAATTACCATCACAGGTGAGAAACTAACTCATATAAGAGCCTGTTGGACTTTTCATAACTGGTTGCCCTTGGGTGGTGTCAAATAAGGCACCTCGAAATATTCTAAGTGCCTTAGTGCTTGCCTAATGTATTTCATTTAAAGAATGGTTGTGTAATATGTCACTGTTTAATCCAAGGTAGTTCCTATTAAGTCCTTTTCAAAATTTTCAGGTGTCTCTTTCACACATTTGAGGTCTAAGGTCTATTCACTTCTCCTGTCAACTAAGCAGCATACGTACTGCTCAGCATGATGAGTACTCAGGAGATTAGTAAATGACCCATGCCACTCTCAGAAAGCTGAAACTCTGATGGTGATGTTAGGCCCTGCTCATATGAGATGACCCCCAATGAGTACACCATCAAGAAAGGTGTAGTGGCAGAAGGAGCAATGGATTAGCAAGCAGGAGGCTTCTTTTCTTGTACCTCCTATGCATTCATCTTGAATGAGAAAGTTACTTTACCTTTTCAATAAGTTTCCTCTTCTGCCCAGAGTGATTTTTTGAGAAGAGTTCCGAGCCACCATCCAAGCTCAGCTGGGAATAGTGCCGCAATTGATTAAAGCCCTCTGCTATGGATGGGAAATCAGGAAGGGGCTAGCATAAGTGCCAGGGTGTTGACATGTCTAGTCTTAATCATCTGCACAGTCCCTCCTGGCTGAAAATCCCTATGGCTATGTTACTCTGATTGTATGGTTTCATGGTACTAATCAGATCCAAGAAAGGAAGGATCATTGTAGGATGTAAACATCAGGGGAAGATTACATGTTAGAGGGAAGTGGGCAGGTAGAGCGTTGAAGAGGATGTTTCTTCTTCAAAGCTGGGTTCCAGCAGAGCACATTTTGTGCCAACTTGGGTTTTGGTTGGCTCTAGGCTGAGTGCCTTCTATTGTGGTGTTGGCATGGGAAGAGGAAGGCATGCAGGAAATGTTGTGTCTCTGTCATTCTCCTGGGCCCTCATGAAAGGGAATGTCTTCTTAATGAGCCCATCCCAGAGAGTCTGGCCTTTCAGATAAACAAATAAGCATCAGCAGGAGATGCTCACAAGAGGACTGGAAAAAACAAGGCCATGTTGAGTGACAACCCAAATAAAGGAGACCTATGAGGTCTGAAGTTAGTGGCTAATGAGCACATTTCCTCATCTGTGGTTTCTTGGCCAGGACACGTATTGTTGAAGCACCAGGAATGTGTGTGTCTTGTTTATACAGGAAGAAGACATTCTGGCCCCTGTCCCAGTACTGACTTTTATTTATTTATTTATTTTACACAGGGGGTAAGGGACTGCCTAGAGGACATTCGCAAGGTGAAGAGAAATCTAAAGCTAATTTTAACCGAACACAATTTTCTTATCTTTCTAATGATATATATCGGTTGTCTCACTTGGGAAATGGGGATAAAAATACAACTCACCTCCTAGAATTGTTGGGAGGATTAAATGGGATCGTTCTCAGAAAGCACTTAGCACAGCTTCCAGTATATTGTCAGCATCTGATACATGTTGGCTGCAATCATTATTAGTAGCAAAAATATCATTATCATCATCTTTTTCCTGCATGGAAAGACACTGGAAAGAGAGTCTGGAGATGGGGGATCTAGGCCCGGTTCTACCGTCAGCTGCCTGTGAGATTTTAGGCAAATCATCTCTCATGTCAACCGAGAGTACTGGACTAGAGTTTTTATTCATTTAGTAAACATGCTTTGAGGACCTACTAAGTGCCAGGCTGTGTCCCAGGCAGCAAACATATTCAGGTGAATAAGACACATTTTCTGCACTCAAGAAACTCCAAGGGAAACTCCAAGGGTAACAACAGACAGGTTACACATGTGATAGTATAGCATGAGAATTGCTATTACTCTGACGATGCATGCCAAATGCACTGGAGCCCCAAGGAAGGAATTAGCAAGACTAAAATCTGTCCCAATCTGACCTCAGACGAGTGTATAGTAGAAGCATACAAGTAATAGACTGGGTGATTAGGGAAAGAAGAAGTTGCCTTGCTCATGAGGGACCTAAAACCCAGATCCCCTCTTTCTAGGACCAGGGTTCTCACCAAATACCAAACTATCTTAAAATAAAAGCATTCGAGAAAAAGTGATATGCAGAGAGGTGGCACAGTGATAATTAAGTAACTGGAGTTTGGAAAGAAGAGACTACAACTTGAGTTTCAGCACTGTTATTTTGGTAGCTTGATGATTTGGGGTCAGTTGTTTAATCTCTTTGAACCTCATTTACTTCAGGCATTATTACAGTGACACCTGCTTGACATGATTATCATGTGGAGAGGGAGGCTGTTTATTTTAAAGCCTTGGTAAAATGTGACTTACATAAATTCTAGTTTGTGGCTGTTTCTGTTGCTATCCTGAATAATGATAACAACAATAAATGTCTTGCTGTGTTATTTTTAAAAATGTTCAGTGGCCATTAATTGAATTTGGGTGTCCAAAGAAGTAAGTAAGGGTTCTTTCTTTCAACAATTAATATCCTTTTTTAGGAGAATAGGCAAAATATCTTTTTAATTGTAATACTAAACAATCTTAATTTCTCTAGCTTATATGTGAAAAACAGGAGGAAGGGAGGGAGGGGAGGAGGAAAATTGTCTATTTCTCCTTAAAGCTAATCATAGAAATAATTCCAGGTAATAGTCTTGTGGCCTGGTTCCTGATTAATTGCAGTTGTATCATGCTGTTGTAACAGAAACCCCTGAAGTGGGTGATTGATTATCTGTGGGTAGAAGGAAAGGGTAAACAACTGTAGTAAATAAAACTCTTGTTTGAGGCAAAGCAAAGGAGATATTACGTAGGAGAAATATAATAAAGATGAGAGTGATAGAAGCAGCGTGGGTTCTAGTTCTTCCAGGGAGGTGACCTTGAATAAATTTCTTTCCTATATTTGGCCTCAGTTTCCCCATAAGAGCAACCTAGGACTCAGTGTAGACAGTCCCTAAGGTCCCTTTCAGGCTTGACAGAGTATGAGATTTCTACCTGCACAATACTGAAGCAATGATCAACAGAGAGAGAGAGAGAGCGCTCAAATGCCTAACTGATAAAAAAGGGAAACAGACTCATAAAACCCACTGATTCAAATTAAATGGAGAATTCACATTGATTTAGAGCTGGCAATCTCAGGCTTCTAAATCATAAGGAAACTCCATTTAATCCTGGATGGTCTCTTGGGTCCTATCTTCCTCAGCTCAGTAATGCTAAGCACAGAGTTCCCATGGAAATTGAGAGAGAGAGACAGAGAGAAAGAGAGGGAACTGTTTACAAAAAGAAGAGGAAGAACAATATACTTGCATTAACTAGAGAGCTGTCCCCCACCTGCCACCCCTGTTACAGGCAAAAGGACCATGAAAGCCTTAGCCAGGTCTTAAGTATTAGTTCCCTACCTGCGTAACCCTTTATGGGCTGAGTTTTGGTCCCTAATGGAAATCAAATTCAATGATCTTATATAGGGAAATAAATAACTTGTACACTGTTTAGTAATGTGGTTTGCAATTTTTAGGCCCTCCAAAGGATAAGGAATTCAACAGACCCACAATCCAGCACTTCAGATTTTGAAAATGTACCCATTGAAAGCTTGGGGGGTCCTAAAGGCTGTGAAGTTATTGAACTTCAGTGAAGGGGGACCTTTCTTTCAAACTCTGTGGTGCTGCAAATCAGAGATTGAGAACTAAAGAGGGGCTGGGGCCTTCCCAGAGTCACCCGTGAGTCTCGGCAGAGCTGGGACTAGGATTCACAACTAGAACTAGAGCTCCACTGACTCCAATCCAGTACGATCAAGGCTCCTGTGTCTCCTCCCATGACCTGGGTCCAGTGACTCCTTGACCTTCCCCAAGAGAGTTGTAGGGACACTCTGTTTTCTGGTTCCTTGCAGTGCCACATCAGAACTGAGGTTAGAAATCTCCTCAGGAGTGAGGGCCACCAACCTACCAGACTGATGATTAGCAAGGGAGTCATGGATGTGGGGGGCTTTGTGTGACTTTGTGTACAGCAGGTCTTTATACACAACCCTAGCACATGATGTTCATCCTGAGATCCAGCTCTGGTGTCCAATTCAAATCAGGCCAACATATTGATTAAGATGCAAAGATGCAGGTAGTTACACTGTCACAAGACCTGGACTACGAGTCTGAATATCTGGTTTCTAATTCTAATTCTACCAGCTGCTAGCCACCTGTTCTTGATCTACCGTTTAAGTCCTGTGAGCCTTGGTTTTTCCTTCTTTAAGACAGGAATGATGGTGACAGTATCTGCAGAACAGAGTTAACTTGAACTAAATGAGCAAAACAAAACAAAAAATATGGAATTAAGCATGAATTTTTAGGGTTTAGTTTATACATGTTGTGAGAACTTAGTGAAGAGATAAAAACACTAGTATCCTGGGGAGATTGGGAAATGCTTTGTAAGGGAAGTTGGAAGGCAGTAGAGCATTAAAGGATAGGATGGATTTGTATAATGGCAGGGGAGGTGAGAGAGGACTAAAGAGACAAACGTCCACAGACAGTTTCTGATTTTTCTCATGCTTTGGGCTCTCCACTTCTGTTTTCAATAATATTCCAATCCTTGACACCTTCATTCAACAGTATTTTCTTTTTTAATTTCCTGAATTGTCTCCCTGGGGAGGGTAGGGAATACTTGTAGTAATAAGTCACATCACAGAAACTTCTTTTCTTCTCTCTTATTGAAATTTCTGTTAAAAATGTATATGTATATATAATTAAAAAATTAAAAGCTATCTCCAGATAATTCCCTAAATGAACAGGCTTAGGCTTTAATTATATCATGTTCCCTTCCTCTTTGTTCTTCACTTGCTAAATTTTACTAATGAACATAATCCCTCCTATGTGTTTTGGACTTTACAGTTCATAAGGGTTTTATTTCTGTTACCTTTAGCCTTGACAGTGAGTCCATGCAGTAATTTAGGTTATGATTGTTGGGTCCTTTATAAAAATGAGTTACTTTAGCTTTAGAGAGGTCCCTAATAGTTGGCCAGGTTCCCTAACACATAGTAAGCTCTCAGTAAATATTGAATGGACAGATGGATGGATGGATGGATGAGAGAGACAGGGACACTGAGTGGATTGACAGCTGCTCTAAGTATCTGCCATATTTTATCATTTTTCCTCAGTGATAATCCCAGCTTCAGCAGAGATCCCAAGGCACAGAAAGCAGGCCTGACCTGCAGTCATTTACCTCTGGGCTTCCCTGGAGCCTGTCAAATGGAGATGGCCACTAAGGCTGTGTGGTATAGTTTTGTAATATAGAAAATCTGATAAATCCGTGAAGCAAGGTCCTCAACCACTAAGGCTTATACAAGAGATTGTCCTCTTTTGTACTCTGTGTGAGGTAATGTGTTTGGAGTTTCTACTTCATTTGAGAAAAATAGGGTCCTTACCCATTTTCATCCTGAAACATGGAGTTGAGATTATCAATGCCTGGATTGCCGGGAGATCACGTAGAGCAAAGGGAAGGATCAGGAAATTAGAAGTCGGAAAACTTGGGTTCAAGACCCAAGTCCAAAGTTGGTAAACTTCACGTATTTATTCATTAATTATATATTGATTTCTTACTCTGTGGCAGACTTTGCCAGACATTGGGAATACAGTAATAAACAAGGGGGACAAGGCCATGACTTCATGGACCTTAGTTCTAGTGGGATAAGAAAGGAAAATTAAATAAATAATTGACTAAATAAATGTGATAATTGTATGACAAAGATTCTCTGAAGAAAACCACAACATGCTGAGAAAAGATGACATGAGGGTACTTATTTAAATAGTGAGTCAGTGAAGGCCATCTCTGAGTGGTGGCATTTAAGGCCAGACTTAAAGGCTGAGAAACTACTAGCTCTACAAAACAATTTGGAGAAGAATATTCTACTCAGAGGGAATAATATGTGCAATGGTTTGAGAAATGGAAAGACAAGAGTAGCTGGAGCGTTTTTAGCAAGGGAGAGAGTTTTAGGAGAGTAGGTTGGGAAGGCATAGAAGGTTCCAGGGCAGGCAGAGCCATGGAAAGAAGTTTAGATTTTATTTTACGTGCATGAGAAGCCACTGGAAGGTTATAAGTAGAATGAGATGTGGTCTAATCTCTGCGTTAAGAATTTGACTTTGGCCCAGTCACTTAACTTCCTTGTGCCTTTCTTTTCTCTCCTGAAAACAGGGATAAAGCTACTGATTCCATGTTTTTCCAAGAGGGTGTTTGAGTGTCAAATAATGTTCATCATAATGCTTTGCTCCAAGTAATGTTTGATAAATATTTAATTGAATAAAATTATTCAATAATAATATGAAAGTGCTTCATAAACTGTAAAGCGTCATGCGTGTGTAAGGTATTATCAATAATCATCATTTCCCCAAAGCCCTGCTTCCTTCACAGGAGTTTGTGTGGAACAGGTAACATAATTGTCCATAAAATGCTTTGAAAACCCCATCCCAATAAAAGGCACTTTATATGTATGTTCATTTATTTATGGAATTTTGCATTTATTTTTCTTTATTCTGTGGCACCAACTTGTTCTCTGTTTTTGGCCCAGGAAGTATTACCCAGACTCAAGTGTGTTATTTAACCTTAAAAAATAAAAATATCCAGAGAGAATGTGATGAGCGGGACCGAGAGTCAAGTCAGATTGCGTTTGGATAGAACTGGGCACTTCTCTACCTCTCTTCCCGAAGGAGGTGGAAGCTTGTCCTCATTAGTCATAGGCCCCCCGTTACCTATAAAAGAGTTGTGAAAAGCAATACTCACAGTAGTGATAATATGAATAACAAATGGTTAGTAACGCACATATATATCCACACACACACATGGGTTTGTATTTATAGCCCTTTGCTACTTTTCTCAGAGCATTTTTTCCCCGTCTATTGTTTTAATTTAGCTCACGCTTATGCACAGAGGCAGAGTGGGAGTTTTCTAATTGGAGAAATGGCCATGAAGTGCTTAAGTGATTTGCTTCAAGGTCACACCGCGAGTGATGGAGGAGGTGAAACCAGGTCACAGATCTCCCGAGTCCTGCGCCAGCACTCTGTGTCAAGACCCCTCAGCTTCCAGGGGGCCTTGGGAAAGAAAACTGGGATCCTGAATCTCAGATTAAATAATTAGGAACTATAGTATTTTGAGACTATAGGAAATATTTGATCCATGTAGTCTAGCCCTCCTCTTCCACCCTGCATACAGGGAAACTGAGGGCCAAGTGTAGGAGCCTGCTTGGGCAGGTGACCTCTCTACCACCTGCTGAAGCACCTACAGATGCTCCTGCCATCTGCCTTTTAACCCCATACGTAGCTGGGGATGGAGGTGGTTGGAGAAGACACAATAGAAGTCAAGGCAGTCCTCAGTCGGATACCCTTCCAGAAAGGAATCATACTAGGTGGAGAGCTCTTCAGTTAATTGAGTTTTTTCTTTGCAGTGGAAAGAAGGTCTCTGTGACCTTGGATCTGACCTAGGGCTTGCCATGCCTTTGCCCTAGGTCTCTCCTGCTCTCCCCTCACAGATTTAAACAAGGTGAATCTTTGAGTTCATTCCAGCCTCAGTATTCTCTCAGTCTACCATGTGTGGACTGGGTGGGATACATTTGGCTGTTTTGATCATATCATTGAATTATTTGTAACTTAAAAGGCTTTTATTAATATATTTTGACCCATGGAATGTGTGATGTTTTTTTCTGTTCCAGACATGGACAGTTTTTATGAGGGGAAAAAGAGACAATCCCCCTCTGATTTTCCTGCAGCCTCCACCTTCTCCCATACCCCTATCTTCAGCTCCAATAACCAAACAAGTCCTTGTCAGAGAACTTACTTTTATCTGCCCTGGAATATTATCTCCAATGTTAAAAAGCTTAATCACCAACAGTTAAGAAAGCAGATGTATATTGAGGGCCCATCAGGCAACCGACATTATGAAACTAGACATGAAAAGCACATATAAAGAGTGATAGACACAGGACCAAGCACATAGTAAGTACTCATTAAATGCTACTACTTGCTGTTATAACATCAGAAGTGGTGATTTAGTAGTATAAAAAGTGGTTTTTTTTCACCTAACCCTTACAACAACTGAAGAAGGTAGAAACTATTAGTTTCCACATTTTATAGATGAGTAAACTGGAACCAAGGGGAGGTTACATAACTGGCCTGAACTTTCACAGCCAGTCGTCGAACCCAGATGTGATGGTTGCCCATTCTTTAGACCACTAGACTGGTTTCATTGACCTTCTATACCATTATGGCAGCTGTACACATCATCTTGTCCAATTTGAGCCTAAAAAGTGATGTAGCTCAGAGGCAGTCAAGTTCAGTGGGATGAACATGAGTACTGGGCTGGGAAACTCATGCCTGAGTGTGAGCCTTGCAACTTTGGTCAAGAGTCTGCCCTGGGGCCAAATTTCTTGCTGGCAAAACGGTTAAAAATACCCATCCAGCCCATGTCTATAATGAATATGAGGTTCCAATGGGATAATGGATGAGAAGACACTTTGTATTTTGCAATGCTCTACTCAGATGCAGGATGCTTATCTCATCAATGTTACACTCTGGTGCCAGTTTCTAGGGGGTCAGCTGCAGAGAAGCTAGTTCAGGCTATAACACCTCATTAGAAGCTGAAATTTGGATTCAGGGAGAGGAGAATGGAAGGGGTGAGAGCTGCTCTCCGCTTCTCCGGATCCTGCTGCTATCTGTATTCAGAGAGGTTTCCTGGTACCTTGGCAGTGCTGCTCAGTGGGATGTCTCTGACTTTGATGTTGGGCACGTCAACATTCTAATAGGGCGGCAGCCGAGATCAGGTGTGAGTTTGGAAAGACATCTTATGACAGGTTTTGCCTAAAGATGTTTCAACAGATAACCCTTTAGAAATAACAAAGGTAGTTTGTGCATTTCACAGAGAACCCGGGGGCTTAGGTAGCAGCTCAGTGCGAAGTTTGGCATGCAGGCAGCTTCCCACTGTCTCTTTTTTTTCCTCCCTGCACATCTGTGAGATATCATCACTTGTCACAGTAGCACAGTATTGTGTTTAGTTACATTGATGTTCTTCCACATTGACAGCAATGGTGGAAGGACAAGAGGCTATTTCCTTCTAGATTGTTCACATTGGAAGAACATTAGAAATTTACTCCTTTCTCTTAAAATGTAAATTAGATCACCTCATTCTACTGTTTAAAAATTCTCTCATGGATTCTCATCATGCTTAGAATAAAATGCACATGCCTAACGTGACCTCGATGGTCACCTGATCTGACCTCTGCTGACCTCTCTGACCTCCCCTCCCACACACCTCCCCTGCCTCACTGTGCTTGGGTCATGCTGGCCTTTCTGTGTCCAAATGTGCTGAGCTTTCTCCTCCCTTAGGGGCTGTGCACCTATAGCTCCTCCTGCCTGCACCACTCCTCCCCAAGTCTTTCATGGCTGACTCCTTCCCGTCACCAAGTCTCAGCTTGGCCCAGAGTCCCTTCAGCCAGTCCTTCCTGGACCTCCCTCTTTGGCCCTCACTCCCATCCCACAGCACATCTCCATTACCCTGCCTTTGGTAAGGTCTTCTTAGCACATATTGGTTTTTTTACATATTTGTGTCCTTACTAGAATGTTAGTGCCATGAGAGTAGAGATCCCTTCTTTCTTACTGTCTCCTGAATCTCTAGCATGAAGAACAAGTGTGCTGCAGCACAGAATAAATCTATAGCCCAGTGAACACTTGCTGGATGGATGAGTGGACCCCCTCCTTTTACAGATGAAAAAGGTGGCACCAGAGAAGAGTAGCCATCATCATATTCCTGGTTTTTTTTTTTCTTATGATTTTACATTAGCACCTTTGGGCCATGCTGGGGCAAATTACAGCATCCAAGGATTCTTGGTGTGATGTTCATAGATCCCTAGAAAGTCAGCAAATGGGAATCAGAGTGTCTGCAGCCCTGTGAACTTGTGGGCATATTCCTGGGGAGAAGGCTTATAGCTTTTATTGGTACCTCAAAGGGATCCTTAATCCATTGGTCGCTCCCATCAACTTTTCCTTTTAATTAGTTTCGTTTGTGGGTGTGAAGTGAACCTAGAGAGAGGATAAACTGTCTCAGCACCACCTTGAAAACCTTTCTTCTTCTTCACTGGCAGCATGATTCCAATGTTCTGCCACTGTATACAGGGAAATCTAGTCTTTTTATCACTGGAGCATCTCTTTCCTGAGTTCATTATTTCCATGATGAATCTCCAGCGCCAGAAGCTAGAGTCGGATTTCCATATGAATCAAAGAATTCCAGAGTCAGGAGAACACTTAATCCAGCATTTATAAACCAAGGTGTACATCAGAATTTTCTAGGGAGCTTTTTACAGCTATGTGCTTCCAGGCCCTTCCTCTGACTTTTAAGTTCAGAAGTGGGGTGTATTCGTTTCCTAGGGCTTCTGTAACAAAGTGTCACAGACAGGGTGGCTTAAAACAATAGAAATTCGTTGTCTCATAGTTCTGGAAGTTAGAAGTCTGAAATCAAGGTGTTGGTAAGGCCATGCATCCTCTAAAACCCATAGGTGAGAATTCTTCCTTGACTCTTCCTAACTTCTGGTGGTTGCCATCAATTCCTTGTGACCTTTGACTTGCAACTGTCAAGGAACAGCCAAGCTTCAATATCTGCCTCCGTCGTCACATGGTGTGTGAGTGTGTGTTTTCTCCTTTTATAGGGACACCAGTCATATTGTATTAGGGGTCATTCTACTCCACTATTACCTCATCCTAACTATTTATATCTGTAATGACCCTATTTCTAAATAAGGTCACATTCTGAGGTACTGGGGGTTGGAACTTTGTTTTGGGGGGAATTTTAATCCATGACATGGGACATGGGAATCTATGTTTTTTAAAGCTCCACCATTTATTCTGATTGAGAAACGCTGTTCTTTTCTATCCCTTCGCTGAACAGATGGGAAACTGAGGCCCAGGAAAGGAACTAGTCTAAGCTCACACAGAGACTCAGTGATAGTGTCAGACTAGGAAGCTAAGTATCATGATTCCCCCAGCATACTTCCTAATGTGCCAAACTGCCTTTTGGAGTCTGGAGCTGGTGATGCTCTCACTGGTCTGCAAAGGCCAGCATTTCAGTGGGTATTTCCAGTTGTCCAAATCTGCCCAAAGGGGCCACTTACCTCTCCAGTGTTATCTAGAGGGGCATCAGTGGATCTTTTGGTCCAGTCACCTGCCTCCATCCCAGAGGATGTGGTTTTGGGGCAAGTTGGACTATCTCAGCAGTCATGGACATGCATCTGTTTCCTCCCAGTTGTACCCATGTTGCCCCAAATTTCTGTGGTTGGTAACTGGTATTTGGATGAAGTTCTGCACTGTATGTATGGGAAGACTTCCTTCTTCATCCACTGCTTACTCAGAACACTACCATATGGTATTTATTAATGTGGTCCTCTCTCTTTGGTTAGCATGTGGGTGGGTTCTTAGGAAAAGAAGTTAACATCTGGAAAGACAACCCAAGTCTTGCACACAGCATTTGAGATATTACTCAGTGGAACTATTGGTTGTTGCGCCCAATCTGTGTCCCCTCCCACTTGATTTTTATGATGGGAGTCTGCATGATCCGTTAATCCCTGTCTCAGCCAGTTCCCTCACAGCAGATGCATTTAAAGTCACAGATCCCAAAGTAAGTAAATCTAACTGTTTAATCTATTATTAATCAGCTAGTTGCCAAAATGATAGAACTCTAGGGGGGCCTGAGGAAGACATCAATATTTATGGCCTCGTTAGTGAGTGCATATTTTTCTCTCTCTCTCCTTTCCCCCCGCTCTCTTCCCTTAAGACAAGAACAGAAATATGAAGACTGTTATGTTTTATGCCACTGTACAAGGCAGAAATGTCATGTTTTGAAATGAGATGACTACAAAGTGGTATTGCATGTTTGTTTGAGAACATTGGCTGTTAGGGCTGTGGTAACCTCTGCCAGGTTGGGTTAAGCAAAAGAACCTGCAATCTGTGGTAATACAGTGAGAAAGCTTAAGGAACAGAAGGGACCTGGGAGAACTTTTTCACAAATAATTCATTTTTCTGATGAAGCAACTGAGGCTCAGAGAGAGAAAGGGGCTTCTTTGTGACCACACATTTATTTTATCACTCAACAAACCTTAACTGGACACCTCCTATATGTCTGACGATGTGTGAGCTGCCAACGACACCCAGGTAAGTATTAACAGGAATACCTAACATTTATTGAATACTTCCTAGGTGCTGGGTACATGCTAAGTCCTTCAAATAGTCTCTCTTGCTGAAGACCCTCCAACAGCTACCAGCTGCACTTGGGATGACGCAGGTGCCTTGCCTGTGAGGCTCTGTGTGACCGTGCTCTGACGTACCTTTCTGACCTTGCCTCGTTTCATTCTCCCCCCCATTTCTTGTGCTCTGCCTTCAGTGGCTTTCACTGTTATTGTTCCTGGAATATGTACCAGGTTTATTGCTCTTAGGCCTTTGAATCAGCTGTCCGCTCTGACTGGCTTACTCTTCCCTTCATCCCTTCTGGCTATCACATTTCAGGTCTCAGTACAAACTGCACTTTTTCAGAGATTTCTTGAAAATGAGTTACCCTATTCCCACCCCCTTAGTCACTATCTTTTAATAAACCTGTTTTAGTGTCATCCTACACAGTGATGTGCTGGTAGGTGCTTTATACCTGGGTCTGGTGGGGTGGAGGTAGGGAGGGGAAGTGTGCTGATCTGTAGCATCTGCCAATTTCCATGGTGTAAATACCTCCACTGTTGCTGATTTAATAATTCGAGCTATCAATGTAATGCTGCTGAATGAGAAGTTGGGAGGAGAGACACACAATCCACTCTTGTGAACCAGTACAAGCCAGCTCTAGCATGCTTCTTATTGTCTGAAATTATCATATTTATTTGTTTACCTGTAATTCTTTTTCCCTCCTATGTGATGTAAGCTCCAAAAGAAGAGGAAACTTTTCTGTTTTGTTTATGGTTATATACCTAGCACCTAGAACAGGGCCGGGAATATGACAGCAACTTAATGAATGACTGCTGAATGAATTATGAATGAATGAATGAGAATCCTCACAATAACTCTGTTAGGCAGATACTACTATTATCCTAATTTGCCAAATAAAGAAACTAAAGTGCAGAGAGAGATTAAGTAACTTGTCCACGCTTACACAGTACGTGGGATTGCCAGGATATGAGCCAAGGGAGTTTGTCCCCAGAGCCTCTGTTCTAAATTCCAAGCTATATGAATTTGACAATGTCCGTCCTCTTAAAGACCTCAGTCTAGAGAAGAAAAAGATACTTGAATAAGAGAAATATTGTACCCATGACAAAGGTGTGCATCATATACACTGAAGGACCTGGGTGAGCAGGGCCCAGGAGTGGCCCAGTGGTCAGAAAGTCCTGTGACAAGGGTAATATTTGACCAAGCCTTGGAGGATATCATCAGAGTGCTTTTCCCACCATGCCAAGCTGCTTCCCACCTGGAGCAACTGATACTATGCAATCTCTCTTGGATGAGGAAGAGCAATCAGGCTTCACTCAAATGTAAAGAAAACCACAGATGCATTATTGAGATGGCTTAAGGGTTGACTGGATATTTCCGCACACAAGAAATCTGATACACCACTTGAGACATGCTTCCAGGCAGGGACTTAGCTGCTGCTTCTCACCGCTGATCGTGTAACATGCCTTCTGATTAAGGGCTTGTTTAGTTCTGGGTTGAATTGCTCACCCATTTCTCCTTCAGATTCTTTACCTTTTGCTTCAAAATTTCAGGTGGCTGCTCGCTTAGAATTTTAGTGAATGGAATGTGTACTATTGCTGGCTTTTTAATTGTTCTAGTAGCCAGGCTTGAGAAACCACAGAGCCATCATTGACAAAAGCCGGAACCTTGGCATTCCCTCCCTCTGCTTCTCCCCACCCCAAGCTCAAATCAGTTCCCGGGTCCTTTTGTCAAGTCTTGCATCATGCCTTTCTTTTCACTCCCACTGCTGTTATTCTGGTCCAGGATGCGCATTCACTCATCCACTCGTCCCCTAGCTCATTCAACAAACGTTGGGTGTCTGCTGTGTGACAGGGGATGCAGTAGGCTTGGGAGATATAATGGTGAGTAAAAGCAGACATTTCTCCTGCCCCCAAGGAGCATATTTCCAGGGGGGGCATATTCTAGTTGGGGCAAACATCTGTTAATCAAGTAATCACCTGAATAATTGGATAATTCCAATGGTGACAGAAGTTACAAAGGAGAGGGGAACATAGTGCTATGACAGTGTCTAACAGGGCATTTGACGTAAGTGGGAACACCAGGAAAGACTTCCCAAGTGTGGTTATATTTGAGCAAAATCTAAGGTTTTGAAGGATGAGGAAACCTTAAGGTATCAAAAGGAGGAAAAGTTATTTCTTCCAATTGGAAAAGTATACATAAATATTCTTCAGTGGAAAGGAGCTTAGTTTCTACTAGCATAGCTGGTTTGGATGGGGACAGAGCACCTAGGCAGAGAGTGGTATGAGGTAAGGCTGGAGAAATACAGAGAAGCTGCATTGGAACACTGGGAAGGAGTGTTAGCCTGAGTGTCTAGATACCTGAGGGAATCCGTTTTTGTACTCCCTCTTTGTCTCCCCTCCCGGCTCATCCTAGGCACTCATTACCAAATTCCTCTCTATATTATACTGGGTTGGTGTGTATATGTGTGTGCATGCACCTTTTTCCCTGTTACTCTCCTACTCCCCAAATTAGCAGTTGTTTTTCTACTCTGCAGTGTAGAGTAGATTTCCACTGTTGGGAAATCATATAACATAATATTATAACATAATGGGAACAGGGGCTTTGGAGTCAAATAGCTGATACAAATCTGTTTCTTCCACTTTCTACCTTTGTGCTTAATCCTTCTGAGCCTGCATTTTTGTACCTTTAAAATGGAATCATAGTATAAGGTTTACATCAGATAATTAAAGCCTTGAGCATAATCCATGACATACAGAAAGTACTGATTAAATAATAACCTATTAGACTACTGACTATCTTCCATTCTAACCTAATATTTCCTAGCCAGTTTAGGCACTATTTCTCTTGCTTAGAACAGTTTCTTACACATCTATCCAAAATGTATAACCCTTTGATCAGCAGATCAATATTTGTCTCCTGAGTTTCCATCATCTCTGTCCCAGCCCTCTCTCCACTACCAGCCTTCTAGAACAGATCCTTTATCTAAATTGCTAGAAGAGATTTTCAGGTATTTTTACTTGTATTTTTTAAAATCATCATCTTTTAGCTTGTGTGTGTGTGTGTGTGTGTGTGTGTGTGTTTTCTTTGTTATCCTTTCTTATTATTAGCTTCTTCAGGTCAGGTACCATGTTTTATATATGCTGGACTACCTTCATTATACCTAGTACAATGCATGGAACATTGCTCTGAATAAATATTCTTTGGATAAATGAACGCATAAGTAAATAAAGAAGTGCAAGAAAAGAAAGTCAATTTTTATAGTGTTCTAAGTAAGGACAAAAAGAGAAACTAATCAAAATATCTTGGAAGTAAAATTCTGTCCTCTCTTTGTGCTCGTTTATTTACTTATGAGTTGCGGAGCATGTTGCCTACCATCTATTTAGTCTCACAAGTATGTTAACATCATTAACATAAGTTTTATGCGGTACTTTGTACCGCCTGGGGTTAAGATGGTATAGAAATTTAAAATATTACATATATGATTCCTCCAGGAAGAAAAGAGGAAGCAATATCTATTTTGTGAGGTGTACCAATTTTGGATCACTGTAGTGGAAGTGCCCAAAGCAGTTTGTACACCACTGCAAATGTGAATTAATTTATACTTTTCAAAGCCCCGGATGGATACCTTTCATTTTAATTAAGTATATTTTGCATAATTTTGACTTTACACAGTAGATAAAATAGTTCTTGTATTTGCTTTGCAGAATCTGCAGCATTAGATGTAAGTTTATTATAAAGATGTACATTAGCAGCTTCTCAGACTGAAGTCGCCCACCTAGCAACTTTTTCTCAAGGATTCAAGTACTGTAATTGTGTGTGTGTGTGTGTGTGTGTTTGTTTAACTTGGTGTTTTTATTTTAATTATCATAGAAAATAACAAATATATCTTCAAATGACCGTGTCATAACTAAGTACTGGCAGAGATTCAAGGCCCTTGCTTATATCTGCATTTACTATCTTGTTGGCACTACAAATTACTACTGTAATTGTGATGAACTATTGAGAACAGAAAAAATGAATCTGATACAGAAATGATGCGTAGTAAAATAATGCTGGGTGAAGGCTAACTGACATAGTGAGGTACTACACGGAAAAAGAGGGGAAACACTAGGGAAGGAACTGTAAAGTGCACAGTAGTTTAGGCATGCTGAACTCATGGAGTCTATGCAATTACACAGTACCATATTGCTGTTACAATGGTGTTTTGGAGTCAGCAAGTCCCATAGTTTCTAACATTAAATTAATATTGGTAATACAAAATGCATTGCTATTATAATTATGTTTGTCTCATTTGTAAATTTTCTTTGGTTTTATAGTTCTAAGATGGCTATAAGCAAAGAATTGATCTCTGGCTTAATGTTTGTATATTTTCAAGTATCATTATAATAAATATAATTTGTCAACATTGTATGTTCAGATGAACACAGTTTTCTTCAAAAAGTGTCCATAAATTATATGAATTCTAAAAAACTGCCTTAGTAGGTGATAGTAAAAGCCTCCAAGAAAGTGTTGCATTATGGCCAAGCTTTATTTTATTAATACCAGATCTATAAAACACAAAGAAAGAATCAAAAGTGTAGAGAAATGGCAAATATGGAAACAACAGCTTAAAGGTAAAATACCAAGGTTCTAAAGAGGTTTTCAGGGTTGGATAAAATTGAAAATTCAAAATTAAGAAAAACCTACAGAGTCCTGAAAGTATCACTGATGAACTCCTAAAATACCCCAACCTCAACAAGCTATTGAGACGTGGGTATGTGTGTATCCCTTCTTCAGTGTTTTGCAGACCACCTCCCTACTGGACTACCTCTCCAATTTTCCAATGATAGGCTATATGGAAATAATATCAATTTTAAAGAAATTTGCTTTACACCCATATTTTCTAAAAAATATTTCTTTTGTAAAATAAGAGCATCCTTATTTCACCTCTTGAAAACTGTTAGCTATACTGAGTTGTTGTATAAGCAGCAAATCTGGATTTGTTACTTTCTAAACTTTATTTACAGCTTCCTGCCTCTATAAGTGTTTGTTCCCATTTAGGGTGTGTGCAGTACTTGTTAGAAGGACACCTTTTTTTTTTTTCCTTACTTTTTCCAAGTTGAGAAGACTATTTGTGAGAGTGTGAAAAGGTCTAAGCGGTGCCCCTTTGAATGGGGTATTGTGTTAATTGCAAACACTACAATGTGTGTTGCTATTTTATGGCTGTTGTACCCAGTGTCAAAAGACTTAGTTCCTTCTTGACCCAATCCTAGTTATTTAGGAGTGGTTGAACAGAGATACACAGTTTTAAATTGCTTTTCAGAATGAATGTGAAGAGAACAAAGGAGTGAGTGGAGAAGTCAGCTAGATTGTCCTTGTCTATACAGGATCCTTCCCGTAACTTTTCCCCAATCACTTTAAGCCTAATTTTATATCAGGAATTTTTTCCCGGCTTTTTTATTGCCTTTCCTTAGGGTGTAAAAATGATAAGTTTAATTTTGTAGACTGCTTTTAACTTTTCAAAACCATTCCAAGGATATTCATCAAGGAAATGGCCAATGTTTGTTGAGCACTAATTTGTCAGTCAACACTGTGGTAGGCATTCAGGGTATCCCTCTGAGTATCTTACAGCAGCCCCAACCAACACCCTGCACATCTTAGCTAGGTTAGATTCTCATTCACAGGTTTTCATAGTATACAAAATTCCCCTGCACAGCCCTAGGTCACAGGTATGCAATCATTTATTTTGTGTATGCTTTTTCCACTCGACTGTGAGCTCCAGGAGGACAGAGGTGGAGTCTGTTTTGTTCACTGCTGAATCCCTAGGGCCCAGCTCAGTGTCTGGCAACAAGAAGCATTCAATATAAGTGCACTGAAATGAATGAAAGAAGGGTGGAATGGTTGGTCTAGGAGGGGGTTGCGAGTGTGAAAAGCATACTATTATTTGAGGAAGCAAGGAAGGCATTTAAAGAGCCCAGGATTTCATAAAGGCAAGTACCTGCAACAAGAATGCCGCACAAGGCAGAAAGTAGGCCAGGTTTTTAAGTACAAACTAAGGAAGTAGAACAATCTTTTATGATTGCAACATGAAAGCAAAAGCCCAAACTGGGATGCATCTCACAAGACAGAAAGTATGTTAGGAAAATAAGTTTTAATGCACTAGGCAGAAAATGAAGTGGGCTGTCCCTTTTAGTGTGTGGGAAAGGAAAGCAGATGACTGATTTCAAAAGGCAAAAACATCTACGGCGTTCTTTCACCCCACCTTAGTGTTCCTTTCTCAGAGTAAGACAGTTGTATTATGAAAGCACAGGACGTGCGGACAGGGCTGGAGAGGAGTCTGACCAAGAGATGTAAGGGGCTGATCAAAGATGATTTTAGAAGTTGGCTTTTTTAATAGCAAGAGGCTGTACTTCTTGAACTGTGCAAGCCACTACCTGTTGTTTTTCAGAACTCATAGAAAGTGGTAAAGGTCAGAGAGTGTCCCTGAAACTAGAAGATGACTCTAGATTCCATTGAATACCTGCCCAGGGTCCTAACAGCATTGATTCGTTCTGCTACTTCCCCTTTCTCCAACTGGAATAGGCAGAAAGCTGGTTTGGGAGTCAGGAGACCCAAGTTCTAGTCCTGGCAGTACTATGGTCTTTCTTTGGGATTCTGTGCATATCACTTTACCTTTTATATCCTTACTTTCTTCTTCTATAAAATGGAGAAAGATGCTTCGTTTTTCTAGTCACTGGTTAGTAGGACAAGAACACTTTTAAATTTTTCTCCTTAAATAATGCATGTATACAACTTATAAAACCAAATAGTATTTCAAGTGATGAAACAAAATTTAATATTATCTTCTCTCATCCTTTTCTATCCTGGATTCCAGCTGTCATGGGGAATCACTTTAAACTCTCTTAGCTGTTTCTTCTGATATTTTATCTTCATGTCTCTAATACTGCCTGTCTTAGTTTAGGCTGCTATAACAAATGCCAGAGACCGGGTGGCTTAAATAACAGACATTTATTTCTCAGCTGTGGAAGCTGGGGTGTCCAAGATCAAGTTGAGGCTGATTTGGTTCCTGGTGAGGACCTGCTTCCTAGTTTACAGATGGCCACCTTCTTGCTGTGTCTTCACGTGGTGGAGAGGGGGAGGGGGTGGGAGACACAAAGGGAGAGTGTGTGAGAGTGGCAGGGAAGATGAAGAGAGAGAGAGAAGGCTGGTTCTAGCCTCTTTCTCTTCTTATAAGGACACTAATCTCATCAAGGGGGCTCTACCCACTGGATTACTTCCTAAAAGCCCTATCTCTTTATTCCATCCCATTAGGGATTAAGGTTTCAACATATGAATTTGGTGGAAACACACACATGTAGTCCATAGCAATGTCTTTTCCTGATTTTTGAATTTTAGATATTATCTATTGACTTCCTACTATGGCTCATCTACCCTCCACACATCCACCCCCTCTCACACTGCCCACATTTTCCCAGAGCCATATTTTGTTAAATTAACATTTAGTCTTTACATTACTATGACTAGGTAAATACTTTCACAATTGAGCCAAATAATGTACTCTGAAACTTTTTGCTTTTCTGTTTTATTTATTTACGCTTTTTTTGGTTTGCATTGTTTATTTTGTTCTATGCATTTTATCATTGATTCAGACCCCAAATTTCTGAGCATGCTATAGAATTCCTCTCAGTTACAATCAAGAGTATTAGGTGTTATCAGTGTGCAGATGGGTGGATTCAAAAAAAGAGGAAGAATATTAGGTGTTGTAACAACTAGAAATGCCTTTAAAAAAAAAAAAAGAAAAAGAATATTAGGTGATATCTCAGTTGTGTTATTTTCCCAGAGACCTCCCTCTTGGAGCCCCCCTCCTTTCTGCTTCAGTGGCTTGTTTGCTGCTGGGACCTGAGGGAGAGCTGTCTTCCTGGGACCGGCACTTGCCCCTAGTATTGGCTCTCCTATTCTCTGTGTCTCATTCTTCCTCTCTCTCAGTTATGTTCTTATTTTGGTGGAATGTATCCTCCAGTAGCTTCTTAAGAAAAAGTACATGGGAGGTAGATTTTAAGATCGTGCATGTCAGAAATGGTTTGACTCACTCTCCAACTTTATTGACTGGAGATGAAATGCAAGCTTGGAAATAATTTTCACTCTGAATTTTGCAGATGTTGTTTCATTATCTCCTCTTTCCCATTGTGGCTGATGAAAGAGTCCAGTGCTATTCTGCACGCTCCTCCTTTGTTTGGGACTTGCTTCCCTTCTCTCCCTCCAGAAGCTGTTATGATTACTAGTTTGTCCATAAAGTTCTAATATTTTAAGATGATGGCCTTTTTTCATTCACAGGTCATTCATGGGGCTAGGCACTCTGTGAACTTTTTCAACCTGAAAACTCAGATCCTTAATTTTAGATTTTCTTTTATAATTTATTTGGTGGTATCCTTCCCTTTATTTTTACTTTTTCATTTGCAATTCCTAGTAAGTGTATGTTGGACTTCCAAGATTCCATTTCTTTGAATTTTATTCCATTTTATGGGTGCTAGCATCAACTTTATCTTTCAGTATTTTTATAAACTATATGTATGAATGTATATTATGAATATAATGTATATATTGTTAACTTCCAACAGTTCTTTCTTGCTTTTTGATTGTCTCTTTATTATAGCATCCTATTCATATTCTAGAATGAGAGTATAGTTTTGTAATGTGTTCTTTTGTTCCCTAAATTCTTCTTATTTCCTGTGATTTATTTTTCATTTGTTAATTTTAGTTTCTCTTTCTTCCTCCCCCATATTGAGGCCCTTGACTATCTGTTCTTATAAGTACCAAAAAGCCAATGGGAAGTTTGTATGCGAGGAGGAAGATGGCCAATTGTTGGCCTCAGCTGTACCTGGTGACCCCAACTAGGGCCCCTGCACTTCATCTTCCCTGGAGTCGGCCTCCAGTCTTCTGCTGGGCTGAAAAAGAGAGCACCACCTGGCTGCATAGGCTGAGGCAGGGGTCTGGAGCTTTCTACCAGTTTTTATCCCCATCTCATACCTCACCCCTCAGAGCATCCAGCGCTTCAAATCTCGACACCTTCCTGGTGTTCTGTGGTTTGATTGCTGTCTTCTTGTTGACTCTACTCACTTCCTCTTTTCAGATGGTTAAGTTTTAGCTTTCTTCACCTTGCTAAGTCAGTAACCTTTCATCTACTTTCCATCTTCCATATGTTTTACTTTCTTTGCTCTTCCCTCTTCTCAGTTTCTCTTTGTTCTATAGATTTATACCTATTTTATTCCTGCACTGTGATTTTTGTGGGTTAGAGGGAGATAGTGTATGTTCCATATGACATACATTAGATAAACACACTGTTGTGAAACTGCATTTTTTAAAATAAACTTTTTATTATAGTTTTAGATTTACAGAAGGATCACAAAGATAGTTCAGAGAGTTCCCATATACCCCATACTCAGTTTTGTCCCCTATAATTGAAATCTTACATTAGTATGGGGCATTTGTCACAATTACTGAATCAATACTGATCCATTATTATTAACTAACACTAAGTACTTGTTTGGCTAACTCTTTGGAAAGAAGTCACTGTGCCCAGCCTACATTTAATGAGTGGAGAGTTACACTCCACCTCATTAAGGGAAGACTATCTATATAAATTATTTGGAATTCTTCTCCTGAGAGATTTGTCTCTTCTCCTCATTTATTTACATCTCTAATCGTTTATTTATATCGATAGCATTTCATGGGTTCTATTTTATACTTTGGGTTATAATCCAATACTACATTTATTTTGTTGCTCAAATTGTGAAATGCTTTTCAATTATGAACCTCTATCTATTAATGAAAAGTAAGATATGATTTAGATAATATAAATATAGTCTATATCTTAAATATACTTCTTGAGCCCCTTATTGCCTAACAAAGTGCTAGGTACAGAGTGCTGGGCAGACACATAGGATTTGAATACTAAATACTTGTTTGACTAATTGACCAATTTTAAATATTTATTAAATCATTTATAAATGTCCAGTGTCATGTTTCATGAGAGATCGTAGATGCATAAGGCTCCCTCGAGGACCTGTGATCTCATTAAGAAAATACTCATGTACAGAACAAGGAGAAAACGAGTCAACTCTGTTACAAAGCACCAAGTGGTATCATTTTTACAGTTTGAGAGTGACAGATTTCATAGCCTGAGTGATCAATTTGGATGCATCTATCATGGCTGGCATCCCAGAATAGGCTGGGAATAATTTAGACAGAGTGAAATGAGAAAGTCTTTTAAACATACAGGGTATAAAGAGTATGCATCTATTCTATTTGGACATGTTCAAAAATTGTCAAATGAGAAGAATTTTAAAGTTCATTTTCCTTTTACAAGTCTATGCAACAGCCAGCCCCTTTATTTTTGTTTTGCTTTTGTTTTTCTGTCCACATGTTCATTTCAAAATCCAAAAAACAATAATTGTTTATTTATACATTGTGGTTTCCAGCCAACAAAACCCCTTTACACGCTGGCTTATTGGTCCCCCAGCAGCCCTGCAAAAGAGGCAGTGACAGCAGGTATTCCATAGAGCTCCATTTTGCAGATGGAAATATGAAGGCACCTGGTTTTCATGAGGTTATACAGGAGAAATTGAGAGAGGTGGGCCAGGGCTCCTGACTCCAAATCCAGTGCTCTGTTCATTAACCTGGAAGCCCCTGTTTTGACACTGGGAAAGCCAGGGTGTAAGAGAGGCAGGAGAGATGGAGACCCTTGAAACTCGGCATTGTGCTTAGTTAGGTCTCTTATGTCCTTACTCTCCCTTACTCTCTCTTTTGTCCTTACCTTGTCCTTTGTCCTTACTTTCTCTTTTGTTTAAAAAAACAAAATGAAATATCTGACCTTCAGAGGCTAGAACAGGTTGCTAGCACTTTGTCTTCCTTCCTTTCCTAGGAAAAAGACATTCTGTACCACTAATCTTGGCCAGTTTAACAAGTCGTTTAATGAAAACCCACATTTGGTTTCCAAGGCTGGTCCTGTCCGGGCGAGCAGGTGCTAGTGCTACTCAGCTGTCATGCAGGCCAGGGGGTCAAGCTAGAGGTGGAAACAGGGTCTCTGGCAACATCCTGAGCTCGACTGGGCCCCCTGGCCTCCCCAGGCGTTCTGCATACCTGGCTGTCTGTGGCCTCCTCTGCTAGGAAGGGAGCAGAGAGAGCAGGCAAACCCCACCAGGCATGCTGCTTTAAGGTCCTTTGAAGGGTTCACTCTGCAGGAGGGTGATAGTTTTGAAAATTTCAGCTCAGCAGAGCTTTAAGCCCTGTTTTGAAGGGGAGCTTTGGTCAATAGAAATTTGGTCCTTAGAACTCACTTTTCCTCTTTTCCTTTGTATGTTTCCACACTTAGTACGTTTGGGGACTACCTGAATATAAATTGATTATTGAGACTTTCCCAAGGCAAGATCTCTAAAGGTTTGTGCCAGGGATACTGCACCCCTTTTTGCAATTTCTGAGAGTCTCTTCTCTCTAGGTTTGTGGCCCACGGGGAGGTCACCAAATCTTTTTCAAGAACCCAGGCTTTGTAGTCAGACTGCCAGAGTTTGTATTCTGGTTTCTTCATTTCACAGGTATATGGCCTCAGACCAGTTACTTAAAGCCTGTAAGCCTCACTTTTCTGTCTGAAAAAGAGCAATAAGAGTTTTTGCTTCAGAAGTCATTGAGTATTCAATGAGATAATGCACAGTGCCTAGCACATAGAAGTGTTCTTAAAATAGTAACAGTATTTTTACCTATTATTGAGCAAATTTTGCTATTTCCAAGTGCCACAGGAATTATCAAGATGGATAAAAGATCACTCCTGCCTTCAAGAAGGTCACGGTCTAGAAACAGGTCTAGAGAATGACATATAAATAACCAATTTTTTATATATATATATAATGACTATTATATATACATGTGACATAATATATATGATGGTTATATATACAATGACCACACTATATAGAATTATAATATATATTATGTTATATTATTGTATATAATATATATCTGGCCATTATCTATATAACCAAATGTACTAAGTCTCATCAAAGAGGTATAGTCAAACTACTTGGGAAAGGGAGAATCCAGAGGCAGGGAGAGCACAGCGTGTTGGGGCTGATACCTGTAATTTCATCCCAATGGTTTCAGAGAGGAGAGACCTGACTGAGTTGGGTTAAATTATAGGTTGAGTTTAGTACATGCTAGAGGAAAGGGAAAAATGAAAGCAAAGAAAACAACAGGGAATTAAAAAATATATTTTGGGGACAACAAACAGTCCACTTGCAGTTACACAGGGGAAAATAAGGAAAACATGATAGATAAGGCTGGAAAAGCAGTTTATGCTTAGAATATGGAGAGCCTTGAATACCCAGCTGCAGAGGTGAGGGAAGAATTCAGATCCTGGGACAGTTTCAAGGGGAATTGAGTGGGATCATCTGTATTTATCAGCCTCCCTTAACTGCCTTTGGATCTATATTTCCTTTTCAGGAATTCTACCCTCCTTCCCTTCCTTTAGTGAATATTTATTAAGCTATTGAGTTTATGATGTGGTTGGTCCACTGAAAATCTACAAAGTTATCTATCTGTCCAATGATACATTAACAGAATTAAATTAAGATCATAGCGTGGTGACTTTTTTTCCCCACTGGCATTAAATAACACAGGTTTAATTAAGGTTCACTGGAGCAGGGCTGTTGCTTTTATATCATTTCCTTCCTTTTTGGCTGACTTGAAGTCCATTGCTAATTCTAGTTTAACACTTTTTATCACTTCAGCTAGATTATTTTGTCCAAAAAAAATTTACTGAGCATCTACAAGGCTAGGCACTTTAGAAAGTATGAAAGAAATTTGAGTCACAATACTTATCCTAAAAGATCGTAATCTTGCAGATGGCAGATGGACAATACAGTCATCCCTCTATATTCACAGGGCATTCGTTCCCAGGAACGACCCCCTGAGCCAGGATACCCAACTCTGCAAATGCTCAAGTCCCTTATATAAGAGGGCATAGTATTTGAATATAACCAACACACATCCTCCTGTATACATTAAATCATCTCTAGATTACTTACAATACCTAATACAATGTAAATGCTATATAAATGGTTGTTATACTTTATTGTTTTTTATTTGTATTCTTTTTTATTGTTGTTTTTTTTCCCCAAATATTTTTGATCTGTGGTTGTTGAATCCATGGATGCAGAACTCATGGATACAGGGGACCAACTGTACTCATGCAATTATTTTAAAGGGGTACAAGCCTGCCAGTGATTTTGCTGCCAATTGAGGAAACTTGAGCAACTAAATCTATAATATGGAGAAAGATTCTAGGTGGTCACTAAGAGTCAAGATCATAGACGGTTAAAGATCCCGAGAAAATGGGACTTTGAAGTAAGTGAAGGGAGGGAAAGGGAACGGTATGCCTAAGAAATAGCATGAGTAAAGGTCCTGGGGGTACATGGAATCACAGGGGGAAAGGGAGGAGGCTACTAGCTTGGCTAGAGTAAAGAGTGTGCAGGCAGATGAAGTTGGCTAGATAAGGTAGACACTGAGTGCCTTGATGCCAAACAGAGGTGATCATCAGGTGGCCTATAATGGGAGCCATCTCTTTCTGTTTGGTAATAAAAGTATGGAGCTTGCAGGGACAGTTTGCAAACAGTGGGAAGAGAGAGATGCTCTCTAATCCAGAATTTCTTTAGGAAAGAAATGTCACTTGTCCACCCAGGTTTTGACCATGGGAGGTCAAAGGAGGCATATGGAATTTCAGACCATCATACCCAAGGGGCCTGCATTTATAGAAAATGGTGGTCTCAAGTCTCAGAGTGAGAAAAGAACATCATGAGGAGGAGAAGTGCCTGTCTGTTCCTTGCCAGGCTGGGAGCTAAAGGGAAACCGAGAGAGGAAGTAGAGACATGTCTACCACCTCAGAACCTTGCTGCTAAAAATTTATTTCAGAGTTTACCTATGTCTGGCAGCCTAGGAATTTGGATTTCAGTGAGCTTTGCACAGAGATTGCCAACCCGACAGACCTGGAAAGTGAAAGCTTCTGTTCATTTCAAGTTTAACTATAGCCTCAATTGTAAGAGCAGCATCACACCCCAGGATCCCACCTGGAACATCCTCATCTTGACCTTTGGGGACTTCCTTATCTCATGAGGAAGGTGGAAATCTGAGCAGGTCAGATGCTTGAGGATGAAGTTGATTCCCCTTGAGGTAGTGAGTTCCTCATCACTGGAAGTTTTCAAGCAGAGAACCACTTTGCAAGGATATTGTCAAGATAATTCATTCATCAGCTGGATGGTCAGAATGATGAAAAATAGCTAACATTGATTGAACATGTACTGGGTGCCAGGCTCTGCATTTAACACTTTTGATACTTTCCCTCCTATGTCCCTGTGAGATAAAGGATGCTGTTATCCCCATTTTACAAGCAAGAAACCTAAAGCTCAAAGAGTTTGGGATCTTGCCAAAGATCCCATGGGTAATAAGTAATAGAGTCAAGATTTGAACCAAGCTTGTCTGATCCTAAGATGCATACTCTTATTTTTTAATTTTTTATTTCCAGAAAAGTACACTAAAGCCTACATGCTTTACAATGATACCATACTGAATATGACTTTTTTATATCCTCCAGCCCTGCTCTTTTGTAATCCCACTGCTAAAGAGGAAGGCATCTTAGGTTTCTGACCTTTCACTGGGAAATGAAGGACTTGGGATTAAGTTTCATTTACTCTCACGTGTGTGAGTTTCATGTCATCAGGGTATATGTCTAAAGGCAAAGGTGAGAATAAAATCAGATCAGAAAATGCCTCTCTACACAATACCAGATTGCTGAGGCTGAGCTGAAAAGATCTTATGTAAACTGGCACATGCCCAAGAGACCAGAGAGCAAATCCTAGGACCCTGGAATGCCAGATGGGAGAGGTAGTTTGCAACCTAGCCGTGCTCCCACTTTGCTCACAGGATGATTTCAGGCAAGTTCCTTAGAAGATTGGAGTTTTTGAATTTTAAAAATTGGAGAGTCCTAATCCAGATTGTTATCAATTATGCTCTATGGAATTGTAGAGCTCACAATTTAGTTTGCAAATATTCATCATGAACCTACTATGTGCCAAGTATTGAGCCAGGAGATGCCTCCAGGGCTGCTAGAAAGAGGAAGGAGAACAATGGGACAAAGTTGTTCTCTCCTCCTCACTACTTTAGCTGTGCCCTCTATCATTATCTGGGTTATATTGCCATTGCAGTTAAGGTTTGTTTTGAAGAGGACACTACAAAGCTTAAATTGCTTTAGAAAGCAATGATCTATTCTATTCTAACACTCTCATTTGATGGACATGAAACTCAAAAAGAGGAAGTGACCTGTCCAGGGTCCAGCCATCATTGCTAGCTAGGGGTCCCATGCAGAGTGAAAGTCTTCCCACCGTATCCCTGTGCCTTAGACCACCCTGGGCCACAATTCCCGTATCTCTATGATGGAATGGGAACAAATCCTCTCTAGTAGTCTTTTACAAAGCCAAAATGTTTTCATTTTCTGAATTTCTTGAGCACTCGCTATGTGGCCAGTATTGTCCTTAGTCATGTAGCAGTCATGGCCCTTAAGTCCTTTTCTCCTTGTCTCTCTGTGCTCTTTGTATCCAGGCTGGGGAACTTCATGGATTTTTGTCGGGGCTTTTTTTAATCATGCTGAGCTTACACCATGGGTCTTAGGGAAACCAGGAGGATGGACAGATTGTAACAATTACCTGTATTTATTGAGTGCTCCACATAGAAAGCGCTTGAGCAGCTGGAGCTCATTTTCATGTTGAATATGCAGATACCCACCTCTGCTCTAAAAGATCTAGGACACCCTAGAAGGATATCTATACATCTCACATTAAGACTGGTGGCCTCACAAGTATAGCTTAATTGTTAGTAAAGGACAGGCCTGACTGAACAAGTATCCAGACTCTGCCTTTTGCCACTGCCTAGGCGTGTTCTTGGCATGGGACCTAACTTCTCTGGGCCTAAACTTTCTCATTGGTACAATAGGTCCAATAATTCCTATATCATAGGGATGTTGTGATGATTAAATGGTTTCCAGAGATTTTAGGGCAGGGTTGGATATACAGCAAGCTCTCCATAAATGGTAATGCTATTATTATATTTTTTTCTTATCTTGTTTATAATCTCCAAGAAGCCTTGGAAGCTTAGGATGAATTTTATTTCATTTTTGTGATGTTACTGCTATGCATGGACACAACAGAAACAAGTTTTTAAATTTCTCCCTGGAGCTTTACTTTAGGGATTTGCTACCAATGAGAGAGAGAGAGAGAGGGGAAGAAGAGAATTTGACTTGTTATTTTAGTCTCTATATATAGATAAAGTTGGTGGCTCCTAACTTTTTCAAGCTTTTGCACCAGGATAAAATCAAGCCCGGTTCCCCTAACCCCCTAATCAAGCACATGAGTTACCTTCAGAGGTTACAAAATAGCAGTTCGCGGATGAAATGTTTTTGGCCCACACGTTCTAATTTTTTTAAAAATGAGTTGCTAACATTTTAAAATCCAAGAATTTCATTTGAAAACCTAGGTTTCTGTCTTTTCTCTCATTTTTAACTTTATTAATTATAAAATCTAACATATATATTCAAGGAAAAACTATACAGCTCAGTGATTTATCACAAAGTTAACACCCAACCAGGTCAAGAATTATGTTGCCAACCCCTCAGGAATTCCCTTGTACCCATTCCCAGCACTATACATTGTCTCACCAAAGAGAATCTCTATACTGACTTATCATAATAATATCCTTGTTTTTCTTTATAGATTTATCAACTAATCATGAATTCCTAAATGCTAGAGTTTAATTTTGCCTACTTTTTGGAATTTGTATAAAGAAAATCATCCAGAATGATTTTTTGTGTGTATCTGTTTTCCTTTGTTCCATATTACATTTATAGGATTCATCCATGTCATTGTATATGGGTATAGTTTACTCATTTTTTCCCTGTATAGGATTCTGTTGTATGAGTATACCACAATTTATTCATCCATAATTCTACTGTTGATGGACATTTGGGCTGTTTACATTTTTGAATAATGAGTCTATAAATATTCGTGTATACATGTCTTGGTGCACATGTGCACGTATTTCTGTTGGATATAAAACTAGGAGTGGTATGTGAATGCTCAGCTTTAATAGACACTGCCAAATAGTTTTCCAAAGTAGCTGTACCAGTTTACACTCCCACCATCAATATGTGACGATTTCTATTGCTCTGAATCCTCTCAAATACTTGGGATTGTAAGTCACTTTAATTTTAGCCCTTCTGGTGGGGGTGTAGTGATAACTCATTGTGATTTTAATTTGTATTTGTCTCTATTATTCCTGTGGTTTAGATTCATTTCATGTGCTTTTTGAAATGTTAGTATGCTTTTTTGAGTCATAACAGTTCATGCCTTTTGTCCATTTTTCTGCTAGGTTTTCTGTCCTTTTCTTACTGATTTATAGGTATTCTAGATGTGAGCCCTTGATCAAATGTGTATGTTGCAAACATTTTCCTTTCTGTAGCTTTCATTTAAACTGTCTTAATAGTATCTCTTGATGTTTAGGACAGAAATTGTTAATTTTCATGAGGTCCAATTTATCAGTTTCTTCCTTTATGGATAGTTTCATAACCTGTTTCAGAAGACTTTTCCTACCCTGAGGTCAGGAATATATCCTCCTATATTACTTTCTGGTGGCTTTATGTTTTCCCATTTAGATTAATGATCTGTCTGGAATTGATTTTTGTGTAGGCTGTGGTATAGGGGTTTAGGATCATTTTTTTCATATAGATATCCACTTGACAGCATCATTTATTAAAAAGATCATTATTTCTCCATTGAATTTCAGTGACATCTTTGTCACAAACCAAGTCATCAATGTGTGGTTCTGTTTCTGGTCTTTCTTTTCTATTTCATTGTTCTGTTTCTCTTAGGTCTTAGATTTAACCCAAGTCATTTTAGTATCTGGGACTGGAAATCTTTCCAATTTATTCTTCTTCAAAATTGTTTTGGCCATTGTTAGACCCTTACATTTGCTTATAAATTCTAGAATCAGCATGTTGAATTCTAAAAAAAAAAAAAAACAGACAAACAAACCTATAGGAATTTTAATTAGGGTAGCATTTAATTTATGTATCGGTTTGGGAGAATTGATATCTTTACAATATTGAGTCTCCCAATCCAGGAACATGATATACTCCTCCAATTATTTAGGTCTTCTTATATTTCCTTCAGTAATGTCCTGTAGTTTTCAGTACAAATATCTTGCACATCTTTTATTAGATTTATTTTCTGAGTATTTGATGTTTTTTGATATTATAAAAAGTACCTTTAAAAATATTAAGTTATAATTATTTATTGTTGGTATGTAGAAATGCAAGGACTTCTTTTGTATTGATTTTATGTCCCATGACCTTGCTAAATTCAATTCTTAATTCTAATTTTTCTGTAATGTTTTTGGGCTTTCTATGAATACAACAATATCATTTATGAACAATGATGGCATTTATTTCTTCCTTGCCAATTTGATCACTATATTTCCTGTATTCTGTTTGCAAATATCTTGTTTAAGATTTTTTTCATCATGATTGTGAAATAAAGTGCCTGTAATTTTCTTTTCTTACAATGTCCTTGTTTGACGTGGTATCAGGGTTATGCTGACCTCGAAGGAGAATAAGGGAGTACTGGGTCTTGGGCTCCCTCTTTCTGTTCTCTGGAAGAGTTTATGTAAGGCAGGTACTACTTATTGTTTAAATATTTCATAGAACTCAGAAAAGAGATAATCTGGGCCTGGAGTTTTTTGTGTGTAAAGCTTTAAATGTCTTTAATAGTTACAGCACTAGTCAAATTTTTTTCTTTTGTGGCAGTTTTGGTAAGTTGCATTATTTTAAGAATGTGTTCATTTCATCCATATTTTCAAATTTCTTGTCATAAATTTGTTCCTCTTATCTTTTTCCTGTCTATATGATTTATAGTGATATCCCTTTTATATTACTGACATTGGTTGTTCTTTCTTCCTTTTCGTTTCTGGTTTTTTTTTTTTTTTTTGCTTGTTTGCTGTCATACTTTCTCTCACATTCTTTAGGGTTGGTTTTGACTTTGTTGATCTTTTCTATTGTACATTTTTCATTTCATTAATTTTTACGACTTATTTTCTTTTCTTCTTTCTTTATGTTTAATTTGCAGGGTTTTTTTTCTAATTGCTTAAAATGGATACTTTACTCACTGATTTTTTATAGCTTTTCTTTTTTTCTAGTATATGCATTTTAAGTCATACATTTCTCTCTAAAAATGGATTTAACTGCATCATTATTTTCTTGCCTTCTTTCAGATTTACTAAATTTTTAAAATCCTTTCACTTTTTATTCCTGTATTGATTTAGAAATTAGATGCCCTTTGTTATTTTAGTGCTCACATTGGAGATTGCAATGACTTATCAAATGTTATTGGAATTAACACTTATACCCTTTTCCCAGACAGTGCAAAGACCTTAGAATATTTAAGCTTCATTTACTTACCTGCTAATGTACATGCCATAATTGTTGTGTAATTTTTATATTTTTAAACTCAACAATGTGCTATCATTGTTGCTATTTTATTCAGTCAGTATTTATTTATATTTACCCATATATTTATAATTTTTATTACTTTTTTATTACATTCAGCATGTCTTAATTTCTATCTGGAATGATCTTCCTTCTCTGTGAATAATATCTTTTAGTATTTCCATTAATGTAGGTCTGTTGTTGACAAATGCTTTTTCTTTTATTTGTATAGGATGTCTTTACATGTTCTTTTGAAAAAAGTTTTTGTTAGATATAGAGTCTACACTGCAGTTATTTCCTGTCAGCACTTTAAAGATATGAAACAGTTGTTTTTTGTGATGAGTCAGCTGTCAGTCCTGTGGTTGATCGTTTGACAGTAATCTGCCCCACTCTCCCAACTCTAGGTGCTTTTAAGAGTTTGTCTTTGGTGTTCAGCAATTTTGCTATGTTGTGCTTACTGTGATTTCTTTTTATTTGACATGCTTTGGGTACATTGGACTTCTTGAATTTATGTCTTGGTGTCTTTTATCAGATTTGGAAAGCTTTTGGCCATTAACTCTTCAGACATCACTTCTCTGTCTTCTTACTTTTTTTCTTATGAAATTTCATTTATAAGAGTGTTGGGGTTTTTCACTGTATCTACTCTCTCTCCCACATTCCATTCTTCATTTTCCATTATTTTTTCTTTCTGTGCTTCAATCCTGTTATTTTCTTCTGATCTATCTTGAAGTTTGCTAATTCTCTTTTCAGCTGCATTCAATCTGCTGTTATACCTATTTATTAAATTTTGGAAGTTAGTCATTATACTGTTCAATTTTGGAATTGCCTTTGATTCTTTTACATGACTTTCAGTTCTCTGGTGAAATTATCAATCCTTGATTTCATCTCCTGTATGACAGTGAGCATAGTTGATTGTAAAATCTATGTCTGATATGTCTGATTACTCTAATATCTTGAGCCTGTATGGGTCTGTCCCTATTTTCTTCACTTTCTGTTCATTTTAATTTATGTTGTCTTATCTTCTAGTGTAACTGGTAACTTTTTTTATAGTGTTCTGGACATTATATTTGCATAATTTTTTGTAGAAATAATTTGAGGCCTAGGATGATATCTTTTTCCCTAGTGGATATATGTTTGCTTGTTACACTAGCAACCAATCTATCATTACTTCAATCCAATTTCAGGGATTGAGATAATTTGCAGCTGAACTGCAGCCCCTACAATTACCTGTCTATTTCCCGTTCATCCATAACCCTACTGGGCAGCCCTTCTGGGTCCCAACCCAAAGTGACCAGAGTTTAAGAGCTTCCCTCCACTGCCACCGCTACTTTTTGGTCCTAGACTCCAAATCCCATTTTCTTATTTCTGGTAAGCTCTTAAATGTGCCTCCTCTTAGTTGTTTAGCTGCTTCCTCTGGAATTGGTAGATGTCCCCAGGGCACAAGTAGCTCCAAACACAAGTGTTACCTCTCTGGCTTCCTCCATTCCTAGATCCGGCCCTGTCATTTCTTATTCTCATTTTAGCTCTCCTACACCTTCAAGCAGATTTTTAAATATTTTGTCCAGCTTTTCTAGTTGTCCTCACTGGGAGGAGGGGTCAAAATTACATAGTTTGTCATTAACACAAGAGGAAGTCTTATGTTAGACATGTGTACGATGGGTTGAAGCTGGGCAGTGGTTTTCCTCTTTGTATGAGGCATGCATTCTCCATCGTGTCCAGCTTGTCCACTTCTCATTTACCTTAGCCCAGTCGCTTTGGCATTTGGGATTGAGACTCTTGTCTTAAATCGTTTTTAGAACAAAGCAGAAGATAAATATTCCGGTAAGGTACTAATTGGTCTTCCTAGGTTTATTTCTTCTAAATCTGGTATGATATTCCTGGTAAAGGAAGGTTAGCTATTTCATCATTTTGCTGGGGAAGAGTCACCAAAGGTTTTGTGGGGTTGGTGTCATTCTGCTGTCTATGTGCCTGGAAAATCTGGAATGTTTAATGGGCCCAGGGCCCCCCAAAAGGGTAGACTGTCAGACTGCCTTGTGCTGCAAAACATTTGCACAGAGAGCTAGATTTCTAGCCTCAGTTGTGATGTGGGACCAGGACTGTGTTGAATAGAGGACTGAAGATAGAGTGACTTACAGACAGACAGTGTATCTCTCCCAAGGACTGTAGAGTCCACTTCCAGAGCAGGTGCCAGGGTAAGGAGTATTGATGCCCTGCAAGATGCTACGTAGGGTGAAAACAAAACCACAGAAAAGAGATGAAAGGTTCAAACCTCCCTTCCAGTGATCAGGAAATCTATATGCTCATGGACTAGAGAGTTTGGAATAGACCTTGTTGAAGTTTACTGGAATGGCAGAAAACCCTACAAAGATTTACAGGTTCCCTGAAGAAGGCAGAAGTGTGTGGTCTTTTGAGAAAATGAAAGCCTGTCCTTTGCTTGATCTAATTTAATGAAAAATTTGTGAGCACAGCTACTCTATGCCAAATAATCTCTGCCTTCAGGGCTTTCCATAATTGTGCTTGAGAGTGTAGTCTCCAGAACCAGGTTGCCTGGGTTCCAATCCTGATTCTACTATTTATTAGCATTGTGAATTTGGGCAAATTATCTAATTTCCCTGTGCTACAATTTCCCCATTTATAAAATGGAAATAACAGTGATACTTATTTCAAAGGGCTGTTATGAGGAGTTTAAAATGTAATTGTGTGTAAAGTATCTAGAACAGTGACTGGCACATAGAACTCCAAAAATGCTATTTATAATTAATTTTGTTTTATTATTAATAATTATATAATAGTGCTTAACCTGTTTATCTTGTGTCTGTCAATGCCCTGAGTTTCTTATCTTGGTTCTTCACTCTTTCATTTAAAGTTCTAAACAGGCTGTCTTCAGCTTGTTGGACAGTTCAAGCAGGATGTCCAACTTTCTTAGTTGGAAATGGGATTACGTTGCAGATTTCCAACTCTTGCTGTTCATTTCAAAAAGCTCTTTTAAAAGCATATATTCTTAGGATTCACCCACAGAGATTCTGATTTAATAGGTCTGGAGTGGGGCCTAGGAAGCTGTATTTAAAAAGCTCGCCAGTGCCTATGATATGCAAACAATTTGGGATGACTGAACTCTGGTAACCTGGTACCAATTATTAAAGATCTGGAGCCAATTGTTAAACATTCATGAATTTTGCAAACTGGTTGTTAAACCATCAGTAGTTACCAGCTATGGTAGGAATATTTACACCATGGAAATTGGCAAATCCTACATTTCTTTCCCTGGAGAGCTGGTTTACTAGCACCCCACTGGCATAATCTTCTTAGCCCCTGAGATTTGGAGTGTCTCTGTCTGACACTCTTTTGGTTAGGACTTAAAAATCTCTACTGTTCTCTGTGATTTGATTGATTGGGATTTGGATTCTCCAGGCTCTGGGCATTCCTGTGGCGGACAGGGCCTTTAACTAGATGTCTCTGCAACCATAATTGAGCTCTCTGTCATTCCTTCCTTGTGAGACAGAGGTGGAAAACTGGTGACCAGTGGTGACTCCAGCTTGCAGATGCAAAATAGTTGGTTCTCACAGAGATTTAAAAATAAAGTCTGAGGCAGCTTTTAAAAAATTATGGGACTGCACATAAAAATCCAGATTCTCAGTTTCTCTTTTTTTAAAAAAGTCAAAAGATCTAGATTTGCTTTTCACTTGACAAAGTTTGGCTAAAGCTGAGTGAGCATTGGCAGGGAAAAGGCGTTCTCTCACCTGCCCGTTTGTTCATTTATGCTTCCTGCCTCGCTCTGAGCTTGCAACTCCTCAAGACTGAGAAGCAGTGTGTTCTGTTGGAAAAGGTGCCAGACTAGGGCTTAGGAGATGTGTGTTTGTAGTCATGACTCTGCTTTTAACTCGTTGTGTGACCTTGGTCAAGTCCTTCTCCCTATCTGAGCCTCAGTGTCTCATCTGCACACTGGGGAAGATGCTTGCCTGGTCTGCCTCTTGGTGTTACTAGGAGGACCTGAGGATCGGGGAATGTGAGCCCTTGACCACCAGCTGTGGAAAAGTAAGGAATTATTGCTAGATATTGATTCCCATTTCCTGCCATTTGGGCCTAAGGGGGGATAAATATCCCAGAACAGGTTCTGATGGAGAAAATCTTTGAATGCGCAGGGGTGACGAGAATGGATGGGGAGAGAGTGCCCCGTGGTGAGAAAAGCACACAAAACAGACGCACTAGTGAACTCGCTGAGTCCACAGTCTTCCTGAGGCAGCTTTGGGAATATAAGAATTTGAAGATGATATGATTAACAACCCCCATTTTACAGAGAAGAAAATATGGGCCCAACGGGAACATGGGCTTAGGAATCAGATCTGCATATAAATCCCAGCAACGTGTGCCTTTGTGCAAGTTGCTTAACCTCTCTGAGCCTCTGTCTCCTCAAGCATAAAATGGGGAGTTTAGGATCTATCTTTTAATGCATTGTGAAGATTCAGTGCGGTAATGTGTGTTCAGTATCTAAGACATATTGTAAATGTCCAATAAATGGCAACTGCTGTTATTAACTCAAATCAGGCATATGCTGATTGAACTACTGACAAATAGGGAGGTAGTTAAGAGAATAAGATGTATTGCTAGTAGATATTTCCTTATCGGAACAGAACTTTTCATAAACCATAAGGGGCTCCATTTACTTCTCGTTGCACTGAAAAACTTCAAGTCAGTATTTTTCCCAGCGCTTGCAGCAAGCTTCATGGGATACCCAGCTACACATGCCTATACCAACAGCAAGTTCTGAGAGCCAGAGGCAGTATCAGCATTATAAAGTGTTTGCAGAGTTGGACCAGTGTGTGCTTCCCCTTCATGAATCCTTAAATCTTAGCCCCACTCAGCTGGAATAGAGAAATTTGGGCCCAGTGAACACTTATTTATTTTTTATTTTCTCTGCCTTGTGTGCTTCTTTTGACTGCTGCATCTGAATATCAAGGCAAGAAGTGTCCAAGTTCCTCTGGGCTCAGGAAGGTTAGAACAAATTAGCATTCTTGGAGTCAGTCCTTTTTGGACTAAACTCCTTTTTCTTTTCCTCCCCCAATAAAGTTTGCTGTTCCAGAGAGTACTGTCTCAGTCACTCCTTTCCTAATGCGATTCTGTTTGATTTCCACTGAGCAGCTCCTGAAAGGAGACACTGAACCATGCCTCTGCAAGTATTTCAATTCCTCAACACCAGCTTTTAGGCAGGAGCTGTTCCAGGTGCATCTTTATAGCCAGTAATCATGCATTGAACCAAAATGATTGACACAGCGTTTTCTCCCCTTTCCACCGTTTCCAGCCCATTAGTCTTATGTGTCTTCCACAGAAAGGCTCCCCCGGTTTGGGTTCCTGCCAAATCAGTGAATGCACATAGTCAAACACACCTACATACGCATAGATGTTACAGGCACTGAGTAGAATATTCGACATTTCATTTCTAGACTTCATGTCTCCACTAAAGTTTTAGTCAGCCACTTCTTTCTTTCTTTCTTTCCTCCCTCTGTCCCTCCTTTCTTCCCTCCCTCCTTTTCCTTCTTTATTTTCTTTCTACTTTTCCTAGAAACATCTTTTTTTTTTGTTAGTCATCATAGAATCCTGTATTCTTTAGCATTAAAGAGGCTTGAGAGAGCTTTTTATACAATCCTTTCAGATTCATTTTAGAAAATCAGTGGGCCAGAAAAGAAACCATATGTCACAAATGGCTTTCCTGTGCCCTCAGGAAAACATTCAAGTTCCGCATCTCCTACTCAGTCCTGCCTGGCCTGAACCCTGCACCTTGCATCAGCCACCTCTCCACTTCAGTCTTCACATTGTAGCCACACAGACCCTCAGTCCCTGCCTCAGGGCCTTTGCATGTGCTTTTCTCACTGCTTGGACAGTTCTTCACAAATAGACACACACACCTTCTTTACCACTCAACATCCTATTTATTCTTTAGGTCTCAAATCAAACGACACTTCTTAGACCACACACCCGACCACCCTCTCCTGTTCCTTTCTTTCCTGACACTTATCAGGATTTGTAATTTTGTATTTATTTGGGTATTTTGTTGTTTAATGTATCTTCATTTATTAGAAAGCAAGCCCTGTAAAAGACAAAGACCATGTCTCTTTTTTTCCATTATTTCCTCAGTGCCATGTGCAATGCCTGGTGTTTTTTAGTAACAACAGTTATTAATCATAAAGTCATAGTGCCTAATGTTTATTGAAAATTTGCTAGCTCCAGGTACACTGTTTTGTGATTTTTATGTGTATTAACTCATGTAATACTTACAATAACTGTCCCGTGAAGTGGTTATGATTATTCTCCCCATTTTGCAGATAAGGAAACTGGGTGGTCAATTCTCGCCCCAGATTACAGGGCTGGAAAGTGGCAGAGCTATATTTCAACCCAGGCATTGACTCCAAAGCCTGAGCCCTCAACTAGGCCATGCTGCTCCTCTGTGAAGCACACCATTAACATTCATTGAGAGAATAAATGAAAAATATAACTTAATTGATTAGTAGGAAAACTGAAATTATAGCCTAAATTGTTTGATTGATAATCAATTCCTCTTTCTATACAAACAGACAGCCTCTCTGTTACCACCAGAATGTAGTAGACAGAAAGAGAAGAAGATTAATAAGTTGGTCTATTGCTGATAAGAACTATGGGAGGGACCTTGTGATGTAGATCATGGGGTGAGTAGAAATCATCATTTTAGATTCAGGCAGGACCCAGCAGCAGGTGGAAAAAATACTGAGTCAATTGGAGAGGCTTTAAGATAAGGAATCAGATTCTCCAGAAACATCAAGTGGATTTACAGTTATTATCACTAACAATTTTAGGTAATTCTTATGTTCTGGATGACATTTTCTATATCTGATTTTAAGATGTAAGTAACCACTGATTTTATTAATATAAAACGGCTGGTCAGAATTCTGGGATGAAAACTCCAGGAGTGTGCTTTATTCACTTGCGCCACAGCATGCAGAACAGTGCCTAGCACAGAGTAAGTGCTCAATAAATACTCACTTAATAAATTAATGGGAAATGAACATCAACAAATCCATCAGCAGGTACTTACTGAATACCTGTTATTAGGTCTATGCAAATCAAGGCACAATGAGGCACACACACAAAAATGTCAAATTCCTTTTCATGGAGAGCTCATAACCTAGGTATACACTATCAATAAAAGCCACCATCATTAGGGAATTGCTTTGTCCAGGTGCTGTGCCTTGTCCCTTTACACATTATTAGGTCATTTTCATACTTGCAACAGTCTTAAGATGATGACACTACTACTAATCTCCATCTTCAGATGGATGTAGAAACTGAGGTTTAAAAATGCGAATTCCTTTCCCAAGGACACAGAACCAGGAACTGGTGGAGCTAGGATTTGAACTCACGTTTGTTTGACCCTGGAACCAATTATACCAAGTGTATTCATCCCATTATTTTGAGATCACCCTCTATGGGTGAGGCATATGAGGACTATAAGAGTTTGCAGTATGAGAGGGTTGGGGTGAGGACAGAGGGAGCAATGCAGGCAACACTACTCAGTCTCTTCAAGTCTGCATGTGCTGCTTACCTGGGTCTGAAATACTCCCATCCCTCACCTACCTCAATCTTATTTGTTGTTTAGGTCCCAGATCAATGACATTTCTTCCTGCAAGGCTTCTCCAACATTATACAATAGGGTAAATTGTTTTCTCCTTTATGCTTCCTTTATAACTTTACCTGTCTCCTGATCATAATACTTGTTATCCCACATTCTGATAACCTGTATTTCCCACTCACTAGTCTTTGAGTTTCTTCAGGATAAGATTTCATCCTCCCAGGGCCTAGCATAGTGCCTGGCATATAGTATGTCTTTTAATACATATATGTGGAATGAATACATTTCGGGTAGAAATTGCCGTCAGATGGATCCAACTAATACCCAGCAGAATGCCAAATGAGGAGTGCATTCTCAGGCATCATGGAAAAGGATTTCTGAAAAGTTGAGTTGGGACCCATGTGATCGTTAAGATTTCTGTCTCTGCATACTTGGACTAACTGTGTGAGCCTTGGGAAGTTATTTATTATCTCTGCACCTCATCATTTTCATCTATATAATTAAGATGATAAAAACTGGATTGTTGGGAAGTTGAAACGAGGTAATATTTAGGAACCCAGCAGGGTGCTCTGTTCTTCCCGAGGGAGGGCTCGAATGTTTGTCATGGCTGTTCCTGCTGCTGCTTCCTCTCTTCTTAGCATTATTTTCAGGGAGAGTTGGAAAAGTAGGGCTTTTCAGGCATAAGGACACTTCTGAGTGAAAGTACAGAGATATGAAGAGATCTTCTGCCTTGGGTACAAAGACAATTCATGGCATTGCGAGAAATGCTGTAGATATTCAGGATCAAGAGGGAGAGTCCTGTGAGCCAAAGAATGAAATGCTCAGAAAACTAGTGAGTTGGAAAATCATGCTACATTTCTTTTCTTAAAAGCTAAATGTCCAAATAAATAGTCCAGAGTGTGTGACTGATGGCTGTTTCTTTTCCAGTAAGCATGTGGGCGAGACTCTGTGTGGTGACTGCCATTTTGTTTTCAGGAAGTAGGTGAATCAGCCATGTGGTTCCCTGGGAATGTGGGATGCTGGCTTTTAATTCTTTCTGGAGAAGGATGGTGTATCGTCAACTGTCTTGTTTATCTGGAAACATGGCACAAGTTTTGGCTCTGTTTCTAGCCATTAAGTCCTTTCCTAAGGTTGCCCAGCCTGAGGAGAATTGGGAGAAGATGTGGTTTGGATCCTTTGACTGGTACTATGGAGAATAGATGTGCTGGTGGGATACAGGGTCCCTTAACTGGTCTCCTTGCCTCTGGTCTTCACTTAGCCACGTATTTCAGTGCATAAGGCCCTACAGAAGTAACCAACTAAAGTAGGCTTCAGAGTGGGCCATTCCTCTCATCTCATACCTATGGTGGGTCTCCATGGCCAACTAAAATTGCTGAGCCTTCTCTATGTCTATTATATGAGTCTCCCCTCCCTTTTACCTTTTTTCCTTACATAGGATTCTTTGGTGGTTTCTTGTGTGTTGGTTTTCTTCCCAGAAATGACCTGTTTGGTTTGAAATTTGGCTTAATTTTGTCAATTTGGCAAGAGTGGAAATGGATGGGCTAGAAATCTCTGTAGGGCTGGGATGAAGGGCTTGATCAATCAAATCTAGGGTTCAGACTTTGTAGTTAGGAATGTTACAACCTGTAGAGGTAGTTTGCATTTTATCTTACATACGTCCCCATTTTTTCCAGCTTTCAGACTTTAACTATCCTTAAAATTTTAGAAAACTGTGAATATCTAGATGCAGAATAAAAAGTTTTCTAAACCACATGAAAAGATTTCATCATCTTGCACCCTGCAGGCAAAGGCATGTTGACTGTAAAGCTGTATAAATTTGAGTTAAGTGATTTAACAGGTTTGGCCACTGAACTTGTTAACTACAGATATCGGGTAAGAGAAACAACAGGTGAGCATAGACTGAAGGAGTGGGCAATGGCTGCTGACAAGGGGGGACTGAGAGTTGACAAGGAGGGAGGACCCAGCAGAGACTTCGGGCTCACCAAGCATGAGGCAGCCTACAGGCCCAAACAAAAACAAACAAAACACCCTACCACCTCAGGAGTCCCTAACAGAGTTATCCTATGCACCAATACTCGTGATTATTAATCGGCAACCAGTTATTCTATGCCTGCTTGTAAGCCAGGATTCATTCCAGGAAATCAAGGAGAAGAGGAAAAAGTATAAAATGCAGGGCCTAGCTCTGCAAGTATTTATCATCTGTGACACTACCACATTGGCCAACAGGGCATTGGGTATATTAAACTCTTTTTATAAAAGCAGGGGCATGTATAGAAACTATTAGGAGGTTTTTCTCTTCAAAATGTTTAAAATTCTTTAGCCACTTACAAGAGAAATTTGTTTAGTACTACTTTCTTGAAGATCTCATTTCCTGACAGTGCTAATAATAGAGGCATTTCAGAATAATGACCTCATAAAATTCATATAACTGTCTTTCTGTGCAGACTTAGATAAGACATAGTCATGATCTCACTTAGGTCAGGGACAGGTCTTAACAGCTTGATAGGACTATGGCCAGAAATGCAGTTTGGTTTAAACTATTTTCCATCTTTTCTGTTGACTCACTTAATGAAAGGAAGTGTCTCATTTAACCTGCATGTTTCTCCCAAGATTCCACAGTGATGGGGCCATGTCACCTATGAGTCATTAGTCAAAATACGGGTTGAGTCCTGAGATAGATCAGAAACTCCCAAACTCGTCCTTGTACTTAGTTCATTTGAACATTTTGGATATTTTATTTCATCAAGTCAGTCATTTAGAGTTGAGGAGTCTAAAGATCTTACTTGTTTCGAAAGACTGACTTAGGGCACTTTCCCTGGGGAAAGACATCTTCCGTAATGGAACTTCAAGAATTTCAAGAAGGGAAGCAGTTGGGCTATGTATCTACAGAGAGACAGGAGAAATAAGTAGGCAGTGATATAGCCCATGGTAAAGGGGAGAAAGATAAATTGCTGTCCATGTGATATGAAAGCTGTGGGTGACAGTGAGCAAAATGGAAGCTTTATAAAGGCAACAACCAACAGGAACTAGCCATTATTTAAAATGGAAAAAGGAATATGAATCTTCATCCCATTGTTCACCAAACTTCTTTTAGGGGAAAGAGAGAGGAGGAAATTAAAACTGGGAAAATGCTACTACAACTGTTTGGCCTTTCTGGCCTCTTAAAATCTGAGGCTGGTCAGGGTAAATATGGTGACTGAATCTTGCACATGCTGAAATAAGCATTGGAAAACAGAGAAAGAACTAGACACTCCTCTAGTATGGGCTTTCTGCCCTTTGGTGAGACTTTTTTCCTCTCTATTTTTTCTTCCATGCTTAGAGAGGGGACAATGTCCTGAGATTCTACTTGAGACAATGCAACAAGCATTTAGAGGGACATCAGATCACCTGAGTGCATAAGCAATGACACCATCTGTAGATTTCTATGATCTAGAAGACCTGAATGTATCTCGCCTCTGGTCGACTGGAAATGGGAGGGGGGAATCTCAGGACTATTTGTCCTGAGAGAAAGGAAACTTTTCACTTGTACACATGAACGACGAGAAAGGCCAGGAGTCAAGATCATGTTACCGGGCCACAATTGTGTATTTGACATGCTTTCTTTCATTTAATCCTTAAACTTAAAGCACCCTATCAGACTGTGGCTTTTTCACATCATTTGATTTTCTGATTCTTATTTTTTAAGATGGGGAAACTGACCCTTGGGGGGTTTAATAAGCTCTTACAGCCTGGAGATTGTATAAGCCAGGACTGAAAGGTGCCCTGACTGCAATGCCAGTTCTGTTCCACAACACCACAGCCTTCCAGCTCTTGTCCCCACCCTGGTTCTGCCTTTATTGGCTGTGGTACTCAAAACAAACCACTTCAGTTTTTGAATCTCAGTTTGCTCATCTGTTAAAAATCACAAAAACAAACCAACCAACCATAACAGTAAGAAACAGTTTTTCTCCCATGGTTTGTGGATGGTCTTCACAGGGCTACAATTAATTCACTGGGATTGGTGCCCCCTGTAGTCAATGTGGTGGCCCTGGACTCTAAGGGGTTCATGTACATACAACCTGAATGAAACCTTATGTAAATTGTATTACATACTTACATATCTGTATTGTTTTAGAAAAGAATCTAAAGCTTTCCTGAGGCACTCAGTAGCATCTATGTCCCCAAATTCCTGAAAACCATTAGGTTCTTAGTAGGTCATTAAGTGATTAGTGGGTCTCCCTTGTGTTCTAACTCAAAGCATCTGTAACCACTGAAAGAAATTAAAGCTTAGTCCGTGAAAGGAGCTCAGAGTCAGAACTGACATTTGTATCAGAGACCATGTGATATCATGGAAAGAAAGCTAGCAAAGAATTGAAGATCCTGGGTTTTGGTTTACTCTGCTGTGAATCCACTCTCTGAATCTGGGCACCTGTCTGGGTCCTCATTGCTTTGTCACTCAAAGAGAGATGCTAATTCCTGCCTGCCTCTCCTAAAGTAGTTATTAAAAGAATCAAATGTGATAATATGGATGAAAGCACTCTGGAAAAATATAAAGTACCCTGCAAAAGTATGATATTAACTGTGAGATATTTAAGTATCAAGTCATTTCACTAGTTGTCAACTGAGAAAGAGGGAAAATTGCAAGCTCCATCAGCAAAATTTAGAAGCCTTGCTTTTTCATTCCTTCCACAAGGTCCTATAGCTGATATTTAGGCATAAATTTCCTTGACTTTAATGAGAATTGGTTGCAAATACACCCTACAGGGTTCAGATGTAGATCATCACCAGTCTGGGAACTGCTAACTAGAACATGTGGTTTTTTCTCTTGGTAAACATGTTCCTCTTTTATCTCCTTTATTTTATTATCAGTGGTTCTCAAAGGATGGTCCAGGACAAGCAGCATGAGTGAGCATCATCTGGGAACATGTTAGAAATCAAATTCTCAAGCCCCACCCCAGACCTACTAAGTCAGAAACTCTGGGGGTGGACCCCCAGAAGGCTGTGTTTTAACAAACCCTCAAGAGTATTCTGATGCCCCGCACTCTCAAGTTTGAGAATCACTGCCAGGAGAGACCTACTTTGGCCATAGGTGCTTAAAAGAGACTAGTAGGGCCCCAGTAACCCAGGAGAGTACCTCATATAGGTCTCTGAAGGACTGGTATTAGCAAAGGTTGGGCTGGTGAGCACCAGTGTTAGCAAACATGGTGGGTGTGGAACAAAACATAATGAAGTAGGTCTCTTACATATAAGCCCTGGTGTTTGGTTTTACAGGGCTGAGAAAGAGGAATATGACTGTGTCTCAAGGAATGCAGCTCTCTCAAGATTCAGAAAGTACAGACACCTTTGCCACCCCTGGCAGCTTGAGAGTAATAGCAATCCAAAGTTTAACCTTATATATATAAAAATTAGCTCCATAGCAGGCCTTTTTCTCTGAGTTTAGAAGTTACAGAACATAGTAATAAATATGAAAATAACTAATGTTTATTGCACATTTATCGTATCCATAGCACTATTTTAAGTGGCTTTTATGTGTTAATGGCACTTCCTGTCTGTGTGTGTGTGTGTGTTGTGTGTGTGTTAGCTATTTACTGTACCAAGTACTTTGCTGGGCTCTGAAAATATAACAGTGAACAAGATAAAGTCCCTTTCCTTAAGGACCTCACACACTCCAGTGGAAGGAAATTAGAAGAAATGAACCCATCACTGTTCAAGTTCAGGGTGTTTTCAGAGGCATAGATGAGGTACCTACATTTACTCTTATGTAAATAGAAATTTCTTAGAGGAAGAAATGTCTAAATTTAGACCTCTGAAGAATACGAGGGATGGGTAACTTTAGAGTGGGGAAACTGAGATTTAGGGTGCTTGGATAACTGTACTCTATGACACACAGCAAGTAAGTGGTAGTATCGGGATTTGAATTCACGTCAGTCCAGTTCCAAAGCCTTGGTTTTTAACCATTAAGGGTAGGGCAGAAAATAGGTTTTGCCAAGTCTGTCAATTCTGATAAATTGGTAGTGGCTCCCAAGAATGCTGACGATGAGTACTCTGAGGCCTTGACTGGGAAAGAATGTCACGATCAGTTACTGATGTCTGCCTTGGACAGAATAAGGGAGTATATGCGTCATGCATTTGCAGACCCTGCATTACAGAGCTTAGCACAGGAGGGCGAGATCTGCAGAGCTGTTTCTTATTCATGTAAGATTATCCCTGACTTCTAGGGACTTAGAGGTCCACAGCAGCAGCGGGGGTTTCTTATATGTTAGTAGGAAGTAGCAAGTGACAGCTCAGGATGTTACAGGCTGATGTAGCCTTCAGTAACAAAGGGAATAAAGTTTGTTTTTTTTTAAGTAAAGACACTGATTAAATTTAGTGAAAAACAAACAATAAAGAGCAATGGATCATATTAATCCACTAAATCTCAAAATGTGTAGGCCAATCGGTTTTCAGTTTTTACCTCTGTTACTTCCATCAATATGGAAGGTGTTGATGTGACAGAAAATGGCATTGCTTGGAAGTCATAGGATCCATATGTGTTATGTCAGCTCTGTCATGCCGAGGTGAAACTTAAATTTAACATACCACCCAAAATATATGCATTCAACATATGTATTGGCTGATCTGTGGAGTAGTGGGGAAATGGCATCAGTCAGAAGGATTGAGAAGACAGTTCTTTGAGGCATAGATGATAATAAGTTAGTGCCAATCGTTTCACACATGGTTTATGGTGTCAGTAAGATGGTAGTGAGCTCTTTGAATAGGTTGTTTCCACAGTACATTTGTTAAACCAGTGTATGAATTGATAGTATAATGATGGCAATAACTGGCCCTAAGAATCGAAAGGGAAACAAATGGGTACCCTCAAGTCAGTCAGTGCTTCTGGATGAATTTCCTTTGTAAAAAGTCTCTTTCCCTCCTCCCTGGCTCACCTTCGCATTTAACTGTTATAAGCACTTTTTATCCTAGACATTTAACTGTGTTTTTTTTTAATGACTCATTTATTGGGTATAGAGATGAAAAGGAGATGACCCCTCCTAAAGTCCCAAGATCAGAGCAGTTTGCCATATGGGCATTTGTCCCCAGGAAGAACACTGTGAATGATCATGTCTAACTAACCATGACTCAGCAAGCCAATGTGCCCACATTCAGAAGCTGGCTTTGGGTTGGGCAGGGCCTTGAGGAAGCAGGCCTCGGCAGCCCCCCAGCCTGCTTGTCAGGCTCCTCTATTGGGCATCCCCTCTACCTGCAGCCATCAGGGAGACTGGCTTCTCACTGGTCCTCCTCCCCCCCCCACCCAGGCATTTACATCAGAGACGGGGGAGGGGCTTAACACCTTGAGACTCGTTTACCTTATCTAACTTCGGAAGACAAGATTTGACGGTACCAGGAATCCAAAACATTTCTCTGGTCAAGTCATGCTGACCAGTGCAGAATTATCTCTGATTCATTGTACATTTTGAAGATTAACTGAAACCTGAACAAGGGGGCAAGAAATGACAGTAAATGTGTGTAGAAGAGACTCTGGTCACAGGCTGATAAGGACCTCACCTTTAGTCATCTCTGCCAGATTAGACAATCACACGGAGAACTTTAAGAAATGGCTTCTGTAACAGGAAACATGCATCTTAGTATCTTCTATGTGCAAATCCCAACATGAAGCTGTTCTAGAGCCCGAGGTTTGACGACGTCAGTTTGGATCCCATGTTAAACGGAAAGAGGAAGAGAACCATTCGAAGGTTTATGTTGAATACTTTTAACACAGCAGGACTCATAGTATCTCCTTTGCAGAGCTCCTGATCCATTCATACAGCAGGGAAACAGTTCAGAGAAGCTGCCTCATTGGCTGTTCTTCTGCCCGCATAGGCTTCTGGAGGTATGTCCCTAGTACCTGTCCATTCTTTGGGCAACACTGGTGCTGAGGCTTAGCTGTGTGCTGTTGTTCATCCCATCCTGCTCTTTTTGCTTCAGTGTGTGTGCTAGTTTCCCCTCCGTCCCACGGGAGAGACACAGCCCAGTGCTTTGAGTGGAGCCCAGGGCTGCTGGTAGTGAGATTTGGTTTCTTCTCCTACTTCTGCCATTAACACACAGTATGACTTTAGATAAAGCTCTTTGCAGGTCCCAGCGATCCCGACTGTCCAGCATCAGTTTAGAACTGGCTGATCTCTAAGGTACCTTTCCAGCCCTAACATTCTTGGACTTAGTGTGAACTGGAATTCTGGGATCAATTGAGTTCAGTACAAACAACATTTACTGACTGACTTCCTCTTTGGCATCATACACCACATGGGGCACTGCAGGGGACATGCTTACATCAGAGCTCTCTCTCTCTTGCTGGTACCACAGCACTCACAGGCAAAGGGAAAGTGGGATGAGAAAAACAAGTACAGACATTCTGCATAGCAAAATATGCTGTGTGCTGCAAGCAGAATGATTATGGGGGCTAAAAGAGGCAGAAATTGCATTTATTTATGAAAAGTCAGAATAAGACTTTATGGCATTTCAGATCAGCCTTAAAAGATAGAGAATTCAAACAGGACACAATGAAGTTTCTATAGCAACATTTACTGAGCAAGTATTATGTGCCAGCCAATGTTTTGAGCCCTTTGCACATAGTAACTCATTTACTCTCAGTCTTTTGAGATTGAGACTCTATGATTATTCCCATTCTGTATATAAGGAAACTGAGGCATAGACTGGCTAAGGAACAGACATGTAGCCAGTGCCAGGATTCACTGCTCGGTGATCTGGTGCCCATGCCCAGTCGCTTAGCGTGGAGGCTCCACTTAGACTGTCACATAGGAAGGTCACTGGTGCAAGGAAGGCCTGATTCTGAGATGAGCTTTGTGGCCCTGGGCAAGTCTTTTCTGCCTCTGACCCTCAGGTTTCTTATCTATGAAATAGGAATGAAAAATACTTGCATGATTGGGTGGTTAGCACAATTCAGCAAAATGGCAAGTGTAAAAATGATTTTAAGTGATAAAAAGCTCTATATGATTTTAAATAGTTGAGGGAAGCAGAGGAGCAGTATGGGCAAACGCTGAGGGGAGGTAAAGTGTTGGTCATGTTTAGGGCAGAGTGATTGTTCAGTGTGCTCCATGAGTAAGGGTCAGGGTTAGAGTCTCTTCCCCACAGTTTCAGGTTCCTGTCCAAAGTCATATTCCATCTCATCTCTTCCAGCTGTGTAAGGCTCTCTCAATGTGGAGAATGATAAATCTAACATCTTTTCCTTGTGTTTTGTACTGTTGAAGCTTTTTCTAGAATGCCAGCACAGTTCTTATCAGCATTTGAGCTCATTGGCAGCATTTGAAAGAAAGGACTACACCCTTAGCCCTCAGTACTCATATAGACATTGGCACATTAGTTTCCTACAGGAGTAACTCTAAGGGACAGTTAGAGTGGAGTAGAAACTTCTCTGCATAGAGAAATAGCCTCATCTCAGCAGTGTCTGTGTAGCAAGATCTGTTATCATCATCTGATTGAAACTGGGCAATGCACGGTCTTCAGATGGTGCACAGTGACCGTAGGGACTAGTGGGGAAGCCGAAAGGATACAGCATGGGTAAATCCAAGAAAAGCACAGTAGCTCAAGAGATAGTAGGAGATAAAATAAACAGGGGTCAGAAAACCTGGGTTTGAGCCCCAGCTTAGCTGATTGGCCCTGGAAATATCATTTCACCTCTCTGGGCCTCATTTTCTATAAATCAACATAATTGATAAAGACGCTTTCTAAAGCACCTTCAATTTTGATAGCCTGAAAATGCACGAGTTATTTTTAAGCAGAAACTCAACTACAGCTATTCTTAGGCTCCCAACTAGAAGCTACATGCAATTCTGCATTTCTTACTAACTGCAGAGGTAAAATTTTCAGCTGCATGTTTCCGTTATCTCTCTTAGTAGCCCGATGATGCTATATACAAAACAATAACATAGCCACCTACAGCAACAGACACAATAGTAGTCATTTATTGAGCCAGGAACTATGCAAAGAACCTGTTTTAAATGTATTTAATTCTCAGAGCAGCCCTATTAGGTGGGTACTATTATTATTTCCATAATACAGATGAGGAAGCAAAGGTTTCAGAGTTATTGTACCAATTAACTTGCTCCAGGGAAAGAGCAGAGATATGAACCCAGTCTGTCCACTTCAAGCCCTGTGCTCTCAACCACTCAAGTGTCCAGCCAGGAGTGAACACAGGCATGAAACCCAAGTGTTCCTGGTGGCCTTTTAGCCTCACAAGACTCCTTCACTTCAACAATGATCTCTACTGATTTTTTTTCTCCCCATAGGGATCAGAGTCTTTTTTCCCCAGTCAGAAGGAAGTCCCTAACTCTAGAGTAAAATAATAGGACAAGCAATCATTTCCCTAACGTGAATTCTAATGAGGCAAAACTAGACAGGTCTCCACTGGAGGAGAGAGGAACACAGGGAGGAGAGTGGCGTGGAAAAGGGGGGCTGCATATGCCCCCACCTCCCTAGCTATCTGAGAGATATTCCACATGAAAGTCCCTGACCCCTGTCTAGCATTGTTCAATGACTCCGTGAGAAAAAGTACACTAGAGGGGTGTCACTGGCAGTACATCAGACAGAGCAGAGAAACCAGCTGTGTGTCCCAGCCTCACTCAGAAAGTATCTGTTCCCAAATCACTATTAAGTGCCAGGTGCAGAGAAAGATTCCTAAGACCCAGATCCTGTCCTTAAGGGAAGGACTTGCTGGATGAGAAGGGAAGCAAACCCAGGCATGGTTGGCATTCATGCAAGATGCTAAGTGCCATAATGAGAGTCGAAACAACTTGCTTTAGGTGCGGAGTGGAGGGAGGATCAGACACAATTAACTCTAACACGAGGCAGAAAGTGCTAAGTGCACTGATAGAAGTATAATATGAGCCAAGAACTATGGGAGCCCAGAGAGGGATAGATTAATTCTGACTGGGGCTCTCACAGAAGAGGTGGTGTTTAAGTGGGACCTTGAAGGATTGGAATAAGTGGATAGGGCAGTGATGAGGTTCTGCCCATCACAGGGGAGTTGGTGTAAAGAGGAAAGTCCGTCTGCCTGTGTTTGCTTTTCTGAAGGCAGGGTGGTTAGTTCAGACTGACCTGGTTTTGCTTCCCAGATCTGCCATATCTGTATGGCCTTGAACTTTGGTATTTTCATCTGTAAAATGGAGATCCTCATACCTTCTTTATGGGATTGTTATAGGGAATAAATACATTAACACCTGTGTTTAGTAATGCAAGTGTTTAGTAAATGCTCAATAGATGAGAGCTTTTACTGTCTGTATTATTACTATTGCAGTGAACATTATCTCAGTCTTCCGAGCAACATCTGAGGTTAACCAGCCACTGTTGGATATTAGACAACTTAAAAAATTTACTAAATTCACCTACATATTCATTTGCATTTTCCCTCTCCCCAGGTCTTTGTATAGTGAGCGTCTTTGCCTACTCTTGGATCATAGTTTTGCTTTTTTGTTTTTATTTGTTTTGGGGTTTTTCTTGTCCATACAATAGACCAAATTATTGGTTTCTTTTTCTAATTTCCTTTTCCTGCAGTAAAGGTCTACACTGGAGGGTTGCTTCTTCACCCTGAGGCCCTTACCTAATCTTGGCTTTGTCTGGTATCCTTAGATCCAGTAGTGAGTGCAGAAGAGCCATCACCATAGTCAGCTTCTTGGTTATAATCCTGTCTTGTCCACAGACCCGCTTTGTTTCTCTCTTAGTCATCACTCTACTGCTGAGAATCATCATAGAATGTTGGAAATGCAGGCACCTGCAGCCAAATCTTTTGCTTTACCATTGAGGACCTCGAGGCCCACAGACAGGAAGGAACTTGTCAAGTGTATACAGAGAGACAGGCAGGGGTAGGCCTGTGATCTAGACCCCTAGTGTGCTGACTCACAGGCTGGTGCACACTGGGTGGCTTCTCATGACCCATCTGCCTTTGCTCTGCAGACTTGGGCTGTGATGAGGTCAAAGTTGCATTTTCTTCCATCCGTCTCTCCTTCCCTCCCCCTTCCTCCCTGCTTTGAATAAAGCTGGAAACCAAAGCCCTACTACAGATCCGTGTTTTACATGCAGTTCCTGCCTCCACAAGGCAAGCTCAAGATGCTTTCACAGCTCCGTGTACTGACTCGGGCCCTCACAGCTTGAAGCCCAGTTGACAGCTAGTGAAGTGAGAAGATCGGAAACACTTTAAATGGTCTCAGCATTGAAGAAGGTGAGAAGGAGGCAGGTGGGGAACATCGATAATGACCGACATTGTAGAGTTGGCAAAAATTAGTAGATTTTAAATGTTTCCCTCTGCCCTTGAGACCAAAGATATAAATACTTTTAATCTCACATGAAAACTCCAGCTGTTTAGTGGTGACTAGATTGAGGAGGATTCTGAAACTGCACCTGGGCTCCATGGGGGAGAATGGTAGGATACAGTGGTGAAGTCTGGTGTGGATAATGGGAGGACAAAGCAGGGCTCTGTGTGTGTGTGTGTGTGTGTGTGCACGCGTGCACCTGCACGCTCGTGCACATGCACCATGTATTAGTCATTTCTGCTTCAGACTTTTAAAAACATGCTTGTTCTTCAAGACCCTCATCTTGAAAGTCTGCCCTGTTCTTCCTCTTGAGAAGGAATTTCCCTTTCCTCTGAATGTAAGGAACATGCTGTGTTTCTACTGTAGAATTTATTTCATTTTCTCCCATACGGTTTTTATTAGTGGTTCATGAGTCTGTCTCCCTCATCACATTAGAATGTCCCTCTTAAAGACAGGGGTCTTGATTTTTGTTTTCCCTATACTATACTACATATGATATGTTGAATCAATAAGTTAATTATTTGGTGAATGATATGGTATCAGACGTGTTGCAAGGTAATTTAGCATGGTGGTAAGGACTCACATTGTGGAATCAGACATAAATGGCTTTGAATTCTAACTCTGCCATTATCAGTTCTGTGACCTCCACCTACCTATGCTCTTTTGTAAAATGGCAATAATAATAATGTGCACTTTCTAGGGCTGTTAGAGATTAAAAGAGTTAATGAATGGAAAATGTATGTCTAGCTCCTTGAATTAAAGGGGTCAATACATACAAGCAGCTATTAGTAATATTAGAAATAATGATTATTATCATCATAATCATCATTTGTTGCCACTGTTACACTGGTAACCAGCTTCCCCAAATCCTCAATGACCTTCTCTCTTTTCATAGCTATGTGAGAGAGATATCCAAAGGAATATACTAAAGTGGGAAAAAAAAGCCCTGTGTTTATTAGTATGTGGCTGTTGCTCCAATACACACTGTGGGCTTCTGTGAGCTGGAGGACCCATAAAAGCTTCTTCACCCCGAGGCCCTCACCTAATCTTGGCTTTTTGGATCTTAGCACTATGGGGATCAGAAAAAGCCAACCCAAAGCAATGGACAAAAATTTTTCTTTTTTGCCCAATGCCTTGAACAAGGCAGGTCCAAGCCTCTCATCACAGATCTTCAGAGTGCAGGCCCCCCCGCCTCTTTGATGCTCAAAGCAACCACAGGCCTGCACAGCACTCCAAAGACACCAATCCAGCAGAGGTTTCACAGCTCTAGCACCATGGCCCATAACCGGACTTACCTCCTTACCTGTCTTGGAGGAGGCACTGGGGGGTGGATGGGGGGTCGTCACTCTAAAACCAACAGGTGGCCTCAGGTGGAGGGTAGATAGTAGTATGACCATGGTGGTGGTTGTTTGCTGGGTGTGTGGGCATGGAAAGGAGGTCAATAATGTAATGCTCTGTGTATAAAGCCTATGGAGGAAATCAGAACTTGAAATATAGAAATATATACTGTTAGTGATAACACAATTTGGATCTGGAAATGACTGTGCTTGCATAGTCCATGCCTGTTGTTTTACAGATGAGGAAACAAAAGCTCTTCACTTAAGGAGGGAAATAATTGACTCACTTGTTGATCCTTTTACTTGTCCTCCCAATGCCAAGGACTATGCTATGCCCTGGGGAGGCATGCTGAAAAAAGAGAAAGAGGCTCTGCCTTCACAAGCTTACAGGCTTAAAAGGGAGACAGGTAATTAACAAGCCAACAAACAACTGGATGCAGTGGAGTTTCTCATAACCAGCTTCCCTTCAACCATTTCTTTGGACTAACTCATTCTCCATGCTCTCTGTGGACACCCGTGCTGATGCCCCTTGTGAACTGAAGGCTCCTGTCCAGTAGCCTCTTCTCCAATCAGGCCAAATATTTCTGCTCACATCTACTTTGTTCATGTTGAACTAGGAATCAATTCTATTTATTTTAAAACTTACCTATATTTCTGTGTTTTTATTGTATTTGGTCAAAGTAACTAAAAATTATGTAAACCTGTGAAATATAAGTACACAAAAAAGTCATTTTATTTATTTGGAAACTACTTTCAAAAGACTCTTAGATGAATCACTAAAATTGTTGTCATATTAGGTATAGGCAAGACAACTATAAAATATTGGGGAAAAACAAAAAAATTCTGCACTTACATTTATTTTATAAGAGTCTTCAAGTTCCCACTACATCAAAAGATTGATAAATACGTGTGCACTTAAGTGTTTTAAGTTTTTTTGTAACTCTCCATTTTAATCATTTTTTTAAAATAACCTAATTGCCATCCCCCTTGCATCAGACACGAGGGCTTCAACTGTTAATTACAACTTGAGTAAAGTGTGTGAAGGAAACAAATTAAATGCTGTGACCGAGGACAGCAGAAGGTCTGCTTGAGGTAGTCCTTGAAAGATAGGAAAAAGCCAGCCAAGCAAAAGCGGAGGAGGGTTAGGCAGAGGGAACAGCATCGGGGAGCCCGTGGTGTGCTGGAGGAGCAGAAGGGCGGATGCAGGAAAGGGAAATGATGCTGTTGTTCAAATCAGCAGGGCTCAGACAATGCAGACCCTCAGAGGTCATGCAGAGGGGTTGGGACTTTATTCAGAGAGGGGTGAAAAGCCCTGGAGGGGCTTGAGGGGATCTGTTATGACGGATCTGGTTTCCATTTTCCAAAGAATCTTCTGGCTGCCATGTGAAGAATGGACGAGGGTGGGAAAAGGGAAAGTGGACAAGGATAAAGTCTCCCCTCCACAGGGATGAAGTAAAGTGATAAAGGTCAATAACAAAGTGCAGTGACAGCTGAACACTGGCAGAGCCCTAGGCCGGGATGGCAGGGGGGATGGAAAGTGGGAGCAGCAGGTGAATTTGTGACATCTTTAGAAGGGCTTGCATCCATGTTTTCTTTAGTCAACCAATCAGCATAATCAAACTTACAGCTAATTTTTGAAAGGCACATGTTATCTGATGGGGAAAAAACCCTATGAGAAGTCAGGCAACTATTTTTCTAGTTTGATATGTATTGGCTGTGCCACTCAGAGCAAGCCACTTAACCCTTGGAAGCTCATCTAGAAAAGGGAAAAATAATGTCCTGTCCAGCCTACCTCATATTGGGGTCATGCAGTTTAAATAAAATGGTGGCTTACATGTATACCACCTTGATAGTGAAACTAGGACTCATAAATAAACAAATAACCTTATTCTTTCATTGGATCCTTATAGCAAGTAAGGTAGGTATTAGGATCCTCACTTCACAGGTGAGCAAATCAACACATATTCAACAGATATTGAACACCTACTATGTCAGGGCCAGGGCGAGGCTCTGAGACATTAAGAACAAATTAGACACAGCCCTGCCCTAAGAGAGCTCACAGCCTTGGGTTGGGCATGGTGACTCATGCCTATAATCCCAACACTTTGGGAGGCTGAAGTGGGAGGATCACTTGAGGCCAGGGGCTCAAGACCAGCCTGGGCAACACAGCAAGACCTTATCACTACAAAAAAAAGTTTTAAAAAATTAGCCAGGTGTGGTGGCACACACCTGTAGTCCTAGCTATTCAGCAGGCTGAGGCAGGAGGATTGCTTGAGCCCAGGAATTTGAGGCTGCAGTGAGCTTTGATTGTACCACTGCACTCCAGCCATGCAAATGCTAAATTATAGACTATCAAGGTAAGTGCTAAGAGAAAAACTGCATTAGAACCTTAGAAGAGGAATTAATGAATTTTTTCTGGAAGGATTGGAAGGCTTCCCACTGGCGTCAACCTCTGGCTGGGGTCTTGAGGGATGTGTAGAAGTTTTCCAGGTGTGGAGGAGCATTTTTGAGGAGAGTGTACAGAACTATGGAGACCTCGAAGGAAATGGTTTACTTCATGCAACAGTGTGGTTGGGGCCTGGGTGTTTGGAGGACTGTTAGGAATGAGGCTGGAGAGGTGAATTAGGGCCAGTGAGACTTTCCCTCCAAGCTCTCTGTGGGTGAGTTATGCAAAAACAGGAAAATTAGTACGTTAGTTTCATTTTCATGCTTTCCTCAAATGCTCTCACCCGTTGCATATTTTACATGTGCCCATGACTTCTACTCCCTTCTTCCTTGCTTACTGTCTTCCCCAGAATTAATTTGAATCTCAGAGCCCCACCATCAGCACCACGCACACATACTCCTAGAACTCGTAATTTTAGCGGGGCCATACAAAAAGAACACTCTAGGTTAGTGAGAAATGCTTTTATTCTCAGAATGTCTTCCAGAATTCTGTTACTTAGGAGGAGCTGTTTCCTGCTATGTTTTGGAAAACTTTGAAAAGTGATTCAAATGTTGCTACAAAGGGAACTAAATACTGGGTGGCAGGGAGCATCTTGGCAGAGAAGGCAGCTGAGCTTTTGCTAAAGAGTCTCAGTCAGTGTAAATGAGCAGGAGACCTGAGTTCCCGTCCCTGGGCTGGGCAGCATGTGCTCTCTCAACTCCCCTATGTAAAATGGTAAGCGAGAAAATGTGTACAGTTAGAGAAGTGGTAGAGTGCTAGAGCTAATGGAATCTCACTTCTTTTACAAATGAGGACATGAACTCCCAAAAGGGAAAAAGACTTGCCTAAGGTCATATAGAGAACCAGCAACTTGCTTGGTTATTCATTCATTTGCTCCATTCAGCAAATAGGTTTTTGTGCCTCCCATGTGCCAGGTGCTGCTCTAGGTGCTAGGACTATAGTGGTAAATAAAGTAAACATGATTCTTGCCCCAATGGGAGACATCAAATTAAACAAACAAAAGATTAAACAAAATAATTAAAGGTAGAGATAAGCTATGGTGGAAATAAGGTAGTACAACAGAGAATAAGAGTGCGATGTATATTTTAGAGAAGGCCTCTATGAAGAGAGAAATTTTTTTTTATTTCAGAATATTATGGGGGTACAACACTTTGGTTATATATATTGCCTATGGACTGGCCAAGTCAGAGCTACAATCATGGACATCCCCCAGACAGTGAACCCCACACCCATTAGGTGTGAGTTTTCCCATCCCCTCCACCCCCCTCCCACCTGCCTGCTGTCTGATGAATATTATTTCCATGTGTGACATAGTATTGATCAGTTAGTACCAATTTGATGGTGAGTACCAGTGGTGCTTGTTTTTCCATTCTTGTGATACTTTGCTCCCAAGAATGGGCTCTAGCTCCATCTAGGATAATACCAGATGTGTTAACCCACCGTTGTTTTTTATTGCTGAGTAATACTCCATGGTATACATATACCACATTTTATTAATCTACTGTGTATTGATGGGAACATGGGTTGTTTCTACATCTTTGCAATTGAGAATTGTGCTGCTATAAACATTCGAGTGCAGATGTCTTTATTATAGAATGTCTTTTTTTCCTTTGGATAAATACCCGGTGGTGGGATTGCTGGATCAAATGGTAGTTCTTTTTAGTTCATTGAGGTATCTCCATGTTACTTCCCATAGAGGTTGTACTAATTTTCAGTTCCACCAGCAGTGTATGAGTGTTACTATCTGTCTGCATCCCCGCCAACATTTGTTGTTTGGGGATTTTTTGATATGAGCCAATCTCACTGGAGTTAAGTGATATCTCATTGTGGTTTTGCTTTGCATTTCCCTGATGATTAGAGAAATTGAGCAATTTTTTATATGTTTGCTGGCCATTATTCTGTCTTCTTTGGAAAAGTTTCTGTTCATGTCCTTTGCCCACTTTTTAATGGGGTTGTTTGATTTTTTCTTGTAGATTTTCCTAAGTTCTGTATAGATTCTTGTTATCAGCCCTTTATCAGATGTGTAGCATGCAAATATTTTCTCCCATTCTGTAGGTTGTCTTTTCACTCTAGTGGTAGTATTCTTGGCTGTGCAGAAGCTTTTGAATTTGATCAGGTCCCATTTATTTACTTTTGTTGCTGCTGTGATTGCTTTGGGGGTCTTCTTCATAAATTATTTACTTAGGCCAATGTCTATAAGAGTATTTCCAACATTTTCTTCTAGAATTTTTATGGTTTCATGTCTTAGGTTTAAGTCTGTTATCCATTATGAGTTGATTTTTGTGAGAGGTGAGAGGTGTGGATCTAGTTTTAATCTTCTACATGTGGCTATCCAATTTTCCCAGCACTCTTTATTGAATATAGATTCTTTTCCCCAGTGTATGTTTTTGTCTCCTTTGTCAAAGATCAGATGACAGTATGAGGTTGGTTTTATATTTGGGTTCTCGGTCCTGTTCCATTGGTCTACGTCTCTGTTCTTGTGCTAGTACCATGTGGTTTTGATTACTATAGCCTTGTGGTATAGTTTGAAGTCTGGTAGATTGATGCCTCCAAATTTGTTCTTTTTGCTTAAGATTGCTTTGGCTAGATGGGGTCTTCTCTGGTTCCACACAAAGCGTAGAATTATTTTTCTAGATCGGCAAAAAATGATGTTGGTATTTTGATAGGGACTGCATTGATTCTGTAAATCACTTTAGGTAGTATAGACATTTTAACAATGTTGATTCTACTGATCCAAGAGCATGGTAGGGTTTTCCATCTGTTTACATCCTCTGCAATTTCTTTTCTCAGTGTTTCATAATTCTCTCTATATATGTCTCTCACCTCCTTAGTTAAATATGTTCCTAGATATTTAATTTTCTTTGGTGCTATTATGAAAGGTATTGCATCTTTGATTTGTTTCTTGGCTCGCCTGTTATTGGCCTATATGAAGGCTACGGATTTGTGTGCATTGATTTTGTCTCCTGAGACTTTGCTGAATTCATTTGTAAATTCCAACAGTCTCTTGTTTGAATCTTTGGGGTTTTCTAGACATAATATCATATCTGATACATGATAGTCCCAGAATAGGACACCGAGCAGACCTGGGAAGCCCCGAGCCTGCAGAGGTGCCACCCACAGGGTCCCGGGTAGACCGCGGGGAGCAATTCTGGAGCCAGATACCCCATTGGACACCCCTGATCCCTCTCTCCTAAACAGAGCAATATCAAGCACTGAAATTGAAGCAGTGATAAAAAATCTTCCAACAAAAAAAGTCCTGGACTATATGGGTTCACACCCAAATTCTGCCAAACCTACAAAGAAGAACTGGTGCCCATACTGCAGAAATTATTCCACAACATCGAGAAGGATGGAATCCTCCCAAACTCATTCTATGAAGCCAACATCACCTTGATACCAAAGCCAGGAAAGGACACAACAAGAAAAGAAAACTATAGACCAATATCCCTTATGAATATACATGCAAAAATTCTCAATAAAATCCTAGCAAACCAAATTCAAATGTACATCAAAAAAAGTAATTCATCATGATTAGGTGGGCTTCATTCCTGAGATGCAGGGATGGTTCAGCATACATAAATCTATAAATGTAATTCACCATGTAAATAAAAGCAAGAACAAAGACTATATGATCCTCTCAATAGATGTAGAAAAGGCTTTTGACAAAATTCAGCACCCTTTTATGATAAGAACTCTTAATAATATAGGCATAGATGGCTCATACCTCAAAATTATTAAAGCCATATACAGTAAACCCACAGGCAATATCATACTGAACAGGGAAAAATTGAAAGCATTCCCCCTTAAAACTGGAACCAGACAAGATTGCCTACTATCTCCACTTCTATTCAACATAGTGCTGGAAGTCCTTGCCAGAGCAAAAGAAATAACATTTAAAGCTGAGGTCTGAAGAATGTGAAGGGGTCAAGCCACTTAAAGAGGGAGGGAAGAGCTTTCTAGGAGAGAATAGCTTGTGCAAAAGCTGGAGGGCAAGAAAGTTGGGACTATCCTGAAAGGTAAGAGAAAGACCAGCAGGAAGCCCAAGCAGAGGGGGTGTGGGCTGGAGCAGACATGGGAGGAGACGTAGGCAGGGACTAGAGCTTGCAGCCTTAGCTTTCAAAGTGCCCTTATGGGTACTTTGATTGGTCTCACACCCCTATCAGAAAAGAAAGGCAAGTACATGTTCATAGCAAAGCTACTGGCCAAACATTTGTTTTAAATGCGGTTTTCTCAGCATGCTTCTCTGAGATCACAGATTACAAAAGCAGAAAGAAAAATGATTCAGCTTTTCTTCTGTGTCCACCCTTCAAATTGATTAGTTTCTCACAGCTCCAGAATCAGCTGAAGGCAGCGGTCAGGAGTGAATTCAGATATAGACAAAGTAGGATTTGTCTTGTGGTGGTGTCTTTTGGTCCTAGGGATCCAGAATCTCTTGTGTTCTATAGCCTTATCTTATCCTTCATGTTTGTCCTTTCACCTCCTCAATGAAAACACCCTCGCTGGAAGATGAATTTCACTGATTTAGGGCTCCCTCGGCTGTCAACTGTAAATTTCAGTAAACCTTTGCCTTGATAGACAGGTTCTGACCAAGTTCATGGGTATGCATTGCACTGTAATAAGCTTGCCGCTTGGCTTAGGAAAACCCATTTGCATGTATGATTTTCATAGGAAAAGAACAGCAAATAAGAAACAAAAGATTTGGTTTCTCCTACACACCAAGGGAGCAGGAATTAAGATAGCCAAAGAGAGAGTCTGGCTTCATTTAATGAATGATTTACCTGGTATATCCTGCAGTGAGAGTTGCTTTGTGATAGCAGGGATCAGGGTGACTGAGGGAGGGGAAGCTCTGAAGCTCTTTCCTACAACCCCTTCCCTTTGGCTAGTGTCTTTGGTTTTATTTGTTCTGCTTTGGCTGTTTCATGTACTAGTTCTCAAAGGCTGCACAGAAAGCAGAGCTAGGTAGATATAGACCCCACCAGGGCTCTTCAGTGAACCCCACCTCCCACCCCCAAACCTTCGAAGTCCAATTGGCTCTTGTACAAAAGTCAGCAACTGGTGGCCTTCAGTCAAATTGGGACCTCAGCAACTGACTTTGGCCTTGTCAGAGTTCCTTTCTATATTGTGAATATGCAGAGTCACTCTGAAAGAACCACAGATGTGGGCTCAGACCTGTCTCCACTCTTCCCCAGCTGTGTGACCCTTGGTTCCTCATTTGTTCATGGTCTAAAGGATCATCACTCCTGCTCTACCCACCTTACTAGGTATTCACATGAGAAAAATGGGCATAAGAGATTAAAAATTATATAATACACTATAAGTTATTATTACCTCTCCCAAATTGTCAGCCCTTCCTCCTTGCTATCCAGTAGCAGAATGGTATAGAGTAGGAGTTTGCAAACTATGGCCCACAGGCCAAATCCAGCCCAATGCCAGTTTTGCTAAATAAAGTTTTATTGAAACACAGCCACATTCGTTTGTTTACATATTGTCTTTGGCTGCTTGCAGCATTGAGTAGTTGCAACCATATAGCTCACAAAGCTTAAGATATTTCCTATTTGGCCCTTTACAGAATAAGTTTCCTGATACCTGGCATAGATACCTGGTACAGAGGATCAGAATGATGGTTCTGAAGTTGGAATGCCTGTGTTTGGATTCTGAATCTTCTACTTAATGGCTACATGACCTTAAGCAAGTTAATTAGCCTCAGTTTTCTCCCTATATTTATTTATTTATGTATTATTTTTAGAGACAGGATCTCGCTCTGTCGCCCAGGCTAGAGTGCAGTGGCCCAATCATAGTTCACTGTAACCGCCAACTCCTGGGCTCAAGCGATTCTCCCACCTCAGCCTCCTGAGTAGCTGGGACTGTAGGTGCACGCCACCATACCCAGCTAATTTTTTTGTTGTTGCTGTATTTTTTATATATGGGGTCTCACTATATTCCCCAGGCTGATCTTGAACACCTGGCCTCAAGCAATCCTCCTGGCTCAGCCTCCCAAAGTACTGGGATTACAGGAGTGAGCTATTGTACCGTCCATAAAATGGGGATAATAATTATATCCCTACCCCATGCTATCAAATTAGTATTACATGAGTAATTCATGTAAGGCACTTAGCATAGTACCTGGCACATAGTATTCAGTGTTGGCTGTTATTATTATATTATCCAGGGAATGAAAGCTCTGGTTTATGTTGGTGGACTTTCAGGGCATGGGGTAGCATGGTTCCAGGCATGGCCATGGAGTGGGACAGACCTGGATTCATATCCCAGCTCTGCCATTTACCACATGAATGACTCATGGAAGACTAATTAATCTCCCTGAACTACAGCTTCTTCATGCATGAAACAAGAAAAAGAAATCAGAGGGTTATTGTGAGGAGTAAATGATAAAATGCTTGTGAATTAGAATAGGATTTGGCACATAGTAAACGCATAATAGGTGATATAACTATGCTATTAAATAAGAAGAGTGGTATTTTTCTGAGTAATGCTAGCCACCTGGAACAGATAGGTAGTTGGAATTCTCCAATATGCCAACATCATATGAGGCAGGAGACTTTACTTCTGGCTAGTGATACTTTTGACACCAGATTTTGCATATTCCAAGCACATGTAAATTAAACAAATTTTCAGTGGAGTTGGTCAGATAGTTATCTAGTAGGAAGCTTTTTTCTAGGCCAATATCCCCTCAAAACCAGGTACCTTTTTGTACTAACCATCTATGATCCTATGACTGTTCAGGGAGGACAGCTTACATATGTTGTGTCATTATATAGAACACCACTAAAAGATCCTCTTCCCATAATAACACATGGGTCCACAATGATGCCAAGCAGTTTGCCATGCAGGGTGAAAATTCCCTCATTTTGAACCCATTCTGCATTGTAAGTGTTGGGTTATATAATGGGATATGAACCTTCTTGCCTAAGGAGCACCGACTAAGGAGACTGAGAGTTGTGGGTGGAATACATTAAGGCTGGCTGGGTTTCAGTGCCAGCCCAAGAGTACAGCTCTCATTCTCTGTTGGCCTAAACTAATAGGGAGTAACTGAGTTCAGTGGGCTGAAGCACAGGATGGTATTGTATATCTCCCAGACCTATGGATGCTAGGTAGTCAACCTAATATAGAAGAACATGATACAAGTACCATCACCAAGCATTTTTGTTTATCCCTAACCAGCCCTGTATAGGTTACTGTCCATTGTATATACCACAAAAATGATAGACTTGGAGGGCCTCTTCCTTCAAGGGAGCTTACATCTCAGTTGCAGGTGAAAAGATGTCAATACACAAAAAGTTACTTGATAGTAGAAGAGAAGATAATGAGTTCATCCAGTGCAAGAAATGACATGGAAGAAGGATGGGATCAATTGTCAAGAATAGTATCTGTAGATAAATAGAGGTGAATGATTTGCACTTATTCATTTATTCTTTCATTCACTCATGTACCAAAAATACTGTGTAGTCATTATGCAAATCTCTCTAGGGATTGTAAAGAATAATATAGCTTTATGAAGGCAGAGGCATCATCTATCTTAGTCACCACTCAATTTTACAGTGTCTAACCCATAGGAGAGAGGCAACAACAACTGAATTAGATATAGCTCCTTACTTAACACTCAGCATTTAAATGTATGTGACATTTATAGAGCTCCTAACATGGTCTTGGACTTTAATTTATACAATACTAGCAAATAAAAACTTAGTAGACATCTGTTGGTTTGATATGCCGAACATGCTTCTCTTCTCTGCTTGCAGCACCTTTATTTTCCTCTGGCTGCTATCTTCATAAGATAGCTAGGTACCCTGCTTCCCTTGACCAAGAAGATGGCCCACGGCCTGAGCAAGGCTAGTCTTGATCTGTATGGAGCAGTTACCACAAATGGCTAGAAAAATGGTGACACCCTAAAAAGACTGTCCATCAAATCCTGACATCTAGATTTCCAAAGCTCCTGCAATTTCTGTCTTCTCTGAGGCTTACTCTTTTAGCTGGACCTCCCTCATATCCTTCCAACAAACTTCTTTTTGTCTTAAGTTAGCCTACATGGATTTCTATTCTTACAATCAAAGAACCTAAATTGATAAAGCATGAGCACTAGATAAAAATTGATGAGAGGCACACACTTCTATGTATATTTAAAAGAAGGGTAGAACCTTTAGTTTATAGCTAGGTGTGGGGAGGCATAAGGGCCTACATGGAGGAGGTGGCATTTGAGCTGAACTTTAAAGAATGGAAAGGATTTGAAGAGGAAGAAGGCAGGAGGCAGGAGGGCTGTGCAGGCTGGAGCCTATGAGTATAGGCCCAGAGCCCAAAGCCTAGAAACATCCACAGAACAGCAGCATCTACACTGGACCCAGTGAACTCACTGAGCATCCCATGTTTATAGTCCCATTGCACTTAAGTCAGAAAATGTTCCCTTTCCCATTTCCCAAGTTATTCCACTGAGTCAGAACAACCTTCCCCTCCACTGTGTCTCTGGGCCATTGACTTGAGCTGCGGGATGTTAGAGTTGAAAGGTCTTGTGAGATCAGCTAGTACTGACCCTCTCAGACCAGAATGAGTTCTGCAGAGTACCCAAGCCACACATGAAGTACCAGATAACTTAGAGGAGGATTAATTTTACTCAGAGAGTCATATGATAACTTTCTCTTCACCTTCATCTCTATTGCTTTCTTCCTTTCTTCCTCTATTACCTCCACATGGGCCTTCTTTCTCTTTCTCAAGCTCGTCAGTCTTGTTCTTGAGCCTTGTTCAGAATCTTTGTTTCTTCTGCCTGAAACTATTTCCCCAGCCCTTGACCTGGCCAGCTCTTTCTTAGGGTTCATTTCTCAGCTCAAATGCTAATGCCACAGAGAGGTCTCCCTGACCATTCTATCTAAAGTAGTCCTGCCAATCACTCACATCATCCAATTTCATTTTCTTTATAACACTTGCAGTACCCAGAATGATCTTATTTATTCATATGTCGTCTCTCTCCTGTCTCTAGAGCCTAAGCTCCATGACAGTAGAGATTTGTCTTCTTATCCGGTGTTGTATCCTGCTGGCACCAGCTTGCTGCCTAGCGTACACTACATGCTCAGTAAGCTCTTGTTGGATGGGTGTATGAGTAGATAGAAGAAAGATGGAGAGAAGAAATAGAAAATTCACATCTGTAGGACTACATATCCCCAATGAGTACAAAAGTTCTCTTATAGATACTTCACCAAAAAAAAAAAAAAAAAAAAAGAAGTTTGAGAAACACTGATTTAATTTAAATTCCATTGTCCAGATGGGGGAAATGCAGCCTAGAGAAGGGAAGGGGCTTGTTCATGGGCCCAGATGTGTTTCTTTGCATTTAGTTCTTAAGAACGATGTCAGGCATCTGAAGAGTTCTACAGTGGACACTGCTGTCTATCAGTCAGTTTGTCCTTGCTCCCTGCTCTTGCTGTCCTATGTCAGCCCACATGGTGAGTCTAAATTCCAGGACCACTGAACCCAGCCTTGTTCTAATTCTTAACCTCAAATACAGTGTCATACCTCGTTGGCTTTTAGTACCTAGTAATTAATATCTATGTTTAATAATAAATACACAAATCTGAGCACAGCAGGAAGCATCTCCTCTTCTGCATCTCCTTTTGCAGCCATCTTCCAACTGGGCTCCAGGGTGTGGGTGATAAGAGGTCCCAGGAAGCTGAGATGAATCTATAGCCAAAGTGAAATGGAACATTGACATAATGCAGTGACAACTTCTCCAGTCCTGGCAAGGCTCTTGGCAATCTAGTCCCTACCCACCTCCAAGTCTGTGCCACACCCTGAGCCCAGTCATACTGGCATTTCTGGAGTTTCTCTAATGTTCCCTTCACTTTCTCACATCAGTACCTTTGGATAAACTGTTCCCTCTACCTGGATATAGATACAAGGTGCTTAGCACCATGCATGGCCTGTACTAAGTACTCTGTAAACACTGGCTATAACAGCAGGTATAATCATTATTCTATGGTTGATCCCCTTATTACTTACTCCAATTACCCTTTATTTCATTTAATGTAGAGCTTTCTGAACTCTTGTGTAAGCTCTGTGAAGATAGAGAACATGTCTGTCTTGTGTTATCTCAGTATCCCAACTTTCTGGCAATATTAGTTTCTGGTGCCCAATAAATATTTGTTGAATTTAGCAAATGAAAAAATTTTATCTAGTAAACGACAGAGAATCCCTGGACATGTCTCAGAATCCTAAATAAATGTGACATTGTTTAGAGCGATTAAGGAAAATTTCTATCTATTATGGTAATTCTTTGCACGTCCGTGTTAAATTGAAGATGCAAGAAACTATAGAAAATAGATGAAAAGGCACTCTTATTGTCCTCTGAATGATAGAAAAAACATCGTGTTTGGTGTCACAACATTAGAGTCAAATGATCAACAATGTGATTCCCACCAATAAAGCTAGAATTAATCAGGGAGGAGGATGAGTGCCTGAAAGTCCTCCCATCCATACACACTTTCTATCTCCCTCCCCCAAAATGAAGCTGTCCTGTCACCTCATTATCCACTATTTATAACAAGCCTGCCACATTTCCAGGGACTAAAGCCAGGAGCCCAGGAGAAACAAAGATGTGAGAGGCCTTAAATGAAGTGACAATAAAATAGGAGTTCCTAATACCAGGAGTTCCCTCCCTGGGAGGAAGCTGTCAGGGCCAGTGCCCAGGGCTGGGAGATTTATTGATACTAAGTGGATGGTGCCCTAACCAGGAGTGATTATCAAAGAGGTTTGAGTGAACCGAGAATGGGGTTGGACAGCCTGCACCGTGCAGTGTGTGGGTTTTCCTGCCCTTGCTGCTTCCTGCCCTCCTGCCTCCCCAAGAGGGAATTCCTGGCCTCGTTTTTCACTCATGCTGATTGTTGGACACATTCTGCTACAGAATCTCTTGGAGGTAGGGACCTCAGGATCTGACACTCTGGCAGCGTTCCCTTAATGCACTGTCTTTCTATCTCTGCCAGGTCTTTGCTGATGCTGTTTCTTCTACTCAGAATAATCTTTATATACATGTAACTGAACTAAACCCCCTCTCCTGGCTGAAACCTACTTATCATTCAATGTCAAAGCTGGCACTTCCTCTTGGAAGCCTTCTTTGAGGCCCCCAAAAGCTAGGGTTAAGTGTCTCTGCCTGCTGAACTCATCCCTGACACAGCATGTAGACTGAATTGCTATTGCCTAGTTGACTGGCAGTCTCTCCCACTGTCAAGGTGACGATCCTTATGGTTAGAGGATTGCCTGGTTTACTATTGTATATCCATTGCCCAACATAGTGTCTCATGCTGGATGTCAAATGCTGGGGGGATGGGTGGATGGGCAGAGGGATGCATGAAGAGAAGAATAGATGTGTATGTATATATGCTCTTCCCAGGGATGAGAGGGGAATACATCAAACAGATCACCCAGTTTTATTTTTTTATATATCAATAGACCCTGATGCGGTAATACCTCATTATCTGGCATCAGGGTGAGAAGATTTTCCAGAAACTGAAGCTGACACATGCGCCAAGACTTTCCAGCATCCATGGCATACCACAGACATGAGGAGCTCAAGCCCTGTAGCCCAACTGGTAGTGGTCACATCTCAGCTTTGCCTTGTTCTGGTTCTGGGCCTCACTTTCCCAATTTGTAACCTACTTCATGGGATGAAAGGAGTTAATGCAAGGAAACCTCCTTGGCACAGTGTCTGGCACTTGAGAAGTGCTCAAATGTCAGCTCTTAATTATTGTCATCAGAAAGCATTATATACAGCAGTGCTTTCTTAAAGGAGGACACTGCGCATCGTCCAGCCTACTGTGACTCAACGTCAACACGACGGGAGTCTGTGCTTGGACCAGTACGCAACAGAGCCCTGATTCTACTTTTGAATGCTCCATCTCTTCCCTCCTGCGTGTCACATCTGACAGTGCAGCCTGCAGCTCCAGCTCCCTTTCTCATCTGCTGCTCTCATCTACTCTCTGCTGGGTAACTAACACACATGGCGGGTTAAAAATTGTGTCTTAAAAAGACTCAAGACTCCAAGTGTATCTAGCTTTAGTGCTAAGATATTGTTACGATGGAATCCAAGAACTCAGGGCTTTACCTGCTTTCCGGGCTTGAAAAAGTACGCTGGAGGTTGCTAAAAGTTTGACCAGCAAATAACTGAAGTGTTGTCAAATCAGTAAACATTTTCCAATCATTTAGACTAGAATCTACAATGTTGGAGCCTGAAGGGGTGTTAAATATTACAGAGTCCAAACCATCATTTTACAAATGAGAAAACTGAGGCCCAGGAGAGTGTGGATTAAATTAAGGCTCTACTAGTGCTCTGCAGTGATAAAACCAAAAGGACAATCCTCCAGGCCTTCCAGCATCTGACCTAGCACCTTTCCTACAGGACCACGCTGTCTCTTTTCCCTCTTCCCCTCCCCAGTCTTCAGTTTTTGTTTTTGTTTTTTATTTCAAAATATTGAGGGGTTACAAATGTTTCTGTTACGTGGAGAGCTTTTGTAATGCTTGAGACAGGGCCGTTATTGTGCCCACCACCCAAACCTCTTCTGATTGACTATTTATTGTAACAGATTCACAGCAGTTATAATGCCTTACTACTAATTCTATTTCTAAACACTTACTCTCTCACAGGCCTTGGGCCTACGAAGTCTGTCTGTCTGTCTCTCTCTCTCTTTTGTTGCTCAGGTTTGGCTGAAATATGGAGACAGCTTGATGGTCAGACGCTGAGCACCTCTGAGAGGCAGGATCCACTCAAGTAAATCCGGGACAGGCTACCTCCAAACCATGCTCTTTTAGGGAGTGGTGGGTAAACGCACCCTCTTAGCCATAGAGGATAAAGCGCTCAGTTTAAGAAAAGAGAGATTTGCAGAAGGGAAAAATGGGAAGAAAATCCGAGGGGGAAAAATGCTGGCCTCCTGGGTGTCTGAGGATTTGTCACGTCTGCCTACTCCCATCTCTTCCGCCCCATCTCACCCTTTCCTCCTTCACTTCCAAAGTCCTAGCAAGAAACGCCACCCATGAGGGCCCCAGGGGCCCAACTAAATGTGCGAAACCACATAGATGACACGAGGGAATAGATCTGGAACAAAAGATTTATATCCCATAGGATAATATTTCATCGCAGCAAAGAGAGAGAAGAGATCCTAAAAATACTGTCGAGAGCATATTATAATATTTTAACAAGGTTTATGGGTTCCCCATATACACTTCACCCTGTAAGATGGATTGTACATTTTGACAAATCTATATTTAACACGGGGAGAATAATATATGATGTATGCTTCCTGGTAGAGAAATCGTATTTATAGAAATCTTGATTCTAGTAATTACAACAGACATTTAAAGATAGTGCCTATTGTGGGCTCTGGACAGATAGAGTGTCCTCATTGGGGTGAAAGAGAAAACAGTGTGAGTGGTGGAGGATAAATAGCTACCTAAGAAGTCAGCTACCCAGGACAGGAGAGCAAGAGGTCCAGGTGACCCAACAGTCATCTCTGTGTGGGTGTAACTCCTCCTCATCCCCTACTGCAGGCCGTGTGACCCTCTCACCAAGCACCTACCATTCATTCATTCAGTCATTCATCAAGTATTTATTAAGTACCTACCATGTCCTAGATGCCCTGTTGGCTTTGGGGCACAAACAAGACCCCTATTTTCAGAGCATTTACATTAACCCAAGCAGCCACAAATATATACAAGTAAACCAAGAAAATTACTTCAGATAAAATGATTAAAGTATGAGAAATATGACAGGATGATGTGATAGAGACTGATGAGGGTCAGGAGAGGAGGTGGGGTCACTATTTAGAAGAGGTGATAAAGGAAGGCCTGTTCAAGGAGGTAAGATTTGAGCTGAGATACAACTGCCGAAAAGGAGCAATCTTTGCAGAGAGATAAGGGAAGAGCAGAAAGGGAACAGATAGCACAGAATCTCCCAGGCAGAATGAGCTCGGAGCCCTGAGGAACAGAGCAGAGGCCAGTGTGACTAGAGCAGGGAGCGAGGGGAAGAGTGGGGTAAGCTAGGAGAGGTCAGAGGGGCAGGCCATTCAGGCTCTGTGTCATGGACAGAGGTTAGGGGATTTTTCCTGTGTGCAATGGGACACCTTTGAGAGGTTTTGCATAAGTAAGGGAAACAATATGTTTTGTTTTGTTTTGTTTTAATTAATAAGTTCCCTCTGGCTTCTGAGTAGAGAATGGATTTTGTCACTGAAAACATAATGCCATAAAGCTCAAGGCCATGAACACCACCTTCACATACCAGGATGGCTGTGGAGTGGGTTAAGAGCAGGAATTCCGTGAGGTTCTGGTTTCAGAGAGTAGTCAGTTAATGTACGAGGCACCTCAAGATGTAGTGAGTGCCCAGTAACTAGAAGTATGCAAGCAGATGTTAATGATCACCTGTCAGGTTTCCTGTAGATGGTATGCTGATTTGCAGTGGAAGTTTCACAGATAACTTAAGTGGCTCAGCTGAAATCTTTAAGAGATGATGATCTTTCAAGCCCATTATCTCTAGATACGGACTGAGAACTGAGACCTACAATAGACAATTGGGTAGCAGTGGTTAATTGCATTCTTTAGTACAGCATGGCCCAAAGGATTTTCAATAACATGTTAAAAGTATTCATCAAAAAGGGACGTGAGAGCAAATAGATTTTACGGTCCGGGTTAAAATTGAACAGAATTCCTCACAATCTTTTATGTAGCTTATGTGCAGTATGAAACTCCAAGACAAGGACAGAGTTTGTACCATTTCCCAAATTTATTTGACCAAAGAAGAATTTTCTTTTCTAAGAAGCATCTGCGGAACTAATATTTCATGGAACATATCTGGGCAGTGCTCACATAGCATAATTTGAGATCCCATATCCACAGGCAATGTGGGGTTATAGGAGCAGATGAATGTGGTAAAACAAGCAAAGCATCTTAGAGTGTCAACTTTTTTATCTTAAAAGAAAAAACTGATAATACCTAGCCACAGGATTGTGATGAGGGCTAAGTACTCTAATATATGTGAAAGGTCTGCAAAGCACGCTAAAATACTGTTATTGTGGTGAGAATGACTGATGTCCTCACCATCCACATTGGGAGGGTAATTTTCAGGCATTGAGGAAGGCCTTGGGCTTGGGCCCCTCACTGGGGCAAAGGCTGTGAACTCTCATCCTGTATCGTATAGTAAAATAAAGTTTAGGAGCTAATTGACCTGGAGTTTGATCCCATGACCTTGGTCTTATTAGCATTATATTCTAACCAGCCGGGTAATCAATGACAAACCAGGGTTGGTGACTGCACTGGGGTCCTACCAAATGGATCCTGTGGGGATGTTCACACAGCTAAGCTATTATTAGGGCTGATACACTGAGAGGCCTGAAAACCAGCTAGCACAGTGTATAAACACAAAATGAACATCTGCAGAGAAATGTACACTGAGAGGTAAAGGCCAGGCTGGGAAAATCAACACTCATTTTTTAAATCATGTATCAGCAGCAATAACTGGAAGATATTCCTCTTCCTATAGTATCTTTTTATGCTTTGCTTTGAAGTAATGGACAATGTAATGGAAAGATCATTGGATTAAGAGTCAAGATATCTGCCCAACTCAGATATGTCCTAGCTGTGCTACTTTGAACATGTTCATTAACTTTCTAAGCCTTTGTTTTTCCCCCTTTAAAAAATGACCGAGTCATTGCTTTCTTATCTTAACAGGGTCACTGTAGAGACAAAGTAAGGTAATATGTGCAAATGCCTTGTAACATGGCTACTATAATTAATAACCATGACAACATCTGGAATGTAATAGGTACCTAATAAAATTGGATTTGGACAGATGAATGTGTGAGTAGGATGGATGGGTAGGATGGATGGACAGTTGGATAAATTGGCGAGTTGAAAGGATGGATAGATGGATGGATTGGTTGGATGGGTAGATGGCTAGATGATATATGGATGGATAGGTGAGAGGTTGGTTGGTTGGACTAGTGGATGGATTCATTTTGGAGTCATCTGAGAGCTCATTTGCAGCATCTTCTATCCATTAATCCTTCTTTTCTCTTCTAGTCTGTTCCCAGTTCTCCAAAGGAGTCTATGCCATCTTTGGGTTTTATGAACGTAGGACTGTCAACATGCTGACCTCCTTCTGCGGGGCCCTCCATGTCTGCTTCATTACGCCAAGCTTTCCCGTTGACACATCCAATCAGTTTGTCCTTCAGCTGCGCCCTGAACTACAGGATGCCCTCATCAGCATCATCGACCATTACAAGTGGCAGAAGTTTGTCTACATTTATGATGCCGACCGGGGTAAGCCAGGGCTTAGGGGAGGGGGACTGTTGAGAGATGGAGAGAAAATTACCAGCAGGGAGGAGAATGATGCCTCACTGCCTCCTCGAAAAGCATGGTGGAATTCCAAAATGCTTTCTTTCAGTGGACTTATTTTTCGGTAGCTAATCTCTAATTCACAGTGTGGAAACACATCCTTTGAGAGAGCAATCCTCTTAATGCACCATGTCACTCTACAGCTCACCAAGCTTCCTTGGCTCCTGAGTCCAGACTCAAAGCCCAAAGACCTCAATTGATTTACTCAAGCTCATGGCATGGTTGTTAGGAATGTAGACTCTGGAATCAGACAGACCTGGATCTGAATCCTAAATTCTCTCATCTCCAGTTGCTTGACTTTGGGCAAGCTCTCTCTCTGCCTCAGTTTCAGCATTTATGAAATGGTGATAAAATTCTCCATGCCTTCAGTTACTCATCTCTGTAATGAAGATAAAAACAGTCTGGTGTTGTAAAGACTGAATGAGGTAATTGACTACAAAGTCAATTCAGTGTTCAGCACCAACAACATAGTAAAAACTCAGAATTCTCTCTGTGTGTTATATGCTGTCATCATCATCATCATCATCCCTCTCTGGCCTTCTAATTCTGCCTCTTTTGAATTTTACATCACATTTTCCAAATGTTTCCTATAGTTTTTTCTTCTCTGTATCTTTACTCATGCTATTCCGGATTTCAGGAATGCACTTCCCTTCTCAAATCTACATATGTAAATGCTTTCTCTCTTTTGCAGCCTGCTCAAATACCACTTTCTCTATTCCCTGATCCTCTGGATGGGAACTCTCTTCTTTTTTCTAACTCCTGTGGTATTTGTCTTGTACTGTGCTGCCTTCCCCTTGTATACTAAAAAGTCCTGTAAGAGCTTAGTCATTGTTGGTGTAAATAAATGAATGGGTCATGCAAGGCCTGAAATTTGAGGCTGAGGACTGTTGCATTGATATGGTTGCCTGCAGGGAGTCTTAGAAGACTTCTGAGTAGGAGAGTGGCTTGTGAAAGTGGTTTTTCAGGCAGTTGGGCAGATGTTATTCAGATAGGCAGCAGCTGGCAGAAGGAGAAACCAGAAGCACCCTATTTTCTTCTATTTCCCCTTCCCTCTCCCCATTTTGATCATGTCCCTTCTCAGCCAGCAGCCATTGTGAGGGCCACCTGGAAAAGGTCTACTTCAGGACAGCTTTGTGGCATAATGAAGCTTGAGGCCTGGAAGTGATAAAGCTAGAAAAATGTAACCTTGCTTGTGGGGGATCATCCCTGGGGTTGGCAGAAGCACCCACATTCTCAAAAGGGCTCCATCTACCTCAGAACTCAGAGCTCAGAGCTCTGTCATTCGCTAGCTGTGTGTTGGACCAATGGCTAAATCTCTCGGAGCCCCAATTTCTACATCTGTAAAACAGGGTTAATAATAGTACCTACCTCACAGGAGTGAGTGAGTTAAAGAGGGGAAAGCTGGTAGAACAGTGCCAGACACAGTAAATTTTTAGCAAATATGAGGCTTAACACACCAAACAACTTGTACTGAAAAAGAAACAAAGATAGGAAGGCATAACAGAATCAGTCTATAAATGATTCCCGGGGCCAGGCACTGTATTGGTCACTACCGAAGGGATTAGCAGTGCTACTGAAAGTCAGAAATGACATACATGTAAAAGATTGATTAATAATGCAAGAGCAAAATAACCATCTGTGATAGGCAGAATAATGACCCCCTCCCCAAAAACATTCATGTTGTAATCCCTGGAACCTGCGAATATGTCTATGTTCCATGGCAAAGGGGCATTCAGGCTATGGATGGGATTAAGTCTGCTAATCAACTGACCTTAAAATAGAGAGATTATCCTGGATTACTTGAGTGGACACAATGTAATCACAAGGGTCTTTAAATGTGGAAGTTGGGGTCAGAAGAGCCAGTGTCAGGGTGGTGCAATGTAAGAAAGACTCAACCACCATCATTGACCTTGGAGATGGAAGGGGCTGAATGCCAAGGAATGCAGGCAGCCTCCAGAAGCTGGAGAGGCAAGAAAATGAATTTTCCCTTAGAACCTCCAGAAATCAACACAGCCCTGCTGATACCTTGACTTTAGCCTGGGGAGACCTATCTCAAACCTCTGACCTCCAGAAGTGTAAGATGATAAATTTGTGTTGTTTTAATCTACTAAGTTTGTGGTGATTTGTTACAGCAGCAACAGGAAACCAATACACCATTTAAGTCTCAAAGAAGAAACAAAGCAGTATTGAGTAATGGGCTCCTCCACTTATTTAGCTATAAATCAGAAGAGAATAGTTTAATTCAGTGCACATTTATTGAACACCTACTGTGTGAGAGACAAAGTACTAGGTATTAAGGATATTATATTGGACATTCACACATTTGATTGATAGTTATTAGGTGTCTATTTAGATGCCAGGTTGGCACATTTAGTAAGCAGTTACTGAATGCCCAATAATAATAACAGCTAACATTTATAAAACCCTTGCAGATATCAGATTCTGCCATGTATCAGACATTCTCATTTAATCCTCAAAATGACACTGTGAGGTGGCCATTCTTTACATCGCCACTTTACCTTTGGAGAAACTAAAGTTTGGAGAGGCTAACGAGCCTGTACAAGGTCATTTAACCAGTATGTTGGATTTGAGCCTCATATTATGTTTTTGATCACTGATTCTCCATCTACTATGTTGTGGGAACAGAAACACAGTGCCTGACCTCTCAGAGTTCAGACTTGCACAGCCAGAGCAACTGGAGCTAAGCTTGGTGGAGAAGTGGGGTCAGGAGTAGACAGGGAAGGTGGGTGCCTGGAGGAAGTAGGTGGTGCCTGTGGATCCTGATTGTCTGCCATTTCTCTATCCTACTCACCCCACTTTCAGGCTTGTCCGTCCTGCAGAAAGTCCTGGACACAGCTGCCGAGAAGAACTGGCAGGTGACAGCAGTCAACATTCTGACAACCACAGAGGAGGGATACCGGATGCTCTTTCAAGACCTGGAGAAGAAAAAGGAGCGGCTAGTAGTGGTAGACTGTGAATCAGAACGCCTCAATGCGATCCTGGGCCAGGTAAGAAAGGCAGCACGGGCTCAGGGTAGGTGTGGGAGATGATCCAGAAACAGCGGGATGCATTTTGGCCTTGGATGTTAGAAAGAGGGTTAGGAAGGGGGTTCTTGATGAGACCAGATACTTTCCATCTCATACTCTGCAATTCGTAAAAGTTAATTCTGAAATGTCAGGAAATAGCACAAACAATGAAAGCCTTGACATAGGGCTTCAAATGGTTCTCAGATTGTTTGACCAAAAATTTACTTTCAATGTTTCCTTTTATTGGTAACAAGTAAATTACATTGCATTTTAGAGTATACGAAGTGCTATCACATTAGGAACACAGGTTGTAGCGCTACATTCCTAGGTTCAGCTCTGGGCCGTCACTCTCTGATCAGCGTTTGGCATCTTACCCCTTTGGCCCACTGACCTGTTTTAAGTCCAAGAAAGCAGCAGCACCACCCCCTGCTCCCCGCCCCCCCACTGTTTCCTTGAACATGCTCTTGTCTCTGAGAAATTGATGGAGTGGACATTCTATTATATGAACAGACATTGTAACCACAAAAGTTTTTAGCCAGAGGTCTCTAAACTGTGGTTCCTCTGGTCTCAAAACTACAGCATATGCCCACCATGGAATTAGCAGGGCTTTGTATAGATGTCTTTGTCTTTTTAAGGTACATTTATGCATTCAGATGAGCTAGTAAGGAAGTAGATTTTGCAATCATTTTTGAACTTTTGAATAAATGATGGTAGTTTTAGGTACTTGACAACATGACAAAGCTTGTTAATGGCCCTCAAGACCTCTGGGAGCCCCGCAGGGAATCTCAGCACCAGCTCAGCAATCACTCAGAGTCCTCAGCAACAGAGCAGAGGAAGAATTTCAAAGTCATGGATTTTTAAGGCATTAACTGTTCCATTTTATAAAGTGTGGATTTGGCTTTTGCTCTTGGAGAGAGAAACCAACAAAAATTGTTTCCATTGCTATGGAAGTTCTCTGGGCTAGAGTCAGGGGTTTGAATTCTAGTTTTTAAGTGAGACAGTATAGGGTAGTGGTCAAGAGCAGAGATGGAACCAGACTGGCCTGGGTTCAAATCCCAGCTCTGGTATTTACTGGCTTTCTGACCTTGGGTCACGGTTTTTAGTCTTTCTGCATCTTAAGTTCCTGATCTGTAAAATGGATATCATCATTATCATAATAGTCATCTTTAGAGGGCTTTCATGAGGATTAAAAGAATCAATACATGTAAAGCACTTAGAACAGAGCTTGCCCCACCGTAAGTGATAGATGTAAGCATTTGCCTATTTTTGCTATTCATAGCGCCTTCTAGTACTGGCTTCTTGAGTCACTTCCCTTTTTAGGCATAAGTAAATTCATCTATAGAATAGGAATGAAGGCCTCTGGTCTATAAAACTGATAAAAAGATGAGATGAGGTAGGAGAGGGAGAAAATGATAAATGACAAAGACGTATTCTTAATGGACTGATGACCTGTCCTATATCGTTCTACGGTGCAGACAGTAGCCATTGCTAGTATTTTTTGAATGCTCACGGTATACCAGACACTATGCCAGTCCCTTCCCATGCATAATCCCATTTCATTCTCACATGAACTCTATCAAACAGCTTCTATCAATCCCCCTGTTTTATAGATGAAGAAGAGGGATTATACTTGCCCACAGCTAGCGCACGAGAGAAGCAGGAATTCAAAGCTAGCTTGGTCTGGCTCTAGGGCCCAGCCTCTTAGAAATGCAACGTTTCTGCCTCTGCTTCTCTATAACTCCTTTGTCAAAGGATAAACATGTGTTTTGTAAGGAAGTGACTTGTTTGTATAGATATTTCAGATTATAGCATATTAACACTTTTTAGTTGTTACAGTCTTCTATTCTGAAAAGTAAGACCAAAAAGTTGAAAGGATTTTATAGATCGCTTGATTTATTACTTATGCTCACATTTTACAGATAGCATGGCTGATGGTCAAATTGACTGAATGGTTTGCCTTGGGCTCAGACAACTAGTTAGTGACAATGATGAGTCTAAAACTTACAGCTCTGACTTATCCAGTCTGACACTCTTGTCACCATCCTGGACTTGTACTCAGTAACTGGGGCCTTTTCAGTCTAATACAAAATGTTCTGCCTAACCTGAGAAAGGAGACAGGGTCTGCAAATTCCAAATAGGGAATTAATTGCCTGTCTCTGTCTCCAGCCACCCAATTAGAATCTAATCTCTATGAGGCCAGGGATTTTTGTTTTGTTTTCTCCCCTGCTGTATCCACAGTGCCTTGAACAGGTCTTGGCACCTAGTAAGTATTCAATAACATTTTTTGAGTGAATTGAAAGAATAAGGAATCAAGAAGGCTCTAAGAAAGATCTGCATGTGAGATAAATCTGGGTTTCTACAGGTAGCCGTTTGGCTGGATAAGAACCCTGAAGCTGGAAGGAAGGGCATGTCAGGAGGCCCAGACAGCATGGGAGGGCTGGGGTGCATAGTACGTCTTAGCAGGCCGAGTGGAGGATGCTGAGTGTCTAAGGGAGATGAGGGCAGGGAGATAAACACACAATCATGAATATCCGTGGAAACCATTCTGAGGAGTTTGGGATTTATTCTGTAAACAATGGGGAGTCAGTGAAGTTTTGTGGGTATGCAACAGGGTTATTAGAATATAATGCTTTATCAGTATATGACAACAAATTATATAACAGTGTTGTTAAGTACAGAATGAGTTAGAAGTGAGAGTACACCAGGACTTCTTCAGGTCATCCATCACCTTGCCCTGTGTCATTGTCTTCATGGTGCTCCTCACCTGCTGAAATCTTGTTCATTTATCTATTTATATATTTACCATCTGGCTCCCTACTAAAATGTCAGCTCAGCTCAGTGAGGGCACGGAGACCTTGCCTCACTTCTTCACTGTTGTATCCCCAGCACATAGCGTAGTGCTTGGCATATAGTCTATGCTCAATAAATATTTGTTAACTAGATTAATTAATCATAGAAGGTTTTACAAAGGGGTTGAGATTAGAGCTCAGCCATAGAGGATATGAATAATCAGAGAGAACGGGAGAGGCCATCCAGACACTAAGATTGTGAATAAAGGCAAGGCAATGGGAGTGAGCTGTGAAGTACTGGGGTCTTTGAGGTGATCGACCCCGTGTGAAATTGTATATTACATTTATAACACCTTTCTTGGTTTGTAGCCCTGTGTGTATTTACCTGTTTATTAGGGACCTCCTCACAGTAAAGTGTAACCTCCTGGAGAGCAAGCATGATTCTTGTTTCACTTTTCTCTGCATTGCCAGCAATGCTTTGTGCACAGCAAGCACTCGATAAATGTTTGTGAAAGGAAGGTAGTAAAGGAAGTAAGATATGTCAGGGTATAGGTAGGTGAGTAGATGGATGGGAAGGTTGGTGTTAGTTTAGATCATATGAAATTTCTAATTTTTATCAGTCAAAAGTCATCAGTTATCAGCTCTTTCCTGTATTTCAACATGTACTCTCATCTTGCAACGACTATACTTCTCCATTGCCTGAATGTGGTGGGTTTTGAAATATCATTTATTTGCTGTTTTGTGTTTATTAGAAGCTGAATAGGTTTTTGATAAAGGTATCTCATTGCTGAAAGGGCAGCAAACCATTTGACAAGAAGATGAAAAAGTAATGAAAAATTATTAATAAAACTGTCTTCCCAATAGTATTTGAGCTCCATGGCCTGGAATTTCACAATCTAACCACTGTTTCAGAGCATTCATTGTATGTGCTTGCATTTAATTATTCCCCACATAAAGAAAAAAATGTGAGCCACTATGCACATATATCCAATTAAGTAGATGTCTGAATGTGGATTTTAATAACCTTGAAAATTTATTCAGTTAGAGAAGAAGCCCAAGTGCTTCTCATATGTTTTATGTCTCTTGCAACTGTGCAGGGCGAGAGGCACCAAGTAGGGTATACTAACCCCAATTTGATGATTAAAAAAAATAGGGAAATAGATCAAGTTAATTTGCAGGCTGAGCTAGAGCTAGAACCAAGATCTATAGTCTTAACTGTTCCTTATTAGGTAGTGTGTCTGGCTGCTCAAGCAAACTTCTGGGCAATTCTTTTCACAATTTTTTTTTTTCCTGCCTGTGATGATTAGGGACAGTCTGCATTCAGGAAGGAAGGGTATTCAGCGGCTTTGGCTCTTAGTGATTAACCATAATCAGGCATCATATGGAAAGGTTCATAAGAGTCAGGTCTGTGTCCTAATACTGCCACCAGACTACTATGGGATCTGGGCAAATTACTCTCCCTCCCTTGGGTCCTGAACTTCCCATCTGTACAGTGAGCGGTTGGACCAGATGATCCTGACCTTCCCTCCCAGCTTCCTAATTGAGTGATTTATTAATGTCTGGGTAACGAACGGAGGCAACGGCAACAAAAAATCATGAAAGGTCAACAACAATGGTTTAAGGTTCAAACGGGTTGAGGTTCCAATACCGGGTAGGGCTTCCACTTCCCCATCTGACCATCCATCCACTATCACCATCTTTTCAGCAGCAGATGGTTCAGACAGGACAGGGGATTCACACCAAATAAATCTACCCAGGTAAAGAAGTATTATGAAGAAGGTTAGGAAAAAGTTCAGTAACTTTCCTGGGTCCTGGTATGATAAACCCACTCTACCCCTAGAATCAGACAAAACTAATTTCAAATTCTGCATCTGCTACTTAATAGCTGGGTAACCTTACAGAGGTTATTTAACCACTCTATGCCTATTCCTCATTTGTATTACAAAATAAGGACATTAACGACATCATCGTCATTGGATGGTAGGGATATTTTAGTTTGAGCACTTAGGAGAGGGCAGGGCATATTGTAAGCACTCAATTAGTCCCAGTTGCCATTATTACTGTTGTTCTTGTAGCTTTAACTGTTAGTATGATTGATGAGTCCCCACCCATTGTGTTTTGTAGATTATAAAGCTGGAGAAGAACGGCATTGGCTACCACTACATCCTTGCAAATCTGGTGAGTAGAGCACTGCAGGCTCTCTGCTCAGGGTCTTTCCAGATTTGGGGCCCTAGCTTGCTTCTGTGGCCCCTGGCTGGTGTAACTGAGTGGGCAGAAGGGGCTGTTCAGAGCTGCAATAGCAAGTCTTGGCAATACTAAATTTACCTTTTCCCCTTAACGTCCTACTCGTCAAACCACCACACACTGTCCGTGAGCCGCTGACCTTCCTTGGAAGAGAGCATGGTGGTGGACAGGGCTTTATCGGTCATCACAATTCCAGCTTTACTTGGCTCTGCTCCTTGGCAGTACCACATCTTTGAATGGATACAAGGTGTCTTCATCCCACTGTTTTTGACTCTCTCTTTTGACCCCAGTGATAGTTTTACTATTCATAAATACAAGCATTTAAATCATAATTATATTAGTATTGACAAATTTTAACCAGAAACAGTTTTCCAGCATGAACAATGTTATGTCAATTTAGTTTTTATTCGCTTTTCTACATGGCATAGATAAGCCTGTCTTTTTTTTTTTTTAATGTATTTTCATTTTAATGTACTGTAGTTCATTTTATCGAGCACAATTTTTTTTCATATTACAAAGACTTGATTCATCAAATAATTTTTATACATATTAAATTTTACCTAGTAGCATGTGCCATTATTAGTTTTCTTTTGTGATCATTATTTCCATCAAGTCTATTTTTTCTGGGTCATGTTTTGCACGTCTACCTTTTTTATCATAGAGTTTAATTCTTCCAGCTGTTTTTTCCAAAGCCAAATGTAATTTTATTTTGCATTTGGTCCCATTTTTAAAGGCTGTATTGCAATGTAATTTAAAGTGTAAAATTAAATGGGTTTTAGTATATTCACAGAGTTTTATGAAACCATTACCACAATCTTATTTTAAAACTCTTCATCACCCTGAAAAGAAACCCCTTACCAAATAGCAATCACTCCTCATCACCCTTCAAGCTCTCCTAGCCCTAGAAAACCAATAATACACTTTCTATTTCTACATATTTGCCTATTTGGGGCATTTCATATTCAAGGAATCATACAATATGTGATCCTATGTGACTGGTTTTTTCACTTAGCACAATGTTTCCAAGGTTCATCCATGTTATAGCATGTATCAGTACTTCATTACTTTTTATTGCCAATTAATATTCCATCGTATGGACATACTACATCTTGTTTGTCCACTCATCAGTTAATGGACATTTGGGTTGTTTCTACTTTTTAGCTATTATGAATAATACTGCTATGAACATTCACGTACAATTATTTTTCTCTTGAATATACACCTAGGCATGGAATTGCTGAGTTATATGTTAACTCTATGTTTTAACATTTTGAGGAATTACAAAATTGTCTTCTAAAGTGGCTGCATCTCCCATCCAATTTTAATCAAAAAGATTTTTTTCCATGTGACAGTTTGAATAATTGTCAGTTTCTCTTAATGGTAGCAGATTTTACAAAATTTGTCTATTATTCTGGCTTATCTTTGTAATTTTCCATGTTTCCATTAAGATGTGATTTTTAGCTTTTTGTCTACAACAAATTTTCGGTTTTAACTTTGCTTAACTGGACATATAACCATGTTCAGCTTTAGCCATGTTCTTTTGTGTTATTTCTATGAGCAATATTAATTTTAATTGAACAAAATATTGACATTTTCTACTTATTTCTAGAGTAAAGGTCATTAGTAAAACTAAGGTACAGGATGCATAGATCTAAAAATGTGACCAAAGCATCCTGCTTCATCCTTAAATTCTGTCCCTCTTTCTGGCCTGGTCTCCAGCCTTCAACAGATCCCTGTCTTACATTTCTTTCCCCTTCAAAACTTCCTTGCCCTAGCTGTCCCAATATTTCAGAGTTGGGACTGGAAATAAAAAGGGCTTATTGTGATAGGTTAATCTAGACCCCAGTGGTAATGGCTAAATATGTTACTTTTCTCAGAAGTATTTGCATTTTAAATGAGTGATGGCTATCCAGAGTCTTTTGGGGAAGCAAGCGTCCCACCCTCAAAAGACCATTTGCCAAGATGGAATTTTTTACTTTGGAGTGAGGAAAGCCCTTGACATCACTTAAATCGCTAGAAGGGACTTTGGAAGTCAACTCCATTTAAATCTCATTTGCTTGTAGGGAAACAACCAGCAACAGGGTGTGACTTGGCCAAGATCACACAGCGAGTCCGCACTGGAGCTAGGCTTGTATCACCAAGGGTAGCAGGCAGCATCCAATGCCTTTCTTTCTACTCCAGGGCATCTCTTGGTGAGACCATGTGGACTCCCAGCTGCTTAAGAATACACAGAACAAGGGCGGGGACATGCATAATTACCTCTCGGGGGTAAGGTAGAAATTACACATCGGTGTCCTTAGAGCCACTAAAAGGCCCCAAGTAATGGCATCGCCAGTCTCCATCTGTTGCCCAGTGACCCCTCAGCCACAGCACCACCAAGTCACCCCCTTGGGTTTCTGTATCTTTATGATCTGCATTTTTCTTCTTCTGACCTAATGAGCTCTCAAATCCTTACAACTGCCAGCTAATAGGATGCAAATTGCATATACCATCCAAATACAAAAGATTTGCATGTTCCAATAGATTAGTTGATAATTAGGCTTCAAATTACTAATTAATTCAGTTTGAAACATAGTTGAGTATGTGGTGTGTTTTCTTCCCCCTTCAGAGGAATAATGCAATTTATAAGATGATAATTTTTAGAAATTCTGCCACATAATTAGCCTGCTGCTACAGGGAACTGACCCGCTCCTTCAGAGTGCTTGTGATTAGTGTATAATTATAGAGTTAGGGGCCAAGGAAGCCTGTGAAAGATTTAACAAAAGGAGGGAGCTACACTTTTATTTTGCAGTTCTTGCTGTCCCCATTAGAATGCATGAGCTTCAAAGTAGCCAGCAGCATTCTTATAGCAGATCACTTTGGAGGGATGCTTTTGGGGTTCAAATAGCCACCTTTGGAAGGCTGCTATAAGAGAGGAAGGAAGAAAATTATAGGTCAGAGAGGAGAGTTTATGGACAGAGAGTAAAAAGAAAAAAACCTGCTTTTTATCCAGACACCACCATTAGCTAGCTTTGTGTTCTTGGGCAACGCTTCAGTCCTCAGTTTCCTCATCTGTCAATTGAGAATAATAGTTCCTACTCTACCCACTCATAGTGCCACTGGGGGAACCAAATATTTTGCCAAATGCCACCATGCTTTGAAAAGTTACAAGTGTTCTGCATAGGTGGAGAATTCTTACATCGTATATTAAATCCACCCATCTGTACATGTTCACATATTGTATGTATGTGTGTACATATGCGTGTATATATATATATATGCTTGCATATATATTCATATTTTATACATATTTGATAGGATAGATATATATGTATATTTCCATAGCATTGGTATATTCATAATGTGAACTTGAACCATGCAGAAATTAGAAAGATATGTGCTATTTCTCATAGAGGCACCTGAGCCCTGGAACCCACTGGAGTGCCAAGACCTCCACTCTGGCCACCAGTGCTCCTCCATACTCCAGCACTGACACTGCATTCACTCCCTGCTCTGAAACTGTGGGTAGGGCAGATGTCTGCGAGCCAGAGCCCGCAGAGTTACAGCTCTTATCTTTGTGACTCACCAGAAGCAAATCTTAGACTAAGCAAGTGTTTTTCAAAACAGGACTTGTGGACCTCTGTCTGTGTCTGCAAAGCCAGTTTAGGAAACATGACACTAACAAATAAATGCTTTTATACCACTGTGATTGCAAATATTACTACCTAAACCACGGAGCAAATGACCAGATTATCAGTATGGATAATTAGAATTTCACTGGAATAAAAGCATGTATCTTAAAAGTCTTATAGGGAACTAGAAGCTCCCTGAGAATGTATACAGCTTCTATCATACCCCGGTTTGAGAAATATTGAATTTGTTGGATGATATTGACCAGTAGGGATCATTTAGTGCCTTCTGGAGAAGTAATAACAATAACAGCAATCTCTCTCATTTTCACACCATATTATAGCTTATGTGACATTTTTGCATGAATCACTCCATTGGGTTTTGAATGCCATAATACTCTTGTAAAGTAAACAAGGTAGAATTCATCATCCCCATTTTACAGATGTGAGAACTGAGGTTCAGAGACATTACATGACTGAGCTGCAGAGGAGGGAGGCAGGAACCTAATTAACGGAGTTTGGCTCTCAGGAATATGAACAAACAAAGCAATGTGGGCATAAGAATAGGATGATCAGGCTAACCTGATGCCAAGCCACTTGAGCCACTGAACTAGAATCTCTTAAACCTCTAATAAATGACAACGACAACAATGGCAACAACTTCTACAATTTATGGAATGATCGCTACATTCCAAACACTATGATAAACATTTAAATACCTATCAATTAAACCCTCGCAGTAGCCCTCAAGGTTGATACTATCCTCAGATGAAGAAACTGAGCTTCAGAAAGGTTAAGTGAGTTTTCCAAAGTCACGACTTTAAGTGAGTTTTCCAAAGTATCTAAAATGATGGAGCTGGGTTCCCCCTCCAGGACCATGGAATTCCAAATTCCACGTTCTTACTACTCTGCCATCTGACTGCTGAGCAGGGGGAGTTGGGGTAAGATGCCCAGGAGAGGGAGGGGTTGTCCTGGACAAGAGGGCTTGAATTTAAGTCTTGCCTACAGTGGCAGTGATAGATCTGGAATTCAAACTCAGGCCCTCAAATTCCTATTAAACATCTCTTCCATATACACTGATGGATTTTTTTTTTAATTATGATTTCTAGTATGAGGGAGACTGAGGGAGAGTTGATGGGGTCAGGTCATCCCAGGTCTTGTTGGGGTACTTGAAGACGAGGGCAATCAGCCATTTCTGCCATGTGGTTGCAGATTAACTCCTGTGGAATGTTAGAGGTGGAAGTTTCGGTCCATGTGGCAGCTAGTCCAAGCCCCCAGCTCCGTACTGCTGCCCCTCTGCTGGATCAGCCCTGAGAAGAAACTGTTTTTTATTCTTCCTGCTCCCCTATGGAGAGGAATCTGTCAACTCCTTGTGTAAGGCTGAGCTCATCCACGTTTTTCAGTGCCTTTCTTCCTGTTGTCTCTGGGCCACGGAGAGTCACTTTAGCTTCTGCAGGCTGTGGTTAGGCAGGTTGTATAGTAGTTGGTAAGGGTGGCTCTGGAGTCAGACAGACCTGGGTTTGAATTCTGGCTTTATACTTATTAGCTGTGTGATATTAGTCAAATTGCCTACCCTCTCTGAGCTTTTCCATCGCCTCATCTCTAAAAAAGGGAATAATGATATTATCTACCTCCTCATGGGGTGTTATGAGAATTAAGTGAGATAATGTATATAAAGTGCTTATAGTAATATATGGCCCCAAATAAGCAATCAATAAATGTTAGTATTAATAATTACCATAATAATCATTGTCATCATTATCTTCATTATTAGTGGAGAAGGAAGACATTTATGTCTGCAAGATACTATCTTTGAGGTCCCTCAAGCCCCTCACAGACTAAATCTCATCTACCTGTGATATGCTGCCATAGCCCCAGGTATTTTCACTTACCAAAATTGAGATTAGACAACTGATTCACTGTTATGTAATGTCTTCCTCCCTGTTTATCTGTAAGCTCTGGAAGAAGGATTGTTCACTGCTGAATTCCCAGTGCCTGGCAAAGTGAGTTGCATCTAACAGGTGTTCTTTAAAAAGTCACTGAATGAATGAATGAGTGAAATGGCTTCTCAGGAAATAATGTTTGCACCCACACACCACCTGCACTTAAAGGCAAAATCCCTGAGTCTGTGCTAAAAGAAGCAGAGATAGCGGGAATATGAATCCAGTTATAAATATGCAAATGAGTAGTTAGAGGTGGGCCTAAGAGGGCTTTTAACCCACCTTTCCATAAAGGACCAAAATCTCCTCTACAACATCCCTAACAGAAGCACCTCCATTTGGCTCCTGCCTGAGTAATACCCAGTGATGGGAAAGTCATGCCTCTGTGGCAACCCTTTGTCTTCTCAAAGGGCTCTGACAGTTTCCACAATCTTGCTTGAACCAGGCACAGCCTGTGTTCTGTCCACCCTGTGCCGCCTTCTCATCACTTCTGACTCTGCCTGCCCTCTGATTCTTACAAAATATGTCTGCTGCCCTTCTACAAAGCAGCTTTTGAGTATTTGGAAACAGCTACCCTGCTTGCTCTTTGGTGTTTGCTCCTCCAGCCTGGATGCCTTCCTGTTTTCCCAGTGCCTTCTCACAGGACGTGGTTCTCATAACCGACCAAACAACCGTCGTACGTGGACCAAGCATGTCCGTGTGCCAGGCAGCGCACTGGGCTCACGTGAGAAGCATTAAGAAGCACAAGGCTTAACTTTTGTCCTGAAAGCTTTGTGGCCTTGTCTTCCAGCTAGGTTGGAACGTGTAAATACAGTTCTAAAAAGAACGTCAGAGAAAAATCACAGCCTGTGACAGTAATGCAAGCCCCGTAAATGATCACCTGAAATGTCAAAGCATGGTTATCAGAGGATAGAGAGGCCTCCGTAGGCTGCAGGGTGTCTGGAAGCCTTTTGATACAGCATCTACACGGCCAGTCATCGTGTGAAGAGTGTGCCCTCACCTGGGTTTGAAGAATCCAAGAGAGTTCGAGCTGAAGGGTCCCTGTGAGCTCATCCCACCCAGCCCCTCATTTTACAAAGTGGGCACTCAAGGCCTAGAGAAGGGAAGTGATCTGTTAGAGGTCACCCCAAGGTTAAACCGCAGAACTGAGCTGGGATTTGAAGCCATCATTTGCTCCTTTGTTGCTTCTTCCCCCCCACTCCTACCCCCGACTACTGTCTTTCTTTTTATTTTCACCATGTGTCTCTACGCCTGTGTGTGTGTGTATGTGAGAGAGAGACAGAGAGAGAGCCAGGCTCTGAAGCGCTGCCCCTCCTCCCTGTGCCCCTGTCGGAGTTCCTCTCTGCTGGTGGGGCTCCGTGCAGTCTCCTCTACTCCCTCCCACACAACCCTCCCTCTCTCCCTGTGCTTCCACCTCACGCTCCTGAAACAGTCAGACACTTTGTGATCACCAGAGCTGACACTGCAGAGAGCCTCTGGAAGGAAAAGGAAAAGGGGTGTGGGTGGACAGAAAGACAAATCCCAGGTGCCACAGGAGGCTGTCTTCCACAGTGATCCAAGCACCCCAACAGGCAAGGCCAAGTCTAAGTCACTCTGCGCTCAGCCCCATCCTCTAGGAGAATCCACCCTAGGGACCCCTGAGAGTTTCTGCATCTCCAAGAAAGGTACGATTACAGTCCCATTTTATGAGTGAGGAAAACAAAGTTTAAGTTGTTGAAAGACCTCTTATTAAGGTCATGTGGCTAAAACTAGAATTCAAACTCAAACCTCTCTAGTTTTAAAGACTAGGCTCGTTCTCCATTGGACCACACTACCCAAACTGAGGAAACATTTGCAACTGTTAGGACTGATATTATAATTGAGCAAAGCCAAGAAATAAACTCTTTTCCTACATAAACTTCCTGGGTTCAAATTCTGGCTCAGCCACTTACTAGCTGTGTGTCCTTGCGCAAGTCACTTTACCTCTCTGTACCTCAGTTTCCTCATCCGTAAGTGGAAATATTAATATGTACCTCACAAGACTTAATGTATGTAAAGTCTTAGAACGGGAAGTGCAGCAGAGGCCCAGAGTCTCAACATGACACTGCCACTGATGCATTATCATTTGTGCAAGTCATTTTTTTTCTAGAAGATCTCAATTTGTTCAAGATCTGGCACAATGTTTTCAAAAGAAATAAATTCATCAAAAGGACCTTTCTAGCTGTGCAATTTAGGACTCTAGTTTTCCTGACTCTCTGTGCAGTTCAGAGATATCAAAAAGTAAAAATAAAAAATCTGCAAACCACATTGGCTTCCTTCATCATAAGGAAGAGGCTATTCCATTAATCTCAAGCACTAGGTGTTTGTATCCTTTGATCTTGCAAACCACGCATACCTTGGGTGATTTCCATGCTAAGTCATCCTGGGGACCATTTCAGATATGCAAGATAGTGGTTGCTATTGCTCTGCGTAGCATGGAAACCCTTTGCCACCACCAACTTAGAAGCAGGAAGGACCCCTTAGCACCAATTTTAGCAGGTGGTTGGGGTGATGTGTAACTAAAAGGTCTCAGGCCCTGTTTACTTACCTGTCCCTCTTTTTAAGACAGAAAAATAGATAATGTAGTGGGAGGGAAATGGAGGCCCAGGAGACATAGGGCTTTCTTTAGGTGAGTACTTATTATGTGCCAGGCACTGTTTTAAGAATTTGACATATAACACAGTTTATCCTCACAAAAGCCCTATGAGATAGGTACTGTAATACTTCTTATTTTGCAGCAAAGGAATCTGAGGCACAGAGAGGTTGAGTAGGCTGCCTAAGGTCACACAGCTAGGAGGTGGTAGAGCTGAGATTTGAATCCAGGCTGATGTATACAGGCAGTTGCTGTGACACACCACTCTCTGTTGCTCTGACTCTGAACCTCAAAGCATGCACATTTTCTGCCTAGAGTGTTCTTCCTTTCCCTCTTCACCCAACCAAAGGCTCCTTTTCTTTCAGGCTTCATTGCTTCCACTGGGAAGCCTTCTCTAAGCTCCATGGTCAGGTTTGGGTCCACTACTTTGCTCTATAATCACTTGTGTAATACTGACCTTTCTCCCTAAACCTTAAGCAACTTGAAAGCAAGGACCAGACTTGTCTTATTCTCAAGCTACATCCCTGTGTCTACCATGTGCTTGACAATATTAAACACTCATGAATAAATGAGTGAATGGATGAGTAAATGATTAACTAGAATATTCCTTTCCCCATTCCTAGGAAGTTTCAAATGTATCATATGTTTGGACTTTCATTGATTTTTGTCACCAAGCATTCAATGGGAACCTACTATATGTGAGGCCCTATGAATATGTAAACTAGCATTTCATCAAAAGATGGGCTAGCTATGAGTCCTTTCCCGGCCTTCTCTGGATAGGAAGGTTTTGATCATGTAAAGGGAAGATGCTGTTTGTTTCAAGTCCGTTGGAAGCTCTAGCCATAAGGGCCCACCCCATACTAGGCAACTTTGAAAGAGTGAACTTTGGATTGACTTTTGGCTCATGCTCTGAAGTGGCCCTGGCCAGGCGTCACATCTGACTACATCCAGTTAGGACAGAGTTAAGATGTGGGGACTCTCTGGAAGATCATCGATTCCCAAGCCAGGTAGTACAAATCTACAGCCTTCCATCAACAGCCCAGTCCCTGACCTTTTGCCACAAAGTGCCAGCATTTTATCCTAAATCCCAGGACTGAGAGAAATTGGTTTACGAGATACTGGCTGACATTTATAATGCTTTTTCAATAGTGGACACCAGTGTGAGGGGGCATATCTGTTGTTTGCAGATATCCAAGTGTATCTCCCTGCTTTCAAATGTAATTGGATAAGTCAACACTAATGCTTTTTTTCCCCCCAATATGGATGATGTTTTCACTGATTTAAGCAGAGCTACATTGTCTTATTGACTTAATGGGAACCAGATAAGCCTGCGTGTTACCAGGGATTATATAGGGTGAGGACACCTTAAAGGTTTGGTTGGTTAAAGTGGCTAAAATAGGAAAATGTGAAGACTTTTATGCAGAGACATGGGTATTTGAGGACACAATTAAGTCCTCAGCCCAGGAGTATTCCACAAATTCACACATATCCATATTCATGTGCACACACCTGTGTGATCACAGAATTGTAGATCAAAACTGAAAGAGCCCTTAAGAGAGAAATCAATTGGCTCAGAAGTTTCCAAACTTTTTAGTTTGAAGCTCTATTTTCAAATGGAGTCTTGGGGGAGAATCCTAGTATATAAAACAGATAAAAAGCAGAGCTGCTTTAGTGGACGAGAGAGGGTGGGGATCTAGGACCCCATCTTTCTGCCTTTCTTCTAACCCTACGTGGTAACTTCTAAAATGTCTGCAACCAGGAACATAGCTTGAAAGGTCATGGATCTGGTCAGTGCCCTTATTTTGCAGATCAATAAGCTGATGCCTGTAGAAGTTGTGATAATTGCTCGAGGACAAACAGCTCATGAAGTTCAAAGACAGGACAGAACATATGAGGTTGTCCTTAAACCTCTTTTCCTGATCTTTCTTATTTATGACCTGGTTCACAATACACTACACAAAAAAGTCAAAGAAAAGACCTCGTTGATCCACAAGGGAAAAACTGAGACTGAGAGGTGACAGGATTGAAGTTTATAAGAAAATTGTGAAAAGAGTAAGCAAAGACTTTCTGTTCCTTCGTTCCTCCACGTGTATTAAACATGCACCTCCAGGCACTGTGTGTGGACACTACGGAGGCCAAGGTCCCTGCCCTGTAGGAGTTCACAATCTCATAGGGCAGAGGAGAAGGACCGCTACAGTCTCAAAGAGAAAGCTAAGAGAGGCCTAAGAGAGACAGAAATAAAGCGCTTTGTGGTTCACATTCCAAGTACCAGCACACATTAAGGAGCTGAGGCAAACGTCCTGATCTCATGGAAACCTGCTAATTTCTTTTTAGTATAAAGATGCAGGCCATTCCAAGTGCTTCATGGCAGGACAGGAGATAAATAAATCGACTGAACTAGTGGTTAGGAGGCAGGATGTACAGTGGGTAGAAAACAAGCCCCGGAGTGTTGTTACTTGCAAGGACTATGGTTTGTGTCTAGCTAGCTACGCTACATTGGGCAGGAGCTACCCTATTAATTTAAGCCTCAGTTTTCTAATTTCTCATTTGCAAATGGGAGTGATCATAGTACCCACTTTACAGAGTTGCTATGAGGGTTAAGTGAGATAATACAAATAAAGCACTTAGCACAGTGCCTGCTACATAGTACGGGTTTGATACATATTAGGCACCATGGTTGTTGCTGTCATTATCGTTTTAGCCAAAATCTGCCTCTCATGACATCTACCCATGCATTGATTCTGGCCTCCCTTTCAGAGCCTCAGAGAACAAATCTTCCACCTCTTCCCCATGACAGCCCTTCCGAGATGCAAATATATCTTTCACTTACCCTCTTAGTCTTCTCATATTTTTAAGCTGATCATTTCCACTTGTTTCAAGCATTTCTAATGTAACAAGACTTTTCAAACTGCACTTGCCTATAACTATCCTCTCTGTGAAGCTGTCATCTAAGATTTTATCTGACAATTTGGGGAAACTTGGCATGTTCAACTTGTGCCATTCAGAATATAAAGTACAAGTCCTTTGATTTTCTCTAATCTTACTTCTTCTAGATCTCAAGGGGATGGGATGGAGGGAGTGCTCTTTCCTGTGTCCCAGGAAAATAGACCTTCCTTGCTCCTTTCTCTTAATGAAGTGAGATGCTCCTTCTTCTTTCTGATGGGTGCAGTGTCAGCACAGGCAGGATGATGAGGGCTGAACAGCTTGTATGTGACCCCTTGAAAGAATCCCAGAGAAAAGGAAATCCAGCTTTGAAGACAAAGCTTTTCATCCTTCCAAAACTGTGTTCCTCCACACCTGCCTCATGTTCTGTCCGGCTTCTTGCCTAACCCAGTCCCTGGATTTGAAGCAGTTCTAAAAACACCTAACCTCTTGACCCAATGATAATGATGATAGTGAAGATGATGATAATAATAATGGCTAACATTCATTAAGCACTTACTATGTGCCAGACACAGTTCTTAGTGCTTAATTGTATTAATTCTTTTAAGCCTACACCAATTCTGTAATGTAGGTGCTATTATACCTGCATTTTGAAGACCAAAGAACTGAGCCTCAGAGAGGCTAAGTAACCAGTAAGCACGCATAATCAGTTCTTTTGTTTCCAAATGCATGTGATAATTAATAGCCATAATGATGGCCCAGAGCCTCTTCAAGATCCTTAAAGCATTCTCCAAATCTTCACAGCAAGATGAAAGCATGTCCAATGTAGTTATAGTGTTAAATATCTCTTTAGGATATCATAATTACTTGAAATGCATGTTCATTCTTATCCTTTGAAAATTATAATTGACATATGATAGATGGAGTGACTATATTAACTAGTTTACTTAATTGAGTACTTTCACTACCAGTCACTGTACTCAAATGGCTTTTCAGCATTGTGTTGCCGCATACCGTGGGTGTAGGGGGGAGGAGACAGATTCCAATCCCAGCTAGTTCATTAACCAGCCATACAACCTTAAACTACTATCCCCCACTCTGGACCTCAGTTTCCCTATTGGTACAATATGAAGGGTCTGTTCCGATCTCTAAAATCTTTGCTTCTGTGTAGATCAGGAGTCAGCAAACTCTGGCCCATGGGTCAAATTCAACCACCATCTGATTTTTTATGGCTCATGAGCTAAGAATGAATGTTTCTTACAATTTTAAATCACTGGAAAAAATCAAAAGAATGATAGTTCATAACATGTGAAAATTAAATGAGATTAAATTTCAGCACACACAAATAATTTTTATTGGGATAGCTGTGCTCATTCATTTATTATTGTCTACATATAGCTTCTTTCATGCCACAATGGCAGAGTTGAGTAGCTGAGATAGAAACCATATGGTTTGCAAAGCCTAAAGTATTTACAATCTGGCCCTTTACGCAAAAAATTTGCTGACCCCTGGTACAGACGTGGGGTAGGTGGGCACTAATAAGCTTCAGATAAACCAGAAGTTTGGGAAACATCTGAACAACCTTAGGAGTTTGGTGTCAAGGAGAGAAACCTAGTGCTGTCCCACAATGTTCTTTCAAGACAGAAAGCTAAATTTGAAGGCCCCTGCTCTGGTAGGATGAGACATTTATTCTGGACTATTAACTGTGTCAGCCACAATCTGAGGTTTTTTGTCTCTCTTTGTCTGGGGTAATCTGGATACATCATCCTAAAGCTAAACTCAGGTGTTTTTCCACTGAAGGGGCATTGTAACACATTGGTGAAAAAGACAGATTTTATGGTTGGACCACAGTTTGAATCCTTGCTTGCTATGTGATCTCATGGGATTTTTCTAAGGTCTCTGGACTGTAGCTGCTCAACAGAAAATTAGGATGGATACTCGCTCACTCATTTCTGCAAATAATTATCCAGTGCCTACTATGCACGTTTACCTCTCAGAATTATTGAAGGAATTAAATAGGGGTTATCTATATAAAGCATTTAACAGAATGCCTGGCCCAGGATAAGAACTTGGGAAATGTTTAAAATATTAATCTAGGGGTGACTTCTCAATTAGTTATTTAATTTTTCATTTTTAAATGGCAGTAACTCAAAACTCTTAAAAGGTTGTTTGGATAGTTATGTAATGCATATGAAGTGGCATTTTAGCCATTGTTGTCATTTTTGTTATTCTTATGAGTAATGTTTCTGAAGCTGTGTTTCAGTAGAGCATTTGTCAGCACCAGTATTCTTTAATTCCAGGCCAGATCACAAATTAAGCAGGGCTCTCTTAGCAGACCATAATAAAGCTTCAATAAATACATCAACTCCTCTTCCCTGTCCTGCCACTGCTACTCCCTGCCCAACTTTCCAGTGACTAATGGAAGATCTCTAACCAGCAAGGTACAACAGAATTATCTGAGAAGGTATTTTTATTTTTTAATAATTTTTAAAAGGTAATGCATTCACATGATAAAAAAGATATTACAAAAGGGTATAAAATAAAAAGCAAACACCTGTTCTCTCCAATCCCATACTTTGTAGAAATAACTATTTTAAACCTTTCCTGTTTTTGATTATTCTGATGGTTTCCTCCATACTTCTACATAGTATACCTATATTTATTTTTCTTGCTTTATCGTCTTTAATTCCTTGCCTGACTTCCCATTAGAAAGATGACAAATCATCTTATACTACTCCCCACATCCTCTCCTCAATGTTTGTTAGTTATGCTATTAGTTGGAATTCTTCTGATGATTACCTTTATAATTTTAATATATTGAACCTTGATTTTTGATTCACCAGCATTAGAGCTTTGTCAAAATTCAGATATTGTTTCCTCTTTAGGGCTACTGAATGATACTGCTTAGGGATGGCTATTTTGTAAAAGCTCCCAAGGTGCTTTTGTGTCCCTCAGGTTAAGGACCATTAGCCTGAGAGCTTACAAGTTATCAGCCAGTTTATTTGCACTTGAATGAAGATAGTAGACATAACATCCTTCTTCACCCATTCACTAGTTACACGTGGGACAGAGTGAAATGCCACAGAGGTATGGAATAAGCAGACAAGAGCATGATGACCTAGTAGCCCCAGGAGTTCAGTCATCACAAAGCTCCATTTTAGATGAGAAACAGTCGCTCTGCGAAGAGCAGCATCTGGTGCCCGTGCTGGGGGGCGGGGGGGCGGCAATGGAAGGAGTCTGGGTTCAGACCTGCGTCTCAGGCTGAATAATTTGAAAAACGCCGAATAACTTGAATAAAACACACCCTGTTTATTAATTTCATTTTTATTCTGTACCCACAGTGTATATAGCAATGGACTGAGCATTTGGGGGCATGTTATAAAATAGGCAAAAGGCTCAAAGAGAGTAGTGACAAACATCGTAGTTAAAAATTTTAATAGAATATAATTAGCAATGTGGTATCCTTATACAATATAATTAATAGCACAAATAAAACAGATAAAGAAAAATGCACTAATTACCAAATATTACCCCCCAAGGTTTTTTTTTTTTAATAAAATGGCAAAGAAAATTAGAAAATGATTTAATTAAACCTTGTTTAATGAGAGTGCCCAGGGGAATAGAGTGAGTGAGTTGAATTTTCCAATTCCTTGGGCAAGGAGTTAACGCCTTTATTTCCCCTTCTTAGTCAAGAATGCGTTTCTATATTGGCATAGTCCATTTTCTTGCATTATGGAGAAATCAAGTCTAGTAGCTCTGCATGAAATCTTTCATGGGAGGGAAGACGTCAGTTATTAGATGAACATACATTGACCTCCAAGTTATTTTCTAATTTTGTTTCTTTTACTTAACATCACAGCTAAGAGTATGTTTTATCATTCTTTGTCCACTCTTTCTCAGGGGACAGGGAAGTTCAGTTGGAGGATCTCATCAGTTTGATCATGTGTAACCAAGGTGTGGCTCCACTAACCTTGTAGCCAAACGTTCTGGTGATGGGGTTGAACAGCACTTATGTTTGAACAAACTCTGCCATTTCCTTTGGCCTCCATTATGTTTGAGATGGAAACAGTCAGTACAAAATGCCCAGGAGCTTGCTACAGATACTCAAGTGGCAGAATTTGACTGCAGGAGATAATTTCCATTTTATCCTCTCGGTAGTTATTTTGTGAACAAGTTGTTCTTTATAACGTTTCTAAAAACAATGGGAAAACTCTCAACTGTGTACTAGCTTTTTTTCTTTATTTTATTTCAGAATATTATGGGGGTACAAACGTTTTGGTTACATAAATTGCTTTTGTACTGTTTGAGTCAAAGTTAAAAGTGTGCCCATCCTCTGGATAATGTGCATTGTACCCATTAGGTGTGAATTTACCCATCCCCTCCTCCCCCCCACCTGCTTGATTTCCAATGAATGTTATTTCCATATGTGCACATAAGTGTTGATCGATTAGTACCAATTTAATGGTGAGTACATGTGGTGCTTGTTTTTTCATTCTTGTGATACTTCACTTAGAAGAATGATTTCCATTTCCATCCAAGTTAATACAAGAGGTATTAGTTCACCATTTTTTATGGCTGAGTAGTAGTCCATGGTATACATATAGCACATTTTATTAATCCACTCATGGATGGATGGGCACTTGGGTTGTTTCAACATCTTTGCAATTGTGAATTGTGCTGCTATAAACATTCAGATGCAGGTGTCTTTTTTATAGAATGTCTTTTTTTCCTTTGGGTAAATACACAGTAGTGGGATTGCTGGATCAAATGGTAGTTCTACTTTTAGTTCTTTGAGGTATCTCCATATTACTTTCCATAGAGGTTGTACTAGTTGCAATCCCACCAATAATGTATGAGTAGTCCTATCTCTCTGCCAGCATTTGTTGTTTTGGGACTTTTTGATAAAAGCCATTCTCACTGGAGTTAAGTGATATCTCATTATGGTTTTGATTTGCATTTCCCGGATGATTAGAGATGTTGAGCATTTTTCCGTATGTTTCTTGGCCATTAGTCTATCTTCTTTTGAAAAGTTTCTGTTCATGTCTTTCGCCCACTTTTTAATGGAGTCATTTGATTTTTTCTTGCTGATTTGCTTGAGTTCTTTATAGATTGTAGTTATCAGCCCTTTATTGGATGTATAGCATGCAAATATTTTTTTCCCATTCTGTAGGTTGTCTGTTTGCTCTAATGATTGTTTCCTTGGCTGTGCAGAAGCTTTTTAATTTGATCAGGTCCCATTTATTTATTTTTGTTGTTGCTGTGATTGCTGTTGGGGTCTTCTTCACAAATTCTTTGCCTAGGCCAATGTCTATAGGAGTTTTTCCAACATTTTCTTCTAGAATTCTTATAGTTTCATGCCTTAGGTTTGAGTCTGTTATCCATCGTGAGTTGATTTTTGTGAGTGGTGAGAGAGGTACATATCCTGTTTCAGTCTTCTACATGTGGCTATCCAATTTTCCCAGCACCATTTATTGTGTGGGGATTCTTTTCCCCAGCGTGTGTTTTTGTCTACTTTGTCAAAGATCAGATGGCAATATGAGAATGGTTTTATATCTGGGTTCTCTGTTCTGATCCATTGGTCTATGTCTCTGTTCTTGTCCCAGGAACATGCTGTTTTGGTTACTATATCCTAATATAGCTTGAAGTCTGGTAAATTGGTGCCCCATGATTTGTCCTTTTTGCTCAAGGTTGCCTTGGCTATACCGGTCTTCTCTGGTTCCATATGAAAAGTAGAAGTGGCACAATCGGTTAGCATGTGGTATTTATACAGCGTACTAGCTTTTAACCAGTGCTGGGATGGCTGTGCTCTTAGTATAATGTCTTAGAATGTGTATTGAATAAGAGAACCTAATTCTGATTTCACCTTTACTAACAGCTTGCTAGGACCATTGTGAAAATCACTTACCTCTGTGAAATTCTGTAAACTGTGGCTATAGAACAAGTTAATATCAAAGGTATTTCCAACCTGAGTTTCTCTTTTCAACAAAATTCATCCACTGGCATTTGCTGCCTGCTGGTCATATTTCTCCTGGCTAATTGGCATTCTTGCTTGGGGAAAGTTTCTGGCTTTTATTCATTCATTCAACAAATACATATTGTGCATCTACTCTGTGCCAGACATTGTGCTAGGTGCAGGTTCTAGGACACATCAGTGACTAAGACAGAAAATGTCCCTGCTCTCATGAAGCTGACATTCTCATGGGAGGAGAGAAGACAAGGAAACACATGAGTGAACAAGGTAGTCTCAAATGGTGATAAATGCTCTGGAGAAACTCTAGCAGGGCACTGAGACAGAACTGACTGGACAGGGTGTTGAGGGTGACTCTATTAGGTTCTTCCAGAAGCAATTCCTAAGACAAGGATTCAAGTACAAGTGGTTTCTTTGGGTGCCAATCTTAGAAACATCAGTAGGCAATCAGGGAAGAGAAGGCAGCCTATAAAGGTGCATAATCAACACACACTGCAGGCTACTTCAGGAGCATAATCCCTTAGGGAATCTTTAGATGTTAGTGTAGAACATGCTTCAGGGTTATGCCACCCAGGAAAGAGGATTCTGGGGCACTTATCTACTACTAAGTCCCCATCTGGTATTGGCTGAGAGCTGCTTCTGGGTGCATTAACTCCCCAACATGTCTGGCTTACCCTGCAGGTAGGTGGGGTAACAAGTGTTTACAGTTAGTATGTAAAGTAGAATACCAGTGTATAAAGGAGAGTGGGAATGAACAGGATGTGACAGTGTCTACCACAGGGCAAGAATTGGATCTTTAGATAAGAGGGGCAGAAAAGCCCTCTCTGAAGAGACAGCATTCTGGTTGAGATCCAAAAGATGGAAAGGAGCCAGCCAGGGAAATCACATTATCAGGCAGAGAGAATAGCAAGGACAAAGGCTTTGAGTGCAACTAAGCTTGGTTTGTTTAAAAAGTAAAAATAAGGAATCACAGAACTTTAGAGACACAGGTGGGGGAGGGGTGTCTCTAAACCATGAAGTCCATTCTTTCACATAAGAAAACTGGATGACGGCAATGAGAAATTCAGAGACGTGGGCAGTGCCGTAGGATCCAGAGACAGAGCTAGGATCCGTGCTCAGGTCTCCTGGCTGCCAGTCAGGAGCTTCCCCATCCCCCATCATGCTTCTGTTCTCCTGTTTCACACATTGGGATTTGACAGTTTTCCCAAGCCATGGAACTGAAAGGGCATTGACTTTATGATCCCTGCTCAAATACCTGCAGCAGACCCCCAATTATACCAAAAAAAAAAAAAAAAAGATCCTCACGTTAACACAAGGCTCTATGTGACCCAGCCTTGGGCAGCCACTCCGACCTCACTTCCCACCCTCTGTCCTCTCGCTCACAGTGCTACAGTGACTCCAGCCTCCTTGCTGTTTCTTGAACATGCCAAGCATCCTCCCACCTCTGGGCCTTTGCTCAGAATGCTCTTCCCCAAATATCCCCATAGCTCAGTCACAAGGCTTCGCTTCCCTCAGATCCCTGTGCCAACACCTCCTCCTCAGGGAGGCTCATCCTGATCATTCCTTTCAAAGCATGACACTGTCCCCCACCCCCATCCATTTATTCCACTTTGTCTTTCTTCACAGGACTCCTTGCTGCCGCTGAGCATACTATACTAGATTATACTATACTGTGCTGCACATTCACTTGTTTATTTGTTTATTGTCGATCTTCCCCATTAGAAAGTAAGCTCCATGAGAGAAGGAACTTGTTTTATTCACTCTTAGAATAGTGTGCTATAGCTCCTCAAAATGTCTGTTGAGTACTTAGTGAGTGCATGAGTGAGCAATCAAGTGAACAAATTGCCTTAGTTCTGGTCCTCTCTCTGCTGCTAACTCACTGAATGAATGACTTTGTGCAAGTCAATTCTCCCACTCTGTCTCAGTTTCTTTATCTGGCAAATAGACATTTAAGTTTTACCTCATAAAGCGATAAAGTGAAATGAGGCCGTAGATAAGAAAGTACTGTATATTATTGAATATGTTATACAAATACAAGATTTCCTTCTCAGGTTGAAGGCTCCCTGAGTTTGAGTGAACTTCACCAAACGGGGTGGAAAGTTTCATTCCAGTAAAGAATGCTTCATGGATGTTAGAATTGATCAGGCCTCCTCATAGATAAAGATCTAGTCTGTCGTATGGGAAAGCACACAGGGTGAGGGATGAAGACCCAGATCAGAATCCGGCCCCTTCCACAGACTTGCTGGTAACCTTGTGAAATGCACAGGCGCTTACCCCAGTGAACTTCAGATTCCTCTTCCCTCAAAAAGGTGTATTTGTCCCATATATCTGTATCATCATAATAATCCTAGTTACCACTTATCGGTCACTGAGTCTGCACCACACATTTGACATGTGTGTGGTCACCACATTGCATCTCCTCCCCAACCTCCTGATCTCCATTATTCAGACAAGAAAACTGTCAAGTAACCTAGTCCATGGTAGTATAACAAGTGGCTTGTGAGTAGCAGAGTCTGCACTTCACCCCTGGCATGCTGGCTCCTGAGCAAGTACTCTTAACCGTTGTGCTAACTTTGTGCACAAACTAAGGGATAACCAAGTGCAGAAGGAAGGGAGACACAACTATATCTTTGTTGAGTCAGTTCCACCTGTGGAACAGGATAGAAAATTTTGTGATTCTGTAACACGGTTAAGTCGATTTAACCTGGCAGCATGTTCTGACTTCTCCCTACTCTTTCCTCCACAGGGCTTCATGGACATTGACTTAAACAAATTCAAGGAGAGTGGAGCCAATGTGACAGGTTTCCAGCTGGTGAACTACACAGACACCATCCCCGCCAAGATCATGCAGCAGTGGAAGAACAGCGATGCTCGAGACCACACTCGGGTGGACTGGAAGAGACCCAAGGTGAAGAAATGAGCAGCTGGCAGCAAAGGACCAGCCTGGTCCCTTTGCCTGCCCCAGATTTATGGACAGTGTTAGTCTCTGGGAAGGAATAGGTTTTCTAAAAGGAACAAGCTAAGGGAAATATATTCATAAAAATATAAGGGTATAAGAGGCAAGAGTCAGACAACCCCAAAATGATAATGGTTTTAACAAGTTAGACAATTTATTTTTCCCTCATGTAAACAAAATTTAGGAGTCAGCAGTCCAGGATTCATACAATGGCTCCACAATCATCAAATACCCAGGCTTCTCTTACTGTCTTGTTCTGCTATCCTCAACGTATGGCTGCTACCTTAGAGTCCAAGATGGCTGCTCAAATCATAGCCATGACCTCAGCATTCTGCCCAGCAGGAAGGAAAAGAGAAAATAAAAAGCACAGTTGCTTCCTTTAAGAACTTTTTTCAGAAGCCACACACAGATCTTCTACCCATATGCCATTGACCATATCACAGAAAACTACCACTGGTTGGCTGCAAAATGGTGGTTCTATGTTGGGCAGGGCCACCATGTTGCACAGCTCAGGGGGTGCTCATTTCTTTGTGGCTGAAACCTCCTTGAGTTGTGTAGTGAGGTGGCTCTTATCCTGGTCAGCTATGTGCCCAGCTAAAAATCAAGGGAACCTAACTCATTAATACCCAGCAGATCCCTGCCTCAGAGGGTCAGCTCTCAATTACCATGCAGATGATCTGACTCTCCCTTAGCAGCAATGCAGCTCTAAATCCTGCAAGCAAAATTTGTTTTGTTTGCTATATGAAAATGGTTTAGAATGAGGATAGCAAGTAATTTTTCTTTCCCGTGTAAAATCAAATAGGTTGGCAATGGCTGTGTGGACTACTGTGTTGAGAAGGATTCTGAGGCTAAGTTTATTTATCTGGGGCAAACAGTGAATCCTTGGCAGACTTTTCTCTTGCCACATGGTCAATTTATTTTTGTAAATGGCAGACCATCTAACTAAGACACTTCTCGTTCTGCTATTGCTGCAACTGATTTAACTCTTCAACAATGAAGACTTGTTTCAATATGAGCTTAAGCAAACAAAATCACAAATGTGCTTTAAAACAATGAGCAAACCATACAGGAGTTAATTAATTGATATGTGAATACTCCACTCAATTTTCAAAAGATTTGAGCAGATTACAAAAATAATATAAATGCAATATAATTTAAAAAAAGGAGAGAATTAAAACTAAAAACTAGAAAAAGACTTATACATTCATTCTTCAACTCTGTATTGTGAACTTACAGCACGCTAGACAACACGATAGGTATTAGGAACAAATTAGTGAAGAAGACCGACGTGAGTTCCAAAACGAGGAAATATTTTCCTGGACTGTTAACCTGCTTTTGTTTCATTCACATCTTATCCCCCTTTTGGTCAGGAGGGGAAAGAATTGATGGTTGTCATGAGTAAGCACAAGGGGAAAATTTGCAGGGTGTAAACTTATCACTTAGGTGAGCCATGTGCAGAAATAATTAACAGCTCACCCTTCTTGGATTTTTTTTTTCCTTTTACTGTCACAAGGGACGGTGGAGTAAACAGTTCCCCTTAACTTCCAATCAATGACTGTAATATAGGGAAAACCAACTGGTTTTCCATGGACTATCAGGCCTGTAGAGGTGTTACATTTAATCTATGCATTTTTTTTTCCCAATTGAACCAACATTTTAAAAATTGCAAGATTGCACACAAAAACCTAGATTTTTGGCTTCTCTTCAAAAGTGGTAGCCAGTGATACTGAGCTCACAATCCAGGAGCGCAACATTGGCCAGTGTGGTGGAGCAGCAGCCCCCATCTGAAAGGGCAGACACTCCCTCCCTGCCTCACCACTGTCTCCCCACTTGTACCTTGCATCTGGCCCGCTACACACTTCTCATCACCAGAAAGCACATTCCCAAATACAGCCCCATCCCTACCTTCCTGTCAGCTCTCTCTGATAGCTAACTGTCTCCCTTCCTCCCACAGTACACCTCTGCGCTCACCTACGATGGGGTGAAGGTGATGGCCGAGGCTTTCCAGAGCCTGCGCAGGCAGAGGATTGATATATCCCGCCGGGGGAATGCTGGGGACTGTCTGGCTAACCCGGCTGTGCCCTGGGGCCAGGGGATCGACATCCAGAGAGCTCTGCAGCAGGTAAGGCCGGCAATGGTTGCTGCATCTCATGGGCGTCTACTAGGGTATTTCAGCATCAAACTTGGGCAAAATGCAGCTATTTTTTTTAAAAAGTAAGAGCACACCTGAAGTTTGGAACAACGACTGTGTTCTTTTTGTGGCTCTCAGCATACATGGAAGCTCATGTAAAATTTTTTTTAAAAAAACCAATAATATGGGATAGTCATTTCTTGTAGTGTAAAAGCTGTATTTTCTGCTTAGCAATTATGCCGAAAAAGGAAAGCCAGTGATTTTTCTATATTTAGAAAGGGGTCTTGAAACTGGGATGGGATGAAACTAGCCATGTTAGCAGTCTCCTGGATACCCTCCCCTCTTGCCATGATTTTCTGGATTTCTCCATTACCTTTGCTCCCTGACACATTTCACTAGGGCCTACTATGTGTGGGGACCCCGAAAATGTTTCTTAGTACTTCTGATACTACCTTCTTGCTTCTCAGTGTTGCAATCATCAATTTTGTTTGCACTTAAGAATGGTTAAAAAAACAGAGATGGAAAATAGCCATGCCCATTCCAACCAGTTGGCCACGCAAAGGACTCTGAGGCTGAATCCAGATACAACAGGGAGAAGTATAAATATTCAATTAGTGATGTGTCTGCTTTGGAAGCAGGATCAGACAGTGGTACATGTGGGTGTGTATTTAACATCCCTGGTTTAGAAGATCCTGGGGACAAGCCTCAGCTTTATCATTCTTGGAGGTCCTAGAAATTTCCCGAAGCACCTCAAGCCCAGGCTATGATTCTCAAACTGCCAACGAATAGCACCATATTATGCCTCTGACTCCTCCTGATAGACAAGATGTATTTCCAAGGGGACTAGGGAAGGATGGCATTGCTTACTGCAAAAAGAAGACAGAGCATCAGGCACAGTGGCAAGCCAGCAACAGCAAGATAATGTGGTGCAAATGCCCCTCAGGACCTACCCTCCCCAACCAGTAGAGTTGCCTGGGTAAAACCAGCTATACTTTTAAGACTACATTCAGCAGAAGATGAATTTCAGCTCCTGGGGGAGAAGAGGAGCGTTTCTGAATGAGGGAGAAATGTAGAGCAAAATGTACAACTATTTCCATTTGTTTGCCAACCACACGTGCACAGCTCTAGCAGTTTTCACAACCTGGAGAAAGAGACGAGAAAGGAACCTCACCAGCTGTTCCTCAGCCCTGATGAAGTGCCTTTACATAGAGGAAAATGAGGAGTTCTGTCCTTTGGAATGAAGCTAAAAAGGAGCCCTGCTAATTGTAGGAGGACCATGCAAAGGAGGACCTTCTGCAGCCATTTCTGCCTCCCCCGGTCCCTGTGCAGGGTGGCCCGCAAGTCACCAGGCAGCAACAGCAGACACCAGGCAGCTTCCAGAATGATTGCTAAAGGGGTATCGCCGCCTCCTCAGCTTATTTAAAATGCTCTTCCAGACTCCACAGTCCAGACAGATTCTGTTTGCAATGTGAGATGGTTTCAGAAGGTCCCAGGGACTAGTCCTCGCCTTCACAACCCTTACAACTCCCTTGCCTCTTCCATCTTAATGGCGTCCCTGAAAGGGTACTCTGACACCACCATGACAGTGATGAAGCCTGGGAGGCAACGCGGGGTGGTAGGAAGGGCTCTGAGCCAGGAGGCAGGAGAGCTGGGCTCCAAGTCCAGCTGGGCCCCTGGCTTTTTGGGTGACCTTGAAATATTCCTTCAGCTCTCCTGCAGACTTCCCTTTCCTTATCATTGAAAATGAGGGGGTTGCATCAATACACGAGTGGATCAAGAAAATGTGGTGTATGTATACCATGGAGTATTACTCAGCAATAAGGAACAATAGTGAATTAACACATCTGGTATTATCCTGGTTGGAGCTAGAACCCATTCTTCGAAGCGAAGTGTCACAGGATTGGAAAAACAAGCACCACTGGTACTCACCATCAAACTGGTACTAACTGATGAACACTTACATCACACAGGGCAATAACATTCATCAGAGGGCGGGCGGGCGGGAGGGGGGTGGAAGGGATGGGAAAAACTCTCACTGAATGGATGTGGGGAGCACAGTTTGGGTGATGACCACGATTGTGGCTCTGACACGGGCAGAACAGGGGCAATGTGTATGGCCAAAGTGTTGTACCCCCATGATATTCTGAAATTAAAAAAATAAATAAATAAATTTAAAAAAAAAAAGAAAATGAGGGGGTTGGAGAAACGACCCCCAAGTCTCAACTGCTCTAAGAATTCAAAGAGTCTAAATTCTTTTCTTATGGTCTAACCCACATCCTTCTGGTGATAATGTGTACTCATTCTTCTGCTTCTGCCCTCAGTAGGGTTTGAGAGGAAGCAGTTGCTTTAGTCAGAAGAATATTGACCTCTTTTATTATGTCTTGGAGCCAAGATATGTGTGTGTGTGTGTGTGTGTGTACGTGCATACACACATCTTGCACACACACACTCCTGCCTTTCATCAGCTGCTCCCGAAGGGCCTACTGTGTGCTCTGTCCTGGGGCCATGCACCAGGGAGGACAAGGGAAGGCAAGGCCTGCCGTCAAGAAACTCCCTTCAGTGTCTATGGAGAAAAAGAAAAAAGAAAAAAGAAAAACTAGCCCCAAAAAACACAACAAAACAAAAAAAAAAACCCCAGACCATTCCAACCCTAATATCGGAGGTTCCAACTGATTCCTTTTCAAACCTTTGTTAAGCACCTAGAATCAAAAGAGTTTATTGCTGAAACAGACCTTAGACATTACTGACTCTCATTTTCCCTCACTTTATAAATGAGACAGCAGACCCAGAGTGGGCAGTGACTCATCAAGGGTCACACAGCCACTCAGCAGTGGAGGCTACACCAGACCCTAATCCAGGGCTCCTCCTCCTGCCCGAGCCAGGCCTGTCCTATGGCCTGGGGACTTTGCTTGTGAGCAGTGACCACTCGGGCCTTCCACACATAGTCATGGCCACTATCCAGCCATTTCCCCTTCTACACTCATCTCTTGAAATAGCTGTGCCACAAGGGAGCAACTGTGCCCACCACGGGCTGGGTAAATCCTGATGACATCCAGTCCTTAGAACCCGGGCTTGGAAGCTCAGGTTTCTCTGTGTCCTGACCACTGGCCTTCAGATGACACAGTGGAGGAGACCTGTGATTCAGCTTATGTCAGAGCCAGGATGTCTGTGAGTTAGGCCTGGAGGCCCAGGACAGCCTATCTGGAGGGCTAGCACCTCGGGGAGTTAAATTCTAAAAACAATGGTAATAATAGCTATGCTGTGTTAAAAGCTTACTATGTAGGAGGCTCTGAACATTTACATGTATTATCTCACTGAGTCCTCAATAATACTCTGAGGTAGCTAGTTTTATTAAGTGTGCTTTGTAAATGGAGAACCTGGGCTTCCGAGAGGTTATAAAACTTCCCAAAATTATATAGCTAGCTAGTGGTAAAACTGGGACTCCAACCCACATTTGGTTGACTCCTCTCTCTCTATGCTTAACTTCTCTGAAGGCTTGAAGACCCAGCCGGGCAACACAGAGCTATGGCCCAGCCCCCAGCAGCACATGGCCTTGGGTAATATCCATGCATTTCCTCCACCGCCCCCCCCCCAAACCGGCTGTAATTTCCCTAGAAGTAAAATTGAAGATAATCTGCCTGCCTGCCTGCCCCCTGCCTGGATCCAGGGAGCTGTTCAGAATATTAACAAGCCCACATCCTGGAAGCTCTCAGTGCTCCAGGAAGGAGGCGGCATTAGGGTACCTATATGTCGCCTTCTGGCTGGCAGAGAAGACCAAACTCCCCAAGTCAGGTTCTTAAGGAGGTTATAGGCATTTGAGGATGATTTAACAACAAAAAAAATCTGTTGACTCTTTTTCTCAGAAATATTCACACATGTACATACATATATTTTTGTATGACCAGGAGTGGTGGAAACATAGACACTCATAGAAGCCTATCCCAGGACCTCAAGTTTAGAATACCTGCCCTAAATAGTGGCCACCTCTCTTAGTCTTTGTTTTTGTAATCTGCCAGCCAACAATGAAGCACATTGAAGTGAAGGTATGCCCAGCCCTTTGCTAGTTGGGGTCTGCGGAGGGGTGGGCCATAAGAGTGTTAAAACACAATCCCCGCCTTCCAAGACTCAAGATCCAGTTTCAAAGGCAAGACAAGCCTATTGGAAATAATAGCTAGGAAGGTGTGGATTAAGGGCTAACTAACATAGGCAACTGTTGGTGCTGTGGCTGGTCAGAGCAGAATGCCATCACTGAGGAACATGGACATGAGCAAGGTTTCCTGTAGGAGTGTGACGGGGTCTTTCAATAACAAGAGATGGAGACTGGAACTATCTCAAGCAAACTGAGATAGATGGGTATGCAAGCCTTAAAGGAAGGGTAAATTTGAACGAGGAGTAAGTTGGGTTTTGAGGTTCTGGATGGGGAAATCTCCCAGTAGGAGACTAGAGTAAGGGTGCAGGCGAAGACTTGTGGACGTCCCACTGGCCTGTTAGGCAGTTAGGAAGAGAACAGCTGGTTTCTAACTGAGACTCCACCAAGCACTATCTGGGGGATCTTGAACTAATTGCTCCATTTTTCTAGGCCTAGATTTCTTCATCTGCTAAATAGACATAATCCTTTTAGCACTGCCACCCTCACTGGTTTGTCACAAGGGTCAAAATTATCAGAAAGCATAATGTATGCTCGTCTTTGAACTTCAGGGAAACTGCATGAGATAGAGCCAAGATTATTCTTACCATTGTTCACATGGGAAAGTGAAAGCCAACAGGGGTCCTGAGATGTGCCCTGGCTGGAATAACTAAGATGTGGTCCAGCAGGGACGTAGCCCACAAGCCTCAAAAGTGAGCATTCAAGAAGAAAGATCCACATGAAGTGAGCTGCGTAGGCATCATAGAAGCCCTGGGTCCAGAGTGGCTCAGCTGTCTCCCCCAGGGCTGCTTCTCAGGTTCCAGTGAGGGAGGAGGGTGAGAATCAGTGTTGACAATTAACAAAGATTCTTTGCTTGACCAAACTTTAGTCAGGCTCCTAAACTTCTGCCTAGGCCCATCTGTGCACTTCTTATAAAATCCAGTTTTAGCAAAGAATCCTGCTAAGTCAGTTTAGCAAGACCCCCACAATAAGGTTTTTCTCCTCCACCATCCCCCAGGTGATGTCTAATCACCCTGGCCTGCTACCTCTGATGTTTCCTTTTAGTAATTTTCCATCCACTGATCCCCACTCTGTCCTTGGCTATAAATTCCCACTTGACAATGCTGTATTCGGAGTTGAGCCCAATCTCTCTCCTCCATTATAAGACCCCATTGCAGTGGTCCCTATGCCTATAGCTAAGGTCCTGAATAAAGTCTTCCTTACCATGCTTTAACAAGTGTCACTGAATAATTTTCCCATGAACATGGCTCAAGCAGTAAAGACATTAACCAGCACTCTCCTGGCACCAGGCAGGAAAGAAAATGTATGCCTCAGCCTCCCGCTGGTGGCAGACTCTGAGCAGCACCCAATGCCATTTACAGGAAACCCAAGGTTAACTCTCCATCTTTCATGGAGGAACTTGACAGGCTCCAGAATAGTGACAGGAGTTCTGGGAGCAGGAGCCCAGGAGAAACGCCCAGGCTCCATCAGTCTGATCTAAGTCACCTGGGGAGGGTGAGGGGGGATGAGTGCCCAGAGCTCAGACCTGATGGATGCGGACAGCACTTTCAAGATGTTTCTGAGAAGCTTCCTTCTCTGACTCTGAGTCCTGACTTTCCACGATAAGTGTTTTGAGGCTGAGCCATTCTCTTGACCTCTCCTTGCCATCGCGGGGTGGTGGTTCTGGGATGTCTCTTTTCCCATTCTGATTTATCTCAGTGTATGTAAAACTTGGCTTCCCCAACCAGACAGTAAGAGCCTTCAGTTACCCCAGGCCTCTCAATGGATTACTGTGAATCCTGGAGTCAAGTGCCATCAGTTCTGAGTCTCAGTAATCTTACCTGTAAAATGGGCAAAAAACCTCTGCTCTGGCTACTCACTAGGTCTCTGTGAACATCAAATAAGCAGCTTCTTATGAAATCGCTGTGACAATGCAAGGAGCCCTCAGGTCACTAGAACTTTGCAGGTAGGACCCTTGGCCTTATTGGAAACTGAAGAAGGCATGTAAAAGTAACAGTGAAAACATCCTCATTTCTGCTAAAAGAGTCCCTGCTCTAAGACAACAACTTACCAGACCCAAGGCCTCACTTTTAGATCTTATTTTCCATCCCTCTTACTCCCTCTGCACAGCACAGTTGTACTAATCCCCATCATTGTTCTCATCATCGTCTAAATAATACGAACCGTGTATTGAACACTTATGTCCCAGACAATATGCTAACAACTTCAGTTCTTTGAGGAGAAAACCAAGAAACAGATAGGTTTAGCGACAGGCCCATGGCCACGTGGTTAGGAATGGTCAGAGCACACCTGGGAAATGCCCAGCAGGAATAGTAGAAGGCAGGTAGAGGACTCTACATTGCACATTTTTGTGTTGCCCACCGGAAGCCTAGCACAACAGCACTGGCCCGTGTTTGAGAGACCACTTGGTGTCTTAAGTGAAGACATCAGAAGGTATCAGAAGCTCTGGATTTTAGACCTGCCTCTGCCACTTGTTGGTCATAAGTCTTGAACAGATTACTTTACCTCCCAGAGTTTTGACTTTTCTCATGTAAATGAAGATTATAATCTCTAAATGGCATACCTCAGGGAGTTCCAGTGGATGGAGATGAAGTAATGTAGGAAAGTGCTTCATAAACATGAAACATATGGAAAGTGGTGGTAATATTAGTATCACTGTTAGTAACACTAATAATAACAGCTGGCATTTGTTGAATACTCACCATGGGCCAAGTATTAATCATAAAATATCTCATTTAATCCTTAAAACAACCTTAAGACATAATTAACTTTAATTGGTCCCATTAAACAAATGAGGAAACTGAGTCATGGAGAGACTGTGCAATCTGCTGTACTAATATGCCATATTGATAATTAGTATGATACTTGAGACTGGGGCCAAAAAGTAGATGCCAATTTGGATCATTAATGATGCTTCTTTCTGTTTGAGCAAATCAATCTACCATCCAGTCATCTGCCACATCTACCCCGGTCTGTTTTTCCAAATGAGTTACTTAAACTGGCACCCACCAACCTAGCAACGCAATCTTGAACCCAAACTAGTGGAAAAGCTAAAGATGGGCCAGAGACAACAAAGGTGAGAAGAAGGTGAAGTTGCTGATAGAAGGGAATTGCTCCCTTCTTTTATTCTTCATAGCAGGATCTGTGCTTTGTCTTCTCTCTGAAAAGCAAAGACTGCCCAGACTTTTCCAGAGCTCGGGATTTCTCCAGGTTTCATCTGAGAAAGTGAAGAGCTTGCTGTATAAATTGCTCAGTGCTCTGGGTCTGTCGTGGCCTCCCCACTGAGACTTCAAACCAGAAGGTGACAAGAGGGCCAGCCTCCAAGCAGGCACGCACACACATGTGCATGCACGCACGCAGTCTTTTATTTCACTGTCAAATACACACACACCCCAGCTATTCTTATACCTGCTAAAGACAGAGGAGCTGGCCACTATCAGAAAAAGATAAAATTCTGCAATGCTTCTTTTTAAATTATTTGAAATGGGAAAAAAATAAAGAGGGCTGGTTCACAGGTTTGGATTTGTATTGGTAACAAATTGGTAGAGCCCCACCTCACTGGCCTTAGGCAAGAGGGAGCTGTGGACACATGGTAGGTCACCATTGGAGAAAGTGGTTTCTTGTACCTGAGCTGACGATACGTAGCTAGACGCATTCTCAGTTTGAGAGTGGCTTTGCGAGTGGCATTTACTGGTCACCTACGGGGCAGCAGGCCCTGCTCTAAGGGTCTTGGATCTCCATGTTGATCTCTGGCCTTTAATACAAACTTGAAGATATGAGGCTATGAAAGTTTGGTTTGACCTGTGTATAGAGAAGAAATCTCTTGCAGCATATTTTGGGATTCCAGTGCAAATTTTATTTTAACCAACTGAAACTTCTTTAAAATCTTGCATGAGACTATTGATATAAGATGAAAAACAGACACATATATACTGTTATATGTTAAAAAAAAAAAAAAAAACCTTGCATGCTCTGGTCTGAACATAAGGGGTTCTCTTCCGATGCTGTCAAGTTTTCATACCACTTTCACATTAGCTGTTGTCGTAGACAGGGTAGGAATTTTGGAAACTAAAGGCTTAAAGAGGTAAATCGCCCAAGGTCACTGGGCTGTTAAGAGGGAAACTATGGTCAAACCAAGTCTTTCAATTTCCAAGTATTTTGTTCCTCGAACTCACAAAGGAATTAAGAAACCGTTTTCAGGCATAGTCCAAGGCATCATAAGCCTCTGGTCCTGGGTGTTCTCCTGACTTGCTAGTGATGGCACACCAATTCCTTTTATTTGCAGGCCCCCTCACTTTCTTCATCTTCAGATATGTGTCTGAGGAGGGGGGTGGTCAACGCGGTGGTGTGGTGAGTGGTTTTTGATTAGCGATGGCACAAAGATTTCATATTAGTATGCACTCTGACCCATTGTAAGTATTTGCCTAAAGTAATGGGTGGAAACAAATTTCAGGATGAATCCAGTTCAGAGGAAAAGAGGGCTGTGCTCTGATGCTGATGCCTGCCATTGGGCAAGGGCGTGGAGAGCTTTAGCATTCAGGCTACACCAAGACCTCATCCCATGAAACATTCTTGGGTTCTGGATTTCTACTTCAGCAGAAAAAGCAAACAAACACGAAGTTCATCTTCTGAGTTCATTGTTCCCCACTTGGCTTTGTTCTCCAGGTGCGGTTTGAAGGTTTGACAGGAAACGTGCAGTTTAATGAGAAAGGACGCCGGACCAACTATACCCTCCACGTGATTGAAATGAAACATGATGGCATCAGAAAGGTAAGGGCCACTTCTGCTTCCATTCTGCAGGAAGGAGAGCCCTGAGCAAAGACTCTGGCCAGAGCTGAGGGCCCTGTGAGTCCACCTTTCCTGGAATGGATCTTTGAAGAGACTCAGGCAACATAGATTCTAGACTGACTCTGCTCTGCCGCTAACCAGTTGGGACTTTGGGCAAATCAGGTCCCTTCTCTGAGAATCCATTCACTCATCTGCAAAATGGACATAAAAATCTCTACATTTGTCTCAGGGTGCCTGTGAAAACCCAAAGTATAGGAAAGCACTTTGAAAATATAAAGTAATTGATATGTTCAAAATGCCACTGCTATTCCTGAGGGATTCTGAACTAAGGACTTGAGAATAATAATTATTGGTGAAGTTAACTATCTTCTTCTAATCTGTACTTAGTCACATTCATTCCATTATCCACACAGACATAAAAGTGAAAAATATGTGTATATATACATATATATAAAAAATACTTATGCATATTAAAATTCTTAGAATAACATTCAAATCCTTGGAATAACATTCAGAATTCTACCAGACCCTACGTGTTCTGGCCTCTGTCAATTTCTTCAACTTTAACCTTTGACACTCACTTCCTTCCTCTCTCTACTTCAGTCACTCTGATTGTCTTTCACTTCCTTGAATACACCATGTTCTTTCTTACTGTTGAACCTTCACACATGTTCCTTCTTCCTGGGACTCCCTCTACCCTACTCCCTTCTCTTGCCTGACAATCCCTCCTCAGCCTTCAGCACTCAACATATTAATAAATATCCTTCCTCAAGGAAGCCTTCCCTGGCCTCTCACGGCATCCTCTAGTTCTCTGCCTATGGCTTTCATCACATTTCTAGTTCCTTGCTGTGGCATAGCATAGTGACTAAGAAGCATCGCACGGCATGGTATAGAGCTGGTACAGTGCCATGGATCAGAGTACTGCTCTGGAATCCCAGAAACTGAATCCTGACTTCACCCCTTACCAATCTGGGATCCTGGACAAGTTATTCAAGCTCTTTGTGCCTTAATTCTCTAATCTGGTAAGTGGGGGTCACCATAATCCTGCTGACCTCATAGAGTCATGGAGCAGATTGAATGATCTAATGGTGTGCAGAAGTTCTAAGTGCTAGGCCTGGCACATTGAAAGTTGGGTCTTAATCTCTCAAGCTTAATGTTTTCTGTGCCTGTGTTGTCACATACACTTGCCACTAGCCATGTTTGGCTATTTAAATTTCAGTTGCACTAGCCACATGTCAAGTGTTCAATAGCCACCTGTGGCCAATGGCTATCACATCACACAACAGAGGTAGAAAATTTCCATCATCACAGAAAATTTCCATCATTACAGGGAACTAGAAGTTCCCTGCATAGCCTCTATATCCTCAATTCTTTTAAACCCATCTTCTCTGCTGTCTTACCTGGAATTCCACTTTCTACTTCACAGTCCATCTCAACTCATCCCATTCATCAAAGCTATTAGTTTCCTATTGCTGCTGTAACAAATTACCACAAACTGGCTTAAAATGATGCAAATTTATCATCTTACAGTTCTGTAGGTCAGAGGTCTGACTTGAGTCTTATTGGGCTAAAAATAAGATGTTGACAGGGCTGTGTTTCTTTCAGGAGGCTCCTGGGGAGCATCTGCTTCTTTGCCTTTTCCAGCTTCTTCTAGAGGTTGCCCATATTCCTGGGCCCGTGTTACCCTTCCTCCATCTTCAAAACCAGCAACATCACACTTCCCTGACCCTTCTTCCACCTCCTCTTTGACCACAGCCAGGAGAGATTCTCTGCTTTTAAGGGCTCATGTAATTAGATTGGGCCCACCCAGATAATCCAAGATAATTTCCCCATCTTGAGGTACATAACCTTAATCATATCTGCAAGTTCCCTTTTGCCATGTAAGATTACATGTTTGCAGGTTCTGGGGACCAAGGCATGGACATCTGCAGAGGGACATCATTTTGCCCACCACAAAGGCCAAGTTTAAATATCTTCTCTTTTGTCAAGCCTTCCCCACCCAGTAGAAGCTATCTCTTGTCCTGTTGTGTTCCCACAGCACATTTGAGTCCCCCAGGACATCATCACAGTCTCCCTTGTTGCAGTGGCTATTTGTACATACACTATTGTTTTTCTTAGACTATGAGCAACTTGAGCGCTTCCAGAGCCCATTTTCCATTCCCTACAGGCTACACTTCAGTAATCAGCTACAGTAGGACCCCTACCTGCCTTAACTTCAGCAGGTACAAACAAGGGCACTCTATTTGTCTATGCATGTAGCCAGTGATAGCATATTCAATTTTCAGCAAACCTTTGGCATGATGATTGTACGAAGAAACTCTCTGGGGACAAAAATCTGCTGTGAATGATGCTCATCCAGAAATAGTCAAAGTCTGCGTTCATTTTCGTTCTCCCCTATTCTTCTGATTCCTGCTGCTGGAGAAGACGTCTGCTAAGTCATTTAGTTCTTATAACCCTCAATTTGCACATCCATAAAATGGGTATAGATCATGTCGCATTAACACCTGATAATTGTTCAGTGAATGCTACCTGTATTATTGGTTGTTAGCAGCTATGGTAAATGTCAAAGAGGTGGCACACAACTGAAGTCTGGAAAACACTGAGATGGCTGGTTCGTCCCTTTCAAAGCTTTTTGTTCCTTAGCGTGGTTGTAAGAATATCAGCTTTAGCACTATACCCCCTTTTCCAGATTTTCCAGATGGATAAACCAAAGCATAGAGGCCCAGTAGGCCACCTAAGCTCTCACAGTGGGCTATGGTTGAATGAGGACCTTAATCCAGGCCCCTGACTCTCCAGCCCATGCTCATCCTGCTGCAGCTGCTGCTAAAGCTGAGTGTATCAGAGTGACACAATCGGGACATTTCTGATGACTGAGGGGCCGGCAGAAGAGTGGCAGCTGGGGGAATTTTGCTGCCCCAGGAAAGGACATCAGACATGTGATTGCCTCCCCAGGCCATCTTCCTTTCAGATTCCGGGAAGAACTGGTGATATCACCCCCCTGTCTCACAGATGAAAACATAGATGTTGTAGCTGTTTTGTGTAAGACCTGGAGCAGGCAAGCAGATTGCTCCTAGCTAGAAAACTGTTGACCATGGACTTTGGCTGTCCCTCAGAATCCTCAGAATGACATTTTGCCCTCAGGGAAAAAAATATTGCTATTTCCTGGATGAAACAAATTGGCATTTCTACATTATATATGAGCAGCTATGTGTTTGCCATAATTAAAATATGGACATTGATATGGTTTTTCCCCCCTCTGGAGTGGTGGAATGGCTCAAAATACAGCCAGATTCTTTTCTACACATTAGTGGTACACTGGATATATTGGGGCCATAGCAGTGGTGCAATAAATAAGAATAGAAGCCAGAGACGTCCACCCCAGTCCTGCCATCATCCAGCTGTGTGGCCTTCAGCATCTTTCTTTGCCTCTCTAGGTATTTAAAATAAGTGAGAGATGTTGGGCTGCGCAACCCCTAATTGCTCTCAGCTCTGACTCTGGATGCCAATGCCATCTGATTCTCTCTTTTTTTTTTTTGAGACAAGGTCTCACTCTGTGGCCCAAGCTAGAGTGCAGTGGTGTCATCATAGCTCACCATAACCTCAAACTCTTGAGCTCAAGCAATCTTTCTGCCTCAGCCTCCTGAGTAGGTGGGACTACAGGCATGCACAACTACACTCAGCTAATTTTTCTATTTTTTGTAGAGACAGGGTCTCACTTTTGCTCATGCTGGTCTCAAATTCCTGGCCTAAAGCAATCCTCCTGTCTTGGCCTCCCAGAGTGCTAGGATTGCAGGCGTGAGCCACTGCCCCCGGCCTTCATTTGATGCATTTACCAGCCTCTCCCCTAATCACATTGTCCCTCTCCTGGCTGGACTTTGGCTTCTTCTGTGGAAATGGAGTTTCCACTGGGACCTTCATCAATTGACAAAGTGTCCATTGGTGTGAGCCTCCCCAATTATTACGCCTAAGACCAGGGTTCCCAGCCCTTTGAGTTAACCCTAAACCTTGCCCAGAGACTGTTGGGAACCTTTCTAAAAATCTCTTCAAGACTTGCTCTTTATCAAGAACTTCCCCTTAGAAGTGGAGGCCCTGAAGCAAGATTAGTGGTTCTCAAACTTTAGCAAAGGGAATTAATAGATGCCTTGTTAAGAATGGAGATTCCTGAGTCCCAGCCCCTGGGTAGTCTGCTTTTGGAAAACAGAGATGAGGCCCAGGAATATATACACATTGTAAAAACATCCTCTCTAACCTGCAGGGGTCCTGGTTGGTGCTCTAAGGGGTTTGATGAGAAATGCTGGCAGAGTGGTTAAGAGCTCAGGCTTTAGAGACAGACAGACTAGGATTTAAGCCTCTGCTTTAATCTCTACTAGGCAAGTGACCTTGAACAAATTATTTAGCCTCCCTAAACCTCATTACATCATCTCTAAAAAGGTGGTAATAGCCCTTTGCCCCACAGGATTGTTGTTAGGACTAAATAAGACAATGCTTGCTACCCCACTGCCTAGAGTAAGGGTTTCAGAAAAGTAGCACCTGCACATGGTAGTGAACATTCAACCCATGTTTTTTTGTTTGTTTATACTTTTAAACTCCTTCCTATAGGTCACAGGGATTTTCTGTCAGCATTGCATTTGGGTGAGTCAGGCTGTGCAAGCCCGTGGAATGGATAAATCAGGAAACAGAAATAACAGAGTATCTTCAAATCCATAAGCAAATGGTTGTGCTTTATTTTTCAGATCCCGAGGCTGTTTTTAAACTTACTTTCCAATGACTAAATCCTTTCTTAGAATGTGGGCTTAAACATCCTTTGTTTACAGGGTATCTGACTTTCAGAAAATCAATTCCTTCACATCTATCTGTGGCTTCAGGCTTTTTACTCAATCAGCCTCCAAGCAAAGTAATTTCTCACATTTTCAAGGGTGACCTAGTTGTGCTGGTTTCAGTGAACACTACTTGGCTTTACCTGATGTGTATAATAAAAAGGAGCTGCTTCCTCCTGATTCGGGTCCTTGGAGACACTCTCTTGATCCTCAGGCCTATTTCCTGTCCACTCATGTGCCAGCACACCCTCTAGGTATTGGGACCCAATTTGACATACCACCGAAATGTGTGTACTCTAAGCATCCTTTCATCTGAAAGTTTAGGAGCTTCAGATGCCAGGCTAGATACTGGCTCTACTAAAATGCATCTTCAGGAAATTGTATTCAGAGACACCACTTTACTATGGGGTACTGATTTAGGACTCTCTTTCTGAATAAAATATCTTCTCAAATTCAGGTAGAATTACAAATTCTGATAAATGGCTGCTCACTGGAGAAGTTTAGGGAAAATTCTCTTACATCTTACATCATGGGACCATTATTGTTGATTTAACCATCTTTGCCCCTCACCGTTGTTCCCGTAGAAATGTTTGGTCTGGTCGAAGTTACCTACTCCTCATTTCAACTTGGTTTGAGTCCCCACTGCCCTGCCCAAGTTTTCACCCCCAGCTCTGACCCTATGTATAACTGGAATGGAAAGGCCGGGCAAGAAAAAAGACCAAAGGGGCACAAAGTCCTCATGATAGCAAAAGTAATCTCCTGAAGTCCCAAAGAATTCATAGCTTCTCACTCCATATGCCCTATGGAAGTTTTTGTTTTAAATCCTTGCCACTCAATTGTGGACATGTTGAATCACGTTACAGCTTTCAGAAACAGCCTCACTGCCACCACTTCTCTCCATTTCTACTGCTGACCTCAGAGCCCAGGCCACCTTCACTGCTTCGTGCAGTAGCCTCCTGCTCGGTCACAAGTCCAGCTATGTTCTTGTCCCTCTACAAGGCCACTTTCCACCACAAGAGCTGGGACAATAATTTTCAAATATATATCAGAGTGTATATTGCTCCTATGCTTAAAAAGTTTCCCTGGCTTTCTGTTGCTGATAAGATATATTCTAACTCCTTACCTTGGCCTTAAGAGCCCCTGATGCTGCTTCTCTGTGCCATCAGCTCTTGCTGCTCTTTCTCCAGCTCATTGCTCTAGCTGCACTGGCATCTTTGCATTCCTGCAGCACATCGAGGTCACTCTTTCCTTAAGGCATTTGCACTTGCTCTTCCTACCTGGCATTGTCTATCACTCTATTTTCATGTGCTGTCTTTCTCCTTGTTGTCCAGATCTTAGTCCAAGTAAAGCCACCTTGGGAGAGTCCATCCCTGACCAACCTTTTTAAGGTAACTGCCACCCACCCAGCACAGTCACATTATCCCATTTTTTTTCCACAGTGCTTATTTTTTTCAATATATTTTTGTTGGTTGATTGATCTAGATTGAGGTTGGCAAACTTTAGCCCACAGACCAATTTCAGCCTACCACCTATTTTTGTATAGCCCATGGTTTTGTATAGCTCATGGTTACAGTAACATTTTTAAATGTTTGAAATAAATCACAAGAAGAAGATTTGTGACATGAAAATTGTAAATAAAGTTTTTTTGAACCATAGCCATGTTCATTTGTTTATATATTATCTGTGGCTGCTTCTGCAATACAACAGCAGAGATAAGTAGTTGCAACAAAGACTGTATGATCCACAAAGCCTTAAATATTTACTGCCTGGCCTTTTAAGATAAAGTTTGCTAACTCTTGGTCTGGATATGTATTGTCTTCATTCCTCTCTTCTCTTCCTACTGGATGTCCTAAAATGCCAGTTCTCTAAAATCAGGGACCATATTTGTATAATATATCATATCCTCAGTGCCTAGAGTATACTGACACATAGTAAACACATGCAAATAAATGGTTGTTTATTAAATGAGTGAGCAGTTTATTGAATATTGTGTGGCAATCAGGGAGCCCATATTCCATAAATCTACCAGCAAGTAAGGAAAAAAAAATTCTGGCAAATTTAATGAAATAATATCAAGGAGAGCTCAGGTAAAGTTACACATAAAATTATGAACTTCAAATCTATTAAGTGTGTTAGTTAGATAACCCTAGGTTCTGTAACAGATAAACTTTGAAATCACATCTGTTTAATGCAAAATAAGTTTGTTTCTTGTTCATTCAGTGACCAGTTTTGGGGCTGAGGGTTTTGGCTGAGACTTAGGTTTTTGGAGGCTCCACTATCTATTTGGGTCTTTCTGGATGTCAATATCCAGCTAATATATAGGAAAGAAAGAAAATGGAAACTGCACTGGAGATTCGGGAGGGTTGACCTAGAAGAGACACACATCACTTTTGCTGCACTCCATTGGTCAGAACCCAATCACTCGACCCAACTAGAGGCAAAGCAGGCTGGGAAATATAGTTGCTGGCTAGGGAGCCAATTTCTACCAACATGTCTACACTACAGAAGGCAAACAAGAATGCACGGTGGTCAGCTAGTTGTCTTTGCCACAGTAGGCAACTTACTTTATAAAAATTGATTATAATGGATCCTATTTGGGAGGTAAGGGGCTGTGGCTTCAGAGGCAGCCTGGGGATATCAATGTATAAGTTTGATTTGATGACTGGGCAAGGTAGATCAATTGAATTTTCAGTTCTATGATCATCTCCTTTTAAGACTTTATCCACTTTAAAAAAATCTGATCTATCATCTAGACTCATTTTCTACATTCAAAGAATCTTTAGAGGTAGATGGAAAACAGGAGATCAAAAATTATAACTGGCCCCAGGAGAAGACCTCTCACTGTCAGAATTGTTTAAATCCTTTCCTGAATGGTGGGCTCCAATCTTTACCAACTACTAACTCTAATTTACTTTCAGATAGAATCAAAGTTCCTGCATATCCTCAGTAGAGAATCAAAGTGCTATGTAATAACCCAACCATTTCCTAGAGAAAGGGAAATTTGTTCTCATCTCCAAAGTGCAATGTCTTTTCAAAAATCTTTGCCAGTTTCTTTTCATCAAACTGTGAAAGCAGATCTCTCAGTTTACTAGCTTATATGAAACACAAGCATGAGGCTGAGCATCTTTCAGTCTTTACTGACCCTGGCGATATTATGTTTTATTTAATTACAAAAGAGTTAGGAGTAAAATGAGCCTGTTTATAGCATTCAACTATTCTACTAGCTTTTGATATGAAAGTAGCTATATACAAGCCAAGCTATACAATATTTTTTATAGATCCCAATTTAACAACAGTTTTTTGATACTAACTTTGAAGGACCACTATCTTTAAAAATTAGTCTCTTTCTAAGCCATATAAATCTAGTCTACCTAGATTCATCTTGCTTTTATTCCCACATTTTATCAAAATAACTTGAGATTTTAAAGCGGTGTCTGTGATTTTTGAACCACTTGTCCTAAAATATTCTGTATGCCAAGAAGGATTATGTTGTCAAGTGAGTTTAGAAATACTCTATAATATATACTTCTTTTGGAGATTGATAATGTTTTATAGCAAATTGGAAACTGAAATATCTTGTAGTATAGGAACTTATTGACCTTCCAGTAGGCATTATCCTAATGAATATCATATTTTAGCTTACTGACAACTTAATATAAACCATGGATTATGCTAATTGTTTTACATGCATTAACTCATGTAGTCCTCAGGGCAGCCCATGAGGTAGGTACCGCTGTTATATCCATCCTACAGATGAGGAACTGAGGCTCATAGAGGTCAAGTAGCTTGCTCGAGATCATACAGGTAGTAATTGGGAAAGCCTAGCTTTTAAACCAGATCTGCCTGAGGCCAGACACCATTCTCTTGACTACTTAATATCATTTTTATTCTTTTTTAAAAATAATACCTCTTAATACTCTGTGGGTTTTAGAGGAATTAGCTGCGTGCCGAAGGAAACGACTTTCTGATGGTTGTACAGTTTGAGTAGGAGCAGCTAAACCTGTGGACTAATTGTGAAGAGGGAAGAACAAGGAAAGGAAGGAAGAAAACAGATAAAAAGGAGAAGGAGGGGAAAGGAAGAAACAAAAACTTAGCATCATTTATGGGATGAAAAAACAATCATATTTGACAGATATTTTCCCAAGTTTACATTGATTTTATTAAATAATCTTACCTTTGAGTTCCATGAAACCTGGGTTCTGTGTCCTGCCACTAATCTGCTATATAACCTATTATTTTAAGTTAGATCATTTGATCTCCCTAAGCCTAAATTTTCTCATCTGTAAAACAGAGAAAATAATCCCATGCCTGTCTGTATTATTTGCATAGTGTAAGGATCAAAAGAGTTAAATGTTGTGAAAGTATTTTGAAGATTTTTTTTAAATACCAAAAAACACAAAAACTTTGCATCATGATACAATACCATAGTAATTTTAAACATTTATTTTTTAGCCAGAGGGCTGCTTGTGAAGAGCAACTCTTGAGGGGAATCCCACTCAATGTCAAAATAGACAAAAAGCAGAGCTGACCATTGGAGCAGGGATGAGGAACCCAGAGCATCCCTCCTCCTCCCTGCCCCCTCCCACCTCCTATGAAAGTGGGGAGGGGCCCCCACAGGTGCCCTGGGGTTCCCTACAGCACTGCCCTAGTAAAGCGAGGGAGCTGAGACTGCACTGTGGTCTTAAGCAAGTCCCTGCTCTCTGGGCCTCTGTTTCCCCCTGTGTAAAAGGAAGGAGTTGGATGAAATGATCCCTGAGGCCTCTTCCAGCTCTGACATTCTGGAAACCTGAGTTTCTGGTTCTTACGCCATTAGAGAGAAACGTCTCCTTCCACGTTGATTAACAGTGCACAACACACACAGGCAGCAACACACACATGCCTGCGCTGAGGGTAAATCTCAATGCAGTATCCCGAGAGACACGCTCGTTCTCAGGCCTCTGAACCGGCTCAGCATCAGTAGGGTCCACCAAGCCCATGCTGGGTCACAGCTGCCTGGATGTGTTCGTCCTCTCCACAAACATTTCCTGAGCTGCTTCTCTGTGAAAGGATGTGCTGGGCAGAGACAGGGACCCTAGAACGAGCACACTTCAGTCTTGTCCGTGAGGAGCCTGCAGCACCGTGGAGAGATGAGGACAGACATGCAAACAGCTAGGCCACGGGGCTCTAATGGGAATGTACACAGGCGCCCGAGGGCTGCCTGGCAGCTCGCTGGAGCACAGGAGGGCATAGCCCCGAGTTGGCCTTCCCGGCTCAGATCCTAGCTCCCCACCCTCCTGTGGCCCTGGGAAAGTTACTTCACTTCTCCACATATCTCAGTTTCTTTACACTTAAAATGGAAATGATAATTAACCCACTTCTTAGGTTTTTGTCAGGGCAAAAGGAGTTAAAACATAAGAAGCACTTACAAGAGTCCCTGAAATGCAATAAGCATTCGATAAATGATAACTAATATGATTCCCAGCCCAGGGCCAAGTCTCCTCTCAGCAGGAATAGCATAGTGGTTAAAAGCAGCCTCTGGAGACAGATTGCCAGGGTCCCAGGCCCAGCTCAGCCACTTTCCAACTGCATCACCTTGGACAAGTTAACACACTCCCCTAAGCCAGACGAAATGGCATGAAAACTGTTGAACACTTAACCTCTGACATAGCAAGAACATCATCAGTGCTAGAAATTATTGTTGCTAATGGCTGCGAGATTGCAGCAAGAACTGTTTATCTCCATACTGAAGGAACTGGGAGAGACATCAAGGTGAAGGTGACATTTCAGCTGACCGTTTGGCATGTGCCTTGGTTTTTATGAGACTGAGCTGAGTTCTGGCTGTTGACAGGCATGCTCATCCCTCTGCATATTCAGGTTCTCTTCCCTTTTTCCCTTTGTATCTATAGGCAACATAATGATCACAAAAAAACCACAATTGTCTGAAGGGATATAGAGATAGAGACAGAGATAGAGAGAAAGAAGGAACGAAAGAAAGGTATAGAAAGCTTAGGTTTGGGGGGGGGTGTATGTATTAACCCTGTCATTCTTCTGTCCCCAAACCTTCCATGACCCCCTCTTGCCATGACTGCTTAGCCTGGCCTTCAAAGCCCTCTGCTACCTAGACCCCGAGAACTGTTTGCCCTCTTGGGCTAGCCTTATCTTCCATCCAGGACTCACTGATCTTACACACCTGGGCAGATTCCTGCCTTCACACTTTGGCTCATAATCTTCCTAACCTGGAAGGTTTGGGCCCAGCCTGTTCATCTCTCATGATCTTAAGCCCATCCTCCTCTTGCTGCGTTGCTCCCTGCATAGGATTCCACACTTGCCTTTTGCTTCTCCGAACCCCTTAGACGCAGTGACCTGTCAATTCCGGGGCCATGCGTACGTGTGTGTCCTGTCTTCCCAAGTAGACCAGAGGCGTTCTCAGAGCAAAGCCCACCTCTTAGACTTCTTTGTAGTTCTTTCAACTCTGCCATGCAACACCACCGGTTTTAGCTCAGAGCCTTGCACGCAATAAGGATTCAACTAATATTTGCTGGAGGACCTTGGAAAACGAGCCAGTATAAATAACCTACTGATATTCAAAAAATTAAAGTTGTCAATAGTTATTTTTAGGCACTAATAAATGCTCAGTATCGTAATAGTCTATACTTGGAAATAAGAGAAATAAATAAATAAAGGATAAAATAACCATGCTAGGAACTTAAGTCTAGGTGGAAAAAATACAGTTAACCTAAAGAGAAAGTAAAAGGAATGTAATGTTTAAATCATACGATGCCAATCACAGTTCAGAATGAGCTCAGTGAAGGGAAGCGTTAAGAGGCATGCAGGAAAGAAGGTTCTGGCCCTGTGAACAGCTACAGAGAAGGAAATCCCCACCGCCCTGGCTTGCTCTGTACAAACAGTTTAGCTGTGTGAACAGGTGAGCCCTTACCCCACAAAAGGGGCAGTTTCCAGGCTTAGCCCACCACGGTGAGGATTTTCACTGCGGCACGGTTGGGAGCACCTAGAAAGCATCTTGCCTCTTGTTGTTTCTCTCTACCAGTATCTTAGAGCCCGGCGTGTCCAGTGCTATGCGGTGTGGTGCTGAGCTCCTTGCCTTTCTGTCTCTGGTGCTGACCGGGTAGCCCAGAGCAGGCCGGTCCTGGAGAGCCTGGCCCGCCCTACATCTCTGCCTTCTTCTCGTTAACAGATTGGTTACTGGAATGAAGATGATAAGTTTGTCCCTGCAGCCACAGATGCTCAAGCTGGGGGTGATAATTCAAGTGTTCAGAATAGGACATACATCGTCACTACAATCCTAGTGAGTATTCAGTCCTTCATCAAGGTTACTCGCGATTCAAGCTGGACCGGCACCGGGGGTTTCCACCAGGAGTGAAAGCTGGCCATTCTCGACAAAACTGTGCCACAGACAGAGACAGAGAATTGGAAAAGGACACCCTGGAGATGAGAGGTTCTAAGTTTTCATCCCATACCTCTTAGTTTCACCATCTCATACTTTGTATCCTTGGCTAAGCCACTTACCCTTTTTTGAGCCAGTTTTCCCATATATAAAATATAAGGGTGAGACTAAATTGTGCTGATTTTCATGCTCCATCCTCCCTCAGTAGAAGCCATTTTCAAAGAAAGTCACCTGCAGTCCCACACATGCAGTAGCTATAAGGGAAGCTGCTACGATTTTCAACGATAGATCATGAGAAACTTGGAGCCCACTCAGAGTCTACTTCCCTTTATGGTGCCCCCAGAGGTATCTACAAAAAATTCAAAATCTCCTGGAACATAATTTGAAAAGCTGTGAACCATATCTTAATGATGAAACATTCTTATCTTAACAAAGTTTGCTTTCTTAACCCAAAAAACTTGCAATGGGGTGGGAGGTACAGAAATTGAGGAAGTGGATTTAGGGTCTAGAGAGCCTTTCCCAATGTTAGCCATTGTTTGTGATGCCCCCCTCTGCCATGCTGAAGTCCTTGCTGCCCCCAGGTGAGCCTGTAACCCACATCCCCTGTCTCCCCACTTCTCTACCAGGAAGATCCTTATGTGATGCTCAAGAAGAATGCCAACCAGTTTGAGGGCAATGACCGCTACGAGGGATATTGTGTAGAGCTGGCGGCAGAGATTGCCAAGCACGTGGGCTACTCCTACCGTCTTGAGATCGTCAGCGATGGAAAATATGGAGCCAGAGACCCTGACACGAAGGCCTGGAATGGCATGGTGGGAGAGCTGGTCTATGGAGTAAGTGTGCCCCAGGGTGGGGAGTTGGAGGGCAGAGGCAGCTGGCTTGACAGGAAATCATTTGGTGGTTTGGTGGCCCTGCCCACAGATGCCTATAAGACCCTATAACTGAGTAATGTTGCTGCTGAATAGATGAGCCATCCAAAATTCAAGGTCTTAAGACACTCTTTGTTCAGGTTGCTGATCTTGGTTCCCTCAACCCCACTGAGGGTCTTGTCACCTCAGTTGATGGTTGTCCAAGATGGGTGACAGTATAGCTCCATGACCAGTTCCCCAAGACAGACTGCTGAGTTGTCACTCCACTACACAAAGTCACCGTTGCTCTCTCTGTATTAGTTTCTTCACTGGTATTAGATGCATCTGGATCCAAACTAATTTTGTAGTCACTTGACCTTCTACTCCTCCTCATGAAACTTCCAACCCAGCCAAACTGCCCCTCACTCCCTCTGTTCCCCAGAGTGCCCCTTCCATTCTCCACCTCCAAAATCCTACTCCTCCTTCAAAGCCTCTTTTCAAATATTACTTTTCCCAAGGTGTCATTTATTTTTCCCCATAACAGGTATGAACTCCCCTTTTAACTGTTCTTGCCTTCCCCTATAGAATTTCAGAATATCTGATTTTTTTTATGGCTTACCCGGCCTTATATAATGGTTATCTGTGTAGGGGTAGGTCTACTTCATGTTTATATCACTCATCAGTCGAAGTTTGCTTCCTTAACCCAAGAAGCTTGTAATGGGGTAGGGGGTACAGAAATTGAGGAAGTGGATTTAGGGTCTAGAGAGCCTTCCCCAATGTTAAGCAATGTTTGTGATGCCCTCCTCTGCCATGCCAAAGTCCTCCCTGCCTCCAGGTGAGCCTGTAACCCACATTCTATGTCTCCCTATTTCTCTATCAGGAAGATCCTTATGTGATGCTCAAGAAGACCTCGAATGGCAACTGCATGCACAGTTCCTATAAAGTCTTCAACAAATTAAAGCAGTTTTGACAAGCCACTGAATGACCCACACTGTTTTAAGTATTTAGGGAATCATTGTGAAGCAAAAGGTCTGATCCCAATCCCTAAAGATCTTAATGTTTTATGAGGTAGAAAAGGCAATGAGAAAGAATAGTAAACGATAGCGTAGAATCAAGCAGTCTAAGCTGTATGGTTCGGATGAGAGTTGGTCTAGCCCTTGGGAAGGATGTGGAACTTGAGAAGTGGCCCGTATGTAAATAGAAAGAGAGAAAAGCAGCCCAGGAATTTCTAAAGTATAAAAAATAGGATGGTGGTGGAAATAAATAAGGTGTCAGAGGAGAGTGAGAAAACGCTGATGGTTTTGTCAAGGGCTTGGGTTAAGCAGGCTGGGAGGAGTTTGAGTAAGAAATGACGAGAGGGAGGGTGTGGGTGCTTCAGTGGGAGATCACGAAGGTGCTTGAGCAGAGAAACAGCAAAAGGCACAGGAAGAAGCATCTGGCTGCCACGCAGGAAAGGGGCCACCACGGCTCCACTCACAGAAATGGAAAACTCCAAGCTGGGTCTTTGAGCTGAAGCGTATGCCAAGCCCCAGGTAGATGTTAAGTGCTGGTCAGGACAACCACTGAGGAGGATATTAAATCTCCTAGTCTCATATCAGGGCAGGAGGAGTCACGATGGCCGCGAGAGGCATACAGAGGGAATTCAAAGAAGAAAAAGGTGGAATTAAAAAAAAAATCTTCCTCAGAGACTTTGAGATGGCCTGTGAAGGTGGTTAATGAGTCGAGGAATAGGACATGCTTCTCCCCTTTCTTTTTGCCTCGACTGCCTCTCACTTTGGGAAGCTCCATTGATGAAAGCTAGAGACAGGGATGGTGCCTGCTGCATCTGGAGGCTGGTTTCCATGGGAACACCCACCAAGCTCTTAAGGTCATCCCCATGGCAACTGCTATGAACTTTTCACCTTCTCCAGCATTCATCTTCACCTTCACCTCATGTAACGCGGTTCCCTTGGTAAAAAGCCTGTGGTGTGGGCAGAACGGCCGACCGTCCTGAGGGCACGCCCCCCAGTAGGCAGCAGCCGGTGGTGAGTCATCAGCTCATCAGGGCCCAGCAAGCCGGAGCTACCTCTGGATGCCTCTGCAGCTGGCTTTGTTGCAGACTCCTCCTGTCACCATGCCAGTCTTCAGCCCAGTGAAAACTGTCTTCTGAGACTCCATGATAGGCCTAATTGGATGCCTGTCCTTTATCTTTGGTTTGGCTTCCCTTTCCTGTTCCTCTGAGGAAGAACAGGGTGGTTTGGGGAAGTATCTCTCAACCACAAACCACCAGTACGGTCAGGAAAATTTCATTTGGAGGCCTCCAAATTTATCCTTTCAGTGTCTTTTAAATAGCTAAGTCAATCAGGGTCTCTCTTATCTCCTCTTGTTCCTCCTTGTTCCCATAAGTAATGTTAATAGTAACACAGCATGTGCCAGGTGCTATGCTAAACACTTTACTCACATTCTTTCACTTAGTCCTTATATCAGTCCCATAAGGTAAATAAGATTATCGTCCACATTTTATATTATCTAACCACTAGGTCAGATAACTTGGCATAGGAAGTGCAGCTAGTGAAAGCAGAGTCAGGACATGCGGCCCTGGCTATGTCCCCCACACTGGGGCATACTGCCTCTGTAGAAATCACACCGTGCGAATACCAGACTGCAAAGCCAATGTTAACTGAGAGAGTGGCAAGTGTGTGCCTTTGCAGATGCCACATGCTGTAAATGAAGTTTCTGCTTTTTACATAGATCAGTCTTTGTGCCTCCTTCCCATCTGTCTTTCCTGTCTGTCCTTTGTCTTGGTGGAGCAGAAAGAGAGTGAGCTTTACAGGAAGACACCTGGATTTGAATCTCAATTCCGTCAACTTCCTGATTGCATGACTCTGCCAAGAGCCACCCCAGTAAAATGGGGAAAGTGATTCCTTTACCACGGGGCAGTAATGGAAAATATTTACCTACTTAGTGCCTGGCTCAGAGTAAATCTCCATCCCTGACAGTTTGAATCACTTTTTGCTTTTTCCTACCACATTGGAACTGTATGCTGTTTTCCCAGGATTGTCTCTAGACATCACATATTTCATTTGGGGATCTCCTGGGGCAGTGATTCTCAAAGTGTGGTCCCTGCACCAGCAGCATCGGCATCCCCTGGGAACTTGTTAGAAATGCAAATTCTCACATCTCACCCCAGATTCACTGAATCTAGAAACTCTGCCATCTGTGTTTTTAAAAGCCCTCCAGGTACTTCTGATGCATGCACACTCAAGTTTGAGAGCCATTGTCCTAAGATGTCAGTTTAAGTAAGTAATTTTGAGTGCCTGTAAAATGCTCACACTTCACAGTACTTCACGTATTTGAATTATTTTGACCCTCATAAAATAATCCTGTGAAATAGGTAAAACTAGAATTATCACACCTTTTTTTTTAAATGAGAAAATTGATATCCAAGAAGAAAACTGTTTCACTTAAGGCCACACGGTCAGCAAGTTGCAGAGAAGAGCAGCCTGGTCTTAACTCTGCTCTGCTCTTGACCAATCCTGTGAAGCTCCAATAACTACCTCAGGTTGTGGAAATTAACTCCTGAGATCTCTCAGCCAGTATCAACCAAGCTAAAACACTGCTGCTTTGCACAAACCACCTTCCCTCTCTGGATCTGAATTTCTTGTCTATGAAATGAAGTAGTTGAACTTAGCATTTGCCACTATGTTTGTATCCTACACCCATCAGTCTTTCGATGCTTAGGGAAATGAATGACCCGTGGCCAAATAATTTTGGAAACACTGCATCTTATTTACCCCTCTTGGAAATTCTCAGTGCCTACTGGTCATTTAAACGTTCTGAGAAGTCCAAAAGTAACCTGTTTAAATCCCACACATGTTTCCCATACGTATTCATTTTTATGTTATTTTCATGTTATTAACATCCTTCCAGAAATTATGTCCCATAGAACAAATTTTTGAACTGCTGATGAACTAAGCATTAAGACTATATGGATCTATGATTTTCCAGTCTATGACCCCTTTTATCAACTCACATCGGGAAGCATCAAACAAATCCATTCAATACCGCTTACCCCTTTCAGAGCTGGTCTTTATCTGGCTCCTTTCTGGGTCACTTGTGGTCAGTCCCTCTGAGTCACTTTCATTACTTTTCTCCCCCATTCCTTTTCTGTTAGGTTACAGAGAAAAGAGTAGATGTCTTCTCCCTTGCACTGGCTTGCATTTGTAAAAATTATCAAGATTTTATGCAGCAAGTGTTAGGGGGAAGAAAATAGAATTACTATGAAATTCAAACTTGACTCCACACTGCTTTATGGAAAGTCTCTTTCTACAAGTGAAAACTTAAGTCATTCTGAAGCCAGGCTTTTTATTCCACTTAACGCACCTTCTCGATAATCCCAGGCAATGAGAGTAACCAGTGGAAATCATCTGGAAGCAACAGCCGGCTGGTGGGTGGGCAGGGCTCACATCTACACAGCATCTGTCACCAGCCTCACATCTGGACTGTTGCACAGAGTCATAAGAGAAAGCCATTTGCCTCGAACAGACTTGTGTAGGCCTGTCTCTCATCTCAGAAATGAACGCTGTGGCACCTGTTCATGGAAACCCTCTTGGGTTTCCAGGATCTCTTGCTCTCAGACCAGTAGAGCAGTGGATTTTTATTGAGTAGATGCCAGTGCTTCTACCATTAGAGAGAGGTAGGAAAGACACAGGAGCAAGGCTTGGTGATTCCACGTGCAAGGATAAATATTTCTTACAATCTTTTCTTGTTTATCTACTTCCTAGATTTGAAATTTAAAAATTGGATTATTTGTATATTTCTCAGCAGTCTTCCTGAAAAAAAAAAAAAGTTGTGATGCTATTTTACCTTGTCACTGCCAGGCCTTTAACTCACACGGTTCCCGCCTCCTGGAATGCTGTTTGGTGTCAGTGCAACCTGTCAAAATTGTACCCTTCCTTCAATGCCAAATTTACATGTCACCTCTTCCATGATGCAGTCCCTGATCTCCCCAGCCATAATGAATCTCTCCCTGGTCTCCTGTAGGATTTTGTGTCTCTTGGATAGCACATATCCCATACACCTTGTAGACTGAAAAATTATGTGTGTATATGTGTGTGTTTGTGTGTGTGTGTGTTTGTGTCAATCTCTCCTACTAGTTTGTAATTTCCTGAGTGTGGGGACTATAGTTTACCTTCAATTTCCAGCCTAGAGCTTGCACATAATAAGTGTTCAATAAATGTCTATTGAGTTAAAATTGCCTCAAACACCTTGTTAGCCTAGACTATTTTGGTTGCAGGTAAGAGAAACCCAATTTGAACTGGCTTAGGCAAACAGAAGCAGTGCTCATATTCTCTGCAACAGAGGAATGTATTGACACATGTTCCTAGGGAGTCCAGGGTAAACCCTGAATTTAGAGTGGCCCAAATTATTGCACCAAGGATCATCCTCTGTATCTCTCAGCTCTAGCTCTCAGAGCTAATTCTCACCAAACCTTTCTGGGTCCTATGCCATCCTTGAATGAACCATTCTGGCCAGGGGGATGGAGGATGCTCAATGGCCAAACCTGGGTCACGTGCTTCCCCACGTAACGGGAGTGATCAGCCCCATTCCAACCTGGAGAACTGAGAGCAGGGTAGGAGTTGTTCTCCTACCAGAGGAAGGAGGCATGGCTGCTGGGCAGGCAAAAACAACAGATATCACAACAGCTTTTTTGCAGGATGAGGAAGAAAACTCAAACAATTAGAACTGTCAAATAATGGGACAATCTGTCCTGTAAGATATTGAGCTGAGCATCCATTTGTCAGAAATATTTTATAGAAGAGGAGGGGTTGGACTTCTAAGGTTCTTTCCTACTCTCACATCCTTTAAGATTGTAAAGAATAGTCATAGTGAAGAGAGAAACAAGAGAACAAAGAGAGCTGCTGAGCTCAACTGCATTTTTTTCTCTTTTATTTATTTATTTTTTTTGCAGAGAGCAGACGTGGCTGTGGCCCCCTTAACCATCACCTTGGTCCGAGAAGAGGTTATAGATTTCTCCAAGCCATTTATGAGTTTGGGTATCTCCATCATGATTAAAAAACCACAGAAATCCAAGCCAGGGGTCTTCTCCTTCCTTGATCCTTTGGCTTATGAGATTTGGATGTGCATTGTTTTTGCCTACATTGGAGTGAGTGTCGTCCTCTTCCTGGTCAGCCGCTTTAGCCCCTATGAATGGCACAGTGAAGAATTTGAGGAAGGACGGGATCAGACAACCAGCGACCAGTCCAATGAATTTGGGATATTCAACAGCCTGTGGTTCTCCCTGGGAGCCTTCATGCAGCAAGGATGTGACATTTCTCCCAGGTCAGTCAGCCCTTCTCAACCCCTTTCTTTGCTCAATGCTATATTTTTTGGGGGAAAAAATACTGGGAAGTTAGGAGATGGGAATTATTTCCAGATTTCATCGTATTCAGTTTTTCAATTATGCTTTATGGTCATCTGTCCATTGCATAGTGTGGGTTGTTTGGATGCGTCCTGTGGCTGGGCCAGCTCTGTCTGCTACCTGGTTGATGTGCTCTGTCAAGCTTAGTACACATAATCACGACTCTGATGTTCTGTAGCTGAAAGCTACAAAGAAAGAATGGTGGAGGGGATAGTGTGGTACAACTAACATTTATTGAGCACCTACCATATGCCAACCAAGTTTCTGAGTCCTGTACATGCATTATCTCCTTGAGTCTTTACAGAAGCATAAGGTGGGACTCCCATTATATCCCCTTTTACAAATGAGGAACAACAGAAATGTATATCTTGCCAAAGTTACACAGCCAGTAGACAAGTGAGTTGAGATTCAGACCGCTGTCCTGTACTACTTCTGCGTGGTGGAAAAAGCAGTAGATTATGAGTGGGTTCTAGCACTGGCTCTAGTACACGGGCTCACTGTGTGGCCCTGGGCAAATCACTTCACCCTAGTAGACCTTGGATTCTTCATCTTAAAGAGGAAAAGCTTCACCTCTTCTTGGTTCTGAGAAAGACCCTGGAAATAATCTAGCTCCACTGGTAAATTTGTTTCTTGTGATTCAAAAATGGGGTTTCTCAGAGGTGCCTCAGATATCACAGCACAAGTAGTAGGGTAACCAAATCAGTGGTGTTTCAGCCCCCCACCCCATGAAACCAGAGTAGCTCCATTTTTGTTGGTTTTATATATTGGATTTATGAATACAATTTACTTTGAAAAAAGTGATTCTGAAGCTAAGAAAGGAGAAAGGGTAGAAAGGAGAGAGGGGAAAAGAAGTTGGAAAACTACCAATCTAGACTAATTCCCACATTTACTGACCTCCTGTCTTTATGTGCAATGTTCTTTTGACTACATTCTGGAATATTCATACTATTAAATACAAATCTCCTCTGATTTACCTCATCAATAAGCACTGACTATATTTCCATTTATAGTTGCTTATGTCTATGAATTCTTTTTCCAGTAGGCGTTCCCTTGTAGATTACCAAGTTCCGAAAGCATGCGGGGAGCCATGGCTCAGAATTGAGCCTCCACGGGTAGATCTGAGGGCATAAGTGCATAAATACCAAGGCCTCACAGACATGTGCTGGAGGCATCTTTACCGCCTGTCTGTGTTTTGCATTTTAGTGTCAATGAGGACCAATATTCCTAAGCGTCAACAGAGTAAAATCTTTCCAACAAGCTTCCCTCAGGACTTATTTTGCCTGCTGTGTAACTTAGAAAGTCTCATCATTCATTATGATCTTGTTCTTCTTTAAATAAGAAGACAGTCGGGGTGGGGGGCGTGGGAGAGGAGGTGTGAGACTGGATGCCTGGCCAATACTGGCAAACACATGGTGAAGAGTAAAAAGAACCAAACAGGGGAAGGGCTCGCTTAAAAATAAATCAGGCCAGTGGATAAACAATGGGAAAAAATGATTCTTACCTAGTCTGTACCAGGTAGGGCCATCAAAACATGCACGTGTCAAAAAAGACCCATGAGCTTGTTTTTCTCCATTATTTCCTCTATCAGTGGGCATCTTACCCCTTATTGGCACTTTGTGGTCTGACCTCAGGTTGTGTTTTCATACTCCCCACTATTCTTTCAGAGGTCTCAAGCTTGTGGTCCACAAACTGAATCCTCTGTCAGGCATGTTTTTGTTTAATCTGTACAGAATTTGGCAATGGTTGTCCAAAACTGAGTGGTGGCTATCCTCTTTAGCGGGTCTCCACATTCACCAGTTCACCACAACCCTCACCTGACATCTTTCACCCCTGCGTTACTCAGGTGGCCCCTGAGAGTATTTGAGTATGTGACCTCTGGCTGCAAGAGGATTTTCAAACTGTGTTTTCTGGACTTCTGGGGTTCCACTGGGATATCCTAGGAGCTGACACCAAGGTGAAGATGAGAGTAAACAGCAATGCACTCAGCCTACCCTCTCCCTAGTTTTACTAAAACAACTCCACTCTATGCCTCTGTTCATTGATAAAATGGAAATAATAGTTCTTACCTCAATCAAGTATTGTTGTAAGATTTAAGAGATTGGTACATAGAACCTATGACACAGTACACAACCTTCACTTAGGAAGCACTGTAAAATCGATGCTATTTTTTATTATTTTCTTGATTTTGTGTATTGGACTTTGACTAAACTTCACTAAAAGAAAGGATACCACTGCTCACACTGGTTTGAAAGCCTAGTACCCTCTTCTGGGGAAGTCTGTGGACATAGCAGAAATAGCCAGTGGTTCACTCCAGAGACCAACAATATCTGGCTTCCTGAGGCTCTTCCTCGTAGGAACTGGGAGGAAGGATTTGTGATTTTGGATGAAAGGTCTGACAGACACAAGAAGAGTTAACTGCCAGAATAAGGAGTTTGATCCACTTGAGATGGACTTTTCCTTATCAAGCCCACCCTGGCCAATCCAGAGTTTAGGAGCCTGTAGAAATCCCCATTAGAGTTAGAATATGCATCACAATGTTTCTTAGAAATATAAGTTGAAAAGACATATACTTCATATAACCTTGGGCCAGACAAAAAGACAAGGACACTAAGACAGTGATCAGGGCCAGAGACAAAGTAGACGATAAAAAACACCAACAGAAACTTTTGTTGTTGTTGTTTACGTATTTCCTCATGAAGTCAACAAGTTTCACAAGTCTCTGATATACACAGCACTATGTGAGACACTCTGGGTGCTACAGTTAAAGGGACTTTTAGGGGTTCACATACATCAAACATCTTTCCAAACGAGCTTGAATTAATTGTTCTTGCTGCTTATTTAAAGAATATATCATAAACCCTCACTAATTTAGAATTTGAGGAACTAAGTTCCATATGAATTGCATGTATCTGCACTCATCCACAGGTAGCTTTATCTCTTTCTAATCTCTTAAAGGTTATTGTTGATGTCTAGTAACCAAAAACCAACAAAATGTGACCAAATGTGGTTGTCTGCAGGTAACAGAAAAGACCTGACCACAGTAATGTGAACAGAGAGAGGGTTATCTTTCTTACGCTACAAGAAAAGTGGTGGTAGGAAGTGGCTCACGCTTCAGTGAAATCAGGATTGGCTGTTCTGTTCTTGGCCTTTTACTCTTGGTCACAAGGTGGCAGCTCCCAGATAATTGTGTCCACATTCAAGCAGCATGAAGGGAAAGACGTTTTGCCTCCTATTCCTGTCTGTTTGGATCAGAAAAACAAATGCTTAGCAAAATACTATCCACCCCACACAGATGTCTTCTTTTATCTCATTGGTTAGAGCAGTGGCCCATGATACTTCTAGTGGCAAGGGAAGCTGGGAAAATAAGAATTTAGGTTTTCTAGCCTCATGAATAGAAGAGGTAGGAAAAGATATTTGGGGGGTCAAACAACAGCATTGGCCGTTGATCCTAGAGTCAATGTTTTCTGCACTAGCATCACAAATAGATAAAAATAATCTGGGTATTGGCACAGGCAATGATGTATGCCAGCAAATGCTACTGAAAGGCTTTAAAGACTCTTCTCCCCCTCCCTTTGAAATGTTTATTTGATAAATTGGTTTTGTGTAACCTATTTTAAGGTGAAAGTTAAAATGCAGTTTAGCTGTGATCACAGATTATACTTTTTTTTCATTAGTTTGATGGTGAGGTTAAAAAGCCATCTATGAATTGACTTTGTAGGCCTGTTTCTTGTGCCCAAAGATCTATTTTTGATAGATATTTTCAATTCCTTTTTCCATACAGGGGAACATTTTGAGGAGAAATATATTAAAGAAGGAACAAAAATCATCACAGACAAAATTTATCTCTAGTTCCCCCAACTTTTTTTCTGCACCTTTGCCCCCTATTTGTGGCCAACATTGTTCATTTATTCAACAGATATTGCTAACTGCCTACAGCATGCATGGTGCTAGATGCTGAGGATATAAAAATATATTGATGATGGAGTGTGGGGGGTAGGAGACTTTGCTTCCAGGAGCTGGCAGTATAGTGATGTAAGACAGACATTAAACAAACAATCGTGAATGTATAAATTGGGATGTGCTATGAATAAAATGAACCTGCTGTTGCAATAGATAATAAAGGAAGTGGAATTAAAGGAGACTTACTTAGAGTGTTCTGAGAAGGTTTCTCTGAGGAGCTGATGGGTAAGAGGGAGCTAAACTTGTATAGAGCTGGGAGACATAAAGAGCCATGTGCAAAGGTTCTCAGGTGGAAAAGAACTTAGTGCTCTTGAGGCCTGGAGGAGCGACCAGCATGTCTGGCTTGCAGTGAGTGAAGAGAACAGTGCTTTGAGATAATATTGGAGAAAGAGGCAAGGGCCAAATCATGCAGCACCCTGTGGCCATAGTATAAATGTAATGTTTTACTTTAGATGCAATGGAAAGCCATTGGTGGGTTTTAAGCAAGGAAAGGATTGATTTGCATGCTAAAATGCTGGTCTGAGGAGCTATGAAGAAAATGAATTTGGGCAGAGAAGAGTCCAGAATGGAAGCAGAGGGACCAACCAAGAGGCTCTCACAGCCATCCAGGGGAACTTATAGTGATGGAAATTATAGTGAGAGTCATGGACATGGATTTATGTTCTACTCTGAAACTAGAATTGACAAGACTTGCTGATAGATTCACCTGTGAGGATGAGGAGAGGGAGGATTCAAGGGTGAATCCAAGAGGGAGGGAGCATTTGGAAAACATGGAGCCACAGTTCCAGAGACCACTAGCTCTGAGTGGGACCATTAGGGTGCCCTAATTTATCCATCTCATGTTACACATGAGGAAACTGAGGCAAGAGAGGGGAGAAAAGGGATTTTTCTCTAAGATTGTCCACACAAGACCTATGGGTGGTCCAATGCTACCCTCCTGTGCAGTCTCAGCCAGAGGCCACTACCTACAAGTAAGCTAAGAATGAACCTCTTCAACTCTTTACGCCCACAGCCCCCACTCCCCCAATGGCTTCTCCCTGGTGTCAGTACTTTTCTGGGTTCAGATGACCTTAGCAAGGAGAATGAGATGAGGTTGGGAGGTCCTAGGGGAGTAGAGGAAAATGTCAGAACTCTTCCTTTTATTCCTGATCATAGACTATATTAGAATGTAAGATAATTATCTCCACCTGGTGAAGATAATTATTACTCTCAGTAAGAAGAAGTCTCAGGCGGGGGAGTGATGGCACTTTGGAGATCTGGAACCCTATATCATGCCCTCCCAACTAATTTACTTGTTGGGGGCCCTGTAACCGGCTCACCATGGGAACAAGGTAGCCAATGCAGACAGCCCAAGCGGATAGCAAATGGCAGCCTGACCTTTGCATTCACACACAGATTCCGTAGCAGCCAGCGTGCCTCTGGTCCCGAGAGATGGTGAGAAACCTATCCCCTTCCCCCTCCTGCTCTCTTCCCTCCCCTCCCAGAGAGGGCCATGCAAACCCATTTCTCTTGCTCATCTCGATGTAGTTGGAGCATTTGGGGGGTGAAAAGGAGGCTGAAACTAAAATATTCAGGGAAGTTGATAGAAGCAGCCTGAAATTATAAAACATTTCACATTCAAAAGCACAGGCCACATTTAGGCCACAAGTTCACTTCTGCAAGGAACAGTGACACAAGGATGTGTGGACAACCATGAGACAGGAAATGTGCTATAGATGCTCTGGGTCTTAAGTTTAGGTGTGGTGGTTTCTGCTGGGATCCGGAGCATATCAGAATCACCTGGGATGTTTGACCAAATGCAGATTCTCAGACCCTACTCAGATTGTGGAATTGGAAACTCTGCAGTTGGCGAGAGAGTTCTGAATGTTTAGCAAGCCTCCCTTCCCTGTCTGCCTCAGGGCAGATGGGCATTAAAGTTTGAAAGTCATTGAACTAGGGTGCTGTCCAGGGAAGTCAGCTTAGAAGTACAGAAAGCAAGGTCCATGGGGCAGCTGGAAATGGTGTCAGGCATTAGTTGTAAACACTGAGCCTAGAGTCTGCATGCTCACTACCCCGGAGTGTGTTACCTGCAAGATGAGCCAGGCCCTGTGGCAACTGAAGGCAGAGGCCTTGTTGGTGACCCCCCCTCCTACAGGCCAGGCCATCAGGAGGAGCTCACAAAAGAATTCACCAGTGTATATTCCCCTTGACTGTTTTTCCCTCACCATTAACATTCAGCACCAACGCAGAGGGATTGGCCCAGGGGAGGTGATTCTGCAATTGTGGCAGGTGTGATATTTGCATGGACTGTCTATGGGTGGAGCCCATCATGAGGGAGGAGGGGGACTCTAGATCAATGCCTCCTACCTTTTCAATTTTAATACCATACTACCTGATAGTGAGACTGGGACCAGGCTCTGCTACTGAGTAGTTTCACAGACCTTTGGGAAAAAGAAGAGTAGAAGTTTCAGAAGCTCCAAAAGCAGCATGGAAGTATTAAAATGAATGCAGTGACAGGAGAATAAAAGCCTCCACTGGATATGCAAATGAAAGCATCATTTCTGTGTGTCAGACAGCAGTTCTGGCCACCAGCAAGGGGGTGGGGGGAGCAGTCTCATTGTTCTCTCTCTCTGGGTTGCTCTGAAAGTCCATGGTTTGAACAGTTTAATTGAGAGAGAGATTTTTTTTTTCCTCCAAAATCACAATACGTAAATTTCCAGGAAGTTTTTCACAGAGCTGAAAGGGCTGTTTAGAACCAATGATTCATTTATTTACTCATTAAGTGTTTCTTTAGCACCTGTTATGTGGCAAGCATGGTTCAAGGTGCTGTGGGAGACATCGCTGAACAAAGCAGACAAAGTACCCTGCCCTCCTGGAGCTTACATTCCAGTGAGAGGATGCAGGTAATAAAGAAAATTAAAATGCCATCAACACCCCCATCCCTATTGGGTAGGTGAGGATTCTGGCTTACCATGAGGGGAAGAAACTTAGTCAAGATCACACAGATAATTAGTATAAGTTCAGTAACACGAGAATGGAGGTCCACTGGGGGCTGTGATGAACTGTGCATGCGTGTGTCAGCTAAAGAGGGCAGCACCCACTCAGTTCTGGGCAGACATTGCCATGGGGCCTCTGTGCAGATCAAGCAAAAGCATGCTCAGATTCAGCTTGAGGGCCACCAGTTTGAGAGCCCTAGAAGAATGGTAAGAAGTATACAACACCACTGTACGCACTTAATGCATTTAGACGCACTTGGAACAGCACATTTATATATTTTTAAAAAGGATTTTCCTCTCCCTTCTCCTCTCCATTTTTGGTTCCAAGTATAAGATATGATTGCTGTGTTTTTCTCTTCTTTCACATACTTTGGAAAATCTGGGGCATGAATAGGGGGCTGCGCTAGAAGAAAGATGGTCCCCACGTCTCTGTCTCCAGAAAGGTCTGCTCATGGCTAGCTACATCTTCCTAGGGTCCACATTTTCCTGGAGAGGACCTCTTGTTTCTTTTTAAACCCTTTCTGGAAATACAGCATCTGAGATCAGGAGACCCAGTTGTTCATCTGGAAATAAGTACTATGTTCAATACAGGGAAAAATGAAAACATAATTAATTGAGCTCATGGGGAAGGTATGCTCAGACTCCTACGAGGAGCCTGCCAGTTTTGAATATGAGTTAGGTGCCACCATCCAACTCTGGCAAATGAGTCATTTTTGCTGCGCCATTTATATGTACTTTTTCCCCAGCTATGTTCAAGGGAGATGATAGTGGAATAAGCCCAAGGTACCCAGCAGATAATAAATGGTGTCAAGGACACTAACAAAGCAACCACACACATAGGTGTTGACAGTCACTGTGTGCATCTGGTGGCTCTAGGAGAGAGGGCCTCAGAATAAGGAGGCGCAGGTCTGGCCAGGAACAGAGTGGAGTCCCACCCAAAAGGAGAGGCAGGACCAACTGTTGTCACAGGGTTGGAGGAGGTGGTGAAGGAGCTTAAAAAGCAGCTCAGCCTCAGCCTACTGCTGGCCCACTGGGTGAGTCACTTCGTCTCTCTCGGCTCACTTTGCCCTCCCCAAAATCGGATCAAGATGGTCTCTGGTATGTCTCCAGCTCCACGTCTAAGGCTTGTGTCCTTTTGATTCCCAGCTTAGCCAAGGCTCCAGCCGAGCCAAGTTGTGCTTCATTCTTTTTCCCTAGCTCCCTGCTGCTATTATGCCCCTGTTGTTCCCACTACTTGGAGTGGCCTTGCCACTGCTCAACTTCTTTTGCCTTTGCAAATCCTGCCTTCTCACTGTCCCCCACCCAACTGCAACTGCTCCTCGGAATCTGTGCCGTGCAGTGATGGTCATAAGCTTGATCTCTGGAACGGGAATGGCTGGATGGAATCCTAGCTCTACCACTGACTAGCTGCATAAGCTTGGGAAAATAACTTCTCTGCACCTCAGTTTCCTCTTCTGGAAAATAATTAGACCTACCGCAAATGGGATGTTTTGAGGATTAAATAACATAAAACATGGAAAGCATTTCCTTTGCACAGGGTGAACACACAGTAAATGCTATTGACGCTGTTGTTGCTATCACCATTGTCGCCTAAACCTCTCCAAAGGCATCTTATATCTTCAACCCTGCACTGTAGTTACCCATATCTATTCCTTATTGAGACACAGACTGGCAAACTCATCTCTTCAAATCTTCAAAACCCGACGTAAAGTGTCATGTATTCTAAATACTTGACATGTTCGTTGAATGAATATGTCCATTTTCACAGTAGCTTTCTAAGGACTATGTACTTTTTCATTGAGTGATGAGAAAACAAGCTGATGGAGAGAATTTCTGGCTGTCACTAACTCCCTGTACAACGTAGACCCTGTCCTGGTCTCTGAATGGATTTGGAGGAGAAGTGGAAAGAATTAGAGATAAGGAAGCTAAAAGGAGCCAGAAAACAAAGTGCCCTTGTCATCCCAAAGTTGCCAGCCACCCTGCTATTCGGGAAAGCGCTAATTTTCTCTTTGCTGCGAAAATAGTAGTAAGAATTCCTCTCATTTGTTGCACCTACTGTGTATCAGGCACTCTAACACCTGTTAGATTGTGTTATTTCTAATCATCATGACAAATGTACGTTAACACCATTTTGTAGATGAGAAAACTAAGGCTTGGAGAGACTAATTCTCTTGCCTGTGGGTGCCCAGTGGAGCGAGATTATCGCCTGTATCTGTCTGATTCTAACAACTGTGATTTATCCTTCACACACTGCTGTCTTCCAAGACCAGAAATTTTCTGAAGTCCTCATGGGGCTCCTTGGGGATTGTTATAATTCATGAAAAAAAAGGCATTTTTTTTCTTCTATAGGGTTCCTTAACTCTGATTTTTTTTTTAAATGGACCGTGTTTGCTTTGAGTTTTCATTCCTTTATTATTATTCCTTGTGGTGTCTTTGCCTTTAAAAGGCATTTTCCTGAGAAAAGGTGAGCACCCAGGAGTGCGTTCCCCTCCCCCACCCCCAAGACTGAGTGCAGCCTGGCCAGCTGGGGCGAGGAAGACGGTGAGACAGAGACAAGAGCAAAAATACAACTGGTGCCACTTTGGAGAGTTGGATTCAGCCGGGAGATGACTTTGGGAGGTTCCATAGTTGCAGCCAAAGCTGAAGAGGGTATGTTTTTAACTGTAGCACGTTAGGTAGGAATGATGAATAGGGAGAAAATAGGGAAAGAAAGGATCAGGAATGACCTTAAAATTGTGGGAGTGAGAAAGATCTGGAACCTACACATTTATCCTATGGAAATGGTTGTGCAAATATGACAAGATGTACGTATGAGGATGTTCATGTCACTGTTGCTTTGGAAAGCAGGAAATAGCCCAGTGTCCATCATTAGAAACCTGGTGGAAGAAATGACGGGTCATCAGCTGCAAAGGTGGATGAGAAAGGACTGCTGTGCTGCTTTGTAGAGACCTTCAGGATCACAGTGCCAGGAAGTAATGGGTTATGGTCTTGCTGGTCCAAATTATAGGCTCTTTTCACTGCCCCATGCTGCCTGTCTGGAACACAGCAACTAGGGGAGTGCATAACCAAGGGCTAAACTCTGTGTTCGTAGAAGTGGTGCTGGAGTTTTTCTGAGAAAGGAAAAATTAACGTGGACTGAGGTGAATAGAGACTTCTGGGAAGTATTGGACGGTGCCTTAAAAGATGAAATAAGATTTTTCTACAAAAGCAAAGAGAAATGAGGAGGGAAATCCCTGGTAGTGGATGACCATGAGCAAAGGCATAGAGGCAGGCATGAGTTGAGCCATGGGACCTGTCAATCAAGATCATTCATTGGCCAAGGGCTCAAAGCTCACCAAGTTTAATGATGCACCCAACACCACGACTTTTGAGGTCCTGTAACCTGCTGGGAGGCCATTAGAGTGTCACCTTAGAAACATACAGAGCCTCAAACAGCCAATGTTGGGCCAGTTCATCAATAGCCATCAGAAAGAGCTCCAGGAAGTAGCTCCCAACTTTCCGTGGAGCACATTTGTTGAGTGGTATTAAGGCTTAGTCCACCATGGATGGAACCTCGTCAGCCACATTCTAATTTCTGGGATTCAGAGGGTCTTGGCTGGGTACTCAGGGAGACATCATCACTGCTGCTGCCAGGTTATTTATCTCCTGAGGAGCAGGTAAAAGGGACTGTCAGAAAGATGACTTCCCTTCTGACTGGGCACTCACCTGGTACTCATTTTCTCTTCCACGTCCCATTGTGGGAATGAGAAAAAAAATGGAAAGGGAATTTGTTTTGTTTTGTTTCTGGTTACTGTGAGCATGTATTTCCACAGATACAAGGGAGGATTAATCAATCTAATGTTTTAATTGAGCACCACCTGGGATTGAAACCCTGTATTGGGCACAAGGCTAAGCATTATGGCAGATTCAAAGAAGCTAGAAATGAGTTCAGACCTCTGAGTTTGGAAGGCAGTATAAGAACCAACTTATGCAAGGAAAAAAGTAGATAATAAAACAGAACAAGTATTTGAATAATTCCCAAGAGCAAGATTTATAGTCAATAGGTAGGAAAGAGAGAATGATCACTGAGGAGTAAAATGATCTGGGCTGGTTTATAGAAAAGGAGAAACTTGAGCTGACTTATGGAAGGAACTCCAGGTAAGGCAAGGCGGGGTTCAGGGGCAAGCAAAAAAGGGAAAATGACTGTGTTTTGGAGCCAAGCATCCCATTATTCATACAAACCTGGGTTTAGATCCTAGTTCCACCAGTTACTAAGCTTTCAGACTCGAGCCAGTAATTTAGCCACTGAGCCTCAGTTTCCTCAACTTTAAAAAAAGGGTCATTTGTACCAATATCACAGGATTGTTGTAAGAATACTTGAGCAAACAGAGGCTGCAGCGTCTTGTCTAGTGCCTAGCATACAGCAGGGGTCCAAAAATCTTAAGTTCCTTTCCCTTTCTTTATGTTGGTCACTTCACTTCCTTCCCACCCTGTCCTCCACCAATCATTTATTCTCTGTGAGGAGCTTTCTGAGAATCACTGACAGGCATCTCCTTTGCTGGCTGTGCTCCTGGTCCACCTCCAGCCAGAAGAAGGTCCGGAGGCTGTTCTCAGGAGAAGGAGGAAGGCTGCCAGGTGCAGTGTTATGACTCAAGGATATTGGCAGCATCATTCATTCCATCCCAGGGTTGTTTCTGAGCTCAGTTCCTGGACAGGGACCGGATCTGAGCATCTGCCCAGTTCGCTGGCATGACTCATCTCCCCAGCAGTGACCCTCCTCTGCCAAACCACAATGTGTACCAGTCCCCTCCTGGGCACCTGGTTTTGTTTCTTTGTGGTCAGCATTAGGATTATTGGTTTTCTCTACATCCCAGAGTGACAAATATTGGCTTTACAGGAATTGTAAGTATGCAGAGCTTTCCCTAACAGAGCAGCTAAGAGCATGGGCTCTGGAGTTAGACCTGGGCTTAGTTCTGCCTTTTACACTAATTGTTGCATAATCCTGGACAACTAGCTTTGCATCTCAGAGCCTCTACTACTATTGCTGTATAACCAACCACCACATCCAAACTTGTGACATAAAATAACAGCCATTTTATTACACTTATGGATTTCATGGGTCAGGAAATTCAGAAATGGACACAGTGGGACAGCTTGTCTCTGCTTATGTCTGGGGTCTCTGATGGAAAATCTAGAAGACTATGGATGACTTGACAGTTGGGGGGAAGAAACCATCTGAATGCTCTCTCTCTCCCTTACATGTCTGGCAGCTGAGGCTGTCAGCCTAGACACCTACATGTGCCCTTTCCATGCCCTTGTGTGGGCTTCCTCACAGCATTATGACTGGGTTCCAAAAACAAGTGTCCCAAAGAGAAGCAGACAGAGAAGCTGCATCAGTCTTCATGACCTACCCTTGAAGGTGACATAGTGTGACTTCTGCCATAGTCACAAACCCAACTAGATTAAAATGGAAGGAACATAGTTTCCACCTTTTGGTAAGACAAGTGTCAATGTCACCTTGTAAGAAGAACATGTGGAGTGAGAGGCGTTGACGTGACCATCTTTGGAAAAGACAATCTGCCACCTTTTATATATATTAATAAAATGAAGATAATACCTTTTGGAATCATTGTAAAGATTAAATGGGATAAGGTATTTAAAAGACTTAGCATGGTGCCTGTCATGTAATAAGTGTTCAATAAAAGGCATGTATTCCATCTCTCTCCAAGTAGAGATATTTATAACATTTATAGTCAATGCTTATTAATATTCTACGTACTCAGTGCTTACTAATATTTTGTGTCCACAATAGATGCTAGTAATTATTTGTTAAGTTAATGAATCTACAAATTAGATCCTTAATGAATCTATAGAATAGAGTCTTAAAAGTCATATAATTTCTTGTCTAATCATCTCATTTTATAGGTTGGGAAACCAAGGTTGAGGAAGTTCACGTAGCCAGTTAAGTTAGCATTGAACATTTCATAATCCAGACTTGAATGAAGCATTTTGTTGAAAATAACTCAAGTGACCCTTAGCAAACAATGAGCAATCTTTCAAAAGACTATTGTTTAGAGTTCAGCACCTTTTAGGATATATAGGGCCTTTAACTTCACCATAATCCCTGGAGGCAAATAGAAAGAGACAGGAGGAACACAAGAGCTTGATGCATTCTCATTTTGTCTCAGAAAACCCTTCAGCAGGTCTGAATGCTAGGGCAAGCCAGGCCACTGCCTTTGCCTGTTTGAGGCTATATACTACTCCTCCTTCCCACAGCCAAAGATCTCTATGTTTAGGCAGTGTTTGGTCAGGATAATCAACAGAACAGATCAAAGTTAGCAAAACTGAGTTCCTGTGCCTTTGCATACCTGACTGAGAAGTAAAGCTCAGAGGAACAGAATGAAAGGGGCACAGTGTGTTTCCTCATCGAGGCTGTGCTGAGAGCCTGGCTGGGCAAGGACAGGGTCAGAATACCTAACTGTGGCCACGTGACCTTGGGCAAGTCATTTTTCTTCTCAGGCCTCAGATTTCACATTCTGAAGGATCTGACATTCTACAGTGGAAAGTGTTTACTGATCACTTTCCAGTCTGTACTCTCCTTGGTGCCATGAACAATACACAGAAATAAGAAACATCAAGTCTTTACTTCCATGATGTTTATAGTCTAATTAAGGAGAGAAGACTAACACACAAGGAAAAGTGAACTTACAAATCTCAAGTGTATCCTGGGCCCCAAGTGCCATCCACGAGTGACCCAAAGCCTATCTGGCTGGGGAGACAGAAAAGGGAGACACATGATTAAACCAGAAGCAAATCTATCAGGCTTCCCTAGAAAGCCAGTGGCTCTTACATTTCACCATATATGTTACAGCAAAACTCAAGAGGGGGAAAGGGGAATTTTCTTACTTATGCAGAGAAGATTCATAGTTTATCGTGTTGTTTGCTTTTACTTAACTTCAACCTCGTTTTTATTCAATTGAAATTTTCCCTCTTAAAGTTCAGATAACACACTGAGCAAATGAAGATTTTTAGTGGGAGTGAGGTTTCCCTTATACACAATTGATTTTTTTTGTTGTTAAAAATTAACAAATTTTCAACAAAAATTTGTGTGTTATTGAGGTATAACACACAAATAAGTAAGTGTACAACTCATAAATATACAGCTCAATTAATTTTCAGGAAGTGAAAACGCCTGTGTAACCAGCACTCAGATTAAGAAATAGAATACTACTGGAATCTCAGACACCTCCTCGTCTCCCTCCTCGTAGTTTCCCTGTAGCAAGGGTAACCACTACCCTGACTTCTGATACCATACATTATTTTTACTAATTGAACTGTTTTTTAACTTCCTAAATAAAATTATACAGTATGTACTCTTTTCTGTCTGGATCTTTTTGCTCAATGTTATATTGTGACATTCATCCATGTAACACATATAGTTGTAGTTCATTCATTCTCATTATTGTATAGTATTCCATTTTGTGGATATACCACAATTTATTTATCCATTCTTTGCAGATGAACATTTGGGTTGTTCCCAGTGTGAGGCCATTATAAACAGGGCTGCTATGAATATTCTTGTAAGTCTTTTGATTTGTGCATTTCTGTTGGGCATATAACTAGGAGTGGAATTCCTGGGTCAAGTTATGTATATTTTCCTATTGTAGATGCTACCAAACTGTTTCCAGAATTAGCTGTACAAATTTAGACTCTCATCAGCAACATATATAACTTCTAGTTGCTCCACATTTGCCTTTTTCATTTTATCAAGTTAGATGAGTTGTAATATCACTTTATAGTTTTAATTTGCATTGCCCTGGTGACTAGTACTTTTCTCATATTTTTTAGCCATTTGGATAGCTAGCCTCTCTTATAAAGTACCTTTGTAAGTCTCTTGCCCATTTTTTGTTAGGTTATTTGGGGTTTTTTTTCCTATTGTTGTGCAAGTGTTCTTTATATGTCTTTGACACAAGTTCTTTATCAGTTTATCAGTTGTATATTTTGTCAGTATCTTCTCACATTTTGTGACTTATCTTTTGACTGTCTTGGCAGTGTGTTATGCATACCTGCATTGTTTTAATGTAGTCCAGTTTAGGAAGATTTTTCCTTTATGGCTAGCACTCTTTGTGTCTTGATTAAGAAGTCTTCGCCCACCTCAAAGTCATGAAGATATTCTATAATTTCTTCTGAAAGCTTTAGATTTACCTTTCCTATAAAGATCCATGTGTCCTCTATGTATGTGTGAGATACAGGATCAAGATTTTTTTTTGCCTGTAGATATACTATTGAACTGGCATGATTTATTATAAGGCCATCCTTTTTTCCCGTTGTATACCCCTTTCTCATAAATCAGACACCCAATACATGCAGGTCTTTTTCTGGACTCTTGATTCTGTTCTGCTGATGTACTTGTGTGTTGTGATGAACACACCTTTGCGCCTGTATTACACAATCTTAACTACTATAGCTTTATAAGTCTTGATAACTGGTGCTGAAACAGAGGCTGGATGATCCCATAGGGTGGAGGAGGGGGTACATGTAGAAGGAATTCTCTTCACAAAGAGGCTCCTATAAGATAATGTCTGCTCCTATGAGTTAGAGTGAGATATTATGATACTGTTGGAGGATTGTCGCTTTTCTCAAGGGTCTAGAATGAATCAATAACTGAGACTGTATGTCATTGATTTTCTGGACAGTGTTTTGAAACACCAAAAATTGATGGATAAAGCTAAGGATATTTGTGAGTAAGAAAGGCATCCTTTAGCATCCAAACATGGAGTAAGCAAAACTCTAGAGACTGCCAGAGAAAAGCAGAGGGGGATTAATTTTCTTTCATTTAAATTAACCTAAAAGGAGAAATTGCATTTCAAATGAGATAGGAGGAAGTAGAAGACAAAAAGGAATTTATTCTGCGTTCAAAACATGGTTGTTTTTCTTGACCCTTAGTCCCAACTCAATGTGTAAGGAAAGCTGTGGGTTGCATGGGCACATTATAAGACAGATGAAAAAGTAGAAAAGTTTTTTTAAGTAGCACACTTTTTACCAGTTAAGTCTAAGGGTATTACAAAGTAATGGGTGTGTTGGGGCAGTTAAACAAGGGGCATTGGCCGAATTGTGAATCACCCAGCTCTCTGCGCACGATAGAAATAAAAATAACTCACAGAAAAAGCATACTCATTTATAGCCTTGAACCACAGAGCAAAAATTGTTCTGTACAAAATTTGGTTCCATTTCATCTTGTGAATTTTCCACCCCTGTTTATGTCACCTGTGGTGAATTGATGTGGATTTGAAAAGGACAAACAATATTCCCTTTCTGTTGCAGGAAAACAAAAACTTCCACACTCAATAAATCAAAACTGTACTGGCAAAAATCAAGCAATTCCATCATTTACTGAAACTTCTAAAACTCTCAGATTTGTGAGTGCTTATGTAAACAATTCAATCAATCAGTGTTAGCAAAAATATGTGATAGGTACCAACAGTGGACTCAGGACTGGGTCAGGTGAGCTGGAGACTCTCAAGGAGAGTAGTGCATGTCTCTGTGAACATACACACACACACACACACTCACACACACACACACACACAGAGGCAATTACTTTTTACTTAATTCAGTAAAATAAAAATGCCCATTAAATAATTGAACATTGAACAACATGGTGCTCACTCTCTCATCCCTGTTCTTGCAGCATCATTGCAGTCTTTACGTGCTGTTACAATTGCTTGTTCAATGCTTCTCCAGTAGACCATTACTTCTGAAATTTTATTGTGTATTCAAATTACCTAGGGATCTTATTAAAATACAGGTTCTAATTCAGTAGGTCTAGGGTGGGGCCTAAGATTTTGCATTTCTAACAAGCTCCCTGGGTGATGCCAAAGCTGTTAATCCAAGGACAGACGTGCATTTTGAATAACAAAGCTTAAGACTAACTCAGCTCCATGAGGATAAGGACCTTCCTGTCTTGCTCACCCCAGTAACTCCAGTACTTCCCACAGAGCCTTGAAGAATGTATGCTAAGCAAGTGAAGAAGTAAATGAATAAATGTCTAAATAAATAGTACTTGTGATTTGCATGTATTAATACATTTTTATAAGTAGACGTAAGAAAAGTTTACTTAGATGCATAAGTACAGAAATAAAGATAGTCATGGTCTGATGAAGTCAAGAAGGCATGATACAGAGAACATAACATAAAATAGGAAGGTGGGATTAAATTATCAAGGACTGAATGTTATACAGGAAATAAAGAATAACTCAGTAAGTTCTCAAATAGAAGAATGATGGGCTGAAAATTTTCTTTTATGATGCTTAATCTGGTGGCACTGAGCACTTGTAAATAAAGCAGTAAGCAGCAGATTGTTGCTTTAGTCCAAAATGGAGGTCAAAAGGTCCCAGACTAGTTTATAGGCAGTTAGGTAAGGGGAGGAACTAATGAATCCCACCCATATTTCAATGGCATAGTCCATTCTCTCCCCTTATGTCAGACTGCAGCTGCTCTAACTAAGCCAAGTCAGCAGAGGTCTGTGACATAGATTTAACATCTGAGGGTGTAGATCTCAGATTCTGCAGTAACTAGCACATAGATCTTTCAGTCATAATGTCAGACATGCCTAGAGACCAGGTTCAAGTAAGACTCCTCCCTCCTTCCAGGCTCTCTCCCTGATGTCTGCTCTGCATGCCTCAAATCAAGCCCTTTAACCACCTTGACAATTCTTCCCCAACACCGCAGGATAAAGCCCAAGCCTATTAATGCTGCTTCAAAGCCCTTTAAAATCCAGCCTCTACTTTTCAAGCCTCATCTGCTTCTCTCTCTCTCTCTCCCTGCCTCCCGTCTCCATCTTTCTCCTATATTCTGTATTCGGGCCTCTCTTCTCTTCTGTTCCATTCCAAACTCCTGGGCCCTCTTTGAATTTTCACTTCTCTGTGCTTGTACCTGGACCCCTTCTCAACCTAGTAGACTCATTCTCCATGATTCAGCTTAAATATTGTTTTCTCAGGGGAGTCCTTCCAGATCTCCTCAGCTCTGCCTGCCAGGACAGCCTGTAGGTTCCACCTCAGAAATGCCTTGTATTTTTCATGTGTTTCTATTAATTCTTAGCACACTGTCTATGATTCTACAGTTTCTCTCTTTTCCCAAACTATAAATGTGAGCTCTACAAGGGTAGAACCCAGTTTTTTTCTTAGCTATATTGAGGTATAATTGACAAATAAAAATTGTATATATTTAAGGTATACAATGTGATGTTTTGATATACATATATGTTGTGAAATGATTACCATCCATAATCATCCATTACCCTTTGTGTGCGTGTGTGGTGAGAACATTTAAGATCTACTCTCTTAACAACATTTCAAGTATACAATACATTATTAACTATAGTCACCATGCTGTACATTAGGTCTCCAGAACTTACTCATCTTATAACTTTCAATTTTATACCCTTTAACCAACATCTTTCCATTTCCCCCACACACACCCCTTGACCTCTGGTAACCACCCTTTACTCTCTTTCTATGAGTTCAACATTTTTAGATTTCACATATAAGTGAGATCACGTGGTATTTGTCTTTCTGTGTCTGGCTTATTTCACTTAGCATAACGTCCTCCAGGTTCATCTAGGTTGTCACAAATGGTAGGATTTCCTTCTTTTTAAAAGCTGAATAATATTCAATTATATATATCACATTTTCTTTATCCATTCATCTCTCCATGGACACTTAGTTTGTTTCTATATCTTGGCTACTGTGAATAATGCTTCAGTGAACATGGTAATGCAGCTATCTTTTTGAGATTCTGATTTTATTTCCTTTGGATACCCAGAAATGTGTTGCTGGATCATATCGTAGTTCTATTTTTAATTTTTTGAAGACCCTCCATATAGTTTTTCATAATGACTGTACTAATTTATCATCCTGCCTACACTGTATGAGTTCCCTTTTCTTTACATCCTCCCTACACTTATCTTTTGACTTTTTGATAACAGCCATCCTAACAAGTGTGAGGTGATATCTCACTGTGGTTTTGATTTGCATTTCCCTGATGATTAGTGATTTTGAGTAGCTTTTCATATACATATTGGCCATTTGAATGTCTTCTTTGGAAAAATGTCTATTCAGGCCATTTGCCCATTTTTTAACTGGGTTATTTGGGGTTTTCTTACTATTAAATTGTATAAATTCCTTTTATATTTTAGATATTATACTCTTACTGGGTTTGCAAATATTTTCTCCCATTCCATGAGTTTCCTTTTCATTTTGTTGATTGTTTCCTTTGCTGTGCAGAAACTTTTTAGTTTGACATAGACTCACTTGTTTATTTTTGCTTTTTTACTTGTGATTTTGGGCTCAAAGACTCATTGCCAAAACCAATGTCAAGCTTTTTTCTTATGTTTTCTTCTAGGAGTTTTAGAGTTTCATGTCTTACATTCATGTCTTTAATGCATTTTGGGTTGATTTTTTGTATATGGTATAAAAGAAGGGTCCAGTTTCATTCTTTTGCATGTGGTTATCCAGTTTTCCCAATGTTATTTATTGAAAAAACTGTCCTTTCCCATTGTGTATTCTTGACACTTCTTTAATACTGTAATCATGATATGTAAATCACTTTTAAGTCTTGTATAAAGGTTAAAAGACAAAAGCATCAAAAATAATTATAGTTACAATAATTTGTTATTGGTATATTGTGGGTATGTCTGGACTCATTTGTTAATGGATACATAATATAAAAAGATAGAAATTGAGACATCAAAAACATAAAATGGTGTATGGGGGGACAAAAGTATAGAGCTTGTATATCAAAGTTACATTGTTATCAGGTTTAAATAGACTGTTATGACTCTAAGATGTTTTATGTAAGCCTAATGGTAACCACAAAACAAAAACCTATAGTATATACACAGAAGATAAAGGAATCAAACCACACCACTACAGAAAATCATCAAATCACAAAGAAGAAAGGAACAAAGGAACTACAAAAAAAGAAACAGAAAACAATTAACAAAATGGCAATAGTAAGTCTTTACCTATCAATAATTACTTCAAATGTAATTTGATTAAATTCTTCAATCAAAAGATATAGAGTGGCTGAATGGATAAAAAAGCAAGACTCAACTATATGCTGCCTACAAGAGACTCATTTCAGCTTCACACACAGGCTGAAAATGAAGGGATAGAAAAAGATATTCCATGCAAATGGAAACCAAAAGACAGCAGGAGTAGCTATATTTATATCAGACAAAATAGGCCTTAAGTCAAAAGCTGTAAAAAGAGACAAAGAAAGTCATTATACAATGATTAAGGGGTCAATTCATCAAGATGATATAATAACTGTAAATGTATATGCACTCAACATAAGGGCACCTAAATATATAAAGAAAATTTTAACAGATCCAAAGGGAGAAGTAGCAATAAAATAATAGTAGGGGATTTCCAAGCCCACTTTCATCAGTAGACAGATCATCCAGAGAGAAAATCCATAAGGAAACTTTGGACTTGAACTATACTTTATACCAAATAGACATATACAGAATATTCCATCCAAAAGCAGCAAAATACACATTCTTCTCAAGTGCACACAAAACATTCTCCAAGACATGATGCCTACATGTTTCCCTCCTCTGCCTCACTTTCCCTGATGTTCACAATAGCAGTTAAGTAACTCATTATGTTACTATGCACTAAATGACCATCACCCATGCTGAAATGTAAGCTCCACTATTCCTGTGTACATAATTTTCTATCTACCAGCTGATGTCTGGCACCCAGTCCAGTGTCCAGCTCATAGCAGATGCTCAGTAAGTATTTGTTGAATGAAGGGTTTCTCTTAATAAGGACTTCTCTGACTAAGAGCAAAGATCATCCTTGATGTTCCACCAGAGTAATTTTGGAACTACTGAATAAAAAGGAAAATTGCTAAGACATGCTAGTATCTAACTTCATAGTGCTATCTGTTTCCAGGGTCTCAACCAGGTTGAGTGTCATAAGCCTCTCTGTAGTAGATGTCAGGCTTAGTCTATAACATAAGTCAGTCCACCATGTATTTCTAGGCCACATGCTGTGCATAAAGGAGGGATGCAGTGATAGATAAGACATAGTCCCTGTCCTGAAAGAGTTCAATCTAGTAATCAAACATTTACAATATAATGTGATGTACACTGTGTCAAAGGTAGAGTAGGAAGTTATGAGAACATGGAGCAGGGACTTCAACCAAGATTAGGGGATAGGCCAGGGAAGGCTTCCTGGAGGAAGTTGCATATAAGCTAGGACTGAAAGGATGAGTAAGTATTAGCCAAGTAAAAAAGCAGGGGAAGGGTATTTCAGATAGGAGGAATAATACATGCCTTGTGAGCCATTGTCAGGAACTTGGATCTTATTTTAAACATGATTGGAAACCACTGAAAAGTTTCCAGCAAGAGAATTATTGGATCTGATTTACATTTTTAAAGGATCTCTCCCTAACTCAGTGGTTCTCAATCAATCAGGGACGGTTTTGCTCCCCAGAAGACATTTGGTAATATCTGGAGATATTTTTGGTTGTCACATCTGTGGGACAGGGACTACTAGCATCTAGTGGGTAGAGGCCAGGGATGTTGCTAAACACCCCACAATAGACAGGACAGGCCCCAACCCAAAGAATTATCTGGCCCCAAATGTCAATAGTTCGTAGGTTGAGAAACCCTGTAAGCTATGTGGAGAATAGACTATTACAAATTTAAAGAAGGATGACCAGTTAGGGGTATATTACATCAGTCCAGGCAAAAGGTAATGAGCTTGGATAGGGTGATTTCTGTGGAGGTGGTGGGGAATGGTCTGATCCAGAATATATTTTGAAGACAAAACCAATAGGATTTCTGATGGGTTGGAAATGGTGTGTGAGGGATAGAGAGCAATTAATGTCTTAGGACTCAGTAATGAAAAGAATGGTGATACCCTTTACTGAAATAGGGAATATCTGTGGAGTAACAGGTGTGTAGAATGGAGAGAAATCAAAGGTTCAGGTTGGAACATGTTAAGTTTGAGATGTCTATTAGACATGCAAGAAGAAATATGGATCAGGTTCATGAGTCTGGAGGTAAGGGAGAAGATCCAGATTAGACTTTGGCATTTTAGGGATGATCAACACACAGTATTTAAAGCCATGGGACTGGATGAGGTTACCTTGGGGTGAGTCTAATGAAGAAGAGAGGTCCAAGCTCTAGACCCTTGAGTATTTAGAGGTCAAGAAGAGCCATCAGAAGGGACTGAGAAGGAGCAGCCAGTGAGGTAGGAATAAAACCAGAAGAGTCTGGGGTTCTAGAAATCAAGGGAAGGGAGTGTATCAAAGAGGATGGCATAAATATCTAGTACCATATAAGGGGTTATTTGTATAATTCTTTCTACAAAGAGTCTGACTTCAAATTTCCATGCTGTCTTATCAGCATGGAAAATAATAATTACTACCACAGTTTATCCAGTACCTGCAAGGCACAGTTTATCCAGTAAATGCATATGTATATGCTGGTATTTGATGTCCTTCTGCAGTCATTTTCATAAAAGAATAGAGGAAGCAGTACGAAAACTGAAGCCTTTAATTAAAATTCACATAGAATGAAGTTGGGAAGAGAACCTAGACACACACAAGAGCTTTTTGCATATAGTCAAGCTGTAATTAAACCTACTGTGATAGTGATTCACAGTTCCTATTCATCAAGGAGGTAGGCACAGCCTCTAGCCTTATGTATAATCACTAGGTATTTGGGGGTGACTGAACCCAGAACTCATTTTAATGACATCTCCCTAGATTCAAAGATACTTTCATTCTTCTCTGGTGCTTTAACTTTGAGAGATAGTCTGATCCTGAATATTAACTTTGATGGTGTAAAGTGAAATTTCCTATAGTAAGAGTAGATCACACCTTTGAATTCTCTTAATTTTCCAGGCCTTTCACATTTGTGAATAAGGATTGCCCTGAAAGAACATAGCGGGCCTTCTAATCCTATATCAATCGAATTCCATGTCTCCCTGCACCCTTCCTCAGTTATTTGCATGAATTATTCTATTAGATTGGAACAAGATATACACACAGCCTCTTGACCATGCTTCAAACTAAGATTGATCCTCCAATGGACTTGTGAGATGGGCTTGAGCAAGTACTGGGGATCATTAGGGAATAATATTCTCTTTGACCTCACCCCTAGTTCAGTCAGTAATATATGTAAGAGACTAAATTAAGATCAGGGATGTCTCCCATCCAAGCACTAACCAGGCCTGACCCTCCTTAGCTTACAAGATCAGATAATATTGGGCATTATAACTGACATTGGAGACTTGGAAGGCTGTGAGAGTGGGAGGGGATGAGGGATGAGCAATTACTTAATGGCTACAAGGCACATTATTCAGCGATGGTCACACTAAAAGCCCAGAATTCACCACTACACAATATATCCATGTAACAAAACTGCATTTGTACCCCTTAAATTTATACAAAATAATAATAAGAAGAAGAAGATCAGGGATGTATTGGGTTGGGTTGGAAGGCTCTGAAGTTCAGGCCAAGCTTCAACTGGGGTGGACAAGAAATGTGGTGACATAAAGCAAATGTGCAATGTATGATCTTATCACAATAAAAATTACTACCACAGTTTATCCAGTACCTGCAAGCATTATCTCATTTAATCTTTATAACAACCCTTTGAGTTAACAATTATGGCTATATTCCATTTTTACAGATGAAAAAAGTGAGGCCCAAAAAGATTACATAAATTGGCTAAGACCACAAAATTAATAAGTGGCAAACCTAGGAATCAAACCCCAGTCAATCTGATTGTCAATTACTGTGCTATCCTGCCAAAGCAATAAAGTGGAAAGAACCCTCAGCCTGAGGTAAGAGATTTGCCATCTAACCCTGGCTCCAACATTAATTTTGAGGGTGACTTTGGGAAAAGTCATTTAATCTCTCAGCCTCAGCCTGGTTTTCCTCACCTGTAAAATCATCAAGACGAAATTGATGATCCCAGAGGTACCTTCTAACACGTGTGTCTCTGATTCTGCCTTGTGATATCAGAACTTTAAGTCCTCTCACTTGTAAGGAGTGTTTTGATTTTCAGAGTACAGTCATCTGTTATTGTTTTGATCTTCATAACAATCATGAGGCAGGTAAGCGTTATCCCCTCTCTTGTGTTTTACATGCAGATGGGGAAACAGACTTGAAATGAAGTAGGTACCTTGTCCATGGTTAACACAGCTCCCCAGTCGACTGCTGTAATATACCAGACACCTCTCCTCCTTTATCTTAGGCATTTTTCTCTCTCCTGGGTCCTATCCCATTTCTTATTCCCAGGAAGATTTCCACTGCTAATTTAAATGTTAACTGCTAAGAGGCTAAAGGAAGGGTGTAAACAGGGGCCCCATCCTCACCAGGGTGCTAAATGGGGACTATGGGACAGGCACAGGCCAGACCCAGCTTCTCAGGAGCAGTGACTAAGGAAAAAATACTCAGATTAAGCCCCCACCCAGACAGGATGCAGAAAGAGGAAACTTTCTGCAGGAACTTCCTGTAGCTTGGGAAGTGCAAAGTTGTAGATGTCCTTGTCCAGGGTGGTCTGGTAGCTAGTTCTCCACCAGCAATTCTGGGAAAGATACTACTAGAATATTTTCTCTTCTAGAGCTTTCCACCTGAGAAAATGTCACCACTCTTTTCTGAGATTCCCCAACCAGAAACCTGAGAGACAAGGGTAGGGAGACAGGGTAGCCAAGGGGTTCAAAGGTGAACTCTGGATGCAGACTAGCTGTGTGTTGATGGAAAGACACCTACCCTTGCCAAGCTTCAGTTTCCCCATTCATAAATGGAGCTAAATACAACTTCCCTCCTAGAGATGAGGAATAAATATAAACATCTTGTAGAATGCCTGGCATGAAAGAGTCACTCAAATATGGAGCCCTCAAAAAGTTAGTGAGCCCTCTCTGACCCCCTACATCTGATCAATCTTCAAATAGAGATTCTACCTCTTGGACCCATTTAGGCTTATTCATTTTTTCTCCACCTTGCTGCCACCATGTGGTCCAAGTAACTTTCTCTGATTGGGGCTCCTGCAATATTGCCTGTTTATCTCCATGCCAGCATTCTTACTTCCACCTCACCCCAGTTCATTCCCCACTCTACAAGGCAGTGATTTCTCAAAACATGTGAATTGGCTCATGTCACCCTCTGCTTGACATCCCTCACCACCTTTCTGCTACAGGCTCCTTCAGTCTCCAGGGCCCTGCGTGGCCTCACTTCCCATACTCCACACCTTCCCACCAAGGCCCCACTGCCTCGCCTCTGCCATCCCTCCACTGGGAGAACCATTTAGCTCTATCCTGCCCACTCCCAAGGTCTTTGGTTCTGGTTAATTTTTCTGCCTATAACAACCTTCCCCACCATCTAGCCTTTCCCTGGTGAACTCATTCTTCAGGTCTCAGCTTAGAAGGCCCTTCCTCCAGTAAGCCTGGGAAGTAGCATCAGCACGAGGCCCGGCACACAGAAGGCACTTGATAAATACGTGCTGAGTAAATGACAGCATCAAAGATGACTCAGTGTTGACTTCTTAAATCCCTGCAGGCTGAGGATAGGCTGGGCTCCCATCTGGGCCGGGGTTCAGCTTTTAGGTTATAGACAGGACCCAGAGCTATGAGATGTAAAATACCGCAGGCTCTTCCCTGACAATCCCACTGGATCACGAGCACACATGCAGTAAATTACAAATGATCTCTTCAGCCTGTGAAGGCCAGGCAGGTACCCAAGACATGCCCTCCCCCTTTAATCCTTTCCCAGCTTCATCCTCCTTCCCACAGGCTTTCCCTTACTCACTTAAACCGAACCAGTGAGACATATGACATCTCTCATGGGAAGAAGTTTTATGACATCTCTGGAAAATTCTTTTCTAATCTGCCATGGCTTTAGAAGCTTGAGTTTTCATGACTGCTAATTAGAACTGTCAGTTTAGTATAAGTCACTGAAAAAAAGTGGAATCTCTTGGAAGAAAAAAAAAAGAAACTAAGAAATTACTTTGGCAATTTTCAGAGTGATTTATGAGTTACATTGTTGATGATCTTATTAATTTCTTTTTAAAGTAGGTGCTGATAGCTAATGTTCCTTATAACAAACTGGCAAAGCACATGCAAATCCCTATTAATACACTAGTTTTGGGAACACATGGGGGGATATAAGCAGAGAACAAATGTTTGGCATCTAAAGTGAATTTTGTTTTCAATTTTGTGTTCAACCCAAGGAACATTTGTTGAGTGCCTGATACGCTAGGGATTGCCAAGGGTTCAAAGTTGAAGATCCCATACCTGCCCTCCAGCTGCTTATGATCTAGTTGAGCAGGAGAGGAGGACAGCTATAAGGACAGGTAGCATATATAAAACAGGTAGGCAGGGTAAGATAAGGGAGGCAGGTGTGGAGGGCTGGAAGAAGAACTGGGCACAATAGCTAATTGTCACGTGAGGGCAGAGCCTGAGCAGAGTTTGTTCTCTGCTGTGCCCTCAGCACAGTGTCAGGCACATAGCAGCATTGTATAAAGAGCCACAGCAAAAGTGGAAGAAGGATGGGAGGACACTGTGTCCTAGTTTCAACCCTGTCACTTAGAAAACATGTGGCCAAGCACTGTCCTTCTGACTCAAGCTCTTCACCTGTGAAATGTTAACTGTGGTGAACACCTATTCCTAGGGGATTATTGTAGGAAACACTTGTGAGTGTCATGTATGTTGTCCACCAGATATATCCAGCTCTCTTCCTCTTATGCACAAGGCAGGATTATTACTGGTCTGTTTCCACGCTGAAGCTAGGTGCAGCCGTTTTATTAATATTTCATCTGGCCAACGAACTATGAATGGAAGTGAAGGGTGGCACTACTAGGAAGAAGGCTTAAGAGCCAATATGCAACTGGGATGTCCCAGAGGGCAGCTTCTCTGTCATTCTTAGCCCCAGAGAGAGGGTGTCAGGAGAAGAACCCAGCCTGCCATGGACGTGTGGCACAAGCAAGAAATATACCTGAAAATACAACAAGTCTTGGCAGGGATGCGAGGAAATTAGAATCCTTGCACACTGTTGGTGGGAATGAAAAATGGTGCAGGCACCATGGAAAACAGCACAGAGGCTCCTCACAAAATTAAAAAGAAAACCTCCATATGATCCAGTAATGCCCCTTCTGGGTACTTATCCAAAATAATTGAAATCAAGATCTCAAATAGATATGAGCACCCCCACATTCATTGCAGCACTATTCACAATAGCCAAGATGTAGAAACAACCTAAATGTACATCATCAGATGAATGGATAAAGAAATGTGGTAGACACATACAATGGAAGTTTATTCAGCCTTAAAAAAAAAGGAAATTCTGCAATGTGCAACAACATGGATGAACCTTGAGGACATTATGCTATGTGAAATAAGCCAGTCACAGAAGGACAAATACTGCACGATTCCACTTATATGAGGTATCTAAAATACTTAAATTCATAGAATCAAAGAGTGGAATTGTGGTTACCAAGAGCTGAGGGGAGGGGGAAATGGGGAGTTACTAACCAATGGGTCTAAAGTTTCAGTTAAGCAAGATGCATAAGCTCTAGAAATCTGCTGTACAACATTGTACCTATAGGCAACAATATTGTACTTAAAAATTTGCTAAGAGAATAAATCTCATGTTGAGTGTTCTTACCACATAAAAATAATTTTTTTTTAAAGAAGGGAATATACTTGCTGTTTTAAGCCAAGATCTGGGGACTTGGGGATTGTTTGTTATCATAGCATAACATAGCACAGGATACAGAATTTAATAAAAAGAGAAAACCTAGGTTTAAATAAATATAATAGCTAGCAAATGTACAAAAAAATAAAGCACATTGCTTTGGAAGAGATTGCACCTGTCCGAGGGGATTGGGGAAAGCATCTTGGAGAAGATGGCATCTGAGATGGATTTTGACATTGGGAAGGATATCTAAGGACATACATGGGGAAGCAACATAAGAAGAAGGTTAAGAGTGTGCAGGAATGAAAGCACCCAGAGTAGACAGGGAAGAGGGGTGTGGCCAGAGCAGTACATGACTAATAAAAATAGTGGTGAGAAGAAATAGCATGGATTAGCACTTACTCTATGCCAGTGTCTGTCCTGTGTGATTTACATGAACTTGCTCTTCACAACATCCCTGCACTAGTTTTTTATTGCTGCTGTAACAGAACATAAACAACTTAAAACTTAATACAGCTCAAAGCAACACAAATGTATTATCTTAGCTTACACTTCTATAGGTCAAAAGTCCAGTATGCATCTCACCAGGCTACAATAAAGATGTCAGCAGGGCAATGTTCCTTTCTGGGACCTCTAGGGGAGAATCCATTTCCTTCCTCATTCAGGTTGTTGGCAAAATGCAGTTTCTGTGTTTGTAGGACTAAGGTCCTTGTTTCCTTGATGGCTCTCAGCTAAGGACGCTTTCCATCCTCTAGAGGACACCCTCAGTCCTTGACTCGTGACCCTCTTTTTCTATCTTCAACACCATCAATGGAGGATCAAGTCTTCAAATCTTTCCTATTTCTTCATCTGTTTCATCTCTTTGAATGACTCTTCTGCCTTCTTCTTCCACTTTTAAGGGCCAGTGTAATTCCATTGAGTCCACCAAGATAATCTCCCTATTTGGAGGCCCCCAACCTTAGTTCTATCTAAAAGGTCTCTTTTGCCATGTAATGTAACATATTCACAGGTTCTAGGGATTAGAGCATATATGCCTTTGGGGGACAAATTTTCTGCCTACCATATCCCACTTTGTGGGTGAAGAAACTGAAGCTTGGTGTGGTTAGGTAACTTGTCCAAGGTCACCACTTCGTTCTCGGAAGAACGGCTTTTTATCCCAAGCAGCCTGAAAGCAGAGTCTTTACTCTTAACCACCGCTTTGTCCAGAAAATATAAAGGGGAAAAGTGGAAGATGAGGCTAAAACAATTGTTTATGAATTTATTGCAGACATCCCAAATGGCGGACACAAGAGGTAGTTTAAAAGAACATGTATACTGATTTCCAGTCACCCTATATTAGTTTTCTATTGCCGTGTAACAAATAACCACAAACTTAGTAACTTAACACCCATATTTGGTAGTTGGGAGTCCAGGATATTGTGACTTGATTCTCTGCTCAGGTTCTCACAAGACTGAAACCAAGATGGTGGCCAGCTAAGTTCTCATCTAGAGCTTGGGGTCCTCTTCCAAACTCACTTCTGTTATTAGTGAAACTCATTTTCTTCTAGTTATAAGAATGAAATCCCCCTTTTCTTGCTTGCTGTCAGTGGATACCACTCTCAGCTTCTATAGGCCTCGCTCAGATCCTTGCCCGTGGCCCCTCCATCTCAGTGATGGAGAACCCCCCTCACATCAAATCCCTCTCACTTCAAATCTCTCTGACTTCCTCTTCTGCCTCCAGCTGGAGAAAACTCTCTTCTTTTAAAAGATTCCTATAATTAGATTGGGTCCACCCAGATAATGTTCCTGTCTTCAGTTCAACCGGTTAATAAACTTAACTTCATTTGCAAAAACAAAAGCCCCTTTTGTGATGTAACATAACATAATCACAAGAGTAACACGAGGGGGCAGAGGTCACGGGCCATCTAAGAATTCTGCCTAGCTCACATCCCATGAATAATGGGACAGATAACCCCTTGCTCGTCAGACGTGTGAGGAGCACAGAGGTTAAGGTACGATGGCAGAGCTGGGCCCTGGGGCCGAGGTCCTGGTGATGAGCACAGTGCCATGTCCCTGCTAGGAAGGGCTGCTTTTCCCATTTGAGAAATGGGGAAGAAGATCCCTTCCCATCTCCTGAGGATAAGGATGAAGTTGAAGTTTCCTTAGCACCTCTTCCAACTCAGAGCAAGCTCAGAGCCAGCTGCATGTCCAATTATGTCCTTGTTAGAAGGAGGACATTCTTAGTGAAGACTCCTTAGGAAAAAGGGAGAGATCCAGAGTTAGTATTGCACATCTACAATAATTCAAGCAAATTTATAATAACAATTTACCAAGAGTGGGAACCTGTCTAAATTTGTGGAAACATCAGTCTTTTACAATATTTTTAAAGAAACACAGTTTTATTATTTTAACTTTATGCAATAATTTGCTCTATGACAAATGTTTTGCAGAGCAAAGATTCTAAGGGAACATAATTTTATAACTATGTAAGAATTATGGATGTATCTGTATAACATTTTCTCAAAACTGGGTGCTTCTCAAGTTTTTGAAATCAGTTTATTGACTCACAGAATAAGCAATCCCTTGGGCAATCATGTTTTTGCCATTAATTAGCTTAAGAAATCTTTTCCTCTAGAGATAGCTCAGAGGAAAGCATTACAAATTGCCTACTTATAGAGTTTCATATTCACTCAACAAATATTGAGACTATAGAGTTATTAGGTTCTAGAGAATCCGGAAGAAATCTAAAAGCTCTTAATGATTTAATAATTTAGTATCATGGTAGCAGTGAAAAAGAGGAGAGCAAGGAGTGGTATTAATAGGAAAAGTAGAAGAGTTTAGAGAAATGAAAAGTGATCACAGGAAGCAGCAGCCAGGCAGGCTTCTCAGAGGAGGTGGCACTTGGACTTTTAATCATTAAGCCCAGAGTTCATGCCCTAGCTCCAGACACTCTGCTTGACCTGGTCCTTCCCTTACTAGCCATACTCATCCTGTGTGGCCAATCACCTGGAACACATGAAGCCTTTTTCAGCCTCAGAACCTTTGCCCTTCGTGTTTCCTCTGTCTAGAATGTGTTCCTCCAGACTTTTGACACATCTAGATTATTCTCAACCTTCAGCTCTCAGCTTAACATCACCCCTTCAGAGAGACTTCACTCACTGCCCTGTCTATAGTGGTCTTTTCCTTCCCTCTTCCTGACTCTATGCCATCCACCAAGTTAGTGATTTAAAAAATAACAATATTTAAAGGTTGATGTGAGGAAGTACTGCTATTATCTCCATTTTGCAGATAGGAGAGAGGAAACTCAGAGAGGCTAGGTCACTTTCTCAAGGTCACACGGTCAGTAAGAAAAGATTTGAACCCAGGTTGGATGATCCCACAGTCTATAATTTTAACCACTGTGTTTTGGGTTTTCCATATATTATAAAAATTATAGGTATTCACATAGGTAATCAGGGAATAGAAGTAAGAAAATGAGAAAAAAATTAAGCCCATAATGCAGGCACCTACATGACTCCCGTAGCATCTTAGTTACTTCCATATACTTATGTCTGACAAGGTTGAGGGGTTTGTTTATTTGTTTGTTTTTAAGAGATAGAGTCTCGCTCTGTTATCCAGGCTGGAGTGCAGTGATGCGATCATAGCTCACTGTAACCTCAATTCCCTGGGCTCAAGCAATCCTCCTGCCTCAGCCTCCTCAGTAGCTGGAACTACAGGCGTGTGCCACCATACCAGCCAAGGCTGAGTTTTTAAATGGGGCCATATATAATAATATGCTCTGTTTTATAACCTGCTTTTTTTACTTAACATCATATGGTAAACTTGTTTCCACATCGTCTTTCATTTCTGAGTAGTAGTAACTGTTTCTACCAGGTATCTACTCTGGTCCAGCTAAACACATTACAGCTCATCTCACAACAGCCCTTTTAGGTTGTTCCTGTTCTTATCCCCACCTCATAGATAGACGAAACTGAGGCTCAGAGTTGTGAAATGACTTACCCAAAATCACAGTAAGTAACTGGCAGGGGCAGGAGTAGGAGGTCTATACGGCTTCAGAACTCCCACTTAATAATAATTCTCACTGCCTCAAAAAGGGCTGAGTGTCCCTTTGAAGAAATAACTGGGGGTGGGAAGGGGGTTCTAAGGGTGAGGAGAGGAAGAGAGACTGTTCCCTGCTCTGAGGGCTGTTCAGCTTGCTCAGCTGGGGATATGTGGGAGGGAGAGGCTGAGTGTGCAGGGAACTGAGTAGGGTGGAAAAAATACCTGGCAAATGGAGGCTTTTCAATGGATTATTTTAAGTAGAATAGTTCCTTTTAATATGTGACTTGTGCTGGCACTAACCAAATGTTAATTAAAGCAGAAGCATACATTGTTATTGTGTTTCTCATTTGCTTATGGAGTGGGGTCCATTTTTTTAAATCCCACAACATCCCACATTTAAATATGTTCCCAACCCTAAGGACTTCAAATGCCAGAGATGTTGGGCCACAGATGACAACCCAGACCCACATTTGGCCCATTGAGGCAGGGACCCAGGTCCTTGGAGCCCATCTCACCACTGAAAACGAGCTGGTTGGTGGCTCAGCAGATAGTAAGAGCTCTGGGGGTGGGGGGCTCTGGATGCAGAGGAGCCATATGTTTTGGTATTATGGGCCGTCCGGCAGGCAGCTATAAAAAGAAAGTGGCTTCTTCTAAGAACTTAAACCCAAAAATATACATGGAGGAAGTCACATTTTTAACACCAGTGTGGTGCTAAATATTCTTTTGTGTCTAGGAACTGTGGTAAGTGGTGCTTGGGACCTGAGAAGGTAAACCTTGAGAGATGAGGATGGTGGCCCTGGTCAGAGCTGGACCCACTTAGAGCACAGTTGAATTCACACCATTGGAATCAGATGGATCTGGGTTCACATTTAAGGTCCATGACTTGTTTTTATGACCTTGTTAAATTATTTCATCACTCTGATCCTCAGTTTCCTTGTTTATCAAAAGAGTATTATTCTCTTCAGGCCTGTCTGGCCTGAAAAGAGTGATAAGAATTAGAAAAATGGATGTCAAGTATCTTCTGCAGTATCTAGCTCAGAATTGGTACTCAGAAAATGGTGGCTGCTGGTGTGGTTAATATGTTTTGGGCAAAGTGAAACTCTAGCTTGTTCACGTTCTTGTCCTACCTCCACATAGTACAGGCTGTTCCTACTCCGGGAAATGCCTTTCTTTCTGTTTCAGAATGCTCAAAACCAGCCTGCCCTGCATAGCCCAGTTAAATGACACCTCTTCCATGAAGCCTTTCTAGATTTTTCCCAGCGGGAGATGGTCTTTCCTACCTCTGCATTTTCTTAGCACTTAATCAGTGACTACCTGTGCTGTTCACCCCAGCACAGCTATCATAGTTGCTTCTATGTAGGTCACATTTCTTCTATTAAATTGATTTCCTTAAGAAGAAACCTCTTAGGTATTTCCCATCTTGTTTGGTGTATAGTCAGACCTCAGTAAACATTTGTGTAATCATTCATGTATTCAGCACATGTCAATTGAGCACCTACTCAATTGTGCCAGGCACTATACTAGGTGCTGAGGGAATAGCAGTGGATGACACAGATAAGACCCCTGCCCTTACTGAACTTACATTAGTGGAGGGAGACAGATGATAAATGAACAAACAAGTCAATTAGTAAATACATAATTATATAAAGATCACTTAGACTTTGGTAAGTGATATGAAAAAAAGGAAACAAGGTCAGAGAGAGGGATGGGTGGCTGAGGTAACAATACTTAGAATAGTGTATTTGAGGACGTGACTTTTGAGTCAAAACCTGAAGGGTAGGATGGAGGCAGGTTTGGGACAATTTCAGGGAAGTGAGTTCCAGGCAGTGGGAACAGCAATTGCAAAGTTCCTGAGGTGGGAAAGACTTTGGTGTATTTTAAGAATTGCAAGAAGGCCAAAGAGCTGGAGCACAGCAATGGAGGGAAAGGTGGTACAAGAGGAAATTAGAGGTGGCCGGTCCAGTTAGTTTCCCATAAGCCTTGGAAGAACATTTGGATTTTATTGTCTAGATCTGACAGATTTTAAGTGGGGTGGGAACAACATTATCCTATTTACAGCTTCAAAAGACCCCTCTGGCTATTGTGTGGATATGAATTGTACAAGGACAAGAGAAGAAGCCAGGAAATATTATACTAGAATCTAGGAGCTAGAATGAAGATCGGGTAATGATTGGATTGGATGGGCTGGATGTGGGGAAAGAGACAAGCCAGAAGTGACTTTCCCTGCATTTGGTTTGAACAGCAGGGTGGACAGTGGGGCTATTTTCTGAGATGAGGAAGATGGAGAAAAATAAGTTCAGTTGTATTTATTTGGGGTTCTCTGGTGAGGGTTCATTGGGAATTTTGTTTTGGATACTGCGAGTTTGAGGTACCAAGTAGGCAGTTAAATTATATACGCATTTAGAGAACAGGAGAGGGGGTGGAGACTTAAATTTGGGAGTTATCCGCACCTATGTATACGGGCCATGGGACTGGAGGAGATCATCTGAGCAAGACTGTAGACAGGGAGGGGAGGAGGGCTGAGGGCTGAGCTCTGGGCACAACAATAGCTCGAGAGGAAGCAGAAGGAAGAAACCAGCAAAGGAAACTAAGATGGACCAACCTGGGAAGCTGAAGGGGACTCAAAAGAGTATGGGGCCTAGAAGCTAAGAGAAGAGTTTCAGAAGAAATTATCATCATCATCATTACAGGTGGCATCTTCAGCTCTGCTGTGTCTGTGCTAAGTGTGAGATGTGACTTATTGAATTCACAAGTCATGAGATGGGATTCATTATCCCCCTTTTCAGGTATGAAAACTGGGGCTTAAAGAGTGACTCAAAGAATTAATGAACGAATAAATGAATGAATCTACATCCTTTTTTTTTTTTTTTCAAAAATTGTTCACACTACATTCCCATAGCCTACCTAAGTAGAAAAAAATAGGGACAAAAGACCATTCCTCCTGGAAACATTGCTCTGCAAGTACTAGAGCATTTTGCTAGCTTGCAGAGTGCTGGGCTTTCCTTAGAGCTTGTTGTCCATCCCCAGCTCCCCACCCCTGAGACTCACCACCAGGGTCCGGGACCCTCCCCCAGCTGCAGTGCTAGAACACAGTGACCAGCAGCTGGGGCAATTAAAATCAATCACTCCAGCTCTGCCAGGGAAGTGCCGAGTGATTTGCAGCTGGTGACAAATGCGATGATTTGCCACCCAGATGCAGCATCTTGGATGAAGTGGCCTCATCAGTGGAATTGTTTCATTTGGCCAGACCTAATTATCCTGGTTTAGGAACCTCGATGCCCGATATCAAGTGAGCCTCTCACTGAACACAGCTCAGCTCAGTAATTAGTCAAGATGGACTTTTTTCTCCCAGTAATTTCAGGGCGGGCCATCTGAGCTTGTGCCTTCATGCCTGTTTCTATTACTTTTTAAAAATAGCCATTTGAAGCAGAGGAAAAAGGGAAATAGGTTGCACTCAGTGACCTCTTAAGCTCAGTTCAATGAAGGTACACAGGAGGTGTCCCTTCTGTCCCCTTCCTCTTGGGGATGACAGGACATGCTTTTGAAATAAAGAAGAATATCCATATCCAACTCCTTGGCAGAGACATCCTAGAGAGGAGGTTGCTGGGATCAAAAGTTGGCTGCTGTCTAATAACTTTCCGCTCCTTTCACTGGCCCAAGTGTCTGCTTTCCTGAAGGCACCTGGTCTCAGCAGCCGCTCCCATGCCCCTCCTCAGTATGCTCCTCACACTGTCCGCACACTTCCATCCCAAAGCGCTTACTCTGTGCCAGGCACTGTGCTACCTGCTTCATTGGAATTTCCCTTTGTAATTTTTAAGAATACCTTTAAGATGCGTACAACTATACTCCATTCTGGAAAGAAGTAAGCACAAAGAGATTTAGTGATTTGCCCAAAGTCACACAACCAATGAGAAACAAGGCAGAACTCCCTCCTGTTTTGTCTGAGCCCTGAGCCTATTCTCCTGATAGAGAATGACAGTGCCTTCTGCTTTCTCCCTAAGGATCACACAAAAGTAATTGTCAAATGAATCACTGCAATATGTTATCTGGATGTTCGTGTGGAAGAGCTAATAACTGGATAGATGATTAAAAAATGTCTTGACTACCGTTGCATATTAACTTGGATCAAAGGTCTCTGATACTCACCGTAGGGATTGAGGGCAGGAGTCAGTAATCTATGGCCTGCAGGCCAAATCCAGCCTACTGCTTGTTTTTGTAATTAAAGTGTGATTGGAGCACAGCCATGCGCACATGTTTACATATTGTCTGTGGCTGCTTTCACACTACAACAGCAGAGACGAGTCGTGCAACAGAGACTGTACAGTGCAGAATGCCTAAAATATTTACTACCTGGAATTTTACAGAAAAAATTTGCTGAACTCTGGTCTAGAGCAACAAATGCAAGCTGTGAGATTAGAATCACACATTTAAAGGCCTGCAGTGAATCCTAATCAATGACCAAGACCAGAAATGCCTGTCATAAACCAGAAAATGGTCCGATCAGATCCTTACTATCTTCCATTTGCATCAAGTAATGCACTTAATGATACATTTACTGTTTTATTAATGAAGGGAAAAAAAACCATTTGCAAGACAAGACAGCTTGCTGCCAGCATCAGACTACTAAACCATGTCAGAATTCACTCACCTAGCAGGCACCAACTGGGCATCTTTCCTCTCCCACAGCCCCTGCTCCTGTGGGTCACCAAATCCTATCACCTAGATATCTTTATCTCTTCAGTTAGCCTGACTCTTCCAACTTTTGTGGGCTCTGCTTTAGTTCAACCCATCATCATCATTGTTAATAAATACCATAAACAATAATTATAGTAACATTTTAAACAAATAAATACAGTTGAGTTATTAGTACTGTATTAGAAGACTGATAGTGGTATCATGGGAATACAGAAGGGGTGGCTTAGTGCTCCGCTGGCAAAGGTTGAGGAAGTTTACAGAGGAGGTGAGATCTTATCTCCTCCTTTTTACCTCTGTATACTGTGCCTTCTCCCAGCCCTGCACCTATTCTGCTTGGTGATCTCCTACTCACGCTTCAAAACCTAGCACATCTCCTCCTCTGGTAACTTTCCCTGACCTCTGCCAGCAGAATAATTGGCAAGCCCTTATATGTTCCCTTGATGCTGTTTTCTCACTTGTCACATGATTTAGATAGTACAGTAATTATTGCCTATTATATTTACATAAGATGGTGATGATGGCTTAACCAAGTGCTTACTATGTGCCAGCTACTGTGCTAAGCACTTAGCAGAGAATCTAGGGTGTCTGCCCCCAAAGCCTATGTTTTTAATCAGTAGGCTACACTGCTTTCCCATCTTCTCCATCAGACTGTGAGCCCATGGAAGGGAAAGACCTTGGTGTATACACTTTTATCTCCCCAATGTCCAACAGTGCTTGCCACACAAGAAATGCTTGCAAAATGAATGAATAAATAGTGTGATACTCACAATTCTAAAGATCCTTATCTCCTGGTTCTTCAATCAAACACTAATCTCTGTAATGCTATGGAGAGATTTTATAGATGTAGTTAATCTATAAAACCAATTGACTATAAGACACAGAGATTATCCAGGTGGGCCTGGCCCAATCAGGTGAACTCTTTAAAAGCAGTTCACTAGTTATCTCCAACTAGTGAAAGTTAGAGAGATTCAAATAATGAGAGGGATTTGACACACTATTGTGGGCTTAAAGAGGGAGCAGGCCAAGTGATATGGAATGCAGGCAGCTTCTAGAAGCTGACAGCTGGCAAGAAAACGCTGACCTCAGTCCTATACCCACAAGGAGATGAATTCTGCAAACAACTCGTGAGATTGGAAGAGAACCCTGAGTCCCATATAAGAAGCACAGCCCCAGCCAACACCTTGGTTTTAGCCTAGTGAGACCCTGAGCAGGGAATCTAGCCAGCCTAACATAGACCTCTGACGTACGGAACTGTGAGAAAATAAATGATTGTTTTTATAAGCAACTATGTTTGTGGTAATTTGCTAGGGAACAAAAGAAAACAAATACAAGCAGGTTTTCCAAATGTATAGATATGTTTGATGGTCAGACTGCTGACCAAAGTCTCCACTGAGCTTCAAGGAAGTCAGGGTTGCATGAGATACAACATCACGGAGGAGTCATGGGATGAGGAAGTCCATAAGTGAATCAGAATTTGGTGAGGGAGGTAATGTTCTGCAGTGGCTAGAGTGCTAGACAAGAAATATGAAGTCCTGGTTTCTAGTCCCAGCTCTGCCATTGCCTCACTGTGTGCTCTGGGAAAGTTACTTTAGGTCTCTGAACCACAGTTCTTTCATCTGTAAGATGGGGCTATTCATACCTCTCGCATCCATTTCACAGGGCTGTAAATGTGGCTGAAGTAAGATAATGAGTCCAGCAAGTCATATACGTTGGGGCCAATTCTGGAGGAACATAAGGGACTCCTCAATCAACTAGGGGGTTTTGGGAAGAGCTGTGCCAAGTTGTGAGGCTAATAAAATTCAGGTGACTAGGCAGACCTCCAAGGGCTTCAGATCACAGCTTTTCCTTCCCTACTAAGAAAAATACAGCTTTGCCCTGTGGCTCCCTGGGAGAATAATCATCATAAAAATAATGCTCCATGTTTCAACAGCACTTTTCAAAGTGCTTTCCCTTGTAACATTTTAATTCCAATAGCTTTTATTAGTTAAAGGAAAAGAACGGGCTAGAAGTTTTGACTCACCATGAAGTAGGGTAAGTCTCACCCATTATATAGAGCAGGAAAACTAAGGCCCACCTAGGCAGGTGACTTGCTGAGGTGTGGGGATGGTCAGTGAAAGAGCAAAGGCTCTCATTCCCATGCCTGGCCTCTAATAACTCCAGCTCCTTGCCTCTAGTATGGAGCTGGGAAAATGTAGCATTCTTGGATAGAGGCCCAGCTTCACCTGTACAAAGTCTGAACTGAAGGTGGGGAGGGTTGCCTCATACTCAAGTTCCTATCTTATGGATCAGATGCAAATGAAGCAATGGGGTTATAGCACATTTTGAAAAGCCTCTTCCCCCAGACCTCCAGTTATTCCACAATGTCACTTACTAGGCTGTTAAGCAACAGACTCTTACTTTGGTATCTTCATTAAGTAGGTGAGGATGTGGGGAACACTGTGCAGGATAAGCTGCTCAAAAAACCCAGCACATAAAAATTAATTAAAAGAGAACAGGGAAGAAGGAGACTTAGACCTGGAACTTTCTTGGGAAGCCTTGAGCTTCACTAGGTGATCCTGAACTTGGAATGACTTAGCTGGGTCTCTCAATTCAGTAGTGTTGGAAAAGGAGGCAGCCATCCTGAACAGGTGGCTTGATAGCATGACTCGAGACACCCCAGACCATAAGCAGTTTTGGATTCTCCTGGCTCTGACAACTCTTCCCAGTCTCCAGAATTCAATGTGAGTAGAGATACTAGGTTATGAGAGAGACAGCATTTATGCATTCATTTGTTATTGAGGGCCTACTCTATGCTGGGTGCTGGAGATACAGTGCTGCACAAAAGAACTAAAAGTTTCCTTTACTCTCGTGGAACTTATGGTCTAGGGGAATACAGATAGTCAAACAATCAAACAAACAGATGACATATTTCTACTACCATGAGAGCTACATGGGGCTCTGAGTCTTACATTTGAATGCTGAAAATGTGAAGATTACTATGATGTTTGTAGGATGAATAGGGGTTGATGCACCGATCAGAGGAAAAAGCATCAGGTGGAAGACTTCTGAGTATGAGAAACCAAATAAAGGCCAGCATGAACACAGTACAGAAAGTATGTTGTTGGATGGCATTGGAGAATGAGTCAGGGGCCAGACCACACAGGGCCTTGAGGTTCACCAAAGAGTTTGAATTTTATTCCAAGTGTTAAGAGGAATGCTTTGGAGGGTTTTAAGCAGGGAGGTAACATGATTCAATTAATATTTTTCAAAAGATCCTTCAGGCTGCCTTGTGGAGAACTGATTAGGCAGAGCAATGGGGGATAAGGAGCCAAATGGAGGCAAGAAGTTCAGTTCAGTCTCAGATGATAACAGCAAGATGGCAGAATAGGTGGTACCCTACTTATACACCCCCACAACAAGAATTCTGCACCCATCCATAGACAAAAGTCTGTCTGCAGGACCCTCAGGATTCAGGTAGGAGCTTGTGAAACCCTGTGGAACCCAATATTTAGAAAGGCTGTTTTAAGAATTCAGACCAGTGTCCAGGTAGTAGACCCACTGATCATGTTCCCCGGTTCAAACCTGGAAACATCATGTTCCCCAAGGGGCTTAGCTATAGCTGCATTTGGCCTACAACCAAAACTACCTGTCAAGGGGTCCAGGAAGAATCATGCACCTTAGTGCCCCAGCAGAAAGACTCACTTGCCCACCAACATCAGTCTCAACAATGGATCTGAAAGTTACCCTGCAACTTAGCTCCAGCACCCCTCAGCTGAGGTCCCAGTTTGTGTCAGCACCCTCAAGGACCTACAAAGACACTCACCCACATCTTGCAGCCTGGAAATTACCCATCCATCTGAACCTCCATGATGACCTACAAGCCTCCACCATATATCAGATCCCAAGGGAGTTCAATCTCAGTTCTGGCTCCTCTCAATGCAATTCTGGAACTCCCCTGCCTATTCAGGAAACTGCTGGGAAGTGTGCATGTCTGGGACACTGAGGCAAATGCATGAGCATCCATCCCATAGCAAATCCTTAGGGGGCCCAGACTTGGCTTTGGCCCCTCTTGCTACAGAAAACTGCGCTGCCCATACAGGAAACTACTGGGAAATATACATATCTGGGACACCGGGGGTGGGCTCACCAAATTCTATTCAATAGCCCTTCTCACTGTAGTCAGGCAATTGTCCCACCTGTGCAGGGATCTTCCAGGAAATGCACACCTGTCTAGGCCAATGGGACAGGCTTCCGAACTTGGATCCCTGGCCAGCTTTCCCACACAGCCCCAATAGCCTCCTTGGCTCTTCCCCAGGTCCATCTAGGCCAGGCCACCATGCCAACCTTGGAGCCCTTGTGTTACTCACAGTGAACCTAGTCTTAGGGCACCCTCTAGTGCTGAAATGGCTGCAGTAGTCATGCACTCTGACAACAGTCAGTCTACTAAAAGATCTAGACAGGCCAACTGAAAGACAGACACAAACAAACCAGATTGCAAAGACTAGAATAAATACCTAACTTTTCAATGCACAGACATCAACATACATCCATAAGCACCAAGAACAATTTGGGAATTATGACTTCATCTGATGAACAAAACAAGACAATAGTGAAGGACTCTAAAGAAATAGAGACATGCAGACAAGGTATTCAAAATAGCTGTGTTAAGGAAGCTCAGTGAACTTTAATATAACACAAAGAAACAATTCAGAAATTTATCAGAGAATTTTAATAGAGAGATTGAAATAACTTTTAAAAACTAGAAATTCTGGAGCTGAAAAATTTAATGAATGAAATAAAAATGTAATAGAAAGCATAAACAGTAGAAGTGATCAAGGAAAAGAAGGAATCAGTGAGCTCAAAGGCTATTTGAAAATACACAGTCAGAGGAGAGAAAAGAGAAAAGAATGAAAAGGAACAAAGAAAGTTTGTGGGATCTATGGGATAGCATCAAAAGAGCAAATATTGGGGTCAATGGAGTTCAAGAGGCAGCAAAGAAAGACAAAGGCTTAAAAGGCTTATTCAAAGAAATAATAACAGAAAACTTTCCAAACCTGGAGAAAGATATAAATATTCAAATAGAGGAAGGTCAGAAGTTGCCAATGAGCTTTAACCCAAATAAGACTATCCCAAGTCATGTTATAATCAAATTCTCAAAGATCAGAGGCAAAAAAAAGAAAGAAAGAAAGAAAGAAGAAAGAAAGAAAGCAGCAAAAGAAAAAAAAGAAATAACATGTGAGGGAATTCCAATATTCCTGGTAAGAGGCTTCTCAGCAGAAACCTTGCAGTCCAGGAAGCAGTGGGATAATATATTCATAGTACTGAAGGGGGGGGTGGAAACCAACTACTAACCAAGAATACTGTACCCAACAAAGCTCTTCATCAAAACTGAAGGAGAGATAAAGACTTTCCCACACAGACAAAAGCTGTGAGAACTCGTCATCACCAGACCAGTCTCAGAAGAAATGCAAAATGGAGTTCTTCAAACTGAAATAAAAGGACACTTCTATTTATTTTTTATTTATTATTAAAAATCCTGAAACAAAAAACACCTGAAGGTATAAAACTCACTGGTAAAAGTAAGTATACAGACAAATTCACAATACTCTAATATAATAATCATGGTGTATAAACTACTTATAACTTTAGTATGAAGACTAAAAGCAAAGCTACCAAAAATAATAACAACTACAGTAATATATTAACAGATAGAACTACAGAATGTTTATTCTAAGCCTCATGGTAACTACAAAGCAAAAACCTATAATAGATACACTAAAAATAAAAAAACAAAGAATATGATATACTACTAGAGAAAATCATGTAACCACAAAGGAAGACAGTAACAGGGGCAAAAAGGAAGGAAGAATCCACAAAAAAATTAGAAGACAAGAAACAAAATGGCAGTAGGAAGACCTTACCTATCAATAATTGCCTAGAATGTAAATGGATTAAATTCTCCAACTAAAAGATATAGAGTGACTGAATAATTTTTAAAGCTCAACTATATGCTGCTTACAAGAGACTCACTTCACCTATAAGGATAGGCATAGACTAAAAATGAAGGGATAGAAAAAGATTTTCCATGCAAATGAAAATCTGGGAAAAAGAGCAGGAGTAGCTATACTTATATCAGAAAAAATGGACTTTAAGATAAAAACTGTAAAAAGAGACCAAAAAAAGCCTTTATGTAAAGAAAGGGGTCAGTACAGCAAGAGGATATAATAATTATAAATATATATGCATACAACATTGGAGCACCTAAGTATATAAAGCAAATATTAATGGACATGAAGGAAGAAATAGATAGCAATACAATAATAGTAGGAGACTTCAACACCCTACTTTCAACAATGAACAGATCATCCAGACAGGAAATCAAGAAAGAAACATCCGAGTTTAACCACATTCTAGACCAAATAACCTAACAGACATTTGCGGAACATTCCATTCAGCAGTTGCAGAATATACATTCTTCTCAACAGCACGTAGAACATTCTCCAGGATAGATCACATGTTACACCACAAAACAAGTCTCAACAAATTTTTAAAAATTAAAATTTTATCAAGTATATTTTCTGACCACAATGTAAGAAAACTATAAATCAATAATAGGAGGAACTTTGGAAACTGTACAAATACACAGAAATTAAACAACATGCCCCTGAACAATCAATGGATCAATGAAGAAATTAAAAAGGAAATTAAAAAATTTCTTGAGGCAAATGAAAATATAAACACAACATACCAAAACCTATGGGATATAGCAAAAGCAGTGATAAGAGGGAAGTTTATAGTAATAAATGCCCACATCAAAAAAGTAGAAAGATCTCAATTAAACAACCTAACATTGCATCTCAAGAAACTAGAAAAACAAGATCCAACAAAGGCCAAATTAATAGAAGGAAAGAAATAATAAAGATCAGAGCAGAAGTAAATTAACTTGAAACTAAAAACAATACAAACAATCAACAAAACAAAGAGTTGGTATTTTGAAAAGATAAATTAAATTGACAAACCTTTAGCTAGACTAAGGAAAACAGAGAGATGATGCAAATAAATAAAATCAGAGCTTAAAAAGGAGACTTCACAACTGATACTACAGAAATAAAAAGGATCATAAGAAACTACTATGAACAATTATACATCAACAAACTGGAAAACCTAGGGAAAAAAAGATAAATTTCTACACACATACAACCTACCAAGATTGAATCATGAAGAAATAGAAAATCTGAACAGATCAATAACAAGTAACACTATTGAATCAGTAATAACAAGTTTCCCATCAAAGATAAGTCCAGGACCCAATGGCTCTACTGCTGAATTCTACCAAATATTTAATGAAGAACTAATACCAATTCTTCTCAAACCATTCCCAAAACATTGAAGGGGAGGAAATTCTTCCAAACTCATTCTTTGAGGCCAGCATTACACTAATACCAAAACCAGACAAGGACACAACAACAAAAGAAAACTACAGGCCAACATCCCTGATGAACATAGATGCCAAAATCTTCAACAAAATACTACCAAACCAAATTCAACAGCACAGTAGAAAGCTCATTCACCATGACCAAGTGGGATTCATTCCAGAGATGCAAGGATGGTTCAATATATTCAAATCAATAAGCACAATACATTACATTAACAGAATCAAGGACAAAAACCATGTGATCATTTTAATAGGCACAGAAAAACCATTTGATAAAATTCAACACCCTTCATGATAAAAACCTTCAACAAATAAGGTATAGGAGGAATGTACCTCAACATAATAAAGGCCATATACAACAAACCCATAGCTAACATCATGGGGAAATGGGGAAAAGATGAAAGCTTTTTTTCTAAGATCTGGAACTAGAAAAGGATATCTACTTTTACCACTTCTATGCAACATTGTATTGGAAGTCCTAGCCAGAGCAATTAGGCAAGAGAAAGAAATAAAGGGCATCAAAATTGGAAAGGAAGAAGTCAAAGTGTCCCTATTTGCAGATGACATGATTTTGTATATAGAAAACCCAAAAGATACTACCAAAAAACTAACAGACTAATAAAAAAATTCAGCAAATTTTCAGGACACAAAACCAACATACAACATCAGTAGCATTTCTATAGGCCAACAGCAACCTATTCGGAAAAAAATAGTTTTTTTTAAATCCCATTTACAACAGCTACCAAAAAAATACCTAGGAGTAAATTTAACCAAGGAAATAAAAGATCTCTACAGTGAAAACTATAAAACATTGATGAAAGAAACTGAAGAGGCCTCAAGTAAATGAAAAGATATTCAGTGTCCATGGATTAAAAGAATTAATACTGTTAAAATAACCATACTACCCAAAGCAGTCTACAGAGTCAATGCAATTCCTATCAAACTACCAACTACTACATTCTTTACAGAAATAGAAAAAATCCTAGAATTTGTATGAACAACAAAAGGCCACAAATAGCCAAAGTAATCTTGTACAAAAAGAACAAAGCTAGAGGTATCACACTACCTGACTTCAAAATATACTACAAAGCTATAGTAACCAAAATAGCATGATACTGGCATAAAAACAGACACATAAACCAATGGAACAAAGTAGACAACCCAGAAATAAATCCACACATTTATAGGCAACTGATTTTCGACAAAGGCACCAAGAACACACATTGGGGAAAGGACAGTCTCTTCAATAAATGGTCATTGGAAAACTGCATATTCATATGCACGAGAATGAAAGTAGACCCTATCTCTCACCATATAAAAATCAACAAAAAATGAATTAAATGTAAGACCCAAACTATGAAAACATTAAACAAAAATATAGGGAAAATGCTTCATGACATTGGTCTGGACAAGGATTTTTTGGTTAGGACCATAAAAGACCATTAACAAAAGCAAAAATAGATAAATGGGATTATGTCAAACTAAAAAGCTTCTGCATAGCAAAGGAAACAATCAACAGAGTGAAGAGAGAATAGGAGAAAATATTTGCAAACTATGCATCTGTCAAGGGATTAATATACAGATTATATAAGGAACTCAAACAATCCAATAGCAAAAAAACCAAATAACCTGATTTAACATGGACAAGAGACCTGCATAGACATTTCTCAATAGAAGACATACAAATGACCAACAGATATATGAAAAAATTCTTAACATTACTAATCATCAGGAAAATACAAATCAAAATCACAATAAGATGTCACCTTACCCCAGTTAGAATAGCTATTATCAAAAAGACAAAAAACAACAAATTTCTCCCAAAATGAAAAGAACACTGGACTTGTTATCTGAAGACTAGTGTGATTTTGAGTCCAACTGTGTGCTTGTTCTGGGTCATTGGGAGAATGATTTTGCCCCTGTGTATCGATTTTGCTTGACTGCTCAATGGAAGTCGTGCATCCTGGTCTACCCACTTATGATTTCAAATCACAGAATCTCAGAGGTGGGAGGAATGTGAGAGGAAGCAGCTTTTCCCTGGCCCCACATGACACTTGACCCCTCTTCTGTCTTCCTCAGAGTTGTGTACCCAGCACTTGGTAACCCCCGGGGACCAAGAGTAGCCACCAAGTACATGTCTGTAAATGGTTCACCACTTGAACACCTCCTGAAATGGGAAAACTCACTCCCAGGATAGCCATCTCCTTGTTGCACCCCCTACCCATCAAAAGTATCTTCCTCATATTTAGTTAGCGTTTGTTTTCCTGAAACTTCTGCCAAATGCTTCTAAATCAGATTACATAGTACAAGCCTCACACCAACCCTTCAATGAACATATCTCTCCAAGTCTTTTCTTCTGGTTAAATGTCCCCTCTTCCTGTAGCTGTTCATCATGTGACATAGCTTTGCTCCACTCTCCTGGTCTCATTTCTTTGAACAAGATTCCTCTCTCTTATTTTCTTCTTAATGTTAAGCACCTAGGATCATTCTTTTCCATGTAGCAAGCAATAATAAATGTTTGTTGGATTTCTTGGAGTGAACACCGTCTGCCTAGAGTGAAAAGGAGTTTCCAAGAAGCAGAGGCAAAGTGAAGTGCCGAGGAACGTGGGAATAACATAGAAAGGGTCAACCAGGGTTTTGAAAGCAGTGAGGAACAATAGAGTGAGCCAGCAGGCCTGGGTACCACTCTTGAGACACAGTGTGATTTGGGACTCTTGAGTTTCTTTATCTCTAAAACTCATGGGTTGGATTGGTGATTTCTCTAGTTGTTAAATATTAGGTTTAGTTAAGCACTGTCACCTATTGAAGGCTCTGAGCTTGTGGCTGTGAGAGCACATGTTACAAAGGGCTTAAAGATGCAATAGCTGCAGGATAGCACTTCCTTGATAAATTGAACAAAGTGGGAAGAGAAATGTAATGCAAATAACTTTATCACTATATGATTCAGTATGATTTGATGTCATGTCTGTTCACCACATAAAATCACCCCATGTAACATCCACATCATCTTATAGTATCTTTGGGAAGCCGTGGACTTGGAAATATCCTAGCCAAATCAGGGAGATCACAGTGGAACTCTTCATTGGTCATATTTCTTTTCATTGTTTTGGGCATAAGAGAGGAGAATAGGATGCTGAGAAGTTCAAGGATATATTTCTCACCTCATGAAAGATTGTCATATTTGCCTTTTTAATCTTTTTATTTCAGCCAAATTTTCTTTCTTGGGTGGTGTAGGGGGGAATTGTGCCTGTACCCAGTGGTGACCTTCCCCACAGTGGCTGGAGCATGATTGTTCTCATTCTATTTCCAATATTTTCTTCCTTCCATTCCTTATAGTCCATCCTTTTGGTGGCCTTTGCCAGCCAGGAGGACAATAATGAGAAAGTGGTCTGGAAATATTTCTGGACCAATCAAATGTATGCATTTGCCTTCATACATGTGTGCACAAACATTTGGTGTATATGTAATTGCATTTGAAAGGAAGTTTGTTCATGTTTGTGATTCTTGTGGGCAAGTGTTGACATATCTGTGTCTTTGTTGGCATGTATTTTGATGTATATGTGTGTGTGAAAGTGAGTGTGAACATGTACATTTGGGCTTTATTGTGCCTGAAGGACGGCAACCCCACAGGTTCTTATCCAATGATAAGGAAGAAAATATTGAATCTCTCTGACATTTGAATTCTCACATCTTGTTGACAGAGAAGAAGGGCGCAATATGGTTTGACAGCACTGCTGACAGAGCCCAGGCTGGCTCTTAGCCCCTCCCCATAGCCTCCCTCAGTTGATGTCCATGCTCCTGATACGTCTTCCCTTTGGCCTGCAGGTCCCTGTCCGGTCGCATCGTTGGTGGTGTCTGGTGGTTCTTCACCTTGATCATCATTTCCTCATATACAGCCAACCTGGCTGCCTTCCTGACCGTGGAGAGGATGGTGTCTCCCATTGAGAGTGCAGAGGACCTAGCGAAGCAGACAGAAATTGCTTATGGGACGCTGGAAGCAGGATCTACTAAGGAGTTCTTCAGGGTAGGGACATCCCTAGTCCCAAGGCACTTTCACAAGTGGGAACCACAACTGTCATGAAAATGTCCTTCTCATTAAATAGCCTGAGATTACAGGTAGTCTGGGCCCCTGCTTAACTGACTGCAAGTCAGGGAAACGCAGGATATTTCTCAGCCTTCCATAGTCCCCTGAGAAATCTACATTTCTGCATTTGTGGAAGCTTCAAAGCTCCTGCATTGATTTAAACCCCTTGCATAAACCAATCTGTGCTAATTCTCCAAGTGTTGAAAAGGACATCAAATACGATTTCCTCCCTGCTCCTGCAAAGACCTTACAGTCTGGTTAGTAATTGATCTGGACTTGATGCTGTTTGTGTTCCTTCCTATCTCCTAGAAGGAGCTCAATGAATATTTATTGACTCTATAAATAAGAAGATAGTCTATGAAAAAAAAATAACTGAAGAGGTGATCTATTAAATAGCACCAGGAGAGAGAGAAAATGTAAAGTAGGAGTGGAGGTGGTGAGATGTCTTTTGGCGGGAGGCAGTGAGCGAAGGCAGAGGAGCAGAGAGCTTGGGAGCAAAACCTTCAGGGTCAGCAGACGGAGGTCCAGAGCCTGGCTCCATCCCTTCCTTGTTCTGTGCACTTGGCCTCTGTGACACCATTTCCATTCTCTATGAAATGAAGACAATAATGTCTCTCTCAAAGAGTCTTAATGAGAGTATTTTATATAATATGTCATCTAAAATTAGAGGGAAAACAAGGAGCAAGGAATGAAAGCTCCATTTACCAGTAGGGCTTCAAGGAAATGCAAGCATTTGGGAGGCATCTTGAAGAAGGGGTGGGGATTGAAGCCACCCAGGGTAGACCTGAAAACATTTCTAGATCTCATAAAACCAGATCAGACCCGAGTAGGCTAAGTACATTCTAGGCAAAGGGAACAACTTGAACGAATGCTCAGAAGCAGGAAAACCTGTAGTTCCCTGGACTTTGGACATGTTCATCCTTGGAGTTCAGCAAATGGCACATGGAGCTACCGTATACCAATCAGATAAAAATAATGAACAACTGCTACTACTTACTTATAAACCAGGTCCTGTGCTAAGCACACTCTATATGAATTATCTGTTTTAATCCTCTCATTAGAGATTAGTCAGGAATTGTCCCCATTTAATAGATGCAGCTCAGAGAAGTAAAAGTAACCACCTAAGGTCACACAGCTAGCAAGTAGCAGGAGCATAGAGAGCGAGCCTCTGTATTGCCTCAGGCAAGAGGGTAGGGATCCCATCCAGACTCACCCAGGTTCTCACTGAAACTTCATGGAGCAAACTCTAGGCCCCAGATAATCCACTGTGTGATGTGCTGCAGTTCTTGATCATGGGCTTTGTGTTCTGTATGACAGGCAGGAAAGGGACAAAAGCCTTAACCATCATTTATCCCAGCCCCAAGACTAAAATCATCAATTGTCAACATATCAGAGCAAGAAGGTGCCTTAGTGGTCACCTGGTCAGAGCCTGTCATTTCAGAGAAAGTCATTACTTGCTTAAGCTCACCCAGCCAATTAGTAGAAAAGCCACTTTGTAATCTCCTTACAATGCTCTCACATTTTCTGCCTGCAACCAAAGTGTGAAGAAGGTGCCGGATATATGTCCATAAAGCTAGTCCTATCCCCCAACCCCTGCTGATGCAGTTGGAGAACCACCCAATTCACTTAACAATGCTCTCATCCCCATAATATATACAGCATGTGCCAGTCCCCAAAGCACTTTCATATCTGTGATCTCATTTATGTTCCACCTGTGACCTAAGGCAGAACAGGTATTATGGTGTCTAATTTGTGGATAAGAAATTGAGATTCAGGGAATTCGTGATGCAAGTGCCAGGGCTGGGAGGTACCAAATCTGTGTTTCCTCACTCCAACCCAAGTGTTCTTACCACTGAACCACATTGTCCTAATGTGGTGGTGTCACTAACTGATAAACGTTTTTAAAAAGATCACTCAGTTTGATAGATGGGCCTGTGGACAAATCTAGTCTAACCCTACCATTTTAGACTTGAGGAAGCTGAGGCCCAGAGAAGAAAATGGTCATGCCCTAGCTAATGAGAGACACAGCTGGGACTTAAGTCTTCAAAGTTCTTCATTAATAACTATGTCAATTGACATATTACACCTCTTGTCCACAGTACAAAGTTAGGAATCTGGAACCAAGGCAGTGTGTATTCTATAAGTTCTATGCCCTAACCAGGCATACTACATTGGTGGCAAATAAGTTATAGTCCGTGTGCTAACTTTGATTGGTCAGTAGTGGTTGCCTAGAGTTCTATGTTGAGAGAGTTTCTGAAGTCACATCTGGGCTCTCTATGAAAGAATTTCTTGATTGAAGGGAAACTGGAACCAAGCAAGCCATATATTGGGCATTCCTATCCTAAAATAAAACCTGAAAAGGGGGCATAATTATTAGCAGTAATTACACCTCTTAGAGAATGCCTTCCTGGTGCCATGCACTTGGTTATGCATTTTACCTATGTTCTCTCATAATATCCATGGCAACCCTGTGCAGTGGATACTGTTATCACCACTATCAGAAGAGGAACACTGAGGCTTATAAAAGTTACATTACTTGCCCAAGATCCTGCAGCTAGTAACATATAAAGCCTAAAATGAGAGAGGCAGCTGGTTGCAGTGGAGAGGCACGAGGTGTGCAATCAGGAGATTAGGGTTTTACTCCTAGCTCTGCCACTCACAAGCTGCATGACATTGGACAGTTCATTGCCACATCATGGGCCTCAGTTTCTTTACCTGTAAAAGGAGAGTGCTACCAAGATATGTCCCATGAGCCCTTCCATCTCTATGACTCTGACCTTGAGAATTATCCCTCCAGGACTTTGATGGGTGGGGAGATAAGGTCACCTACCACCTCCACAAAGCAGAAGGAGGAAACAGGGAGACAAGAATTCTTCACCTCCAGTCTCTGAAAAATCTGGCTTCTAGTCCCCATGGCAGCCCAGAGCTTCTTGGCAGCCCCAACTCAGAGTCACTTAATCCTCCATCGACATTTTAATTAAGATGTGTGAAGGGCCGTGGGAGCTGCAGATGATAGGAGAGATCCAAGAACAAACACCCTGAGTATGCTTCCAATCTTCCCTGCCACTCATGCTACCTTCCCATTCCTGGAGATTAGATTTTCCTGATAGTCTGCTCTGAGCGTCTGTGAGCGCAGCCTTAGCATTTGGGGCGCTGGGGTGAGGCTGAGAGGACATATTAATTTTCTGCATACCATCGCCCAGAGGGCTCTTCAGCAATGCCTGTCAACAGCCCCATTCCCTGCTGTGTCCATCCTGTCAGGTCAAATTGCATCTTGCAGTTGCCCTGCTGTGTGTTTTGTTGGTTTTGTGCCTGAAAGATTACCTGCAAATCTGGTCACAGCTGAATTTACACATTTCCCTGTTTCCCGTGAGAGAGTATTAAATACACTGGAGATGCTATGATTGGTTCTGGGCATTTCCTCCCCTAATCTTGGAATCCTCCCTCCCATTTCTTCCTTCTTTCTCCTTTCTCACATTGACGTTGTTGCTTCAATGATGTATCTTCATGTCAAGAATCAGAGAGTTCAAGCAAGCAAGGGACTTAAAGAGCACCATGCCCAAACTCCTTATGGAACAGATGGGGAAACTAAAGCCCAGAGAAAAGGGATTCCCCCTATAGCAGACTATGAGTTAAAAGTAGAACTAAGACTGGAATCCAGGGCTCTTCACACCCAGTTCAGTCCTTTTCAAGTTGTAAACCATACTGTGTGACAAATGATCTAGTTTATCTAGTTATAGACTATTAAAACTGAAGTTTTAATACCAACTATTTCCATTAATTTTCCCTGGAGACCTAGAATTTTCCTGGGCCCCAAATATCTTTACAGATGAATTTGCTCACATGACAATTGTATATCAATATCTTACCAACACTTGATGTGCATTGATTTCAAGGAAATAATCCTAATACTTATGCACAGAGAAAAATGATACATTACATGTATAATGATAATTTTATATTAAATAAATCTATAATCTATATATTAACCACTAAATTATATAGACCGTGTGACTCTAGTAGTAACTAACTTTAAAAAAAATAGTCCCTTATATGCATTTGACACTTGTCCATTTATAAAACATTTTCAAAAGCCAGACTCCAGTATCCCTAAAATACATCTATCCCTTGGGAAAAGGATACCCTTTAGAAAGAGCATATTAGATGAGAGGATTGACCATGGTCCTGGATCATGGGCCCTGACTAAGGGCCTACTATGTGCAAGGTACTCCAATTAGACTCTGTGAAGGACCCTCAGAAGGGAAGACATCCCCTGTCCTGCCCTCAGGCAGCTTCCACATACTTGAAACCTACGCACAAGAGATGACTTGCAATCCCAGAAGCTTAGCCTGGCCTTCCAGTGAATGACCCAGACTATGTGTCCAATAGGAATACCAACCCTCACAATACTGTTTTTCTCAAAGTGAGGGCCACACAAGCCATACAAATCAGAACACCCGTTACAAGGGGAATTCTGAAAAAGATGTATTCTAGGCCCCACCCCAGACCTGCTGAATCAGAATTTCTAGGTTTAGAGACAGGGAGTCTGCATTTTTACAATCTCTGTACATGATGATGATGCCCAGTAGAGTTTAAAAACTATTGCCCTTGGAACTGAGGTGGGCTCCAAATACACAGGATTTATTTTAGTCTATGAAATGAAGACAAGGTTGTAGTGGGACAGAACCAGTATATCAAGTGGAACAAAAGTCCAAGCAAAGTCCCAAAGGAAAGCAGGCTCAAGGTGCATTTAGGAGGAGATGAGGAAGCCAGTTTGACTAGATTTGGAGGCTTTTGAAATGTAAACAGGTGACAATATTTAGTCCTGAGTTATTAGCTTTATCAGACAACAATTTACATTCTGAGGGCAGGTCTTGCAATATGCTATGGCTGGAACTTGGCAACCCATGACCCAGAAATTCTTCAATGTTGTCTTCCAATAATGAAATCAGATTCCACTGATATTCAGCTCTCTGCTCCTTCTCGGCAATATAAATACAGCCTTAGTGAACAATAGACAGGTTCTTTAATGTCTGTAAAAGCCAGGCATGGCCCCATTTTCTTAACTCTCCCCCTGTTTAGGAGGAATATAATTACTCAGAAGTAATTAAAAGATTTTGAGCTACTCTGTTCATTCTGTATTTGCAAGATATTTGTACTTTGGAACCTACTGGTACTAATTAGAGCCTCTTATTTTGCAATCACTCATAATTTGTTTCTTCCTGAGCTAATCTCACTCATGAATGTGTGATCAAGCTACACTCAGCTCTTCATTAGTGTGTGCACCGACCCCAATTCCAAGCACAGCCAGCACTTAATTCCAGCTTTGCTTCTGTCCCCATCAGAGGTCTAAAATTGCTGTGTTTGAGAAGATGTGGACATACATGAAGTCAGCAGAACCATCAGTTTTTGTGCGGACCACAGAGGAGGGGATGATCCGAGTGAGGAAATCTAAAGGCAAATATGCCTACCTCCTGGAGTCCACCATGAATGAGTACATTGAGCAGCGGAAACCCTGTGACACCATGAAGGTGGGAGGTAACTTGGATTCCAAAGGCTATGGCATTGCGACACCCAAGGGGTCCGCCCTGAGGTAAGTAGCCAAGATTTGCTTCCTTGGTACTCCCTCTCCCCTCCCTATCTCAGGAATGAAGCTGCTGTGTCTGCCACATGGCTCCAATGCCACAATGCAAGCTGTCGAGTGGGCTCTTCTACAACACCTGAGGGCCTGGAAGATTCCAGCCACCCAAGATCTTCAGCCCTGAGGTTGGAAATTGACTCGGGGGCCTCAGCTTGCTATGACTGTCACTGCCCATGTGTTCTTCCCCATGCCTCACCTTACCCCTCCAAGTGTGTTAAACATCAATGAACCTCGTGCTTTTGTCATGTGATCTGTAATACCCCATCCTTTACCAGATACCCCTGCATCCAACAAGGCCATGAACAGGGTTCTCTAGCAACCTGGATTCTTTGACAGAAGGTGGTTTATAATGTTTGTCATGAAAGAAACATAAACACATTGTCCAAATGAAAAATCAAGTAGTTTGAGTCCTGAGACTCTGGCTATGGGAATCGAAATAGCATCTAATGAATAGCACCAAATTAATGGTAGCACCTATTCACACCTAGACATTGATTTCTTTAACAAGATATAGGTAGTTCAGTAAAGAAGCAAAGTGGACTTTACTTCCACATAAAGAAGCTCTGATATTTATTCTAAATAGCTGAGGAACAGTCCTGTAGACTTGGAATCAGAAGACCTAGATTTAATTCTGGGTTTACTACTGACTATCTTACAGAAGGTAACACATACTCCAGACTCTCAGTTTCCTCCAGACTCTCAGTTTCCTCATCTATAATGGGAGGATAATAACTCCAGACTCTCAGTTCCTCATCTATAATGGGAGGATAATAACTCCAGACTCTCAGTTTCCTCATCTATAATGGGAGGATAATTATCCCAGCCCTTCTTAGGTCTGAGGTGGTTGTGAGTTCAAATGGGATAATCTGTGTAGGAGGTAATTGAAAACAGTATAATGTGGTGTCACCTATGAGATGGTATGTCAATTATGGAGGGATTAAAGCATTTCAGGGAAGTGTTGCATTTCAGGAAGGATAAGAAGCATTAATGGACTTTGAAAAAGGATGGAGAAGGATTCCTAACCCATCTTGACATGATATCCAGGGCCACCCTGCCTCCGCTTCATGTATTTATCTTAATAATATTAATTCCCAACATTGTTCTAGACACTGGCCTAGTAACTAGAGCTACAATTTTGAACAAGACAGACATAGTCCCTGTCCCCATGGAACTGCCTTATTACAGGAGAGACAGGCATTGAATAGATGATTATTGTTTAATGTTTAATGACAATTATGACAGATACTAGGATAGTCTATAAAAGGGGTCCTAGAGGACATCTACTTCCCACAATATGGCAGAACAAAATTCTCACTATAAAACACCTAGACATGCTGGATAAGATACAACAAATATCCTTATATATGCAAGACAGGAAATCCCCAGGGCCAGAAAAGAAAAAAAGAAATCAAAACCAGAATGAAAAGCATAAGGTAATTATTCTGGGACTACCCTAAGCAGGGCAAAGTTACAAATTATGTGACAATTTATATAAGCAAGAATCCGAAGTATAACTAAAGACATAAAAGTAATCAAAAACAGCTTTAAAAGAAAAAGACACTGTCATTAAAAATCAGACATATTTGAAAAAATATGAATTAGAACTTAGAGGAAATAAAAAATATAGTCATTCATGTAAAATCTGAATGGAAGGGTTAAAGAGCAAATTAGACAAAGTTGAAGAAAGAATTGGTGCACTGGGTGGGGGGTGGTAATCAGAGAAAATTCCTCAGAATATCACACAGAGAGATAAAAAGAAAATATAACAAAGAGATTAAGAGACATAAAAAAGAAATAAATTCAATCTGCTATCATCTCCAGATGGAGACAAGAGAGGGTAGAGTGGAGACAATATTTTAAAGAAAATTTCTAGAACTTATGGAAAATATAAATCCTCAGATTTGAAAATTGAGTTCCCAGAAAAATAAATAGATGAAAATCAGCAGCTGATTCAACTGAAACTGCAGAACAGTAAAGACAAAGAGAAGATCTCAAACACACCCGGATATGAAAAGGTCCAATTTAGTCTGCAGGATGGGTGGGGTGTGGCTGGGAAGATTTGCCCAAGGATGATTTTTTCATGCTGAGGTCTGACACGTTAATTGGAGTCAACTAGGTGAAATGCAGGGAGGGAGGAGGAGAAAAGAGTAGTTGAAATAGAAGGAACAGCATATGCAAAGACTTTAAGGCAAGAAAATATGTGATAGTTGATTAACTAAAAGAAGCTAAATGTTCCTGGAACACAGGTAATAAAAAGGAGAAAAGGTAATGCTGAGGTTGGAGAATGAGGTAGGGAAAATTTCGTAAAGGATTTTTGTCCTTATTTGAAGAGCATTGAAAATACCTTAAAGAATTTTAAGTAGTTGTCTGAAAATTAGGAAAATAAAGATATCTGGAGGAGCATAGATATAATTGAATCTGATCTAATAAAGTGACATCAAATGGCCTGGTATTTGTCAATCATGCATTTTTGGCTGGTAGAACTTAAAAGACTCTTTGTGCAAGTTTGGGTGAAATTCAAAGGAATTCTGACAATAGTGTTTGGCAAGGAAGAGATTTTTATCTCAGAAACTTATAGATCATCACCCTAGAAAGATCCAAAGTAGAGAATGAGTTTTTTAGGTCCAGGAACATCAATTATGCTTCAATATTATAATTGCCTGAAGGTTTTATGAGTTAAGGACATCATTTGATCTAAATACTTGGATGTAAAGTTAAGAAAACAAGGCACAGAGTGGTGACATGATTTGTCCAACCAATAGAGTACCTCTTCCCCCTCCAGGCCGCAGATGCCTAGAACAAGATGACAACTCAGAAAACATTGGATGTTTGAGTGACATGAACCTAAAACTCAAGTTATCTAGCACTCAGATGACTTTCCACTATAATAAAAGCCCTCATCGAGTTAGTGCCTACTAAGTGCCACACACTGTGGTATGTACATTATCTCATATAAACCTTGCAACATTCCTACGAAGTACCATCATTCCTATTTTACAGATGAGGAACAGAGAAACAGAGTTAAGTTACCTGATCCAGTTGACACAGCTAATAAGGTAGGAATCAGATTTCAAGCTCAGGCAATCTGAGTTCAGAGCTGCAATTTACACTAAAGCTGTGCTGGGCTTTATGACTGACGGTCATTAAAAGCAAGAGACTGAACTTAGGCCAGGTTCTACCTATTCCCATGAGCCAAATAATAACCATCAGCTCATGAATCAAAATCAGACTTTGGGAGTCCAGAGCATCCACTCACCACTCTGCAGGCAAAAGGTGATCATGGACATTCACTTTAATGCACCAAGCACCACTCCTTTGAGCAGTAACACTCATGTTTTCATAGATTTTGTATGCTGAGAGATTCTTTCTGGAATAAATGCTGAAAATAATTCAACTCTGTAAAAGAAGAAGAACCTGATTCTTTGCTTACATCTCTGTCATAATAAGAGTCATTTATTGATTTTGAAAAAGAGAGAGCAAGAGAAAGGAAGGGAGAAATGAAAAGGAATGTGTTTCAAATACAGAACACTCATGGCTGATCTGCAAGTCAAGAATACCCAACTGGTGGTCCTATGCTCCTGTTTTCTCACAGCGCTCCTTCCTCTCCAGTGGCAAACTTGATGGTGGCCGTGGGGCCATCACAACTCCTGACTCAAGAACAGAAGAATAATGCTCATCCTGAGAGGGCCTTGAGTGTCTGTCTGGCCTGGGAAATTCCCTCTGCCCTCTATGGGATTCTGCTTCTTATCTGTGCATTAAAAGGGACCATTGATTATCAACCAATAGTGTAGAGGTTCCACAAAACATACCATTGAAGAATTATTACAGAAAATATGAGTAACCATACACAGGCACGCACACATACAACAGCAGCTGGGTTTCCATCGTACCTCTGCCTCACATGCCCCAAATGGTGCCACTTCACCAAGACATGGTCAAATACCAAAAAGTCATGGCAAACAAAATGCCACAGACATGTGTGCCTGCTCCAGCAATCTTAGATACACCAACTTGATCCCAGGAAACCATTCTGCATGACAGACGTTGGCAGTGATAAGAGTAAAGGAGCAGTCTGCAATTCCTCCGGACCCATTGAAAAGAGGCTGGTGTGTGCTTAAAGATGATCTGGCAGAGAAAATCAATTTCGTCTTCAAACTATTTTGAATCCTAAAAAATATTCTTTTAAAAACTGTTAGCCATTCACAAGACTGCAAACTCTTTAGAAGTGTTTACACTACAGAAATGTGCTTCAGTATGCTCCAGGTGTTGTTACGAACTTCTCTTCAGCCCCACAAAAGGTGAGGGTTTTGCAGCCCTCACAGGCAGATGTTCCCCAGGCTTAATGACTGTGCCTGTGTCAAGAAAGGACCTTTCTGGCAGGCCTCCTCCACCACTTAAACTCTCCGTAAAGCCAGACCTCACCACAACTGTGGGGCATTTGCTCCCTTCCAGCCTACCTGGAACAAGTTTCAGGTTCCTCCAAGACAAATAACCCACCTTTGCCTCTGAAGATCAGAGAACTGACATCTAAGGCCCAAGTGTTCCTCTAAAACTTGCCAAGTCTACTTGGCAGAAGCCAGGCCATGGTCCCCACAGAGTGTTAAAAGACTGTGTTAGCCACAGAATGGTTTTTATGTTTCTTCTGGTCTGGAAACAAATACTCTGATGAAGTGAGGTAGTTTGATGCTTGATTTTCCATTTGGACAGGTGGTGTTTCTTTGAAACAGATGCTGTTTGTTGGCTGTCACTGCATGTTTGGGGTTGGGCGAGGGGCTGAGTTATGTTTCAAGAGCCCTCAGGTTGTGGATAAAGACCTATGCAGCCAATGCCAGTCACTAGGGAAAGGCAATTGGTAAATCCACTAATTATGATCTATCGGCCCTTTTGTTGCCAACTAAATATATCTGCCAGTCTAAATTGCAGTCTCTTTTCTTTATTATGATGAATATTCCCTTCAGTTAGAGACAATGTGTTCAAATTTCCTAAGTAAGGGGGCATGGCCCCTGTTTTACCAACCCAAGAAGGAATCCACACGAGATTGGCCTTAGTTAAAATCTCAGCTAATGATTCTCCTTCACAAACCATCTACCAGGAGTTTAATGGATTTGCTAAGAGTTATACCCTAATCAGGACATTGGTCAAAGTCTGGTCTTTAACTGTGACCATGGTTACATGGAGTCTTCTCTGGTCTCTGTGATCATGACATGTTTGTCTTCTGTCACGTGTCTTGTCCATGCCAGACGTATGGGCCAAGGGGGCAGCAGCACAGTGCAGCTTCTTCCTACAGCTTAACGGGTAATGGGCACCCAGGAAAGTCTGAGACCCACTCCCTGTGCTTTCCATTCAGCTTCACAGAGCCGTTTCCAAGTACCTTCTCACACAAAGCACTGTGTATAACACTGCAGGGAACAGCAGTGAGAGAGATACAATCCCAGCCCCTAAATAATGTATAATCAAGTACAGCTCGAGAACAGAATTATGTAGATACCTATTATTCTACCAATGCCATAAGAGAGCCAGAAACACTCAAAAAGAGGAAAGTCAACATTTGAATGGGAGGATTTCAAAGTTTTCAGGGCAGAGGTAACATCTGAGGTAGGACTTGAAGAGTTGTAACAGATGAGGAGTGGGGAGAGGGTGCTCCAGATGGGGTGGGGTGCACGAGCAAATGCAGAGATGGGACAGCACAGGGCTTGTCTTCAGGAACAACTTTAACTAGAGAATGTATTAATAAGTAGGAGTGATTGGTTGTAGTCATATTGTGAAACAGCTCAAATGCCTGACTTTTGATTGGATGTCATAGCGGTTATTGAAGGCCATTGACAGGGAGGGACCATGATCAGACAGGCTTCCAAAGATGGCACTGGCAGTGGTTTGCGATGTGAATCACAGAAAGGATTATAGGCAAGGAGGTCATTTAGAAAGCTGTTACGGTCATCTTGGTAGGAGGTAATAAGCGTGATCACAGGTCATATGGAATGGTGACAGAAGGAAGAGGTGGTGGGCTCTATGCTCATCACCAGTCATATCCTTCCCTTTAAGGCTGGGAAGTTTGGGAAAGAAGTCTGTTACGTAAGCTTTCTGGGACTTTTGTGCCCCTGCCTAAGGCCTGACCGGGTACAAACTGATTCTGGCAAGGACAGAAAATGGGAAGATAAAGGGTATTCCTCTAAAACAGAAAAATTGCCACCACTTCAATTTTACCTCTGGAATGCCTAGAAGATTAAGAAAGCCCACCAGAAGGGGTACAGGATTTCTGGCACACCAGCAAGAATGATGGAGGATGCCAATCACCTTTTCCCACTTCCTGCTGCATTGACTGTATCTGGGGTTTTTTTAAACAGCATAAGCTCAAAATTATTCGATATTTTAGTCTCATCAGCACTCCCATTGAATATAGTTTTCTCCCTTCACATAACCCTATGCTGGAAAATATCTACCAAGAGCTGCTTGTTCTATATTGGCATCAGGCTAAAGAAAGGAGGGAGGTTAAGACTGTGACTTGGGAAGAAACATCACCAAGTTTCTGTGGGGAGGGCTCTCATTTTCAAGGGTTGAGGGTCTCCTAGTTGCCACAGCCCCACACAGGGATCAAAAACAATGATTGTATCTTCAATTTGGTCCAGTGGGCCTTCCCCGAACACCTTTTCTTTGCCTAACTCTAATATGAGTGTTACAGAGGTCATAGAAAATTCTCCTCTTTTAGAAATTCACATTGACCCAGAAAATAACTGGGAAACAAATAAGCAAGTGCTGTTTTGTGTGGTGTTGAGCCTATTCCTCTAAAGAGCCATTCCCCAACTTGAGTGTATATCAAAATTACACTGGGAAGCTGGTTTAAAATGCCCCCTCCTAGACTCTAATTCCTGAGATGTCTGACTCTGCAGATCCAGGGTGGGATTCAGGCATGTGCAATTTAAACAAACCCCCCGGGTAGCTCTAGTCCAGGTAAACAGCGCTGCACTCCAGGAAGGAGGGCTAGAGACAGGCGGGAAGGAGAGGTTTGCAAGTGGCCTGGGGAGGCAGAACATGAGGAGGTGGCTCTGAAGGAGCAGGGAGATGGATATGTTGGCAGGGTGCCAGGGAATCTGCACGGGATGGTGTCTAAGCCGCAATCCCTGGAGTCAGATGAGCTCGGTTCAAGTAGAGGGCCCACTGTCTTACCAGAGTTTGACCTAGCTGGGTAAGTCACTGTAACTTTATAAGCCTCTGTTTTCTTATCTGTAAAATTGGGATAATAATTCTGTGCATTTGCTTTGACGAATTGATGAAATAGCATCAATTGCCTATCACAGAGGATGCTCATTAATGTTAATTTTCCATTCCCCTCCTCCCATTAGACCTACCGAAAAGTCACTTTTGAACCAAATAACTTATTTGTTTTTCTTCTTTGTAAAAGAAGAAAACTGTTCATCAGAAATGCACAGGAGCCCCACCCTCACCCCCCACACATGCACTGGCTGCATTAGAAATAAATGTCTCTCTCTGAGAACAATTTGTGGTTCTCCCCCACAGAGAACATGCTAAAATAAATAACACCCTAATATTTTTTTTCTGCCTCCCTCCCACCCTCACAAGTAACAGCCTGTCTTCCCATAGTATAGTACTGGTGCAGGACCTGCTGCTGAGGATAAATACAGCATGTCCCAGGGAAATGACAGTCCCTTTCAATTGGTCCTTGCCTCCTGATGGGTAGCCAGGGATGCTCGTTGTCATGGTAACCCCATGAACTCTGTGACCCAGGTCAGGCCTGATCAGAGACAAAGCCCTCTGAGTAAGAGGCTGAATTTGCCTGCATCCTCAGCAGAGCTGCAGAGAAAAGAAGAGAGGGAGGGAATAGGGGGATAAAAAAGGAGAGAGGAAAAAAGGGAGGGAGGTTGGGAGGGAGGGAGGGACAAAGGAAAGAGGAAAACAGAGAGAGAAAGTGTGTGTGTGTGTGTGTGCGTGTTTGAACAGAGACTGGAAGTTTGCCAAGGGAGAGCTGCATCAACACGTAAGCTTTCTCAGGTCAGGACACGTGGGATGGATTATAGAGTACCAAGAAACTTCTCAGGAGACTGGTGCAGCAGGCCAGTGCAAAAGTACAGGCAGAGGGGCAGCAAGGGCTTGATTTAGCATTTTAGAAGTGATGATAAGACTTGTTAACATTTATCGAGCACTGACTCATCCCAGGTACTTTTAAGAAGCATTTGATGTGTGTTATCTTATTTAATCCTAATGACACTAACACTGTGAAGGTAATATTGGTTTTTTTCTTCATCGTACAGTTTAGGAAACTGAGGCACAGCATGGTTATGGAATTTGCCCAAGATTACCTGGCATGGAAAGGGAAAGCTGAATTTTTAATGTAGGCAGCCTAATTCCAGGACCTCTTCCCAACCAGTAGGCAAGAATGCCTTCCGAAGAATGGAAGGAGGGAAATTATGAGGAAGGAATGATTATTCAGAGGATAAAGATCATTTAATATCCCCCCACACACCCACAATAGCCTTCAGTCCTACCCAACCAACATACAAATAAGAAAACTGAGATTCCACAAGGGAAATGGCTTGCTGTCTGCTCTGCCTGAATTCCCTAGGGAATCCTTGCCTCCATTCTGCACCATTTTCATCTGTAGGGCACAAATATTTTCTCCAGTGTCAGTGCCATCCCACGGTTGCTGTCTTGCCCTGCATAAAAATGAAAAAAGGCACATCTGATGCATATTAAGGTTCCCCTGCGTGCCCGTGACAGATTGAATAAAAAACACCCCTAAACAATTTTATACTCCCTGAAACTCTATGTGCTTTTGATTCTTGTCAGCAATGAAAAGTAGATCCTTAGACTGATTGTACCATAAGGGGTGGGGAAAGAGAGACTTGCCTTCATGTCACTCCTACTGTATGCTGGGCAGTGCCCTATGGATGTTCATGTGTTAATCTTCCCCTCACCTTTTGATTTGGATATTATAATTTCCCTTTCACGGGTTAGGAAACTAAGATTCAGAGAAGTGATACTTTGCTTAGATTCTCAAAGTGATCATGGAACGGAGCTTAGGCACGAACCCTGACTCTGAAACCCTTGTTCTTTCACACCTCACCTCTGTGCTAATGAGGTACCCATCACTGCCTTAGAAGGTGGCAGCCTTAAATCACCCAGGAAAAACATCAGGGGACATGAGACGCCAGGTGGCCCCCACAGCCCAAGCACTCCATCTTGAAGCACTAGGTTGGGCTGGAGCCCCACTGTGCTGATTTATTTTGGAGGATCCTGGGGAAATCATAAAGACAAATGTGCATTTACTCTTGTTAGAGCTCTATTTTTATTGTGCCTGGTTGAGAAGCTCGTAAACAGCAAAGCAACACATTAAAGAGAGAGAGGGAGAGGAGGGCGGTGGTGAGAGTGAGGTGCCAAGGATGGATCTGGGGGCAGCAACAAGGGAAATGCACGGCCTTTACCTAGGCGAGAACAGCAGCACAGTGCAGGCTGTGATTTGCCCACTGAAGCACTGCTTTCTCCTGCTGGTATACAAATTGTATGTTGCTTTCTTTTAAGAAGCTGTCCTGTCAAAAATAGCATCTCTTTTTTTTTTTTCCTCTCTCTCTCCCTCTCATCAGCAACTTTATTTAAGAATTGCTGGATCTTTTGCCTTTTCTATGATGGCAGCTGCTATAATACAAAGGCAGACCAGGAGGGAGAAGGGTTGGATACCCATCCCAGCTCTGCCACTTGGGGCTTGTGGATTTGGAAAGCAAATATGCTTTGGGGTTGATCAGATCTGAGTTCAAACTCTGACTCTCACATTTACAACCCATGGATCTTGGGAGAGTAGCAAGCAGTTGTATGGCCCTGAAGTCAGGACTAAGTACGAATCTCAGGTCTGCCAGTTAAAAACAAAATTCTCTTGAACAAGTTACTTACCTCCCTAAGCCTTAGTTTCCCCAAATATCAAAGCTTGAGGTAGTGCTAGCATTTATTTCTGTGGTTGCTAAGTGATTGGTTAGATGAGGCAATACAAAGTGCTCAGCACAGAGCCTAGCACGTAGTAAAGAGGCTAAGAAGTGTTAACGATTATTATTTTAATATCTCCGAAGCTTAATTTTCTCATCTTCCAAATGGGACCTTGCTATAAGCTTCCCAGGATTATCTTGGGAATAAAATGAATCCTTTATGGAGAGTTCATGGTATAGGAGGAGTTCTTGAATAGGAATACCCTTTCTTTCCCTTCTTCTCTCCCTCTGCCTTTCTGCTTCCCCTCTGCACTTACTATCTATTCTGTTTCTTGGGTATCTGACCCAAATTAGTAGTGATTGCCTTCTCTGGGCTAGACCACACCCAGATTCTTTTCATTGCAATGAGGTGGAAATTTCAAGATACCAAGAGATAGAAATGTTCAAATGTGCAGTTTTATTCCCTTTTACACTCAGTGCCCCAAATATTCACTTAATAGCCACGCTGCATCCATCCACATGCCTGAAGGTAGACGGTTCCAGTGTCTGAGCAAAGCCTGGTCTCTGAGGGCAGGCAGAAAGGAAGGGGAAGGGGTAGCCCTGAGCTAAGTCCCTGCAGAGAAAGTCTGGGTCATCTGTCCCAATAACATTTGATGAATGACCCCACAGGCTAAGAGGATCATCTCTAATCAGCTTCTTCCTGTGGCGTAGGGGGGGCGGTGGAAGGCCCAGGTGAATCCCTAACCAAAGGAACCAACTTCCTCCCTCATAGTGAGCCAGTAGAGTCCCCAAACAAAAGAAGGTCAGGCAGGGAAATTTACATATATTATTCATTCTTCCTCAGCACAAACATCTAGCAGAAAAAGAGAATAATGATATCTTAATCCTATTCTGTATTCCCATGGGAATGAAATTTATTCCTTTAGAGGAATGTAGAAGAAAAAATCCATAGCACTAGTCAAGCCAGTCTCTTTGTGGCCCACAAACATAACTTTTCCCCACTCCTGTATCTTTGCAAACCACAGTGCAAACACTGTAATAAATAATATTGCTACCTTCTGCCCTCCACCTGTATTTCTGGGTGCAGTTCAGTGAAGCAAGGGCCAGCTGTTCCAGAGAACCTGGAAGAGAATTTAGCATGTAGGAAATTCCTACAAGCAATCACTTGTCAAGTGGACCAGTTCCGTGTATATGGTGACTTCATGTGCACATTATAGAATCAGTTGTTGTGTCTGGTCTGTCGAATTCAGGAGAACCATGAAACACTAGTCCTACCGTGTAGACCATATAATACAAATTAAACGCACCAACTCAACCTGTGGGTCTCTTTGGCCATTGCTAGTGAACATCCTAAAGGCAGCAAATGAAAGTACATGACCATGGTCATGCAATTTAATTCTACCTGCATTCCAAGTATAGTATTTTCAAAATGCTAAAGTAAATACTCTTAAGGAAAACAAAGATGAATACATTATGACATTAGCATTCTCAAAATTCATCATCTAGTGCAGGGGACTGCGACCTCAGATATCCCCAGAGGCCAGGTAGAGAAAATGAGTGAAATGGACCAAGGTAAATCCTATGTGGTGTCCTCTTATTTAATAGAGTTATGAATACAGACAATACTTCTCTACTCTAAGAAACAAAACCACAGTGCAAACACTGTAGTAAATAATAATTATAGTTAATATTAATTGTGCACTTGCTATATATGACAAGCAATCTCTAAGTCCTCATATGCATTCCCTAATTTATGTAATTCTCACAAAAACCCAATGAAGTAGGTACTATAAGAATCTCATTTTACAGATGATGATTCAGTGGCATAGAGAGGTTAAGTAACTTGTCAAAGGTTACACCTTAGTGAGTGGCAGAGCCAGAATTTGAACCCAGGCAATCCAAGTTCAGAGTCTATGCTGTTATCCACTACACTATGCTGTAGATGAAAACTGATAACTGAGCCTCAGAGAGATCATAGAAAATGATGACGACTTCTTAGTGAACAAGAGTATGTGCCTTGTCTGGAGGGGACAGCCTCCATGTAGTTCTGATCTAATATTGACATGGAGGAATGTTGTCAAATCTCCTTATTTTTCAAAAGAAACTAGAAATCCCAATTATTATGTGAACTATTCAAATTTTTTAGGGTGATCACACTTAAGAGAGAATGAAAGAGAGAAAACAACCTGACAACAACTAACACTACTATAAAGGAGAAAGGAGGTACCATATAAATAAATAGATAGATTGATAAACAAACAAGGCACAATGGGAAAACCATGCAGGTAAGGGTTAATATCTTGCCCCTCCCCAAGGTGGAACTTTTAGGAAGGCCTCCAGGAGGAGGCAGCACTCCCTGAACAATTCCTTAACCAGTGGGGAGAACATCCTCCTGTAAGATAGAGAAAAAGGTATTTCAGTTAAAGTCACCGCAAGCATATGGTGCAGGAGTGCGGGAGGGTGATACACGAGGTCTTTTTCGATCTTTGTTGTTGCTGTTTTCAGCAGGGAATCATTTCCTCAAACAAAATCCCTCATGGAGTCCCATTATAAATGACAGATCCCAGTGGAGCAAGTTGAAGCAAGAGCTGAGGGGCTGGAGGTGGTGGCAGGAAGGAGAGGAAGAGGAGAGAGGGAGAGCAGAGATGCAGGGTCAGGCTGGGGCTGGGAGACCTGGGGCATCCATCCGTCTTCTCTTCCTCAGGAGCCGTTTTCCATCACTGGAGGAGGGAATCCTCCAGCATTATGACCCTGTGTGTTTTAAAGTCCACAAGAAAATAATGGTCCTGCTGGCCTGCCCAGCATCCTGTTCATACTGGCATTTGCCTTTCAGTGGCCAGTCCTTAGCATTGGCCCCACTTTTCTTCCTTTCATTGAACTAGAGGTGGCTAAGATGAGACCAGTGGGCTGGCCCTCGTCCTGAATGGTGTTTCCACTCCCTCCGCTAATGGTCGGGGGACCTTCATTTGTTCCCTCCGTTACCTTTTGTCAAGCATCTCCGAGGTATCTGACACAGACCTGTGTGCCTGCTGCTGCTGACAAATGGTTCTGCATTACAGGACCAGATGTGGTTCACTGTGAGCTGCAAATGAACTGTTGACACCTGCTTCTCACAATGTGGGGCGGGCTGGGGATCAGATGTGCCTTAGAAATGCTTTCTGTCTATAGAATTCCTCCGGGAGGAGCCAGACTTCAGGTCCCCATCCAGGTCTCTGAGCTTTATCAGCTGATCTTAGCCATTGAACCCTAAAGAAAGTGACAGGGCCAGAAATACATATCATGCATGTAAAACTAGTGTTCAGTTTGGGGGTATTCAAGTAACTCCGGTGGTATACCTCAGGAATTAAAAATTACTTCATTCAACAAACATTTATCAAGCAGCTACTGTGTTAGCTATTGTGCTGGGTGCAGGGTTCCTACCAATAAAGGGCTCTCAGTCGGGTCAGAGGAGTGGATGTGGGTAATAGAGTGATGAGTTTGCTGTCACAGAGCTTGCGAGTACAGCAGGGCCAGAAAAGAAGGCTCGATCCATCCTGCAGTGGGTCATGTGGGAGGATTTGCGGAGAAGAACATACCTGTAAGATGACTAGCGTTCCACAAAGTGGCAAAGTGTCCTAGATAATGCATGTACCAACACAGGTGGGCTTTAGTGATGCTTCCTCTCTAGTCACCTGCATTTGTCCACAATTAATCTCAAAGCACTTTCCCATCTGTCACCTTGTTTGATCTTCCCACTACAGGCAGCTAGGGCAGGATCATGTAATTATTCCTATTTTACAAATGGGAAAACTGAGGTATAGTTAGAGGGACCAACTGGCTTGGTTTGCTCAGAATTGAAGGGGTTCCCAGGGTGTGAGATTTTTAGTGCTAAAACCAAGAATGTTCCAGGCAAACTGGGACCAGCCAGTCACCCTAGCTACAGTTACATGACATGCCACATAACTTAATCATAAATGAGTGAAGAACTCAAATCACACCTTCAGATTCTTTCCCCTGCCCAGCATGGAGAGATTAAGAGAGTACTCTATATACATTTTTTGCCTTTAAAAAAAAAATTCATTTGGATCATCTTACAGAGTCAGAAACCAAAGACAAAGCCTCTGTCTTCTGCTGACTCACTGGCTGACCAACATTCCTTCTCATAGCATCACAGAACGGCCTGTTCCCTGAGTATACTCAAGAGGGGAACACCATCTGGAATGGTCGGGGGTGAAGGGAACTTTGATCCTACCTGTATTCCTTAAGGAGACCTGAGGATGTCTGCATTTTAATTGAGGCTCCTGATATAACCCCACTAACTCTTTACTTCCTTCTCCTTGGTCATTGTTTAGCCTCTCCCACTCCACTCATCACCCCAACCTACTGGGTCAGCAGAGTCCTGTGGACCTTCAGCTTTCTGCCCAGTCAGTGACCGCACAGCCAGTTTGCCTTAGACGGTCCACAGAGCCAATGACACCATAGACTGGACTAAAGACAGAGGGGCCTTTGAGACCATTGCCCAAAATGGAAGTGACTGAGAGAGTTCTATCCTAGAAGGCCCACCAACACTCAGTCCTGTCCTAAACTCGTCCACCCTTTTCTTTGGCTGTGGCAGGGTTAGCAAGTGTTGGTTCTTGCTGAGTCTCTGGTCCCCACACCCAGCAAAATAGCCCTGGCTCAGCCTTGGCAAAGGAGCCGAAAAATCCACCCTGAGAAGGTTTCTCCTCCATCCCCTCAGCAGAAGTGGCTTAATCATCCTCCCTCCACAGGCCTATGCAGGAGGGACTACTGAAGCCTGCTCAGCTCAGGGAAAAGCGTAAAGGGAGAGAGAAGGTGACTGGACCTTCTTCACAGAGGACACACTCTAGACGCCTGGACCGTCAAGCCCCATGGAAGGAAGGACTGTGCTCATTTGTGCCCTGACCTTCAATCCAGTGCAAGGAAATTCTCACCCTCAACAGTCTCCCCTAAATGTGTTTAAACGTCACTCTTCAATAGCTGCTCTCCCCCGTTATGAGTAGATGGAGAGTTCCTTGAAGTCTTTTCCCCTAAAAGTCCAGTGGTTCAAAACAGAATTACTCTCTCTCTTCAACATCATTTTGTAAGAGAAAAAATATGTTAACACTAAAAAAAGAAGGAAAGAAATTAATCAATTGCACATAAAGGACTGTCCTTTAAATGGAAAAGTTCAGCTTTCTGAAAACACACTACACAACCCTTATCTTTTGTTATTTTTCCATTATTTGATGAGTGAGAACTTTATCACAAATTGGCCCAGCTCACTGCACCAGTCTTTTGGGATTAAATCCCAACTTTCTACCTAGTTCATGAATTTCTTCCATGTTATTCCTGACAGTTGTCCCACTAACAACATCCCACCAACTCACTAGTTTTCAAGTAGCAATAGCCAGAGAACTCTAATGATTCCAAAGTTTGCCATCATAGTGAGCAGCATTTGTGTCCCTGTGGCTTTGTCTCCCTGATCTAATTCTGCCTTCTGTCATCTCAGAGAATAATCCCTCTTCCACTCACGACCAAACTCAAGTTTCCATATGAGCCCTGTTTGCTTTGAAGTTACCTACTATCTCCATCATCCCTGGATCCAGGGTTAAAATTTTTGACCTTGTCTATTCCTCTCATATAAGCTATTATATCTTTTGGTTAATTGCTATGTGTTTACTTATAACTGACTATATCATTCACTCTCTGCTGAATATAGACCGGCTGCTGGTGTGAGACCTTTCTCTGCTTAAAAACCTTCCATGGATAGAGTGGATAAAGTGTTAACCTCTTAGCATAGCATTCAAGGGTGTTCACGATTAGGTTTCTGTCAGCTGTTCTGACTTCATCTCCCAGAAGTTGCTTTCTGGGCTTCCGATTTCACTTTAACCTGTTGACAGAACACTCCCTAATGGTTTTCTAACTCCCACCCACTGTCATAATTAAACTCTCTCCTTTTTTGGTGTTTCCATAGCCCTTTATTTTAAAATCTGATACTTCCATGAACTATTGAGAAACATTTCTTTCTCCCACACTAGATTGCTTGGTCCTTAAAGGATAAGGTTTATAACTTGTTCAACTCTTTATTCCTACTATGACCTAGCACAGTGCTTAACACTTAATTGGCCCTCATAAATATTTAAGGAGTTGATCCAAAGATACCAACTCTTTACTCCAAAGTTCTTATAATCAAATCAGAGTAAGACTGACACGCATGAAACAGTAGGCAGTGCAATGAACTAACTGCTAGATGCCAGGGGAGTTTAAAGGAAAATGAGAAATGAAGAGTTCAAGGACAAATTCAAAGAAAGCATGGGGAGCATTGCAAAGCAACCAGGTCTTGAGAGAGAAGTTAAAAAGGAACAGCAAGAAGCAAGCACACAGAAACAGGCACAAACCCACTGGTCGGGAAAAAGTGGAATGCCTAGCAACCTGGTCTGATTAAAACTGAAACTCCTTTTGGGTGAGAAGAGGCAAAACACATCCTCACAGGCTGGGTAGAACTCCAAGGGTTGTTCCATCCAGCACTCCTCAGATGCTTGAATTCAAGGTTTTGAAGGCAAGAGTTGGAAGTGTCGATAATTGCTTCAAAATTGAAGCCCAGAATTCAGTCCTTAGCTTTCCATAAGTTGAGACCCAATTAAAACCATGTGAAATATCTCCCTAGGCTGCTTTTTATAAACTTTAATTTCCCAGCAAGTGTAAGATAATTGAGCTTCTTTAGAGTGTAAGATTGGATACATTGGACCTTAATGTGCACAAGGTCATCCTAGAGACCATCTTTACAGAATTCCAAGTCCTCCCTCCCCAAGACTTCCAAAAATAATTCAATGATTAGAATGCTCTCCTGGACCTATCAATTCCTGTGACTGAATGCCAGGGCTCAGCTATTTGAGGGTTTCCTTGGCTCATCGGCCCTCCTGGGGGGAATAAATGCCACACATGTCACCGTGTCCGTGATTACAGGCCTGGCTGCATCCTCTGATGACCCAGGACCATCATCTCCCTTATGCTGAACATCTGTCTAAATCTGGGAATTTTTAGATGGCTCTAACTCTGCCAAATTAGAACCATGTCTGATTCCTTTCTGTTTGTTTTATGTTTGTTTACTTTGCTCAGTGCCAAGTATAGAACTTGGCATAAGAAAAGTTCCACTAGAAGTTTGTTTAATCAAATAAGTGATTGTTAAAACCATCAATATCTGAGCCCTTTATAAAATTCTTGCTGAACGTCCCTGCAGGTCTGTTTTATTATCAAATTATAGACTCTTGAGTTCATATCTTCAGCCATCTCTTTTGACCTCCAGATTCGTATCTTCCCAGAAGACTGACATCTCTCTGCTTGGATATCTCACAGTCATCTTAAACTTAATGTACCCGAAGCTGAACTCTTGAGCTTCTCCCAAACCTATTCCTCTTTTAGTCTCTCTCATCTCCACAAATGGTTCCACCTTCTACCACAATATCAGGGGAGAAATCAACTTGAATCTTTCTTTCCATCAATCCCCACAGCCACTCCCCCGCTCACAATGCATCCTCTCTCGTTTATGGCCTCTGTCCTGTCCAACCCACAATCGACTCTTGCCTGGGCTCCTCCCACAGCTTTAACTGACTTTTAACTGACCACATTTCCCCACTCACAAAGGACTCCCTTTGTCCTTTCTCCTCCCTGCAGCAAGTGAACTTTATTAACTTTATCAAAAAGAGTCTTATCATTCCCTGGCTAAGACCCTCCAATCTCAGAATAAAACCCTAAATCCTTGCATGACTCGCCAAGTCCCTGCCAGCCTCTCCAACCTCATTCCGCCATGGGCCTTATTCTGCCTGGAATGTGGTCTCTTATGCCCCAACCCTCCCCTCCTTTTCCAAATATGGCCCCCTCTCCTCCCTCTGGTCTCAACTTAAATGTCACCTCCTCAGACTCACATTCCCGGACCATCTCTGACGTCTTCTGTCACTTCACCCTCTGTTTTCCTTCATAGCACTTAGCATTTCCACTTACTGTCTGTTCCTCCAATGAGCCTGTCAGCTTCACTGAGGCAGGGACCATGTCCGTCATATACATTAGTGTATACTGAGGACCTCTCATGGTACCAGCACATAGTAGCTGCTCAGCTATATTCATGGTCATTAAATGAGTTTATGGCCAAATATTATGGTCTCCCACCTAATGTAGAAGTCTCTTCTATTAAAAATCCTGACAAATAACCATCTAGTCTCTTTCTGAAAGCCTCACATCTCAAGGGGCTTCCTCTTTTATAAGACAGCCGATTCCATTTTCTTCAGCTCTGTTTGTCATTTCTTCTTTATATTGAGCCAAAATGTGTCCCCTGACTTTTGCCTGTTGGTCATAGTCCTCCCTTTTAGGACCCCACAGTATAAATTTGCTCTGAATTCTATAAGTCAGTCCTTCAGATATTTGAAGGCAGTTCTCATATTTGCCCTAAGCCCTACCGCCTTCAACATTATTCCACACATGTGATGGTTCCAAGTCCATCCACATCGTTCTGTCATTCTCCTCTTGACGTACTCTAGCTTATCGTTATTCCTGAAAATTGTTATCTAGTCCTGAGCACAGTACTCCACAGGAGATAGGACAAGTACACAGGGAAGAAGACCATCACCTCCCTTTGTATGTTTCTAATACCTCTTTTAATATTATATTATATATATTTATAATTATCAACAGCATACTGGGCTTGTGAAACTAAAACCACTTCCTAGTCATTTTCACTTAGACTTTTCTTTAAAGTATGTAAAGCCAACCTTAATCAATAATAATCTATGAAGAATACCTAATTAACCACAGTAAGCAACCAACTTCAAATATCAGTAGAAAAAAGAAAATGTAAGAAAATAAGGTCATCTCAGGGATTTTTAAAAAATCTTTAAAATCATTTCCAGGTAGAACCTTGGACTTAATTCACATATTGTACCATCTTTTGCTCTTTCACACCTTGAATCCCAGATAAGTTAGAGCTAAAGAATATTTGCTGAGCTTCTATTATGGGTCCAGCATATATTGGGATCTCAATTTTACAAATGAGAATCTGAGGTTTAGAGAAGTTTATTGACTTGCCCAATGGCACATTGTAAGTGGTAGGGCTAAGATTTAAACTCAGATGTCCTGACTCCAATTTGGGCACTCAGTTCTATGGTAGTGATAATGATATTGTTGTTATTATTATTATAATTTATTACTGGTTATAGCTAAGTTGTTTCATGAAACAGGTCATTGATAGTCCATTCAATAATTCTGAGTTATAACTTCTAGTTTCCCATTTGTCTGGTGAGGGCATTGAGGCTCAGATGGCTGGCATTATTAGCCTAGGGCTAGTTGTAGCTAGTTGGAATGGGAATCCCTTGGTGACAGGGATTCTCATTTGAAGCACAGCTACCCCCAGAGATGGTTCCTGATGGTGAGTGGAGAATCTGAGGCCACAGTAAGCAGTCAGGAAACTGGCACATTTGAAAGAAGTTTATAACAAAAGAAACACTCACTTGTTCACTTGCCCGGAATACCCAGATATTCCCCAAAGACTTTATTTTTTTGAGGTTCAACCTATTCTATTTTAATGTTTTCAAGAAAAAAAAATGACCAGTCTAATTTGCTTATGCAAGCATTCTTAAGTCAGTAAAACTCTTATTTTTCATAGCTTCCCTTTTATTAAAAAGATAACTTTCTGGTCCAGCAGGAATGGGCTTATTATATAAGGACTCACATAATATATTTCCTTCATAATTTAGTATCAGGCAAACTGGTGATTTTTTAATGGAAAGATGCTTACTATGCTAACCAGTTATAACTCAAGTTTAAACTTTTTCCCAAAAATCCTTTCCTCATAAAAATAACTGTGATAATAATCATATACCACTGAAGTTGGTCCTCTTGGGCCCATCTCTGTAAATAAGATACATGGATACCAGCTTCAGGGACACTGAGTGAACTCCACTTGAACCTTGGGGAAGAGAAAAAAACACCCCATGTTGACTCTTAATGAGTTGTTCCTAGGTAGAGGTGATGAAAATGTAAAATTGGACCCTGGATGTGGCCAATTGAAAGATCTTTATTTTTCCAGAACAGCAACTTCCAAACGCGAAGCTGTGGACTAGTCATTGTTTGCCCAAGATAAAGTTCTCACCAGTGTGAGGTGAAATGAGAAAAATAAAAACAATGTGTCTAATTTCATTCAACCCAAAGGACTTTCCATTATTCCAAAATGTTGTCCTTCCTATTTCTTTGATTTGAGCATCCTTACTTCTATTAAAAGAAGGTGCCAATGGATAATAGTTGTCCTGTTCAAACCTTTTTACTTAGCCTAATTAACATTTAACACACTCCTGTTGGTCCTCCCACCCCAACTTTTTTTTTTTTTTCCTTATCCATGAAATCTAGATTTCTGGTAGTCTGTAGGATACCCTCTGCTATCCAGAACCCTGGATTTTCCAAAGTTGCTGGCCCTTTTTAATGTAACTTTTTAAAAGGGAATATTTTTTAATCAAACTCATACCTTTAACTTTTGTTGTGAATATGTTGAATATAACTTTTTCTTGACAACTCTATCATTATCAATTATCAAAGGTTGGAATACAGTAAATCTTCTGGAGAACACATATTATAGGGCAGTTTGCCAGAACCAGAATAGCCCCAGACTAGCATTCTTTCAGCACCATCATTTTTGTCTCCTTAATAAAAAAGAAAAGAAAAAAAGAAAGAAAGTAAAGAAGAAAAGACAAAACCTACTTGGACCCCCTCCTCACTGTCAAGTTGTGAATTAGCATCTTATGAAACGGCCTACACGATGAGGCTTTACTTATTTGCTGTCTTTTCTCTGCTTAAGCTGAAAGTGGAGATCTATGGTGTTACAACTATGTGCAAAATAAGAGTTTAAAAAGGACTGAGTGGTGGGACAAAAAATGCCTAAGTGAGCACCAGACAGGGTTATACAGTACCCCATCTGTACTCACTGTAAAGCACAATGGTTACATACGTGGGCTCTTGTCATACAGAGCTAAGTTAGAACCTTAGCCAAGTTATACATTTGTCTGTAAAATGAACGTAGTAAAAATATGACAACCAAATAGAGATGTGAGTATCAAATGAAATAAAGCATGTAAAGTGCTTAGTACAATGCTTGACCCACAATAATCCCTCAATAAAATAAATGTTAACTACAATGATCATCTGATAACCCTGTGCATTTTCTTTGCTCACTTTCTGGTCCTTTTCTATTATGTTCTAGATAGGTAAGCTTGTCAAAGAGCTGAGTTACAGACACACAGGTGATATTGCATTTAGATTTTGTCCATTCATTCATTCATTCATTTGTTCATTGGGGGGGAAGTACACTGTATGGAAC